>JAVRXN010000006.1:9643237-10980737 GCA_033556935.1 Timema podura | reverse complement strand
TGTCAATAAGAAAGAGGGAAAAGAAAACTACGATATTTATCTATAGAAAAATTCAACTAAACATAACTACTGAGGGAATATTTTTATTTGACTTGTACAAAAATGTTTATTTTTCTTTTTAAATCTGTAAAAAAAATATTTGGACAATAGCTCGTGTTAACACCCCTACTCCTTCCCCTCCCCCCCCCCAACCATTTACAAGTGATTTAAGGATAAGGAAATAAAGATAAGAAAAGGTTAAGGATAAGGGAAAGGAAATAAACCCGCATTTTTGTGGGAGGAGAGATTGAGAAACCATTTTTATAAAAATAAAAACAACCTAAGCTCACCGGACCGGGATTCGAACACTTGTCTTCTCGTTGCCGGCAATCTAGTATTACACGAGAATGACGCGTCAGACCATTCTACCACCAATGCAGGTATGACTTCATTTCATTTCTTTGAGGTATTTAGCGTGCACTTTTTTTTAACCGACTGATCATATCAACACACGACTTATAAACTAACTAAAATCTAGAACAGACACAACATCCAGCTTTCAGGCCATTAAATTATCACTGTGAAAAAGAAGGGGGGGGGACCCACATTCCATCAATGATAACAGTTTCAGCCATGCCAGGAATCAAGCCCTGGACCCATATCTGAGTAGACAGCCAGGCTACCGACTGAGCCAAACTGTCAGACAATGAACGAATCAAACGTTCTAATGAAAGTTATAAAATGAACTTAGGTCGTTTTTATCCCGCTTCTCGAAATATGTAGTATAGATATCGGATCTGGCCCAGGGGGGCTGCGGGATGTAATCCCAGCATAAAACAAGGGTGGGTATAGAGAGGTGGAAGGGGGTAGGAAATATTTTAATAAAAAAATAGAAAGATACAAAAAAAAAAAGAGAGAAAAGCATTATTTCGATGTGTGTGAGCAATGCCTTTCTTTTTTTTTTGTGTGTGTGTGTGTGTATGGGTGGGTGTGTAATTTGTATGCACTGCACCACGGCTAGATTTATGTATTATATAGATGAATTTGAATTCGAGGAAAACTGGCACATACCGGAATAGAATGAACTATCCGTCGGATAGATTAAACAGGAGGAAGAAAGAGGGGATGTGGGGGGAAGAGATAGAGAGGCATCAGGAAGACAAAGAGAAAAACTATATATTTTTTTTAAAATCGAAAAGTAATTTCTGTAAAAACTTATATTGATGTAGGCAACGAATTAATTCACGGTTGTCACCATTTTAATATTACAAAGTATTAAGCCTGTTCGGATCGAATCTTAATTTCATATTTTTTGTTTTAAATATCCTTTGGACTTCAAATTTAAAAAAAGTTCCACTGTATTAAAATTTAAGTTGCTTAGTTCTTTAAGTAACCGACATCGGTGGGCACGCAGACTACAGGGAGGTCCAATGTAAAGATAATAGAGGGTAGCACTAGATGGAGGTATACATCTGATTGGCTGAGCGTGTGACGTCACTCAGTACACAAGCCAGAAATGTGAAGAGAATATAGGATAGCGCCAGATGGAGGTATACATCTGATTGGCTGAGCGTGTGACGTCACTCAGTACACAAGCCAGCAATGTAAAGATAATATAGGGTAGCGCCAGATGGAGGTATACATCTGATTGTCTGAGTGTGTGACGTCACTCAGTACACAAGCCAGCAATGTAAAGATAATAGAGGATAGCACATATGGAGGTATACGTCTGACTGTCTGAGCTTGTGACGTCACTCATTATACAAGACAGAGTGTTACATACGCAAATCTATAGGCCTATAGAAGACAAATATAATGGGTTAAAAATCAGGTCACATTTTGGAACTTTAGTAAAAAATAAACCTTTAAAATCCACACCAAAGTCCAATTTAACTTCATTATTCTACTTATTTTTTTAAAGAAATGTTTATTTGTCTTCGTATTAAAATATAACTTATGTGGGTGCGTTCAAGTATTACGTAAGCGCCTTAGGGGGCTATATCACTGTTTATTACTGGGTTATGGGGGGTGGGGGGTCAGAACAATGCCTACCTACGTAAGACAAAGAGAGGAGCAAGAATGGGGCAGTGACACAGTCACCCCAAATCGACATATAATAATTAAAAAATGTCAAGACGTGGGTTAAAGCCCCTTGGTCATTAGTATAAAAGTATCTTAGAGTTTTTTATAAATATAATAATTAATGTATTCAATACTAACACTTTTTTAATAATCTCAATTAAGAGTTAATTTATTATTATATATAATCTTATAACCTTTATTTAATTTTAACTTTTTAGTACAATAAATTTAAATTGAGTTTACAACAGTAATTATTTTCACACCATTAATTTAAATCTCTACGTTAATAATTAGAAGTAATTTATAAATTGCGTAGAAAATTCGAATTATTCCTGTGAATAAATAACAACAAAAAAGTCAACCTATATAACGTAAGCATGACCGGAGGACAGGGGTTGGGCGTTTGCTTACTTTTGATTGGACAAGGGGAGAGGGGGATCCAAAATGGCTAAAATTGTGCTTACGTAATAATTGAACGCCCCCTTTGTACTGGGTGACGTAAGCGACGGCCAAATCTAATTTACACCAGTGGCGCTACCTTTCTACTTTATTTACAATGGAAAGGTTTGGGTTAGTTATTATTATTAATATTATTATTATTATTATTATTAGCACCGCGTCTTACTACCCATTCGGGTTATACGCAGTTACTCTAATGTGTAATGGTAGGGTGAATGTGAGATGATATGGAGGACCTACAGTTTAACGTGGGATCCGAACCACGGTGGAGGCGTGGCATTCCACACATTCACAAGTTGTTGTTAATAAACGTCTTGTCAGAGGTGAAGGAAGGGTTTGGTAATCAGATAAATCTGTGCCGGGACCGAGGATTGAACCCCGGACCCTCAGCACAGAAGTCTGACACCTTACCCCTAGACCACCAAGTCACCTTTGGGTTAGTTAATTACAGTCGAGCGTCTTGAGGGTTGTTCTACCTCCATGCAACTGCGGGTACAATTACTTTAAATTATACCTTCCTAATCCCTACCCGACCAATGTGTAGTTAGATGTGGATAGCTTGGACTGGCAAGAAAGTTAATTTAGTTTGCAATTTCTCTTTAGTATCCCTGTAACCCACCCTCAGCGGAATAGTTAGCTAACGCGCTAGTCTCGTGTTGAGCTAAACTGCTGAGGACGGGGAGATCGAGGTTCTGATCTTGGTCGGGTGAACCGGGAGGGGGTTTTCCCTAAATGGTTTTCCTCTCCCCCTCAACCCAAATGCGGGTTCCTTCCTCTATATTCAACCTTCGCAATTCCTAGCCCATTAGTGTAATTAGTAATTAAGAGTATAATCCGAACGGGTAGTAAGACGCGGTGCTATTATTATTAGTATATTTTTTTAAATATGCTGTGTTTTTAGCACCACGTCTTACTACCCGTTTGGGTTATGCGCTTATGTACTAATTACTCAATGTGCTAAGTATGAGGAAGGTTGAATTGATAGGAAGTGCACCCTTATTTGCGTAGGGGGAGAGTGGAAAACAATTTTTTTAAACCACCCTTAGTACACCCGACCGAGATTCGAACCTCGAACTCCCCCATAATCGTCAGTATAGTCAACCGCAAGAGTAGCGCCTTAGACCATGTGGTCACCGAAGCGGGTAAAGATGAAATGTAAATTGGCACTTGGAGGATTGTTCGCTAAAAACGGTCGTCCAAGTTATATAAGATCGACCCCCGGTTGTTAGAGAACGTTATGGAAATGCGTATGGGTGCTACACACACACACCACACACACACACACACACACACACACACACACACACACACACACACACACAACGTCTACCCCCCTCCCCCCACATATATATGTCAGTCGTGTGACCCCTCCACCCCTCCATCCCTTCATATCGTCCTCCTACCACTACGATTGACGAGGCGGTCACGTACTTGTTTTATGGGTTCCACGGGAGGGAGAGGGGGGCGCCTCCTGGACTTTCAAGATTGGGACCATCCGAATTTGAAACCCCCTCCCTCCATTCACTGGAGTGGAACGGACATTCCCCTTTCCACCCCACCATTTTTTTTTTCTGTATCATACGTAGTCTAACGTCTGTATTAATGCGTACCACGTTCTTACTATAAAAAGCTTTTTCAGTCAGAAAAAAAAAAGATTACGAAATATTTCTGGTTTCCTTATTTTGTTCTACGAAGAATCACTCAGTAGAGATTAAATGCTTCTAGACGATTGATTCTTCAGAAACGGAATTATTTCATATCATGTTTTCGAGCCATGAAGTTATTCCCCCAATCTTATTGTAATTTTTTTTTTTCAAAAGTTGTAGAATATTTAATGGTGATCCATACTTTCTGCGAACAGAAATTTCGGTCACATAACAAACTTCAATCGAGAAAACTAAATGTACAGGCTGGTACAAAAGTATCTTGACATCCAAAGACAACTCACGAGTGTACTGAAATGTGAGCAGGCAGACAAAGGCTTTGTTAGGAATATGATCCAGTATTTCTGTGAACAGTGGACCTCGCTTTTGCCATGTTATTATCGTTACTACAGACTTAATATTTATATTTGTAATCCAAGTTTTAATATCTTCCATTGGCAATCCAGAACCAAGTTCGGGTATTGACTGGCAAACCCAATGGGAAGAGACCAGTGGGAAGACTTAAATGCAAATGGGAGGATAATATTAGAATGGACCTGAAAGAGATCGGGTGTAATGAGGTGGACTGGATAGAACTAGCTCAAGATAGGGATAGGGTGTAATGAGGTGTACTGGATAGAACTAGCTCAAGATAGGGATAGGGTGTAATGAGGTGTACTGGATAGAACTAGCTCAAGATAGGGATAGGGTGTAATGAGGTGTACTGGATAGAACTAGCTCAAGATAGGGATAGAGTTATAATGAGTTGTACTAGATAGAACTAGCTCAAGATAAGGATAGGGTGTAATGAGATGGACTGGATAGAACTAGCTCAAGATAGGGATAGGGTGTAATGAGGTGTACTGGATAGAACTAGCTCAAGATAGGGATAGGGTGTAATAAGGTGGACTGGATAGAACTAGCTCAAGATAGGGATAGAGTTATAATGAGTTGTACTGGATAGAACTAGCTCAAGATAGGGATAGAGTTATAATGAGTTGTACTGGATAGAACTAGCTCAAGATAGGGATAGGATGTAATGAGGTGTACTGGATAGAACTAGCTCAAGATAGGGATAGGGTGTAATGAGATGGACTGGATAGAACTAGCTCAAGATAGGGATAGAGTTATAATGAGTTGTACTGGATAGAACTAGCTCAAGATAAGGATAGGGTGTAATGAGGTGGACTGGATATAACTAGCTCAAGATAAGGATAGGGTGTAATGAGGTGTACTGGATAGAACTAGCTCAAGATAGGGATAGGGTTATAATGAGTTGGACTGGATAGAACTAGCTCAAGATAAGGATAGGGTGTAATGAGATGGACTGGATAGAACTAGCTCAAGATAGGGATAGGGTTATAATGAGGTGGACTGGATATAACTAGCTCAAGATAAGGATAGGGTGTAATGAGGTGTACTGGATAGAACTAGCTCAAGATAGGGATAGGGTGTAATGAGATGGACTGGATAGAACTAGCTCAAGATAGGGATAGAGTTATAATGAGTTGTACTGGATAGAACTAGCTCAAGATAAGGATAGGGTGTAATGAGGTGGACTGGATAGAACTAGCTCAAGATAGGGATAGGGTTATAATGAATTGGACTGGATATAACTAGCTCAAGATAAGGATAGGGTGTAATGAGATGGACTGGATAGAACTAGCTCAAGATAGGGATAGGGTGTAATGAGGTGGACTAGATATAACTAGCTCAAGATAAGGATAGGATATAATGAGGTGGACTGGATATAACTAGCTCAAGATAAGGATAGGATGTAATGAGGTGGACTGGATATAACTAGCTCAAGATATGGATAGGGTGTAATGAGATGGACTGGATATAGCTAGCTCAAGATAGGGATAGGGTGTAATGAGGTGGACTGGATAGAACTGGCTCAAGATAGGGATAGCGTGTAATGAGGTGGACTGGATATAGCTAGCTCAAGATAGGGATAGATTCGTACTTTTGTAGGTGCGGCAATGAACTTTCGAGTTCCTATTGCTATAGAGTAAGTAATTAAGTAATATCTTCCATAATTTTTTGTTGGATTACAGGTTGATGTTTTTCCTTGGTGAACAAGTTAGACAGGAAAAAATATATAATTATTTAATATTACTTTATTAATATAGGAAATAACCGTTAATCACGTGGTTTGAAGACTAAAGCCCCGTAATAGATACCAAAATTCTATATAACAAGCCATAGGTCCTCACTCGAATGCAAAAAAAGAATTAATTTAAATCAATGTAGATTAAATATTAAACGAAAAAACCATTTGATTGGCCTCCATATCTAAACGGTAAATTAGATCGAGAAATTAAGGATCAGAGAAATATCCTGCTAGATTTCGTTAAAATTGGTTTAAGAGTTGACAGTTGTCACGGAAAAAAAATATCCGGAAAGACAGCTAGATGCCAAATGGTCAAGTTAAAACAGAACCTCGGTACGCTCGGTAAGTTGATTTATGCCAGAGCGATCTCCAATATACGCATATATATATATTTAAAACGGAAACCTATTCTTGTAAGAAATGTTTACCAGAATTATATCCAACTGATTTTTGTTCAATTTTTTCTTAATAAAAGCTTGCACGGCTAAAATCTAACAACAAATTTTAAAATTCAAGAATATTCTAAGGAAAGTATTTTAATTTTGGATATAGAAAAAAAAAAATTGCACCGCATTCTACTACCAACTTCGGTTTATACGCATACTTTCTAGTAACCTCGTTGTGTTAGAGATAAGGAAGGTTTAACTCAGAAGAATTGTACCCGCTTTTGCGTAGAGAGATAAAATGGAAAACCATTTAGGAAACACCCAATCTGGATTAGAGTTCTGATCGCACTGTCATCGGCAGTCCATACTATTGCGATAATGACGCCTTAGAACATTCGACCACTGAAGCAGGTCTACTGGGATTAAAATTATAATATAATATATAGATTGATTGAATTTACAATTTTATATTTCTCAAATACACAATTGAATCATGACTCGTCAACAGGCCAGCTTAGGTACAGTTTTAATTTTCATAGGAAGAACTTTATCTGAATGTTAGAAAAGTTACAATATCTACATTCATGTGTTCATACGTCAAGTAATGTGATAAACCGCTGTCACTTTTGATAGATATCAATATCTATAAAATAACAATGATTATATAGTAAAAAGTATGTTTGTCTTTTCTAAAAGGCTCTTTATTATATTTTTATTATATTTCTACTGCACCAGCTCTTTATTAACTTAATAACTGCCCAGACCATACGCATATGTATTAATTAAGCTAATGAGTAAGGACTGAAGAAGGCTGAATTTAGAGGAAGTGTACCCACATTTGCGTGGGGAAAGAGTTGAAAACAATTTAGAAAAATCCACCGTGATTTGTACCCCTAACACTGTCATTGGCAGTCTAGTTTATTGCAAGAGTGACACCTTATACCATGCAGCCACCAAAGCCGGTATTATAGGCTCTTCCTATGAAAATTGGGCTTTAGTTAAATCTTATGTTTAAAAGTGTATCTTAAATGTCCATGGTAAAATAAACAAATAAAATAAAATTGGGGTAGTTTTTAAAACGATTGAGTTTTAATAATTTAAGACATCGCTTCACGAAGGTTTTTTTTTTGGGGGGGTGGAGGAAAGGGGGGAAGTAAAGAGAGATTTATAACTTTCCCATTTCATGTTTCCCAGGAAATGGCGTAGTTTCATGTTCGTACAAATTAAGTTTGGTCGAAAAGTTTTCTAATCTCTTTAATGCTCCATCTCTTGAGATGAATATAGGAACTAGCAAAAATCAAAACTGACGAGCGTTTGAAAACTGATGAAAATCACCTTTAAAAAAAAGTTAACTTTTTTTTTACTTTCTTTCGATCTCTTGGAAAAAGAAATATTGTGATCGTAAAAAAAAAAAATCGAACTCGAGATTTTGATAAATGTCGACATTTCATGAACATATGAATAGTACAGGTGAAAAAGAAGGAAAGTCACACCACAGAAATTTTCCAAGACAGCCATTTTTATATCTTAAACCCCATAAACACCCAGGAAAATATTTTTTTTTATATTAAATTAATATAATTTAAAGCGTATTAGAAGTTCTCATTTTTGTCTAACAGATTTGAACTTTCCCAATTTTTCCATGGTAACCTACGATTGTTTATTTTCTTAACAATAAATAAAATATAAATTTATTAGGGCCAGTCTTATGACTACCGGACAAATATGGCTAACGGGAGGTTTAAGTTAGCATCCAGATAAAGGTTATCATCCACTTTAATGTTTTACGCGTATTATAAACTGAATTTATCTTCTGGCACCCGCCTCGGTGGCGTAGGTGGCTAACGCGCTAGTCGTGTTGAGCTCGACCGCCGAGGACGGGGAGATCGAGGTTCGAATCTCGGTCGGGTGAACTGGGGGTGGTTTTTCCTAAATGGTTTTCCACTCTCCCTCCACGCAAATGCGGGTTCACTTCCTCTAAATTCAACCCTCCCAATTCCTAATCCATTAGTGTAATTAGTACTTAAGCGTATAACCCGATCGGGTAGTAAGACGCGGTGCTAAATATTATTATTATTATTATTATTATTATTATTATTATTATCTTCTGGCTAGCTATCTGTAGGATAAATATATTTGTATGCAAAAAACGCAAGGTTGGTACTGTTTTTACTGGTGCGCGCATGCGTATAAGCTCTGCCGCTACCGCTACAACCTGGATAGTGGCTACAACACTCAACATTTGTTAAATAATGGCGGCTAAACGAGTACGAGGAAACAGACGGCGTCACGTGGGCGCAGAAGTTAGGTTGTCTTACAAGTACCAATTTCTGTGTCTGCCAAAATGTGCTCAATAATTTGGTACAACGTTTACAAAATTTTATCTATTGTACTAACATTTAAATAATTTGTTCTTATATAACCATCGCTCTACAAATAGTTTGGCAGTTTTCAGAGAAGTGTTAATTAAATGTTCTAACTTTATATATAGTTAGAGTCTGGGCCTGTGCTTACTAAACACGCGAACCAAGATTTAACCTAAAAACAGATTCTGATCCATTACTGTTTCCAGCCTGTGGTCAGGTTTTTATTCTAGCCATATATTTTCCATTACCGGCTTGCTAGGCCTGTCGTAGCTTCATATGCCTTATAATCTAACTTAAGACTAAGACAGGCACAACATCCAGTCCTCCGGCCGTTAATTCATCACTGTGAAAGGGTAAACCTACATATAACAAATGATTGTTTCGGCCATGCCAGGAATGGAACCCGGGACCCTTATCTCAGTATACAGACACGCTAACGACTAAGTTTAGATATCGGATACGTATGATTAAATGGAACTTTTTATTAAATTTTATAACCCGTCTAAAAAAGTTCATTTTGTATCAAAATTGGACTCTATTACTAAATAGCTTTCGTCCAACACCTGGTTACTTATTTACAGTAAATTATTTCGGAAAACTTTTTACTTCTGACACTTTACTTTAGTCTGATGGAGTAGATTGATCAAATATTTATGACACGAAAAATGTCACGATACATCAAAACTTGTGTATTAAGGAGAGAACGCTTACCTCATAAACTTGGTAAACTTAAAAAAAAAAATACAGTGTGCACGTCGAGAAAATTTATAACCGAGGAAGAAAATTATTTATTCAATTGGAATATTTAATGTGCGACTTTTAAACACAAACTATTTAATAATGACGTTGCCATCTTTGGTGATTTCGAAGATATTTTGCGAAACGGATTGCATATTAACTTTACGCACCTAAGCACTCTAAGAACTATCACACCTAAGACACCAACGTACGAAGTAGAAAGAGAGGTAAGAAACAAAGAAATTCACCCTGCGAAGCCTATTTTATATCCGCCTATAACACGTTCCCTCTTCCTATGACGAATGCACACACTTACTCTACTACCTACACTGAACACAATAATTTGCATTTCAAAATCAGCTTTTACTGTCTATAATCTAGACAGATATATTATTTTAGGGGCTTTATTTTTAGAACCGCGTCTTACTACCCGTCCGGTTTATACGCTTATGTACTAATTACGCTAATAGTTTTAGAAATTAGGAAGGTTAATTTTTTAGGAAATGTACCCGCATTTGTTTGGAGGGAGAGTGGAAAGCCATTCTAGAAAAAACTACCCTCAGTACACCCGACCGAGATTAAAGCCTGGATCTCCCCGTCTTAGACAGTCTAGTCTACTGCGAGAGTAGCGCGTTATACCATGTGGCCACCGAAGCGGGTTTGTGATTTTTTAATCTTCCTCCTTGCAGGAAGATTTCTATAGGCCATTCTCATGAAAAAACCAAATACCTTGATATCATATTCTGAAAATTGAAAAATGACACTTGGACACGGGAATCGAACCCGTGCCCAGGTGTCATTTTTAGATTTTCAGAATATGATATCTAGATGGAGTAATTCCCACTAATAAGCATAAATAATAGCTCTGGCTATTAATTTCCAAATACCTTGAGTTGAAGAAGAGTGAAAAAAAAAGTTTACAAAAACACCACTCGAAGATAAGAAAAATATTTTTGTGACAATGCAAGACTTCCATTTATATAGAGTGATTGTGAGATGAATGAGGCCTACAGTTTAACGTGAATCGAACACGTAGAGCCTGGCATTCTCACTTCACAAGTTGTGATTAATACACATTTGTCAGAGGTGAAGAAGGTTTGCAATAAGATAAATTTGTGCGGACGAGGATTGAACCCGGACCCAGCACAGAAGTCTGACACCTTACCTAGACCACCAGGTCACTAACGTAAATAAATTAACATGGGAAATCTTGCTTCCCTTTCCGCACTTCACTGGTAGGACATGACGTACAGACTAACTTAATCTATGACAGTATGACTTGCAGTAACACACGTCTGTCTAACTTGGAATTGAATTAGGACACCCCTAATTCACGGCTTCCCTTTGGGTGAACTATTTTGTTTTCTTACCTTTAACGGTGGAAAAACGTACAAAGGCATCAGTCTCATTATGTATGGGTTACAGGTGAACGGAAAGTTCGGTGTTCGAACCCAGGCTTGTACTGGAGTGGTTTCTCCTGGATGGGTTTCCTCTCTCTGTTCACACAAAAATGTGTATGTGTACATTTCTTCCACATTCTACCTTCCTCTTCCTACCGAATATATAACAATAAAAGGAGTGTTTGTTTGTTTGTTTGTGTGTGATGCCCAGTCCCAAATCTACGGCACGCAGAGATCTGAAATTTTTAACGTGGGTGGACGGAAGGGGTCCAAATGCACCTCGAAGCCGGATTTTTAAATTTTTAGTTAGTTTTTTAATTAGGATATTTTTAACAAATTTTTGAAGAAAATATTTTTAGTCTGGTTTAGAATTACGTTTCAGAAATAACTTTTAAAATGAAATCAGGCACCATGGGAGGAGGGGTGGGCTTATATAATTTTTATACCACAGTGGGTCATGGCCAGCGCCATGCGGGATTGCTAGTTAGTACACACACACACACATAGATAGATAGATGATAGATAGATAGATAGATAGATAGATAGATAGATAAGTCCAGACCTAAAGTAAGAATCTGCGCATATATAAATATGCGCAGGTCTTGCTTAATACTTAGATATACATACGTGTATTAAAGCACTGTGCATATACACAGGATGTTCAGAAACTCATATCCCAAACTGCACATATAGTTGTTTGAACCAAAAGTAATACAAAATCCCTGTACACTTACATCCAGATAATTATGCTAATATCATTAAATTGTTTTCAAATGTCAGCGTATAGCACCGGGAGAGCAAAGCTATTCAAGCATGCGTGTATAACAAGTTGCATAGGAGTTAGGCGCGCGTCACTGCACATGTAATAATGGCAAGCACTTTCTGTGATGTAGGACCGTTAATGATGAACCTCAGACGTATTTGCATTTCTAGTGGATTGCTTTGGCCTTTACTATTGATTGGGATATGTTCTGCTCCAAGATGTCGAGGTGTGTAGTGCCGTGCGCCTAACTTCTATTCAACCTGTTGTACACGCATGCTTGAACAGTTTTGCTCTCCCGGCGCCATACACCGAAACTTTGGACACAATTTAATAGTATTAGCATTGCTTTCCGGATATAAGTGTATAGGGATTTTGTATTACTTTTGATTCAAACAAACTATATATTTTGCAGTTTGGGCTTTGAGTTTCCGAACAGCCTGCATATGTGTGTGTGTTTTAAAACTCTGCGTATAGATATATACATATATGCACAGTAGAGAAAGGCTAGGCATGTTGTTGCCCGGTAATAAAAATCTGCGCATGTGCAATTGGGTTCAAATGACGTCACCGCCAAAGGTAGAAGCTATTCTCGTGTTCCATTGAAACAATGGTAAAGCCCGAGCAGTCTAGTAGTAATAAGACTATTGCTCCACAAAACTTTTCTCTTTGCCTTTTTGATTATTTTGTTTCTATGACAATTTGTTTTCAAATCAATAATTCCGTTTAATATGATCCCAAGCTTTCATAAACTATATTATTAATTATTTGTAATGTCGTAATAAAATTGGTCATATCACTTATCAAAATGGAAGACAATGAAAATGTAAGTAACATTCTAGTAATACTTTCAAATTTTACTCAAATTTCCCCCAAACTATAAAATGTGCAATCCTCTTCAATCCGTTCTTAAAAACATTTACAACACACATTCATTTAAAAAGAAATTAAAATCTAGTTGTTTTTTTTTCTTAGGTCCTAAATAAATAGTTACAGTCCGACTTATACAGATTAAAACCTTTCATAAAATCACAAAATTTACCAAATTTTTGAAAATATATTTTCATACGTTAAGTATGGAATCTGCAACAGTAACTTTTGATAGATAATTTCAATTCCTTTAAAATAATACTAATAACATATGCATGCAAATATAATGTGGTAGAGATGAGAAAGAAAAAATTTAGAGGAAATTTACTATCATTTTCATGGAGGGAGAGTGGAAAAACCATTTAGTATAAGCCACACTTTGTGTACCCGACCAGGTATTGAACCTAAACCCCCACCTTGGGACCGGACAAAACCAAATGATTTCAAAGTCCGGATCCTTCCTTTTTTCTTCAACGATTACAAGTTGAAACGCAAAACTAACGCCTTAAACCTCTGTGACTGTATCAGTACTTCGCGTCTCACCTGTGTGAGGTATGTAGGTCACGTGACATACCCTGGGTGCCAAATTCAAGAGCAAATATTGGCAACAACCCTGATAGGGTTTACTGAAATGGTCTTCTACTAAATATTTTCTAGACTCTCCCTCCACGCAAATGTAGTTACTCCTCTTATAAATATAACCTTCCTAATCTCTAACACATTAGCGTAATTAATATATATATATATACATGTGTGTATAATCCGAACGGGTAGTAGGACGCATTGACAAAAAAAAGAGTAAAATTGTAAGTTTAATATTGTATTAACAATAGGAGTGTAATTTGGTTATATAAGTTTGTCCTGGGCGCCATCCGCCATATTTACGCTTCTACGGCCTCCAGCCATAGAAATAAGAGATGGAGAGGGGGAAATATTAGAAATATAAAACTGTAGACTAGAGGAAGTGTACCAGCATTTACGTGGAGGTAAATTGGGAAACCGTAAGTGGGGTAAGGGGTAGGCCTACACTTAAAAACTAGGACACGATTAAAACCACGAAGTTTCCATCATTTCCGAACCAGACAATAAGTGACACGAATCCTTTTGGCCGCATGTCCGACGGTGATACGACAGAACCTCAATGCAATGCTAAAGAAACCGCCTTGAGAGAGGATGTAAAAACATAGGTCTGAAGCGTTGAAAAGCGTATTCCTGTGCCAATAGTCCGGCAACTCTAATTTTGATAGTCTATAGAAAATAAAAACTTTTTTTGAGGTCAACTATATCGATAACAATTTACTAAACTATTAATAAATTATTTTATAGATTATTATACTATCCATCAAAAGTGACATAAAAATACGTGATTTGACGCATGAATACTACATAAAAGTATTTTTAGTTTATTTGCGGTATTTAACATACATTTTTCTAAACTGCGTGATTAAAACAGCACACGACATAAAAACTAGCTTAAATCTAAAAGAGATAGCCCCCTGTACCCTCCCCCCCAAAAAAGTATTTATCATAGTGAAAGGAGTTAGCCCACATTTCATCAAATGATAAATTTTTCAGCCTTGGCGGGAGTCGAACCCGAGGCCCTTAGCTCAGTAGACATACACGCTACCGATAGAAATAAGTTGTCCGACGACCACGTGAAAATAGACTAGATTTAGTTAAGTTGTCAGATAAGGTTCTTCCTCAGAATATTGGACTATAGTAGCTTATATATCTATCAGATAAGGTTCTTCCTATGTATATTGGACTGTAGTAGCTTATATAGCTATCAGATAAGGTTCTTCTATGTGTATTGGACTGTAGTAGCTTATATATGTCATATTTTGTTTTTCCTCTGTATACTGGACTGTAGTAACTTTTTTAGCAGTCGGGTAAGGTTCTTCCTATGAACATTGTACTGTAGTAACTGTTCTAGCTGTCAGATAAGGTCCTTCCTATGAACATTGGACTGTAGTAGCTTTCTAGCTGTCAGATAAGGTTCTTCCTATGAACATTGACTATAGTAACTGTTTTAGCTGTCAGATAGGTTCTTCCTATGAACATTGTACTGTAGTAACTGTTCTAGCTGTCAGATAAGGTCCTTCCTATGAACATTGGACTGTAGTAGCTTTTCTAGCTGTCAGATAAGGTTCTTCCTATGAACATTGGACTATAGTAACTGTTCTAGCTGTCAGATAAGGTTCTTCCTATGAACATTGGACTGTAGTAACTGTTCTAGCTGTCAGATAAGGTCCTTCCTATGAACATTGGACTGTAGTAACTGTTCTAGCTGTCAGATAAGGTTCTTCCTATGAACATTGGACTATAGTAACTCTTCTAGCTGTCAGATAAGGTCCTTCCTATGAACATTGGACTGTAGTAGCTTTTCTAGCTGTCAGATAAGGTTCTTCCTATGAACATTGGACTGTAGTAGTTTCTAGCTGTCAGATAAGGTTTTTTCCTATGAACATTGGACTGTAGTAACTTTTCTATCTCTAAGATAAGGGCCTTCCTATGAACATTGGACTGTAGTAGTTTCTAGCTGTCAGATAAGGTTTTTTCCTATGAACATTTGTCTGTCATGACAGCCCCTGGTCCACGTTGACAGTCTGACCCTCCTCAAGGTAAAAGCGGCCGTATCGGACGAATGGCAGCGGGTCCAGGCCAAGGATTCCGTCGAGGATCTGATGTACGGCATGGACCACCTCCTCAGGTACATGAACCGGACTCTGGCCAAACTGGAGGCGGAGGAGCCTTACTGTGCCGCGCCGGAGGACGAGGGTCTTACAGGTGAGCTTCTTGTCTTGATGTGATTTTTCCCCTTGAAGCCATTCAGTTGAAACAAAAGCTTGTAATGGGATCAAGGGTGCGCATGTTGAGTTTTACGAATGGGGGATGGATTGGAGTCAGGAGAGAATATTTCAGGATTTAACCTTGTAGGGGGAATTTAAAGGATGTGAACATAATTCTAAGCCAAATATATATGAGTTTCAAGAGACAGTTTTCGTAAAAAATAAAAGTTTCTGAAAAATGTACAAAAAATAAAATTTAGTTGTGGCTGAGCCCATTGAAAAGAAACATAATCATCCACAAGTTTATTGAACAGAACAAAATGAAAAGAAAGCTGCTGAAGAGGGAATGGAAGGAAAAATACATTTTACCTGTTATCTCGGATATTGGTGATTCAAAGTTGTCAATAGCAAATTGAAGACTAATCCCAAATACACATTTTTTTAAAATAAAAATTAACAAACAAAAAAAGTAGATGATGCGGAATGCTGAATGTTGAAGCTCCCCTACAACCCGTTTATGGGTGCTCATGACTATGGGATCCAGCTTTGAAATAATCTTCAAGTGACACCTTACGTAAGTTCTGACTTTCTAAATTCTAAACCTTTGCACTATTCGGATTAAGAGAGACTTGCATAAAGATTTATGTTTCTTCATAGCTACGATAGCTGGTGTGTGTGTGTGTTTTTTTTAAATTTCCACTGCTTGTGACATTGTAGTCACTTTACTAGGCCTGATGCAAGAACGAAAAAGATTGAAAAGTGAGTGGCCTTGATTTTCTCGCTCAAACAATCGCGCGAATAAATTATGCAATCTGATAAGTAGGCCTATGTATGTATTACGGGTTAAGCTTTCAGATTTGGCCTTTTTTTATATATAAAACCCCGGGTATGTTCTATAAGGTACATCTTTTGTAAAATATATTATTTGATAAAATATCTTAAATATGTACCTTATCGATAAAAGTAATATGACAGTGTACCAATCACCTAATAAACCTATTTATAAAATGTACCTTCGCTCCTATTATTAGTTATTATTTATTAGTTATTATTTATTATTATATATTATTATTATATTATTATTATATGTTGTGTCTTATGACAGTCCATTCTTTTGTCAGTGAACTTAACCGCCAATACGCCCTGTCCTCTGCCTCCTCCTTCGGCTCCCAGAATGTTCTTCTTTCCTTTAAGTTATCTAATATTGGTAACTTCCTCCTTCCTAAGCTCCTCTTTTCCTTCAACCTTTCCTTCTATGACGTCGTACAGAGAAAGTTCCTCCTAAGGATGTGTCCAATCCAGTTTGCTTTGTACCGAAGAATCACATCCAAAATGGTTCTCTTCTCACCCACTCTTCATTGTCAACCTGTCTGTCCACTGATCTTCTCACACTCTTCTTGGACTTGTCATTTGTCATCCTGTCTGTCCACCTGATCTTCTCAAGTCTTCTACAGACCCACATTTCAAAACTCAAGTATGGATTTTTCATCTTCCAAAGAATCCAAGTTTCTGCTCCAAATGTAACAAACATTTCATCAGTGTTTTCTCTTATAACCAGATCATTATTTCCAGGTAGAAAACGACAACATGCTCAAGTAAATATTTAGATATTTAACTATCCTTTGAACCCTCAAAACATTCCTCCTTTTTCCTCATGATTTCAAAGAGAGGAGTGCGGAGAGCCTACGTAGCGGTATAACTTCTTGCCCTGATGACAATCCCAAGAAGGAACTAGACGTGTTTGGCAGCCAGCTGGTGGAGAAATTCAACCAGCTCATGGAAGCCGATCACAACTGGAGGGTCGCTGCCCACATCCTCGGGTGTTCGGATAGGGAAGGTAAGGATGGAATCATACACAGAGAAAAAAAAAACTCCATGAAGTCATATCGCAACCGAGAAATCATAAATCAGCACTTTCTTCACCAACAGCTGACGGTGGATTGGTCGGTATAACTTGATTGAGGGCTGACCCCAAGGAGGTCTTTTATTTTACCTTTTGTTTTAATGGGACAATACAAAGTAGCAATTCTACACTGCGGTAAAATATTGTCCGTGTGAAATCAGATAAAAAAGGACGACGGCAAAGCAAGCCTAAAACACAAGTTGATTTTTTTTTAATTTACAATTCTGAAATCTGTTTTTCCCACCCTATGTCTCTACTTTTCAGCAATCTCCTGCGATGATGCGAACGCGGATCTGGAGCTGGATGATTTTCCGACCAAAGACTGTCAAGAAGACGGAGTCCCCACCGGAACGTCCATTGACGTCACCAGGAAATAGCGCGGCGGTGCTGGCGGGAGACGCGGATTCTTCAGACGACTTGCCGGAAGTGGATATCGCCGACAAGATGAAGAGAGAGTGCACGCTGCAAGGTAACTTATAGCGGAGCGTAGGATGATGGGGGTGGGGGGGAACCTGCGACCTTTTTATGAAGAGGTTCGTGTCTTGTCGGCTACAACACAAACATCGACGGTTAATTTGTCCACCACAACGGTCTCATCAATCTTTCTGGATGTTTGGATGTCTGTTGCCTAAGATCTACGGAAACGTTGGTGTTATTTCAATTAGAAATATATTATTTTAGAAAACATTCTAAAAAATATATATGAATTTTAAGCAAGTGGCGTAATTTAATTTTAAATTAGACTTGGATAAGAAATATTTAATTTAGATTATTTTTTTCATCGCCGCGTCTGACTACTACCCGTTCGGGCTAAGCGCATGTATACTAATTACACTAATGGTTTTTTAAGTATTATAAATTATATATTTAGAATAAATGTGCTCATTACACTCGAAAGAGATTATAACCTCGATCTCACTGTCATCAGCAGTCTAGTCTAACACAATAATGACGCCTTAGACCACGCGAACACCGAAGCAGCTCACATAAAGTTATACATACAACTGTTTCAAACCATCCATTCCCAGAAAGTAGTCCCCTCCCTCACACAATCCCCCCCTTGAAAATAAAATAATATTACAGAAGCGCCTGGCAACAAAAACGTGTATATATATATATATTTTTTTATAGGGTGTTCGGAAATTCATGGCTTAAACTGCAAATATAGTTTGTTTGACCCAAAAGTAATAGAAAATCCCTCTACATTTACATCCAGAAAAATACGCTAACAGGTTCCATTAAATTATGTTAAAAGTTTCGTCGTACAGCGCCGGGAGAGCAAAGCTGTTCAAGCGTGCGTGTACAACAGGTTGCATAGAAGCTAGGCCCGCGGCACTGCATACCTAATAATGGCAAGCACTTCCTGTGGTGGACACCTAGATGGACTGGCGTGTTGTTGACTATTGATTGTGGTATGTTCTGCTGCAAGATGTAGAGCTGTGTAGTGCCGCACGCCTAACTCCTATGCAACCTGTTGTACACGCATGCTTTAACAGCTTTGCTCTCCCGGCGCTGTACACCGAAACTTTAAACACAATTTAATGTTATTAGCGTAGTTTTACGGATGTAAGTGTACAGGGATTTTGTATTACTTTTGGGTCAAACAAGCTATATGTGCAGTTTGGGCGTTTAGTTTCCGAACACCCTATATATATATATATTTACATCGTTGAAAGGTTCTCTTCTCTTTTTATAATTTAAAAAAGACCTCTCCGCTACATCTGAAAAGCCACAACTTCTTCACTACTTATTTAACAGCTTTCCTTCAAACTCGTCTCTACGTTGGATTTGTTGAGACAGAAACACCGTGAGGGATAAGTCTTCTGATTAAAGAGAAGGACAGGGTTGATAAAAACATGAGGCCACGCCTGACCAGGATATTCCACCCGCAGTACAGCAGTTTGATTTGCCATTGCAACCCCCCGCTTCGGTGGCTGCGTGGTCTAAGGTCACAGTAGACTAGACTGCCGTTGACAGGTAGATAAGAGGTTAAAATAGGTCGAGTGTAATGAAGATGGGTTTTTTCACTATTGGTTTTACACCCTCTCTCCACGCAACTAAGGGTAAACTTCCTCTAAATTCCAACCTAGCTCGTTCCTGAAACATTAGTGGAATATTATTATTATGATTAGCACCGCGTCTTACTGCCCGTTCGGGTTATACACACTTACGCTAATGTGTAATGGTAGGGTGTTTGTGAGATGAAATGGAGGACCTACAGTTTAACGTGGGATCCGAACCACGGTGGAGGCCTGGCATTCCACACATTCACAAGTTGTGATTAATACACGTCTTGTCAGAGGTGAAGGAAGGGTTTGGCAATCATATAAATATGTTTCGGGACCGAGGATTGAACCCCGGACCCTCAGCACAGAAGTCTGACAACTTACCCCCTATACCACCAGGTCACTCATCGCAGTTAGTACATAAAAAATTAAACCAGGTGGTAAAAAATTATATAAATATCAACAGTTCTTGAATTATTAAGTTTGATGATAAACTTTTTAGATTAAGGAAAAAAGTTATCAAATTATAGGACAACCTTGAGAAGTATTCAACAAATGTTACGGCCATCATGCGAAAAAAATTAAACTTTGTTTATTCTAAAGAAATATTTGGTTTATTTAGCTAATTTTTTTTTCCATAGCAACATCTCAGTACCAGTGACATTACGTACCACTCAGGGGGGTGGATACCTGAGAAGGGTCTACTAATGACTAACATATTTACGATGCGACAAATGGTACCACTTGATGGGAAGGTCTACAAGTCTTCAGTTTTAAATTAATTCAGGCGAATTTAGTTTAATTAGTGTGTAAGATACCTCATATGTAAGGTCACGTCACGTCGCAAAGGAGAATGGCAATGGTAGTGGAGCGTTTCAAGTATTTTAAATCTAACAACTTAAACTTACCTAACCTAACCAGACCTAACCTTACCTAACTTAACCCTATCTGACCTAACTCACTTTTTAACTTAAACTAACTGCAATTTTGACGTTCTTACAGCTATCTACTATCAAGTAATGAACCTTGCTTGCACATATTAACTATTTTTTAAGGCTAAATAGATATAAGTGCTACCATTTGTCACATCGTAAATATTTTGAAGTAATTAGTAGACCCGTCTCAGATAGGGTGGTACGAAATGTCGCGGAAAAATCGAGTGGTACGAAATGTCGCTGGTACCATTTGTTGGACACCAATGGGAAGGTTTAATTTAGAGGGAGTGCACCCTCATTTTCGCGAGTGAATAGTGTAAAACCATTTAGGAAAACCACCCTCAGTGTACCCGACCGGGATAAAAACCCTAATCTCCCCGTCTTTGGTATAGTGTCTACTGTGAGAGTAGCGCCTTATACTATGCGGCCACTAAGTGGGTCTGCAAGATATTATATACAAAGAGTTGTGGAAAGTATATTTACACTACGCTTACCCTCAAAGGTAGCAGACTTTGACAGATTACACTATGACCTTATATTATAAGCTGAGCCATAGTTGAAGCTTGTGGGGTTAGGCTTGCCACCTTTAACGGTTTAAACGAAGGGTACCATCTGAAGTGGCACATCTTACTACCCATTCGGGTCACATATGTACTAATTGTATTAGGGAGGAGGAAGGTTGAATTTAGATGTAAGTGTACACGCATTTACGTGTAGGTAGAGTAGAAAAGGCTTTGTGTAAAAATAACAATCAGTACACCCGTCCGGGATTAAAACCCCCGATCTCCCTGTCATCAGCAGTCCTGTCTATTTAGAGAGTGACGCCTTAAACCATGTGGTCACCTAAACCGATCGTAGTACGTATAGTTCGGAACGGGTAGTGATATGCGTTGAGGAAAATATTAATGATTTTTTTTTTAGAAAGAAAATTGAGAAAATATAATTCGTTTATTATAGATGGAGGAGCGGGGAGGAAGGGGGGTAAGCACGTTGGTTTCCACAAAGTCCATCACTAATAGAATTCACGTTGATAAGGAGGTCAGGGTAACCTGGTGGTCTAGGGGTAAGGTGTCTGAGTTCTGTGCTGGGGGTCCGGGGTTCAATCCTCGGTCCCGGCACAGATTTATCTGATTGCCAAACCCTTCCTTCACCTCTGACAAGACGTGTGTATTAATCACAACTTGTGAATGTGAGGAATGCCAGGCCTCCACCGTGGTTCGGATCCCACGTTAAACTGTAGGTCCTCCATTTCTTCTCACAATCACCCTACCATTGCACATTAGCGTAAGTGCGTATAACCCGAACGGGTAGTAAGACGCGGTGCTAATAATAATAATAATAATAATAATAATAATAATAATAATAATAATAATAATAATGAGGTCCGAGGTTCGAAACCAAGTTATTGCTCTGTGGAGCGATTACTCAATATAGTATTCCCATCACCTCCTGCGCTAATGCGGAAACATTTTCTCTAAATCAACGTTTTAATCCCTCACTTCTAGAACAAGGCGTTTATAACAATGGTAGTGAACGGAAATATGATGATAATAACAATAAATATATTTATTTATATAAAAAACGTTTACAATTTATTTATCTTGTTCAAGTTTTTGACACTCAAAAAAATATGGCGTGTTTTTAACACCCCTAGATCTAGAGTAGAAGTTTGGATTTAAGATAGTTTTAATGGAAAGGAAGTCCACCCCCCCCCCCTTTTTTTCTTTCCCCATAAGCTTAGCTCCCTTCTAATAAACAACAAAATGGTGCCTCGGTAATTCTTGAATTGTTTTCCCCAACTTGTTAATTAACTTGCAGTGTAGTTTTCTCTTGGGTTTTAACTTTTTTAAATCTTCGGATTACTTTAATTTAATTTCCAAAAAACTTTCTTTATAAAGTATCATTTTCAACTTGATAAATCCGTTTTTCGTATAACTGAAATATAAACCATAGATTTTATAAGAAGGTATTTCAAGACGAATTATTGTCAATTAATTCTAAACAAAAGTGGGATATTTTTCTAAGCTACTTAGAAATGTTTTAATTCGTTCAGAAGATATTCATAATTTTGTGAATTTAGAAAACCAGTAATTGAACCATTATTTATCCTTTTTTTTAAAAAAAAAGTATTATAAATGCATTAGTTTTGAAAGTTTCTTTTTAACCGTAAGACTTATTTAACTGGCGGAATTGTTAAACACGGTTAATGTGGTGGAAATTGCATTGGTGGACACGCAGACTAAGTGTTAGGCTAATCTAGTCTGGTTTTCCAGTGACTATAAATGTTAACTTAAAGCTAGAAAAATTACTACAGTTCAATGTTCACAGAAAGAACCTTATCTGACAACTAGAAAAGCTATTACAGTCCAATGTTCACAGAAGGAACCTTATCCGACAGCTAGAAAAGTTACTACAGTCCAATGTTCATAAGAAGAACCTTATCTGACAGCTAGAAAGTTTACTACAGTCCAATGTTCATAGGAAGAACCTTATTTGACAGCTAAAAAAGTTACTACAATCCAATGTTCACAGAAGGAACCTTATCTGACAGCTAGAAAAGTTACTACAGTCCAATGTTCACAGAAAGAACCTTATCTGACAGCTAGAAAAGTTACTACAGTCCAATGTTCACAGAAAGAACCTTATCTGACAGCTAGAAAAGTTACTACAATCCAATGTTCATAAGAAGAACCTTATTTGACAGCTAGAAAAGTTACTACAGTCCAATGTTCACAGAAAGAACCTTATCCGACAGCTATAAAAGCTACTAGATATCCTTTCAAGTATCCATACGTCAAGCCATGTGATCTCCAGCTGTCACTTTAGATATATATTATTAACACCAATAAAATAACAATAATATCATCAGTGGTCGAATCATCTAAGGCGTCCCTCTCGTGTTAGACTGGCCTGAGATCAGGGTTCATGTCTATTGAGGATAGGGTTTTCCTAAATGGTTTACCAGTCTCCTTCCACGTGATTGTGGACAGAACCTATATATTATTTTCTGTTGTCAACATTCCTTTTTCTCAACTAATACAAAGCCTACAGCGATGAATAAGGTATCAGTGGATAGGATTCTTTACCGATTCATGACATAGCATACTCAGGTTACGTTAAAACACATTGTTTGTTTAAAATGTAGGTTAAGATAAAAACCTATATACTATTTCTGTTGTCAATAAGTCTCAGGGACAGACGACGCTTCAAAGAGCTGTATCGTACTTGCCAAATGCTGTATTTGCTCGTGGACAACCCTATGTAGCCTTTTTAAGAATCATTAAATATATAACAATATTTTTGTATCAATTACCGAAAATGACAAACAATTCAATATGATTGCATTCTGATATCAAATATTGTATACAAAGAGGTATTGTAAATTTTAAATACGTTCACATTAATAAACTCTTTGATATTTTGTGTATACCCTTCGCTGAGTATTTAATTTTAACAACTCAACAAAATACTAAATCAGATTTTTGTGTGTGTGGGGGGGGAAGGGGGGGGCAGGGGAAGGTCGAATGTGCCAAAGCTTCGCACAGGCTTACTGGTCTACCTTTAAAACTTCCTCGTACTTCCTCGTACCTTACCTATTATTATTATTATTATTATTAGTATTATTATTATCATCATTATTATTAGTACCGCATCTTACTACCCGTTCAGGTTATACGTACTTACGCTAATGTGCAATGGTAGGGTGATTGTGAGTCGAAATGGAGGACCTACAGTTTAACGTGGGATCCGAACCACGGTGGAGGTCTGGCATTCCTCACATTCACAAGTTGTGATTAATACACACGTGTTGTCAGAGGTGAAGGAAGGGTTTGGCAATCAGATAGATCTGTGCCGGGACCGAGAATTGAACCCCGGACCCTCAGCACAGAAGTCTGACACCTTACCCCTAGACCACCAGGTCACCCCTAACCTATTAGAGTAATTAGCATGCATGTGTATAACCTGGACAGGTAGTAAGACGAGTGTTTTTAGACCGTAGACGCTACTCGATTATTCAAATAACTCATTTGTATTCATGAGGATGAGTTGACCTCGTTCCAGACCCACTGGGCGCAGAAAAAATTGGAAGCGTCAGTGTTCAAACCCGGTACCCCTGGGTCTGTAGCCAGGAACTCTGATTGCCAGATTGGACCATACTAGTAGGAAAAAAAAAAGCATCCGTTTTAGCACCACGTGGGGAATTTTGTATTTAGCACCGTTCGTGTTATACGCTTATGTAGTAATTACGCTAGTGGTTTTAAGGTTATATTTAGAGGAAATGTGCCTCGCATTGGCGTGGAGGGAGAGTGTAAAAAAACGATTTAGTACAAACCAGCTTCAGTACACCCGACCTTGATTCGAGCATCGATCTCCCCCTCCCCCGTCATCGACGTTCTAGCCTACTGCGAGAGGGTAGCGCGTTAGACCACCGAAGCGTGTACGTGGTTAATAATTATATCCGCCTCAACCGTGGATTTGTATCTTGGAACAGAACAGAATTCTCTCCGTGCTCAAATCCCACGAACGAGATTATTTGAGAGAAAGATTCTGCTCTATCGGATTCAAGACGAGTATCGGAGGAGGTTTTCTTAAAAAGAACCTGTTGAACATTTCTTCTGGCAGTTTTTCTTGCTCAACGAAGACCGAACGAGTTTTATTTACTATTATTATTATTATTATTATTATTATTATTATTATTATTATTATTACTATGGGCTATAAGAGATATTGTTTGTGGATATTCTAAAAAGTTTTTGTTTGTTTTTGTTAAATGACGTAGTCAATGTGAACAAAGTCATATTTGAAATGAAGGTAAAGAGAATGCAGGGTTTTTACTTTTGAGGAAGAGAAATTTTTTGTAATCGTCAAAGGTGTGACCCGCCTCGGTGGCGTAACGCGCCAGTCGTGTTGAGCTAGACCACCGAAGACGGGGAGATCGAGGTTCGAATCTTGGTCGGGTGAACTGGGGGGGGGGGGGGGGAGGTTTCCACTCTCCCTCTCCACGCGAATGGGGGTTCACTTCCTCTAAATCCAACCTTCCTAATTTCTAGCCCATTAGCGTAATTAGTACTTAAGCGTATAACCCGAACGGGTAGTAAGACGCGGTGCTAAATAAAGTAAAAGGTGTATATATATATATATATATTAATAAGTATATACATATATATAGGCCTATTTATAAGATTATCAAACGCCCTAGGTTCAATTGGTGGAATGTGACTTTACCCTTTCATAGTTAAAAATTGCGTCCTGGGGACTGGATGTTGTGCCTGTCCTAGTCTTAAGTTAGATTATAAGGTATATGAAGCTACGACAAGCCTAGCAAGCCGGTAGTGGGAAATATATAGCTCTAATAAAAAACTTACCATAGATTGGAAACAGTAATGAATATAAATATATAAAAGATGGGTCGAATCGTATGTTTCTCGAATCCTAATCTTATATTTCCTTTCGAATCCCAAATCCTTCTTGGTACCATTGATAAATGAATTTGTTTTTCATGTATATTACTCCATAAACAACAAAGAGGACCATTTTTATGTTAGTTTAATTAATTAATTACATTAATACAATGTCTTTTTTTGCAATTTTAATGTTTTTCCAAATACAAAATTCTATATAATATAATTAATTTATCATTTATTGCTTAAAATTGTTATTTATACGAGATACTTTTTTGGGGGGGTATTTAAGAGTCTCTAATCTCTTTAATATCATGGGATTCGAATGATTTCACGAAACGAGGATTCGAGCGTCAAAACTCTAATACGTATAATCAGCATCATCATCATCAACAACCATTTCCAGCCCGTGGCTGCGTCAATTTAGTGAAATGTCTCCATCTTCATCTATCCTTCCACCATTCTTCATCCTTTAATTACTTCCATTCTTCTCCTCTTACTTGCACACTTTCTACTATCTGTTCCTCCCATCTTTTCCCTACATTAATCATTTCTATAATACAGTAGTATCTGGCTAATTCTACATTAATTAACTCGAGAAACTGTATAATTCCAACCCACCATGATTTTCCCGCGAAATTTCTATTCAAATCGATGGTAAAAAGATAACATTTAATTCGAATTTTAGAAGTAAATACATTTGTATGGTTCGAAGATTATCCACTGTCCCTGTTTTGTGCTCATTTCAAACCTAACTTACGAGCTTTACCAAACCGAGGGTGTCAAATAAAGTTGGAGTTAACCTAATGACACAATAGTAAATTAGAAGGCGGAGAATTATGCTCCAGTGGTGAGTGGGTTGCCTAATTTAGGGGATGTGTTGACTCGGCTTTTAGCAATTCTCATTTAATAATAATAATAATAATAATATTTAGCACCGCGTCTTACTACTCGTTCGGGTTATACGCTTAAGTACTAATTACGCTAATGGATTAGGAATTGGGAGCGTTGAATTTAGAGGAAGTGAACCCGCATTTGCGTGGAGAGAGAAAGAGAGTGGAAAACCATTTAGGAAAAACCACCCCCAGTTCACCCGACCGAGATTCGAACCTCGATCTCCCCGTCCTCGGCGGTCGAGCTCAACACGACTAGCGCGTTAGCCAACTATGCCACCGAGGCGGGTTGGTTCTCATTTAAGTCTGCAAGTTTCGTATGCTAATTTTTACAAGTTTTTATATTTTGTGTTTGAATTTTTACTTTCTCTCTATCTTACAGGTAGAGAAAGTATGGTGATCGTCAAAAAAATCGAACTCGAGATTTTGATGAATTTTGACGTTTCATGACTTCCTGAATCCGAAAAAGTGGTTTTTGAATTTCCGTCTGTCTGTCTGTCTGTCTGTCTGTACCTCCAACTACAGCTTAAACTATTTTACCGATTGAGCTGAAACTTGATATCTTGGGTTTTCATAGGGTTGCCCCGAGGGATTTTTGGAATTGGACATCTACCCCTAAAATTAAGGGTAGTTTACTGAAGGGAAAAAACAGAAAAAGTCGATTTTCTCAAAATCGGCTCTAACGATTTTGATTAAATTTCATTTATGAACATTAATAAATATTACAAACAAAATGGCTACTCTCAATATTTCGGCAAATTGGCTTTAAGGGCTCCGGTTTGATGCGTAAATTAACATTTTTTATAATAGCTCCGAAACTATATGAGATATGAAATTACTTAGCATTACAAATATGTATTTATATTTATAATACAAATATTTTATTCGAAACATATTTTTATAAAATCAATAATTTTTAATCTATACGCAATTATATATATATTTTTAGCTTTTTGGACATTAAAGCTTAAGTATTGCGATCGTAAAAAAAACTAACCTGAAATGTTGATGGATTTCGACGTCTCATGACCCCCGAACCCTAAAAAATAGTCTTTGCAATGCCGTCTGTCTGTGTGTCTATAAAAACTTAAAATTAAGGGTAGTATACTGAAGGACGAAAAGAGAAAAATTTGGTTTTCTCAAAATCTGCTTAAACGATTTTGATTAAAATTCGTATCTAGACGTTGATTAAGATTATAAATAAACTGGCTATTTTCATTTTTCTATGAAAATGATTTTTAGGGTACTTTACAGAAGCGTTAATTTCCGTATCTCCACAACTATTGGAGAAACTAAACAACTTATCATTGCAAAATTGTAGGACTATCAGAAATAAAAAACTTTTATTTGACATATATTTTTATAAAAGCAACAGTTTCTGAGATATTTGCAAATATATTAATACAATTTTGTGAGCTTTAGTTGTAAACATATACTACTTAAGTCTTAACGCAATAATTCTCCAATGCCATAGAGTAATTAAATATAAGTATCTAAAAAAGTATGTTATTTTTCCTTAAATCTCTTAGGAGAAATGTTTGCATAGCAATGATCTATCTCCATTTTAGACTCAATAGTCAATATTTACATTTTTTATTGGTCAAAATGTATAAATGAATAATTAAATATCAATGCGATGACTTGAAGATCTGCAACACCTTATAAAATGTTAAAATTTTAACCAGAAATCGAAATTTTAATACGAAGTGTTGACCCTTGTGGAAGACATTAAATTGTTTGAAATGCTCTTAGGTGGACAAAGATGCGCCTCTTTTCTCTTAGATTATATATCATTGTATATTATTTTATGCGTGTTCTTATGTGGAGTGGTGATGATACAATGTACATTATTCCGTTCAGAAATCTTACGAGTTTATAGAAAGAGAGAGAAAGTCTGTGCGGTGTGCCGTACCATTTATTCTTTTTTGTATGTATTTATTGGGGTATGAGGGTGTTTTATAGCATATATAGAATGTGTGGGGTTATATGTAGAATATTTTGAGGTTATTGATTTATTGTGTGCCAGCTACCTAGATACACATGAAGATGGTTAGTTGGAATTTTAGATATTTTGCATTTATTTTTATATATATATCTTGGAATTAGAATTAAAAAAGTTCTACTGTATGAATATATCTACATAAACATTTCATTCACCTAGTCCAAATAAGTAGGTCTATTTGGAGTCTACAGTTGAAACTCTTCGATAGATTTTGTTCAAACTTGTTGGTTAGATCTTACATGGTAATATACCAAGGTGCTATTTTTTAAAAAATTTTGATTCTAGCAATCAAATTAAAGGTAGTTTACTGATGAATTACTTTTGAAAAAATTTGTATTTTTCTTAATGGCTAAAGAGATTTTTGTTCTAAATTTATAACAGGAGAATTATTTATATTGTAATCAAAATAATGATTGGATTTTTTAGGTAAACTTACTAAGAGGTATTTTATTAATTTTTGTTAAGGATGTACCCTTAAGGTGGTATGGAAAGGTACGCGAGTTTAAATTCGGAATTTTGGAAATTTGTGTATCAAAAATACGTGTTAACCAAGAAACATGCGAGTTTGCCTCGGTGGATAAATTTATTTTAATTTTCTACAAATCAGTAACGTCAACAATTTTTGTGTATTGGTCATGTTCATGGTGGAATTTAACAATGACTCACTACCTACCAGAGTTGTAATTATGTGTACGAGTAACCATTATTTTTATGCTATTTATAAATTGCTTAATTTTTTTGATATTAATAATTATTGACTTGATATATCGATGCTTTATTAGGTTCTATAAAATTGGTTTGTAATGTGTGTAACCAACCTAGGGGTGGTAATTATTAACATGTAGGTGTGAATTAATGGTGCGAAATAATTCACAATACATTTTAAAGTTATTGCACTAAACAGGTAAAATTTTAAAAAATATATAAAATTTAAAAAAATCAACACTTAACTGAAATGATATTAAAAAAAGGATTGTTGATTAATACACGAATTATTATAGCTGTAAAAAATACAAAACTATTTTTAATCTGATGATCAATTTCCTTGGAAACACGTCTAGGTACTTAATTATTGTGTGTCCATTTGTGGTGGCTGGGTCATTGATCCTTTATTATTCGTCTTTCTCTGTCTTACGTAGGTAGACATTGTTCCTATTTCCTTTTCCTAATCGTCAGCAAAAATAAGCAAATCTCAAACTCCTACCCCCCTCATTTCTACTTAATACTTGAACGCCATCTTAGGTCATTCGTTTGATTTATAATTATTATTATTTATTCGGGAGCTTCAAATTACAATTGTATATTAATATACCCTGTTTAATGTAGTAGAGGTACAAATGACTGCTGGAAGAAGGTTCTTTATTGTAAACAATTCTTGAAAGTGACCCATGTCAAAATATTTGAAATTGTTATTTTAATAGTAATACAATCTTATCCATAATTACTACCTAATAGGTTGGCATTGGTCACTTTCAGCCAACGTTTGCAGTAAAGAACCTTATGCTAGCTTCCAGCTACCACCTGGACTCGGGAATCGAAGCCGAGACCTTTGGCTTAGTACGCCAATGATACCAAGTCAAAGCTACGGGGTTCAATTCCGATGACCAAGTGACGTTTTTCAATTAAAAGAATATGATATTTAAATACCGTAATTAGCAAATATAATAGCGTGGCTATTTAATACATTTTATCATAATAGTCATACAATCACCAGACCCGTGGGGTTCTCAAATATTAACAGTAAAATAATAATAATAATAATAATAATATTTAGCACCGCGTCTTACTACCCGTTCGGGTTATACGCTTAAGTACTAACTACACTAATGGATTAGGAAATGGGAAGGTTGAATTTAGAGGAAGTAAACCCGCATTTGCGTGGAGGGAGAGTGGAAAACCATTTAGTAAAAACCACCCCCAGTTCACCCGACCGAGATTCGAACCTCGATCTCCCCGTCCTCGGCGGTCGAGCTCAACACGACTAGCGCGTTAGCCAACTACGCCACCGAGGCGGGTAATAATAATAATTAAAGTTAATAAACGGGGTGCCCTTTAGAGATAACAATATCTCTTTCTTACAAGACGGGGTGAAAAAATACATTCGAAACCCCACCCCATATCCTATTTGGGCTTGAAAATCAGCCTTGAAGTGATAAATATTTATTGATTTAAAATTTAAAAAACCTAAGAATCATACTAGGGGAGCCAAAGTCAAAAAAAAATTACTATCAAGGAATAAAAAACTGATAAAAAATACAATTTTTTTAAAAGCATCATTCCCGGCAGAAGGGAATAGGAAAAGGGTGTGAGCGAGGAAATGGGAAGGGAAAATGCAAACCTAAAACATTAAAAAAAAAAATGGGTGAACCCCATTTTACCATAAGACTGCACAAAACAAAATATTTTAGTATTTTACTTCTGAGAGTACGATAATTCTGCCTGTATTTTTGTTTGCAGAAGCGGTTCCCCACTCGCCCGACATCGATTCGAAAGCGGCGACCCGTTTCTCCGACGAGAGCTCCGACAAGTTGCTCGGTTTGACGACAGAGGTAGCGGCGGTGTTACAGCGGGTCGACAAATGCCTCAAGAAACGGCAGACCGCACGGAAAGCCATGACCTCTACCGACGACGGTTGGGAGCGAACCAACCCGATACCCCTACAGGAGAGCGATCTGTTAGGAGAAGAGGAAGTTTCAATCACCGACTACGGTAGCTCCACCGATAAATTATTTGGCTAGAAGCTCTATTTTAGTGACCAGACACAATTTCGCGAGACGTATTTTTATGATATTTTTCCTTAGATAATCAACATACTTAATAGTTTATTGAGGTATTTTTAAATTCATAATAGTGCCTACACGTACGAAATAACACGAAATATATATGTATTGTTTGAGAAAATTGAGTAATTAAATATGGCTTACATAAATACGATTTAACGATATCAATATTCAAATTACAAAAATAATTCCACTAATCTTTTTAGATGTACTCGCTCCCCCTCCCCTCAAACAAAACGCATTTGTAAAACATTTGATTGAACTGCCATGATGTGGCCAAAGGCAAATATCTAAAAAAAAAAAAAAATCAGAAGAATAAAAATGAACAGATTCTAATCAAACTATATGGTACCTTTTTAACCCCCCATCTTTGGTTTTGTTTGGTAAGTCTATATACATATTTTTTTAGACCTAGTTTTTCGATTTGTTGCACTATAACACTTCAATAAAAGTTGAATTTTTACCATTTTTTAACCAAAAATAAACATTTTATCTATCTACAGATATTTTATAGCGAAATCCAAATTTTTATTTGACAAAACCCTTTCTTTTTGTTTGAAATAAATCAGGGGCTTTAAAAATAACTGTCCCGATTAGTTTTTTAACAGTTTTTTTAATTTAGTGATTTTTTTAGAAGTTATAAAAAGTATGTTTGTGCTGTTATTGAGCTAAACTATATAGCATATTATGTGTCCAGGTGAGGTTTATAACGTTAAACACTTTTTAAATAAAGATAAAAAAGTTATAATCAAATTCTGTGATGGTCATAGCAAATATTCAAAAAAATTTGAGATTGCTATTTTGTCCAAAAAACAAGTGCTATAAAAACTGCAAAAAATTCATACATGGACTCGGGTTCCCTTCCACCCCCTTACTTCCCCCTCTTAAAGTTATATAACGAGAAGGAATATCAAAGCGTAGTAAGCCCATTTATCCAGGGGAGTCCGGACCCCCTTCCTCAGGGTGACAGGACATATTTAGAGAAGGACATTTTTAGGCTGTGGCTCTTTGTCAATGCCGCCCTTTTTGTTATTTTTTAATCCTCTTTATCAACGCCGCTATGCATTTCTTAGGAAATCTTTAGACTAGGAAATTTTTAGATAGTGGTTCTTTGTTAATGCCGCCCTTAGTGTGTGTGCGCGTGTGTGTGTGCGTGTGTTCGTGCGTGTGCGCGTGTGTGGACAAAAGTCAGACCTCGGAACAAATCAGAACTCATTTGTTAGTGTATCTTTTAGGACATTTATTAATTTGATTGCATACATTAGGTTAGGTTAGGTTAGGTTAGGTTAGGTGTCAAATATTCAGGTACGCCACTGCTCAAACCAGTATTAAATACAGGCCCCTCTAAATATTCAAAAGCTTTTGACATAATAATATGATAATTAATTGTCTTTGTTTTTTTTTTTCCTTTTTAAGATAGGATTTTAAAAAAACACTGGTATTGATGTGGTGGAGGCTTTGGTTAATAACCAAGGTGTGAGAGGTTGAATAAAATAGCATTAATATCGGCACGAATTTCCTAGTCAACATTGAGATTATTAGACCGCTGTTGGGTGTCGAAAAAATGCCGTTCCTTTGAATGCGTGCCGATGCTGTACTAGAGTCCTTCTTGCATTCAGACTAAAAATATCATAGACAAATGTCCTCTGCTTTCCCCGGCCTTACCCTTTCTTTCAAACTTTTAATAGTTATTAAATAATGATTTGAATAAGTAGATAGATATGCTCACAATTTAATGAATTGCCAATGACTTGGGCAAGTCGAAACTCAAATATTGGTTAGCTGTAATTTGTGGTTTGCGAATTAAAAACAATTGTGTCATTGGAATAGTCCAGAATAAGTTCATAAACCTCAGTAACCAATTGGGTTTTAAACGTTCCTGGATGGAGTTGTTCGACGGTAGGCGAACAAATAGGTGAAGAGGAAAATACAAATTACACAACCATTTATTTTGTGGCACCCCCTTATTAAATGACATCATTCTATTCACAAAGATCCATTCAACGCCCCTATAACAGTTACCTTTCCGTTTCCGAGAAATTATTTTTTAGTGCCGCGTCTTACTACCCGATAGGTTTATACGGCTGTGTACGTAAAGAGTGTTCTGGAATTTGAAAAACGGATTTTTTCTCTTTATTTAAAAAAAGATTCTCGTCGATGGCTAATACGCTCGTGACAAATATTCAGTAACTGTTTGGATTACTTAAGAGTTTGCTAAACTTTTCTTTACCGTATGGCATTACTGACCGGGCGGGACATGACATTCAGTTCGGTCCCCTGTATGTAGACTATTTTAATTTTTAATTTTAGCACCGCGTCTTACTACCCGTTCGGGTTATACGCCTAAGTACTAATTACACTAGTGGATTAGGAATTGGGAAGGTTGAATTTAGAGGAAGTGAACCCGCATTTGCGTGGAGGGAGAGTGGAAAACCATTTAGGGAAAACCACCCCCAGTTCACCCGACCGAGATTCGAACCTCGATCTCCCCGTCCTCGGTGGTCTGGCTCGACACGACTGGTGCGTTAGCCAACTACGCCACTAAGGCGGGTATGTAGACTATTCGCCGCTCTGGTGGCACAGAACGTTGCCCAGGGTACACCATAGGAGGTTGTACACATGTTATACCCTCAATGAGATGATGGTGAATATCAAGGTGTGAGCCAATGGGAGTCTTAAACCTAACTCAAGCCTAATTTACCGAACCCTGGTTACCGTTGGAATCATTCCCCTTAAGATAAAAAAATACCCAAGGTACCAGCCGGGAATCGAACCCGGGACCCCTAGGTTCGTTGATTTTGTCGGAAAGAACTTCAAAAACTCTGACATTTTCTCGCGTTCCCTTCAATCGCGCCTTAAGGCATGCCCCGAAAGTTTTATAATTATCTACAAAATTATTATTAGCACCGCGTCTTACTACCCATTCGAGTTATACGCACTTAAGCTAATGTGTAATGGTAGGGTGATTGTGAGATGAAATGGAGGACCTACAGTTTAACGTGGGATCCGAACCACGGTGGAGGCCTGGCATTCCACACATTCACAAGTTGTGATTAATACACGTCTTGTCAGAGGTGAAGGAAGGGTTTGGCAATCAGATAAATCTGTGCCAATACCGAGGCTTGAACCCCGGCACAGAAGTCCAACACCTTATTCCTAGACCGCCAGGTCACCTTTTCTTCAAAAATCAACTTAACCTCTGTTTTTTGTACAGCAGTTTTCACAACTAACGAAGAGTGTCAGAGCTGCCGACTAAAATCCCATATCAAACTCAGCACCGAAGAAAGAGAGATGAGAATAATCGAGGATGAGGAGGAGGAGGTGAACGAGACAGAGGTAGAAGAGGTACCGAGGGTGGAAGAACAGCCCCCTCGGTACGTCGTGGAGGAACCAGAGACCGGGTACGACTGGGATCTGCACCTCGAGGAAACCAAACCCTCCGCGGTGAGATTCGACGACGACCAAGTGTCCACGATCCAGAGATTGAAGGAGGAGGCTTACAAGTACTACACCATGGAGGAAGGCGACGAGGAATACCCTGAAGTAACGGAAGGTCTGACCAGGGCCGTCGACGACGACGAGGACGCGGGGGAGAAACGTGACCCGGAGAAACCTGTAGGTGACGAAGGACCCGAGGGAGGAGCCCTTTGCAAAAAACAGAGGTTATTCCCGCAGCTGGGACCTCCCGATTTGTGCTTGGGAGGAACAGCGTCCAGCGAGTGCGAGTCGGGTACTACGACAGAGGACGACCTATCGTCGCAGGTGGGTCGATTCGCATCACCGTCGTGTACAACCCTTAACTTCAGGGGGTAGCTTAGCTGCCTAGCAGGAGGAACTTATGCATTGGCAAGTTGTTATAGAGAGAGGAGGGAGGTCTCAGGTACCAACAGTTGAGGGAAGGGAATTCTCAGGAATATGTTGAGTTTCAATAACCCCCCAAGTTACATCTTCATAAGGGCAGAGTATGTTCATCACCTGCTGATATTCAGAGAGTACAGGAATATGTTGAGTTTCAATAACCCCCCCAGTTACATCTTCATAAGGGCAGAGTATGTTCATCACCTGCTGATATTCAGAGAGTACAGGAATATGTTGAGTTTCAATAACCCCCCAGTTACATCTTCATAAGGACAAAGAGTATGTCCGTCACCTGCTGATATTCAGAGAGTACAGGAATATGTTGAGTTTCAATAACCCCCCCAGTTACATCTTCATAAGGGCAGAGTATGTTCATCACCTGCTGATATTCAGAGAGTACAGGAATATGTTGAGTTTCAATAACCCCCCTAGTTACATCTTCATAAGGACAAAGAGTATGTCCACCACCTGCTGATATTCAGAGAGTACAGGAATATGTTGAGTTTCAATAACCCCCCCAGTTACATCTTCATAAGGGCAGAGTATGTTCATCACCTGCTGATATTCACAGAGTACAGGAATATGTTGAGTTTCAATAACCCCCCAGTTACATCTTCATAAGGACAAAGAGTATGTCAGTCACCTGCTGATATTCACAGAGTACAGGAATATGTTGAGTTTCAATAACCCCCCAGTTACATCTTCATAAGGGCAAAGAGTATGTCCGTCACCTGCTGATATTCAGAGAGTACAGGAATATGTTGAGTTTCAATAACCCCCCAGTTACATCTTCATAAGGACAAAGAGTATGTCCGTCACCTGCTGATATTCAGAGAGTACAGGAATATGTTGAGTTTCAATAACCCCCCAGTTACATCTTCATAAGGGCAAAGAGTATGTCCGTCACCTGCTGATATTCAGAGAGTACAGGAATATGTTGAGTTTCAATAACCCCCAGTTACATCTTCATAAGGACAAAGAGTATGTCCGTCACCTGCTGATATTCAGAGAGTACAGGAATATGTTGAGTTTCAATAACCCCCCAGTTACATCTTCATAAGGACAAAGAGTATGTCCGTCACCTGCTGATATTCAGAGAGTACAGGAATATGTTGAGTTTCAATAACCCCCCTAGTTACATCTTCATAAGGACAAAGAGTATGTCCGTCACCTGCTGATATTCAGAGAGTACAGGAATATGTTGAGTTTCAATAACCCCCCAGTTACATCTTCATAAGGGCAAAGAGTATGTCCGTTACCTGCTGATATTCAGAGAGTACAGGAATATGTTGAGTTTCAATAACCCCCCAGTTACATCTTCATAAGGACAAAGAGTATGTCCGTCACCTGCAGTTATTCAGAGAGTACTAATCCCCTGTTTCCTTGCAGAACAGCGGAGATGAGCCGGGATGTACTCCTGGTGAGAAACCCGCTACTCTGGTTCTCCAGTTACATCTTCAGAAGGACAGGGTGGACGTCTGCTACCTCCTGGTGGGGTCTTTGAGTCCCCCGCACAGCACCAACTTTACCTTCCGTTGCATCGTGCTCGACATGACTGGTGAGTGGAGAGTGTGGTGCTCGACATGACTGGTGAGTGGAGAATGTGGTGCTCGACATGACTGGTGAGTGGAGAGTGTGGTGCTCTACATGACTGGTGAGTGGAGAGTGTGGTGCTCTACATGACTGGTGAGTGGAGAGTGTGGTGCTCTACATGACTGGTGAGTGGAGAGTGTGGTGCTCTACTTGACTGGTGAGTGGAGAGTGTGGTGCTCTACATGACTGGTGAGTGGAGAGTGTGGTGCTCGACATGACTGGTGGGTGGAGAGTGTGGTGCTCGACATGACTGGTGAGTGGAGTGTGTGATGCTCGACATGACTGGTGAGTGGAGAGTGTGGTGCTCGACATGACTGGTGAGAGGATAGTGTGGTGCTCAACATGACTGGTGAGTGGAGAATGTGGTGCTCGACATGACTGGTGAGAGGATAGTGTGGTGCTCAACATGACTGGTGAGTGGAGAGTGTGGTGCTCGACATGACTGGTGAGTGGAGAGTGTGGTGCTCGACATGACTGGTGAGAGGATAGTGTGGTGCTCGACATGACTGGTGAGTGGAGAGTGTGATGCTCGACATGACTGATGGGTGAAGAATGTGGTGCTCGACATGACTTGTGAGTGGAGAATGTGGTGCTCGACATTACTGGTGGGTGGAAAATGTGGTGCTCGACATTTGGGTGGAGAATGTGGTGCTCGACATGACTGGTGGGTGGAGAGTGTGGTGCTCGACATTTGGGTGGAGAAGGACTTCACAGCCATTGGATGAATGGTTTGATCAGGGCTGCGCATGCCGGGGAACTACATCATCATCATCATCATCATCATCATCATCATCATCATCATCATCAGATAATCATCGAGGGCTCATAAAAATCTCGTATGGCTAAAATTTGAACAGGAATATTAAAGTTTGAATCAAACGTTTAAAATACCTAAATAAAAGTTGTAAGTGACGAAGAAGAAGAGATTATTGTTTCAATTGAAGAGAAGGGCATCTTTGGCCGAAATGTAGCCCAGTTAGCACCACGTCCAATACTTGTTACGCTTCTACGCATATGTACTGATTACTTTGATGTGTAAGAGATGAGGTAGGTTCAATATTAAATGAAGTAGTACCCACATTTCCTTGGATGAAAATTAGATAACCATTTAGAAAGAAAAAAAAAATCACTCTCAGTTCACCCCCGCCCAGGATTCGACCCTAAATATTTCCGTCATCGACAATATAGTGCATTGCGAGAGTGACGACTTAGACTATCCGACCACCAAAGTGGGTATTAGCGTAAAGGAAAGTGTTTTTTTATTCATAAAATTGAAAATCCATATTTGGAGCGGTGCATAACCTATATAAATAATTCAGGTATCGTATTATTAATTTTGTTCTGTGTTGAATTAAGTTCCGACGTGACGTGAATACGTCTTTAAATTTGCTACCATAGGGGGGCAATCCAAAAAACCTAATGATAACAAAATCGGGGGATACAGTTTGGTGTTGTAGTTTCGAATCTTTCCTCTACATCCAAAATTAAATTATACCACTGGATAGCTAAGGGATCAAAGAATTCATTACGATAAGCGAGAACAGTGACGCATCGCGCGTGGTGGAGGGGGAAGCGCCGCCATTTTGAGGTTATTTTGCCGCGTATCGAGATTTGCAATTAGTATAACTTTTGACTCGGAGAAGCTACGATGTTCGTTTAAGTTTAAACGTATTCACGTACAACACATGACCGTGTCCATTACACAGCCAAACCCCAGTTTTTTACCTTAAGACTCCAGTGTAAATTCCGTTGATCTGTTTTAAAATCCGTCACGTGACGAAAACCCGCCGAATAAATAGAAGACAACAGTGGAAAAGATAAGTTCTTGGCTAATAAAATGACTGAATATAATTTGAAGAGAAATATCAATGTTCGATTTTGTCAAAGAGGTTTCATGTAAGATATTACCTCTGGAATTTTCTCGGTGGGTATAATTTGTTTTTTTTAGGACAGTAAATATTGTGGTATTTTGTAGGGAATTCAATGTTTGGAATGAAATATGTTTATCAGTGTAGCCAATTTTTTTTTCTTCAGAAAATCGAAAATTCATATAAACAAATCGTCACTAAAAATCCAAGTCATCAAAGACAAATAAATGACAAAGAATCGTTTCTGCATATGTTATTTAATTTTTTATTTTTTTTAGGTTTGACCTCTTAATAATAGTGTTGGAATATGTGGTCATATTAGAATAAAATGTTCGGAATGTAACTAAAATGTTTTCATTATTATATTTAATTTGTTTTATCGTGTATTATATTCATTATTCTTTATCTACGGGAGGATTAAGGAAGGGCGCAATTTACATAGCACCCTTATAATGGAGGGAAGGGATTTACATAAGAGTCTTTAATGATGGAGACTGAATTTATTTTCATAAAAATGCAAACGAGACAGGATTTAAAAAAAAAAAATTATTTTATAATTTGAAACTAAAATGGCTTCGTTCTGTCCCTCTCTTCCAATAATTAAGACCTAGTGACGCATATGGTTAAAGGGGGGGGGTGGGGATTACTAGCTTTATCTAAAGCCTTACCTTTAAGGTAGAATGTAGAGAACGCGAGAAAAGGAAAGTGTTTGGCAGGTTTTTTTTATCAAAATAATTTTTTGTTCAAAAAAAATAAATAACTTTCCACTAGAAACAGAGAGTTTAATTTTCTTGTAGATGACCTGGCGGTCCAAGGGGTAAGGTGTCAAGACTTCTGTTCCGGGGTTCAATCCTCGGTCCCGGCACAGATTTATCTGATTGCCAAACCCCTTCCTTCACCTCTGACAAGACGTGTATTAATCACAACTTGTGAATGTGAGGAATGCCAGGCCTCCACCGTGGTTCGGATCCCACGTTAAACTGTAGGTCCTCCATTTTCATCTCACAATCACCCTACCATTACGCATTAGCCTAAGTGCGTATAACCCGAACGGGTAGTAAGACACGGTGCTAATAATAATAATAATAATAATAATAATAATAATAATAATAATAATAATAATAATAATATAATTTTCTTCCCACGGTGCTGGCAACAGTTGTTGAAGATCTATCAAAGGTGTCACCTTAATATTGTCTGATATGACCCTTACCAAACTTTAACTTTATTTGATAGGGGAAGAATATATATGTTTCTAAACAACAATTTTTCACGTAAAGATTCATTGATTTTTTTTTTTAACTTTAAGTACAAGGCTACTTTTTTTTTTTTTTAACTGGCCAGAAACCGGTTGATAATTTTTCACCTGCATGTTTTTTTTTTATATCACCGCGTCTTACTACTCTGTTTCGGGTTAAACGCCAATGGAATAAAATAGCCGAAGCTATTATTTATGCTTTTTGGGTGAGGAATACTCCATCGAAATATCATATTCTGAAAATTGACACCTGGACACGGGAATAGAGTCCGGGACCTTTAGCTAAGTACGTCAGAATTCCCGGCCACAGATCCGTATGTCCCGGACTCGATCCCCGGAGGTTTCAGATTTATCTGTGAAAGCAGTCGGTCTGTAACAAGGTAAAACTCAGCCTTGTGAATACAAATGAGCTACTTGAATAAATAAGTAGCAGCTTTCGTCTAGAAAACTGAGGCTGGTGGCCGGAGAATTCAATGTAACGACCACGTGACAGCCGCTATTCGCAGAGAGAAGGCGTTTGATTGGTCGGAATGTCTCGATTGTGAGATCTACGCCATGGAGAACACAGAATATTATGTCGCCAAGTCTGGTTCGATCTGATCCCTGTGCCGCCACGTCTGATTCGATCTGAGCCCTGTGCCGCCACGTCTGGTTCGATCTGAGCCCTGTGCCGCCACGTCTGGTTCGATCTGAGCCCTGTGCCGCCACGTCTGGTTCGATCTGAGCCCTGTGCCACCACGTCTGGTTCGATCTCAGCCCTGTGCCGCCAAGTGTGGTTCGATCTAATCCCTGTGCCGCCACGTCTGGTTCGATCTGAGCCCTGTGCCGTCACGTCTGGTTTGATCTGAGCCCTGTTCCGCCACGTCTGGTACGATCTGAGCCCTGTTCTGATTGTGTTTCAGCCGAGGGTTCTGGCCAGAGCAAGAGGTCGGCCAAACATGCCGCGGCGGTGCAGATGCTGCGAGAGATGGTGAAGCAGCAGAAATCAAACAAGTTGACCAAGAGGATCACCCCATTCACCGAGGAGGAGTAAGTGCTCGAAAAGTTCAATGGGGGGTGAGAGCTGTTATCTCATTAGGGGCTCCCTTTGATAGCGAGCGGAAAGAAAATAACAACTTGTCTTTTAAAATACTCGTAAATTTGGAAGAAAAAAAAAATGGCACCTACACAAACGATTGTAGGCCATATCCTTCCTGTTCCTATAATATATCTTCCATGTGTTACATATTGGTGGATATGTCCTTCCTGTTCCTGTGTTATATCCTCCATGTGTGACAGATTGTAGGCCTTGTACACCCTGTTCCTGTGTTATATCCTCCATGTGTGACAGATTGTAGGCCTTGAACATCCTGTTCCTGTGTTATATCCTCCATGTGTGACAGATTGTAGGCCTTGTACACCCTGTTCCTGTGTTATATCCTCCATGTGTGACAGATTGTAGGCCTTGTACGTCCTGTTCCTGTGTTATATCCTCCGTGTGTGACAGATTGTAGGCCTTGTACGTCCTGTTCCTGTGTTATATCCTCCGTGTGTGACAGATTGTAGGCCTTGTACGTCCTGTTACTGTGATATATCCTCAGTGTGTGACAGATTGTAGGCCTTGTACGTCCTGTTCCTGTGTTATATCCTCCGTGTGTGACAGATTGTAGACCTTTTACGTCCTGTTCCTGTGTTATATCCTCCGTGTGTGACAGATTGTAGGCCTTGTACGTCCTGTTCCTGTGTTATATCCTCCGTGTGTGACAGATTGTAGACCTTTTACGTCCTGTTCCTGTGTTATATCCTCCATGTGTGACAGATTGTAGGCCTTGTACACCCTGTTCCTGTGTTATATCCTCCATGTGTGACAGATTGTAGGCCTTGTACGTCCTGTTACTGTGATATATCCTCAGTGTGTGACAGATTGTAGGCCTTGTACGTCCTGTTCCTGTGTTATATCCTCCGTGTGTGACAGATTGTAGACCTTTTACTTCCTGTTCCTGTGTTATATCCTCAGTGTGTGACAGATTGTAGGCCTTGTACGTCCTGTTCCTGTGTTATATCCTCCGTGTGTGTGACAGGTTGCAGGCCATGTCCTTCCTGCTCCTGTCAGGCAGCGACCCCAGGAACTTCGTGGGTCGCCTCCAGCACCTGTGCGCCAAGCTGGGCGCCCATCCGCCCAAATACAGCGTCCTCGCCGACACAGGGGCGGACAAACATGGGCGGTACAGCGTCAACTGCTCAGCTCTCGGATTCAACGCAGTCGGTAATACACCCTTACTTCAATACACCCTCATCATCCCCTACACCCATTCACATTCCTCTATTGTGGTTTGTTCGAAGTAAATGGATTTTTTTCTTAAAATTGAAAAAAACACGATATTTCTTAATAAATTTTATATTAAAAAATATCGGTGTCATATCATCATTGTATATATTCGAATTTTAAAATATCACTCATCAATAAACCACCCTTAAACAAAAATTTTTAATCAAAAAACCAAGTATATAGCATTATATGAGAGATCAAACATTCCATAGATATCCATTTTAAATCAAATCGCTCCATTTTCGAAAAGTTTGAAAAATAAAATCATTCGTCAGTAAATTATCCTTAATTTAAGGGCAAGGTTCAAAACAAAAAAAAAAATGTCCCGAGGTATCGCCTATATATCAAATTTGAACCAAATCCATCAACCCGTTTAAGATCTCTTATCAGAGGCAGACAGACATTAAAACAAATATGGGGACAGGTAAAATTGTAAAATCCACTTTTATGGGTTACGGGGCATGTAAAACCTAAAGATCCATCATAATATCGCGGTTGAAAATTTCACGATTACAATACTTTCTTTTTATTTGAGAGAGTAAAAATATTAGCTTACCTGTACAAAGGAGCCGAACTTGTAAGCTTAGCTTGCGAAGTTTAAGTTGTCTTATTAAAAATCTAACCAAATGCATCCATTTTTTCTGTTGTGGAGTTTTCCAATTGTAAGATTAAGAGATTTATTACCCGCCTCGGTGGCGTAGTTGGCTAACGCGCCAGTCGTATTGAGCTAGACTACCGAGGACGGGGAGATCGAGATTCGAATCTCGGTCGGGTGAATTGGGATGGTTTTTCCTAAATGGTTTTCCACTCTACCTCCACGCAAATGCGGGTTCATTTACTCTAAATTCAACCTTCCCAATTCCTAATTCATTAGTGTAACTAGTACTTAAGCGTATAACCCGAACGGGTACTAAGACGCGGTACTAAATAAAATAAAAATAAGAAAGAGCTTTATTTTTTTAGCACCAAGTGTTACCACCCCGATTTAAATTATAAACATATGTGCCAATTAGTAACTACGCTAATTAGTTAGGAATGAGGAAGTGGTCGACCTTTGTAGTATTGGGGGGTAAAAGTGCTTGCCTCAGGACCTGATATTCGTGGGTCCAAACCCAGATGGGGTCGACTGATTATTCTTGAGCGATAAAAATCCGTAGCACAACTTCTAGGCCCCGACACAGACTTCATGTCCGTAGTCCGTACTCCTGGTCCATAAGAAATTCTACTCGCGATTACAGAGTCAATATCCGTAATCACGTGACCGTTTCAACCATAACATAGTAAGAGACTTCATCCAATCAAAAAAATTCGAAAGAAAATAGTTCACAGCACGGAGCGCGCGTCAAGCGGTCAGCTGATTAAAAAAACCAAAAACAACTTTGTTGAGAAAACTTCCAGTATATACTAAAATGTAGGCTAAGTACAATCACAAGAAATATATTTATAACTCAATTTTAACCATCAAACTTAAAATAAATAAGTGTTTGCAAGAGCCTGAAAATGGAAAACCGATGTACTAGTATTTTGGATGAAAACAAAACAAGCATTTTTAATTAAAAAAAATTAATTACCGCGTCTTCCTACAGGTACTCATTACGCTAACGGATTAAGAATTGTGAAGGTTGAATTTAGATTAAACGAACCCTCATTTACGTGGAGGGAGAGTGTAAAACATTTTAGGAAACCCACCCCCAGTTCACCTGTCCGAGATTCGAACCTCGATCTCCCCATCCTCGGCTGTCAAGCTCAACACGATACTAGTGCGTTAAATAACTACGCCCCCGAGGCGGGTATTTGACAAGATGCTTCTACTTGCTTGAAAAAAGGCAGATTTTTTTTTTTTTTTTTAACTTTGGGCTTTGCCTGACATATTAGGTAGCCCATATGAATGGTGCTGCCCATTACGGCTATCACAAACTTGCACGTCCTATTTCAAGATTTATTATTATTATTATTATTAGCACCACGTCTTACTACCCGTTCTGATTATACACACTTACGCTAATGTGGAGTGGTAGGGTGATTGTGAGATGAAATGGAGGACCTACAGTTTAACGTGGGATCCGAACCACGGTGGAGGCCTGGCATTCCACACATTCACAAGTTGTGATTAATACACGTCTTGTCAGAGGTGAAGGAAGGGTTTGGCAATCAGATAAATCTGTGCCGGGACCTAAGATTGAACCCCGGACCCCCAGCACAGAAGTCTGACACCTTACCCCTAGACCACCAGGTCACCTTTTTTCAAGATTAATTACATGTGCCAATGTACAGCAGGGGAAAGAATGCCACCCAATCTGGATAAGAGTGGTTTAGATTCCACTCGTGCAAACATGTTCCTAGTTCATGGTGGATTTTCTATAAGTGCCTAAAAAGGACTGGACTTAAAAAAACATATGGAGAGATAACCTTTTATTTAAATAGCCTATTTTTTTCTAGTGTTCATGTTTAAATCCAATATGAACATAAAATGGTAATAGAGAGGTTTGGGTTCCACTATTATAAATATGTTTTCTAACTCAGGTGGATTTTCTAACTGCCTAAAAATGGAGTATGGCCTGATAAAAAAATATACGAGCAGAAACTATTTATGCATGTATATAACATTGTAAAAAAAAGGGGGTTTGGATTCCAAAGTAAAAGTAGGCCTACTTGTAGCCCTGGTATCCCGACGATTTCTGAAATATTCAACCAAGCATTTTCTTTTCTTAGAGCGTCTTTAAAGTCTTTAAGTTTTTTACTAAACAAAACAGGCTTTTGCCGAACACAACCAATAAGGAGAGAATCCATTTCAAAATCACTAGTAACCATCATTTATCAATTACAAAAAATTAAATGACGCTAGTAAATGGAGTATAAACCAAATAATAGGGGTGTCTAACCTACAAAAGCAAAGCCAATATTTCTGAGAACTTGGTATTTCTCAGAAAACATTTTCCTTTCCGGGGGTGTTTAGATTTTTAGAAAAATGTTTCTGAAATAGTTTCACGTGTAACCAACTTTTCATTTTCTATTTGTTCCCATAGCGACGAATTCTACCACTACCATTCTTTCTTTATTTCAACGCGCATGCGCATATTACTCGGCTGTGATTGGTAGTCCGTATAAACTAGTCCGTAGAAAGTTAAATAATATAATAATAATATTTAGCACCGCGTCTTACTACCCGTTCGGGTTATACGCCTAAGTACTAATTACACTAATGGAATAGGAATTAGGAAGGTTGAATTTAGAGGAAGTGAACCCGCATTTGCGTGGAGGGAGAGTGGAAAACCATTTAGGAAAAACCACCCCCAGTTCACCCGACCGAGATTCGAACCTCGATCTCCCCGTCCTCGGCGGCCGAGCTCAACACGACTAGCGCGTTAGCCAACTACGCCACCGAGGCGGGTTAGAAAGTTAAAGTCGGGAAACTTCTACGGAGTAAGGACTAACGGATAAGGAATCTGTGGCCAAGAACAATCTGATATTGTGGCATAGATTTCTTACGGACCAGGGACCTACGGATACGGAGTCTGTGTCGGGGCCTTCCTTCAGATGAGGAAGTAAAGCCGTCCGTCACATGTCGATTGTGGCATGTAAAAAACCCCTGGAAGGTGTGAAAATACCTTTCCCAGAAAATTTGGTAGACTCTTTCATGCTCGCTCATAGAGATTCTCGTGTGCTGATATAATCAGTCGGTTCAGAGTGTGCACGTTAAAAACACAAGATAAAATTTAGAAGAAGTGTACCCGAATTTTCGTGGAGGGAGAGTGGAAAACCATTTGGGAATAGTCACCCTAAGTACACCTGACAGGGGATTGAACCCGTTTCTCCCGTCAAAGGCAGTCCATTCTATTGAGAAGGTGACGCCTTTGGCCATTGTAACAACGAAAAGGTTACTAAGGCTATTAAAGTTTTTGTTTATTTATGGTGTAAGGATGAGGAAGGTAAGAGTAAATTTCTCAAAGATTTCAGACGCATGCGTGGAAGAGTTTCAATGGTCTTGCATTAGCAAACTGAAATTAAAGTAAAAGAAAATATCTAAATTTTGAAAAATATTTTGTAACATAACTATATGTACCTATTCTTTTCACCGCGTATTACTACCTGTTCAGACTCCTACAGGATATATTCTTGACAAAGCCAAATAGCCTAAGTTATCAAGAATTCATAAATTAATACGTTTACAAAAAAAAACCTGCTTAAAGATGAAAATAATAATTTTGATACTGTAGGACTATTTTTAGAATTATTTAAGAATTTATAGTTTTTGTTTCGAAGCTATATCTTGAACACACGTTTAGTAAAACGTTAGTTCATTATCATGTGAAATCATATCTTAAACAGTCGTGACGTCACGGATAGAAAACTTACTTAACAAACCCCCATTTTCTTAAAATGTCGGTTGATTTAACTACAGTTATTCTCAAAACAATAACGAACACAATTTACCTTGTGATTTTCGCGTCATATTTTTCGATGTTGTTGCTTCGGTTTTCGTGATCGTTATATCATGATTTTAATATAAGTTTATTTACCTAATTAAGTACAAAAACATAATATCCCGGTTGTAATGAAGAATGAAATTACTCACCTTTCTATCCTCGCGTCAGATCTTTCACTTGTTATTTAAGTCACATTGTTGCTGCACACACACACACTCATTGTCCCCGCATTTTCTGATCAAAAATTAAACTCACAACCACATTTATATTGTTTGATGAGCGATTCTGAGCCCCTGTTTAAAACCATCGTTCCAAAATTCACTCTTGAACACAAAAGTTACAAGTCAAAAACACCGACTCCGATTACTGTGATAGTCATAAACACGACGCGCCGTGAAAATTGAAAAGAGTCAAACTGCTCTTGCGCCAACAAGACTGTCAAAGATAACCGTTTTCAAAGATATCCCACTTTAAAGAGAGAACACTTTTCATTTCATGAGGCTCACAAACTTCACTTTGTTGGAGAATATAAAATATTGAATAAATCAAAAGCCCGAATAATTGAATATAGTATATATATTTTTTATTCTATCTTTAAATTGAGGTTATTTTGTTGTTTGTATTATTATCTATAACATGAATATTACCAAATTACGTAAACAACAAAAATTTTAACAACCCATTTTGTGTTTACACGAAAATAGATTACGCGTATGTTGTAGATACGATAAAGGTATAATTTAGAGGAAATATGACCACATTTGCGTGGAGGAAAGATCGGAAACAAATTATGGGATATAATTATTAGTACGGATGACCATAATTCGAATACCGATCTCACCGTTTTTCTATAGTCCAATCTATCGCGAGACTAATGGCTTAGACCAAGTGACCACCGAAGATAGTATTATTAGCTTATTAAAAACAGTTTACTTTTCAATACAGCTATACATTTTTTATCTGGGGGGTGAGATGGGCTCTTAAGACGTCTGGTTCTAGTTGTATTATCTACATAAGTTAGGTGTTATCTGAGGGTTGAGACGGGCTCTTAAGACGTCTGGTTCTAGCTGTATTACCTACCTAAGTTAGGTGTTATCTGGGGGTTAGACGGGCTCTTAAGACGTCTGGTTCTAGCTGTATTACCTACCTAAGTTAGGTGTTATCTGAGGGGTGAGACGGGCTCTTAAGACGTCTGGTTATAGCTGTATTACCTACCTAAGTTAGGTGTTATCTGAGGGTGAGACGGGCTCTTAAGACGTCTGGTTCTAGCTGTATTACCTACCTAAGTTAGGTGTTATCTGGGGAGTGAGACGGGCTCTTAAGACGTCTGGTTCTAGCTGTATTACCTACCTAAGTTAGGTGTTATCTGGGGGGTGAGACGGGCTCTTAAGACGTCTGGCTCTAGCTGTATTACCTACCTAAGTTAGGTGTTATCTGGAGGGTGAGACGGGCTCTTAAGACGTCTGGCTCTAGCTGTATTACCTACCTAAGTTAGGTGTTATCTGGAGGGTGAGACGGGCTCTTAAGACGTCTGGCTCTAGCTGTATTACCTACCTAAGTTAGGTGTTATCTGAGGGTTAAGACGGGCTCTTAAGACATCTGGTTCTAGCTGTATTAACTACCTAAGTTTTCTGAAGATTGATATGAGCTCTTAAAGTAAATTATATAGCATGTTCATGTTTTAAATTAAGACTAAATCAATTGTCTTTTTTGTTTAAGGTGGCGCACGCCGTAAGAAGAGAGCCAAGCAAATTGCTGCTGAGAAGATTCTAGGACTATATAACAATTAATCCAATGACCTCTTAACATTTTCTTTTATTTACTAATTAACGATTTTTTATTTCAATACAGCGATCTTATTTGGGGGTTCCTTTTGGTAATTTTAAATGACAGCTTGGGCCAATGTTGAAAATATATAAAAATAACAATCTTTTGTTTTTAATATCTCTGTATTTAACAATAAAACAAACAAAAAATTAGCTTGGAACGAAATCCTAATACATTTAATTAATTTAGTTATTTCACCCATTTAATCAAACCTGGTATCATATTCACTTTATTACCAATTAATTTCAAATGAAATCTATTCCGTTTCTCATATCGATGTCAAATGGGATATTTCCGTCATTGATATATTTAGATCGGCTTGTCATCTTTGGAAGCGATATTATCTTACTATAACTTCGGTAGCCGCATTGTCTAAGGCGTCACTCTCACGTTAGGCTAAACTGCAGAAGACATGGAGATTGGGGTTCGAATCTCGCTCGGGTGTACTGAGGGAAGTTCCCCCCCCTAAACGCTCTGTCATTCTCACTTTCTTCACGCAGATGCGGGTGCACTCCCTCTAAAAAATCAACCCTTTTCATATCTAACACATTAGTGTAGTTACAGTAGCCCCATGGCTTCTTTGGTGCTGACTGACAGCTCACCGCTGACAGCTGATGGCTTTGAAAAGCTACCAGACCAAATTATGTATCCCTACGTCGAACCATATGATCTGCAAAAAAACATGTGTTTAGAATCTGTCACTTCTGACAGTCAAAATTTAGGTATATACCTAAATGTTGAGAGTCAAAAATCAGCTGTGAACTGTCAGTCAGCACCAAAGAAGCCATGGGGATACTGTAGCTAATAAGAGTATAACCCAAACGGGTAGTAAGACGTGGTGCTAAATTAAAATTGTTATTCATCTTTATTCGCACGTAACTAGGATTCATCCCGGACTCAATATCAACTTAATGTGAACGTAACGTAAAGAAACATTGTGTATTATCAGGATGGATGATACGTTACCACTTGAGCGAAACTTTGCCACTATTCGCTATCAGATTTGCGCTTTGCGTGATTCCAAGTCCGGCCTTTGTCTCAGCTATAAGCATACATAAATTTCACGTGTTAGTTATGGTGGAAAAACTCGTATGGACAGAGTCAGTAATGAATGGGAGCTGAAGGAGTGCGGTTTGAAAGGGAATACAATAGGTCAATGTGAAAGAAGCGTCTTACATTGGTTTGGACATGTTGAGAGGATGAGTGTGGATCGAGTGACGAAAATATATGAAGGTAGAGTGTGTGGATCAAAAGGAAGGGGTAGGCCATGTAAGACGTGGCTAAGTGTGGTAGACGAAAGTGTGAAAAAGAGAAACATTAATAGTTTTAATAATAAAAGAGCATGTATGACTCGGTGTATGGATGTTGATGAAGAGAAGGAAGTATGCGAGAATAGGGAAGTGTGGAGAAAGTTAGTGAGGATGGATTAAGTACGGAGAGTTGGGTTTTTTTGAACTAAATTCACAGTTTATTGCCTACCACGTAGGGGAATGGCTTGATAAGTAAGGTATGTTGTGTAGAACCTAGGTCAAATGGGAGCTGATTGGAAGAGAACATATCACACACACAAAAAAATTTTAACGAGCTCTGCTACACTGACAACTCTCGTACTACACGACACTTACGTATGATTAGTCAAATGGGGAATGAGTGAGAAAGAATATATCACAGGTGCAGTTTTAACGAGCTATGCTTACCCTGGCAACGCCCAACGACACGCCACTGCCTGTTATACTTGTTTTCAAAGGCGGAAGCAAGCAGATACACGGTTATTACAATACGTTATATTTACATAAATACTGGATTTAAATTCTATCACATAAAATGAGGTAATTTACTTTCAGTCGAATTAGGTCACGGTCGACAGAACTCTTCATTTGCATCGGCGAGATGAAACCAGAACTCGTTTAGTACCACAAGCTGTTGGTCCTTATTTATTTTAGACGTAGAGACAGATGGTAGGTAACATTCGTTTGGTGAAATTATTGTTAAGCTTTTCTTTTTTTCCTTTTGGCTTGGTGTTTGAAAATAGTAAATAGATCCTAAGGTTTATTTTGAAATTTACTTTAGCAGGTCTTGGTTAACTTTTTTATGGGACAAATATTTTTCTGGTGTTTCTAAAATACTGAGTAGGTTATTGTTTGTTATTATCTTAAATTATCTTAAGGTGGAGATGTAGAGGACGTGATTAAAGGGCGGGTTTTTTTCCAGTTTTTATAGTAAAACTTTTTTTAGTAAAATAAATAACATATTTCTCCATTAGAAATATAGAGTTTAATTTTCTTCACGTGGTGATATCAACAATTGTTGAATATCTGTCATGAGCATAGCGACATTAGGTGAGAAATTTTTCAAATGAAAATAAAAGTTGTCATTAAATTCCAGGACATCCTTGACTCTCTAAGTTTCTACTGGAGAAATATTTTATTTATTTTAGTCGGAAAAAAAAAGTGTTGCTATAAAAATGGTAAAAACACAATTTCTCGCGCTTCCTACACCTTAAAGCACCTTTAAGTCGTTATTTGTAAATAAATAGGTCGACGAGAATATACACGTTCGTATTAAAGAGATGGATAGCAATGTGTTAAATGAATATTTTACATTTGTTCTTATATCCTATCTTTTTATTTAATACTGCACAGTTGTTAATAGTTAAAAAAAATAGTAGAGTGAATAATTTAAATTGGTATAAGCATTTACAAACGTGATATTTTTTTTTAAAACACAATTTATTGAGAAATACTTTAACTTGGTATAAATATAAGTGACCATCCCTTTAAGTTAAAAGAATAACTTGACTAGATTTTTGACAGTAATTTTCTTTTAAGATGTAGGAATAACTTTACCCGCCTCGGTAGCGTAGTTGGCTAACGCGCCAGTCGTGTTGAGCCACACCTTCGAGGACGGGGAGATCGAGGTTCGAATCTCTGTCGGGTGAACTGGGGGTGGTTTTTCCTAAATGGTTTTCCACTCTCCCTCCACGCAAATGCGGGTTCACTTCCTCTAAATTCAACCTTCCCACTTCCTAATCCATTAGTGTGATTAGTACATAAGCGTATAACCCGAACGGGTAGTAAGACGCGGTGCTAAATAAAATAAAAATAAAAGGAATAACTTTTTATAAAATACTAAAATAAGTACCTGGCATTGCGTGTAGTAACCCCGGGTAACGTTTATTTTTATATGATTCAGACAGAAAAAAAAATTCATTTTATTTCTTCCCACCCTGTTTCTAATAAATTAAAAAAACTGCTTAAAAAAACTAAATTTTTAATTCCGGCTTCTAGGTGCAAATGTTCGTACACAGGGGCTACTAATTTTAAAATCTCAGACCTATTCGTTTAGTAGATATCACACAACGCTCATGACAGACAGAAAAAGACTCCTCATTTTATTAATATATAACAATAAAGAAAAACACTTATTTTATTATATTATTGATGCTATTTTTATCAAAAGTGACAGCCATATGACTTGACATATAAATATAAAAAATATAAATATAAAAGTAGTTTTATAAACTTTCGTAGATGTCAAATAACGCTCTTTATACCAGATCCCACTTTAGGTAAATAAAGGTAATGTATTTATGAACTATTCTCATCGCTGCCTTCATTTGATAGTGATTTTGGATATTATTTAATATCGATACTATTGATATAGTTTTTAGAATGGGTAAAGTTTTATATTTTTTATTCTTTCAAATGTAAATAAGTTATTTATATAAATACATTTATACAGGATGTGTTTTAATTGGTGTCAATTATTCTAGGTCAGTATTAACACCCGCCAAACATAAAATAAAGTTCATTAATATCATAGGTCTAGAAACGTATAGTTTCTGTGGTAGGATGAATCATTTTATTGTTCAAATAATAAGTTCAATCCAACAGAAAAAGTAATGCAACCAAACAAGACAAACATTAACAGAAACAAACAAAAAACACAAGAAGACAGATATTTTGTTGCAAAAATTGTTCAAAATGGTTTCTCCTGCTTCCTGCTGCATCCTCTGAGCCTGCGTTCCATGCTTTGTCGTTCTCTGGTGAACACACCTGATGTGTTAATGTATTTACTCACATTCATTTACGATACATTCTCTTAAAACCCCAACATTAGGCACAGTATTTGTGTAAACAATGGACTTTAATGTCCCCAGAGACAAAAATCCATTGGGTTCAAATCTATTGATTAAACAGACCATTCATTGAATCCCCCACGACCAATCAATCTTTGAGGATAGCCTTTAATAATCGCGAGTAATTTTACAGTTTTTTTTATAGCATTACACTTTTTTTGGCAAAAATAAATCAAATATTTCTCCAGTGGCAATATGGAGTTTAGTTTTCTGCACGTGCTAATATCAACAGATTTTTAATATCTACCAAGAGTGTCCTGGAATTTTGTCAAAACCTTTTCTCTTTATTTAAAAGATTTTGACAAAATTCCAGGACACCTTGACAGATATTCAAGATGTTGATATTTTATATATTTTGGCCAAAAATATATAAGCTAAACATTTTCTATACCCATGTTTATATGGACTTTTCTTGTTGTTTGGTCGATGGGAATACACCCATAGAATATTCGACACCAATTAAAATACTTACATATATTTTTATGAATTAATAAATCTGATATTTACAATCCAGAGAGTTGACTATCTTTATATTTAGAGAAAAGTTCATATCTTTCCTGTAGTTGTCTTGGAACATAAAACATTTTCTATAACATCATTCTATAAATTAAAAACTTCTTCTTTTGAAGATTACAAATTTAACCATTTTTCTTTAAAAAATAAAACAAGATCACATTAAAATTAAATTTAATCATCTATAAATAAACTGTTATCAAACAAAATCAAATCCAGAATATACTGAACTATTATCAGACCAATGACAGTGACATGTGGCATTGAAACTCGGACGGTAACAAATAGAACAGCAAGGAGACTGATAACATTTGAATATAAGGTGCTAAGAAGGATTCGTGGACCAATAAAAGAAGGAAATGTATGGGGGGATTAGGAAGAATATAGAGATCAAAGAATGGTACACAGAACCTGACATAGCATCGGGCATTAGGACTAGCGTGTTTGGTTATGTCTAAAGCAGATGATATATAGCTTGATAAAGGATGTAAGTGAAGGAAGATCTGAAGGTAAAATACCACTGTGAAGACCAAGGAACAGATGGAGAGATGATGAAAGGAAGGAATAGCTTAGGTGTGGAAGAGGTAAGGACGAGTAAAAAAAAGGGAAAGACGGTTTTGCATGAGGCTGAGTACAGGATACGGTTTGAATGGCCGCGGAAGTAAATAAGTATATATAAATATTAATTAATAAAATACAAGTATATAAAGGTAAGTACAAATGATATTTATGAAGAAACTTATCAGCTACAGTATGCCAGTGACGTAACGATCTCTCCCCACACCTCTTTATCTCCCGCGCAATTGTCTGGCGCAGCACCGGAGGGTAGTTACTAATCCCGCCGCTAGAGCCGGGCCGAGCTTCATGGTGAGGAACTCGTCCGTCACTGGAACACTCGTGATACCGCTCGCTTGTAATGCGGGTCAAGGAAAGAGGGTAACCATGAATGTACTTCATCAATATCGCTGTTCAAAGAAAATAAACCATTATTCCAAGTTCAACGTGTGTGTTTCAATCAATCAGTGGGTCACAAGGCTGGGTTCAACATTAAAGATAAAACTTGCAGGGATGGCTAAAAGTGAGGGAGTTGAATAAACTAAGGAACTCCATAGTGTCGGAGGGAGTACGAGGAGTTTTAGAGTACGATGAGTTTCATGGTAGAGGAGTGCCATTTTTAAACAGGCTATGTTATCCATGAGCACGCTGATTGGAGAATCAAGAAGTTGATGAGAGAGAGAGAGTTGGTCGGTTAGCTTGACCAAATGGTGCAACTGAAAATGTGGTTTGAGACACTGATTGTGAGATCAAGTTAGATCTGATCTCTGATCAAGCCAATGATTGATGTCGGTATAACCGGCCCTAAGAATGTTGGAAAGATAAAGGAAGATAGAGACATCTTACTAAACTTACCGGGCCACAGGATGGAAACAATTATTGATAATGGTATTTATCAAAATATTGTAAAAAAACACTGTAAAAATAATATGTATCAAAATACTATAAAGTAATTTTATATCAGTGATAGGGAATGAAAACTAACCCGAAATGGAGGTTTGTTTAACCCTTTATAGAAACAAACTTATTTCTTCATATGTTCATAACATTCAATTACTACACTTCCATTTTCTCTTAATTATTATAACTTTCAGTCACATAAATTACACATTAGATTTTAAATTTTAGTTAAAATTTCATGTTACATGATAAGAAACACACACAAAAATACAGAAAGCAAAATTGGTAGTCACATTTGAAAAGTTTGAGAATAACTGAAGCTTGCAGTGTTGCCAGATATTATGTTGCCATATTTATGGTAGTGAATTGATTAGTAGATATATAACTTTTTCCCTTAAATAAACAATCTGTGTTTATCGTTGATTTAAACCTGATCATAGTCTGAATTTAGTTACCCATTTGTGGGCTAGTTACCGTTGTCTTATTTGGTAAATTTTGCTGTTAGTTGTTGAGAACCAATATAGTATTCTGGTGCATCATGTGTATATATAAATAAATAATCAGTCATAACTCACAGGCGGACAAAGTGAATGCCATTATCAATTTGTATTTCCAATGATAAATGAAATACAATTAATATGATTTTCTAAAGATTCTTTATCAAAAAAACTTGACCGAATTTTACCGGTGTTTTCATTTATTTGCCCACGGGAAGAACTTTGCGTAGCTCTTGTTTACAGAGATTTACCAAAGTAACTTTACCGATACATACCGATACATCTTTATGATACTTTGGTAACCATGCAAAGAACTTTGTCAATCTTCTTGAATACATCTTTATATCATTTTGGTAAACATCCAAATAGCTTTACCAATCTTCTTGAATATATCTTTATAGCATTTTGGTAATCATCCAAATAACTTTGCCAATCTTCTTGAATACCTGTATGACATTTTGGTAACCATGCAAATAACTTTGCCAATCTTCTTGAATACATCTTTATAGCATTTTGGTAACCATCCAAATAACTTTGCAAGTCTTCTTGAATACATCTGTATTACATTTTGGTAACCTTGCATAGAACTTTGCCAGTCTTCTTGAATACATCTGTATGGCATTTTGGTAACCATACAAAGAACTTTGCCAGTCTTCTTGAATACATTTGTATGATATTTTGATAACCATGCAAAGAACTTTGCCAGTCTTCTTGAATACATCTGTATGACATTTTGGTAACCCTGCAAAGAACTTTGCCAGTCTTCTTGAATACATCTGTATGACATTTTGGTAACCATGCAAACAACTTTGCCAATCTTCTTGAATACATCTGTATGACATTTTGGTAACCATGCAAATAACTTTGCCAATCTTCTTGAATACATTTGTATGACATTTTTGGAACCATGCAAAGAACTTTGCCAGTCTTCTTGAATACATCTGTATGGCATTTTGGTAACCATGCAAAGAACTTTGCCAATTTTCTTGAATACATCTGTATGACATTTTGGTAACCATCCAAAGAACTTTGCCAGTCTTCTTGACTACATCTGTATGGCATTTTGGTAACCATCCAAAGAACTTTGCCAGTCTTATTCAATACATCTGTATGACATTTTGGTAACCATGCAAAAAACTTTGCCAGTCTTCTTGAATATATCTTTATGGCATTTTGGTCACCATCCAAAGAACTTTTCCAATATTCTTGAATACATATTTATGGCATTCTGGTAACTATCCAAGGAACTTTGCCAGTCTTCTTGACTACATCTGTATGACATTTTGGTAACCATCCAAAGAACTTTGCCAGTCTTCTTGAATACATCTGTATGACATTTTGGTAACCATCCAAAGAACTTTTCCAATATTCTTGAATACATATTTATGGCATTTTGGTAACTATCCAAGGAACTTTGCCAGTCTTCTTGAAGTTCCAGTAGTCGTAACCAAGTTTTCCAACGACCAGGATAATCAAAGACGCTAGAACCCCATTCAGTAGGTCTAGAGGTTGAATGATATACTCACTGGGTGGAGCACAGATGGAACTTCGAGACAGGTCACGGATCTGTAATAATTGTAGGTACAATATAAATTACGGACAAGAGGCAAAAATAATTTTTTTAAACCTTTTTTATTGAGTTATTTAACGTACACTTTCTAAACCAACCGATTAAATCAGCACAAGACTTGTAAACTAACTTAATTCTAGAAGAGATGCAACACCCAGCCTCTGGACATTTACTTATAGTTAAAAATGAAGCAATAGTACATTTTCGGTCGTACTAGAATCGAACCCGGGACCCATAGTTCAGTAGAGAGAGACACTACCGACTGAGCTAAGGTGTCAGAAACTCAATATTATTTAATTATAGAGACGCTATACCGACTGAACTGATTCTTCAAGAATATTTTTAAGTATAGATACCAACTCACCGGTACAAAGGAATTTTCATCACCATCCACAAAGGCGCACCGGACGTTATCATTATCTTTGACTAGGGTGAAGTATTTCACCAAAAAATCCTGCGAAAAAAATTTACAAATATGTCAATGTAAAAAGAACATTAAAAAAAATTAAAGACTAAGAAAATCTCAAAAAAAAAAAAACACAGTTCTAGGGAAAAGATGGGTAAATAATTTAAAAATCAAGCACCACGACTAACTACCCGTTCGGTTTATACGCATGTGTAATAATTACGCTAATGTGTCAGGGATGAGTAAGGTTAAATTTAAAATAAGTGCATCCACATTTGAGTGGAAGTATAATGAAAAACCATTCAGGGCAAAACCAGCCTCAGTACAAGCCTGATCTCTACTTGATCAAAACTCGAGTCTATTGCCTTAAGCCATGCGGCCACCGAATCAGGCTTCAGTTTATCAAAATTGATTCCAGTATCAGGATTGAATCTGTGGACATTCATCACGTATCAGTTTGTGATATTAATTAATTAATTAACATTGATAAAAACTTTGTCCAAAAGGAAATTGCAGATAGTACACTCCGTTTACCATTTAATAAGTGTTACAATATTACCTTGACTGATTACACTATACACTGTAACTGATCAAGTAAAGTTGACACTATTCAGGACATATATTTACTTACTAAACTGTTTTACTGCATTTTATTTTTAAAGTTAATACAATATTACAGAAAAATCCCTAACTACTCAGAATATAAATATAAAACAAAGATTATCATAGATTAGGATATTAAAAGATCCTTAATATGAACTATTTTTCATTTTTTTCTATATCTCCTGTCCACCGCTAAAACGGGTCCCACATGTTAGGTACACCCTGTATATTATACACTAGAGTCGTGATTATCCGTCTTTAAGGGGTGGAATTCTGGGTCGGATAGCAGAAAAGCAGGATAATACGGAATCCATGTGTAAATAATCTTCAGTATGGATTTCCCTGGTGTAGCTACACCACCCTTGACACAGCTTCTGTTTCCAGCCAAATAAAAACAGTGCTGATATCTACACCTCCCTTGACACAGCTTGTTTCCAGCCAAATCAAAACCGTCGTGTTATCTAAACTTCCGTTAGCACAGCTTTTATTTCCACCAATCAAAAACCGTGCAGATATCTACACATCTCCCTTGACACAGATTCTGTTTCCAGCCAAATCAAAACGTGCTGATATCTACACACTCCCTTGATAAAGGTTTGTTATCAGCCAAATTAAAACAGTGCTGCTATCTACACCTCCTTGACACAGCTTCTGTTTCCAGCCAAATCAAAACAGTGCTGCTATCTACAACTCCCTTGACACAGCTTATGTTTCCAGTCTATTCAAAACCGTGCTAATATCTATACCTCCCTCGACACATTTCTGTTTCCAGCCAAATAAAATCAGTTCTGTTATCTAAACTTCCGTTAACACAGCTTTTATTTCCAGCCAAATCAAAACAGTGCTGCTATCTATACACCTCCCTTGACACAGCTTCTGTTTCCAGCCAAATCAAAACAGTGCTGCTATCTACACCGCCAAGCAGTAGTACTTTATTAGACGCCAACGGATGCATAGTAGTTATGCTTTACTGTCTCCAATGTAACAGTTGTAAGGTGTTTGTAACAAAATTGTATTTTAATTACTAGTAGATATATACCGGTTAGTTTATTTTAAAAGTTATTTGATAACACGAGAACCGGTCCGGATAGCCGCAACTCTAGTGTATAACCAAAGAGATTTTTAAAAATAGGTATAAGTTGACTAGCCTTAAATATTATTTTCCTACAAAAAATAAAACTGCGTTATTTAAAGTGGGAAAAACTAACCAGTATTCTTTTTGAACAAAAATCGTTTGAATCCTTTAAAAATAAATATAGAATATTTTAAAAAAAATGAGTTGTCAGTAAATTAACCTTAATTTTAGGGTTAGAATAAATTAGCATGTACCATCCAAATATCACGTTTGATCAGAATCTACAAAACCGTTTCGTCTGTATACCCATGTCATAGGAACATGACTCATTTTTTTTTGGACAAACTTCTTTTTGACAGGACCTGTCGAAACATTATGCCAGTCGACCGCTAAAGTAGACGAACGATCTAAGCAGTGGTTCCCAACCTGGGGGAGGAGGTTAAGAACTTCCAGGGTGAGGCGTAGAAAAATTCGGAAATAGAGTTAAGATTAATATATAATCTAAGGTATTTTTATTTAAACAACTTTTCCAAAGTAATTAAGATAATAATTATTTCTCGCAACACTGCCAATCAGTTGTAATAATTTAGATGACCAGCCAAAAGTGTGCATGCACGTGTTTATCTTTAAGCACTCAATCCTCGGATTCACCCTCCTTTCCCCTATTCTCCTCTTTACCCTCTCCTTAAAAAAAAAAGGTCCAAACTTTTTAGACCAAAGATATCCTTTCACCAGAAAAAAAATACATTCTGGAGTCCTCATTGCATTTTTTACACTTATAATATGAACTTTCAATAACGACAGTTACCCGAATCGATGGCCGTATGGTCTAAGGCGCTAATCTCACAACAGATTAGACTGCCGATGACGGGGATATCAAGGTTCAAATCTCGGTCGGGTGTACTGAGAGTGTTTTTTTCCTTCAAAAATTGTTTTCCACTGGCCCTTCATGCAAATGCGGGTACACTTCCTTTTAAATGTAACCGTCCTCATACTTTGAGCTATCAGCGAAATTATTAAATAAGAGTATAACCCGAACGGGTAGTAATAGAGTGGTGCTAAAAAAACAACAAAGACAGTTAACTTAAGTTTGAAACAAAAAACGGAAAATTTCACATCTAGCTGCATCTTTGACAGAGGTCCTTTATTCAGATTTGAAAAAATTAGCAATCCTAATTACTGATACTATTTTATAATTTGGAGAAAAAAAGGTATGTAAGTTAATTATTTGCGTCACCTTTCCTCTGTATTCACCTGGAAGCTGGGAGTAAAGAGGCAATCACACTGCCAAGGATTGTTCCCGAGGAATATATCGACCACATGTCTGTTCCTCTCGAGCGCGTTGTCGAGGGCGTAGGTCGGCAACTGGGACAGTCTATTGCCTCTCAGACTGAACACCCTGAAGTTGAAGAGCCAGGGAGAGTCTTCTAGGACTGCCACAGACTCCACCAGGTTGTCGTCCAGGAAGATGTCCGCCACGTGGCGGTAATGCTCGTTGTTGACTAGAGGTCTCAGGTCAGAGATCTGAAACATAGAATTATCGTGCTACTACGAGTATCGCTGCACGCCATTGTGTAGGTGTAGGCGCCATTTTGTAGGTATAGGCACCATTGTTTAGATATTACTTAACCATTTACAATATAATGCTTGTTGTTGACTAGAGGTCTCAGGTCAGAGATCTGAAACATAGAATAACCTTAATACTACGAGTATCGCTGCAAGCCATTGTGTAGGTGTAGGCGCCATTTTGTAGGTATAGGCACCATTGTTTAGATATTACTTAACCATTAACAATATAATGCTTGTTGTTGACTAGAGGCCTCAGGTCAGAGATCTGAAACACAGAATCATCTTGCTACTACGAGTATTGCTGCACGCTATTGTGTAGGTGTAGGCGCCATTGTGTAAGTATAGGCATTATTGTTTGGATATTATTTAACCATTTACAATATAATGATCGTTATTGACTAGAGGTCTCAGGTCAGAGATCTGAAACATAGAATCACCTTGCTACTACGATTATCGCTGTACGCCATTGTGTAGGTGTAGGCGCCATTGTGTAGGTATAGGCATCATTGTTTGGATATTATTCAACCATTTACAATATAATGCTTGTTATTGACTAGAGGTCTCAAGTCATATATCTGCAACATAAAATCATCTTGATATTCAGAATATACGTAGTACTTCATTTTGTAGGTATTGACGCCATTATGGATATGTGATTTAATTATCTACGCTTTAGTGCCCGTTGTTGACTAGAGGTCTAAGGTCCGAGATCTGAAACATAGAATAAACTTAATATTACGAATATACGCTGCATCGCATTATGTAGGTGTAGGCGCCAGGTATTATTTAATCATTTATAATGTAATATTCGTCGTTTACCAGAGGTTTCAGGTCACAGATCTGCAACATATAATGACCTCTAAAGTATAATACAGGTAACCACACCACAATGCGACGACTGGTTGGAGCTGATTCCACTATACCTGATTCTCCTTTACGAGTAAGGAGGTAGTGTTGGAGGGTAGGACGCCAGGTAGCTCAGTGAGACCCAGCCCGCTGCAGTCCACGGTGATTATCGGAATCAGGTAGAGCCGGCTAGTGTCCCAGACGACGTTGTCCAGGGTACAGGAGCAGTTGAAGGGTGGTTGCCGTGGGCATTCGGCCTGCATGGACTGGGGGGGAAAATAAAAAAGGGCGTCGGAGTAATGATTCGATTATTATTCGTCGTGTTTTACTATACCGTTTGGGTTATACGCTTATGTACTAATTACGCTAATGGTTTTAGGGATAGAGGAAGGTTATATTTATATGAAGTGTACCCGCATTTGCGTAGAGAGCGTGGGAAACCATTTTGGTAAACCACTCTCAGTACACCCGTACGAGATTCGAACCTCGATATCTCCGTCATCGGCAGTCTAGTCTGAGAAAAGAGTAGCGCGTTAGACCACGCGGCCACCGAAGCGGGTTAAAAAGAATTGTCCTAAAAAATGTGTGTAATGTTAGTTTCTACCTGTCTCCTTCATATGTATTAATTATGATAAAACCCGCCTCGGTGGCGTAGTTGGCTAACGCGCCAGTCGTGTTGAGCTAACCTGCAGAGGACGGGGAGATCGAGGTTCGAATCTCGGTCGGGTGAACTGGGGGTTGGCTTTTCCTAAATGGTTTTCCACTTTCCCTCCACGCAAATGCGGGTTCACTTCCTCTAAATTCAACCTTTCCAATTCCTAATCCATTAGTGTAATTAGTACTTAAGCGTATAACCCGAACGGGTAGTAAGACGCGGTGCTAAATAAATAAAAAAATAAAAATAAAAATTATGAAAAAACCCGCTTCGTTGGCCGCGTGGTCTAACGCGCTGCACTCGCAGAAGGCTAGACTGTCGATGACGGGGGGGTCGAGGTTCGAATCCCAGTCGGGTGTACTGAGACTGGTTTTCCTAAATGGTTTACCACTCTTCTTCCACGCAAACGCGGGCACACTTCTTTTAAATCCAGCCTTAAGCCATTGGTGCAATTAGTCCGTAAGTATCCACCTCGGTGGCGTAGTTGGCTAACGCGCTAGTCGTGTTGAGCTAATCTGCCGAGGACGGGGAGATCGAGGTTCGAATCTCGGTCGGGTGAACTGGGGGTAGTTTTCCCTAAATGACTTTCCACTCTCCATCCACGCAAATGCGGGTTCACTTCCTCTAAATTCAACCTTCCCAATTCCTAATCTATTATCGTAACTAGTATTTAAGCGTATAGCCCGAACGGGTAGTAATACGCGGTGGTAAATAATAATAATAATAATAAAAGTGCGTAAGCGCACAGCTCGAACGGGTAGAAAGACATGGTGATTTAAAAAAATTACGATAAAGTATTAGGGCTGAGGAAGTTTGAATTTAAAGGACGTTTTCACAGGATCGCGTGGAGAGAGAGTGAAAAATCGTTTAAAGAAAATAATCCTCGTAAGTTTAGTCTAATGTTATAATTTAACTTTACTTTACATCCCCTACTGTTTCCAGCCTGTGGTCAGTTAGCCATATATTCTCCACTACCGGCCTGCTAGGCCTGTCGTAGCTTCCTATGCCTTATAATATAACTTAGGACTAGGACAGGAACAATATCCAGTCCCCCGACCATTAATTCATCAATGTGTAAGGGTAAACCCATACTTTCATCAATTGTAAATTTTCGGTCATGCTGGGAATCGAACCCGGGACAGTAGACAGACACGATACCGACTAAGCTAAGATTATTATTATTACTATTATTAGCACCGCGTCTTACTACCCACTCGGGTTATACGCACTTGCCTAATGTGTAATGGAAGGGTGATAGTGAGATGAAATGGATGACCTACTGTTTAACGTGGGATCCGAACCACGGTGGAGGCCTGACATTCCATACATTCACAAGTTGTGATTAATACACGTCTTGTCAGAGGTAGAAGGAAGGGGTTTGGCAATCGGATAAATCTGTGCCGGGACCGAGGATTGAACCCCGGACACACAGCAAAGAAGTCTGACACCTTACCCCTACCAGGTCACCCCTGAGCTAAGATGCCGGACTCTAACGCTAGAGTGACACCTTTATACCATTTTACCACGAAGCGGGTAGGGTTTTTTTTTAATTGTGTGGGGAAACTTGGTCCTCCCGGTATGTTACCCACTGACCTTGACGAGCGCCATGACAAGAGGGATGGGTTTTTCCCTGTAGGGTTGTCCCTGACACGTCAGTTTGTCCCTGTCCACGACCCTGCTGGCCACCGAGCTTGTCCTGCCGCCGTCGTCCGCGAGCCACGTCCAGTCTCGGCTGCATGACCACGGGTTGCCTGACGACAAAACAACAAGTGGGTCACCTTTATCACATTCCTCTCTTAGGGGAGTATTTCAAGGAAATGTAATTTTTTTTGTTTTTAAAAAAATATTTATAGTAGATCTTTATTTAATTCGATGGTGGTCTAGGGGTAAGGTGTCAGACCTCTGTGCTAAGGGTCCGGGGTTCAATCCTCGGTCCCGGCACAGATCTATCTGATTGTCAAACCCTTCCTTCAACTCTGACAAGACGTGTATTAATCACAACTTGTGAATGTGAGGAATGCCAGGCCTCCACCGTGGTTCGGATCCCACGTTAAACTGTAGGTCCTCCATTTCATCTCACACTCACCCTACCATTACACATTAGCGTAAGTGCGTATAACCCGAACGGGTAGTAAGACACTATAATAATAATAATATTTAATTTGAAGTCCAAGGGATAAGTTATCAAAAAAAATTCGAAATATCCAAAATTCGATTCGACCATTTTCATGAGTAGGCCTATCTATGTAGTTGGTACACAATAACTTCGAAATATGATACATATAGACACATATACACATTTTATATGTGTTATATAAAACACGACCCAGCTCGGTGGCGCAGATAGCTAACACGCTAGTTTCGTGTTGAGCTAGACTGCCGAGGACTGGGAGGCCCGAGGTTCGAATCTCGCTCGCGTGAACTGGTGGGGGAGGGGGTTCCCTAAATGTTTTTCCACTCTCCCTCCAATCAAATGCGGGTTCACCTCCTCTGTATTCAACCTTCCCAATTTCTAACCCATTAGTGTAATTAGTAGCTAGGCGTTATAGCCCGAATGGGTAGTAAGACGCGGTGTTAAATTAAATATATATTATATATATAAAAACACACATACACAATAATACATAAGAAAACCAGAAAAATTCAAACACAAAACATAAAAACTTGCTAAAATAAGCAAACGAAAATCGCAGACTTAAATGATAATAATGAATGAAAGCCGAGCCAACACATCCCTTATATTAGGCAACCCGCTCGCCGCCGGTGTATAATTCCCCGCCTTCTTATTTACTACTGTAGCAATGGGCTAACTCTTATCTTCCTCATTCCTACTCCATCAGTGTAAACATGCGGATATCCTGGACAGGAATACATGCGAATATCCCGGATATATGGATAGTCCCGACAGTTATTTTTTTTATCACCGCGTCTTACTACCTGTTCAGGTTATACATATATCTGAAAATTACTCTTATAGGATAGGTATGATGAAGGAAGCATTTTAGAAATAGTCTACCCGCATTTGCGTGGAAGGAGAGTGGGAAACCATTTAGGGAAAACCACCCTCAATAGACCCAACCAAAGTTAGAACTCCAATCTCTCCGTCTAACACGAAGGTGATGACAGGTGTAAATATGCATATAGCCCAGATAAGTTAGAATATTCGGATAGCCCTGACGGGTAAAAAAATACGGATAGTCCTGGCAGGTAGAAATATACGGATAGTCCTGGCAGGTAAAACTATACTGATAGACCGGACAGGTAGAAATCTACGGCTAGACCTGCAGGTAGTTAGATAGTCCTGACAATCATAGATATACTGATTGTCCTTGCAGGTAGAAATATACGGATAGTACTGACAGGTATAAATATATGGATAGTCCTGACAGCTAGAAATATACGAACAATCCTGACAGGTAAAAATATACGGATAGTTCAGGCTGGTAGAAATATACGGATAGTCCTGACAGGTATAAATATACGGATCGTCCTGGCTGGTAGAAGTATACGGATAATCCGGTCAAATAGAAATATACGGATATCCCAGACAAATAGAAATAGGCAAATAAGCCGAGAGGGTAGTAAGACGCCTGAAACGTGACATTGACATCCACCCTCCATATCCTGTTCCCGTAGACTAGACCGTCTAGTAGCGATCTCCCTGGTGTTAAATATTATCAAATGAAAATAAAGTTTGTCAAGATCCCATACGTGAGAAATGATTCATAGCCGATCTCTGGTTAACACCGGCTTGACGGTAATGTGACTTCACGGGTAGGTGATAAATACTGGAGGTAATTAGTGCTGTGTTGATTATCTGTCGCTTCAGATCAGATATTGTTAAGTGCTCTTAAGGTGGTGTTTAAGTGAATCCTGAGTTAGTTTTAACATTTTTTTGTTGGCAAACAATTTGAAGTTTCAGAACTGACATTACCACAAGAAATACAGCAGTGTGAGGGTCACAACAGAACATTTTAAGATAATTGAGGATTGTTTTAGTGGTTTTGAAGCTTCAGAACTGACATTACTATAAGAAATACAGCAGTGTGAGGGTCACAACAGAACATTCTAAGATAGTTGAGGATTGTTTTAGTGGTTTTGAAGCTTCAGAACTGACATTACTATAAGAAATACAGCAGTGTGAGGGTCACAACAGAACATTCTAAGATAATTGAGGATTGTTTTAGTGGATTTGAAGCTTCAGAACTGACATTACCATAAGAAATACAGCAGTGTGAGGGTCACAACAGAACATTCTAAGATAATTGAGGATTGTTTTAGTGGTTTTGAAGCTTCAGAACTGACATTACCATAGTAAATACAGCAGTGTGAGGGTCACAACAGAACATTCTAAGGTAATTGAGGATTGTTTTAGTGGTTTTGAAGCTTCAGAACTGATGTTACCATTAGAAATACAGCAGTGTGAGGGTCACAACAGAACATTCTAAGAAAGTTGAGAATTTTTAAAATTGTTTTGAAGCTTCAAAACTGGCATTACCATAAGTAATACGACAGTGTGATGATATTTACTTTAAAGTAAGTGGCAGTCTTTATAACGTTGGGCCATAGGTATTTGTCACGTCAGAAAATAATATGTTTAGTACACAGCATGAGGTAAAAAATACTCTACTTAACGCTTTCTCTCTATATAAATTAGATCACCTTATACGAGAATATGTAAAGTCATCAGAGTAAACATCCAACGTGTGATATTTAAATTACGACTCGAATGTCGTTGAGTTAATTAGCATATTCGAGTAGTCTGATCTCCTTACTAATTGGAGATAATTATTTGTTGATTCAAAATAGAGTGGTTCGAAAGAACTAAAATAAGATAATTTTTCGAATGTTTTTTTTTAAGTTTGGCCTCGGCTGCGGTCGAAACGGAGCGTCTCCATCTACCTCCACTGGTGTTCGCATGGTCTATGGTGTCTGGCTCAGCCGTGCGCACATGTGAGATTACAGCCTGATATTAGAATTTGGCAAGTTTTTTTCCTTGAAGATATAAATTTCAAACAATTCGTTCTAATCGCTAATAGTATCGTACAATGTATCTACTTTATACTTATAATAATAATAATACATTGTCAAAACACTGTAAAAAAATGTAAAGTAAGTGATTGGGAAAGAGTGAAGGCTCAGGGAGAACATGAGATAGTACAAGAAGCAAGACTGAGATGGTATGGTCATGTAATGAGGATGTTGGAGTACATGAGATAGTAGAGGAAGCAAGACTGAGATGGTATGGTCATGTAATGAGGATGTTGGAGTACATGAGATAGTAGAGGAAGCAAGACTGAGATGGTATGGGCATGTAATGAGGATGTTGGAGTACATGAGATAGTAGAGGAAGCAAGACTGAGATGGTATGGTCATGTAATGAGGATGTTGGAGTACATGAGATAGTAGAGGAAGCAAGACTGAGATGGTATGGGCATGTAATGAGGATGTTGGAGTACATGAGATAGTAGAGGAAGCAAGACTGAGATGGTATGGGCATGTAATGAGGATGTTGGAGTACATGAGATAGTAGAGGAAGCAAGACTGAGATGGTATGGTCATGTAATGAGGATGTTGGAGTACATGAGATAGTAGAGGAAGCAAGACTGAGATGGTATGGGCATGTAATGGATGTTGGAGTACATGAGATAGTAGAGGAAGCAAGACTGAGATGGTATAGGCATGTAATGAGGATGTTGGAGTACATGAGATAGTAGAGGAAGCAAGACTGAGATGGTATGGGCATGTAATGAGGATGTTGGAGTACATGAGATAGTAGAGAAGCAAGACTGAGATGGTATGGCATGTAATGAGGATGTTGGAGTACATGAGATAGTAGAGGAAGCAAGACTGGATGGTATGGGACATGTAATGAGGATGTTGGAGTACATGAGATAGTAGAGGAAGCAAGACTGAGATGGTATGGACATGTAATGAGGATGTTGGAGTACATGAGATAGTAGAGGAAGCAAGACTGAGATGGTATGGGCATGTAATGAGGATGTTGGAGTACATGAGATAGTAGAGGAAGCAAGACTGAGATGGTATGGGCATGTAATGAGGATGAAGAAGGTGAGGATGACAAAGAAAACGATGGAAGGGAGGTCATGTAGGAAAAATACCGCTAGGGAGGCTGAGAAAGAGAAGGGAGGAGCATATAACCATAAGTGTGCAAGTGAGAGGTGAAGAATGGAAGCAACTAAAGGAGGAAGAATGATGAAAGGATAGAGGAAGATGAAGGCCTTTTACTAAACTGACCCGGCCACAGGCTGGAAACAGTTTATGATTATGAAGTGATAGGGAAGGAAGCCAGCTTGAAAGGATAGTTAGGTTAGAACTAGATGGGGACAGATACACTTATCTCTTCATTTATTCTTGCACTCTTCATATTTCAAACCTTTTTTGTACACTTTCCTAATTACACATTGTTTTTGAAATTTCTGAATCATTCATCTTTTTCATATAAAGAAACACACACAGTACATAGATACAATTTTCCTTTTTATCCTTTTTGTGTGTTTTTTGTCTTCCTCTTTAGGAAGTTGCGTTGCGCGTTTCACACTCCCTCTGTTGAGTTCCGATAGAATGAAACCTAGGCCGGGCGTAATAGCGGTTACGATCAATTTTCTTGAAGAGGCAACCATTACTCTTGTCCATTGACAGCATGTAGAGTGTGAAATGTGTTCTTATTTTCACTAGTAAAACCATGTTGTGTCTGTTTCTTTTATTTGTTTCTATCCACCTTTCCTTCCCTTCTTCCAAATATTGTACATAAAACAAAAGAAAGATTTATATGGGACTATATGTTTGAAGAATTTGGATATGAGTGTACTACCTTTTCGGGTTCTACGCCGGGTTGTATGAGTCATCTACGTCATCGGGTATGGTTCGCCATCTTGATTTATGAAGTGAAGGCAACCTTTAAAAACCTCTCATTTGAAAATGCTTTTATAATAGAACTACATACGCCGTTAACACCAATAAATAAACATCCAAAAGTTTATTTTTCATCATTTCAAATTTCAATGAACGTTTTTAACAGTCAAAATTATAAGTTTTCAGATCATATGTTTTTTTATTCACCGTCTTACTACCTGTTCAGGTTATACGCATTTATGATAATTATCTAATGAGGTAAGGATGATGAAGAAGCTTTTTAGAGGTAGTATACCTGCATGTTTGTGGAAGGAGAGTGGGTAGCTATTTAGGGAAAAACACCCTCAAGTAGACCCAACTGGGATCTGAACCTCGATATCTCCGTCATCAGCGTGCTAGTCCAACACGAGATTCCACCGAAGCGGGTTTGGCATGTGAATAAAATAAACTCCATAGTGTCAGCCCGGAATCGAACCAAACCGGCCACCGTCTGTTGGCAAATATAGTGCCAGATTCTGCCAATATTGGGTGTCATGTGGTCAGCGCAGTGAACCTTCCGACCATTAACCCCAGTTTTCTAGACCGGGGCCGCTACGTTTCATCCTATTGTCACCTCATTTGTGCTCACGAGGCTGAGTTTGACCCCGTTCCAGACCCACTGATTCACATAAAAATCTGAAAGCGCCGGGGATCGAACCCAAGACCTCTGAATCTGTAGCCGGGAAATCTGACACTAGACCACAGAGGCGGTGATCACATGTGATCTGGTATTTTTTCCCTGTCAACCTCAGTGGTCTTCGTATGAAGTTCTCGCTCAGGACGCGATGATCATGGGTTCAAATCCTGCCGAAGCCCGACGTATTTTCCTAGAGCGATAAAAAAAATCCGTAGCACAACTTCCTTCGGAGGATAAGTAAAGCCTTCGGTTCAATGTCGATTGTTGTATGTAAAAAACCCTTGAAGGTGAAATTGGTAGGCCCTTTCGATCTAGCTCATAGAAATTCTTGTGTGCTGATACATACAGTCGGTTCAGAAAGTGCAAGTTAAATAACTCAAATAAATAAAAATAAATAGAGAAATAAATAAGGTTGTAAGTAGTATGTTCACAGAATACGACCTCGCAACCAAAGTCTCCAGTTATTCAACGTCTCGCGCACTCCGCCTTCGAAATGATCTTGACACTGTCCCGAGACCTATTTCTCTGTTCTCACAGAAAACATCCGCCCTAAATAAAGAACTAGACGTTAAAGAAAACGATCTTCACGCACAAGGCCAATACTCGCAATTATTAACACTTTCGCTCAATATCTGTGTCAAGCGGCGTGGAGGTAAAAACCGACCAAGTCCAACAACCAATCTTATATAATATTATTATCATCACCGCGTCTTACTACCCGTTCAGGTTATACGCACTTACGCTAATGTGTAATGAGTAGGGTGATTGTGAGATGAAAATGGAGGACCTACAGTTTAACGTGGATCCGAACCACGGTGGAGGCCTGGCATTCCCACATTCACAAGTTGTGATTAATACACGTCTTGTCAGAGGTGAAGGAAGGGGTTTGGCAATCAGATAAATCTGTGCCGGGACCGAGGATTGAACCCCGGACCCTCAGCACAGAAGTCTGACTTCTTACCCTAGACGCCAGGTCAACCACCTTATATAATAAAAGCCATGTGGTATTTTTCGTTTGTCCAGAGATTTTTCTCTAACTCCCCGATATAGGTACAAAGCTAAAACTGCACAATCTGTGATCTTAGGATTAAATATCCACGATATTATATTTATTATTTAAATTTATAACCGCATCTAAATATTATATTCATTAAATTGAAAAATTGGCACCAAGACACCGGAATCGAACCCGAGATTTTTGGCTTAGTACGTCAATATTCTAACCACTGAGCTATACAGGGATCGTCCCTGTGCCCAGGGTCAATTCTTCACTCATATTTTAAGGCAAGTCTGTGATGGACGTAGGGAAAAATTATCAGTTAAATATAAGCGAACAATTAAGATCGTGAGTAGTTAGATAAGGCAGTCCCCTTCGACTCGGGAGGGCTTTATGCAGCACGTCAGACACCATTAAATCAAGGCCTTGTGTTAAAAAAAAATACAAAACTGGATAGGAAATTCAATGAAGAATCAATCAATCCGACACTCGGGTTTGTCTACTGAGCTAAAGGTCCCGGGTTCGATTTTCGGAATGACCAAACACATTTATCATTGGGGAATTGTAGGTTTATCCTTTTTCACATTGATGAATTAACGGCCGGGGGACTGGATGTTGTTGTTCCTATTCTATTCTTAAGTTAGATTATAAGACATATGAAGCTACGACAGGCTTAACAAGCCGGTAGTGGAAAATATATTACTTGAATAAAAAATTACATTAATGGATGCAAAGTAAAGAATCAGTCACTATAGACCTGTGACTCTGACCACTAAGCTACAGGCACAGGAGATTATGTTACCGTGGAGCTGATCTGCATGAGAGGAGGAAAGGGTAGGTTAGTTAAGGGGGGAGGAGGAATAAGATTTAAGCCCCTCCCGGTTGCGTGCTAATTACCGATGTCAGCTGGCTGTTGAGAGGGTAATTAATTAATCACTTGAACGACCTCCTGTCCGTCTGACCATGTCGTTATGGATGTGTATTTGACTGAATAGGTCCCTCCACCCCTTCCACCATCGGCAATGCCACCCATCATCAGACCCGGCCCACCCTGTTAGCGGACTGATCTATCTCACTCAAGAGTTAACTAACGTATGTGGGTCAGTCAACAAATTTACAGCTCATTCTCACGCCATAACATCGATTGATTGATCGATCTACGAAGTTCGTACACCACTCAATGGAGGCTTATTGATGGCGGTGAGCCAAGAAGAACACATCAACTTATCAGAGGCTGGGAGGAAAAGGGAAAAGTACCAACACCAGAGAAATCATTCATTAACAGCAGAAACATGGACATTGGAAAGTAAGAGAGACTAGGAAAGTGGAGGCCATGGGAATAAAGTTTGTGAGGAGAATGTTAGTTGTCACAAGAAGAAACAGGATTAGGAATGAAGTTATCCCGGAAGAGTTGGGGTACAGGGAGTACATAGATAGTGAGGAAGCAAGACTGAGATGGCATGGGCATGGTTAAAGAGGATGTTGGAGTACATGAGATAGGTAGAGAGGAAGCAAGGACTGAGATGGTATGGGCATGTAATGAGTGTTGGAGTACATGAGATAGTAGGGGAAGCAAGACTGAGATGGTATGGGCATGTAATGAGGATGTTGGAGTACATGAGATAGTAGAGGAAGCAAGAGAGGAGCTTATAATTGGGCACATGAAAGTAGGATGGAAAAAGACGAGTATGCAAATGAAAACTTGGAAATAAGTATATGAAAGAAAACTTTGGAAACTAAGAAAAGAAATGTAGATAAGAAGAGATAACAGAGAGTGTTTAAGTGAGAGAGGAGAAGAATGGAAGAAATTAAAGGAGGAAAATAAACTGACCCTGCCACAGGCTGGAAACAGTTGTTGATGATGATGATGATGATGATTAGAGAAATCAACACATTTATTATTATTATCATTACTATTATTATTAGTTGTTCTGACTTACGAGAGGCCCATTCCTTTTGTCAGTGAACTTGAATTTTCTTCTTTCCTTCAAGTCATAACACAACCTTTTTTTTATATATAATAAACTCTATGGGTCAACCCCTAAACAAGCCATTTCAACAACCATCTGTTGGCGAAGACAGTGCCAACTTCTGCGGATAAAGGGTGTCATGTGGTCAGTAAACAAACCCTTCTGGCGCTAACCTCAGTTTTTCTAGATCGAAGCCGATAATTTTTATTTTATTCAAGATTTCCCTAATGTGTCCTCACGAGACAGCGCAGGTGATCGAACCCCGGGACCTCTGGATTTGTAGCCAGAAGCTTTTTAACCGTTTTAAAACGTGAGGTGATAACTTTCGACAGCGATTCCAGGAGCTAAAAGGAACCGTTTTTTTTAAATAATTTTATATTACCCGCTTCGGTCACCACGTGGTCTAACGAACAACTCTCGTAGTAGATTAGATTGCCGGTGATCGGGTGAGATCATTCGAATCTGTGGGTGTGCTGAGGTTATTTTTTTACCAAAAAGGTTTTCCATCTCTCCTCACGAAATGCGGTCCACTTCACTAAATTAAACCTTGCCAATCTTACAGATTAGTGAAAATAGTACATAAGCGTATAACACGAACGGGTAGTAAGACGTGGTGCTAAAAAAATTTAAATAAAAGTATTTACTCATATCAAGATAACGAAGGCTCAATTTAATAAATTATTTCTACGGTTCTACTGAACCGATTTTTTTTAAATGAAAGAAAATATTTTGAATCTTATGTTAATAGATGAATAACAAGATTTTATAAATGTTTATTTAATATTTTACTGAATCTAAAAGGTTACATTTGAAAGCGTCATTGAAAAAATTGATGCATGAATTGTTTTAGAAACGTCTACATGTTTATTTTTTTTTACACCACTCTTACTACCCGCTCTGATTATAAGCGTATATTACCAATTACGCTAGTGGTTTTATGAATTAGGAAGATTATATTTAAAGGAAGTGTACCTACATTTTCATGAAGGGAGATGGAAAATCATTTAGATGGGAAAAAACCACCCTAACGTACAACCAACCAAGATTCGAACCTCATCTCCCTGGGTCAGTCTAGTCCAACACGAGAGTAGCGCGTTAGACCACGGCTACCGAAAAGGTTTTTCTTACAGTTGTTATCCTACCTGTTAGATAGACATGTAGCGATGAGTGATCTGGTAACATGTCGAGATGTATCTCTGTCAGATTGTTGAACCTTAAATCTAGAACGTTGAGATTCTTCAGTCTGGAGAAGGCGGTGTCTGATAACCTTGACAAGCTAAGGCCGGACATATTCACCACCTGCAATCACATTCAAAATCACCAATCACAATTAGAATATCGAATACAAATTATAACCCTTGAATCTTTAGCAAAATTTACAATTTTATCATGATGGAAATAATATTTAAAAATTAAATTTTAGAAATAATGTTAAAGGATTGTTACCATTAACAAACGCCTTTTTATTTGTCATGTATCTTATTAATAAAAAAACGAAGATAGCCCTTTTTAATCAACACAGTGTTGTCCTGGGTTTTATTGTGTTTGTAATTTTGTTACTTCCCCCCAAGCACACAAGTATAATTATATAATTAAATTTACTAATCTCTATAATACTATATGATTCAAGGGATTGGCGGGTTCGAGCCTCTTATCTCTTATAATTATTTTTATTGTATTAGAATTACATATTTATACTCAGTAAACACTACCCAGCAAAGTAGCAAATGTAGTGGTAGTAGTAGTAATAGTAAGTAGTAGTAGCAGTAGTAGTAGCAGTAGTAATATGGTAGTAATGAGTAGTAGTAGTAGTAAGTAGCAGTAGTTAGTAGTATATGGTAGTAGTAGTAGCTAGTAGTAGTAATGGTAGTAGTATTGTAGCAGAGTAGTAGTAATGGTAGTAGTAGTAGTAGTAGTAGTAGTAGCAATGGTAGTAGTAGTAGCAGTAGTAGTAAGGTAGTAGTAGTAGTAGTAGTAGCAGTAGTAGAGTTAAGTAGTATGTAGTAGAAGTAGTAGTAGTAGTAAGTAGTAGTAGCCAGTATGTAGTAGTAGCAGTAGTAGTAATGGTAGTAGTAGTAGTAGTAGTGTATAGTTAGAGTAGTAGTAGTAGTAGTAGTAATGGTTGTAGTAGTAAGTAGTAGTAATAGTAGTAGTAGTAGTAGGTAGTAGTAGTAGTAGTAGAGTAGTAGATAGTGTAGTGTAGTAGATAGTAGTGTAGTAGTAGTAGTAGTAGTAGTAGTTAGAGTAGTATAGTAGTAGTATAGTAGTAGTATGGTAGTAGTAGTAGTAGTAGTGAGTAGTAGTAGTAGAAGTAGTATAGTATAGTAGTAGTAGTGAAGTAGTAAAGTAGTATAGTAGTAGTAGAAGATAGTAGTAGAGTTGAGTAGTATAGTATGGTAGTAGTAGTAGTAGTAGTAGTAGTAGTGTAATAGTAGTAGTATATAGTAGTAGTAGTAGTAGAGTAGTAAGTAGTAGTAGTTAGTAGTAGAGTATGGTAGTAAAGTGTTGTGTAAGTAGTAGTAGTTGTAGTACATCAATGTGGTAAAGTGTAGTCATAATAGAAGTATACATGTAATAGTGTAATATGTATAACAAATACTTTGTCATGTGCCTCTCAAATGTCTATTACTTAAACGTAACATATTATAAACATTTAATTTTCAGTATTCTTAAACTAACATTAATTCTACATTATTTAGCAATAATTTTTTTAAATTCGAAAATCAGTCTCGAGTCCATTTCAGAGCTTATTTATCATATTTAGTCACTCTAGTATAATTATTTCATTAAGTATTGTGAGCTAAATTAGCCATTTTTTATTTCTCTTTTTGCGTTGATATTTTATCTTTTCCCAAAAGGGTATCTGGTATCATGTTAAAAAGTGTCGATATTATTATTTTCATGTTTTTTTTTTCATATTTGTTTATTTTATAAAGGAGTTTTTTTATGTCGTTTCATGGTTTTTGATGATGATGATGATGATTTGATGATAATAATATATAATATAATAATAATAATATAATAATATTTGGTAGCACTAAAATTTAAAAAAAGTATTATTTTGGTAGCTTTAATCAAATACTACATGAATTTCAAAAGGATCAATACTAACACAAATATTGGCAATCAAAGTCAATTTACATATTATTAAAGTATATATATACTTTTTGCCTTGTTCCTGATTTAAACTATCGAATTTTTATATTCTGAAAAATTGAAAAATGACACCTCGACACGGGGATCGAACCCGGTACGTTTGGCTTAGTACGCCAATTCTCTACCCCTGAGCTATCCAGGATTCGTCGCGTGCCCAGGGTCATTTATTTCTTCATATGCAATCCCGTACAATTATAATAATTGTACAAATGGCAGCAATAAGCCAACTACTGAGTCGAAGATGGCTGCGTTATCTGACAGCTTGTGATATTAATATAGTCACATATTTGTAGCCGACGATTTCCGCTAAGTCCATCATAGGCTCTGCCTTAAAATATGAGTGAAAATGACCCTAGGGACGGGAGGAATCCTGGATAGCTCAGTGGTCAGAGCATTGGCGTACTAAGCCAAAGGTACCTGATTCAATTCCCGTGTCCAAGTGTCATTTTTAAATTTTCAGAGTATGATATCTAGATGGAGTAATCCTCACTAAAAGCATAAGTAATAGCTTTGGCTATTTGATTCTTATAGAATTTTTGTTTTTCATGCAATAACTGTGGAATTATGATTAAAAGTTTAAAATTAAATAGTGAATTTTGATATTTATTGTAAATGGGAAACTATGAGTAGGCTATGTTATTTTGATATATCAAAAATGAATTCATGTAGTATTTAAAAAACTGTTTGTAATCCTACTTTCACTTACTTTTGATTAAAGATCAATTTTTTAAAATTGAATTTTGTTAAGAAATGAGAAATAAATGCTTATAAAGTTATTAGAGCTTGGGTGACCAGGCGGTCTAGGGGTAAGGTGTCAAGACTTCTGTGCTGGGGTTCCGGGGTTAATCCTCGGTCCCGGCACAGATCTATCTGATTGACAAACCTCTTCCTTCACCTCTGACAAGATGTGTATTAATCACAACTTTTGAATGTGAGGAATGCCAGGCCTCCACCGTGGTTCGGATCCCCCGTTAAACTGTAGGTCCTCAATTTCATCTCACAATCACCCTACCATTACACATTAGCGTAAGTGCGTATAACCCGAACGGGTAGTAAGACGCGGTGCTAATAATAATGTCTATTCACCAAACATATTTGTCTTGAATTACTAAAAAAAAAAAAAGTTAAATTGAATGTGGATTAGAAAATCGAAATATAGCTCGTCAATAAAATTAATAGTAAAATAACACAACATTATTCAAACCTCTCCTAACTTAGTATAAATATGAACGGGAAAAGGGGGGTAGTCATATAACACAAATTTTCCAGAACTTTTATATCTCAAACCTCACAAGAACCCCAGGAAACAGTTTTTTGATTAATTTAAATATGACAGATACTTCTTTTAACCATAATCTAAAGTGTATTAGAAAAGTATCATGATTGTCTAACAGATGGCAACACTAACTCAATTTAAATAAGACAGCGACCTCTTTTAACAATAATCTAAAGTGTATTAGAAAAGTATCATGATTGTCTAACAGAAGGCAGCACTAACTCAATTTAAATATGACAGTGACCTCTTTTAACCATATTATAAAGTGTATTAGAAAAGTATCATGTTTGTCCAACAGATGGCAGCACTAACTCAATTTAAATAAGACAGAGACCTCTTTTAACCATAATATAAAGTGTATTAGATAGGTCTCATGATTGTCTAACAGATGGCAACACTAACTCAATTTTAAAATCTAACTTTCCCCCTATTTCCCCTGTACCCTTTATGTGGAAACACGGACGGGTTCAATTCCTATATCTAAGAGTCGTCCCCCCCCCCCCCAACTAATTGAAATATAGTTGAAACATTTGACTGACCTTGAGGCGCGGTGTTTCAGGAAAATCTTCCTCCAGTTGGTCGACGGGGCTCAAGGTGAGTGTGAATTCGTGCAGACTCGGGAATAGGGTGAGTACCATCGTGGGGTCAAAGGTACTCACCGGCCAGAAGCACAGGGTCAGGGCCCTCACCCTGAAACTGTCGACAGGTTCAACAAGTAAATTCAGGAAGAAGGGGATGAAGAGGGGGAACAAGTCAAATATTACATCTCTCAAAACTTACAGATTAAAAAAAAAAAAAATTGACAGTCAGTCTAAATACTTGTTCGTACTAGCCACATTGTCTAAGGCGCTACTGTCGCAGTAGACTCTACTGCCGATGACGGGAAGATAGAGGTTCGAATCTCTGTAGGGTGTAATGAGGGTGTTTTTTTTTAACAAAATGGTTTTCCATCCTCCTTCCACGTGGTATACTTCATATAAATGTAGCCTCCCTTATCCCTAAAACCATTGCGTAATTAGTTCATAAGTGTATAAACCCAATGGGTAGTAAGACGCAGTGATAAATAAAAAATATTTCTAAGGGTATGTGGACAAAAGATGTTGATTACCACAGCCAGAAGGTGCGGCCAGACCGAGTGAGCAACTAAATAAAATAGAACACATTGGTTGTAATGAGAGGGGGCCAGACTGGAGCGAGCGACTAAAATATAAAATAGAACACATTGGTTGTAATGAGAGGGTGGGCCAGACTGGAGCGTAAGCGACAAAAATATAAAATAGAACACATTGGTTGTAATGAGAGGTGGCCAGACTGGAGCGTGCGACTAAAATATAAAATAGAACACATTGGTTGTAATGAGAGGTGGCCAGACTGGAGCGAGTGACTAAAATATAAAATAGAACACATTGGTTGTAATGAGAGGTGGCCAGACTGGGCGAGCGACTAATAAAATGAACAATTGGTTGTAATGAGGGTGGCCAGACTGGAGCGAGCGACTAAAATATAAAATAGAACACATTGGTTGTAATGAGAGGTGGCCAGACTGGAGCGAGCGACTAAAATATAAAATAGAACACATTGGTTGTAATGAGAGGTGGCCAGACTGGAGCGAGCGACTAAAATATAAAATAGAACACATTGGTTGTAATGAGAGGTGGCCAGACTGGAGCGAGCGACAATATAATAGACATTGGTTGTAATGAAGGCGACTACGACATAAATATTAATAGAAATTGGTTTTAATTGGAGGTGCGACTAGCGAACCTTACTCTATTTATAGACATATTATTGTATTGTTCATTGGTTAGGAAAACTTCTCTATTGGGCCATTTTTATTACTATCGATAGTTTACAACCATAGCCAATTTAAATTGTGGTATAATATAGTATATATATATATATGTAAAATTGATGTTAAAATACTTCAATATTATAATCAAAGTAGGCCTTTACAAATAAGAATCACCATTAGTGTGGAGAGAGGAGGAGAAAACCACAACAATAAATCACTTGTTAAATAATAATAATAATAATATTTAGCACCGCGTCTTACTACCCGTTCGGGTTGTACGCTTAAGTACTAATTACTCTAATGGATTAGGAATTGTGAAGGTTGAATTGAGAGGAAGTGAACCCGCATTTGCGTGGAGGGAGAATGGAAAACCATTTAGGAAAAACCTCCCCCAGTTCACCCGACCGAGATTCGAACCTCGATCTCCCCGTCCTCGGCGGTCGAGCTTAACACGACTAGCGTGTTAGCCAACTACGCCACCGAGGCGGGTCACTTGTTAAAAACCACCCTCAGTTCACTGAGCCAAGATTCAGAGCCTCCTAGTCAACAACTATCGAGAGCTATCTGCTAATCACGCGCTCGCTCGCCAGTCTGGCCGAACCCTTAGACAATTCAACAACCGAAGCAGTTTGAACTAAGCTAACGCTTTGAATGTTCGACGTAAGCGACTGACGTCCATAAGATATTGAACAGGCGACCTCCCAGGACGAAGCACTCAAAGAGAAAGAAAAAAAAAAAAAAAGATGGTTAATACTAGACGGGGAGAGGGGGCAGAACCCCAAGAGATTCCATTCGTTTTTGTGACATTCTCTGTTACGCAATTGACCTGATTTTTCTCGGTAACTCCTCGAGTCTCGTCTTCTGTGGCCAAACTCGAGATATTACGTCGTCCAATAAAATGCGGTCAATATTTAATGGCCCGGGTGAAATTTTAATGATACGTACAGGTGGGGGGGGGACACGGAAAAAAAGTCGTTAGTCTCATCTTGTCAGAGTTTTTCAGAGGCGGAAGAAGTCCTGAGGTACTGGGTACTGAAGTGCTATTTTTTTTTCTCTCTCTCTAAAGTCAGACACCTTAGCTTAGTAGCCTGTCTTTCTTCCTACTGATCAAAAGGTTCCGCGGTTCGATTCCCGTCTGGATTTCCGAATAAATTATATTTTGTGAAATGCGGGTTTCCACTTCCACGATGTTTAGTGGAAAAGCACTGAAAATAGTTGCAGAAGTTTAGAAATCGCGGATTATTTATGAAGTAGTTTGGTTTTTTTTTATAATTTTTTTTTCACTAAAATGTAAGCGAAAGTTTTAACCAGTTAAAAAGTCTAAATTTTAAGTTTAAATTATTTTTTGAAACAATTTGTGACCACTTATATAAAACCCTATAAAACAATCCAAATTTATCTTTAAATAATTTGTTGTTACACCATCAAAACAAGGACTTTATTTGATAGAGGAAGAACATATTATCGAGGTCACGTATGTGTCATGTATATACCTTTTTTTTTTTAGCACCGCGTCTTACTACCCGTTCGGTTTATATGATAATGGTTTTAAGGATTAAGAAAGTTATACTTCTATGAAATGTATCCACATTTGCGTGGAGGAAGAGTGAAAAACCTCGATCTACCCCTAATCGGTAGTATAGTCTACCGCGAGAGTGGCGCATTAGACCACGCGTCCACCAAAGCGGTATTTTTTTAATTAAATTTAACTAAACCCGCTTCGGTGTCCTGGAATGGTCTAAGGTGCCAATCTCGTATTAGACTGGTCTGCCGAAGACGGGGAGATCGGGGTTCGAATCCCGGTCGGGTCCAGTGAGGGTGGTTTTTCCTAAATGGTTTACCACTCTCATTGTAAATGTGAGTGGATTACTAATAAATTGCTTCCTTCCTATTCCCTACCCTGTCCCAAAATGAAATTGCATATTTATTTATTTTCTGCATAATTTTTAAACCCCTTTTTACCCCCTTAACTCCTGGGACCCCGGGTTACCCTCGACAACATGGCCTCTAGAAGTGAGGCTCACGCCTCAGACCACGTGCCCACAAGCGTCCTAGAACCTAGAGGAGGGTTTTTACTTACTTCCCTGCGCTGAACTTCCTGTTGAGCCCCCCGGAACAGACGAGGGACTTGGCCCCTGGGGTGTATTCGCAAGTGGCCACGCTGCCGTTGACGGTGGAGAGGCACGTCTCCGAGTGGCGAGCCCTCGTCGCAGTCGTCCCGACCACCAGTGCCATTAGAACATTCCTGGAACACAATGGGAGGGACATGGGTTCTTATTTCACGTTTCTTCTTCTTCTTATTATTATTATTAGCACCGCGTCTTACTACCCGTTCGGGTTGTACGCACTTACGCTAATGTGTAATGGTAGGGTGATTGTGAGATGAAATGGAGGACCTACAGTTTAACGTGGAATCCGAACCACGGTGGAGGCCTGGCATTCCACACATTCTCCACGTTTCTAAAAGTGCGGCTTCAGCGTAGCTATAGGGGGATTTCTGTAGGAAGAGACTTTTAGAAAATACAAACATATATATCAACAGTAGAAAAAATATATTTTTAACACCGCGTCTTACTACCCGTTCTGTTACACGCCTACGTACTAGTTATGCCAATGTTTTAGGGACGAATAAAGTTAAATTTAGAGAAAGTGTGTCCACATTTGCGTGCAGAGTGAGAGTGGAAAACCATTTAGGAAAAAAACCACCCTCAGTATATATCCAACCGGTATCGAACCACGATCTCCACGTAATCGACAGTTTAGTCTACTGCGAGAGTGGCGACTTATACCATGCGGCCATCGAAGCAAGTCAACTGCTATAATGGATGGACAATTTCCGCAGGCAGATTCTTTGATGCACGTTCGGAAATCGTCGGCGAGTTACGAGCGATCAATTAAGATCGCGAGCTATCAGATAAAGCACCCAATTGCTTGTTGTAGCTGATTGAACGCTCATATGTAGCTGACGATTCCCGTACATACACACATCCCTAACAGATTCTGCCTTAAAATGAGTGACCCTGGGAACGGGACGACTCCTGGATTGATAAGTGTATTTTTTTTTTAAGCACCACGTCTTACTAACCGTTCGTGTTATACGCTTAAGTACTAATTGCGCTAATGGCTTAGTAATTGGGAAGGTTTATTTTAGAGGAAGTGAACCCGCATTTGCGTGAAGGGAGAGTGGGAAAACCATCTCAAATGGAAAAGCTACCCCAGTTCACCTGACCGAGATCCGAACCTCGATCTCCTTGACCCTCGGCAGTCTAGCTCAGCACTAAACTAGCGCGTTAGCTAACTACACCACCGAGGCGGGTGATAGATCAGTGGTTAGAGCAAAAGGTCACGGGTTTAATTCCCGTGTCCAGGTCTAATTTTTTTTCAAATTAAAGAATATTATTATTACCGCGTCTTACTACCCGTTCGAGTTATACGCACTTAAGCTGATGTGTAATGGTAGGGTTATTGTGAGATGAAATGGAGGACCTACAGTTTAACGTGGGATCCGAACCACGGTAGAGGCCTGGCATTCACACACATTCACAAGTTGTGATTAATACACGTCTTGTCAGAGGTGAAGGAAGAGGTTTGTCAATCAGATAAATCTGTGCCGGGACCGAGGATTGAACCCCGGACCCTCAGCACAGAAGTCCGACACCTTACCCTAGACAACCAGGTCACCTATTAAAGAATAGTAAATTGTTATCAATATTGACTTCCTAAGCGATCCTGGACTGTAAATGTTGACAAGAAACAAGTCACCTTCACGCAGTTGCATTTCTTCCGCGAAGTCCTGCGCGAGACTTGGAAATGTTTACCGACCATAAACAAGCCGGTAGGTAAGGTAAACTCCGCCAGCAGGGGGGCAACAAGAAGTGATGTGCCGAAGTGACATATTTGCGCGCCACTTAGCGGTAGCTCATTAATTGTCGTCACGCGTGTCGGACATATCCTTGTAGGGAAGCTCACAATAATTAAAACAGGACTGGATAGAGTTTGTTAAAAAATAAACTATCTCAGGGACATGCACAAGGGGGATATTTCGAAGGTTATAACAAACCCCCTCGGAACTGTCCGTGTTTTTTTTACTGTTCATGTAGAGAAGTATTATAATCATAACAATTGTCTTCCTCAATTTATGTCAGATCATAATGATTTATGTAGCTCTTACTTTTTCATCTGTATATTCCTCTTTTAATCTGTATCTTCCTCTTTTCATCTGTATATTCCTCTTTTCATCTGTATATTCCTCTTTTCGTCTGTATATCCCTCTTTTCATCTGTATATTCCTCTTTTCGTCTGTATATCCCTCTTTTCGTCTGTATATCCCTCTTTTCGTCTGTATATCCCTCTTTTCGTCTGTATATCCTTCTTTCGTCTGTATATCCCCTTTTTGTATCTCTTTCCCTCTCCTTTTCTCTGTAATCCCTCTTTTCGTCTGTATATCCTCTTTTCGTCTGTATATCCCTCTTTCGTCTGTAATCCTCTTTTCGTCTGTATATCCCTCTTTTCGTCTGTATATCCTCTTTTCGTCTGTATATCCCCTTTTGTCTGTATATCCCTCTTTTCGTCTGTATATCCCTCTTTTTGTCTGTATATCCCTTTTCGTCTGTATATCCCTCTTTTCGTCTGTACCCCTTTTTTATACCTCTTTTCGTCTGTATGTCCCCCGTATGTTGCTTTGTGTGTCTATGACGCCTCAGCCCACAAGCCCCCGGTGTGGGTGCGCGCACCTCAAAGTGTCTGTCTAGTGTTGCAGTCACTGTATGTTTAACGAAAGTGAGGAATTTATTTTTAAAGCTAAGCCAATTGTTGCGAGCTTATAAGAATGAGGTTGAAAGACATTGTTAAACTATCTATGCCTACCAGGGTTGTTATGTTGTTAAAATACCACTGGTACTAATTTGGCCGTATAAATTTTCAGTATTAAAATTGTTAGTATATGTAGCCTACATTGTACAGTCCAATATTCACAGGAAAGGCTTTTTATTTTAGCGAATACAAACATATATTTTGTCGTCGAAATATATGATATTTTTACTAAGTAAAAAGTGTTATTTTATAGTAATTTATTATATATATATCAAGAGTTACAGCTGAAAATCACATGACTTGACGTATGAACACGTGAAAGTAGATCCAGTAACTTTTCTAGCTGTCAAGTTTTTCCTACTAAAATTGGACTGTTTATCTATATTTAAAAAATACGGGCTGAGCCATCTTTGTCTTGTCTGGATTACCGGTGACAGGTGAGGTCAGGGTTCGAATCCCAGTTACGAGTCTAGAGAAGATAGTTCCTAGGTAAGACATATCTTTGTGTGTACGACTTTTGTACTGCTAATAAGCCAAAGTGATTGATTATTTTAATAACATTTTATTTGTATCCTCTTATCAATGAACGTTAATTACTACTTCAACGACAAAAAAAAATTAAAATAACAAATACGATGATCCCTTTCAGTGACCACATGATCTAAGGCGCTATTCTCGCAGAATACTATACTGCCGATGACGTGGAAATCGAGGTTCGAGTCTCGTATTTAAAAGATTTGCGGGGATATGATAATAATTAAAGATATCTGCTTATGTCATTTTTGCAGTAAAATAAGATTGTCCCTTTTGTTTGTAATATTAACCAGTGCCTGTATATACGAGCTCGCTTTGCTCGTCGGGGCTCCGTCCCCCAAATCTCCAGTGAGTTTTATTTGCAAGTGGATGTAAACTAATGTAATTACAGCGTTGTTTTGAAATTAAAAAAGTGTGGAAAATGTGCAAAATTTACTTAAAATAAAAAAAATCTAGCCTTATCTAAGGTATAACCGATGGAGATACGACAAAAAGTAATAGGACCAAAATTGTGGATCTCGCTAAATCCGTGGCTGCTGGTGCAATCCGTTTTTTAATAGGTTTTACCGTTTAGCCACAAGAGACCTCCAAAGAAAGGTCCGCACCGACTTTAAAGTTGCTCCACCATTTTGAATTTTTTTATCTAGGGTTAAAACTTAAAATTTCTAACTTTTTAGAATTTTCCCGTCTGTTACAGGCTAGAGGCTATAAGTTTGCCAAATTTCAAGTTTTTAGCTCATCTGGAAGTGGGTAAACATTAATGTCAGCGAGTGAGTCAGCCATGTGGCCTTATAGTAGTTTAATTTAAACCAATATCGTTAGAGCCAATTTCGAGAAAACCTTTTTTTCCCTCTCTTTTCATGCTTAAGTAAACTACCATTAATTTTATGATTAGATAATTAATTCCGAAAATTCCTCGGGTGAGCCTTATGAAAACCATAACTACCAATTTGTATTACGATCGGTAAAATGGTTTCAGCTCCAACCGAGATACAAACGGTATCGCGAAAACTACATTTCATCTACAGGGGGTCATGAAACTTCGACATTAATTATCAAAATCTCGAATTAGATTTTTTTTTTCTACGATCACAATACTTTCTCTTAGCAAGGGATCACGAGAAATTTAAAAAAAAATATATTTAGCACCGCGTCTTACTACCCGTTCGGATTATACGCTTAAGTACTAATTAAGCTAATGGGTTAGGAATTGGGAGGATTGAATTTAGAGATAGTGAACCTGCATTTACGTGGAGGGAGAGTGGAAAACCATTTAGAAAAAACCACCCCCAGTTCACCCAACCGAGATTCGAACCTCGATCTCCCCATCCTCGGCAGTAGAGCTCAACACGACTAGCGCGTTAGCCAACTACGCCACCGAGGCGGGTCAAAAACAAATAGATTTATGTATAGTTTTAGTTCGCTGGATCTACCATGACATGCGAGTGCCATAAGAGAGGCCGCTCGCGACACCGGAGCCGCAGCCGGAGCCGTAGCCTCAGCCGCAGTGGTAAACGCAGCCGCAAAGTCGCCTGGAAAAAGTACCGCTCCAAGGTGTCTATCAACCCGTTCTTCAACTACCTCGCGCAACTGCGCCGTCAGTTCCCCTGCGGGACGTCCGCCGTGGAGGTAGCCAAGCACGGGGGCCGGTGCTGGAGGAACATGTCTTGCGTCGAGAAGAAACCTTTCATTCGGATGGCGTGCCGCGCCCAGAGGCGGAACCGAAGAGTCAACCGCAAGAAGAATAAGTACGCCTGCTCATGAGGTCACAACGGAAATTATTTTTTTTTAAATCTCCTACCAAAAGAATTTTGAAAATTTTTAATTTTTTGATTTTTGTCAATATTTTCAATCGGTAACAGTGCCCTATATATATATTTTTTTTAAACGCCCAACAAATAAATTATTTAAAATGAAGTAATTGTATTATTTTCGATTGTTTTATGTAGAGCTATGACTACCCGCATCGATGGGCATGAGGACAAAGGTGTCAGTCTCTTATACAATGGTTCACCGGTGACAGGAAAGTCTGGGTTAGCATTCTGGCTGGAAGATGTGCCCTTAATAGTTTCCCAATATCTCTCTAAGTAGATTCTGGTGCATTTTTTCCCCCCATTTTTATCTCTTTCATTCCTATCCCATCAGAGTTACTAAGAACTTACTCACATGCTTCGGTGGCCGCATGGTCTAAGGCGTCGCTCTCGTGTTAGGATAGACTGCTGATGACAGTGAGATAGAGGTTCGAATCCCGGTCTGGTGTATTGAAGGTTGTTTTTCACTCTTCCAACACGCAAACCCTTATTCTAAATTCAAACTTCCTCAACCCTAATTCACTATCGTAATTAGTAAATATCGTTTAGTCTGAACAGGTAGTAAAAAGAAGCGCTAAAAAAAAAAAATCTACCCCATACGCTTCTGTGTTTGAATGGCCTAGCCCTATGACGTCACTCTTGCAACAGTCTGTACTGCCGTAAACGGGGAGATCGGGGTTAGAGTCCCTGGTAGTGTGTAATGAAAGTTTTTTATGTATTTTGTCTGTCACTTACAGCAAATGCTGGTATACTCCCTTTAAATTCAACCTTCTTTCTTCATCCTTAACATATCAGCTTAATATTTAGTACAATGTGCGTATAAATCGAATGGGTAGTAATGAGTAGTACTTAAAACCAAAGCTTACCCTCCTGGAGTCTCCTCCCCCTCCCCCCAATCGTTCCCAACACTATTTCAGAGCGTTCATCATCGCAGGTCCAACTCAGCTCCCGGCTCACGCGAGGTTTGGGAGTAAAAGGGAAAGGAAAATACCAGAAATGTGTGAAGTACATTCGTATTTGAATGATTACTCGACATTTTCCGCGGTGACGATGGGGGACAAAGCGACAAAGTTTCTTGTTAATAACTACAGTATGTCCCTGTTATGACAGAATTAAGATTTGTGGACAGTGCTTATCTGTGAAGACATTCTAAAATGGTCAAAAAACGGTCTTTTCAATGCAGTTTTTATCCAAATATCATTTAATATTTCCACAATGTTCGGTATTAGGAACTTCTATTAACTCTTTATCTCCATTAATGTTTAATCAGAAATGATCCGCGTGCGATAGTGTTGATGTAAATTTACTATTTCTAGCTGACTGTGTCATGGAGTTGCTCTTAATATGTTGATATTGAATCCACTTGAGTGGTTGTAATTGACAACTAGCCAAAGTCACCAGATCTACCATCATGTATTCATTCGCCGAACCATATGATCTGCCATACCATGTATTGAGCTTTATCACTTTTGTCAATCAAAACTTTCACCACATAAAAAAAGTTTTTAATTATATTTTTTCTTTTAATTGTTTTTACATTATCGAAATATGAACTTATGGATCTCTCTTTTTTTTATGGAAGCGAAGTGGTTCACTTAAAAATAAAATATTTTATAAGGCTGCTTTCACTTCATAAAACAAGATGGTGAACCAGACTAAACAAGGGCGGTGGATTACGTCTTACAAACCATGTCCATGCGCATTTGTTTATAAAATAAAAACTGTTTTTAAAATTAACATTTTTTATGGGTCTTTTCCTAAGTTATAAAAAACACATTTATTTATTTTGGTGGCCAGTTATAACAAGATATTAGTGTGAATATAATATTTTTTAATTTATAATTTAATGAACTATAAAATCTCTTGTTGCCACAACCATGAAAATAAAAAAATATTAGTTTTAGTAATATATTTTGTTCTTTCAATAAATTCTGAACGTTGTCCGTAACCTTGGCTCAGTTGGTAGCGTGTTTTTTAAAAACATTTGCACCTACATTATTATTATTATTATTATTATTATTATTATTATTGGGTGTTCTGTCTTACGACAGGTCCATTCCTTTTGTCAGTGAGCTTAGACCGCCTATGCACCCTGTCCTCTGCCTCCTTCTTCAGCTCCCAGAATTTTCTTCTTTCCTTCAAGTCATCCAATATTTGAATCCTCCTCCTTCCTAAGCTCCTCTTTCCCTCAACCTTTCCTTCTATGACGTCATGCAGAAGACAGTTCCTCCTAAGGTTGTATCGGATCCAGTTTGCTTTGTACCGAAGAATCACATCCAAGATGGCCTAAAACCATTCAGCCTGAAAAAAAATAACTTAAAAGAAAATCATTTGACTGCGTAAGACACCATTGCAGGAAATTTTAACTTTAGGTGTTTTCCTGGGAAACACACATACATACAATTTTCTCTCCCCTCCACCCCCTCACTTTCTTTCTAAATTCCTGACCTGTGTCGTTACCATGGCAACGACGCGTTTCCATAGCAACGACCAACGCGATGGGACGGTCCTAAGGTATTTTGTTTTATTTTGATTTTGAGCTCCGCATATTACAACTATTTGTCTGCGCTAACCGCATATTTACACAAATTGACGTAGATTATTATTATTATTTAAATTTTATTATTATTATTATTATTATTATTATTATTATTATTATTATTATTATTATTATTAGCACCGCGTCTTACTAGCCGTTCTGATTATACGCACTTACGTTAATGTGTAATGGTAGGGTGATTGTGAGATGAAATGGAGGACCTACAGTTTAACGTGGAATCCGAACCACGGCGGAGGTCTGGCATTCCACACATTCACAAGTTGTGATTAATACACGTCTTGTCAGAGGTGAAGGAAGGGTTTGGCAATCAGATAAATCTGTGCCGGGACCTGGGATTGAACCCCGGACCTCCCAGCACAGAAGTCTGACACCTTACCCCTAGACCGCCAGGTCACTTTGACGTAGATATTACTTGGAGATATCCGCTTATATAGAACACTGTCTGGAAAAATGAGATGCACCATTTTGTTTGTGATGTGTGCCTGGATACGAATTTTAATCAAAACCGTTAGAGATTAATTTGAGAAAAACTATGTTGTCTCTTTTCGCCCTTAAGTAAACTACCCTTAATTTTAAGATTAAATAGACCATTACAAAAATTCCCTCTAGGAAGACTTATTAAAACCCTAGATACCAAATTTTAGCCAGATCGGTAAAATGGTTTCGGCTCAAACACGAGATACAGACAAAAGACAATCGCGAAAAACACTTTTAAAAGTTAAAGGAGCCCATGAAACGACATCCATCAAAATGTCGAATTTGATTCTTTTTTTCTTTTTTTTAGCACCAGGTCTTGATATCCGTTCGGGTTATACGCTTATATAAGTACAAACTACGTAAATGGTTTTTAGGAACTAGTAAAGCTATATTTTATAGGAAATGTACGCGCATTTGCGTGAAGGGAGAGTGGAAAACCATCTTTTTAAACACCCTCAGCACACCCGACTAATCTCGATCTCCCCGTCATCGGCAGTCAAGTCCTACTGCGAGAGTAGCGCATTAGACCATGCGGCCACCGAAGTGGGTTTGATTTTATTCAAAGTCATATTACGTTCTCTCTCCTAGGTGGTCGCGTGCAGTAAATATAATACCGGGGTGACAAGAGTTACTGTGTCATCAGATGGCCTTGAAGGAATATTCTCACGAAAGGTTTATGGCGTCAATAAAAAGCGCGTTTATACACGTGATCTATACATTGTATGAAGCTGAATCAAATAAGGCCTACTTAGGAAAATATTTGGTCCAAAAAAAAAAATAAGATGAAGATAACAGAGTGTGGAGGAGGCTATATAATAAAGTTTACTCAGTAACAGAGCTGTTATAATTTTACCCAGCCCCAAAAAAACACACCCAGGATTTATTAATAAAAACACTTTAAAATACAATTTATAGGATTTTGCATCCAAACCAATTATTGTCTGTTTTTTTTTTAGAATGGTTAGCCTATTTTCTTTTTTTAATAATAAAAAAAATTGTTTGAAGTAAGAGCTATATTAAAAATTAAACTAAATATTTTAAGTAACAGGCGGATTAGAAATTGAATTAAACAACCTTAGCAAAGACATAGATTAAGCAAATGTTATTGAATAAAATCTTACTGTACTTTAAAAACAATACACATACAATTTTCTCTTATAAGATGGTGGTGACCTGGCGGTCTAGGGTAAGGTGTCAGACTTCTGTGCTGGGGGTCCGGGGTTCAATCCTTGGTCCAGGCACATATTTACCTGATTGCCCAAACCCCTTCCTTCACCTCTGACAAGACGTGTATTGATCACAACTTGTGAATGTGTGGAATGCCAGCCCTCCACCGTGGTTCGGATCCCACGTTAAACTGTAGGTCCTCCATTTCACCTCACAATCACCCTACCATTACACATTAGCGTAAGTGCGTATAACCCGAACGGTATAGTAATAATTCATCAGACAATGACCAACTATTACACAAATGACTTTGCCACCATCGTCTTTTTTTTCCCCCTTTACTTCTTCAAGTCGTGATGGTTGCAAATATATGCTGTTGCCAATTCTTGTTTATACATATCATCCTTGGGTTTGTACGATACCAACGGAAAACCAACGAACCGGACCACCCCCGCCATCTGTCAGTTTTCGGCGTAGGGGAAGTAGGGGTAATACCGGGACGCTAAGGGGAAAAATTCATAAAAAATAGTTAAATTAATATTTTAATCTGAAATTTTGTACAGAGAAGGACAATAGTATTTATTACAATATTTGACTATACAAATGTCTGTGTTCAGGAAATTTTTTTATCTACCTCCACAAATGTAGAACAATGGAAAAAAACGGTTCTGCCCCAGCTATGGGGTATAACCGGATACGACATGGGGTAAAACCGGATCTTATCATTTTTTGCTTCTTAGGCATGGGACACATACAAATTCGTCCAGCTCATTTTTATCCCATCCAGTACAGCTTTCATGCGCCCATTTTTGACATTTTAGACACCTAACCCATTCATCTGTCTTTTTGGTAGAAGAATAAGGTTCTTTACAGAAAAGACATGGTGTTTCATTTTTATCCTCATAGGAAGAACTAGAATGTTGACTTTGTTCTTGCTTCAGATTGCGGGGTTTTGTCAACAATTTTCTTTTTACTTGTTTATTTGTAGGGCCTCTCTGCATTTCCCTCAGTTCATTCCTGTATGGGGAGCTTGTAATGATGGCTGTTTTGCCTCTTCTTCTGTTTGAAAAAGATCTTTCACAGTGTGGAATTGGAATTACATCTTGAGGTGAAACGCTAAAGTTATACGAAACTTTCTTTGGTGCTACTGCAAGACCTGATTGTCCAGGTTGAGGCTCACAAGATTGTCCAGGCTGAGGCTCACAAGAAGGTCCAGGTTGAGGCTCACAAGGTGGTCCAGGTTGAGACTCACAATCTGTTTCAGGATTTACACTCTCTTTTTCAGCAGTTCTTTCTGTTGTGTCTGCTGGAGCATATGCTTCTTCTCCGAACGTATTTGGATTTAGTGGATAAATCCCGGTCTTCTGAAACCCGGAAATCGCATTTTGCATGGTTGCTGCTCGTATGTAAGCCAACCCAAACAATTTGGCGATCTGATATTGCGTTACCACTCTCCCTGGATGGTTAAGGAGCCATGTCTTCACTTCCTGTCCATAAAAAGTGCTTAGAGGAGCCATGAAGCTTACGTCTAACGGCTGAAGCTTGTGGGTACAATGTGGCGGAAAGCAAAGTATTATGATCCCATTGTCACGAGCAATGTCAATAACTGCCAAGTTTTTGACGTGTGTTGCATGTCCATCAAGCAACAGAAGAACTGGTTCGTCTTTCGAAGGTTTTGCGTTACTGATAAAGTGCTGCATCCATTCTAAAAATATTTCTGCTTGCATCCAGCCACTAGGGTGGCATATAGCAATTGTCCCTGGTGGTGCACCTTCGATAAGCTCTTCCTTCATTCTTATTCTTGGGAATATCAATAATGGTGGAATATAATGTCCGGCTGCCGAGAAACAAAGCTCCGCCGTTACCAATTGTCCTCGCTCTGCTGACGTCAGAGCACCAACCTGCCTCCTGCCTTTCTGGGCCAAAACTTTAGACTGTGTTTTAGGCACAGATGTTAGTCCCGTTTCATCAACGTTATAGATACGTCCTGGTTGGAATTTGTAGGTTTCAAAACAGCTGGCCAGAATTTCATAAAATTTTGAAACAGCGGTTTTATTAAACCCCATTGCCCGTGCAGCTGAAGTTGCTTCCGGTTTTCTGAGTGACAGATCAGGATGACGTTTCATAAAACAACTTAGCCAATCAGGTCCTGCAAGTTTCTCCCTCGAGGTTGAAATTATGTTTGAGTCCATTTTTCTCAGCTAACTCGTAAGCAAGACGCCTTACATCTTTCGTTGTGAGACCAAAACAAGCGGATCTCCATGAACTTTATATGCTGAACAAGTTCCCTTTCTTGGTTCTCGGTGAACACACATTTGAAGTTTCCCATCCCTAAAACAAAATATTTAACATTAGTAAGCTAGGAGTACAATAAAGTAAATACTATAATTTAATAAATTATATTAAAAACTTGTCGGCCTAACCTTTTCTAGCTGCTACTTCTACTGAAGCTCCAATTTTGGCTTTTTTTACACGATCTTCAAGAGTCGACTGAGGTAAATCATAAGCAAAAGATGCCTTCTTATAGCTCATATTTCCTTGAATAACTTCATCAATTGCTTTCGCCATATTCTACCTCGGACCAATTTTGGCGATTACTTATACGAATATATTTTCGTGGCATGTTGAGTACTTAGCCTGAAAATAGTTTAAATTTTAGTATTGTTCATTACAATTATAACTTATATAATATGCATAATATAGTTGTAAGCTTCACTAATTGAAACAAACGAAATAAAAATAATTAAATAAAACACTGTATGCTTGCAATAATTATTAATCATAACAAATTTATCACATTACACCAAAACATCAAAAATAAATTATTTCGTATAAAATAACTATCGCAACGAACATTTCTTTAACTTCAGGAACGTTCCTGTTCAGTTGAACAAGTTAGCTTATAACATTACATTAATGACCAAAGTAACAAATAATCACGGGGTGAAACCGGGTACCCGCAGAACTGGCGGGGTAAAACCGGGTACCCGATTTTACCCCGCCGGTTCTGCCCCAAACGCTTTAATTTGGTTTTAAACTCTCACAACCAGGAAAATTCTAACCCAAAATTGAGATAATAATATTCTGGGTAAAGCGAAGAGAAGTATCTTTCTATTGTACTCACCACGAAATGCCAAAAACGATGTATTCTCTGTTTGTAGGTATTAAGTAAAAACCATAAAATAAGATGAAACTAAACAAAAAACACGAATATACTGTAACTTGAACGAAACTCGTCCTATCTTCACAAACCTTCTCTTTGTGACTGACACGGTATACAGAAGACATTCCTACCACTCCCGTTAGATTCCCCCACCCCCAGCACAAATTCAAGCCACCCGCTTCCACCCCGGTACCCGGTTTCTACCCCTCCCTTTCCCCCACATTTCGCTGTTCGGTTCGCTGTCCGGTTCGCCGTTCCTCTCGCTGGTGTGTACGCGGCTTATGTTATACAAATTCGTAGCACAACTTCCTTCGAAGGGGGAAGTAAAGGACGTTCGGTCCCGAATCGATTGTGGCATGTAAAAAAAAAAAAAGCAATCCTGGAAGGTATGTGAAAATGGCAAAAATTGGCAGGCTCTTTCGCTCTAGCTCATAGAAGTTCTCGTGTGTTAGTATAATCAGTCAGTTCAGAAAGTGTACGTTAAATAACTCAAACTAATAAAAATATTAATTCTATAGTAACTAGATGCATAGTCTCTAACCCCATCTCCCCCCATTCATCTTTCCATTCCTTCTACAAAAAAAAATTAATTCTTAAAACCTGATTGGTTATTATTCAGTATTGTTACCAAGCAAACCGCCATCTTAGCTCAGTCGGTAGTGTGTCTGTTCATTAAGCTAAGGGTCCCCGGGTTCAATTTTAGTCATGGCCAAAATATTTATAATTTGTGAAATATGGGTTTGCCCTTTCACATTGATAAATTAACGGCATGGAGACTGGATGTTGTTCCTGTCCTAGTCTTAAGTTATATTATAAAGCATATGAAGCTACGACAGGCCTAGCAAAAGCCGGTAGTGGAAATATATGGCATGAATAAAAAAGTGACCCAGGACACAGACTGTAAAAACGGTAATGGATTTAAAAATTCTTGCAAAGAAATAGATTGTTTCATTTTTGACTTTCCCTTTATGACATCCTTTCCTACTCCTTTCCTTACTGTATTAAAATTAAAATAGGTTTCACTTAATGCCGAATAATATTTATATTTGAATGATTAGTTAGATCAAATCGCTTACATAGTAAATAAATCAAACAAAAAAAAAACACAATTAAACCCAATATAACGCAAACGGATTGGGCTTTTTTAAAAATTACTTGGCTGTTTTTCAACTTTGCCTAAACTCATCAGCAGACATTATCAGGGCAAACAAATATCGCAGGTTACGTTTGGCAGGACATGCTGCGAGAATGGAAGAAACTAGAACCGGGTTCAAGGTATTGACAGGAATACCCAATGGGAAGAAACCAGCGGGGTAATCTGGACGCAGATTGGAGGATAACATTAGAATAAACCTAAGAGAGATAGGGTGTAATGGAGGTGGGACAGGATAGAAACTAGTCTAAAAGATAGTGTGTATGAGGTGGACTGGATATAATAGTTTAAGATAGCGCGCATTGTAATGGGTGGACAGGATTAGGAAACTAGTTTAAGACTAGGGTGTAATGAGGTGGACTGGATTAGAATAGTTTAAAATAGGATGTTAATGAGGTGGACGGATAGAACTAGTTTAAGATAGGGGTGGGTTGTAATGAGGTGGACTGGATTAGAACTAGAATATAAGTAAGATAAGTTGTAACTAGAACTAGCTCGAGGATAGGATAGGGATTAGGGTGTATTAAGGTGGACTGGATAGAAGTAGATATTTATTGGGATAGTGTGTAAAGAGTTGAACTGGATAGAACTAGCCTCAAGATAGGATAGTATGTAATGAGGTGGACCCAAACAATTTGGCGATCTGATATTGCGTTACCACTCTCCCTGGATGGTTAAGGAGCCATGTCTTCACTTCCTGTCCATAAAAAGTGCTTAGAGGAGCCATGAAGCTTACGTCTAACGGCTGAAGCTTGTGGGTACAATGTGGCGGAAAGCAAAGTATTATGATCCCATTGTCACGAGCAATGTCAATAACTGCCAAGTTTTTGACGTGTGTTGCATGTCCATCAAGCAACAGAAGAACTGGTTCGTCTTTCGAAGGTTTTGCGTTACTGATAAAGTGCTGCATCCATTCTAAAAATATTTCTGCTTGCATCCAGCCACTAGGGTGGCATATAGCAATTGTCCCTGGTGGTGCACCTTCGATAAGCTCTTCCTTCATTCTTATTCTTGGGAATATCAATAATGGTGGAATATAATGTCCGGCTGCCGAGAAACAAAGCTCCGCCGTTACCAATTGTCCTCGCTCTGCTGACGTCAGAGCACCAACCTGCCTCCTGCCTTTCTGGGCCAAAACTTTAGACTGTGTTTTAGGCACAGATGTTAGTCCCGTTTCATCAACGTTATAGATACGTCCTGGTTGGAATTTGTAGGTTTCAAAACAGCTGGCCAGAATTTCATAAAATTTTGAAACAGCGGTTTTATTAAACCCCATTGCCCGTGCAGCTGAAGTTGCTTCCGGTTTTCTGAGTGACAGATCAGGATGACGTTTCATAAAACAACTTAGCCAATCAGGTCCTGCAAGTTTCTCCTCGAGGTTGAAATTATGTTTGAGTCCATTTTTCTCAGCTAACTCGTAAGCAAGACGCCTTACATCTTTCGTTGTGAGACCAAACAAGCGGATCTCCATGAACTTTATATGCTGAACAAGTTCCCTTTCTTGGTTCTCGGTGAACACACATTTGAAGTTTCCCATCCCTAAAACAAAATATTTTAACATTAGTAAGCTAGGAGTACAATAAAGTAAATACTATAATTTATATAAATTATATTAAAAACTTGTCGGCCTAACCTTTTCTAGCTGCTACTTCTACTGAAGCTCCAATTTTGGCTTTTTTTACACGATCTTCAAGAGTCGACTGAGGTAAATCATAAGCAAAAGATGCCTTCTTATAGCTCATATTTCCTTGAATAACTTCATCAATTGCTTTCGCCATATTCTCCTCGGACCAATTTTGGCGATTACTTATACGAATATATTTTCGTGGCATGTTGAGTACTTAGCCTGAAAATAGTTTAAATTTTAGTATTGTTCATTACAATTATAACTTATATAATATGCATAATATAGTTGTAAGCTTCACTAATTGAAACAAACGAAATAAAAATAATTAAATAAAACACTGTATGCTTGCAATAATTATTAATCATAACAAATTTATCACATTACACCAAAACATCAAAAATAAATTATTTCGTATAAAATAACTATCGCAACGAACATTTCTTTAACTTCAGGAACGTTCCTGTTCAGTTGAACAAGTTAGCTTATAACATTACATTAATGACCAAAGTAACAAATAATCACGGGGTGAAACCGGGTACCCGGCAGAACTGGCGGGGTAAAACCGGGTACCCGATTTTACCCCGCCGGTTCTGCCCCAAACGCTTAATTTGGTTTTAAACTCTCACAACAGGAAAATTCTAACCCAAAATTGAGAATAATAATATCTGGGTAAAGCGAAGAGAAGTATCTTTCTATTGTACTCACCACGAAATGCCAAAAACGATGTATTCTCTGTTTGTAGGTATTAAGTAAAAACCATAAAATAAGATGAAACTAAACAAAAAACACGAATATACTGTAACTTGAACGAAACTCGTCCTATCTTCACAAACCTTCTCTTTGTGACTGACACGGGTATACAGAAGACATTCCTACCACTCCCGTTAGATTCCCCCACCCCCCAGGCACAAATTCAAGGCCACCCGCTTCCACCCCGGTACCCGGTTCTACCCCTCCTTCCCCTACATTTCGCTGTTCGGTTCGCTGTCCGGTTCGCCGTTCCTCTCGCTGGTGTGTACGCGGCTTATGTTATACAAATTCGTAGCACAACTTCCTTCGAAGGGGGAAGTAAAGACGTCGGTCCCGAATCGATTGTGGCATGTAAAAAAAAAAAAAAGCAATCCTGGAAGGTATGTGAAAATGGCAAAATTGGCAGGCTCTTTCGCTCTAGCTCATAGAAGTTCTCGTGTGTTAGTATAATCAGTCAGTTCAGAAAGTGTACGTTAAATAACTCAAACTAATAAAAATATTAATTCTATAGTAACTAGATGCATAGTCTCTAACCCCATCTCCCCCCATTCATCTTTCCATTCCTTCTACAAAAAAAAATTAATTCTTAAACCTGATTGGTTATTATTCAGTATTGTTACCAAGCAAACCGCCATCTTAGCTCAGTCGGTAGTGTGTCTGTTCATTAAGCTAAGGGTCCCGGGTTCAATTTTAGTCATGGCCAAAATATTTATAATTTGTGAAATATGGGTTTGCCCTTTCACATTGATAAATTAACGGCATGGAGACTGGATGTTGTTCCTGTCCTAGTCTTAAGTTATATTATAAAGCATATGAAGCTACGACAGGCCTAGCAAGCCGGTAGTGGAAAATATATGGCATGAATAAAAAAGTGACCCAGGACACAGACTGTAAAACGGTAATGGATTTAAAAATTCTTGCAAAGAAATAGATTGTTTCATTTTTGATTTCCTTTATGACATCCTTTCCTACTCCTTTCCTTACTGTATTAAAATTAAAATAGGTTTCACTTAATGCCGAATAATATTTATATTTGAATGATTAGTTAGATCAAATCGCTTACATAGTAAATAAATCAAACAAAAAAAAACACAATTAAACCCAATATAACGCAAACGGATTGGGCTTTTTTAAAAATTACTTGGGTGTTTTTCAACTTTGCTTAAACTCATCAGCAGACATTATCAGGGCAAACAAATATCGCAGGTTACGTTTGGCAGGACATGCTGCGAGAATGGAAGAAACTAAAACCGGGTTCAAGGTATTGACAGGAATACCCAATGGGAAAAAACCAGCGGGGTAATCTGGACGCAGATTGGAGGATAACATTAGAATAAACCTAAGAGAGATAGGGTGTAATGAGGTGGACAGATAGAACTAGTTTAAGATAGAGTGTAATGAGGTGGACTGGATATAACTAGTTTAAGATAGGATGTAATGAGGTGGACAGGATAGAACTAGTTTAAGATAGGGTGTAATGAGGTGGACTGGATAGAATAGTTTAAGATAGGATGTAATGAGGTGGACAGGATAGAACTAGTTTAAGATAGGGATAGGGTGTAATGAGGTGGACTGGATAGAACTGAATATAAGTAAAGATAAGATGTAACTAGAACTAGCTCGAGATAGGGATAGGGTGTATTAAGGTGGACTGGATAGAAGTAGATCATTATAGGGATAGTGTGTAAAGAGTTGAACTGGATAGAACTAGCTCAAGATATGGATAGTATGTAATGAGGTGGACTGGATAGAAATAGATCAATATAGGGATAGTGTGTAATGAGGTGGACTGGATAGAACTAGCTCAAGATATGGATAGTATGTAATGAGGTGGACTGGATAGAATTAATTCAATATGGTGTTCATTTAGTGAGTGCAGCAATGAGTTTACGATTTCCTAGTGCCACAGTGTAAGTAAGTATACTGTTACACAAAATGAAACGTCGCCTTGATTGTTGCTGAAACAATGAACCCCAAGGTAAAAGGAGAGGAAATACTTGGAAAGTTGGCGGCGCTGGAGAAGAATGGAGAGGTAGAGTAGGGGACAGATCGGGTGACTAATGAAGTTCTAAGCAGAGTCGATAAAGAGAGAACCACATCTGCAGGTGATTACACGTAGAAAGGCCAACATGATGGATCACATTTTGAGGAAAAATTGCTTGTTGAGTGACGTCATATAAGTCAAATTGGAAAGGAAAAGGGGGGGGGGCAAGAATATAAAGTATACGACTGATTGATGACCTCAAACAAGGAAAGAAGATTCAGTTTCAGGATCTTAAAAAAAAAAGGTTCTGATAGGACACGGTGGAGGAGTCAATTTGAACAAGTTAAAGGACTTGTCGAAAGACAGAACACCCAGTGTGCCACGAAGCGTCAGCAGGTGTGCCGCGGGAATTTTGGAGAAGTTAATATAGAAGCGAGAAAATATTTTAGGAGTAAAATTAAATCCTTTTTAAATCCATGACTATAATAAAAAAAAATTAATAGCACAGTTATTAGAAAACTAGCTATTGTGCTTTTTTTTTTTTTACACAAATTTAATAGGCGTTTTTAAATTATAAACTCTCTCCTTAAAGAACTTATAGTGTGCCTTGAATATTTTAGTGCCTTGTTTAGTGTGACCTGAGATGAAAAAGGTTTAAAATCGCTGGTCTAGACTATAAACTTGAGACATTTAACTACTATATATAAAATTAACCCAGATAATATATATATATATTATCTAGATGTCTACTGGGCTACATCATTCGTAGCCTAGTAGTGGAAATATTATCCAGTACTAATGTACCGTTGTTCAGGGGACTCCCAAATCTACTAACAGGATTTTTATTACCTAAAAATTATCAAAAAATGAACTAGAAATTGACCTAGAAATTTTAAATTTAGCTTCAAATTTTCAAAAAAATTAATGTGATGCAATGAAAAGCCTTTAACAATTAAACTCTTGTATTCTGCTGGATAAAATATTGATTTACAAATATCTGATTCAGAACCCTCTCCATCCTAGTTACAGTCTCACCAGGAACGTGTATTTTACAACCAGACAAGCAAAGAGGATACAAAGTTCTTTGTTTACATTATCTTTTCATTTAAACAAACGTGTGTAGACAAAATTAATGTATTTATAACATATCGATAGTATTAACAAATATACTTACCAAACATCAATGCTTTAAGCAGATTCAAAAATGCCTTTACTAGACTAAAAAAAGAGACTACATATGCCTAAAATAAGTAGTAAATTACACAAAACAAGAAAATCTCACGTAACATTAAAAAATGAACGAAATTAGCGTATAAAATATACATTTATACAACCAGGGTATCATAAACAGAGTTTGTATAGGCCTACTTATGAGCATTGTATGAGATGAACAACAAAAAAAATGACGTCATAAAAGTCCGGTCCCTGGTAATAAGGCTATTTATTTGGCGTAGTTATGTATTATCCAAGCATCTGTGAGCGATTAAACGTAATGACCTCAGTCTTACCATGAGGATTCTAGGTGGCCGTGATTCACTCTCTATAAGACCGGGACTGGCTGCGCGCGCATCTGGTAGGCCGTGACCCAGACTGCAAGTGATTATTAGCAGAGAACGATCGCCCATAATGAAGGTTGATCCTTGGCTTCAGGTGAGACTGTCGAAAAGTTAAGCCTTCGTTCACAAGATATAGGGTGTTCCATATAACGCTCAAATCGTTGTCGAATAAAATCATTTCTTAATAACAGGATCACAATCAACTTAAATGTTCACGTAACGTAAATAAACTAGTTTGTGATTATGATTCACGTAACTTAACGTAGACCGAGGGTAGTTTTTTAATGAATGCGTGTACATTTCTTCTAAAACCCTAACTTCCTTATTTCTACACCATTAACGTAATTTGAGGTATGTAATATCATATATTACCCATTTCAGTGGCTACATGGCTTAAGGGCATTACTACCACTCGCAACTCTAGAGTTTCGCATGTATACATGGCTTCAGCTTTATTACGGTAGTGTACGTCAAGCAGCCTTGCTGTGTCGGCACAAAGGCATAGACGTAAGCTGATACTCCGTGGGTCAACTGTTTGAACTTAGGGTTTGATAATTTCGTTGGCTGGTCAGTGATGAAGCATATGAGTAGCAAGCGCTGGGATGTTTTGATAGGCTTGCAAAAAGAGCAATACATTCAGTAGAGTTCTCTTCGATTACATTTCTGACAGGATATCCGACAATTACGTCCGTAGTTGGTCCATCATTATGAAAAATTCAAGTTTTTATGATTGCAATCGTTTGTTCTGGATTGTTCCGCAAAAATTTTTGTTTGTTCCATTTTGATAAATCCACAAATGGTGGGTTTATATTGGGATTTGGGGGGGGCAACTTCACGATAGACCCCCCCCCCCCAATACACTTTGGAAAATTGACATTTACATGGTTGCGATAGAGTTTGTTCCGCAAAAAGTTTCGTTTGTTGTGTATTTGTTCTTGCACAAATGGTACGTGAATTTGAAACTTTGTTTACTCATGAGGGGCCAACTTCATGGAAACCCCTCCCCCGCTCAAAAAATTTTTAAACAAAATTCATGGTGTTATGATTGCACTCGTTTTTCCTCGCTTATTCCGGATTGTTAGACACAAATTTTTGTTTGTTCCGTTTTAAAAAGCCCACAAATAGAATGTTTACATTGGGGGGGGGGGGGGTAGGGGGGGAGGAGCCAACTTCACGGTAGCCCATTCCAGTTTGAATAATATCCAGGCACTTATGTTAAATTAGTATTTTTTTAATGATATCGATATTTTATAATGCATAGATACTCAAACCTATTCTTTTTAATCAAACAGTTGTAGGGATGATAAGATAATGTTGAAAATTAACTATTTATCCTAATTGTTTGTCATGTTTGTAAAATCCACATAACCGATTAGACGCTGAAATTAAACGGTGAAAAGTGGCGTTGGGATGGGAATTCTTTTAAAGTAAATTTTTGTAAATCAATATTATATTTACGAGAATGCAAGAGTTTAGCTGTTAAAAGACTTCATTGCATAGCTATTTTTAGTTTCCATTTGTAAAGAACGTTTTTGATTTAGTCATGTGCATTCATTTCGATTTTTTGTTTAAATTCTTAGTTTGTTTTTTTGGCAAATTCGTAGCAATTTTTTTAGAATTTCAGGCTATTCTATTGAAAATTTGTTCTGGGTCCGCTTAGTAAACTTTGATTTGAAAAAAATATTTTTATCGTCAAGGAATTTTTAGTCTTCTTCATGTCAGAGTTGGAATAATTGACATTTTCTTCCAATCATGTCTCTTTGCGGTCAAAGATACTATTTACTACATCTTAACAGTAATAGTAGCAAACAAAAGGAAGGTGCGATGTCAATACTTTAGGGTAACCTAGTTATGAGCTCTCTTGAGGGGATAGGGGAAAAGGGAGGTAAGATTTCGTGTATCTTTCTGTAGTTTCACAACTGCACAAATAGACGAAACCAATATTTTGGAGCTTAGGAGGAAGTGAGGTCCGTAAAAATACTTTTTTTACTATGATTTTTATGGCATGCAATAAGTTGTAGACCAAGATCTCCCTAGTTTTTGTATTTCGACTTGCTTCGCCTTTTTTATTGCTTTTTTGTGCATAATGAGTGAATCAAAAGCAATATTTTTCATACTTTGACACAGAGTGTGGGACAATTCTTTACTTAGGCCCTGTATGACCATATAATGCACAACAATCTGGAACAAACTAATAAAGTTATATAACCAAAAATAAAAATGTTATATTTTATCTAGTTGAGGTAAGGAAATGGAGCTTAGCACAGTGATAAAAATATATTAATTTTAAAACTATCAACATGAAATAAACACATTTTTTAAAAATAAATTCAGAACAAAATAAAGCTAAACATGTTAAGGAACTCAAACAAACTAACAACAAACTTTAAATAAAAAATGTTCAAGTTTTGAAAGAATGTGAGAGAGCTACTACTAGAAAAATTTATCGAGGCTTTACAAAAGGAATAAATGGAAATCTTCGCAAAAAGAAATCTAAAATGAACCAAGAACGAATTATTGATTGCAAAGATAAAATATCGATTTTTAAAAGTTGTGTGTGTTCATGTGGTGAATATGGTTGCCATAAAGGTGTCAATCCACGCTCCTAGTGTAAATAAATCTTGTGTTTTCCTGCCAAAACGAAATGTGCGTTTATTTTAAGGAACCATCCGGAACAAACTAAGAACAAACGATTGCAATCATAACTTTTTTTTAATGTTATTAGGGGAAAAGGACGGTGAAGCAGCTTCATGGAGGTCCAAAATAAACATATCATTTGTGAGCGTATCAAAACGGAAAAACTGATTTTTTGCGGAACAATCCGGAACTAGCGAAGAAAAAACTATTGTAATCATAAAATAAAGTTTTTAAAAGGGGAGAAGGGCGAATTCATGGATGTTAAAGTATGATAATTAATTTTGGGTACGTACCAAGACGTAATTTTTTTTCAAACAATCTGAAACAAACCATCGCAACCATAATAATTTAAATTTTCAAAAGTGGGAGGGAGATATCGTAAGTTGGCACTACCAATGTAAACATATCATTTGTGAGATTATCAAAACGGAACAAACTAAATGTTTGTGGGACAACCCGAAACAAACGAATGCAATCGTAAATACATGGATTTTTCAAAGTGGAGGGGCTACCGTGAAGTTGGCCCCTCACGAGTAAATAAAATGTCACAAATTCATGTCCCATTTGTGCAAGAACAAATGCGGAACAAACGAGCCTTTTTGCGATATAATCCGGAACAAACGATTGCAACCATAAAAATGTAAATTTTCCAAAATGGGGGGGCTGCCGTAAAGTTGGTCCCACCAATGTAAACATATCATTTGTGGGCCTATCAAAACAGAACAAACGAGAATTTTGCGGAACAATCCGGAACAAGCGAAGAACAAACGATTGCAATAAAAAACTTGAATTTTTAAATTGGGGGAGGGTTGGGGGGGGGGGCAAACCGCAGACGTATTTTTTTTCACAGTTGGACCTACCCATGGTACAAATGGTGAGATTATTTACATTTGGTTAAGAAAATATTAAATATCTATCCATTCCTGTTATATTATTTTTGACGGAGGTATCGTTCTCATCAATAATCTAGGTATGTCATCATCACTTTCTATACAACTCAAAATTCTTCATTTTCTATTGAATTAATCTCACAACTATCACCTTCCTCAGAACTTTGGAATTCTGAATCGGTACATTCAACATCTATATATATATATATGAGAGAGAGAGAGAGAGAGGGAAAATTGAACAAGACTGATGATTAAGTTGTTCATTTGTGCAAGTCATGTGACATATAATAATATATTATTTCAAAGTGTGCATATATTATATAAAGCTAAACTTCGATAAGGACTTGAATCAGTTGGTGAATCAGGCCAAAAATATTTATTCAAAAAATTACTAGGAACTTGCAGCAATAAACTCGAGTTTACAAAATAAAAGGTAGGTTTATTAATAATTTACCTATACAAATAATAAAAATATATAATTTTTTACATATTTTTAGGTTGCTTGCCACATGAGTTCTCTTTCTATAATTTCCCCATCCACTCTCCACGTAAATAGGGTGCATTTACTAGAAAAATTTGTTTCCTTCTCCTTGCACCCTAGAATAACTAAAACCTCCAAACCTAATCACTAAATAATTCTAAGTGCCTAAATCATAGGATAGCGATATATATATAAGTTTATAAGCTACATCTTATTTGGATAGTAATGCTTTAGTTTATTTTGATTAAATTAATTCAAATAAAAATCGTTCTTTCTCTTTCACACACATATTTTTTATGACTCATATGTAATAAACGACATTCCTTTGTGAATGAAATAATTATTTCATTACATTATTTATTTTCAAAAAAATAATAAAAAAATTGGTAGAAAGACTGTCGTTACAATAGTAAATAGCGGTTTTTCATTTGAAGTAAATTCAGAGTGCTTACACACTTGCAAATGCAAACATCAATTACTACTATAATATCATACTTGGGCCTAAAATTACTCTCTAAGTGAGTTCGAAATATATAAATAATGAACACTATACCTTCCTATATTGTTTAGGTACCCAACAGGATATCTCACTGATTGGGACATCATTATAGACTACTTCTAACTTGACCTGATTACACCCTTATAGGTGGGATTAACAGAGAACTTCTAAATATTCAAATATAATAGTTTCCAAAATGTAAGCCATATAAAATGCTGGAAAAATTGCCAGCTTAAACGTAGATTCTTGCATTCACACAATTTTTTAAGGTGATAAAAAAATATATTTCTTATCAAGCATATTTTCAAGAGTCCGCTCAATTAATAGTTTTACAGCTGTGGGAGAGAATGTAAGAAAATATAGGCTATAAATGTTATATAATTATATTACCTTAGCTCGACACGTTAGCTCAGTCGCTAGCGGGATGGTCTACTGTGCAAAGGGTTTCGGGTTCGATTACTGGTAGGGGTGTAATATTTATTATTTGATCAATTCTCGGCTTTCTTCTGGATGTTGTATATGTCTTAGAATTCAATAATTCTTTTTAACCGTGTAAACTTGAAGTATTCCTAAAGTTATCAAATATTTGAACAATATAATCAATTTAATTGTAACCACTTGACTTTTTGGGTTTGCTACTTAAGGTAAAATGCATATATATATTAATGCTTTCATAATCACCATCTATGCACACATTATATTTACCTATAGCCTAGCCCTAACTAATTTGAGGAAAATCGTCCAATGATTTAAAATGTAGATAATCATAAAATTTTAATGTTAATTAAAATGTAATTGATCAATAAAATTTATCATGCAGATAATCCCATATGAACCAATATCTAAGTCTGACTGACAGTATAAATATTCTTACCTCTAAACAAAATATAAATACATATTAAAACATAGATAATTTAATTGATAATAATAATTGCAGTTTTCACTAAATTGAAGATCATGAAACTATTTTTACTATATGTATATTAATGTATTCAGGGTATTATTATTATTAGCACCGCGTCTTACTATCCGTTCGGGTTATACGCACTTACGCTAATGTGTAATGTTAGGGTGATTGTGAAATGAAATGTAGGACCTACAGTTTAACGTGGAATCCGAACCACGGTGGAGGCCTGGCATTCCTCACATTCACAAGTTGTGTTCAGGGTAATAAGTTTTGCCAATTTATGTTACATAAAATAATGTCTTTTTCTGCATAAATAATGACTAAACTAGTTCAAATAGCTAAGAAATTAAAGCAATATAAACTGCCTAAATTACTTTATTTTTCATGAAAAAGATTATTTTTACAATGGCTGTAAAAAGTGCTTTCAAATGTTAAGTATTTACTTCATCATTCTTGATATGCGATGTGTCGAAGCCTTGGGCTATCGCTTACACCCATTTATTGTTTATTAAATTGTATATTCTGTGTTACTGATTCTGGAAAACCCTTAATATATAAAATAAACATAAAGCCTATCTGCCCATATAATACATTATGCTCATTCTCGGTTTCAAAGATTGACGTTTTCCATTTTGTAATGGAAGAAACCATTGTTTATTATTTTAATAATTATATATATATATATACTTTACAGTTCACAGAGATCACAAATAAAACACAAATCTTTAAATTACTACAACATGTTTCAATAATGAAATAACTCCGGCATTGATATAAAGATCAATATCACTAAAACATGAGGCTAATTATTTCAAGAGACAACTTGTGAATGATCGTTCAGACAGAAATCTCGCATGGACGGCAGATTACTTGGATTTCTGTGATAATACAGCTGGAGTAGTCGCTGTGTGTTGCGCGAATTGTGGAGGCGGGCGCTATCACCCTTTCTTGTAAACTAAGCTACACTTCCCTACAAAGTTTTGATCTGGCGACCCAACTTGGAATTTCAGTGCATATTTTAATGTCATACGGAAATCAAGTTATTCAGTAAATCGTTTCATATTTAAATCTGAATATATATTTTATCTTAAGTATACACATCTATAAATCGTATGAATACTAATATTTAATGTTTATAGATTAATTAGTATTAGTAAACAATTGTTGAATTGTGTTGATTTTAAGGGAACTTTAAGTATATATATATAGAGTATGCTTCTAGCTACGGTAAAATACCAGCTTTATCAAATAGGTATAGTATTAACGATACTAAATTTAAATTTTCAAATTTTTATTTCAAAAACTGTGGCCTAAAACTTGATTTGGAAAACGTAAAAATGGAAGTTTCTTACCCTCATAGCTCGTTAGAAAAAATACATAAAAATATATTTATGGTGTGTAACATTTCATAGAAGAAAACTCTTTTGAATGGTGAAAAAAAAAAATTCTGTACATATGGCCTTAAGGCGCTACTCTCGAAAGAGACTATACTACCGATGGCTGGAAGGTCGAGGTTCAAATCTCATTCGGGTGTAATGAGGGTAGTTTTTCCATAGTGGTTTTCCACTCTCCCTGCGTGCAAATGCTGGGTACACTTCATATAAATATAAACTACCGAACCCCTAAAACCATTAGCGTAATTAGTACATTAGTAAATAAGCGTGTAACTCTAACGGGTAGTAAGATGCGGTGAAAAGATTGGTAAATAATTTATCTTTCTTCTTCTCATACCTAAGGCCTCTTTCAGACGATCCGACTTTTCACCGGACGCCGTGTCCGGCATGGCACCGTGCATGCCAAAGGACGCACCCTCGAATAAACGGCATGATCATGAAAATCTCCGGCACGGCTTCACTCTGTGTTCCTTCTTAGCTTCTCGAGTTGCCGCCATGGGCAGCCACTAGAAATGGTTGTATCTTTACTATTTGTATATAAAAAGTAAAAAAGTTCAAGGAAATGGGCCCATCCTTTAAATCTACAAATATCATTTGCTGGGGATTTTGTCACTTTGTATCAAGATTTAAGAAAAGAAGAGAGAACATTTTTCAACTACCTTAGAATGAGCATAGCAAGTTTTGATGAGCTCCTGAATCGATTGAGTCCACTACTCAATTATTATTATTAGCACCACGTCTTACTACCCGTTCGGTTTATACGCACTTACGCTAATGTGTAATGGTAGGGTGATTGTGAGATGAAATGGAGGACCTACAGTTTAACGTGGGATCTGAACCACGGTGGAGGCCTGGCATTCCACACATTCACAAGTTGTGAATTAATACACGTCTTGTCAGAGGTGAAGGAAGGGTTTGGCAATCAGATAAATCTGTGCCGGGACCGAGGATTGAACCCCGGACCCCCCAGCAAATAAGTCTGACACCTTACCCCCTAGACCACCAGGTCACCTCCACTACTCAAGCAAAATGGTAAGATTAGAGATGCCATCGTTGCTTATAATGTACTGATCTGTGTCCACCGGACGGCGAAATGTCGGCAAGTCTGAACACGAACATTTAACTCTGTGTATATTTAACGCCATGGACGGCGAAACGCCTGTGTATATTTAACGCCGTGCCGGATGGAAATGGGCGCCGTGCTGGCAACGACGGCCGGACACTGCTTAGAGCCGGACATGAGGGTGATAGCGAGTATAAAGATATGGAAACACTTAAACCTAACTTAAGCCTAACTAACGAAACCCTGGTGAGCGTCGATTTAATTATATTTCCGGGAGAAATATCCAAGATACCCGACGGGAATCGAACACTGGAAGCCTAAGCTCGTAGCCAGATGTATCGATCACTACAACACGGAGCGGATTTCTCCTTAGAATAAAGTTGTGCAACGAATTTTTATCTTTCAAGGAAAAATCCCGTCATACCCCGGCTGGGTTTGAACCCACGAACATCGGGTCTCGAGGCGTGCACTTTATTACAGGACCACCGAGGTCGGTGACTACTCTTTATTAATTATATTTTTTAATCAAAAGAAAAATTAACAGTTTTTTATAGATAAGAAATTAGGACATTTTTGTTTAAAAAATTATAGAAACGGTGGGTGCTTTACGAGGTAAGTACCTGGAAACACCGTCTTGACATGGTTGCACTTGTTAAAACTCGGGGAACTTTCAAGTACCAACTTGAGAGAACAATGCAACATGTGGTTAACCAATATGACGGCACAGGTTGCCAAGTAGTGTGCAATCGATAACCAATATATGGAGAGGGTGCAGGGGGGACCCACCCAGTTTACCTGTGTCAAACAAACCTGCTTTAATCTTTTTTTTTATTTATGTTCTGATCGAAGTGCTTTACTATCTCTTTTCTTCGTCAGTAAACAAGAAACTTTTTGTTGACATGTCTAATGGAAAGGCCATTTTTCTGCTTTTTTCTAGATTTTTAATTTTAGCTCCGTGTTTTCTTTATCCGTTCGGTTTAAACGATTATATAGTCCTACTCGCTAATGGTTTTAGGAATCAAGAAGGTTAAATACTTAGAGGAAGTGAACCAGCATTAACGTGGATGTTGAGTGGAAAACCCATTTTGGAAAACCACCCTCGGTATACCCGACCAAGATTCGAACCTTGATCTCCCCGTCATCAGCAGTCTAGTCTACCACGAGAGTAGCGTCTTAGACCATGCGGCCACCGAAGAGGGTGCTTTGCTATGTTTTGCGCGCTACTCTCGCAGTAGACTAGACTACCGATGATGGGGAGATCGAGGTTTGAATCTCGGTCGGTTGTACTGAGGGTGTTTTTTTTTACCAAATGATTTTCCAATCTCCTTCCATGTAAATGCTAACACAGTTCCTATAAATATAACCTTCCTAATCTTTACAACTATTAGCGTAGTTAGTGCATAGGCGGGTAGTAAGAAGCGGTGATTAAGAAAATGTTGTTTTGCGAGTAGACACCCACCATTTAAAAACAATGACAACAATTTTGTTAACTCATGACTACTTATGTAACAAGTAACAACTAAAGATAGTGGTTTGGATTACGTCACACTTGTACAATTTTTTTAAGACAGATAGTTAAGTTTTTACTTTGAGCTTCTTTAATTCGGAGAACACGGAAAGCGAACAAACGGTAGGTAAAAACCTAGAATCAAAAGCACACGAAGATACGGATCAAAACCCGCCTCGGTGGCGTAGTTGGCTAACGCGCTAGTCGTGTTGAGCCCGACCACCGAGGACGGGGAGATCGAGGTTCGAATCTCGGTCGGGTGAACTAGGGGTAGTTTTTCCTAAATGGTTTTCCACTCTCCCTCCGCACAAATGCTGGTTCACTTCCTCTAAATTCAACCTTCCCAATTCCTAATCCATTAGTGTAATTAGTACTTAAGCGTATAACCCGAACGGGTAGTAAGACGCGGTTCTAAATAATAATAATAAAAAAAGATACGGATCATAACTACACATATATCTTTTATCAAAAGCTCACCAGACAAAAACAACTGCATAAAGTGGCAATCATATGGCAGATATATATTGTACACAGCCCCTTAACTCTTTACAATAAGTAGGTTAGGTTAGCTGGGTTAAGCTGGTTAGGATACAAAAAAAAAAATCCAATGTCATTTTCTGAAAATTGACACCTAGACACGGGAATCGAACCCGCTACCTTTGGCTTAGAACGTCAATGCTCTAACCATTGAGCTATCAAGGAATTGTCCTGTCCCAAGTGTCATTCTTCACTCATATTTTAAGGCAGAGTCTATGAGGGACGTGCGGAAATCGTCGGCTACTAACATAATAGCTTTGGATATTTGATTCTTAAATAGCTAATAGGTAAAATATTTATTTGATCAGGCAGACTATTATGACACTCATATTGTTACCAAATGCAAATATTTAAAACTAAAAAATTTTAAGTTACCCGTAATATTTCCATCTATCGAGTCCCCTTAAATTAAAGTAGATTTTATTACCTTTTAGCAGAAAAATGCTTTTTTTTAATTATACAGATTTTGTGACCTCTGCTCTCCTGACGTGTGGAGGGATTCATTTTTGAGGTCGAGACAAAGCATAGGGGATCTACAGTTTAACGTGGGATCCGAACCACGGTGGAGGCCTGGCATTCCACACATTCACAAGTTGTGATTAATACACGTCTTGTCAGAGGTGAAGGAAGGGGTTTGGCAAAATGAGAATCAAACAGAATATGATTCTGACTCAATAGGCTATGGGTTAAATTTCAATCAAATGAAATTTAAATGAGAGCGAGAATCATACAGACTATCATGTGTGGGTGTGTTTGTGTGCGGGTGGGTGTGTGCGCGCGCACGCGTGTGAATTATTTATGTTTGTGTTAAATTGATCTCTAGTTCTTATATTACGTAATCCATGAGTATTTTAGCTCTAGTTTTTCTGTTTCATTATTTGTGTGTCTTTATATATATCAATCTGTTTAAACTATATTTTAATTGTATTGGTTTATCGTAAGAAAAGGCTGTATTATTATTATTTGAATTCCGACTCGAAATGTAAGGTGTTAATTTCAATCTAACAAGGGGAGGCCACGACGTTCGGATCACGGATTATCTTCAAACTTTGTACACTTTTAGTGGTCCATTAGGACAACATAATGTGCAAGTAGTAAGGCGTACTACTTAGGCGTTTTCGAGAAAATCGCAAGAGAAGTTTTACGCGTCGAATATGTACCGGTACGTTGCGACCATAAGCACGAGATGGTGGCGGTCGAGTGGTTAGCGTTCCAACTCCGTAATCAAAAGATAGCTGGATCGAGTCCCGCTCATCTTTTTTTTTCAACACTGGTCATATTCTTTCATATATATTACAATTCAAATGTAATATAATGAAAAAATACGTGTATTTGCATGAACTTTTATTGAATCTCCAATGTTATTTGGCTGTTTACTAATTTTTATCACTACAACACATATTATATTCATAACTATCGACAAATAAAAGACCAAACGCATAAAGTTTTCCAGAAAATGTATGCCTGTCGTGATTTGCGAAATCCCTCATACCTGAAATCGGGTAAGGTACCCGGAACTGCTTTGCACCTTGACGCTTTGACCGGCAGACACAGGTTTGAAAGGATAAGGGGAGGGCCAGGCTTGGAAAGCGCAAGTCAAACATCGATAAATAAAGGTGTGAATAACTTTATTCAATAATACAATGAGTTACAATATGTCAGAATATATTACCTTTGAATTGTAATATATAGGAAAGAATATGACCAGTGTTGAAAAAAAAAAAAAAGATGAGCGGGACTCGATCCAGCTATCTTGTATTTACGGAGCTGGAACGCTAACCACTCGACCGCCATCATCTCGTGCTTATATTCGCAACGCACCGGTACATATTCGACGCGTAAAACTTCTCTTGCGATTTTCTCGAAAACGCCTGAGTAGTACGCCTTACTACTAGCACATTATGTTGTCCTAATGGACTACTAAAAGTGTACAAAGTTTGAAGATAATCCGTGATCCGAACGTCGTGGCCTCCCCTTGTAAGTGCGAAGCAAGTGTTTTAAGACATTTGTGATGTTTGATTTTTTTCACACGCGGATGATGGTGTACTTTAATGATTATTTATCTTTCTCATCCTTTTACCTTATCTGATAGTACTGATAAAAATTGTTCTACCTGTCTTCGTACCCGCACCTGGTACCAACATATTTACACTAGAGGGGCGGGTAGTATGTCATCTAATGCCGCTATGCTCATGACAGATACGCAACAACCTGTTGATATTTTTATTTAGCGCCGCGTCTTACTAACCGTTAAGGTTATACGCCTAACTACTAATTACGCTAATGATTTGAGGGATTGGGAAGGTTGACAATAGAGGAAGTGAACCCGTGTTTGCGTAGAAGGAGAGTGGGAAACCATCTAAGAAATAACCCCCGTTCCACCCTCCCAGTTCACCCGAGCGAGATTCAAACCTCGATCTCCCCGTCATCTGCAGTCTAGCTCAACACGAAACTAGAGTATTAGCTAACCACGCCACCGAAGCGAGTAGCTGTTGATATCATTTTGTGAGGAAAAATTTTAACTCTATGTTTCTACTGGAGCAATCTTTGATTTGTTTTTATATAAAAAAACTGCAAAAAAATATTTAACTCTCGTCCCCGACACTACCACCTTAATACAATTAATTTACTAGAGAAAAAACCGGGACAGACAAAATAGCACCCAGATTTAAATATTTTTTTAAAAATAAAGTTTAAATATTTTCATTTTAATTAAAGTTGTACATTTTTAAATATTCTAGGATTCGAATTTAGATTCTAGATTCTAAAAAAAAAAAAAAAAATGGGTGTGGCTGTGTCATGGACACGGCCGTGTGTTGTACGTGAATACGTTTAAACTTAAACGAACATCGTAGCTTCTCCGAGTCAAAAGTTATACTAATTGCAAATCTCGATACGCAGCAAAATAACCTCAAAATGGCGGCGCTTCCCCCTCCACCACGCGCGATGCGTCACTGTTCTCGCTTATCGTAATGAATTCTTTGATCCTTTAGCTATCCAGTGGTATAATTTAATTTTGGATGTAGAGGAAAGATTCGAAACTACAACACCAAACTGTATCCCCCGATTTTGTTATCATTAGGTTTTTTTGATTGCCCCCGTATGGTAGCAAATTTAAAGACGTATTCACGTCAAAATTAAGATTCGGTTTTGAATAATATAGGATTCGATCCTTCTCTAATATTAATATATTTATTTAAGGATATCATCCAACATCAAGATATTTTATTTGTTCCAAGTCTTACTACCCGTACAGGGATATTAACATTTAGCTGCGATAAGGTTGTAGGAAATATGACGTTCCAGGCTGGGAGTTGTTATGACGCCTTGGCTTAAGCCTAGTTTGTACTGTACATTTTTAAATATTCTCTGCATCTGCATGTTAATAATTGCTGTCCTAGAATCAATAGGAAATGCAACTGCGTTTGCGAAAAGAGATAGCGGAATAAACTGATTTTTTTATTTTTTTTAAAAAATCTCTGTTCACCCAGCAAGGATTCTAACACCGCCCTCAAGGTCGTTGGAAAAAATCGGGTGAAACTATACTGGCGCCCTCATCCGCATGTCCATCGGTAACTATAAAAAATAAAACCAGTTTCAGTGGCATACCGGTCTAAGGTGTCCCCCTCGTGTTGGGCAGGCCTGCTAATGACGGGGGATATCGGGGTTCAAATCCTGGTCGAGTCTACCGTATGGGATTTCTCCTAAATGGTTTTCCACTCTCCTTCCACGCAAATGCAGGTAGTGTACCACTAAAATGCTGTCTTTCTCGTCCCTACTTAAGTAGAGTAATTATCATAAATGCATATATCCTGAACAGTGATAAAAAGAAATAAAAATGGTTAAGGTAATCTTTCAGGACTGATTAACTTAAGTGCTCATAACGCTTAACCCCAAGAATTAAACTTAGAAGAAAGCTTTTAAAATTACGTTTCTTGGCGAGGTTTTTATTTAAGTGTTTCCTTATCTGTTTTCAAAAAATTGCTTTGACTGAAATGTCGATGGCTCGTTAGGTATTGCCTTAAAACTCTTCTAAGCTTGCATGTGTTTGGGTGTTTCCGCAGTGATACCAAGTTTGATGATAAAAATAAAAGGATACAGTCTTTATTTTAGCTCATCATGGTCCAAGGAAAGCTTCAATATGACGAACAAGGAGAAAGATGGCCTCAGTACTTGGCGGCTGTTGTAGGTAAGATATACAAGACATTACTTCAAAACAGTTTTCATAGGAAGAGCTTTTATTTAATTTCGAAAGGAAATATCGTCAAAAAAAAAGCTATATTTTGATGGATGTTGACGTTTCACAACAATCTGAACCTTAAACGTAGGTTATGTAATGTTTCTGTCTGTTTGTATATATCTCAGCCTAGAGCCGAATTAATTTTACTAATCAGACTTAAGGTGGGGTGCTAGTGAGCACCAGTTTAGTGCATTAAGTTTGCAGTTTTTATAGCATAAACATTTTTTGGCAAAAATAGATAAAATATTTATTCTATAGAAACATAGAGTTTAGTTTTCTGCACATGCTAATCTCAAGAGTTCTTAAATATCTCTCATGAGCATAGCGGCATTTGGTGACAAACTTTTTAAATTCAGAGAAAAAGTTGTCACTAAATTCCAGGACATCCTTGACAGATATTAAAAAACTGTTGAGATTAGCATGTGCGAAAAACTAAACTCTATGTTTCTATAGAAGAAATATTTGATTTATTTTGGCCAAATAAATGTTTATGCTATAAAAACTTCGAAAATACTGCCCTAAACTCACGCTCACTAGCACCCCATCTTAAACTTGGTGATTAGGTTTTTCATAAGTTTCCCCGTAGGTGTTGGAATCATTTATCTTAATCCTAAAATTTATATAGGCGTATTAGCGAGTTTAAAAGATCAAGGTTGATGATTGTGTAAAGTATTTTCCTCACGTGAACGACTGAAAACTGCTGACCCCTGATCTAACTCGCACTCTGGAGGACTTTCGAAGCGAACATAAGCTGATGAATGGAGTGATGGTGTTCCTAGCGGAGGAATATAGGCAGATTCAGACAGTAGTACTCCAGGGAATCCGAGTCGATGAAGTCAAGGTCTTCCTAAAATCATCACACCTTTGGCCGAAAATTCTAGAGCTGTCATTAAATCAAAAAAATATGAGGGTTCAACTGAGAGGAGTTGGGGAGTTGACAGACAGTCTGATAGAGTTGGGACATGTAAGGTGAAGGAGGTAGTTGGGAATATAAACCTTTCTTCTAGCTCGTGTCAGTTTGTAAAGGATATGAATAGTCCGACTTAATTTTATCACGACCTAAAGCACCTAAAAGGGAAACCTATGTCATAGTTAAGGGAGAAGGCAGTTCTAGCTCGTAGAAACTACAAGGCACAGCAGATCAACAACCTCCTTCTCGGTAACGTACGTTTGTCACGGAGGAGATTACCTAGCAGTCAGTGGACCCAGTCGTGGAGAAGCCTGTCCAATACCTGGTAGAGTTTTTGCACACTCTCTGCCCTACTCACACACTCCCCTTGAAGGCCGGAGAACCTATCATACTGTCGTTTAATTTGAAACTCCCAAAACTTTGCAATTAGACCGGGCTGCAAGTTAAGGCCCTACATCGTAGTGTCATACCATCTTCATAGGATGTGTATTTATGGGGACACAGTCTTCATCCCTCGAACTATTCTTATTACTTTGGATTACCCCCTCGAGTTTAAAAGAGTCCAGTTTCCTCCGAAAGTCTGCTTTGCAATGTCCATCAACAGGGCTCAGCGTCAGTCCTCTAAGGAAATGGGGTTGATCTAAGGGAAGACTGTTCCTCCCACGGCCAACTCTTCGTAGCATGCTCCAGGAGGAGCGCACCAAGCATCGTGGCAGTTATGTCACCTGAGAGAAGGACGGCTAACATGGTATACAAGGGAGTCCTTTCAATGTAGGAAGCCACATAAGGAATATATAAAGGCAGTAGGCGATTGGATCTGCTAAACAAAACTCCCCGATCAGATTATGATGTGGCAAAAAAATTGAGGTGGTTTGGTAATAAAATTTCCACAGATGGCAGTAAGAAAGGGGTCCTGGCAGTAAAAATTACATGCTCAGATTATGACATGGTAGTAATAAAGGTGGTCTGGTAATAAAATTTCTACAACAGATGGCAGTAAGAAAGGGGTCCTGGCAGTAAAAATTACATGCTCAGATTATGACATGGTAGTAATAAAGGTGGTCTGGTAATAAAATTTCTACAAACAGATGGCAGTAAGAAAGGGGTCCTGGCAGTAAAAATTACATGCTCAGATTATGACATGGTAGTAATAAAGGTGGTCTGGTAATAAAATTTCTAACAAACGATGGCAGTAAGAAAGGGGTCTGGCAGTAAAATTACATGCTCAGATTATGACATGTAGTAATAAAGATGGTTGGTAATAAAAATTTCTACAAACAGATGGCAGTAATAAAGGGGTCCTGCCAAAAATAATTCCCCGACAAATGGCAGTAAGAAAGGGGGCTTGGAAATCAAAAATACATGCTCAGATATGGCATAGCAGTAAGAAAGGCGGCCTGGCAACAAAACTCCCCAAAGAGTTGGCAGTAATAAATGGGGGCTGGAAATTAAGATCCTCTGACTCGGACATGACAGAAAGACGAGGTACTATAACCTCCACGAGTTGTTTCTCGGGTAACTTTAGGAATTATTCCATAACAATCACAAATAACTTATACCAGTATACACGTATTACAAAAAAAATCAAACCTTCACTGACTCAATAATAGACGAAAGATGCGAAACTTGGTTATGGGCTGGTTTACAATAATCCTTATAGTGTGTGTTCCAAAACCATAAGTTTATGACATAATGTTAAGACTTATTATCAAACTCTAAGAATTAAGAATATTGTTATTTTATACAATAGTGGTGGAACTTTATTTGTGTGAGGCGGGGCAAGAACACAAAAAAAAGTTTTTTTCTGGACTTTATACTCTCCTTTCCCCCAGTCAAATTTAGAAAATGGAGTGCTCCTAGAAGCTGTTTGGAGTAGTCCTCGTTTAGAGAATTTTTGAAAATCATACATTTTAAACGCTATTTAGAATAGTGCTTCCCCCAAAATGTTTTGAAATTTGGATACTTCTAGAGTATATTTGAAGTAGTACTCCTTTGGTAGATTTTTGAAAAATTGGAAGCTCCTGAAAGCTATTTAAAGTGATGCTCGTCCAATTTTTTTAAAACTTGGAATGCCCTAAAAGCTATTTAGAATGTTCTTCACCTGTTTTTATTTCGAAATTTAGATGCCTCTTGGGGCTATTTGAAGTGGTCTTCCACCGACGAATTTTTTTAATTGGATGTCCATTAAAAGCTATTTGGAAAGGGCCTCGCCTGGTTTTTTTTTTCTTATCATGCCCAGGCTACTTTAGATTTAGAGTTGTTAGTTTTGGGGATTATTTTCATAATAACCTATTATCCGCCGTTGTATGAGGGGGCGCCAAAAGGTATTCCCGCTTGGGCGCCAAATGTACATAGGAACGCCCCTGAACCAACGTAAAGCTTGCAGCACACGTAATCGGATCGGAACGGAACGATCGGAACGGAATGGAATGCATCGGAAATTATTTATTACATGCATTTCATTGGAGGCCCGCACACTTGCTCGGATCAGATCGGAAATGTTACGTCCAAACGGAACGGAACAAATCAGTTTGCCATGAAGGGAATATTTTGACGGATTCCGAAGCTATGCGCATGCTCGACCTTAGGTGTTGAACCATTCTTTACACTCACTTATGCTCACGCTCATCTATACACCTGTTGGTTTTCACTTCCTCTTTGCCGGCGATTTTTGTTTAGTTAAATATGCCTTCGGACGAAAAATTAATCAATTTGGTTCAACTACACCCTGAGAATATGACATTGGTAACAACTATCATTTTGACAGTGTTATAAAGGGAAATTCTGGGGAAGAAATCAAAGAAATTTTAAAGGAAACTCGTAAGTAAAATGTCACAATTTGTAAAACATTATCATATTGTCCGTCTTTTATTCACCATGCATTAAAACTCTAAAAAGTAAATGATATTATGAATGATCTTGATTAAAATTTCTGCCAGTTAGTGGAGGTAGCAGGTGTTTCAAAACTTTAGTATCGTTAATTTATTGGCGGCTTTGTTTGACTCAAGCCAACTGGTCAGTTTCATAACACTTTCGTTAGTTTATGTCTTTTTTTTTTTAAATTGTATTTATAGTAAAAGATGTTCTGCTCGTTCCGCACGTGAATTTGCTATTTTCCTGAAACCGGTTGATCACAACAGGGACTATAAATAAGTATAAATAACAGGCATACCCTCTTCACTGCTGCTATCAATAATCTTCAATTAAAATATATGTACCCTCATTGGCTGCTTCCTTCCGATTGACAAAAATTCCAAACAGTGCCCGGACAAAACTCGTCTCCGTTCGTAGGGTTCCGATTCTGTTCCGATCCGATTATGTGCGCGGCAAGCTTAAGACGTTTCTTTCAAAATGACCCGTTGAATTCCTTTTAAATCCCAAATATATTAAAAACGAGTGACTATCAAACAATGTTTGCAAAACATCTTCTGGTAGCTGTTGGCAAGGCCGTAGCCAGCCAATAATTTCAGGGGGGTTTGGAGGGCACATCCTCCAATTGCTGGAAGCTAGAAAAAAAATTCTAAATGATAAACAGTTCTAGAAGCTCTCTGAAGTGGGTTTTTTCATGGTAAAAATAACTCATTAACTGCCGAAGGCTTGGAAAATTTCTAAATATTAAACACTTTTTGAAGCTATGTGAAGTTTTTATATGGTAAAATAACCCCCAAAATGGTGAAGGCTAGGAAAATTTCGAAATATTTAACACCTCTAGAAGCTCTCTGAAGTGCTTTTTATGGTAACACAGCCCCCTAATTTGTATTTGTATCTTAATTTTAATATTGTTTGAACCATAAATAAAGTCATATATATTCTGTTCATAAAATTTCGCGGGGGGTTTGAACCCCTCAAACCCCTCCCTGGCTACGGCCTTGGCTGTCGGTTTTCACTATTCCAAAATTGGATGGATTGTGGATGACCATTCAAACAATTAACCATGTGAACATATGTGAGAAGGTTATTGAACTATTTACGCTCTGAGAATAGTAACACTAATTTTGCTAAGCCTGACGTACACTTTATATATCCGTTTTTTCCTTATTAAGTGCCTATTTAATGTTTATGTCCACAGCAACATTCGGATGATATGTTCTGGATGTTGTTACGGGTGGAGTTCTCCTGCATTGCCATATCTCCAAGGAAACCTTGCGAACAACTCCAACACCAATGCTGAAATTGACTACATTGATGAAATACGTAAGCTCTATGTATATTGTACACGTCATTTTACCCTGTAATGTAGCCTTAGATTATTCCACTATGGTTTATTTTATAATAATAGGGTCATAGTGTAATTCATCAAGGTAAACTTGCTACCATTCATGTTAAAGGGAGGGTAGTCTGTAAGGTGTAGATATAACATTTTAGAAAATAAAGACTTCGATTTTGATCTCAATTATTATTTTCATAGTAATGTGACGTTGTCACAGACATAAAGTAAATAAGGACGATCTGGCTCACCTAATCTTGGTCCCCTTTGACTGGGCTGGATCTCGACTTCATGAAACACGCGCACTCAACTCCACTCAACATCACGCGGCTTACTGACCGCCCGTGGCTCGAGGCCCGATTAGAGCAAGACTCGGACATTTGAACATCAAGATGCGCTAACCCGTATGCGCCGTCGGTTCTGTTCGAGTGAAACAAGACTCATCCACCGGCGCGTGATTTGAAATTATTACGAGAATAATCGAGACTTCTGTCGAAGCAGTGTACACCCCTCTCCCTTCGTCCCCAGTGTGATTCCCGCCGTATGTGAACACGTGATTGACTTTGTACAGTATATAACGGCTGGACTGTGTAGTGATGTCACTCATTTCTCTGCACTCAATTAGGTGAGACACTTGTCTTAGATTTTGACGTAGGTTGTTGTTCGACGTTTTCTAAATTATGTTTGGGTTAATTTGTTCAAAATTTGAGTTTCGACTTTAAATATAAATTATGGTTACTAATGACTATATTTCTCTGAGACTGCAGGATTTGCCTGTCAGCCATTATGGTTTACGCGCTAACTTTGTTTCTTTGTACTTAACGTTGTGTCCGCCTCACGGACGGGTTGGAACTTTTGTATGTCGCCATCTTGGGGCGCTAATTATTTCTGATTAATGTGTAACTTATTTAAAATAGTTGTCTTGCTTGCTAAAATTTAAAGATTTGTTATGATTGTAATAATTCAAGTTGTTACTCAACTCGGGGGGCGCAAGCCCGTGCACCCAGCACGTTGGTCATAATAGTAATAATAATTAGATTGAACTAATTTGATTGGAACCTATTGTAACAGGTTAGGTTTAGGTAAATCATGCATTGCTTTTCTCTGTTGCGCCTTGCAATGGCAGTTTATTATATAACTACATACTTATGTCAATGTAGTGTCAACATCGACGGGTCGTGTAGACCTATACATTTTGCTTGTATTTAACTTTCTTGCTAGGTTAGTCGCCTTCTGCGTGGGTCAATTTAATTATGTTTTGTTTGGTATTAATCATTCTGTTGTCTCTTAAAGACTTGAGGTCTTCTCCCATTATTTATTGTTTATTTCGGCCCTTATCGGCCAGTCACTCGACTTTCCTAGAGTGCCTCACTCTCGTATGTCTAGTAGTTGTTTGTAAAATAAAATAAACTCTCTTGTAACTAACCTACCTTTTATTTATAGCAATAAGATCCTATCAAATCAAAGGGGGGGTTACAATTCATTCATTTCTTTAATTTCATAATTTTTTTTTTGACACAATGTTTTTCTTAAGTACTTTGTTTTCAAACATTGTACGTTTATAATTAATAGAACAGAGGTATTATTTTGTAAATTAAATGATTTTTTAATGACAACAGTTTCAAATCTTATCCATAGAATTAACCATTAATCAATTTCAAATTTGTATTTGTAACATTTCTAATTAGGTTTGGATATAAATTGCTCGTTTTTTCCCAAGGAAGTTATCTGATGTCAGATATAAATAGGTCTGTAGAATAGACTTGTTACCTTATATACTGAGCATGCCAAGTAATTGCCTTTGCATCGGAGATAAAAATATTTCGCTCTAGAAGTGACGCCACTTCAGGCAACAGTGATTTTCTATTTCTTGCCAAGGCACAGATCTATAGTGATAAAACAATTTTGACTTCTTTCAACTCGGCTGAATTTTTTGTTAAAATGTACAAGTTTGTAAGTCAGTAAAGGCAAACATGTTACGGCTATCATAACTTATTGTTTCTTTTGTCTTAAGAGGCATATCTAGAAATATTTAAGGGTAAGGGGGCATATTATGTCTCGTATCTTGTATTTCTGCACTTTATTTTCTCCAGTTTTCAATTTTAAGGGGACATTTAAAATGCGTATGATTGTATACCTTTCGAATATCAAGTCAATAAACTTAGTCTTAAAATGTAGCCTATATATTTGAAACATTTCCAAATATCTATAATATAGTTGTAGTTCATATTTTTTAAGTTTATATTATAGTCATTTGTGATATTGTGGATGGGAGCCTCACCCCATCTATCACTCTTAGGGCGCACTAGTGGTTGGTTTTTATAATATTTGATCCTATCTTTAAATCTGTGCCGGGACCGAGGATTGAACCCCGGACCCCTCCAGAACAGAAGTCTGACACCTTACCCTTAGACCGCCAGGTCACCTGGTATCAACAGATGTTGAATATCCGTCAAGAGCAAAGCGGCATCAGATGAGAAACTTTTTAAATGAAGATAAAAAGATTGTCATTAAATTCCAGGACACCCATTGACAGATATTCAAGAAATTTCGAGGTCACTACATAAATAAATTTAAACTATATGTTTCTACTGAATTTTTTTACATAAAAAACTGCAAATACAATGCTCTCAACCCGCGTTCCCTCCACGCCATCCCAGGTGACCTGGTGGTCTAGGGGGTAAGGTGTCAGACTTCTGTACTGGGGGTCCGGGGTTCAATCCTCGGTCCCGGCACAGATTTATTTGATTGCTAAAAACCCTACCTTCACCCTCTGACAAGACGTGTGTGTATTAATCACAACTTATGAATGTGAGGAATGCCAGGCCCTCCACCGTGGTTCGGATCCCACGTTAAACTGTAGGTCCTCAATTTCATCTCACAATCACCCTACCATTACACATTAACGTAATAGCGTATAGCCCGAATGGGTAGTAAGACGCGGTGCTAATAATAATAATTAAAACCATAATATGTTATATGTATTTATAGATTCACCGGATAATTTCAGCTACAAGATACAAGACTCGAAACATAGCAGATTGGCCAACTTTTCTATACGTTCCGAAACTGATGTGCGAGTGAGTAATGCGGTGACAGAGGAAGAAGGCGCCTTGATCAGCTCCCTATTGGGTATAGGCGCTCTATTCGGAGCGCTCCCGGCAGGATACTTGGCAAATATCTTTGGAAGGAAGACTCTGATACAGATAGTAAACGTCCCTTTGTTTATTGGATGGCTTGCAATTATCTTTGCAGATCGAAAGGTGAGTACATTAATAAATTGATCATATTTGAGTAAGGAAGGAAAGTCACCACATTATGGCGCCCAATAATTGTTCCCTGTTACATTCCCCCCCTCACTTGAATACCAATTTTTTTTTTCATCACAGCGCACTACTAATGGTACTCATTAGTATAAAAAGTTCCCAATAGTCCTAGTATGTAGGTCCGGGGGGATATTATTTATTTTCCACTCTAGTTTTTTTCCCCCTCCAATCCTCCAATAGGATGTGACCGGGGCGGGTGGGGGGAGGCTCCCGGAATTTTATTTAAATTTGGGGTTATAATCAAGCTTTGAACCGAGCTTTTAGGAAACTGTAATTTTTAAATCTGTTCATACTGGATTTTTAAAGCTACAAGGCCTTTTCAATGCATAAGGAAATAATTTGAATTATTATTTATTTCAGTTTACCTGCATCTGAGCTAAATTAATATTCAATTGATCTTAAATATATTTATTTAGATTTGCAGTTATCGTTCAAATGGTGTATTTTAGATTAAAAAATTTAACTGACCTTATTACAGCGGTTTTCAACATTTTATAATTTATGACCAAAGCGTTCAAACCCTAGATTTTAAGTTTTTTGTCAATGTGTATTACTACCATCCCGGACTATCTACAGTTAACCTACACCAGTGGGATAGGTAAAATTTAGAGGAAATGTACCCTTGTTTGCTTGTAGGGATATTAGGATAAGCTACCCCTGGCCAGAATTAAAATCCTTACTTCACCTTCACTAACAAATCAAACCAAAAGAGCGTGACCCTAAACCCGCATGTCCACTAATGCTTGTTTTAATTACTATAAATTGCTTATAGTCAAGGCCGTAGCCAGGGGAGGGTTTTGGGGGTTCAAACCCCCTCCGAAATTCTATGGACAAGATATACATGGCTTTATTTATGGTTCAAAAATATCAAAATTAAGATACAAGTACAAATTAGGGGGCTGTGTTACCCTAAAAAGCACTTCAGAGAGCTTCTAAAGTTGTTTAATATTTAGAGATTGTCCTAGCCTTCGGCAGTTAGGGGGTTATGTTGCCTTAAAAACACTTCAGATAGCTTCTAGAACTGTTTATCCTTTAGAATTTTTTCTGGCTTCTGGCAATTGGGGGATGTGCCCACCAAACCCCCCCTGAAATTATTGTCTGGCTACGGCCTTGCTTATAGTAATGATTATATGCGACTAATATGTAGTAAAAAAGAATTAAAAAGCTCGGGTTGGGGGATGACTTTGTATTATGCTAGCAGCATCACATGGCTGCCACAGTAAACAAGTCAGCAAGAAGCTATCAGAATGGAATAGCCAAAAAGGAACCTAAGCAGTAGCTAGGTCGTTTTTAGCACTTTAGCACTTTAACAACTTACGTTTCTATTAGAATTACGCATCTTCCTATAATCATTAAAATCCTTGAAAAAGTAAATATAAAGCTAAAACCTCTATATTGTGACCCCATCCAAAACACGCTGCGACCCACAGGTTGGAAACCACTGCTTTATTATAACACACTTTGAAGCAATATTTAACTAGTAAGCTCCCTGGGATGTAGAACTCGCTCGTCACTTTATCAAAAAACTAGCAATTTGGCCATGTTTATTTAAAAGCATTTTCAAATGTAAAATAAAGAAATAAAAAAATTGATTTTATCGATATTTTTACAGTATTTTGATACCTGTCTACCAATGTCCTGCTTCATAACCTTATGGAAGTTGCTATAAAATGATAATACTGGTACGTTAATAAACTATTCAAAACATATTGTAATTTAGCACCTGAGGGTGAAGGGGTTTCCCATAACATTTTATTAAATAACTTAAGGCAAAATTCGAAATCATCACTCTAAACAACATGGTTATACGAAATTTCATGCAAATAGAACACTAAATAACGAATTTAAAAATGTATCCCAAATTTGAAAATGTTAAAGGGTGGAAAAAAATAACTTTATTTTTTGTTTAATGTAGTTTACAATCATATGAAAAATGATAAGAATTGAAACAATGTAACACAGCCCTATTACTCCTCTTCCTTCATTGTTGCTTTGAGCCTATTTAAATGGTTTTCATGAAAGCCTATTTTAATAAACAATGAAATAAGATACATCAGTTCAATTCAAACTAGTATGAATACTTGCTAGAAAAATTAGTGCGTATTTCAGAGGTCAAACATTAACACTAACCTCAATGTCCTCGTTTCATCAGTCAGAGCTTTCGATAAGAAAACAATAAAAAGTTGCGTAGCATTCACTGCATTTATGCCTTCAAAATTTAATAAAGACCTAATTAAGGTATTGGTTATACAACATATGCTAATTTGAAACATAAAACTGCTACAGTCTAGCAGCCACTAAAGTCACAACTAAAAACACTAAGCCATAAACAAAACATTGGCTGATAATTGGTGCCACTCCAAGCATTGCTGGACGAGTGAAATGTTGCTACTGGGCAGCTCATGTTCCCTTATGATTCGTTTCCATACCGCATTCGGCATACACCGACTGGCCGTTGTCTCTGACTACTGACAACGGCGCTACTTGATTAACTAAGCTTTCTATCATTTACTACAGAAGGGGTTTCCTTTAAATGTTTGATGATTTTTGAAGTTGGGATTTTTTTTGTAAAGCAGGGATTAACAGTTGGGCAATTTTAATTTTGTTTGCACGCGTCTGTGGTTAAGGACTTTCATACTTATAAAGTAATGGGGTACAGAATAAGCCTAGAATTTCCAAACTCCAGATCTCAAATCTCACAAAATTCCCAACTTTCGAGCTTTTAACCAACCCAACCCAACCCAACCCAAACCCCCTGATTAGGGATTAGGATGAAGGTTTCTCAGGATAGGGTTGATTTGCGAGCTTACGTTCTGCTGGCCATAAAATTTTAGAGTTCCTTAAGAACATAAAGTTAACCAGTTAGTTAGTTGCTTTTATTAGTTTTTTTGATAACGATAGCATCCATTTTGAATTATCTGTATTATAATCCTTGTCATGTTATTTGTTTGATTTAGGTTACTATACTGTATTTGGCAAGATTCTTGCAAGGCATAGCCATGGGCTTAAGCTCGGTGGTTGTACCGCTCTACAACGAGGAGATATCACAGGCGCCGATCAGAGGGGCTTTGGGTGTACTCTACAATACCATGTGCACCACTGGCATCTTATTCGTCGCCATCGCAGGGAGCTGCTTACCTTATTTATGGGTCAACATCACGTCAGCGTCGATATCAATCGTTTCTGCCATAGCTCTACCTTGGATACCAGAGTCGCCTATTTATCTTCTTATGAAAGGCAAAAAGGTATCTGCTCAAAATTCACTGAGTTTTCTCAGAGGCGCAAACTTCAATCCAAACATAGACATCGGGAAGGAGTTTGAAGACATGGAAAAACTTGTAGATACAACCACCCTGTACCAGAAGAATTACAGCTGTTTGGATCGTCTGAAGGAAAGGTTGCATGACTTCCGGGTCACCTCTCCGACAGCTAAAACGTTTTATATCGTAACACTTTTGATGGTTTGCAGACAATCTACCGGTGCGAATGGTGTCTTATTCTATAGCATTGACATTTTTCGGGAATCAGGAAGCTCTATGTCGCCATACCTGTCGAATGTAGGTATATCAATCGTCGAGGTTGTGTCATGTTTCGGGTCGTTCCTCCTGGTCGACCGTTTGGGAAGGCGTCCACTTTTGATTGGTTGCGGCGCAGTTTCCGTAATTGTTTATTTTATACTCTCTCTTTATTTCTACTTTAAGGAAATGAATTATGATTTAGAATCAGTAGGATGGACTCCTCTCTTAGTACTAATGATTGATTTGGTAGCATTTGATCTAGGAATAGGATCAATTGCTCACCTCATGATGGCGGAATTGACACGGTTTACAGAGTCAAAAGGTTGGATCACGGGTACTGCTTCTATGGTCAATTGGTTAGGTATGTTTATATTTACCTATTTTTTCCCCGTCATGATTCGTAATATAGGCGATATAGGCTCTTACATTGTGTTTGGTATTTTAAATGCTATTGGGACTACGTTTATTTTTCTATTCGTACCGGAGACTAAGTTCATATCAGGGGAAGAAAAAATTTTTTTAAAAAAAATTAAAGCATAAACGGTGAATTTTAATGTTTCGGGACATTTCTTTTATAAATATTTTATGTAATGTGACTAGTCACCTAAAAAAAAGGTTACCTTCTTTTAAAAAAAATTCATGTCGAAAGAATTAATTTGATTTATATTTTTTATCAAGTTTGAGCTGTTTACCATTTTCACAATAATTTCTAAGTATGGTTACTTACTCTATGGCATTAAGAACTCGAAAGTTCAAAGCTACATTTACAAAGTACACCACCTATTCATATCTTGAGCTAGTTATATCCAGTCCACCTCATTACACCCCATAGCTATCTTGAGCTAGTTATAATCAGTCCCCCTCATTACACCATAATCCCTATCTTGAGCTAGTTATATCCAGTCCAATTCATTACACCCTACCCCTATCTTGAGCTAGTTATATCCAGTCCACCTCATTACACCCCATAGCTATCTTGAGCTAGTTATAATCAGTCCCCCTCATTACACCATATCCCTATCTTGAGCTAGTTCTATCCAGTCCAATTCATTACACCCTACCCCTATCTTGAGCTAGTTATATCCAGTACATCTCATTACACCATAAACTTAGTTATATCCAGACCACCTCATTACACCATATCCACATATTGAGCTAGTTATATCCAGTCCAATTCATTACACCATATCCCCATCTTGAGCTAGTTATATCCAGTACATCTCATTACACCATAATCTTAGTTATATTCAGTCCACCACGTTACACCATATCCCTGTCTTGAGATAGTTCTATCCAGTCCATCGCATTACACCTATCCCTTTCTTGAGCTATTTAAATCCAGACCACCTCATTACACTCTATCCCTATCTTGAGCTAGTTATATCCAGTCCACCTCATTACATCCCATAGCTATCTTGAGCCAGTTATAATCAGTCCACCTCATTACACCCTATCCCTATCTTGAGCTAGTTATATCCAGACCACCTCATTACACCATATCCCTGTCTTGAGATAGTTCTATCCAGTCCATCGCATTACACCCTATCCCTTTCTTAAGCTATTTAAATCCAGACCACCTCATTACACCCTATCCCTATCTTGAGCTAGTTATATCCAGTCCACCTCATTACACCCCATAGCTATCTTGAGCCAGTTATAATCAGTCCACCTCATTACACCCTATCCCTATCTTGAGCTAGTTATATCCAGACCACCTCATTACACCATATCCCTGTCTTGAGATAGTTCCATCCAGTCCATCGCATTACACCCTATCCCTTTCTTGAGCTATTTAAATCCAGACCACCTCATTACACCCTATCCCTATCTTGAGCTAGTTATATCCAGTCCACCTCATTACACCCCATAGCTATCTTGAGCCAGTTATAATCAGTCCACCTCATTACACCCTATCCCTATATTGAGCTAGTTATATCCAGTCCACCTCATTACACCCATAGCTATCTTGAGCCAGTTATAATCAGTCCACCTCATTACACCCTATCCCTATTTTGAGCTAGTTATATCCAGTCCACCTCATTACACCCCATAGCTATCTTGAGCAAGTTATAATCAGTCCACCTCATTACACCCTATCCCTATTTTGAGCTAGTTATATCCAGTCCACCTCATTACACCATATCTCTTTAGGGCCAATTCTAATGTTACCCTTTCATGTGCGTCTAGGTATTCTCAATGGTCTCTTTCTAATATTCCAATATTCCGAACAAGGTTCTGGATTCTTACATTCCCACTGCATTTTTCTTCCCACCGTAATATGCTTGGTTTGTTACCCTGACAACTTCTGGTGATGACTACAGGGCATGTAACTTATTATTATGTGAACTTCCCCACTCTCCATTATCTCCATCCATTTTTTTTTAACAAAAAAAAATTTTCTCACGTGCTATGTTTTCGAACACCTTAAATTTAGTCTCGTGATGTAAGATAAGAGACCATATTTTACAGGCAATAAAAAACAACCGGTCAAACTATTATTTGTACATCCTGAGTTTTATATTTCTTGACAACATGCGAGATGTTAACAACTTACTTACTGACCATACATTTTGCAAATGTGTTTTCATCCTAATAATTTTTATTCTAATATCGTTATTAGTCTTTAAAATTGTTCCTAAATATTTGAAGTAATTAACCCTACCAAATGATATGCTGTTTGTAGAAATATTTAAATTGTCATCCTCAATCTGTGTCCTTAGTTTGAACATGTACTTTGTAGTCTGACCGTTTACTTCCAAAACTTATTTCCTGCTGACCTCTAATAAAGTACCTGCATTTCTAGTAACTGCTTCCTCATTATTACCTGATAAATCCACTTTTAATATTATTCATTTATTAAAATAATGTCAGATGCTATATATCAATTTGAATTATGGCTGTCTGTATCAATTTTTTTTATGTATTTATTTTAATTACTACAACATTTACTTGTTATTTTATTCGTTTATTTATATGTCTCTATTCATTTGTTGTTTTGCAATTTTTGTTAACAATTATTAAAAAAATAAGATGTTTTAAGCAGACTTTTAGGCAGTGGCGAGGTTTTTACAAGGTCAATAACCTGCTACCCACCTCGGTAACGTGCTAGTTTCGTGATGAGCTATACTGCCGAGGAGGGAGAGATTGAGTTTCGAATCTCGTTCGGGTGAACTGGGTGGGTTGGGGGGGTTCCTAAATGGTTTTCTACTCTCCCTCCACGAAAATGCGTGTTCACTTCCTCTATATTCCGGGTAATAAGACGCGGTGCTAAATAAAATTAAAAAAATAACCTGCTAGCCAGATAGTACGGAAAATCAGCTTTATTGTGAGAGTCGCCGGCCCAAAATAATAATAATAATAATAATAATAATATTTAGCACCGCGTCTTACAACCCATTTGGTTTATACGCTTAAGTACTAATTACGCTAATGGATTAGGAATTGGGAGGGTTGAATTTTAGAGGAAGTGAACCCGCATTTGCTTGGAGGGAGAGTGGAAAACCATTTAGGAAAAACCACCCCCAGTTCACCCGACCGAGATTCGAACCTCAATCTCCCCGTCCTCAGCGGCTGGCCCAAAAGAATAGCGCCGTAAAGGCTTTTGGGGGGAGGGGGATTATTTGTTTTCTTTGTCTTGGACCACGCTGGGTACCACCACTAAATTATTATTATTATTGTTATTAGCACCGCGTCTTACTACCCGTTTGGGTTATACGCACTTACGCTAATGTGTAATGGTAGGGTGATTATGAGATGAAATGGAGGACCTACAGTTTAACGTGGGATCCGAACCACGGCAGAGGCCTGGCATTCCTCACACTCACAAGTTGTGAATAATACACGTCTGTCAGAGGTGAAGGAAGGGTTTGGCAATCAGATACATCTGTGCCGGAACCGAGGATTGAACCCCGGACCCTCATGTTATAATGAAAGACCAGGTGTGATAAATAATAGATATATTACATAACATACACATTTTTACTCTATGATGGAGTAAAGAAATTGATATTATGATTTACAAAAATCTATTGATGGCCACTCTCATATTATCCAAGACGCGTGACGCGTATCAAGTGAAATATCAGAAGCAAATCGATATGGTAACAGTAATTTAAATATATACCGTTTCATTAATTTAACCAACACAATGCAACTATACGATCTATACAAAGTTATAAATTTAAAAAAAATTAATACCATGCTGACCTCGTTTCATTTGTAAAGCCATTAAGGTAATTTACAGCAGTGGTTCCTAACTTCTTTTCGCTTGCGTACACCTTGGAAGCCCATTTCCATCAAGTGTGCCCTTAATTTTTCAGAATCTTTAATTGCTACAGTAGCAGTCAATTTCTGATTTATTTGTTGCAGCTGAAAATAAATGGGATAATAACGGGATTGCCGATGTTTTTACATTCAAAAAGTAAAAGTTACAATAAAAACAAACACATTTAGCTCATTTATTCATTCATTCATTAATAATTATAAAAACTATTTTATGATTGAAATTGAAATAATTTTCTCAAGGTCACACTATCGTTGAGTTAATTTCGTAACCTTTGACTGATCTTTTGTCTTACACTGTTGGTACATGTACCACCATTAATCAAATATTTTCGCGTACCCCCAAACGTCCGGGCACGTAACTCTGGGGGTGCGCGTACCCCAAGTTTAGAACCACTGAATAGAGGATGGCCACAGAAGCGAGATGCCATTAGCTGGGCTTCGTTTTATGCGCGTAGCAGTTGGTACAGTAGTCCCAAGGCTTCTTTGGTGCTGACTGACAGTTCACAGCTGATAGCTGGAGTCAACATTTAGGTATATACCTAAATTTTATTGTCAGAAGTGACAGCTGCTAAACACATGTTTTTTGCAGATCATATGGTTCGGCGTAGGGATACATAATTTGGTCTGATAGTTTTTCAAAGCCGTCAGCTGTCAGTCAGAACCAAAGAAGCCATGGGGCTACTGTATTTGACAGATAATTATTCTTTATTTACCTATTAGAATAAATGATCGTGTGTACTACTTTTTTTGTAAATCAACTCGCTTTGCTCGTTGGGGGCTCCACCCCCAAGAAGTTTTCTTTGCAATTGGATGTAAACTAATGTAAATCCAGAGCCGTTTTTTGATAGGTCTTAGCGTTTAGCCACAAGAAACCTCCAAAGAAAGGCTCGTTCCGATTTTAAAGTTGCTCCGCCATTTTGAATTTTTTTCGGGGGATAAAAATTAATTTTTTTAAAACTTTTTGGAATTTTCCCGTCGTTACAGGATAGAAGCTATAAGTTTGCCAAATTTCAAGTTTCTAGCTCATCTGGAAGTGGGTAAACATTAATGTCAGTGAGTGAGTGAGTCAGCCATGTGGCTTTATAGTAGTATAATAATAATAATAATAATAATACCAGGGGCGGCACGCGAACACATTTCATGTGGTACGCCGACGAGAAAAAAAAATCAACATTGCATAAAACTTTTCCTAACGTAGTATAATTTTTTTGAAGTCAATAATATTTCGACAGCCATGTGTCATTCACTGTCGTGTATTAAGGGTGTGAGAAGCTTCAAAACTTCAACTTGGCTTTGAAACAAAACATCAGCTTAGACTTCGCTTCGAAACAAATCCCAACTTCGAAGCTTCGCCAGCAAAAATATTGATAGCTAAAATATTCCATTTACTATCAATTATAACCATTCTGAGCTGTTTTTTATACATTACAAATTAATATTCATATGGAAAACAAATGAAGTAATTGAATTATAAGTTGTGATAATAGCTTTATTTGTCAGGTTAAAACGAAATATCACAAGCAATATAACATTTTCCAAGTAACGGACACCCTGTATATATATGTATACGTTTATATATACACTAGCGGACCCGATAGACGTTATCCTGCCCGAACGTTGGCTTTTCATTTGGGTGGTATAATTGATTTCGATAGTAAAACAAATACTATGTGATCATCACAATTACAAATTCACAATTAACCCTAAATAGTGAGTTACACAAATATTACAAATTCAGTGTTTGTCAAGACAACATACAAAATAAAACATCTTTTAATTTTTGGCATTTCGCCCACAACTCCACAAATATCAGCTGTATCAACAAAAAAAAATTGCGAAGCTTGCTTACAAATTTGTATTCCGGGTACAGTTAATTTTATTTTATTGATCCCCCCCCAAATCCCCCCAAAAAATCCCTAAAAAAAATCAAAAATCCTAGAACCCGATTGCAGTGCCACCTACCGGGTCCAATTGTGAATCTAAACCATCCACGGACCCACTCAAACACACACACAAAATTTCATCAAAATCGGTCCAGCCGCCTAGGAGGAGTTCAGTGACATACACACGTACAGAAGAATTATATATATTAAGATATATATATATTATTTGGTTTATTTCTATATTCATATTGTTTGTATTTTATTTATATACTAATACTATTGTTATTTTTACTATATTCATATATAAATATTTTTACTATTATTTGTGAGATATTTATATATAAATATTATTATTTGTCTTTTATTTATATATAAATATTATTATTTATACTTAATTTATATACTAATAATACTATTTTTTTTCTATATCCATTCATAAATATTACTAATAATTGTATTATATTTATGAATAAATATAATTATATGTACTTTATTTCTAATAAATTTTACTATTCGTTTTATTTTCATACATAATTGAATTATATTAATATTTGTACTATACTATGATATACATCCTGTTTCATTAAATGTAAGTTTCGTGCCCACGGCAATCAAATTTTGCAAAACAATAATATAGATATTATTACAGTTCGGTAATATTATTATTCTCATATTAAAAAAAAAAAAGTTAAGAAAATAAATAAACATATACGGTTTTTATTTGTATGTATTTTATTTCCCGGGGTCTCTAAATATGCTTCTGATCATATAGCCTCTAAAATTAGACGCTTATTTGCTTCATTTTCTTGTATATTTATATTTATATAATATTTAGCACCGCGTCTTACTACCCATTCGGGTTATACGCTTAAGTACTAATTACGCTAATTGATTAGGAATTGGGAAGGTTGAATTTAGAGGAAGTGAACCCGCATTTGCGTGGAAGGAGAGTGGAAAACCATTTAGGAAACCCCCCCCCCAGTTCACCCGACCGAGATTCGAACCTCGATCTCTCCGTCCTCGGCAGTCGAGCTCAACACGACTGGCGCGTTAGCCAACTACGCCACCGAGGCGGGTATTTTCTTGTAGTTGATCTACTTTAGACGGCGGACAAGTCCGGTCTGTTTATTTTGGTTTTAAACAGCAGGTGGCGGGAGGAAGGAACAAGTACGCGTGCTAGATATAAGTTAAAGGAAGGGGCACACTATGACGTACCAGCCAGCGTTTCTCAAACTTTTATCAGTCATGTAGCAGCTTTCGGGGTCATGGCCTTACCAACGAAACACCTTACTGTTTTATCATAAATAAAAAGGCACATATACCTGTTTCTTGTAAAGTGTAAATTGTCATTTTGCATTTTAATAAGGCTTATAAAAAAAACCTAAGGTGGTCAAATGGTCTGAGGCGTCACTCTTACAATAGACAGGAGTGTCGATGACACCTGGGTTTCGAATCCCATTTGGGTGTACTGGGGGTGTTTTTTTGTTTGTTTTTTTTTAAAGTGGTTTTTCACTCTCCTTCCACGCAAGTTCTGGTACACTTCCTATAAATTCAGTCATACTCATTCCTAATACATTAGTCCGTGTGTGTGAAATCCAAACGGGTAGTAAGGTGCAACCCGCTTCGATGATTGGGAGATCGAGGTTCGAATCTCGGTCGGGTGTAATAATAATTATTTAGCACCGCGTCTTAAAACCCCGTTCGGGTTATACGCTTAAGTACTAATAATGCTAGTAGTTTTAGGGATTGGGAACGCTGTATTTAGAATAAATGTACCCGAATTTGCGTTGAGGGAGAGTATAACACCATTTTAGAAATAAATAAAACTTTAGTACACCCGAAAGAGATTTGAACCCCGATCTCCCAGTTATCGGTAGTCTAATCTACGAGAGGAGATACTTAGACAATGCGGCCACCGTAGCGGGTTTCAGTACACTTGAAAGAGAATTCAAACATCAAGAATTTACTTCCGTTCATATTTTTTTTTACTCTCAAGGTCAATACAACTTCCCCTGGGGCGGGGTATTCAGTACACGGCTAATAAAACGATAAATCAGTCCTCGAAACCGGTTTCCATGCTGACATGTCTTCGTTGACAGTTTCGCGGTAAAAAAATAAATAAAAAGAAGTAAATAAAAAAAAGTTAATCTACTAAAGAAAACACATAGATTAAAACGAAAGATAAAGGTAGTAAAAAATTTTAAAAAAGGATTGAAAGAGGGAAAAAAAAGTGTTTATGCCGCTTGAATAAAGCAAGAGAGACCGCTTACATATGTGGGTCAATGTCTTTATGACGTAACACACTGAGGGTTTTTTTATGTCAAGCGTGTGCAGAACATGTGGCGTTAGATAGGTACGGTGGCCGGAATAGACAAATTAATGGAAAGTGTTCAATAGCAGAGGTAAATACATTAAGGTGCGGCAGAAGGGAGCTCAAGTTATTTTACAGTTTTTATAGCATTACAATTTTTTGGCCAAAATAAGTCAAATATTTCTAAAGTAGCAACATACAGTTTAGTTTTCTGCACATTCTAATATCAACAGATATTGAATACTTGTCAAGGGGTGTCCTGGAATTCTGTCAAAACTTTTTAAATAAAGAGAAAAAGTTTTGACATAATTCCAGGACACCCTTAACAGATATTCAAGATCTGTTGACATTAGAATGTGCAGAAAACTAAACTGTATGTTGCTACTTTAGAAATATTTGATCTATTTTGGCCAAAAAAATGTATTGCTATAAAAACTGTAAAATTACTCACGCTCCCTAATGCCTGTGTTTTTTTTTATTGGTTTGTTACTATAATCAATAAATAAATTCACTATTTTAGAATACATCTTAATGATTAATATTTTATCAAAAACTAAGGGGCTGCGAAAATATTTCAGGATATTTAGGTAGCCGCGAGTAATAAAAGGGGGCTAAGCCCTCGTCTAAGGTACAAACAAGAGTGAAATATAAGACTCACTTTTTACTTTATCAAAACTTCTCGTGGAAAGAATGTATTGTGATCGTCATAAAATTTGAAGCCGAGGTTTTGATGGGTACTGTATCTAATTTCAATACTCACTGAACCGAAAAAAGTAATTTTCACAAATCTATCTGTACCTCGGGCTAGAGCCGAAACCATTTTACCGGTCAAGCTAAAACTTGCTATCTAGGGGTTTCATAAATTTCAACCAATAAATCTTTGGAACTAGATATCTAACCCTTTGGGGACCTGGCGGTCTAGAGGTAAGGTGTCAGACCTCTGTGTTACGAGTCCGGGGTTCAAATCCCGGCACAGATTTATCTGATAACCAAACTTTTCCTTCACATATATGAAAGTATGTGCTTCCACGCTTTGTGAATGTGTGGAATACCGGCTCAGTGGGTGGTGAAATTAGATACAGTACCCATCAAAACCTCGACTACAAATTTTATGACGATCACAATACTTTCTTTCCACGAGAAGTTTTGATAAAGTAAAAAGTGAGTTTTATATTTCACTCTGTCTGTACCTTAGACGAGGGCTTAGCCCCCTTTTATTACTTGCGGCCCTCTAAATATCCTAAAATATTTTCGCAGCCCCCTAGTTTTAAATAGCATAAATCATTAAGATTTATTCTAAAATAGTGAATTTATTTACGGATTGTATAAACAAATAAAAAACCGAATTAGCCTACCTTAATGTATTTAATGGGACCTCTGCTATTGAGCACTTTCCACTAATTTGTCTATTATTATTTCGATTGTATTATTAAATGCTATTCTTGCGCAGAAGTTGATTTAAATGCTTCGTTTTATATTTGCAATTATGGAAAATCCCTTTTCCGCATAAATAAATAGAAACAAAGGGCAGCAAATCTTGAATTGCTGTGGTATAAACAGATGGGGATTATTTGTACTATCCGTGATTTCTATTATCCGTGCTTATCCTCCCCTCCATTTACCCGGAAAATCGAGATTATATTGTACTTAAATGCTTACGATATTTGAATTCTTTCTTTCAAAACGTAAAATTTAAGATAATTGACTTCAGTAATAAGTGAATAGCATTATAAATTAATTTTTCAAGGCTCCCCAAAGAAACATTTCACAGCCCCCGGTTAAGAACTGCTGCCTTAGACTACATTCTAAATAATAGAATGGTTTTTGTTTGATATTTAGATATTATATGATTATAACATGGAGCTTTTTTTTCACCCTGACCCTAAAATTAAGATTAGCCTAGTTTACATACAAGCCAGTGATATTTTTTGAATATAATTTTTTTTAATGATTATAAGTTATAACGATTTTGATAAAAATGGATATCAATGGAGTATTTTATCTCCCAAATACTTTTTTCTTGTGTGTAAAAAATTTGTTTAAGGGTAGTTTATTGAGGAGTTATATTTCTTAAATTCGAATTATTTTGAAATAGAACTAAAGATTTTGCTTAAAATGCATGTTTGTGGAGTGTTTTAAATGACAAGTAAAACTCTATTCCTATTTGTTTTGGGGGGGGGGGGTATTTTAACGTAAGTTTACTGGAAAAAGTTTTGTTAAATAATTGAATTATTTTAAATTTGGCTATAACTATTTCGTTTAAAATGGCTATTTAGTAAGTTTTTTTTTACAATATACATTATTTTACATATATAAATAATAAGTTTTTAGTAGTTTATTAATGACTAATTTGTAAACAATTATATTTTTTTAAATAGCTACAACGATTCTATTAAAAGTTGGTATCTGATGTCTCTATTAAATACTGAATAATAGTGTATGTTTATTTTTATAAAATAAACAAATTTAAATTAGGTTGTGAGTTTGTAAAATTTTGAGAAAATTTGTAACTTTCGGAAAATGGCCTTGAATACTTTTTCTGTTATTAAAAATAATTTAAAGAATCCGGTAGTTTAAAAATAACTGATTTTTGAAATTTTGAAATTTGTTAAAAAATATATTAATTGTTGTTTAAAATGAAGATATGAGTAGTTTTTTTGTTATTAACAAGATGAAATGTTATTTTATCTGAGAAAATCTTACCTAAGGGTATTTTAATTAAAACCTTGTTTTATTTTGTTTCAAATTATAATCCACTATTATGAAAATTTTGTGCGACTGTGTCACACAATTAATTTTTAAACTCGAGGTAATTTATATGGTGTTCCATTTCCATTGAAACTCACTGTTAAATATCAACCATACGCTTCGGCGGCCGCATGGTATAAGGCGTCACTCTCTAAGTAAGCTAGACTGCCGATAACGTGGTGATTGAGGTTCGAATCTTTGTTGGGTGTACAGAGGGTGAATTTTTCTAGTGTGTTTTTTAATTCTTCTTCAACGCAAATATGGGTACACTTCCTCTAAATATAACCTTATCATCCCTAACACATTAGTTTAAATAGCACATAAGCGTACAACCCAAACGTGTGGTAAGAAGCGGTGCTTTTAAAAAAAACTGCCAGTGTTCGAAAGCTTAGAAATTTGTTTTTAATGGAAAATGGCCAGATTTTAAATGTTTACAATCGGCGTAAATTTAACTCAAACGAGTCTGTAACGAGAGAATGAGGGAATAAATGAAACATATAATGGACTGCGCTTCAATAATCACCAATTGCTTTGAAAATTGTAAATGTATTAACGTCGTAAACAAAACAGGAAACAGGCCATGTCCCGGCAAAAAATTCACATTGAATGAACTTACTAACTAATAGTTTTTAGGCCTGTCTGTCACGAGTTGATTACAATATTAACCAACCTAACAAAACCTAGACTTTAAATTATTGATAAGTGCATGAAAGTTTGGGTTTTGTATTATTATTATTATTTTTATATCACCGCGTCTTACTCAAGGCCGGTGTGGCAGGAAATCTTTAGTCTAGGAAATTTTGTGTCAGAACAAATCAAAACTCATTTGTTAGTGTATCTTTTCGGACGTTTATGATTATTATTTAGCACCGTGTCTTACTACCCGTTCGGGTTATACGGTTAAGTACTAATTACGCTAATGGATTAGGAATAGGGAAGGTTGAATTTAGAGGAAATGAACCCGCATTTGCGTGGAGGGAGAGTGGAAAACCATTTAGGAACCCCCCCAGTTCACCCGACCGAGATTCGAACCTCGATCTCCCCGTCCTCGGCAGTCGAGCTCAACACGACTAGCGTGTTAGCCAACTATGCCACTGAGGCAGGTTGGACGTTTATTAATTTGATTGCATGTATTTAGTTTATTATTAGTATGGATAAATACTGCCTATTCAGGCCTTGGGAAGAGCTGCCAACATCAAAAAGTCAAGATTCTCTTTTACCCGAAGATAGCAGCAGGGATGAAGGTACAAATTCTTCAACTACTATGCCAATATTTACTGTTAGTTTGTATCAAAATAAGACAAGACTGTCGATAATGGGTAGATTGAGCTTCCAAAGGGCTTTTAAGGGCATCAATTTTTTTTAAAAGTTAAAGACTACTTTAAATAAATTCTTAAGCCTTACGGCATTAGATTTTAAAAATATTTCAGAGGAAGGCCTTTCTAAATAACTTATAGGGGCGTGACCCTACTCTATAATTATTATTATATAATTTAGAATGTAATATATTTGTATGTGTGTTTAAATTTAAATCATATTTATGGAGGGTGCCAGAGTAAGAAGCCTCCCTGGGTGTCAAATATTCAAAGGCTTTTAACATAATATGCTAATTAATTCATTGTCTTTCTTTTTTCCTTTTTAAGATAGGATTAAAAACATTGGTGTTGAAGCGGTCAAGGCGTTGGTAAATAACTTAGGTGTGAGTGAGAGGTTTAATAAAGTAACATTAATATCGACACGAATTTCCTAATCAACATTGATATTATTATCGGTGTCAAAGAGATGCCGTTCTTTTGAGTGCGTGCCGATGCTGTACTAGAGTCCTTCTTGCATTCAGACTAATAATATCCTGGACTAATGTTTTCCGCTTACACCGGTGTGGCAGGAAATCTTTAGTCTAGGAAATTTTTAGGTAGTGGTTCTTTGACAATGCCGCCTGTCAATACCGCCAATTTTGTTTTTTTTAATTTCTTTGTCAACGTCTCTCTCAAGTTCTTAGGAAATCTTTAGACTGGGAAATTTTTAGGTAGTGGCTCTTTGTTAATGCCGCCCTTAGAATGCGTGTGTGTGTGTGTGTGTGTGTGTGTGTGTGTGTGTGTGTGTGTGTGTGTGTGTGTGTGTGTGTGTCAGAACAAATCAAAACTCATTTGTTAGTGTATCTTTTCGGACGTTTATTATTATTATTTAGCACCGTGTCTTACTACCCGTTCGGGTTATACGGTTAAGTACTAATTACGCTAATGGATTAGGAATTGGGAAGGTTGAATTTAGAGTAAATGAACCCGCACTTGCGTTGAGGGAGAGTGTAAAACCATTTAGGAACCCCCCCCCCCCCCCAGTTCACCCGACCGAGATTCGAACCTTGATCTCCCCGTCCTCAGCAGTCGAGCTCAACACGACTAGCGTGTTAGCCAACTATGCCACTGAGGCGGGTTGGACGTTTATTAATTTGATTCCATGTATTTAGTTTATTATTAGTATGGATAAATACTGCCTATTCAGGCCTTGGGAAGAGCTGCCAACATAAAAAAGTCAAGATTCTCTTTTACCCGAAGATAGCAGCAGGGATGAAGGTACAAATTCTTCAAACTATGCCAGTATTTACTGTTAGTTTGTATCAAAATAAGACAAGACTGTCGATAATGGGTAGATTGAGCTTCCAAAGGGCTTTTAAGGGCATCAATTTTTTTAAAAGTTAAAGACTACTTTAAATAAATTCTTAAGCCTTACGGCATTAGATTTTAAAAATATTTCAGAGGAAGGCCTTTCTAAATAACCTATAGGGGCGTGACCCTACTCTATAATTATTATTATATAATTTAGAATGTTATATATTTGTATGTGTGTTTAAATTTAAATCATATTTATGGAGGGTGCCAGAGTAAGAAGCCTCCCTGGGTGTCAAATATTCAAAGGCTTTTAAACATAATATGCTAATTAATTCATTGTCTTTCTTTTTTCCTTTTTAAGATAGGATTAAAAACATTGGTGTTGAAGCGGTCAAGGCGTTGGTAAATAACTTAGGTGTGAGTGAGAGGTTTAATAAAGTAGCATTAATATCGACACGAATTTCCTAGTCAACATTGATATATTATTGGTGTCAAAGAGATGCCGTTCTTTTGAGTGCGTGCCGATGCTGTACTAGAGTCCTTCTTGCATTCAGACTAATAATATCCTGGACTAATGATTTCCGCTTACACCGGCTCACGAAATTCGGGGGCCCAGGGCCACTTGCAAAATAGTTGTTTTTTTTGTAATATGAACGGCTCAAACAAAATTAAAACCATGTGCACAATCATACGTTATTTAATAATCAGACAGAAAATAAACAATATGTTGAAAGCTCAGTTTAAATATATTATTATATATATATATATACATTTTCTTTTACATAGTGAAATAATTTAAATGATAATAATAATAATAATAATAATATTACCGCATCTTACTAACCGTTCGGGTTATACGCACTTACGCTAATGTGTGATGGTAGGGTGATTGTGAGATGAAATGGAGGACCTACAGTTTAACGTGGGATCCGAACCACGGTGGAGGCCTGGCATTCCTCACATTCACAAGCTGTGATTAAAACACATCTTGTCAGAGGTGAAGGAAGGGTTTGGCAATCAGATAAATCTGTGCCGGTACGAGGATTGAACCCCGGACCCTCAGCACAGAAGTCTGACACCTTACCCCTAGACTACCAGGTCACCGATTAATAATAATAATAATAATAATAATAATAATAATAATAATAATAATAGCGATAAAAATATAAACAAATTACTTGCCAAATCAAAACTATTTTTAAAGGTTCTACAAATTCAATTTTTTTTTAAATTTCCATAGCTAACACAACTCACAAAGAGAATTTCCAAGATTTTTTTTTTTCCTATTTCTGACATAACTTGACAACCGTCGTGTTATGTCAATTTTCAATGATAAAATAACTAAAGAATGTAACTTATTTTCACCCAACTCAGCACGTAGTTTGTTTTTCAAACAGGTTTCCAGTCACGGAGTGGTGGGGGGAAGCGAGCAGCCCAGTCTCCGAATTAGACACAACATTTATCCGACCAAATGTCACCACCTACCGGCAGTCTTATATTTTGTTAGTTTCAAATATTTTAATTAAATAATTGAATCAATAAAACATTAAATGTGCGGGGTATCCTTGGGGGCCCCTTCAAGCTCGGGTCCCGGGGCCATGCCCACCCCCCCCAGACACTCCCTTAATCCGGACCTGGTCTTACTACCTGTTCAGGTTATGTACAAATCTGATAATAATAATAATAATAATAATAATTATTATTATTATTATTATTATTATTATTATTATTATTCACCGCGTCTTACTACCTGTTCAGGTTATACGCACTTATGCTAATGTGTAATGGTAGGGTGATTGTGAGATGAAATGGAGGAGCTACAGTTTAACGTGGGATCCGAACCACGGTGGAGGCCTGGCATTCCTCACATTCACAAGTACGTTGATAATAATTACTCTAATGGTTTTAAGGGTTAGAAAGGTTATATTTATAGGGAGTGTACCCACATATGCCTGGAAGGAGAGTGAGAAACCATCAAGGAAAAGGCAGCCATCCCTCAGTAGACCTGACCGAGATTCGAACCTCGATCTCCCCGTCATCGGCCAGTCTAGTCTACTGAGAGAGTAGCGCGTTAGACCAAGCGGCCAATGAAGTGGGTCTTGGTTCTTGACACATTTAGCTTTAATTAAGCTATTAATTAACTGGAGCGGAAATTCCTCATCTCACGGTTCTTCTGTGAGCGGAAGATACATCTGTCGGTCTACGGTCAGATTCAGATGAAAGCAACGTCGTGGAAAGGCGAGGGTTGCAGCTGTCACTTTCGATGGACAGTATCAATAAATATAAAATAGCACTCGTAGCCATTTGTACAATTATTATAATTGTAATAAATTGTATATTTAAGAATCAAATAGCCAAAGCAATTATATATGATTTTAGAAGAATGACCCTGGACACGGGACGATTCCTGGATAGCTCAGTGGTTAGAGAATTGGCGTACTAAGCCAAATGTCCCGGGTTCGATTCCCGTGTCCAGGTGTAATTTTTCAATTTTCAGAATATGATATATCTAGATGGAGTATTCCTCACTAAAAAGCATAAATAATAGCTTTGGCTATTTGACTCTTAAATATATGAAGGTTGAGTGTGTGGATCAAAAGGAAGGGGTTGGCTTCATGGCTATGTGGTTAAATGTTGTAGAAGAATGTGTGAAAAGAGAGAAAAATTTAAGAGTTGAAGCGGTTTCGTAGTTGTGACAACAAGATAGTTTTATAGTAGGACCTTACATTAAATAATAAATTTTAAAATTATTACTTGTATATTCAAATTTGGATCTTGTTATAGCCGCCCATTAAAATAGATAAAAAAAATTATAACTTAGAGAACAAGCCAAAGAAAATATTAGTTTCAAAATAAAATGCTTTTATTTTGTAAACACGTGTACGTTAACAAAATAAAAATAAAACTGAAAACGGCGTGTGTGACGTCATCAACCTCCCTTATTTCATCTGGTTCGTCATCTTATATTTTGAAGAGAAGGCAGCTTTTAGAAATTCTCGTTTTTAAAGCATTTTTAAGTCAACTACAGACGGTTCTACCAAAAAAAAAAAACACATCCAAACTGTTATTTTCATAAATACGTAATTAAATAATGTAAAAACGGTTAAAAGAAATAAACAAACAAATCGTCACCGGAGGATACAAGTGTTTTATCTCCAAAATAGTTAAATTTGAGATATTTGGTGTTTACGTTTATTTAGAATGCATATGAGTTACCTGCGGTGAAATTGAGACTACTATATAATTACTTAAGAATATATAAACTTGAGTTGTCATCTAGTAGCACTGGTTTTATACACAAGGTCAAACTTCAATGCTCGTTTGCACAAAAGTGAAAAATTGGACTTGCATTCTCGGGTGACGAAATTGTTTGTCGTGAAAGTTTTGACTGCTGAAATTAACAGCAATTCAAGGCGAATGGATGGATTTGAATTAATCTGGTAGCTTTTGATGTCCGTCAGTTACCACCCCTCCTATACAAGCCTATAAAAGACTTAATATTAACTGCCCTCACCGTGATTGAACTAAATACTCTCAGATGTACGTACAGTCGAGGCCATTAGGGCTAACAAAAACTTTTGGCTCAAATCCCGAAGAGATCGTGCTTTGATCCGATGTCAAATCGCTCGTCGGGACGATAGGGCGCCTGTTGAAGAGCGTGATTTGTCTCGCCAGTCGGTCGATAAGGACGTGGTTTGAATCCTCAACCACGGCGATAGACCTCGGACGAGTTGTATTGACGGTGAGCGCACGCGCCGTTTGTTTATCCCTCTGTAAACACGAACTTCTTTATCCGTGAATTAACTATGGGATTACCCGCTTCGGTGGTAGAATGGTCTAAGGCCAAGATTATACTGAACCAACATTCAATTCGGCTTGAGTCTTCTTTTCATAAATTTGGCTGTGCGGTGTTGGTGTTTTTCAGTGGTTGAGACGGGCTCTTAGGATGTCTGGTTGAAGCTGCATTAACTAGCTAAGTTAGGTGTTATCTGAGGGATGAGACGGGCTCTTAAGACGTCTGGTTCTAGCTGTGTTACCTACCTAAGTTAGTTTTTATCTGGGAAGTTAGACGGGCTCTTAAGACGTCTGGTTCTATCTGTATTACCTACCTAAGTTAGGTGTTATCTGGGGGATGAGACGGGCTCTTAAGACGTCTGGTTCTATCTGTATTATCTACCTAAGTTAGGTGTTATCTGGGGGTGAGACGGGCTCTTAGGATGTCTGGTTCTAGCTGTATTACCTACCTAAGTTAGGTGTTATCTGGGGGGTGATACGGGCTCTTAGGATGTCTGGTTCTAGCTGTATTACCTACCTAAGTTAGGTGTTATCTGGGAGGTGAGACGGGCTCTTAAGACGTCTGGCTCTAGCTGTATTACCTACCTAAGTTAGTTGTTATCTGGGGGGTGAGACGGGCTCTTAAGACGTCTGGTTCTAGCTGTATTACCTACCTAAGTTAGGTGTTATCTGGGGAGTGAGACGGGCTCTTAAGACGTCTGGTTCTAGCTGTATTACCTACCTAAGTTAGGTGTTATCTGGGGGTGAGACGGGCTCTTAAGACGTCTGGTTCTAGCTGTATTATCTACCTAAGTTAGGTGTTATCTGGGGGGTGAGACGGGCTCTTAGGTACAGGAATATAAATTGAGTATTAAAGTTCGCTTACTTTAAACAAATCCTTCCCTTTTTAAAGACATAACTAGGTCCACTTAGCAATATCAAGAACGAAATTACCTTTGAACTGGGAAGAGAAAATATAATAATTTTTACTTTTACTCCATTTTCTACAAACGTTTGTCTACTCCATCGTGAGAGTGTCACCTCTTGGTTTACTATCGTAGCCTTCTTAGTGAATTCCTCTTCAGCCGTCATTTATAAAATTTACTTTCATACACTGGTGGGCCGCCATTTTTGCACCGTGTCTTACTGCAAGTTCAGGTTAAACGCTTATGTGTTAATTACGTAGGCGGTTTTAGGGGTTAGGAAGGTTATATTTATAGGAAATGCAACCCGCATTTGCGTGAAGTTAGAGTGGAAAACCGTTTATGAAAAACCACCCTCGGTACACCCGACCTAGATTCGAACCTTGATCTCCCCGTCATCGGAGGTCTAGTATACTGCGAGAGTAGCGTGTTAGACCATGCAGCCACGCAAGCGGGTTATCTGCATTTAGTTACTCTAGCGGGAAAGGGAATAAGATAGGTAGAATTTAGAGGGAATGCACCCGCAATTACGTGGAAAGAGAGTAGGGGAAAACCACCTCAGTAGACCCGGCTATGATCCAAAACCCGAAGCTCCACTTTCTTGTAAAAACCAGACCATATGAGCCTGACGTACAGGTCACATGCCCACCTATGCGGGAATAACAAAATCTCCAATGGCGTCCCATATATTCTGTCATTAACGCAGGAGGTAAGAGTTTGAAGCCCGGCCAAGTGTTTTTTTTAAATCACATTATTCCTTTACGCAAATGCGATTACACTACTTACAATAATTTATCTTCCTGATTCCTACCAGATTAGAAAAGATATTTTTATAACACGGATGGGTAGTATGACGTTGAGCAAGGGGGGGAAAAAAATTCCACCAGGATTATAAAAAAAAATCTAAAGTGTAAGAGTGAGGATGTTAACTTAGAGAAAATGAGCCCACATTGAATAAAGAAAGCTTGAGAATACCAAAGTGACAAATGATATTTGTAGACCTATTCATAACTGTACATGTATGGGATTCAAATCCCGAACATCCTGTCTCTCTCTCTCACACACACATTCACAAACACAAAAGAACTACTTTCCAAATGATGATAGTACCGTTGAAAGTATATACAGAGACATATTATTATTATTATTATTATTATTATTTTTATTAGCACCGCGTCTTACTATCCGTTCGGATTATACGCACTTACACTAATGTGCAATGTTAGGGTGATTGTGAGATGAAATGGAGGATCTACAGTTTAACGTGGAATCCGAACCACGGTGGAGGCCTGGCATTCCACACATTCACAAGTTGTGATTAATACACGTCTTGTCAGAGTTGAAGGAAGGGTTTGAATCGGATAAATCTGTGCCGGGATCGAGGATTGAACCTCGGACCCTCAGCACAGAAGTCTGACACCTTAGTCCTACACTACAAAGACATAAATCATGAACAAAGACACAGAAGTCCATGCAAACCAACATGATTTGGACTTGATTTTGGCATGATTTCTGGTCCGGAAATCTTTTTTCCCATTGAAATGCAACTGTATAGAAATATTCTGCTAAGAAAAAAGGCCTTCTAGTTCCGGAATTCATGAAAAAAATTAAGCCTACAGTTTAATATCTTACTACTAAAAAGCACTAGTACGATAGTGGCGCTGCCATGCGGCCAGATAAGATATCATTTGAATATTTTCTCTTTTCTTTTTTTTTATTAACACCGCGTCTTATAAGTATTATTTTGGTAGGAATAACAGTAAAAGTTAATTACTAAAACCATTTTAATATATCCATACGTCAAGTCATGCTATATGCAGCTGCTACTTTTGATAAATATTATTTATCCCTTTAACTTTAAAATAACACAAATAATATAGTAAAATGTTATCAAAGTTAGCCGCAAAGAAATAAGTTTGAATTTTCTCTACTGTTCTTCCAATCAAAATCAGGTATACCTGTTCAGGTTATACGCATATACGACAATTACTCTGCTTGGGTAGCGATGAGGAAGGAAGCATTTTAGAGGTAATCTACCTGCATTTGCGTCGAAGTAGAGTGTTAAACCATTAATGTAAAAAAAAAAAACACCCTCAGTAGACCCGACAGAGATTCGAACCAAAATCTCCCCGGCATCACAGACCAGTCCGACACGAAGGATGACACCTTACAAGATTCGGGCAATGAAGTGGGTATTTCTTTTTAAATGAAGAGAGAAAAAGGGTAAAATTTTATAATACCTCCTCTTCACATTCCTATTCTCCTGTTCTACTTCATTTCATCATCCGTACTGTTCCATCCCTTATTTACCGACGTAACCCCCTGAGTAACACCACATCTATTGTAAAGGGGAAATGAACCCGTCAGTGGGCGATCAAAAGGGGTTTAACAACCGGTTTATTTTGAATTAATTTTTAACAGGATTTTTTTTTTTTTCGTATACAGCACACTTTCTCTACGTCAGTGGTTATTAATCTATTTTTGGTCAGAGACCCTTTTGATAAACTGACAAAGGCCTTAAACACCTTCCCCATAGAAAAAAATAATAATGATGAAAGTACACACAATATTTTGAATACACTTTTACTTTATTGAAGTGAAAATTGATTACATTCATATGGACATATAATATAAATAAATAGAACGGCGCACCTCACAAACTCTCTTTTTTATCTTCAAATTAGAGACATTTACTAAAATCTCGTAGGATTTGTGAAACGAAATAATACACATTGTCACAGAAAAACTCCACAAAATAGCATAAATGAAATAATATAAAGTCTGTTCACCGTAGGAATTGACTTCTAAAAGGCCTTTTTCCCTACCAGAAAGCTATTATATAGTAGGATATTGGTAGGAAAAAAGACCTTTCAGAGAGTAATTCCTACCGTGAATGGAGAATACACTGTTAAAGAAACAGTGCGAAACGAAGAACCATTTCTGTCCATCAAGGAGCACAATCAATTCCTATTTTCAAAGAGTGCCATAAAAAAATATATATTATTGCTTTTAGTTGGTAAACTATCAGTTTTATAAAAATATATTCCAAATTAAAAAAGTCACTTTTAAATGTAGTACAACTTTACAACAATAAGTTATTTATAGTCTCAAATAGTTTAGTAGATATGATCATAATTTGAAATTTATGCTCATGTAAAGTATCCTAAAAATCATTTTCACAGGAAAATGAAAATGGCCCTTTTGTTTGTAATGTTTGTTTTACAGTGCCTAGATTATAACAATAACAATAATAACAATATTTAGCACCGCGTCTTACTACCCGTTCGGGTTATACGCTTAAGTACTAATTACGCTAATGGGTTAGGAATTGGGAGGGTTGAATTTAGAGGAAGTGAACCCGCATTTGCGTGGAGGGAGAGTGGAAAAACATTTAGGAAAAACCACCCCCAGTTCACCCGACCGAGATTCGAACCTCGATCTCCCCGTCCTCGGCGGTCGAGCTCAACACGACTAGCGCGTTAGCCAACTACGCCACCGTGGCGGGTCACCTAGATTATAAATAATATAATCAAAATTGTTTAAGCGGATTTTGAGAAAATATATTTTTTCTATTTGTCCTTCAATTTTAAGGTTGGATATTTATTTCCAAAGATACCTCGCGGGAGAACTTTATGAAAAACTTAAATACCAAGTTTTATCCCATCTATAAAAAATAGTTTCGGCTCTATCCCGAGGTACAGACAAACAGACAGACAGATGGCATCGGGAAAACATTTTTTTCAGTTTCAAGGGGTCATGAAACGTCAACATTTATTAAAATCTCAAGTTGAATTTTTTTTTTTGCTAACTTTGCTGGAATTGAATCCATACCTGAATATTTATGGTTCATTATGATCTTAATAGCTTATTTAACTTCGATATTGGTCCGACATCTTAGCTCAGTAGGAAGAATGTCTGTTTAGTGAGCTAAGAGTTCCAGGTTCGATTCCTGGCAAGGCCAAAAAAGGTATCATTGATGAAATATGGGTTTACCCTTTCACATTGATAAATTAACGGCCAGAGACTGGATGTTGTAGCTGTTCTAGTCTTAAGATAGATTATAATTTATAAGGTATATGAAGCTACGACAGGCCTAGCAAGCCGGTAGTGGAAAATAAAAAACTGACCCAGACCACAGGCTGGAAACCGTGATGTATGTAAAAAAAATATAAAAGAAGCTTGGAATTGGTACTAGTGGTTTAGCAATATGGATTTTCGATACCCTCTACCCTGCCCCATTGGTGCGGATATGCGGATATTCCGGACGGATAAAAGAGGCGGGGCATAAAATAAAAAATATGTAACTGAATAGAGGTGTTATTCCTCCCTTCACAACTTGCCACTGATAGTCGTCACTGGCACCAGACCCAGCTAATAAAATATAATTTGTCACCGTGACTTGGTTTAATCTCTTCCTCCCTCGCCCTCATTCTGTCATGGGGCGAGGCTGGTTGCAGATAGGTCAGGGGTCACCGTCTAAACAGACATGTCGTGGAATAATAAACTAAAAGGTGACGGGGGTGTAAGAGTTCACGCCGACGATTGGTAAGTAGGTCATCCACCTTTTCATCGGATGTATTGGGTTCTACTCGCGTCGAGTTGGGAAATTATTCTATTATAAAGCCACGTGGCTCACTCACTCACTCACTGACATTAATGTTTACCCACTTCCAGGTGAGCAAGAAACTTGAAATTTGGCAAACTTATAGCTTCCAGCCTGTAACCGACGGGAAAATTAAAAAAAGTTAAAAAATTAATCTTTAGCCCCCGATAAAAATTCAAAATGATGGAGCAACTTTAAAGTCGGTGCGGACCTTTCTTTGGAGGTCTCTTGTGGCTAAACGGTAAGACCTATCAAAAAACTTATTGCACCAGCAGCTACTGATTTGGCTACGGGCATTGGGGGTTTGGGGGCTTCGCCCCCAACGAACAGAGCGAGTATAGATACAGGGGTGTATTGAAGATCTGGGATGAAGGTTGTGTTTGTCGTATAATTAATCTAAGATAATGTCTTAAGATGAGAGTGTAGGAAACGCGAATTAATAGCAGTGGTTTTTTTTTCTTTTTTATAGCACAAAAATATTTTTAGACCAAATAAATCATATATTTCTTTAGTAAAAACATAAGAGTTTAATTTTCTAGGCTTATTAATACCAACATTACTTGAATTACTGTCAAGGAGATCATGATATTTGAGCAGAAACATTTGAATGTAGAGAAAAAATACTTGTTCAAACTCCGCAGCACCCATGATGAACAGTCAACAACTGTGGATATCAATAAGTGTAGAAAATTAAACTAAGACTATTATTTGAAGCAATGATTTATTTATATTGGCCCCCCATCCTCTCAAAAAAATTTGTGGCCTAGGTCAGTATTTTATTCAATCCATATACCGGCTTGCTAGGCCTGTCGTAGCTTCATATGCCTTATAATCTAACTTAGGACTAGGACAGGCACAACATCCAGTCCCCAGCTGTTAATTTATCATTGTGAAAAGGTTAACCAATTTATTCATCAATGATAAATTTTCGGTCTCGCCGGGAATCGAACCCGGGATCCTTAACTCAGTAGGCACACACGCTACCGACCGAGCTAAGCTTCCACCGTATCTAACGAACATAATTTAAAGCGGCAATAATCAGGAGGATAGATATAAATGGGTGTACCCTTTCAGAGTGATTAATTAACAGCTGAGGACTTGATGTTGTGCCTGTCCTAATATTAGTTTAGATTATATAAGACATATTAAGCTACGACAGGCCTAGCAAGCCGGTAGTTGAAAATATATGGCTTGAATAAAAAACCTGACCACAGACTGGAACCAATAATGGAACAATAATGGACCAATAATGGATGTCAAGTAAAGGTGCGCTGGAAGGGGAAGCGAGAAAAGACCGGTATTTTTGAAGTTTTTATAGTAACACTTTTAAGGGGGCGGGGGGTTTGGAGGTAACCAGATTTTGGTTTTGAAGAACAGTAGAGAAAATTCAAACATATTTGTTTGCGGCCAACATGGATTACATTTTACTTTATTATTTGTGTTATTTTATAGGTATTGATGAAATCTATCAAAAGTGACAGCTGCAGATAACATGACTTGACGTATGGATATATTAAAATTGTTTTAGTAACTTTAGTAAATAACTTCTACTGTTCTTCCTACCAAAATCATATTTATAGAGTAAACACTCAAATACAAGCTAGATTAGAAGGATAGTGGAAAAACAATTTAATGGTTCATTTCACATGACCGGGTTTTGAACCCAAACAGGCAAACCAGACCATAAGAGACCGATACCTTAGCCTGTGTGCCCACCGTGTGTGGGTAATATCCTCGTTATTGATTGTAATAACTATAAACGAATATGCCGTGAGTAAACGTTTTGCAACCTTTAGTGGAGTCTGGTTGGTTATTCGATGAAATTACGTCAGTGCCCACGTGACTACCAGATGGGGTTTCCATTGTGTCTGTTTTCACCCATAATCTCAACAACAACAAAAAAATAATGTAAAAACCCTTTATCTTGAGTACAATTTTTAATTTATGCTCTTAATGTTATCTTAAAATCCCTTGAAAGCGTTTCATGCAAATAATGTCTGGAGTGCAGTAAATTCTTCAAAACCTCCTTTCGGTGTAATTTATTTATATTATGTCACCGCGTCTTACTACCCGTTCGGTTTATACTAAATATGTGACGCTCGAGTTCTTCGTAAAAATCTCCAAAAAAAAAATACTCCGAGCACTTGTTATGATGCCTTTTTATTATTATTATTATTATTATTATTATTATCGAATGGCATATAATATAATTGGGAGGTACATGATATATATGTTCTGTCGCCTTATGTGTAGACTATTAGCCACTCTGTTGGCACAGAACGTTGCCCAGGGTACATCATAGGAGGTTGTACACACGTCTTACCCGTAATGAGATGATGTGATGATACACTGCATATCATCTCTGAGAGAACTGTATGGTTACTATTGGGAAACAGCTTGTCATTCTCTTGTTTTCATGTGGTCAATCTTCATATATCATCTCTGAGGGAACTGTATGGTTACTATTGGGAAACAGCTTGTCATTCTCTTGTTTTCATGTGGTCAATATTCAAATATCATCTCTGAGAGAACTGTATGGTTACTATTGGGAAACAGCTTGTTATTCTCTTGTTTTCATGTGGTCAATCTTCATATATCATCTCTTGAGAGAACTGTATGGTTACTATTGGGAAACAGCTTGTCATTCTCTTGTTTTCATGTGGTCAATATTCAAATATCATCTTTGAGAGAACTGAATGGTTACTATTGGGAAACCGCTCGTCATTCTCTTGTTTTCATGTTTCATATTTCAAGTACTTTATAGAGAAATAAGGAGAAATGAAATTTCACTTCTCGTAATATTAGCTATTTTAAAATCATGACATTTGTGTTTAGAACAAAACGGTTTGACCTCAATGAAAAAAGACATGCAGTTGTTACGCAGCCCAGCGGAATCAACTTGTTCATTTCTTCGGTTAGCTTTATACCTTCTTTTTTTTATCACCGCATCTTACTATCCGTTCGGGCTACACGCTATGTACTAATTACACTTATGACTTAAGGTATTAGGAAGGTTATATTTATAAGAATAGTCACCGCGTGGAGTGGAAATCCATTTTGGAAAAAACCACCCTGAGTAAAAACCGTCCGAGATTCGAACCTCAATCTCCCCATCATCGTCTGTCTAGTCTACTGCGAGAGTAGCGCGTTAGACCACGCGGCCACTGGAGCGGGTTTTATTGTTCCTAATTCACTAAATATTCCAGTGTTTTCTTTAATATATATATATATATATATATATATATATATATATATATATATATATATATATATATATATATATATCTTATCTTCTTAATATATATAATTCTTCTGTACGTGTGTATGTCACTGAACTCCTCCTAAACGGCTGGACCGATTTTGATGAAATTTTTTGTGTGTGTTTGAATGGGTCCGTGGATGGTTTAGATTCACAATTGGACCCGGTAGGTGGCACTGCAATCGGGTTCTATGATTTTTTTGATTTTTTAGGGATTTTGGGGGGAGGGGGTCTGGCAGGACCGATTTTGATGAAATTTTTTGTGTGTGTTTGAGTGGGTCCGTGGATGGTTTAGATTCACAATTGGACCCGGTAGGTGGCACTGCAATCGGGTTCTATGATTTTTTTGATTTTTTTAGGAATTTTTTGGGGGGCTTTTGGGGGGATCAATAAAATAAAATTAACTGTACCCGGCATACAAATTTGTAAGCAAGATTCGCAATTTTTTTCGATACAGCTGATATTTGTGGAGTTGTGGGCAAAATTCCAAAAATGAAAAGATGTTTTATTTTGTATGTTGTCTTGACAAACACTGAATTTGTAATATTTGTGTAACTCACTAATTGGAGTTCATTGTGAATTTGTAATTGTGATGATCATATAGTATTTGTTTTATTATCGAAATCAATTATGCCACCCAAACGAAAAGCCAACGTTCGGGCAGGACAACGTCTGTCGGGTCCGCTAGTATATATATATATATATATATATATATATATATATATATATATTTGTGAAATTGATTGTTTTCTGTCGGTTTGCTGTAAGCAAGATGATTCCTCTTCCGTGTTTACGAGCAAAGTTTAATCTCGTTATATTGCAGGCACTTGAAGAACCGCGCGTGATCTTATTGTTTTGGTCTGCAAACAACTTCTGTCTGTTTGCTCTCAGTTTAGCTGAACAAAATGTCATATAATTGCCTTGGTAGGGTTGGTTGCGCAACAAACACTCCTGACATGACACTGAGAGGCTGGTATTTGATGACCCACCGGTGTATTAAGGTGATTTACTACACAATATATTTTGTAAAGTCAAATTTTCATAGAAAGAACCTTATCAGACAACTAGAAAAGTTACTACAGTCCAATGTTCATAGGAAGAACCTTATCTGACAGCTAGAAAAGTTACTACAGTCCAATGTACATAGGAAGACCCCTCCCTATCTGACAACTATAAAACCCACTAGATATAGTTTTACGTATTCATACGTCAAATCATGTGATCTGGAGCCGTCAATTTTGATAAATATTATAAATTGATACTTTTAATAATAATAGAAATAATATCAATATGTTGCGTAGTTTATTCTTAACAGAATTAAACTACATGTATATAGATTTGTTCTGCTGTCCAATCATAAAATATCTTATAAATGAACCTAGGTATGTACAATATTAGGTGATGTGTCATAGAATAAATAGGTTTGTAAGTAATTTAATTGTTATAACCTGATTTTAGAAAGTACACGTTGCCCGCTTCGGTGGCCGCGTGGTCTGACGCACTACTCTCGCAGTAGACAAAACTGCCGATGACGGGGAGATCCAGGTTCGTATCTCGGCTAGGTGGTTTTATAAACTGATTTTATACTCTCCCTCCACGCGAATGTGGTTACACTTCCTATAAATATAACCTAAGTAATCCCTAAAACCATCAGCGAATAACCCGAACGGGCAGTAAAGATAAAATATTACCCTTATTAAACTACCCTTTGAATAATTCATCCCTTTTAAGGTTTTTCGCGTCATTTGAAGATTACATATTGATCCGAATTGGAATCGAACCAGATTTTAAAGTTTCGTGCCCAGCATATGAAGCTAAGCGCCTCAATACTCGTCGACCACAGCCGAGGCTCAAACTCTGCATTTGATACAAGTCACATATTAATTTGTATCGTCAAATTTGTATACTAACCGACACAAAGCAAGCAACTTTTTTTTTAAGCACCGCGTCTTACTACCCGTTCGGTTTATATGCTCATGTATTAATTACGCTAATAATTTTAGGGACGGGAAAGGCTATATTTAGAGGAAGTGTATCCGCATTTGCGTGGAGGGAGAGCGGAAACCTATTTCGTAAAAAAAACCTCAGAATACCCGACCGAGATTAGAACCTCGATCTCCCTGTCATCGGTAGTCTAGTCTACTGCGAGAATAGCGCCTTAGACCATGCGGCCACCGAAGAAGGAAGCACGCAACTTGAACAAACACAGAACAAGGATATCGTATTTTAAGAACGTTTATTATAATTCACCCGTACAGATCAGCAGATGAACAAAGGCATTCGTTCTCGTTTTGTCTGATTTATCGGCAAAAGGGGGACCAGAGTTCGAATCTTGGTTGGGTGTCTTAAGGTGCGGCAGAAGGGAGCGCAAGTATTTTTATAGTTTTTATAGAATTAAAATTTTTTTGGCCAAAATAAATCAAATATTTCTCCAATAGTAACGTAGAGTTTAGTTTTCTGCACATGCTAATATCAACAGATCTTGAATATCGGTCAAGGGTGTTCTGGAATCTTGTCAAAACTCTTTAAATAAAGAGAAAATGTTTTGACAAAGTTCCAGGACACCCTTGACAGATATTCCAGATATGTTGATATTAGCACGTGCAGAAAACTAAACTCTATGTTACTACTGGAGAAATATTTGATTTATTTTGACCACAAAAAAATTTAATGCTATAAAAACTGTAAAATTACTCACGCTCCCTTCTGCCACACCTTAAGACACCCGGCCGAGATTCGAACTCTGGTCTCCCTTCTGCCGCAACTTAGGGTGGTATGGAACGGGATGCAAGAAAAGATCAGAGTGATTGAAGTTTTAATAAAAAACGATAAATTTTTTTCGTTAGAATAAAAAAAAATATTGATTTTAATTTAGTTTAAAATAGATCCCGCTCAAATATTTTCACCCGAAGAAGCTTTATTTTATTTTAATATCACACAACTCGTTTTGTAACGAGACTGCAAAGTTGTAACGGATTTTAAATATAATTAATACTTTGTGAACCTCACTTGATTAGCAGCTTTCCAGTAATTACGAAACACTAATTTATAAACAATCCTTTTTAAAACGTGCAAACGTTAGGATTATTACAAAATAATTTAGTAGGACGGATTTAAACACGAAAACTTTATGAGATATAAAATGGAGTAAATATTTTTTTAAGAGTTCTTAATACTTACAATATTAGAATAAGTAGTAATATTTCAATTGTTCTTAAGTATTCAGGGTTGCCAATATTTTCTTAGCATAACATTTCCTTTGTTTTCTATTGAAGTTCCTATTTTTCCACCCATAAGATTGAATTATAGAGAAATAAACATTTATTTTTCATTCCTTATTTTTTTTATCACCCCGTCTTACTACCTGTTCAGGTTATACGCATATGTACTAACTACGCTAATGAGTTAGGGATGAGGAAATGTATCTGCATTTGCGTGTAGAGACAGTCGAAAACCATTTAGGAAACAGACCTTCTAGGTGTACCTGACCGGGATTCTAAAACCGACCCCCCCCCTCCCCCGTCATTGACAGTCTAGTCTAATGCGAGAGTAACGCCTAAGACCATGCGGCCACTGAAGCGGGTTTCATCAGGCTAACTAGTATGAAAACCCACTTCGGTGGTCGAATAGTCCAAGGCGTCACTCTCTCTATAGACTGGACTGTCGATGACGGGGAGGAAGGGGTTCGAATCCTGGTCGGGTCTACTGAGGGTGGGTTTTTTTTCCTAAATGGTTTTCCCACTCTCCTTTCACGCAAATTTGGGTAGATTACCTCTGAAATGCTTCCTTCTTAATCCTTACCCTATTTAAAGTAACCATACCCGCCTTGGTGGCGTAGTTGGCTAACGCGCCAGTCGTGTTGAGCCAGACCACCGAGGACGGGGAGATCGAGGTTCGAATCTCGATCGGGTGAACTGGGGGTGGTTTTTCCTAAATGGTTTTCCACTCTCCCTCCACGCAAATGCGGGTTCACTTCCCCTATATTCAACCTTCCCAATTCCTAATCCATTAGTGTAATTAGTACTTAAGCGTATAACCCGAACGGGTAGTAAGACGCGGTGCTAAAAATTAAATTAAAAAATTAAATTAAAGTAACCATCATACATGCGTACAACCTGAACAGGTAGAAAAAACGCAGTGACAAATAATAATAATAATAATATAATAGGCCTACCTAAATCAACATTTCCTATTTCCTATGACAGTGTTAATGAGTTTAAATATTTAGGAATACATTTAACTAGCAATAACGATATTAAATTCAAAATTGGGGGGGGGGGGGGAATTAATACGGTCATTAAGTTGTTGACTTCTCGCCTGGTTTCAAGGAATGAAAAAACTCAATATACAAAACAATCTTTTTACTGGTTGTTCTCTATGAGTGTGAAACGTGGTCTCTTACCTTAAATGAAAAAAAAAATTAAAAAAATAGGATGTTTGAAAACAAGGTGCTTAGGAAGATATTTGGTTCTAGAAGAGATGAGGCTACCGGGTAGTGGAGGAGGTTTCATAATAATGAGTTACATACCCTGTACTCTTCACAAAACATTGTTAGGATAATCAAGTATCGTAGATTACGGTGGGCAAGACATGCAGCGCGAATGGGAGAATCTAAAACCTGGTTTAGGGTATTGACTGGTAAAGCCAATGGGAAGAGACCATTGGGAAGACCTAGACGCAGATGGGAGGATAGCATTAGAATAAATCTGAGAAAGATAGGGTTTAATGAGGTGGACTGTATGGAACTACAGTAGCCCCATGGCTTCTTTGGTGCTGACTGACAGTTCACAGCTGACTTCTGACAGTCAACATTTAGGTATAATACCTAAACTTTGACTGTCAGAAGTGACAGCTGCTAAACACATGTTTTTTTGCAGATCATATGGTTCGGCGTAGGGATACATAATTTGGTCTGGTAGCTTTTCAAAGCCGTCAGCTTTCAGCTGTGAGCATTCAGTCAGCACCAAAGAAGTCATGGGGCTACTGTAGCTCAAGATATGGATAGGTGGAGTACTTTTTTAAGTGCGATAGTGAATTTTCCAGTTCATATATATATAAAGTAATTTAATATATTAAATTGTTATCCATGTTGTCCGCCATGTTTATACGTTTGTATTGTCTAAAAAGGCCTTTCCTTAGAAAATTAGACTGTGCTAAGGTATTTTAAGTCATAATAAAAATAATAGCTGTATAATATTTTAATCATAAAGTTGCCGAATTTAAAAACCTTTTTAAATTACATTTAGTTAATTTTAATATAATTATATTTTTTAACATGGGGTTATATGAAAACATTACACTAAACGACGACTTAAGGCGAAAAAATTAACATATGAACATATGGCTATGAAGTATCGTAATGGAGTGACGCAATCAAAAAATATAATAATAATAATAATATTTAGCACCGCGTCTTACTACCCGTTCGGGTTATACGCTTAAGTACTAATTACTCTAATGGATTAGGAATTGGGAGGGTTGAATTTAGAGGAAGCGAACCCGCATTTGCGTGGAGGGAGAGTGGAAAGCCATTTAGGAAAAACCACCCCCAGTTCACCCGATCGAGATTCGAACCTCGTTCTCCCCATCCTCGGCGGTCGAGCTCAACACGACTGGCGCGTTAGTCAACTACGCCACCGAGGCGGGTAAATCAAAAAATACTAAATAATTTTAGGCACAGCCTAATATCAAAATTTTAGTCCTATAGCTTGGCCACATGGGCTGGTAGGAATAAATTAACTACATTATTAAATTCACACAAAAAAAATATCAAAAAGGACTCACCAATATAAGTAGAAGTTCATTTCTAACTCTTCTTAGGTTTTCAGAATGTTCTTAAGGAGTTTTATAATTATTTTATATAAATATATAACACAGAAAGGTAGAGAATATTGCGTGTGGTAAATCTATCATGAATAACTGACGATTTTATTTACTCTCGTCATCTCAATCATAGTTTTATATCAGAACCACGTGTATTATTATTGTTATAATTCGATCCGCTTTTCAATCCGGTTTAGCTGATCCGACCCGCTCGATGTTAGCGTTCGCAAAGGCGACACAGAACTGTCTGAAGACTCCCATCACCCATCCATTATCCCTGACGGAAGTTCCGTCAAACGCCGGCAGAGTGTGTATTGTGGCGTCTCACTCCCTCCCTCCCTCCCTCCCTCCCAACCCTTCCCTAACGCGGATGTTAACACGGTACGTAAACATTGATTACCGGAGTACATAGGGATGTGGCATCTTTAGTATGAAGGAAAATTATCGATATTCTACTCGTATCGAGAGAAAAAGATCGATAAGCTTAGGTGTCGAGTGTCTCTAGAAGTTGGAAATTTTGGTCGAATATCATTTTAGCTAATAATAAGATCGTCGTTATTTGAGCGAAGCTAAGGCCAGCGCCTTTTCTTACACTTACCCGCATAATTATAAAGAATGTATATTTAATACTTATGTGCTAAAAACTAGTTTTTAGCTCTGTACAAACATAATAATAATAATAATAATAAAAATATTATATTGCCCACATACACACATAACAATTATAGATTTATGAACGTGTTAAAATAAAATAAAGGAGGAACGTATAGCTAAATAAAGGAGAGCTAAAGAAAGAAGAATATATTAAGAGATACAATCACATGTAATTCATTATACGACGCATAACATATCTAAATAAGATGGATTTAGCAAATAATTTAAAAATAAAACAATGCTGACAATATTTAGTAACTATTAACTACTAGCAACGCGTCTTACTACCCGTTCGTGTTATACGTACTTACGCTAATGTGTAATGGTAGGATGATTCTGAGATTAAATGGAGGACCTACAGTTTAACGTGGGATCCGAACCACGGTGGAGGCCTGGCATTCCACACATTCACAAGTTGTGATTAATACACGTCTTGTCAGAGGTGAAGGAAGGGTTTGGTGATCAGATAAATCTGTGCCGGGACCGAGGATTGAACCCCGGACCCCCAGCACAGAAGTCTGACACCTTACCACTAGACCGCCATGTCACCTTTAGTAACTATTATAGATTAAATACATTTTATATATAATAATATTAGTAATACTTTTACTTTACACACACTCTTATCGTATTCATACATTTCCCTTCACATCGACGAGTGAGACTCCGCTCGCGGACTTTGAGCAAGTTTATGCTTAAAGAATTTTATAGTGTTTTTTATCTGATAATGTTGATTTTTCTTTCTCGATATCCTTTAAGGTGGTGATGTAGAGGACAAGAGAAAATGTGATCGTGTAGTTTTTTTAGTAAAACTTTTTTTTTTTTTTGCCAAAATAAAACAAACTTCTCTCTAGTTTAATTTTCTACACTTAGTGATATCAACAGTTGTTGAATATCTGTCATGAGCATAGCGGCATTAGATGAGAAACCTTTTTCAAATGAAGAGAAAAATTTATCATTACATTTCAGGACACCCTTGACAGATATTCAACAAATGTTGATATCACCATGAGAAGAAAATTAAACTCTTAGGTTTCTACTGGAGAAATATTTTATTTGTTTTGAGAAAAAAAAATGTTTTAATATAAAAGCCCCAAAATTACTGTCATAAACTTGCGTTTCCTAAACTCCCACCTTAAGTTTGTATCATTATCTATTAACAATAGCCTAAATGAAACTTTTAATTATAAAATACCTTGTTGTTTTTAATTTCGCATATTATATCACTAATGATGATCATAATAATAAAATTGATCAAAACCCGAGCTAAGTCGGACATGTGTCACGTATCTATCCGTAGCGCAAAATAAATTTGCCGAATTTGACCTTTATCATAAAAGTAAAGCCAAACTGAAGCGTTATTTAAGGAACTCTTTTAACAATTAAGAACTATATTTACGAATTTATTCATTAAAATATGTTTTAAATGTGAGTACTTTTCTTTTTAATTTGCTTTTTATAAATAACTTCAATGGGTTTTTTTTGACGTGAATACGTCTTTAAATTTGCTACCATACGGGGGCAATCCAAAAAACCTAATGATAACAAAATCGGGGGATACAGTTTGGTGTTGTAGTTTCGAGTATTTCCTCTACATCCAAAATTAAATTATACCACTGGATAGCTAAAGGATCAAAGAATTCATTACGATAAGCGAGAACAGTGACGCATCGCGCGCGGTGGAGGGGGAAGCGCTGCCATTTTGAGGTTATTTTGCTGCGTATCGAGATTTGCAATTAGTATAACTTTTGACTCGGAGAAGCTACGATGTTCGTTTAAGTTTTAATCGTCAGCTGTTACATAAACGTATTCACGTACAACACACGGCCGTGTCCATGACACAGCCACACCCCATTTTTTTTTAAATTCAAAGATGGAACGTTCGAATACTTGATTCCAACTAATACTATGGTATTCGAGAGAGTCGAGATTCGTAAGAATCTAAAAAATGTATCTCAAATACTTCAAATACTGAAACATATCCAGGCAATTGGTAAAATGGAATTGAATGTTTGGGAGAGTAAAAAAAATCATAAAAAAGATCAAAAGTGTATTACTATAATTAATTCACAGTACTAAAAAAAAGTTATCTCGTTTTTGTTTATGATGTAATAGAAATGACAAATAAAATATCATTATGTCAGTGGTACCAAACTTTAAATAACTTTTTAATTTTTTTTTAAGTATTTTCACTTTAAAAAAAAGTGTTAATTTTTAAAGAGTCGAGGATTCAAATTTTTATTAGAGATTTGAACCAAAAAAAATTAACACTCGGATTCGAAAATTTTAGTATTCAACCCATCTCTACTATTCTTGCAGTAAGATGATTCCCTCCCCTTATCCCCTCCCCCAAGTGGCTGGCATCCTTTATTAAAAAATCTAATGATGAACGTGCAAACTCAAAAGTAAAATTTTCCGTATTAAAACAAAAACGAAACTAGACACGAAACGATCAACAATTTCTCAAACCTTGTTATCTGCTAGTCTCCATAAAATGAAGCCAATTTTATTTAATTCTGTCAAAGAGAAGGAAAAGTTAGAAGCGAGATTGAGTTTATGAAACTTTTAATTGGTTAACTAACAAGACTTCCTTCAGCCGTCCATCGCTCGCTGAACAAATTACTTTAATAAAGATAATGTTAAGGACCGATTTAGATAGTAAGAAGCTTTTTTTGACATTTTGTTTTTTAATCACCGTTTCTTACTACCCGTTCGCATAGGTATTTATTATTATTATCATCATCATCACGCGTTTACTACCCGTTCGGATTGTACGCACTTACGCTAATGTGTAATGGTAGGGTGATTGTGAGATAAAATGGAGGACCTACAGTTTAACGTGGGATCCGAACCACGGCGGAGGCCTGGCTTTCCACACATTCACAAGTTGTGATTAATACACGTCTTGTCGGAGGTGAAGGAAGGGTTTGGTAATAAGATAAATCTGTGCCGGGACCGAGGATTGAACCCCGGGACCTCCAGCACAAAAAGTCCGACACCTTACCCTAAACCCAGGTAACCCACATAGGTGTAATTACATATTACATTAAGGATGAGTAAGGTTTAATTTAAAGGAAGTATACCCGCATTTACGTGGAGGGGAAGTGTAAAACCATTTAGGAAAAAGACACCCTCGATACAACCAACCAGAAGTCGAACCCCGATCAAGTATTTTCAAACTTTTTAGACGGCAGAGCCCTTACTACAGAAAAAATACATTCTGGAGCCTTCACAAAAAAATTAAACTATTTCATTAATATTAAATTAAACGCAGTTAAATTTTTCAAATAAGTATAAAAAAAGCATGGAAAACATCACTTGTTCCGGCTGCACCTTCGCAAATGTCCTTTGTTCAAATTTGGAAAAATTGGGAATCCTAATCACTCATCATATTTTCTATTGTGAAAAACAAATAAATAATATTCTAACATATCCGCACGAATACTGAGATAACTATGGAGGAACCCAGTTTGAAAAACGCTGCCTTACTGTGGATTCACACGTTCGCCGAAAAACTAGCGCAGAACAGAAAAGTGGTCACGTGACGAGCTCTGAAGCCAATCACAAGGATTTCCGCCTCATCGGCTCGAGTTGTTCCCTAAAGTTCAACTCAGCTCTATTATTCATCTGCTCTGTTTGAGATGTTTGGCACGAGAGAACCAATAAAATCTCAAACCAGCCATCTCAAATCAGTGCGCATGCGCTGTAGAGCTAGAAGCGAGCAGACAGCTTCGTTGGTGTGTGAGGAGATTTGTAATAACACGTTAATGTAAAGCGTGTGTATCGATGTATTGGATTGTGTCCACGACACGAGCTATAATTTGTAAACAACCATCGGGAGAATTATCTAAAATATATATTTATCTACTAGAAAATAAAATATGTTGATAATCAGCCATTTTAAGTCAGCGTTGCAATGCATCATGGGTCAACATACTGTGTGGTAGTTGCTGCGCTACCAAGAAGATTCTGCTTTGTATTTTCGGCGAACGTGTGAATAAATCTTTTGATCATTAGATCATCTAAGTGGATTTGAAAGTTATAAAAGCTGCTAAAATATATATTCATACGTCAGATACTCTGGAGCTGTCACTTTTGATAGAGGGATAGATATTATTAATAAATATAAAATAGCAATAATACTATAGTAAAATTTTATCAATGTTGACCGTAAATAATTTGCTTATATTTTCTATTAAAAAAGTTATTCCTTCATTATTTTTATCCCTCATCGGTCACCTCGGTAGGCGGGTACAGAGACACCGGTACCCTCTTGAATAGTTTTCCAATGACTGAGCTCAGGGTTTGACTCTCAAACGGGATTTTTTGCTTTCCAAAATAGATTCATACTTTCCTTCTCTCTAATACAGGTAAAGTATTTATTTATCTATATTATAATTATATATATTTAGCTAAAGTTACCCTTTCACACACATTTTTTAATTAACATTTAATTCAAATGTCAGATGAATTAAATAGCTAAGCTATTATATTTGTTAGTCACGGTTATAGCCGATTCTAAATGTCTTATTTAAATTGAAAAATGGAACCTGGACAAGGGAATAGAACCCGGGACATTTGGTTTGATACGTCAATGCTCTAAACACTGAGCTATCCAGGAATCATTCCGTGCCCATACTCCATCAGTTGTCATTTAACTATTGGCAGCAAAAAGCCAACTACTTGGTTCGATAGTGGCTGCTTTATCCAATAGCTGGTGATCTTGATCATCACAAATTTGAAGCCGACGATCTCCGTACGTCCGTCACATATTCCGTCTTAAAATCTGAATGAAGAATGACTTAACACGGGAGTATTACTGGATAGCTCAGTGTTAGAGATTTGGCGTACTAGGCAAAAGGTTCCGAGTTCTATTTCCATTTCCAGGTGTTTTTTTTTTTCAATTTAGAGATTAAAAATGTAAGGTTGGTAAAGATAAACCGCACTTTCTCCTCCATTTAAAGAAACAAGCCATCAACAAACTATATTTTAAGCTAAGATACATTACAATTATTTTTCGAAACATCTGAAGATCCAAAGTTTATTTCAGCGTCCCTTTAACAAGACTTGAATAAGCTACATTATGACTTGCGCCACAAGATAGAGCGCATAGGCAAAACACCTTACGCATTAGTTATGCGGGAAGCATATCATTAAAAAAAAAAGGCTATAATAACACAGTTTTACTTTATTTTATTTATTAGAGGTATTCTACGTGCACTGTCTGACATTATCACCCCACGATTCACAAACTAACTTAATTATAAAACTAGCACGATGCCTCGTTATCTGGCCAAGAATGGGGACGATCTAATTTCCTCAAGCACACATCTATCGGAGGTGCCGACCGGAAAGGGAGACTAATGCCTTTAATTCAGAAAAACAAACGCGCTACCGACTGAAATAAGATATATATCACCATACTTTAACTTTTTAAGAAATTATTAGATACTAATGCCGGGATCACGATCAAATTAACGTTAACTTAAAGTTAACTTAACGTAAAGGATCTCCTCGTGTGTTTAAATGGAAGCGATCTCGATGCAGTTAACTTAACGTTGACTTGCAGTTAACTTAACGTAAGAGATGTCCTGGGAGTTCTTTTACTTTAAGTGAACGGTACTTGAAGGTTATCACGTGATCTAACCAGCCAATCACTGTGCGAGTGACGTCAACAGGGCTATTTAGTAACTCATTTGTTTGTATTATGACCAATGTTTACTCTTTAGTGTAAGTTCTAGTGATCAGACATTGAAACAAAATAATTTTAACTAAAATAGGAAAGCTAAATTTATCAAAAAAGTTTTGTAATAGATATTTATTATATCGATTGGAAACTGTAAACATTCACAGATAATCAATGTACAACTAGTACAAATCACAGATCATACTCGATAATAAAGATATTTGGCTCTAGTTGTTAGGTTAAGTTACGTGAATCGTGATCACACATACGTTAAGTTAACTTTAAGTGAACTTTACGTTAAGTTAACTTTAAGTGAACTTTACGTTAAGTTAACGTTAAGATGATCGTGATCCCGGCATAAGAAATTTTTGACGCTTATTAATTTTATTTTTTTATTTAGCAGCGCGTCTTACTATTCGTTCAGGTTGTAAGATTAAGTATTAATTAAACCACGGGTTAGGTATTGGGGTGGTTGAATTGAGAGGAAGTTAAACCACATTTTCGTGGAGGTAGAGTGAAAAAAACAATTGAGGAAAAACCACCCCCAGTTAACCCGACTCAGATTCGAACCTCAATCTCTTAGTCCTCGGCAGTCTAGATCAATACAAAACAAGTGCGTTAGCTAACGTCGTCAATGAGGCGGGTCACTTATTACTAACCTTCGTGCAAATTAGGGTACATTTATTCTTAATAAAGTCAACGTATATGATAAGATCAATGGCTTGAATTAACGTACATAAAAACGTTCACAAGACCAGAGCAAATAAAATTGTAGATTTAAATGGTGTCTCGTGTACTTCGATACTACAAAATTAATAGACTCTTCAAAAAAATTCAAAATAACTAGAAAAATATCGATATTTCATACTAAATTTCTCTTTATAAAAAAAGGTCTTGGAATTACCTACCTAAAGAGAGCTTACAAGTTACGATCGGATAAAAACTTTAGCTATACCAGGCTCTAATGTAGTCAACATGAATGATAAGAGGAATGACTCGAATTAACGTATTTAAAAAAGTTCACAAGATCCTATTGTAGATTTAAATGGTGTCTAGTGCACTTCAATACTACATAATTGCTAGATACTTCACAAAAATTCAAAATAACTCGAAAAATATCGATTTTTCATTCTAAATTTCACTTTGTAAATGAAAGGCCTTGGAATTACCTACACAAAGACAGTTTACACGCTACGATCGGATAAAAACTCTAGCTTTTATGGCAGTTTACATATATGGTAAGAGGAATTGCTCTAATTAAAGCATATAAAAAAGTTCACAAGACCCGATCAGATAAAATTGTAAAATATAAAATGGTGTCTCGTGGAAAGGCTTTTCACACTAGTGAGTCGAGTCATCGAGTCATCCAGTTTGATCAACGAGCTAGTGCAAGATGGATGCAGTCCTACCAGCTTCTATAAATGCAATTGTATAGAGGCGCCGGCGCAGACGCCTAAAAAGACGTTGCTTAATGTGAAACGATGCACCTTTGGTAGTTTTTCACATCTGTTTCCAAACAGCGGAAATTGCATTTTTATCCCGATGTTCGGGATGGGGCGGGTTATAAATCGAAGGATTCTCTTGAACTAGAACAATGAGGTATTCAATTTCCATGCTGTTAGCCTTGGAAAACACGTGGAAATAAAATACACTTGACTCGGCTGGACTGACGAAATCTGTAAGCTGCCGCATCATGGACTCTTGACTCGGCTAGACTCGGTTAGACTCGGTTAGACTCGGTTAGACTCGGCTAGACTCGGCTAGACTCGGCTAGACTCGGTTAGACTCGGCTAGACTCGGCTAGACTTGACTCGACTCTCGTTGGTGTGAAACCAGCCTTAGAAGTAGGCTGGGAGTAACAAGGATGGACAGGGGGAGGAATTAAAGGGTGAGAGAGTGAGAAGGAGGAACCTCTGCAGGATAGGTAGGATAGAGAAGGCGAGATTGAGGTGGTAGAAGATTCCAAGGAGGATGCTTGAAATGAAGGTGGCGGGAAGGAAGCCAAGAGCAACACCCAGGGACAGGTGGATAAAGGGAGTGTGAAGAGAATAGAAGTGTACCGGCGTGGAGGAAGGAAGGTGGTGGGAGGACAGAAGTAAATAGAAAGGGTTATGTTCGAGACACACCCTACCAGTGGCAGGAAACTTCTTGATCATGATGATGATCATAACAAGAGATGAGGCCAACCCTGTATTTCTCGAATCCGAAACTTAAATTTTCTTTCGAATCTCGAATCTAAATTCGAATCTTTAAACATGTAAAATTTTAGTACAGTATAGTGAATTATTTAAAATTGAGTTTTGAAAAAAAAAAAAATTGTAAAGGTTTGGTAGCACTGATAAACGATATTTTGTTTGCCTTGTCTCTTATGTAATAAAAAAAACAACGAGAACACTTTTTGAGAAAATTAATTATATTAATATAATGTTGTCCCTTTTTTTGTGTGATTTTATTAATCTCCCAATTTGCATAAGTCTATATAATTTATTTTACCAATTGTTTAAAATTGTTTTAGCAAGTCAAGGTCTTCGTAATTTTATTCGATATAATCGTTTTGAGATTTTTACTAATATTGAATCTCTCGAATAAGAGAGATTTGAAAGTCTCATCTCTAATTAATACTAACAAAACTCATACATACAATAAAGATTGATGTATAATTTTTTTATTTGTAAATATAGTCCTCCATATTTTTGGATAAAAGTGCGCAAACTTCCAACAGTAAATTTAATAATATGTTAGGCATTTTTGACGTTTATTAATTTATTTATTCTATTTAGCACCGCGTCTTACTGCCCGTTCGGGTTATACGATTAAGTATTAGTTACGCTAACCCGCCTCGGTGGCGTAGTTGGCTAACGCGCTAGTCGTGTTGAGCTCAACCGCCGAGGACGGGGAGATCGAGGTTCGAATCTCGGTCGGGTGAACTGGGGGTGGTTTTTCCTACCGCAAATGCGGGTTCACTTCCTCTAAATTCAACCCTCCCAATTCCTAATCCATTAGCGTAATTAGTACTCAAGCGTATAACCCGAACGGGTAGTAAGACGTGGTGCTAAATATTATTATTATTATTATTATTAGTTACGCTAATGGGTTAGGAATTTGGGAGGTTGAATTGAGAGTACGTGAACTCGCGTTTGCGTGAAGGGAGGGTGAAAAACCCTAAGGAAAAACCACCCTAGTTCACCTGACCAAGATTCGAACCTCAATCTCCCCGTCCTCGGCAGTCTAGCTCAATACAAAACAAGCGCGTTAGCTAACTTTGCCACTGAGGCGGGTCACTTATTACTAGGGACCGGATTTTGCCTATTTGCCTTTTATTTTCCTAGATCGTAAAACATAGGTTGTTGATATATATATATATTTATTTCATATTATTACGATTGCAATACGATATTTTTATAGTGCCTATAATCGCCTATTCTGTTGGTCTTTGCCTATTTTATGAATAAAGGCCTTAAATGCGCCTATTTCGGCTTTGAACTCACTTTCTCTCTTTCTTCCCCTTCTGAAAGAGAGTTTAGTTTCTTAGAAATGGAAGAAGGCGTGTGACGTAGCTTTAACTGACATGCTCTGTCCTTGACAGACTGTGTTTATACAGGGCCACGTGACACGTCCTTCCCTGGACATGTGACGTGGCCTGCACTAATCATTGGTCATCGCATCGCGCGGGAGAAATTCCCATAATTCATCCCATTAAACGAGACATTCTTGTGTATAGGCTTAGTATATATATATATATATTTGTACATTTTCCTTTAAAACGAGCCTAAGGATTTTGATGAAATTGGTTTATCCAGCGTTTCCGGGTGTGAAAAAGCAATTTAGCTAGATCTCTACTTTGAGAAAACTCATTTATTGAGCAGTGGCAGACATCTTGAGAGGAAACTGCACGCTATTGCAGGGTAAAAATTTTAACCCCTTCAGAATTGGCAAATTTAAAATTTTGTCCTTGACATCCTGTGAAGTAGAACGAAGATTTTTTTAGCCATAAAATCATTATATCAGACAATAGAACCAATTTTAAAATTAAAAACCTAGGAAAGTATCTGGTGATTCACAGCGATGTAAATTGCTTGTAAGCTGCAGGTAATAAACTTTTAGTAAAATAAATGTTACATTGCTTATTGGCCTATTTTTTGTTAAGTGCCTATTTTGATGCCTAAATCCCATATTTTTAATGCTTATTTGCCTGCCTATTTTAAACACATTTTTGGTGCCTAAGAATCCGGTCCCTACTTATTACTAGCCTTCGTGCAAATTAGGTTACATTTATTCTGAATTCAAGCTTCCTCCACTCAAACGGATTATAATAATTAATAAGTATGCGCATATATCGAACATTGGTAGTAAGACGCGGTGTTAGAATAAAATAAAAAAATTGTCTTACCTAAAATCGTGTTTTTACATTATCAACAGACTCAATTAAAACTAGAGATAACATTTTGAAATAAATGAAAATATTGTCTAAATTTTATCAAATTTACTTACACTCGTATGTGTTAGACCCCTAGGTCGCATGTTCAATAATGAACGTTTCAAAATCATACTTCACTAATAACGTTAGGTCAAACATAGCACGTTGTGAAAATTGAAAATCCTCTATGTTTAGGTCAAATCCTGAATATTGAATCCCCATTTACCCGAAATGACCCCTAAATACTTTTAACAAGTTCACCTACGCATTTCCATTGTTAAAATATGCAGTATATTTCATAACAATATGAACGCGTTTGTATTTTAAATTAATAGACTACAAATTGGCTTTAATTGGGGTGATTTTTCAACAGTTTTCAGACAACCGCGACAATATTGTATAACACATACACTTTAGGAAAGGTTTAAATAGAGAAAACACGTGATAAAAAAAGGTAACAATGATACAATTCAAGTGATAATTTAAAACTAAAGATAAAATAAATTATTTTAGTAGTGATCCTACCTTATAAACAAAAACATACGAATTTAAATATGACGATCTTGAAGGAAGCTCTCTAAGTTGAATTTAAAAATTGATGCTTTTATGATTATATTCGAATTACTTTGATAGCTATTGTTGCACTATGAAGTTCCACAGTTGTTTAGTCCGGTATAATTAAACTGACGCATAACTGCGTTTACACCACAATGAAATACACTCGGGCACCAAACTATTGATAGATGCGTAGACACGTTTAGAGTGCATCTAGAAAAACAATTAGATCAGACGGTTAGAAAGGGAAAAATACACTATGTCAATGCGGGAATTGCCGATACCAACGTGTTTTTAAAATGAATGTTCGTTGGTGCGAAGTACTAAAAGAAGATAGTATTGACTCTTGCCGCCAGGTTTCAATACTAAATGTTAGTGAGCTCTAGCGGATGAATTTAAAACCAATTGAATTTGTCTCGGCTGCTAAGTCGATGTTGGACGAGATACATCCAACACTAATTTAATCAGATCTTGATAGTTTCTTAAACAGTTTATCACCTTAATTGGATTAAGTTCCAATTTTTTCGACTACCAAGCCGTGAAATAAACAAAATGACAGCAAATCTTTAAAAAAATTAGGTCAGAATTTCAACCAATGCAACATTAGTTTTGTTTTAAACTGCTATAAAGTTGATTTAACCATGCCAATGGCTCATATTAAACACACACTTTTCACTTAATTACTCCTGAAAATACAAAAAAGACATTACTTACCACAAGAATGTGTAATTAACTGAATCAGTACCTTGTGGTCTTTCTGTCTAAGGTGTCTGGCTTTCAGTAGTTTGAATTGACTTAGATTTAGAGATGTTCAAATCTCGAACTGATGAAGAAAAAGGGGTGGGGGTACAAACGATTGATCTGTTTAAGTTTTCCCAGTGATAATCTCGATCATTTATTTATTTTTAACACCGCGTCTTACTTCATTTTCAGGTTATACGTATATATGATAATTATGTAGGGATGAGGAAAGAAACACTTTTAGATGCATTCTACCAGCATTTGCGTGGAAGGAGGGTGGGAAACCATCTAGGAAAAACCAACTTCAGTAGGCCAGCCTTACACGAGAGTGACGCCTTAGATCGTTTAGCCACTGAAGAGGGTATCTCCCATTTAAATTAAGTATTTAATAATATTTGAGACCAACGCAAAAAGTGACTAAATAAAAATAAATATAATCTTAGCTCAGTCGGTAGCGCGTCCGTCAACTGAACTAAGGGTCCTGGGTTCGATTCCAGGCATGGACGAAACATTTATCATTGGTGAAATGTGGGTTTACCCTTATACATTTATAAATTAACGGCCGTGGAATTGAATGTTGTGCCTGTCCTAGTCTAAGATTATAAGACATGAAGCTACGACAGGCCTAGCAAGCCGGTAGTGGAAAATATATGGCTCTAATAAAAAACTGACCACAGACTGGAAACGGTAATTGATGTAAACAAATTTTCAACTGCTGGACTGAACTGAAAAAACACTTTGAGACATTTAATTATTCCCTATTCTAGACCTTACAGTTTTATAAGCCATGATTTATTATAGCCGTATAAATGAGCCCACGAACTAAACGTCAAGTTTATCTAATCAGGTTTACCGAAGACTAGATAAAGGTTGAAACCCTACTGGTAATTCGGAGTGGGTTTTTTTTTACTTAAATGGTATTTCACTCCCCATCCACAAATATGATGGTACACTTCTTCAATTTTTTACCTTCCTCATACCTAGTTTATTAGTGTAACTGAAAGAGACTATCTTGGACAATTATAACCTTTTCTTAAGGACAGACCATTGGAAAATGTTTTTAGTGGATCTACTTTCATGTAATCATGCACCAAGTCATGTGAAATGCTTGTGTCAATTTTGATAAATATTATCAATACCTATAAATATCTATATTAATAATATAGTAAAAAAAGCTTCAGTGGCTGAACAGTTTAATGAGTCACTCGCGTGGTAATACTCCTGCTGATGATGAGGGGGGACGGGGTTTAAACCCCAGTCGTGTCTACTGAAGGTATTTGTTTCTAAATAGTTTCCCACTCTCATTCAACTCAACTGCTGCCTCTAAAATTCTGACATCCCTACGCCATTAGATTATTTGTCATCACTGCGTATAACCTTAGCGAGTAGTAAGACTCAGTGATACAAAGAAATCAATATATTTTTTATAAAAATAATTTTTTTATTTAAATCAACAACTTGACTAAATGAAAAATGAATTCTTCTCTAAAGTGTTTTAGCTACTAATTAATAATATACATTAAATAAAATAATGTCAACCATATAATATATTGAGTAATGCAACGTTTTGAGACAACCTTTTACTTAAAATTTAAGTTTTATTCAACAAACAAATGTTAACACATTTTCAAAAATATAATAATATACAAAAGTAAACTTAACAAATACAATAAATAGCCTAATTGCTGTGTCTAGTCATAATATAGTTTAAGTACATTCTTATTGGACCAGACTGATTTTATTTCGACACAATTTACAGAATATCACCAATGCTATTACTGAATCTAAGAAACCCAATTATTTTGCTCCAAACAAATAGCCTACATCTTAATAGCATCACCAAACAAATATTATAATAAATAGAGGTTCAATAATTTTAACAAAATTCACTGTACAATTATTTACAAAAGCAAACTTAAAAAATACTAAAATAGTATTTAAAAATAGGTTTCTAGTATGGAACACCCAAATTCTTGATTCCTCTAATTCTATTTAATTCAAGCAATACTAGATTTGTAAAAATTATCAAGAAAGTCTTAAATACAATCATGAAGAGCTTGTCTTAAACAAATCGTAAAAGGAATTAAATAGACTTTTGATGTTGAGAGTAACAAGAACACTAATTATTAATTTACTAAAAAAAGTTATTTGTGTTTATGACGTAATATACACGATAAACAAAATAACATTTTGTCGGTGGTGCCAAGGCTTAACTTCTTTTTTATTACATTGTTAGTTCTTCATTTTAACTAAAATCGTTTCTGACACTTTAGCTCACTCGGTAGCATGTCTGCCCACTTAGTTAGGGATCCCGTGTTCGATTCCTGGTAAGGCTGAAAATTTATCATTGGTGAACTGTAGGTCTACCCTTTCGCAGTGATAAATTAACGGCCGGGGACTGGATGTTGTGCCTGTCCTAGTCTTAAGTTAGATTATAAGACATATGAAGCTATGACAGGCCTAGCAAGCTGGTAGTGGAAAATATACGGCTTGAATAACCACAGGCTGGAAACTGTAATAGAGGTAAAGTAAATCTTAACCAAAATTGTATGTTTTTAAATATACGAGTAGTCAAATTTGGCATAGTGATTGGAAAAAAGTTTAATTTGGATTCGAGAAATATAGATTCGACATTCGAACCATCTTAAAAACTGTCTAGTTGATTTCAAAATCTTATTTTTAAAAATAAAAATGTTTTGAAATTGGTTTGACATGATTACGTAAAGTGTATTTTGGACTTTCCACTGTATTATGGGTCTATATTTGAGGTAAGGTAATATAAACCAAACGTAGGTCAGCTTTGTTTAAACTGTTGGGTGAGTCTACAATATAATAACGTACCGGAAAAATCTTAAGTTTTGAATAATTTAGTTTTATTATTAGAGATATTTTGATGTTCACTTTCTGAACAAATGGTCAGCAACAGTAGTTCTTTAATAGAAAACTTTCAGAAAATAAATAAATCTCTATACGAATGAGAAGCAAACTTAAAAAAATGCCAGGCATGCCAGAACCCTAGAATGAAGGATCCTAAACAACTTCATGTTTTAGGTTCGTATAAAAAATGTTCCTTATGCTTGACATTTAGAAGAATATATTTACAATATCTATAAGACGTGTCAATAAAAAATAGAATAAAAAAGTAGTTCTATTTTATTTTAGACAACTTCGTTGGCGAGTAACATTGCTGATAAGACATGGCGGAACCAAACAATCGAGCAACTAAAATTGTTATATTTTTAAAATATTGGTATAAAAATAAAGGTCTAGCGATCCTTTCAAAGAAATATGTTATATTACTAATTTTCATGGTAGCTACTAAATAAATACAATATTTTTGGCGCAGTAACTGAAAAATATGTTGTTTGGTCTTTACAAGTTCATCCAACGAAAGTAGAAATGGATCAAAAATAATTTTGGCCAGCCAAATCTACCAAGCCAAATATAAATTATCTTGCAATTGGAAGAAAAAAAAGTAGTTCCAAGCCATAAGAAACATTTATTTTTGTTATAAAAATACCAAGTGTACCCTATAGTAAATTATATAAAGCTATTTTGTAAAACATAAAAAGATGTATGTATTTATGTAGACATAAACATTAAGAAAATTAACAGTTTTTGATACTTTGATTAATTAATCCTCTAAAAGACTATATAACTATGCAAGGCAGTAGCCAGGGGGAGGTTTTGGGGTTTCGAACACCCCGAAATTTTACTAACATATATATTTGCTTTATTTATGGTTCAAACAATATCAAAATTAAGATACAAGTACAAATTAGGGGGCTGTGTTACCATAAAAAGTAATTCAGAGAGCTTCTAGAGGTGTTTAATATTTAGAATTTTTCCTGGCCTCTGGTAGTTATGGGGTTATTTTGTCATAAAAAAACTTCAAATAGCTTCCAGCAACTGAGGGATATGGCTACCAACCCCCCCCCCCCCCCCCCCGAAATTATTGGCTGGCTACGGCCTTTTAACTATGAGCAACATTTTAAGTATTTTCACTCAAATAACTACGGTTTAACACTCACGTGAGTTTTTTATTTATGAAAAACTAGGTAAACAGTGATAACACACAGCTACTGCAAATAGTTTTTCGTTATTAAAAAAAACACGTACAGAACTATTAAATTATGAACTAATTCGAGGTTCTTTTTTTTTTTTGAGAGATGGTAAACAACAACAAAAAAACTTTGTTATTGTTTAAAGTTTTAGTGTTATAACTAAAACAACAAAATTTTAAATCTCTTCATATATATATATATATATATATATATAATCAATAAATATATTAATAAAGGCTACCAACATTTATAATTTTAGATCCAGACGCTATGAAATAAGGATTAATTTTTCAAGATTCAAAAAAGTTAAGCTAACATGTTCTAATTTAGAATATGTCATATTTTAATTTCATTGAAATAAGATTATAATTTAGATATTCCCGCAGAGTAGTCAAAGGATGCATTAACGTTTTATTTAGACGAGTAAGGCAGGTTTTATAAGCTCTGATAAAAGTTGAGGCTAGTCTTATAAATTTTTTTAAGTTTTAAATAATGATACCTTTGTTTAAGAAAAATTGTTTGTCAAGCATATTTACATAATTATATAAAATATATATTTTTTATATTATTTGCTTTATATGAATAGATTTTTTTTTTTCAAAAATAAAAATATCCTTTTTCCTCAATTATAAATGAAAGAAGATATATCACGTGTTTATGATGAGAATTACTTTAACCCTAGCCGTCTTATTTAGTTTAACATTAGTATAATTTGTTTTAAATATACATTTAGATCCACTTTCTAACATGTTTAGTCTACTCATCTCTGTATACAAATAGGCAACGATTATTACATTTTCATGATATTCTATAGACATCTACTAAAATATATACAACGAGCTATATATATATTTTTATAAATTATTTGTACACATCAGACACATAGTTTAAATACTATTAAATAATATTCACAATTATTATTATTATTATTGGAGACTTAATAATAATACATTGACTTCTAATATATTTACATTTCAAGGTGAAATAATCTTTTTGCTTGTCACAGTTAATAGACAGCTACAGGAGTAACCTGGCAAATTCTGAAATCAGAAAAAATTAAATTTTATACATATTATCTGTAATATTTCTTCTAAGGTTCCGTTTACAAACTAATAAAATATGTGTTCTCTTCTCATTTGGCTCAACAATATTTTGTGTTTTGAGTGATTTATTTAACAATCTATTTTTTTTAAATGGGGTGTGTCTGTGTCATGGACACGGCCGTGTGTTGTACGTGAATACGTTTAAACTTAAACGAACATCGTAGCTTCTCAGAGTCAAAAGTTATACTAATTGCAAATCTCGATACGCAGCAAAATAACCTCAAAATGGCGGCGCTTCCCCCTCCACCACGTGCGATGCGTCACTGTTCTCGCTTATCGTAATGAATTCTTTGATCCTTTAGCTATCCAGTGGTATAATTTAATTTTGGATGTAGAGGAAAGATTCGAAACTAACAACACCAAACTTTATCCCCCGATTTTGTTATCATTAGGTTTTTTGAATTGCCCCCGTATGGTAGCAAATTTAAAGACGTATTCACGTCAAAAGAGTATTTAAAAATAAATGTACTATTATGCCTATCTAACCCCACGGTCAAGGACTGGTATTGTCTCAGATAATAATTTTACTTTTTTTAACAGTTTAAACGTTACTAAAAAGCCTTGTTGAGAGTTCCACCTACTTTTAGAGAGATATTATTCCACTGAAGTATTTCTTACGGCAGTTAGTCTCATAACCACTAATACATTATTAAATAATCTTAGTACATGTTGTTGCGAGCATGTTAAAATGACTATTTGTTTGAGTAAGGCTATATCCATGTTTACAATAATACTTTGATCTTAAGTATAACAAGACTTTGGCTGACAGATTGTTGAAAAATAGATCATTCGTTCTACCTTAAATTTGTTTAAAACAGCAAAAACTTAAACTGTAAAGTTTTTAATCCTATAGGGATTGGTTAATACTTTTCATTTTCATATTGACTTGAGCCATATTTTTAAATTGCACTCCAATTATGTTAAACTAGGAAATTCTATGTGGGGATATTCTGGTTTAGGTTGGTACTACTGTTAAATCTGTCGTTCTTTTTTTTTCTTTTCTTTTTTAGATGATCTGTGTCAATTCCTATGATCTTGTGTAGCACTTGAGTCATGTTCGTAATTATTATAATATGTATTGTCAAGTCTAAAACCTGTTAATTATCCCTATAAACTTGTGTACTCTGACAAATTATTATATTAATTAATATTTTTGTACGCCTATCAACGCTTCGATAGACAACCTCCTTGAGACTTTTTCACACCTGTGTTTGGTCAATTTGATAGTGATAATCTGCTCCGTCTATCACAAAGTGGTAAAACATTAACGAGAATGATGTGGTTGAAACCATTTTTTTTTATTAACTTATCAAACATCAAAACAAAAACTCTACCTTCATAGTTGATCTTTCCGTCTTTGTCGATATCCGCAATGGCCAACATCTCGTTCAACTGGACTTCGGTCACAGTTTCACCTATTATGTCCATGGCAGTCTTCAACTCGTCCTGAAAATATAACTCGTGTTGTGCAAACAAAAAACACAAACTATAATGAAGATTCCTCAAACGATATATATTTATTACTTCCAGAAAAAAAAAATTAAGATTATCAATTGATATTATATAGGATTTAAAAAAAAATTAAACTATTCCTTTTGCGTGCACTTTTAATACTAATGAGCGTGTAGCCAATCCAATTGAGCTTAAAGCCTACCAATAGCTTTTTTTTAGTAGTGACGTCACTAGGGGCGGAAATATTGTTTGTTCAGGCTTTTTAAACTGTTGACTGTAGATTAGATAACGCTGTATGGAGGTAGATTATTTTTTTCAAAATATCTGTGTTTGACATTTATGCCAGATCACTTTCAAGATTATTAAACAAATATATCTAAAATTTCATATTTCAAGGTTTATGTTTACTACTAGAATACGATTTAGAAAATGAATTTTTACAAAACTGTATTTTTAAGTTTAACTGAATTAACAAAAAAATTCTCAAAGAATAAAATAGGAGAAAATTTATTTTCTATTATAGTTTACCTATTTAGATAAGCATGCACAGCTTATGCCTTTAAACTCTTAAATATACTCACTCAAATCTAATTATATTTATATTGTATCATAATATGATACCTATTATATACCCTGTTAAAATACAGATAAACATTTAATCTTATGATATAATCCTCAGTCAGGCATTGAACCAATTATTTAAATTTCCTCGTTTAATACCTGTGTTACTTTTTATATATTTTTAATTAAGTGAATATATTGTATGTAGCCTACGCAAAAAAAACTTTTCAAAGATAAGGAAGAGAAAGTAATTAGGGAAGAATAATAATAAATGTGTATTTATTGTATTTGTCCAGCTTAGGGGCTGGGCAGGCTAAGGCCTTTGATTAGAAATGGATCTGACTCAAAATTGAGAGAAGGGTTTCACTGTAGGATTTTAGTCCTTCCTCCATGGCAATTTGGGTACATTTCCTCTAAAATAGCTTCCTTACCTGAACCTGTTATAATAAATTTTAGGTTAAATTTATAAATAAAAGAAAGTTTGCTAGCCAAATTTATTATAAATTTTTTGGAATGATCCTTTCCTTACCTTTGTGATGTACCCGTTACAGTCTCTATCAAACACCCTAAAGGCCGCAACAAGGTCCTTGGTAATGTCGTCAGCTGTGTCCCCACCAGCGCCCTCTACCTCTTCTGTAAGGGACTGGATACGAGCCACCCACTTAAGGAACTCTGCCTCGTCGATCAGCCCACTGCCTGTACAAACAATACAATACACGTCACAAGCGCTATCTGTGTAGGAGTTTCGATACTACCAACACATTGCTGGGAACGCCTCATCGATCAGCCCGGTGCCTGTTCAAACAATAACAATACAAGTCACAAGCGCCATCTGTGTAGGAGTTTCGATACTACCAACACACTGCGGGAACGCCTCGTCGATCAGCCCGATGCCTGTTCAAACAATAACAATACAAGTCACAAGCGCCATCTGTGTAGGAGTTTCGATACTACCAACACACTGCGGGAACGCCTCGTCGATCAGCCCGGTGCCTGTTCAAACAAGAACAATACTAGAGCTCTCAATAGTAAGAGTACGGCCAACCATTGAAATGGCACTTGCCGACAAGGGCGGGCTGTGATTGGCCCACGTGACTCCCACGTTTACCACTGACCTAGCTGGCAGTAAGCAGACTGCTGGGCTCTTATGGAAAATATGTTTCTTCAGAGGTATTTTCACTCATTATCGAAATAACGCAGAAATATTTTTTCTTTTGGATGCAGAACACGTTAAAAAAAAAAGGATGTAGGATTCCATTCAATACCTTCTGTACCAAAAACTTAAAAAAGAAAATTAGTTTTGCTCAATCGAAAATCGAGATTGAATTGGTAGCCGGGAAAAAATTTCACAGCTTTGTCATGTCAGTTCTTTTTGATTTTGATTTGTGTTTAGTATCCCTAATTAATCATGCCTCAATGGGTTTTTATTATTTTTTTTATTGCTATTTAGTGATAAGATATCAATAAATTGGTATTAAATTTAAATAGCCTGAACCAGTACTTAATACAAAATCGTGTGCTATAAGTTAAAATAAATATTCACGATATTTATAATGAATATTATTACAATGATAGTGAATGGCTTGTTCGCCATCTTATGTTCAATATACTTGTTGACCTAAATAAATAACATTCTGAAAATTGAAAAATGACACCTGAACATGGAAATCGAACCCGGGACCTTTGGCTTAGTACACCAATGCTCTAACTACTGAGCTATCCAGGTCTTGTACCTAGGGTCATCCTTCACTCATATTTTAAGGCAGAGTCTATGATGGACGTTATCTGATAGCGCGTGATCTTAATAAAATCAGACATTTGTACCCGACTATTTTCCGCACATCCATCATAGCTAAAACATATTCCTTTTATATTATATATATATACTCATATATATACTGTATTTATAATATAAATATATGTGTGAAATGTTAAAACATAATTCCTTTCATATTCTACATATATATAATAATATATATTCTACATATATATAATAATATATATTCTACATATATATAATAATATATATTCTACATATATATAATAATATATATTCTACATATATATAATAATATATATTCTACATATATATAATAATATATATTCTACATATATATAATAATATATATTCTACATATATATAATAATATATATTCTACATATATAAATAATATATATTCTACATATATATAATAATATAATTCTACATATATATAATAATATATATTCTACATATATATAATAAATATATATTCTACATATATATAATAATATATATTCTACATATATATAATAATATATATTCTACATATATATAATAATATATATTCTACATATATATAATAATATATATTCTACATATATATAATAATATATATTCTACATATATATAATAATAATATTCTACATATATATAATAATATATATTCTACATATATATAATAATTATATTCTACATATATATAATAATATATATTCTACATATATATAATAATATATTCTATATATATAATAATATATATTCTATATATATAATAATATATATTCTACATATATATAATAATATATATTCTACATATATATAATAATATATATTCTAATATATATAATAATATATATTCTACATATATATAATAATATATATTCTATATATATAATAATATATATTCTATATATATAATAATATATTCTATATATATAATAATATATATTCTATATATATAATAATATATATTCTATATATATAATAATATAATTTTCTATGATATAAATATATGTATGAATTGCTAAAACATATTCCTTTTATATTATATTTATATATACTAATAGTACTATAGTATTTATAAATATAATCACAACGTTCACTCACAGGGTAGGCAAGAAACTGTGCAAATAGCTCATAAAACAACTCCGTACTTAATCCATCCTCACTAACTTTCTCCACACTTCCCTATCCTTGCACATTTCCTTCGCTTCAACATCCATACACCGAGTCATACATCCTCTTTTATTCTTAAAACCGTTAAAAACATATTCATCTGCCACATTTAGCCACGTCTTACATGGCCTACTCCTTCCTTTTGATCCACACACTCTACCTTCATATATTTGCTTCGTCACTCGATCCACACTCATCCTCTCAACATGCCAAACCAACGTAAGATGGTTATTTCACATTGACTTATTGGATTCCCTTTCAATATAAATACAAAAAAATATATGTTTAATTCAACAAGGGTTAACAAATATATGTGCTACTGCACGTTTTTATAATATATTATTAAAAATAAGATGTAAACACATTTACAATTTCAGCTTACTTGAATTAAAATTGAGCTTCGTGTTTAATAGGTCATTTATATAGTAGAAAAATGGCACTTAATATTACTTATTAACTCATGTATTTTGGTTTAGTCTATTATTGCTTTAGTGCAGAATTAAGGCCCCAACACAAAACTCCATGTCTGTAGGTCCGTAGTCCGTACCCCGTATTCCTGGTTCATAAGAAATTCTACTAGTGATTACAGAGTCAATATCCGTAATCACGTGACCGTTTCAAACAATAAGATAGTAAGAGAATTCGTCCAATCAAAAAAATTTGAAAAAAAAGTCTACAATAAGGAGAAAGCGTTAAACAGTCAGCTGATTAAATAAGAATTAAAGAAACCAAAAACAACTTTGTTGAGAAAACTTCCAGTATATATTAAAATGTTGGTTAAGTACAATCACAAGAAATATATTTATAACTCAATTTTAACCATCAAACTTAAAATAAATGTTTGCAAGAGCCTGAAAATGCAAAACGGATGTACTAGTATTTTGGATGAAAACAAAACAAGCACTTTTAATATGTTTTATAATAGGGGTGTTGAACCTACAAAAGCAAAGCCAATATTTCTGAGAACTCTGTATTTCTCAAAAAACATTTTCCTAGAAGCCGCTCTTCCTAGGGTGTTTAGATTTTTAGAAAAACGTTTCTGAAATAGCTCCACGTGTAGCCATCTTTTCATTTTGTATATGTTTCCATAGCAACGGATCGTCTCACTGTCATTCGTTCTTTTATCTCAATGCGCATGCACATATTTACTCGGCTGTGATTGGTAGTCCGTATAAAATAGTCCGTAGAAATTTAAAGTTGGGCAATTTCTACGGAGTAAGGACTTACGGATAAGGACTATGTGACCATAGCAATCTGATACTGTGGCATCGATTTCTTACGGACCACGGACCTACGCATACGTAGTCTTGTGTCGTGGCCTTTATTCGGATTCCGGTCGCACTCCAAGGTGAATAGTCACTAGTATATTGGTTGAATTAGTGTGATCCTCTCTCACCAGATTCGCTGGCTTCGTTTATAAGATCGTGCACCAGCTCATCCCTCAGTTGTATGCCCATGTTCTGTAGCATAAACTGCAGCTCACCGGCTGTGACGTGGCCATCTCTGTTTCGGTCGAGCAGACCAAACGCTGTTCGTAGATCTTAAAAAAAAAAATTAAATCATATTACCACAGGGACAAAATTATATTCCACCTAACCTCAAGATACTAGACTGTAAATAGGGATGTACTTAGCTTTAGAGACTAGATTTTGCCTATTTGCCTTTTCTTTAATCGTAAAACATAGGCAGTTAAGGCGTATGGTGCATATTATTACGAGTACAATATGTTAATTTTATATGACTATTGAGTGAATAAGAGCCTTACCTATTTCGCCTTTGGCCTCTTTTATAAGAGAAGGAATTTTTTTGTTGAAAAAGAGAGTCCAGTTTCTTAAATTTATAAGTTGTTGCATAGGTACTTGTTAGGTTTGACAAAAATATAAACCATTGTTAAATATCTTTCATTGAGCGTAAATTAGGTGGAGGACAATTAAAGCAGGGGCAGACATCTTGGGAGGACAACGGTACCAGTGGCAGACATCTTGGGAGGACAACGGAAGCAGTGGCAGACATCTTGGGAGGACAACGGAAGCAGTGGCAGACATCTTGGGAGGACAACGGGACCAGTGGCAGACATCTTGGGAGGACAACGGGACCAGTGGCAGACATCTTGGGAGGACAACGGGACCAGTGGCAGACATCTTGGGAGGACAACGGGACCAGTGGCAGACATCTTGGGAGGACAACGGGACCAGTGGCAGACATCTTGGAGGACAACGGGACCAGTGGCAGACATCTTGGGAGGACAACGGACCAGTGGCAGACATTGGGAGGACAACGGGAGCAGTGGCAGACATCTTGGGAGGACAACAGGAGCAGTGGAAGACATCTTGGGAGAACAACAGGAGCAGTGGAAGACATCTTGGGAGAACAAGTGAAGCTACGACCGGCCTAACAAGCCAATATTGTAAAATATATGGATTGAATCAAAAAAACTACCAGGCCACAGGTTGGAAACAGTAATTGATGTAAAGTAATCCGCTCCCTGCTTATCACACACACACACACACTTAATAACCAACCATTATCCTTACGTTAAAAGGCAACCAACATTTCACCTTGGTGGCGATGTCAGGGCTAGAATGTCTTAGCAATGTCCCGAACTGGTATCAAACAAGATATATAGCGAATAGGTTAAAAAAATACACCTGGACATGAGCATCGAACCATGGACCTTTGAGTTAGTACGCCAATGCCCTTACCACTGAGCTATCCCTAGAGTTTCCCACGCCCAGTGTATGAATATCATCGACTACCAAGAGCTATCATTGATATTTACGTCCATCACAGACTCTGCCTTAAAATATAAGAATGACCTTGATCACGGGACAGCTCAGTGAGAGAGTATTGGCTAAGAGTGGAACGCGTTAGACCACGTGGCCGATTATATCAGCACACGAGAATTTCTATGAGCAAGAGCGAAAGGACATACCGATTTTTACCAGGAAAGATATTTTCACATAGTTTACAGAGTTCTTTTACATGCCATAATCGAACAGGGACAGACGGCTTTACTTACAATCCGAATGAAGTTGTGCTATGGATTTCTTAAGCAAAAGAAAAATCTATCAACCCCGGCTGTGTTTGAACCCACGAACACTGAGGTCGACACTTATTTTTTTAAAATTAAAAGTAGTGTCAAATCTTAATATAATTTTATTTTTTCTTCTTTTAAAAAAAATATAATTAATACCACTCTTAAGGATTGTTTGGTATTCTACAGTCTTATTTTCATAATAATCCTGTTGTGTGAAAACTGGAAAATCTTGTTGCCAACATGGTGGGGAAAAAATTACTACAATTGTATTTACATTCTTTAGTCCGTTTAATCACTTAAGTAAAGAAAAGTTTTACCATAGTTCATCAGGAATTACTATTGGAACATTTTGATAAATTTTAGATTCAATTTATAATAATAATAAAAAGCAAATAAGAAATAATTCTAGAATGACAAATTAAAGTGATTTTCGATCATTGTTGGAGGTCAATAGTGGACTCCCTATAAATCAGAGTTTAGTATTGACTTAGTCCTGTTTTACCAATCACCAAATAGAATGTAAATTTGTTCCAATCCGAAGTGCGAGTGAACTGCTTTAGAGATGTAATCTCCTTGGCGTGTTAAACGGTAATAAGAGCAAATGGGCGATGTCTGTGCCTTCCACCACACCACACCACAGCCCTGCCTGATGGTCGTATAACTTGGCAACATCAAGGAGCAAACATTTTGATTATTGCTCCAAGTCAATGTTTGCAATCGAAATCTTCTGCTAGCTGCCGGTTTCTACTCTTCCCTACGCCTGATGGTACAATAGAAATTAACGCCACTATCACAAAGTTTTTAAAGAAAAAGTTTTTTGGTCGAAATAAATTAAATTATATTTTGGTGGATACATTTAGTTTTACTTTATGCATGGAATAATATCAATAGTTCTTGAATATATTAATCAATAATATAATAAAATAAAGGACACTTTTTTTAAATAAAGAGAAAAGTTCTCAAATTCCATGAAACCTGTGGAAAAAAAAATTCAAGAACTGCTGTTATTACTCTTGGTAGAAAATCAAACAGGGCATCTACTGGAGCAATATTTTATTTATTTTATTAAAATAACTTTTATAAAAACTAAAAAAAAAAATTACCGACCTTAACACTAGAAGGACAGGGGGTTTACCTAGGACAGTAACCGGCTATTTTGGCCGGTATGGTTATTATATTACTGGTATAAAATAAAATTAGCTATTTTTTTCTGTAAGGTGCATGTTTTTAGCTTTTACTTTTTATTAGAAGTGTATTAATCACAACTTGTGAATGTGAGGAATGCCAGGCCTCCACCGTGGTTCGAATCCCACGTTAAACTGTAGGTCCTCCATTTCATTTCACAATCACCCTACCATTACACATTAGCGTAAGTGCGTATAACCCGAACGGGTAGTAAGACGCGGTGCTAATAATAATAATAATAATAATTTATTAGAAACTAGGAAGAAGCCATGGGAATAAAGTTAGTGAGAGCGTGTTAGCTGTCACGAGGAGAAACAGGATTAGGAATGAAGTTATCTGGGGAAGAGTTGGGGTACAGGGAGTACATGAGATAGTAGAGGAAGCAAGACTGAGATGGTATGGGCATGTAATGAGGATGTTGGAGTACATGAGATAGTAGAAGAAGCAAGACTGAGATGATATGGACATGTAATGAGGATGTTGGAGTACATGAGATAGTAGAGGAAGCAAGACTGAGATGGTATGGTCATGTAATGAGGATGTTGAAGTACATGAGTTAGTAGAGGAAGCAAGACTGTGATGGTATGGTCATGTAATGAGGATGTTGGAGTACATGAGTTAGTAGAGGAAGCAAGACTGAGGTGGTATGGTCATGTAATGAGGATGTTGGAGTACATGAGTTAGTAGATGAAGCAAGACTGTGATGGTATGGTCATGTAATGAGGATGTTGGAGTACATGAGATAGTAGAGGAAGCAAGACTGAGATGGTATGGGCATGTAATGAGGATGTTTGAAAGGATGACAAAAAAAAAGATTGAGATAAAGTATGTAGGAAAAAGACAGCAAGGAAGACCGGGAAAGAAAGATTGTAAGTGAGAGAAGAGAGTAAGGAATTAAAGGAGGAGTAACGGTGGAAGGAAAGAATAAGATGAAGGCATTTAACTAAATTTACCCGTTCACAGGCTGGAAACAAATGATAATGTTGATGGCTTATTAACCATTAACTTGGGGACATCTTATCGTATGAGATGGGTGAAATAATTGAAATTGAGTGTAAACCTTTCTCAAAAAATAACAAGAAACTATGGCTATGATGAATCCAGACATATTCACAGCAAAAATAATATGTTTTAGGATCATTTTATTCACCAGGATTCATTTAATCTTGACTCTACAATTTCCAAACAATAATTTTAAATATAGATTGTCGGAAGCTGTTTTTGTACCTACGTTGTTATTTATGGTGGTATCTCAAGCTATGCTGTGTTCGACGAGTAATTTATTTTTAATTAAAGGCTTCTTAAATTCAAATTGGTGGCATATCTAATATTTGGCAAATGTAAAGTTTTGATCCTGTAACTTGGCGATGTATCATACTCAAACATATGGACATGGGGAAAGAGACAGGGGGTGACAGCCGGACAGACAGGGGGACAGGGGGACACACAGGGGGACAGGGGGACAGGGGGACACACAGGGGGACAGGGGGACAGACAGGGGACACACAGACAGGGGGACACACAGACAGGGGGACACACAGGGGGACACACAGGGGGACACACAGACAGGGGGACACACAGGGGGACACACAGGGGGACACACAGACAGGGGGACACACAGACAGGGGGACAGACAGGCAGACAGACATTGGGACAGACAGGCAGACAGACATTGGGACAGAAAGGCAGACAGGCAGACAGACATTGGGACAGAAAGGCAGACAGGCAGACAGACATTGGGACAGACAGACATGGGGACAGACAGGCAGGCAGGCAGGCAGACAGGCAGGCAGGCAGGCAGACAGGCAGGCAGGCAGGCAGACAGACATTGGGACAGAAAGGCAGACAAACACGGGGACAGACAGTCATATTTGTAAAAACCAATATTTTGAGTCCGGGGACAACATAAATCGTACAGCTCCATAAAATCACGAGTAGGAAAATATTTCATCTGTACAATACTTTCTCTTTATGAGAGAGATTAAGAGTGGCCCCTCCCAACCCCCTTACACCCCAAGTGTACCTCGGTAGCCGGTCGATGTCCCACATAAAAAGATAATCACGGGAACCCAATCATGAATTATTCCGGACAAGTCTGTTCCTTCAGAAACTTCTGTGAGGCGGCTCATCATCCGCGCGGCGGTGTGCGTGACCCGGAGAAGTTATAAAACTCTCGAGCGACACGGAACTAGACCGGGTCAAGATAAAATCCGGTGCCCTCCACGTTACCAAGCTAAAATACCGTGATGCTACAACAGAACCACCAATGAATGGCCATCGTTCAGTGTTCGAATGGTCTAAGAGGCATCACACTTGTAATAATACACAGCACTGCCGATGACAGGGAAGATGAGGGTTATTTCCCCACTCTCCCTTCACGCAAATGCATGCGCACTTCTTTAAAATTCAACCTTCCTCAGCCCTAACATAGTAGCGTAATTAATTTAGATATGTGAAAGACTCGAAATTATCTCGATCAGGCAAGAAAAAATAATATCGCGATCTCTTCTCGAAAATTCAAGAAATTAAAAAAAAAAAGTTTAGTACCGTACAGACCAGAAAATAGAAAGCACTCCCCCCCCCAAAAAAAAAACCTTCATTAAGAAATGTTTAGGATATAAATATTGTTTATCAATAACAAACTTTGACATAAGCTGTTACACTACAACATTAAATTATAAATGGTATAAATTAAATTATTATTATTATTATTATTACTATTAGCACCGCGTCTTACTACCCGTTCGGTTTATACGCACTTACGCTAATGTGTAATGGTAGGGTGATTGTGAGATGAAATGGAGGACCTACAGTTTAACGTGGGATCCGAACCACGGTGGAGGCCTGGCATTCCACACATTCACAAGTTGTGATTAATACACATCTTGTCAGAGGTGAAGGAAGGGTTTGGCAATCAGATAAATCTGTGCTGGGACCGAGGATTGAGCCCCGGACCCCCAGCACAGAAGTCTGACACCTTATCTCTAGATCACTAAGTCACCGTATAAATTACATCTATCACCTTTTTTAAAAAAACATCTCGTCTTACTACCCGGTCAGCTTTTACGCATACGTACTAACTACGCTAAAGTTTTTAGGGATTAGTAAGACTATATTTAAAGGAATTGTATCCGAATTTGTGTGGCGGGAGAGTGGAAAACCATTTTGGGAAAACCACCCTCAGTAGGCCTACATCCGGCCGAGATTCGAACCTCGATCTCCCAGACATCGGCAGTGTGGTCTACTGCGAGAGTTGCGCCTTAGACCATGCGGCCAATAAAGCAGGTACCATTTTATTAATTGCGCTTAAAAGTTTTAAGTGTATGAATAAGATAATCCCAAGCAAGAAAATGTCAAAAAGGAATTCTATAAAATATATAATCAGCTACTCTCGCAATAGACTAGACTGCCGATGGAAGATCGAGCTTCGAATCTTGGTCGGGTGTCCTTAAGGTGGCTTTTCCAAAATGTTTTTTTTACACTTTCCCTACACGTAAATGCGGGTACACTTCCTCTAACGAGGTAGCAAGAAGCTGTGAGAAAAAACAAAAGGTAGAACACAAGTGATTTGAATCCTAATTGGGAGTCCTCACAAACCAAGACGAAACTAACACCTTAATCCGCAAACCTTACAGGTGCAGTCCTCGAACTGGTTATGTTCGGTTGATAGAGAGCCCCATTTTACACTTTCAAACAAATAGCTATGGTTAAATAGAGGCTACTCAATGCACACTCCATTTAGCTTGATAACCTTATCGTGAGGGATTAAACTATGGCCCTATCTTATAGCAGAACAATCTTTTGACTCCACCTAAGGGTGGGGGTTTAACCGTACTGCCCTCAGTCCTCGCTCCTAGATATTAACCAGTTGTATAGGACTTACAGACTAACTTAACCTAGGTCATCACGTCTAATACTTCACATTCAGACTATCTGCTAGATATTTACTAATTGGATAGCAGGACTTACAAACTAACTTAACCTAGAACAGCACGTCTAATACTACACATCCAGTCCTAGCTCTTAGATATTTACTAATTGGATAGCAGGACTTACAAACTAACTTAACCTAGGACAGTACGTCTAATATTACACACCCAACCTAGCTACTAGATATATTACTATATTGTATAACAGACTTACAAACATAACTTAAACTTAGGGCAGATTACATACTAAACTACACACCTAGCCACTAGCTCCTAGATATTTACTAATTGAATAGCAGGACTTACAAACTAACTTAATCTAGAACAGTACGTCTAATACTACACACCGAGCCCTAGCTCCTAGATATTTACTAATTGTATACAGGACTTACAAACTAACTTAACTTAGAGCAGTATGTCTAATACTACACACCTAGCCCTAGCTCCTAGATATTTACTAATTGGATAACAGGACTTACAAACTAACTTAACCTAGAACACCACGTCTAATACTACACACCCAGCCGTAGCTCTAGATATTTACTATTGTATAACAGGACTTACAAACTAACTTAACCTAGAACAGCACGTCTAATACTACACACCTAGCCCTAGCTCCTAGATATTTACTAATTGTATAACAGGACTTACAAACTAACTTAACTAGGAACAGCACGTCTAATACTACACAGCCAGCTCTAGCTTCTAGATATTTACTGATTGGATAACAGGACTTACAAACTAACTTAACCCAGGACATCACGTATAAAACTACTCAACGAGATTAAGCACCTATATATTTGTTAATTTGATTAGGTCGAACCATCATACAAGCTTCTCACACCCAACGGAGGTCAAATGGTCTAATCTGTCACTCTGCAGATTTGACGTTGACGGGGAGACACGAGATTCGAATCTCGCCCGCGTATACCGAGGGTGGTTTTTGTCTAAACTGTTCCCACGCTCTACCTCCACACAAATTTAGTTAAAACTCAGGTGACCTGGTGGTCTAGGTGTAAGGTGTACGGATTTCTGTGCTGAGGGTCCGGGGTTCAATCCTCGTCCCGGCACAGATTTATACTGATTGCCAAACCCCTTCCTTCACCTCTGACAAGACGTGTATTAATCACAACTTGTGAATCTGTGGAACACCAGGCCTCCCACTATGGTTCGGATTCCACGTTAAACTGTAGGTCCTCCATTTCATCTCACAATCACCCTACCATTACACATTAGCGTAAGTGCGTATAACCCGAACGGGTAGTAAGACGCGGTGATGATAATAATAATAATAATAATAATAATAGTTAAAACTCCCTCCAAAAAAAAAACCTACCTTCTTTATCCTCAATTCGTTTCAGTAAATGATTGTACGTTTCAGGACGTGTAGTAAAACACGACGCAAAAAAAGAAATTATAAAATCCATCAACAACACACGTAATTGAACAAAAAATATTATCAGAACTTATATTGTTTATTAAATAAGTATTTGGTAAAAGCAAGCAAGCACGCACGCAAAACAAAACATTAAATAGTTCTCACCTTCAGGCATGTCGAGCTTGGACAGACGAGTGTCTCGAGGCGTGTAAACGAACGTCAAACGAACGTGAGAACCGCTCAAGGATGACGGAACCGTCAGTCAACAGCGCTCATCACCGACTGAGGAGAAGTGCCACGGCCAACATTGGAACTAGATGAGGCGAGTTCGGTACGCTCCGCTGGGCGCTCGTGTTGTTTGCGATTGAGATGTAGGGTAGGTGAAGAATGGTAGGTGTTTTTTTTGCATGTTTTTTACGTCAAATCGACTCGCTTTGCTCGTTGGGGGCTCCGCCGTCAAAAACCCCTCGTGGGTTTTCTTTGCAAGTGGATGCAAACTAATGTAATTCCAGCGTTGTTTTGAACGTAACAACTTAAAGTTACCGGTATTGTATTGTATTTTTCACAAATTATTTTAGTTTTCCATACTTATAGGGCAGCTAGAATCGTCAAATTTGGCACGCTAATGAAATTGGATGTGCCAATATTCCTGCCATATTTTATGATTCTAGCTGTCCCATAAGTCGTGTCAGAAAATTAAAAAATATGTGGAAAATAGTGCAAAATTTATCTAAAATCAAAAAATCTAGCTCTATCTAAGGTATAACCGATGGAGATACGACAAAAAGTAATAGGACCAAACTTGTGGATCTCACCAAATCCGTAGCTTTTGGTGCAATCAGTTTTTTGATAGGTTTTACCGTTTAGGCACAAGAGACCTCCAAAGAAAGGTCCGCACCTACTTTAAAGTTGCTCCGCCATTTTGTTGGGTTTTTTCGGGGGTTAAAAATTTTTTTTTTAACTTTTTGGAATTTTCCCGTCGGTTTTAGTCTAGAAGCTATAAGTTTGCCAAATTTCAAGTTTCTAGCTCATCTGTAAGTGGCTAAACATTAATGTGAGTGAGTGAGTGAGTCAGCCATGTGGCGTTATAGTAGTATAATTCTGGAGCAGAAACATAGTTTAATTTATTCATATGTGATATCAACAGTTGTTGAATATCTGTCATGATAGCCATAGCGGCATTAGATGAGAAACTTTATAAAGAAGAGGAAAGGTATGTCATTAAAATTCCAAGACATTCAACAACTGTTGATGTCACCGCGTGAAGAAACTTAACTTCCATGTTTCTACTGGAGAATTATATATTTTTTATTTTGGGCAAAAAAAGTTTTTACATAAAAACTGCAAAAAACACTCTTTTCCTTTCCTCTACACCGACTTTTTTTATTTTACTTTTTTATTCCACTTAAATTATTTTTTTGACACGTAACGCTGTCTCTTTAATCACTGATGTATATTCATTTGTAAGTGAGAACCATTTTAAAATCCGTTTTGATGGTCGAATTGGTTTATGGAGTTTTGCTAGACTGACGATGACGGGGAGGTCGGGATTTGAATCTCAATCGGGTGTAATCAGGGTGGTTTTTCCTAAATGGTTTTCCACACTCTCTACCTCTCTATTTTTCTCTCTCTGTCTCTGTCTCTCTCTCTCTCTCTCCACGCAAATGCATTACTAAGCCATTAGTTTAATTAATACATAGGCGTACAGCCCGAACGGGTAGTAAGACGCGGTGCAAACAAAAACAAAACTCTACTAGACACGTGATAGTAAGGGAGGGTGTCTGAATCTCCCCTCCTTACCCACCCCCAAATTTGTGGCCACTTCCATGCAAAAAAAAAAATCACTTTTAAGAATTTTGGGGGGTAGCTACAACACTTAAGATGGGGTGCTAGTGAGCGTGAGTTTAGGGCAGTATTTTCGAAGTTTTTATAGCATAAACATTTGTTGGACAAAATAAATCAAATATTTCTTCTATAAAAACATAGAGGTTAGTTTTCCGCACATGCTAATCTCGACAGTTGTTGAATATTTGTCAAAGGTGTCGTTGAATTTAGTGACAACTTTTTCTCTTTATTTAAAAAGTTTGTCACCAAATGCCGCTATGCTCATGAGAGATATTCAAGAACTCTTGAGATTAGCATGTGCAGAAAGCTAAACTCTATGTTTCTATAGAAGAAATATTTGATCTATTTTGTTCACCAAATGTTTATGCTATAAAAACTGCAAAATTAATGCACTAAACTGCCGTTCACTAGCACCCCATCTTAAGGCAATCACCTCGGTCATCAAGAAATTATAGAATACGATGTTGTTTTGTGTCGTTTTCCGGAACTACTCCTCTGTTCTGGTTACCCTTCCGCGGCAACTCGTGACTGACAGTACGCTGCCATGAACTTGGTATTAATCATTCATGTGCATCACAAACTGATATGCGATGGCTATCAGCAGGATCGGTCACGAGAGCTGAATCAAATTCAATCAAGAGACCTGGACACTGGAAAACTGTCCCTTGTTCATCTCTAGTCGACATATAATGGTAAAAGGAAGGGCTCGGACTTACTTACATCAAAAAAAAATTCACAAGACCCGATCAGATAAAAAAAAATTCTTTATTATATATTATATTTTATTTTTAGTATAGATGGTACCCTTGGGCCGTCGAATCCATAAAATATTATGGTATTCAAAAGATTAGAGATTCGTAAAACTCTCAAAAATCGAGTATTTCGAATATGTTTATTATCAAAAGACTTTTGACTTGACATAACAATTTTAATCAATTGGTAAAAGGAATGACTTGTGTATTTGGAAGAGTAAACAAAATCATGAAAAAGGACCAAAAAAATTGTTATAATTAATTTATATATAAAGTATTATTTTTCGTTATTTGTAACGTAAGAGAAATGACAATTAAAATATAATTAGTCAGTGGCAGCAAGCCTTAAAAATTATTTTTTGAAATTAGATTTTAACTAGAATGGTAATTTTAAATAAAAAAAAGATTTGATGATTTCAATCTGGATTCGAGGTTCAAAAGAAAATTTAAAATTGTGATTCCACCCATCCCTATTTTATAGTGATCAATTTAATTTTCAAACATTCTAACTTAGTTATCTGTGTTTTGCTAATCGAGTTCATACGTTACATTACGTTACGTTACGTTACGTAGAGTCCTGACTACAAAATGCGTTACTTGGACGTTAAGTCGATCACGACTCTGCAATCGGCGATGACCAAATGTAATAAGTGTCTGATGTATTAGACCTCAAGGTCACAGCTGTGGGTGTTCGTAATCCTCGAACCCTTGTGGAACGTCCAAAGCCTTAATCCTATTCTTCCTGATCAATAAAAACTTCTAACGATGGAGGAGAATGTAAAGGGGGGAAGGGGGGCGGTAATCTAGAGGCAGCTTTAGCAACTTCTATCACGACCTGAGCAGGAGAATCTAGATAAGGCAGAGGGAAGCTACAGGACAATTTTCATAGGAAGGTTCTTTCAGAAAATACAACACACACCAAATACAGTACAATTTTCATAGAAAGGGCTTTTCTTAAAATAAACACACCATGTAAATTCCTATTTCCATAGTAAGGACCCTTGAGAAAATACAAACACACCAAATACAGTCTAATTTTCATAAGAAGGACTTTTCATAAACACAAACACACAAAATAGGTTTAATTTTTATAGGAAGGGCTTTTCATAAAAATACGAACACACCAAATACAGTCCAATTATTAAATTAAGAATGCTTAAGAAAATACAAACACACCTAATACAGTCTAATTTTCAAAGGAAGAGCTTTCTATTTAAAAAAAATACAAATACATACTCAATACAGTCCAATTTTTATAGGAAGGACCCTTAAGAAAATAAAAACACAGCTACTACAGTCAACTTTCCATAGGACTGCTAGAGAGTGATTTTCCTAAAATGTTTTTTCACTCTCCCACAACTTCAATGTGAGTACACTTCTTCTGAATACAACCTTACAAATCCCTAACAAATAAACGTAATTAGTACATAAGCGTATAACCCGAATGGGTAGTAAGACACGGTACTAGATAGAGTAGAAAGAGTTATTATTATTATTATTATTATTATTAGCACCGCGTCTTACTACCCGTTCGGGTTATACGCACTTACGCTAATGTGTAATAGTAGGGTGATTGTGAGATGAAATGGAGGACCTACAGTTTAACGTGGGATCCGAACCACGGTGGAGGCCTGGCATTCACACACATTCACAAGCTGTGATTAATACACCTCTTGTCAGAGGTGAAGGAAGGGTTTGGAAATCAGATAAATCTGTGCCGCGACCGAGGATTGAACCCCGGACCCTTAGCACAGAAGTCTGACACCTTACCCCTAGACCACCAGGTCACCTAGTAGAAAGAGTTATCACTGTTATCTAAAGCCGGGTCCGCACTTGTATCATACCCCTGACACGATCTTTGCTGGAGCGGGTGACGATACAACAATTCAACCGATCTTATTCGTGTTCCATCACGAACATTGATGCGAACCATAACACCCATCATTCGTGTGTTCCCGACACACGACAAGCGTAAAGGTACGAGTACACTGTAGAGTATCCAGCTAGAGTTAATCTAGCTAGAGCTGTCTTAGGGGGCGGCCAGATTGACGAGCGAGCGCGTGATTAGCAGATAGCTCGCTCGCTATAGTTGTTGACGAGGAGGCTCCGAATCTTGGCTCAGTGAACTGAGGGGGGTTTTAACAAGTTATTTATTGTTGTGGTTTTCCCATCCTCTATCCGCGCTAATGGTGAATCTTATTTGTAAAGGCTTACTTTGATAATATTGAAGTATTTTAACATATCAGTTTTATATAATATGTACTACATATAAGTATGGTTTATGACCTTACCAATTAAATTAGACAACTTGTGAATGTGAGGAATGCCAGGCCTCCACCGTGGTTCGGATTCCACGTTAAACTGTAGGTCCTCCATTTCATCTCACAATCACCCTACCATTGCACATTAGCGTAAGTGCGTATAACCCGAACGGGTAGTAAGACGCGGTGCTAATAATAATAATAATAATAATTAAATTAGGCCGTTAGTAGCAAGTGTGCTAAACCTATCGATAGTAATAAAAATGTCAAAATGAGAAGTTTTCCTAGCACTCAATGAACCAACATATAATAATATTACCTAGCACCTGTAAACTAGACTGTACCGGGTCGAGCGCGCGCGCTTGAAAAATAGAACCAGTTCTATCTTTCAAGCTTGCGCGCTCCAGTTTGCCCACCTCTCATTACAATCAATGTGTTCTATTTTATATTTTAGTTGCTCGCTCCAGTCTGGCCGCCCCCTAAGGGAGCCATGGGAACGGTTAACCTCAAGAATTTTTTATTGTTTTGCAATTTTCTTTTCGGAAACAGTTTGTTCGAGAATAGAAGCATGTTGATTAAGTGATACTTTTTATATACATACCTCCTCTATAATTTTAACAGTGATCAAATATCGATAAAATTGTCATTTTTCAATAGAAAACTGCCGGCTTCATAACAAAAAAATAAGAAAATTTAACAATTAATAAACATCGATACATTATCTTAGAAGAGGTGTTGAAAATATTAACATAAAAATTTCACTCGTTCTCGAAAAAACTGACATTTCCAAACGTATGATTTTTCCGCAAGACCTCTCCGGTAGCTAGCGCCGCCATCTACAGTTTCCGTGATCCATCTCTTCTTGTTTGCGCGGAAGGATACTTTGGTTGGTTGTGAAGCCACGAAATGCCTTTCTCCCTCCCGCCAAACCATCCCACAAAAATAGGTTTTAGACTTGCACTCGACAGGGCCAAGGAGCTTCATGATAAATCCTAATCCCTAGTGTGAATATAAGAATGAGCTGATCTTAATATGTGTTCAATCCTAATATTGTCGGGACAGTATTGCGCGCTAACAAGAGACAGCAACTTTGGCTTTGGACATAAAAAGGTTGACGATCCTAGACGCTTAGGCCTTTTGCGGGGAATATCGAAAGCGAAACAAAAGGGAGAAACTTCATATCAAAAGCGCACGAAATAATGAATCAAAAAGCACATCTATGACTTTGTATCAAGAGCCCACCAGGTAAAAACAACAACTGCGTAACGTGGCTACATATCAAACCAGTATTTACAAACAACCCCCACACTCTTTACAGTAATAATTAGGTTAGATAATATAATAGTATTGCGCTTCTGAGCTAGATCACTCGTAGCCCAGTTTGTGAAAATATTAGCCTATTGCCCGCTGTACCGTTGTCCAGACGACCAACTGTACTAATCGTATATCCTTTCCTTGGAGGCTCTTTCCATGTCCCGATGAGATGAGGTGATGGTGATAGTGAGTATGAAGGTGTGGAACGAGTGGAAACACTTAAACCTAACTTAAAACTAATTAACCAAACCCTGGTGACCTTCGGGGGTAGTTCCCCTTTCATGGAAAAGTACCCAAGGTACTAGCCGTGAATTGAACCTGGTACCCATAGGCTCGGAGCCAAGTGAACTGACCACTGTTCCACGGGGCTGGTATTAGGTTTGGCTAGGTGTAACCATATGGTTCTCAGAGTCAACAAACTACGACGGTGTGCTTTTGATGCCCTTACCTTGTACGTTGCAGGTATACAAGTTTGACCTGAGAGCTTTCATTACGTAGCCCTTCCCTTTTATACGACGGCGAAATATCGACTAGAAGCGAGAAGCTGAGATCTGGTATGTATCGCTCTCAAGGTATACCCTGATTTTGGTTGAAAGAACAGTAGAAAAAATTCAAACGTATTTCTTTGCGGCCAACATTGATAGCATTTTACTTTACTATTTGTCTTATTCTATAGGTATAGGTAGCTCCATGACTTCTTTGGTGCTGACTGACAGCTCACAGCTGACAGCTGACAGCTTTGAAAAGCTACCAGACCAAATTATGTATCCCTACGTTGAATCATATTATCTGCAAAAAACATGTGTTTAGCAGCTGTCAGAAGATAGCTGTGAACTGTCGGTCAGCACCAAAGAAGCCATGGGGCTACTGTATTAATAATATATATATATCAAAATGTACAGCTGCAGGTAGCAAGTCTTGATGTATGAATATATTAAAATGTTTTAAGTAACTTTAATAACTAACTTGTACTGTTCTTCCTAGCAAAATCATACTATAGCATGGAATATACTGGTTGTCCCGTGAACCAAATCTACGCGTTCAAGATACTCGTCAGGGTCTCTGACACAAGTGTGGACACGGCTTAAGAAGGTTCCTCCCTATGGCGATCAGAGTATAGTTGATCTCTTTATGTCCTCTCCCACGCCTGGAGTCAAAACTAACACAATGACGCAGAATGTTTTATCTTTCAGACGAGCAAACGAGTGGGTTTTTTTTTTTTTTTAAAGAGACTGTTGAAATATACCGCAATACATCATTTTTATCTCCTTCGGTCTACAGTCGGGGTCAAATTAAGGTATGGCTACACGTTACCGAACCGCACCGCATTTTCTAACCATTTTTATATTCTTTATAGACTGAATTATATTTAAAAAATAAGTTTGTATTTTTATTTTTACTTGCATAGGTTTTCACCTATTTTCATAAAATTAAGTTATCCATTAATTACGAAGAATAAAGTTTTAAGTTAGCTAATATTTAAGAAGAAGGTTTGTTGTTCAATAAGTTGTATATAATATTGTTTATCTTGTACGTAATGTTGTAAACAATGATTACAGCGTCACACGTGACACGGCTGTGAAAGAAATGTCTAGTTTTACCATGAAAACAAAGTTCGGAAGCCCCGAACATTTTATTTCCGGTGGTAGGTGGCTACACTGTCCGCGCCGCACCGCAAAAGTGCGGAGTAATACTCTCTCGACGATTCTTCCGCGCCGGTGCGGTGCGGCTCCGTGTAGCCGGTCCTTTAGTGTAAGTCCTAGCAGATGAGATTTATGAACATCAACACACAGACTACCAATAGTTGTAACCACGGGAATATTCTTATGGCGGAGACTACAGTTAAATTGATTTAAACTAGTTTAAAATTGTCAACTGGACACGGGAATCAAACCTGGAACCTTTAGCTTAAAATAACAATGCGTTTACCACTGAGCTATTCTAGATTCTTCCCATGCTTAGGACCATTCTTCATTCATAGTTGTTTTTTTTACATAAATTACTGTTCTCAGCCTGTGGCCAGTTTTTTATTCAAGCCATATATTTTCCACTACCGGCTTGTTAGGCCTGTCGTAGCTTCATGTGTCTTATAATATAACTTAAGACTAGGACAGGCACAGCATCCAGTCTCAGGACGTTAATTTATCACTGTGAAAGCGTAAACCCACATTTCACTAATGATAAATTTTTCGGCCATGCTGAGAATAGAACCTAGGACTCTTAGCTCAGTAGACAGAAACGCTACCGTTTGAACTAAAGCCTTCATTCATACAACTAATTTCAATTAATTCATCCGTAGCACAACTTCCTTCGGAGGGGAAGTCAAGCCGTCGGTCCCATGTCGACTATGGCTCGTAAAAGAACGCTGGAAGATATGTGAATATACCTTTCTGGACAAAATTGATAGGCCCTTTCGTTCTTGCTCATAGAAATTCTCGTGTGCTGGTATATTAAGTCGATTCAGAAAGTGTACGTTAAATAACTAAATAATTAAATAAAAATTAATTAATTAGATGAGATTTAGTCTTAACCGCACTGATGGGCACGCGGACTAAAGAGCCTGCCTCGTATTCTCTAGGTTTTTCTGTGATGTGGAGGTCAAAGGAATGAAGAATAATACAAACTTTTTGTTGTTTTTTGCCAACATTTTGGAACAAATTAAGTGGAGGGTGATTAAGGTTCACAACCTGAATCTCTTCAAACTTTGGTTGTATAGATAGTAGTTATGGTAAGGTGATAATAATAATATAGCTTGCGATATTAATTTTTATTTATTTCTGATAAATATCACTTACTAACAAGGCGAGTCCACCAGAAAATTTTACTATATCCTTAAGGAATAAAAGACTTGCATACATACATACATACATACATACATACATACACATACATACATACATACATACATACATACATACATACATACATACATACATACATACATACATACATACATACATACATACATACATACATACATACATACATACATACATACATACATACATACATACATACATACATACATACATACATACATACATACATACATACATACATACATATCATACATACATACATACATACATACATACATACATACATACATACAACTACATACATACATAAAATACATACATACATACATACATACATACATACATACATACATACATACATTACATAACATACATACATACATACATATACTACATACATACATACATACATACATACATACATATACTCATACATACATACATACATACTACATACATACTACATACATACATACATACATACTTAATACACTATCTAATCACACCGTTCCCTTACAGGGTAGGCAAGAAACTGTGCATATAGCTCAAAAAACAACTCCCTACTTAATCCATCCTCACTAACTTTCTCCACACTTCCCTATCCTTGCATACTCCCTTCGCTTCAACAACATCCTACACAGAGTCATACAAGCTCTTTTATTCTTAAAACTCTAAATGTTTCTTTTTATTCACACATTCATTACCACATTTAGCCACGTCTTACACTGCCTACCCCTTCCTTTTGATCCACACACTCTACCTTCATATATTTTCTTAGTCATTCGATCCCACTCATCCTCTCGACATGGACCAAACCAACTTAAGACACTTCTTTCACATTGACTACTGGATTCCCTTTTAAATTGCACTTCTAAAATTATGTATACGTCTATATATGTACCCAACCAACTCTTTGTTATAGTGGTCAGATTTCCTAGATATAGTTCCAGAGGTTCCAAGTTCGATTCTCAGTGCTTGTAGCTTTATCTGTGAAGCCTCGTGAAGACAAAATAAGGAGTTACTTTGATAAAAAAAATTGTGGCTCTGGTCTAGAAAACTGAGATTTACGGCTGGAGGGTTCGCTGTTCTGAACACATGACACCCTCTATTTGTAGAAATTGTCCCTATCTTCGCCAACAGATGACGGCCATTTGGTCAGTAGGGCTCTATTGGGTTTTTTAGTGTTATTCTATAGGTATTGATAAAATAGTAAAATTAAGGGTAGTTTCCTTAATGGCGGAAAGAGAAAAAATCGATTTTATCAAATGCGGCTTTAAGGATTTTGATTAAATTTAATTTCTAAGCGTTGATCAATATTACAAACCAAATGGCTACTCTCAATTTTTCGTCAACATGACTTTGAGGGTTCTGGTCTAATGCGTAAATTCTGATTTTTAATTTTATCTCTCTAAGTCTTTAAACTATGAAATTACGTATCATTGCATACATGTAGATCTATTTATAATAAACATCTTTTACTTGAAATATATTTTTATAAAACCAATAGTTTTCAAGCTATATGCAAATATATATATATATTTGTTTAACTTTTCCAACACTTTAGGTAAAGTATTACGACCGTCAAAAAAATCTAACCCAAGATGATGATTTCATGACCCCCCCCATACCCCAAAAAAATGGTTTTTGCAACGCCGTCTAAAATTAAGAGCAGTTTATTAAAGGATAAAAAGAGAAAAATTCTATTTTCTCAAAATCAGATGTAATGATTTTGACTAAAATTCGTATATAGGCGTTGATAAAGATTATAAACCAAATGGCTCTTTTCATTTTCCCATGAAAATGACTTTTAGCGTACTTTACAGAAGCAAAAATTTCTAAATGTCTGCAACTATTAGAGATACTAAATAACTTATAGTTGTAAAATTTTAGTACTATTAAAAATAAAAAAAACTTGTACTTGAAATATATCTTTATAAAACGAATAGTTTCCAAGATATTGGCAAATATATAAATCTATAAAAAGTTTTAGCTGCAGATTATATGTCTTGACCTATGAACACATGAAAGTACATTCAGCAAATTTTCTAATTTCCCAGTTAATCGTCTGTGAGACGGGTGGTATTAATAAAGAAATGGGCTAACCACCTGAATTAAGTTCTAAAACAGCAACAAGATAGAATGAATCGTAGTTCGCCATTAACGAAAACTTAAGCGCTTGAAAAATTAAAATTTAAAAAAACTCATTACAAAATATATTGTTTTATTCTAACCTTTTAATTCAGTTTCTGTGAACTCTGTCTTGTTTGAAGGGTCAAATTCCTGTTGAGGCTCCTGTAAAAAAAAAAGCAATATTTAATTTTGAAAATAATAATTATTATGATAGTTAGTTGGATTTATGTGAAATCTTGCAAAGAATGAAGTAGTATCGAAAGAGGCAAAGATGGTAGTACATAAAATTGTGTTAACACCAACATTGTTTTATGGATTTGAAGCGTGGGTTTGTCAGGAGAAACACAAGAGCAAGGTGAACGCAGTTGGAATGAGATATGTAAGAAATGTTTGTGGAAAAACTCGTATGGACATAGCCAGTAATGAATGGGTGCTGAAGGAGTGCGGTTTGAAAGGGAACACAATAGGTTAATGTGAAAGAAGAGTCCTACGTTGGTTTGGGCATGTTGAGAGGATGAGTGTGAATCGAGTAACGAAGCTAATATATGAAGGTAGAGTGTGTGTGGATCAAAAGGAAGGGGTAGGCCATGTAATACGTGGCTAAATGTGGTAGATGAATATGTGAAAAAGAGAAACAGTAATAGTTTTAAGAATAAAAGAGCATGTATGACTCGGTATATGGCTGTTGTTGAAGCGAAGGAAGTATGTAAGGATAGGGAAGTGTGGAGAAAGTTAGTGAGGATGGATTAAGAACGGAGTCACCCGCCTCGGTGGCGTAGTTGGCTAACGCACCAGTCGTGTTGAGCCAGACCACCGAGGACGGGGAGATCGAGGTTCGAATCTCGGTCGGGTGAACTGGGGGTGGTTTTTCCTAAATGGTTTTCCACTCTCCCTCCACTAAAATGGGGGTTTACTTCCTCTAAATTCAACCTCCCCAATTTCTAATCCATTAGTGTAATTAGTACTTAAGCGTGTAACCCGAACGGGTAGTAAGACTCGGTGCTAAAAAAAATGCTAGTACGTTTAACCCCATGAATGATAACTTAATCTAAGGGATAAAGATGAGGAGGATCGATTAAAGAAATTACATCCAAGTTAGCGTCATGTGTATCTTACCTGGATGCAAACTAAGACCATTTCGTCTCCGGAATTAAAATCTATTGGGAGCCTGGCACCTTATACCCCGTGATCATAAGTGCAGATGGTAATTAAAAACATACATTTTAACGTGATTCAATGTCCGTCATCTTAGTTCAGTGGGTGGCGTGCCTAAACTACTACGTTGAAGGTCCCGTTTTCGCTTCCCGACTTGGCCTGAAAAAAATGTATCAACAGTGAGATGTGAGTTCTCCCTTTCACAATGATAAATTAACAACCGGGGGACCGGATGTTGTGTCTATTCTAACTATAAAATAGTTCATAAGTTGTTGTGTGCTGATATAATCAGTCGGTTCAGAAAGTGCGTGTTAAATACTTCAAATAGAACAAAAACGTAATTCATATGAAGGGTACAAGGGAAATAGGGCGAAAGTCACATTAAACATTTTTCTAGGACAACATTTATATCTAAAACCTCACAAGAACCCCAGAAAACACTTTTTTTGATTAATTTAAATACGACAGAAACCTCTTTTAACCATAATATAAAGTACATTAAAAAGGTTTCATGATTGTTTAACAGATGGCAGCACTAGCTCAATTTAAATATTACAGAGACCTCTTTTAACAATAATATAAAGTACACTAGAAAGATCTCATGATTGTCTAACAGATGGTAGCACTAACTCAATTTAAATATGACAGAGACCTCTTTTAACCATAATATAAAGTACATTAGAAAGAGCTCATGATTGTCTGACAAATGGCAGCACTAACTCAATTTAAATATGACAGAGACCTCTTTTAACCATAATATAAAGTATATTAGAAAGAGCTCATGATTGTCTTGCAGATGGCAGCACTAACTCAATTTAAATATGACAAAGACCTCTTTTAACAATAATATAAAGTACACTAGAAAGATCTCATGATTGTCTGACAGATGGCAGCACTAACTCAATTTAAATATGACAGAGACCTCTTTAAACCATAATACAAAGTACAATAGAAAGAGCTCATGATTGTCTTACAGATGGCAGCACTAACTCAATTTAAATATGACAGAGACCTCTTTTAACCATAATATAAAGTACACTAGAAAGATCTTATGATTGTATAACAGATGGCAGCACTAACTCAATTTAAATATGACAGAGACCTCTTTTAACCATAATATAAAGTACACTAGAAAGATCTTATGATTGTCTAACAGATGGCAGCACTAACTCAATTTAAATATGACAGAGACCTCTTTTAACCATAATATAAAGTACACTAGAAAGATCTCATGATTGTCTAACAGATGGCAGCACTAACTCAATTTAAATATGACAGAGACCTCTTTTAACCATAATATAAAGTACACTAGAAAGAGCTCATGATTGTCTGACAGATGGTAGCACTAACTCAATTTGAGCTAAAATTGGACTACCCCCTCCCTGTACTCTTCATTTGTCTTGTTTCAAATGACCTTAAAAAAATGAGTGGCTTAGAATGTATTTTCTTTATGTATCATCCTGCATATGTAAAACTCGAGTTTTAGATGAGGCAATCTCCCTAAATCCTTCCCTTCCTCGGGTCTGTCGTCTACATTAGGGACCTGAGTGTGTATGTGGGTGTGGGGTCAGGGGGGTTGGAAGGGGAGTAATAAAAAGTTGAGGGAAAGGGAACACGAATTTACTTCCGTTTCTAAATCTACTTTCTTCGTTCAGGCTTCCTTTTTTTTTTTACTTTTATTTGTGTGTGTTTATGTGTGTATGTGTGTATATGTGTGTGTGTCGCATCTAAATACCCTTTCTAGCTATCCGTACGGTGACACTATATTGAGTAAAATTAATGGAGGTAGAATTTTAGAGGAAATACACCCGCGTTTGCATGGAGAGAGAAGAAATTTAGGAAATAAAACACGTTCAGTACATTCGAACAGGATTCGAACCTCCAATCCAAGTTATTGCGAGTGCGGTGCCTTAGACACTGGGGGGTGGTAAAACCTGTCGCCAATCGCCACAAGTGGCGAATTGGCCATAACATTGTGTCGAATGGGCCATAATAGTGTGGTGAAAGGGTCAAAATAGTGTGGTGAATGGGCCATAATAGTATGATGAATATGAGTTTGCCAGTTCTCACACTACAGTAAACTTTTCCCTGGCATTGTGTGCAACCTAATATTTCCTGCCTATCATCGCAACTAGTTCCTCCTTTTAGAAGAGTCGTTGACGCAACACTGCCATAGGACTTTTTTTTACATAATCCCTCCCCCCTCCCCTGCAAAACCCACTACGTAAGGGATCGTAATATTTCCGTCACCCTCCTTTCCCCTCTATATTACGTATTTTTTTAGAATTTGGTAAATTAGATTATTTTGATTGTTTAATTATTTTTAGACATAAGGATGGGCAGTAAAACGTGTGATGTGAAACTTTAGAATACTCTAGTTGCAATAAAATTAAGCGTAATTAAGCGAAATATAAGTGAAATTTTAGAATAAATATATTTATCTTCAGGCAAATTTTTTATATTTTTTTTATATTTTCTATCATCATAAATATTTTTTCATCACCGCGTCTTACTACCCATTCGGGTTATACGTTTATGTACTAATTACGCTAACGGTTTTTAGGGATCGGGAAGGTTGTATTTAGTGGAAGTCCACACGCATTTGCGCGAAGGGAAAGTGGAAAACTATTTTGGAAAACCCACCCCCAGTACATCAGACCAAGATTTGAACCTTGATCTCCCTGTCATCAGCAGTCTAGTCTACAGCGAGAGTAATGCCTTAGACCATGCGGCCACCGAACCGGGTATCATAAATATTATTTAAAAAAACTTACGTAAGATGAATTTTAAATCCCCTCTCACTCTCGTAAGAAAACCTAAGAAAATACTGAACCCCCCTCTTAACCCCCAAAAACATAATTTAAGGATCCATCCAATACTACCCTCCACTAGCTTTCCCAAAACTTAGTTTTATCTCTGCCCTCAAACGAAAGGATTGTCAAATTTATCATTAAATTATCTTACATTTTCGTCATTTTCATCCGAGGCAGTTGTAGCTGAGTAGCCAAAGTGTACATGTTTTTAATAAACTTGTTTAAACAGTGTGTGCTGTTTTAAATGTTAGATTAAGCAACCTAATTTATCAATTTTTTTATATGTTGTGGCGGCGAATTTATCTTCTCATTCGCCACATCTACGGCTACATTGAAAAACATGTTTCCCAACTCTGCCTTAAGCTATGCAAACACCTATGCTGATAGCTTTATTTATCCCGTTTCCAGGTGTAATTTTTTCAATTTAAAGAATATGATATTTGTATGCTACTATAAACCGTAACTAACAGATGTAATAGCTTGGCTATTTAATCCAACTACCTACATAAGCTACAAACTCCACGTCTAACAGTTGTTCTTTATTTAAGCTGCTCTTTCCTCTTGTTGATTACTCACCTAAGATCTTTCAGGTGATAGAAAAATTGTTTACCTTCTTTCCTTGGACCTCATTTACTCGGCTCATTTCAAGAGACGTCCTTTTTTTTCCAATACTTTATTGAATGTAGGAAAATATAGGCAGTTGAAATGTTGACAGAGCTAACTACAAAAGCGGTAGTTTTACAAGTTGCATCTTAAATATTAATCAGTATTGGGTTGATGGCATTATGATTTATATAAGTATTAGGTCTTACGATAGGTCCATTCCTTTTTTCATTGAACTTATACCGCCAATGCAACCTGTCCTCTGCCTCATTCTTAAGCTCCCAGAATTTTCTTCTTTCCTTCAAGTCATCCAATATTTGAATCCTCCTCCTTCCTAAGCTTCTTTTTCCCTCAAACCTTTCCTTCTTTGAGGTTTTGCAGAAGACATTTCCTCCTAAGAATGTGTCTGATCCAGTTTGCTTTGTACCGAAGAATCACATCCAAAATGGTTCTCTTACCAACCCACTCTTTATTCGTCCCCTGTCTGTCCACCTGATCTTCTCAAGTCTTCTCCAGCACCACATTTACAAATCTCTCCAAGTATTTATTTTCCTCTTCTGAGAGTCCACTGATGACATATACAATTAAAACTAGTAAAAGTAAACATTATAATTATAAGTTTGTATATGTATATTGGACCCTCTTTAAGGGAGAACTGACAACTCCCAGGGGGTTCGTACCTTCTTTATACACCCTTAATTATTAGTTACACGTTTATTAACGCCGTCTTATCAATCAACCCCTTTTATATCGGCTACCATCCATCATTCATACACGGTTTGACGAATCAACTCGAGACTCATTTTCTCAAAGACAAGAAGCTTGAGGGCTGTCTAGAGAAATGCAGTGGAACTTCAGTTCGATAAGTGGCGACAGATCTCACGTGTGTTCTCCCACGTATTACCCTCCCTCTATCCATCCATCGTGAGTGACCTACCCTTTACCTTGTACTGTCTTCACAAGAAGTTTTGACAACGTTGACTGGCGCGTGGTTAGCGTGCGTGACTCTCTCACGGTAAAATGTTTATATATTATTATTATTATTATTATTATTATATTATTATTATTATATTTTATTATTATTTCACCGTTCGGGTTATACGCACTTAAGCTAATGTGTAATGGTAGGGTGATTGTGGATGAAATGGAGGACCTACAGTTTAACGTGGGATCCGAACCACGGTAGAGGCCTGGCACTTCCTCACATTCACAAGTTGTGATTAATACACGTCTTGTCAGAGGTGAAGGAAGAGGTTTGGCAATCAGATAGATCTGTGCCGGGACGAGGATTGCTGAGAGAACTGTAGGTCTGAGGGAGAAAAGCTTTATCTTCGTGTCTCTCTCAGTTAACTGTTGCCAATCTCCTCGCTCTCAGTTATGTCTGAAGGTGGTGTGCTGGGGTGAGAAGGAGCTACTGGCAACCTCGACTAACTAGCGTTGCCATACTTGTATTATATTTGAGGGCAAGATTGACCAAATGAAAACGAGAGAATGACAACACTGTTTCCCAAAAGTAGCCGCGATGATGTAATTTTTTTTAACATCAGTGTTACTTCCTGTTCAAGTTGTACGCTCATATACTAACCAAGCAATGTGTTAGGGATTATTAAGGTTGAATTCAGAGGAATTGTAGCCGTATTTTCGTAGAGGGAGAGTGGAAAACAAAATTTTTTTAAGCCGCCCACAGTGCACCCGATAGGGAACGAACCTCTATCTCCACGTCATCGGCAGTTTAATTTATTTCGTGAGGAACACCTTAAATCATACGACCACCGAAGCGGGTGTTAAGATGGTTTGTAAGTCATGTATCGTTTTCTTCTAATTTCTATCCATCCTGCGCTGGGCATGCATTCAACCATTCGGCTGGTTAGTATTGCCTGCACCATCTGGTAAAAAGCACATGTCCTAGGGGTGTTCAGTAAGTGTGTGTTGCCTTCCACACGGTAATTTCTATGAGTGAGGGTGAAAGTGCCTACCAATTTTACAGGGAAAGGTATTTTCACATACCTTCCAGGGTTCTTTTACAAATCGACTTGGGACCGAAGGCTTTACTTCCCCATCCTAAGGAAGTTGTGCTACGGATTTTTATCGCTCAAGAAATATCTGTTGACCCCGGCTAGGTTCGAACCCACTAACATTGGGTCCTGAAGCGAGCACTCTACCCTAAGACCACCGAGGTTGACTTTTGTAACCCAACTATCAAATATCTAGGAGCTAGGCTGGGTGTGAAGCATGAGACGTGCTGTCTTAGGTTAAGTTAGTTTTCTGAGTCATGTGCTATTGTGTCTTATGGGCTTAGAAGGTTCACACCAGCTTCAATGACCGCATGGTCTAAGGTGTCACTCTCGAAATAGACTAGACTGCCGATGACAGGGGAGATCGGGGTTCGATCCCAGTCGAGTGTACTGAGAGTGGTTTTTATCCTAAATGGTTTTCCAATCTCCCTCCAAGCAATCATTTCGTATAAATTCACCCTTCCTATCTCTAACTCATAAGATTAATTAGTATATAGGTCTATAGCCCTAACGTGTAGTAAGACGCAGTGCTAAACATAAGTTCCCGCTTAGTACGGTAATAAAAAATATAAATTAACACAGCTGTGATCCATTTGAGAGACACTCGTGCGGGTTGTGAAAGTTTGATGATAAAACTTACGTAACAAGAATCAAATAGCCGAAGCTGCGTTATCTGATGGCTCGTGAATAAAGCTGACGACTTCCGCACGTCCATCATAGACTCTGCCTTAAAATATGAGTGAAGAATGACCCTGGCCACGGGACGACTCCTTGATAGCTCAGTGGTCAGAGCATTGGCGTACTAAGCCAAAAGTCCCAGGTTTGATTCCCGTGTCCAGGTGTCATTTTTCAACTTTCAGGATATGTTATGTAACAAGAGATTCACACTTGAGCTAAACACAATCAGAGAGATGCTTTTTCCACGTTTTTGCACCTGCCTGTACGCGGCACAAAGAGGAAATGTTATCGAAGTGTGATCTATGCTCCGCGGGGGGTAGTTTTATAAAGGGGTGGTGGTGGTACTAAGTGTGTGTGTGTGTGTGTGTGTGTGTGTGTGTGTGTGTGTGTGTGTGTGTGTGTGTGTGTGTGTGTGTGTGTGTGTGGCGGGGGCGAGTGGCGTGACTAAACGTTGAATAACGTGATCGGCAGGGTAGCTGTAGAATAAAAAACAAAACAGAACTATGGGCCTCCTGGAACCAAGGTCCATAATAGAAATCAAATGGTAGTTTATTACTACCCGTTCGGGTTACACGCTTGTGTACTAATTACGCTAATGGTTTTAGAGATTATGAAGGTACTCGCATTTGCGTTGAGGGAGAAGAGTTATTTTTTTTAAACCACCCTCAGTACACAGGAACTAGATTCGAACCTCGATCTCCCCAACATCGGCAGTCTAGTCTACTGCGATGTTAGCGCCTTAAACCATGTGGCTACCGAAGCGGACCAACCTGATCTTAGATTTTTTTATCACCACGTCCTACTACCTGTTCAGGTTGTATGCATATTTTATACTCAGCGGTTCCGTGCTCTGACATATCTTCGTTGTTATAACTTTGACTAGTTTAGAACACACGGCTGCTCGACTATGCGCGGTTGCAAGGCCGTAGTCAGGGGGGGGTTTTCGGGGTTCAACCCCCCCCCCCCCCCCCCGAAATTTTATGAACAAAATATATATGGCTTTATTTATGGTTCAAACAATATCAAAATTAAGGTACAAGTACAAATAAGGGGGCTGTGTTACCATAAAAAGCACTTCAGAGAGCTTCCAGAGGTGTTATTTTAAAAAAAGTTCTAGCCTTCGGCAGTTATGGTGTTATGTTGTCGTAAAAAAAAATCAGATAGCTTCTAGAGGTGTTTAATATTTATAATTGTTCCTATTTTTCGGTGGTTTGGGGGTTATGTTGCCATAAAAAAACATTTCTGATAATTTTTAGAGGTATTTAATATTTAGAAATTTTCCCAGCCCTCGGCAGTTAGGGTGTTATAGTGCCATAAAAGACACTTCAGATAGCTTCTAGAACTGATTTTTATTTAGAATTTTTTCTATCCTCCGTCAATTGGGGGATGGGCCCACCAAACCCCCCCTGAAATTATTGGCTGGCTACGGCCTTGCGCGGTTGTTATATAACTCAGACCGTATTGCACAGGGACTCAAGCTGTAGGCTATTCTCCTTACAAGTTACTGTAACTCGGCAGCTGGGTTTGTAGAGCACTTAGAAGTAACTCCCTTAGCAACTTGCGTCCTTCCCAGCCCCCTTCTCGAATAAGGTCCAAAACTCATTGCTAAATACCACCAAAATAGGGATAAATTTCCCCGAGTTAATGTTTATGTCTAAAAGCTGCGTAATGCTAGTTGGCAAAACAATCTCTGTTTTTAAAATATGACCCGATGACTGTGGTTCAAATATCGGCATTGTGTACTGAGGGTGTTTTTCACAAAAGTTTTTCCAATCTCCTTCCACGCAAAGTAGGGTGCACTTCCTCTAAATTGTACCTGCCTTCTTCCTAACACATTTAAAGTAACTAGTGCATGCGTTTAACTAAAAAAAAAATTGTAATACGTAGTGTTTAGAAAAAAAATAGAAATGAGGCTTGAGGGCAAAGAGTTTGAAAACCCCTTGTCTAAATGTTATTGTAACCGAGTGTACAAGGCAGATTTTTATACGCGCAGGGCACGTTAGCAAACTACCTGGCAAAGATCCCAACATTTTTTTTATTTATTTATTTCAAGTCTGTTAGGATTAATTAACTACCTTGTCTTTCAGAGAAACTTTATGGAGGGGAGCTTAAAAATAAATCAAGACCAATAAAGATGCTTTTAAATATTTGCGGTTACAATTAAAACTACGTAAATTTTGGATGTTTTTTTTATAATTGCAATCTAGTGCCAATGAAAAAAAAAAGAACAATGTTACGACCGTGTTTATATAACACGAATGAAATAATGACTTGGTGACGGGGTAGGGGGGGGTGAGGGGGAGCGAACCGAGAAGAAAGAGACATAGCAGACTCTTTAAAATTCACCGAGAGATTGTCGACTGTTCTAAAAACATTTCCCTCGCTGTGTTATAGACAAAGTAAAAAATATCGAACTTTAATAAAGATGTATTTATTTTGACGTGAATACGTCTTTAAATTTGCTACCATACGGGGGGCAATCCAAAAAAACCTAATTATAACAAAATCAGGGGATACAGTTTGGTGTTGTTAGTTTCGAATCTTTCCTCTACATCCAAAATTAAATTATACCACTGAATAGCTAAAGGATCAAATTTTAATTTAAATTTAACTTAGCACTGCGTCTTACTACCCGTTCAGGTTATACGCTTAAGTACTAATTACGCTAATGGATTAGGAATTGGGAAGGTTGAATAGAGGAAGTGAATCCGCATTTGCCTAAAGGATCAAAGCATTCATTACGATAAGCGAGAACAGTGACGCATCGCGCGCGGTGGAGGGGGAAGCGCCGCCATTTTGTGGTTATTTTGCTGCGTATCGAGATTTGCAATTAGTATAACTTTTGACTCGGAGAAGCTACGATGTTCGTTTGAGTTTAAATTATTATTATTATTATTAGCACCGCGTCTTACTACCCGTTCGGGTTATACGCACTTACGCTAATGTGTAATGGTAGGGTGATTGTGAGATGAAATGGAGGACCTACAGTTTAACGTGGAATCCGAACCACGGTGGAGGCCTGGCATTCCTCACATTCACAAGTTGTGATTAATACACATCTTGTCAGAGGTGAGGGAAGAGTTTGGTAATCAGATAAATCTGTGCCGGGACCGAGGATTGAACCCCGGTCGCCAGCTCAGGTTTGAGTTTAAACGTATTCACGTACAACACACGGCCGTGTCCATGACACAGACACACCCCAGTTTTTTTTCGTGTGTTTTTTTTTTTTTATTCGTATAGTCTACATCGGTGATCACGTAGTCTAGCCGTCAAGCTCACCTAGAACAGTAGGCATAAAGCACATCATAGACTGAATGATATTAGATGGCTAAGCTCCTTAGCGAAATAAAATAATAATAGCGAAAGAAAATTTACGAAACATTTTATCACCCCGTCTTACTATCCATTTGGGTTATACGCCTATGTGCTAATTACGCTAAAGCTAAGGATTAGGAATTCGAATTTAAGGGAGGGAAAAGAGAAAAATATTTAGAAAAAACACCTCAGTATAATCTACGGTGTTAATCCGGATCTCCCGTCATCGACAATACAGTCAATTGCAGAGAGCGACGCCTTAAACCATGCAGCCGATGATACGTTGTCATTCACAGAAATGAAATAAAAGTATTGATTTTTTTCTCTATTTTTTAGTATTGAAAGAAAATTTCATATTTCCTCAATGATAGAATTTCGAAATAAAATGTCGATACGTATATATTTCTTAAACGGTACGAAAGTAAAGTATCGATACTAAAGGGCTGGTATCTGTAAAAAATAATGAGGTAGTTTGAGTCCGAATATCATGTTTTTATGATTTACTATGAAAATGTTGATTTTTCTTCCATATGCTTTAGCAACGTTTTATTTGTCTATAAATAAAAAAAGTTTGGTGTTATAATACATCTCTAAAATGTAACTTCGTTTGTGAAGCCCGCTTCCCTTCTTCTCCCCTCATCCCCCAACGAAATAAATGATAAGTTAAAATAACTCAATTTTTGTTTGTTATAAACATTAGTTGCGCTTATAATATAACAATTTTTAGTCGTATAAGGTATCGGGAAATTCCTAAAGGTTATTATATTATATAATACTATATATTATATATATGTAATAATTAGTGCTAGAAGCTGTGTTTTTTACATAATTAGGGGTTGATTTATCCCCAATCTTAGTTCGATATTCCTTTCCAACAAAATGATCTGTATAAACGTACGATGAACATTCCGGTAAGTTTGAAGAAATCGGTTGATGCGTTCATAAGTTTAGTTCAAAAGTTATCGTGAGAATACCCACCACAGACGACAGGTGCAAATCGGTGGATTTTAAAATGAAGAACTCGCTTTCAACTCGTTCAATAAATAAAACCCACATGATTATGTTTTTATTCGTTTCTACATTCTTGATAATATTTGCTAGATCGCCTTTACAAGGAGGCCTACCATACGTACTCGCAAGCAAAAATTTCCCCACCCCAACTTGAATATTTTCCCTCTATCACCTAAGCGAGCGTGGGCCCCCCAAATATCATGGGGCCCTGTGCGACCACAACGATTGCACAGCCCTAAGGGTGGCCCTGCAATATTTTGAATTAAGGCCTGGTTATGGGTCTAGCTCCTTTCCGAGCGAAGCGGCAGGAACATATAATCAGGCTAATCAGAGTGTGACCTTCAAGGGGGGATTGTAGGGGACCGAAAAGACAATTGTTTTAGCAGTTTTAATATCAAAAATTTTTGGTCAAATTAAATAGAATATTGCTCTAGTAAAAACATAAATTTTAATTTTCCTCACATGGTGATATCAATAGTTGTTGAATATCTGTGTTGAGCATAGCGGCATTAGATGAGAACTTTTTAATTTAAGAGGAAATTTTGTCAATTTATCAGACGCTGACAGTTTCAAAATTTGTTACACGTGTGAAGAAAATTAAATCTTGTTTCTTAATAATTAAATAATTTCACGGTTTCTACGTTGGTTATACGTTAATACTAATTCGCTAAGGGTTAGGATTTGGGAAGTTGAATATGAGAAGTTAACCGCATTTGCGTGAGGAGAGTGAAAACCTTTAGGAAACCACTCCAGTTCACCGACAGATTCGACGTTTCCGTCCTCGAGTGAGTCAACACGATAGCGCGTTAGCTAACTACGCACGAGGCGGTTCTTTGTTTCTACTGGAGAATATATTTATTTATCTATTCATTTTGACCTAAAAAAAGGTTTTGCTAAAAAAAACTGCAAAAACACTTTGTTTTCTGGCGTCCCCTACACTTCCATCTTAAATATATTGCATTACTAAGACAAATTCATTAATCATAATTTAATGATTATTTCTTTTGATACCAGGTACAAGTACTCATGATTAAAAGTACCGAGATAAAATATATTGGTGTCAAAATGAGATAAAAAAACCTATTACGTTGATCACAATAATTTCACTATTATCAAGTTAAGAATGGAGAAAAATTCACTTCAATACCATTCCTGATTCGAAGGTTTCCATTGTCCCGGTTAAACGAGTTGGTTTCTTTTTTATTGGTTTTCCCGGATAATTGTATATATCCGATATCCCCTTTGTTGTTTTTTATCACCTCGTCTTACTAACTGTTCAGGATATATGCATATAAGATAACAATGCTAATAATAAAAACTTAAGAGATCAGGTTGACAAATGAAGAGTGGGATGAGAAGAAACCATTTTGGATGTGATTCTTCGGTACAAAGGCAAACTAGATTGGACACATCCTTAGGAGGAACTGTCTTCTGCACGATGTCATAGAAGGAAAGGTTGAGGGAAAGAGGAGCTTAGGAAGAGGAGGATTCAAATATTGGATGACTTAAAAGAAAGAAAACATTTCTGGGAGCTGAAGGAGGAAGCAGAGGACAGGGTGCATTGGAGGTATAAGTTCACTGACAAAAGGAATGGACCTGTCGTAAGACAGAACACATAATAATAATATTAATAATAATTACTAATAGGGTAGGGATAAGGAAGGAAGCAAATTAGAGGTAATGCATCCGAATTTCCTTGAAAGTAGAGTGGGAAACCATTTAGGGATAACCACCCTAGGTAGACCCGGCTGAGATTCAAACCCCGATCTCCCCGACATATGCAGGCCAGTCTAACACGATAGTGACGCCTTGTTTAGACCATTCAGCCACTGAAGTGGATTATATCCTTGTTAATCGGTAGTGATATGGGTTCTTAAAGTCTGTCAACCCTCAAACATACGGAGGTGAAGTTTATTGGAGGGGTATAAAGAGGAAGGTGGGGGTTCGTCTAGAGTAATTTTCTGAGGTTAAGTTGGCACTTGCCTCGTGTTCCCTGTGTTTTCTCAGCGCCATCCCGCGTGACGCCAACCGGCCGCTCTCTGAAACTAACAACAAATATTATACTGTAGTTCATTTATTCGCCCACTTGGCGCTGTGAACAAAAGCGGGGCTGGGTAGATAGAAAATTATATTATCTTTATAAGCCGATTATTACCACTTGAAAAAACTTAAAGAGATTTTATATAAACTTGCATACATACATACATTACATACATACATACATACATAATACATACATACTATACATACATACATCACATACATACATACACAACATACATATACATACATACATACACACATACATACATACATACATACATACATACACACTACATACATACATACATACATACATACATACATACTACATACATACATAAAACATACATACATACATACAACATACATACATACATACACTACATACATACATACATACATACATACATACATACACCATACATACATACATACACACAACATTACATACATACATACATACATACATACATACATACATACATACATACATACATACAACCATACATACATACATACATACATACATACATACATACAACATACATACATACATACATACATACATACATACATACATACATACATACATACATACATACATACATACATACATACATACATACATACATACATACATACATACATACATACATACATACATACATACATACATACATACATACATACTTATACATGCTATTTTATTTTCATAACTTTTAATGTTTATCTTTTTCACACATTCGTCAACAACATTTAGCCAGTCTTACACTGCCTACCTCTTTCCTTTTGATCTACACACTCTACCTTCATATATTTGCTTTGTCACTCGATCCACACTCATCCTCTCAACATGCCCAAACAATTTTCATTTAAAATAAATGTTAGATGAGTTTCAAAATTTTTTAAAGGGGGAGTCCAAAACCCTGCGGACCTTCCCCCCCCTTTTCCCCTAATTGGCTTCGTGCCTGATTCTGGCAGCTGTTTATCGGGTGGGCGGCTGACTTGACCTTGGAATTGTTAGCAAGGGATATAAATCTAGAGAAAACATATTTTAAATAACATCTTGAATTTTTCAATACTATAAAAAGATCTATTAATGGAGACAGCACATTAATTAGTTTTAATAAAGTTTTCCACATAGATAAAAACGACAGATGGCCCATGATTTTATCAAGGAAGGAGGAGGAGAAAATTATTTATTTATTTTTGTATTATTTTATTAAGTGTGTCTCAGGTGACCTGTTTCTAGGGTAAGGGTCAGACTTCTGTGCTGAAGATCCGGGGTCAATCCCGTCCGGACAGATTTATCTGATGCCAAACCTTCCTTCACCTCTGACAAGACTGTATTATAACAACTTGTGAATGCGAGGAATGCAGGCCTCACCGTGGTTCGATTCAACGTTAAATGTAGGTCCTCCATTTATTTCACAATCACCCTACCATTACACATTAGCATAAGTGCGTATAACCCGAACGGGTAGTAAGACGCGGTGCTAATAATATAATAGTAATAGTGTGTCACTCAGAGGGTAATACTGCATTATTTATGTCTTGAGCAATAACAAATGATAAAAATCAGTTATATTCTTGTTTGGATAAAAATACGCATTTAAACCAAACACAATGCTTTACTTGATCTTAAATGAGTAAAATATGTCGTGTATAAAACATTAAAACTACTTTAAAATCTCCATTTTCAAATAGTTGATTTGATCTAAAAAATCGCAGCCTTATGTAACAAATATGTCTGTAACAATTATTACCTGGTATTTATTAGCGTGTTTTATTTTGTATTCATTGCATTCGATTCTTTTTTATCACCGTGTCTTAATACCTGTTCAGGTTATACGCATATATGCTAATTACTCTAATATCGTAGGGATGAGGAAGAAAGCATTTTAGAGTTAATCTACCCACATTTACGTGGAAGGAGAGTGGGAAACCATTTAGGGAAAACCACCCCCAGTAGACTCGACCGGTATTGGAACCGCGATCTCCCCGTCATTAGCATGCCAATCTAACACCAGACCATGCGGCCACGGAAGCGTGTTTGTGGTACATGGGGAAAAAAATACTTAGTGAAATTTTGCTTTTGGATATTTATGGTAAGAGAGTAAGTATACGAAAAATCTTCGTTATACATAAATACATAATCATAATGGATTTATTGAAGGAGATAATCTTGGAAAACGTGATCATGAGTTGACTCAAAATAAAAAGATAATTTTAATAACAATATTATAAATTGAATGTTTAACACGACCTATAAAATAAATATATTTTATTTTTATTCGATGTAAAAAAAATCACATTTCTGCTAAAATTCCACTAAAAAATAAATATATCTTTTTTCACATAAAAACCCTGCCTGAATATATCCTTTCTACGCCACTGTGGCTTTCAACCACATTGATTCAAACAAACCGCTAACGATTAAGTAAAATATACGTTGCATTCGCGGAACTGAAAGCCATAAATAGATTAGAATGCTGACGGTGAGAAAAAAAAACCATTTGAGAGGTAAAGCTCTTAAAAAAACTTAAGAATGTTTGAACCTGATTTAATTATTGTTTTTAACATTCTAAATAATTTTATTTTTGTTGGAAGACATTTGAACGCTCTATATTTGAAAAAAGAGTGTTCTAAAATGAACATTGTTGGGCATTTTCTTCATTTCCTTTGTTACAAAAACAACTTTAACGTTTGTTGAAGTATCTTGAGAGTGTAAACTAATAAATAATGTATTAAATCAAATCAAACATGATTCCGGTATCGTTGGACACATAGTCTAAAATTATGTTCATTTAGTTTGACTTGCCGGTGATGAGGTCGGGGTTTTGAATCCCAGCTGGGCGTACTATGCAGAGTGACAGTGTTATATATTTTTGATTGTTTATTTTATAGAAGATCACCACAAGGTTTAAAATTTAAAAGAACAAAATGGAACCTTTACCTTACAGGAAATTCAGCTGGGGAAGAGTGAACGAGAAAACGTTACAACATGGTGATCTTTCTTCAGAGTGTGAGGGGGGTAAGGGGGATGAGCTAAAACAAAAAGTAAGCAACGAAACGGGAAACTTTGCGCCTGAGATTTAATTAGAAAGTTAAACCAATCAAAAATTACGGTGTCTTGGCGCGCACTATTTACAGGCGAATCAAAACAATTTGGCACACAAAGATTCGGGTTATTTATAAAAATAAGAACAAAAGTTTGTGTCCACATAGCAACTATATACAGTCTACGAAAACAAACAAAAAGGAACAATTGACAGCTTCCAGCTTTTGCCACGAGATAGCACCATCATCGAGTCAAAGCGCCTCATTTAGAATAAAAACCAAACACTTGCACTATTCTACCATAAAATAGATAGACAGTCAAAAATATATAATGCCGTCACTAAGTAGAGTACAAATGATCGAAGGATTTTTTTCTTAAAAAAAATCAAATTCTATCTCCACGCAAATACGGTTAAATTTCCTTTTAATTAGACCTTTATCATCCCCTACCACCATTAGTGTAATTAAGATGAGATAAAAAAAAGGCATTGGTTGCAGAATGGTCTAAGCCCAAAGGCATCACTCTCACAATCGACTTTACTGTCGATGACAGGGAGATTGGGGCTCGAATCCCGGTTGGTTGTACTGAGGATGATTTTTCATAAATGGTTTTCTAGTCTTCCTCAATCCACATTCATTCTAAATTCAATCTTACTCATTCTTAACACATTAGAGTGATTAGTACGTATGCGTACAACCCGAACGGGAAGTAAGACACGATGACCAAAAATACTTAGTAATTTTTTATATTGCAATGAAATCATAAAAAAATATCCCGAAAAAATATTTTTAAACAAAAAATAAAGATAATCTAAAAAGAATAAAGATTTTTCCAACAATAACAGCAACACATATTTTTAATAACTCAAAACTGGCTTTAACACTCTTAAAACTTTACAATTTTTCAATCGTTTTCCCACAGTTAAGGGTGCAAAATATACATCCGATACATTCGAATCTAGGCCAAGTGTAAGGAGGTTTTATAAATCCTAAATGTTTTCCTAATCTTCTTCTACGTAAGTGCAACTACATTTCCTCTCAAATTAACATTCCTCCATCTGTGTAATTAAGACGCAATGAATGAAAATAATGTAATAGTATTTGTATATAACGATGAAATTACTAAAGATGGTCAAAACAGTGTTTATTTTAGAACTAGAAAAACCAAAGCTATTCCACAAATGTTTATTTTAAAACAAAATTAAAGTGTAAATCCTAAGATATCTCAATATTTATTTTGGAAGAAAACAAAAGTGTAAAGCCAAATAGATCCCAACAAAGTTTATTTTAGAACAAAACAAAAGTGTAAATCCAAAGAGATCACAACAATGTTTATTTTATCACAAAACAAAAGTGTAAATCCAAAGAGATCCCAACAATGTTTATTTTAGAATAAAACAAAAGTGTAAATCCTAAGAAGTCCCAACAATGTTTATTTTAAAACAAAATCAAATTGTAAATCCAAAGAGATCCCAACAATGTTTATTTTAGAATAAAACAAAAGTGTAAATCCAAAGAGTTCCCAACAATGTTTATTTTAGAATAAAACAAAAGTGCAAATCCTAAGAAGTCCCAACAATGTTTATTTTAAAACAAAACCAAATTGTAAATCCAAAGAGATCCCAACAATGTTTATTTTAGAAAAAAACAAAAGTGTAAATCCAAAGAGATCCCAACAATATTTATTTTAGAAGAAAACCAAAGTGTAAATCCAAAGAAATCCCAACAGAGTTTATTTTAGACAAATACAAATATGTAAATCCAAAGAAATCCCAACAATGTTTATTTTAGAACAAAACAAAAGTGTATATCCAAAGAGATCCCAACAATGTTTATTTTATAATAAAACAAAAGTGTAAATCAAAGAGATCCCAACAATGTTTAATTTAGAACAAAACAAAAGTGTAAATCCAAAGAGATCCCAACAATGTTTAATTTAGAACATAACAAAAGTGTAAATTCAAAGAGATCACAACAATGTTTAATTTAGAACAAAACAAAAGTGTAAATCCAAAGAGATCCTAACAATATTTATTTTAGAACCAAGGAAAAGTGTAAATCCAAAGAAATTCCAACAAAGTTTATTTTAAAACAAAACAAAAATGTAGATCCAAAGAAATCCCAACAATGTTTATTTTAGAACAAAACAAACGTGTATATCCTAAGAAATCCCAACAATGTTTATTTTATAATAAAACAAAGGTGTAAATCCAAAGAAATTCCGACAAAGTTTATTTTAGAACAAAACAAAAATGTAAATCCAAAAAATCCCAACAATGTTTATTTTAGAACAAAACAAAAGTGTATATCCAAAGAGATCCCAACAATGTTTATTTTATAATAAAACAAAAGTGTAAATCCAAAGAAGTCCCAACAATGTTTATTTTAGAACAAAACAAAATTGTAAATCCAAAGAGATCCCAACAATGTTTATTTTATAATATATCAAAAGTGTAAATCCAAAGAGATCCCAACAATGTTTATTTTAGAACAAAACAAAAGTGTAAATCCAAAGTGATCCCAACAAAATTTATTTTAGAACAAAACAAAAGTGTAAATCCAAAGAAATCCCAACAATGTTTAATTTAGAACAAAACAAAAGTGTAAATCCAAAGAGATCGCAAAAATGTTTAATTTAGAACAAAACAAAAGTATAAATCCAAAGAGATCCCAACAATATTTATTTTAGAACCAAAGAAAAGTGTAAATCCAAAGAAATTCCAACAAAGTTTATTTTAAAACAAAACAAAAATATAAATCCAAAGAGAACCCAACAATGCTTAATTTAGAACAAAACAAAAGTGTAAATCCAAAGAGATCCTAACAATATTTATTTTAGAACCAAAGAAAAGTGTAAATCCAAAGAAATTCCAACAAAGTTTATTTTAAAACAAAACAAAAATGTAAATCCAAAGAGATCCCAACAATGTTTAATTTAGAACAAAACAAAAGTGTAAATCCAAAGAGATCCTAACATATTTATTTTAGAACCAAAGAAAAGTGTAAATCCAAATAAATCCTAACAATGTTTAATTTAGAACAAAACAAAAGTGTAAATTCAAAGAGATCCCAACAATGTTTAATTTAGAACAAAACAAAAGTGTAAATCCAAAGAGATCCTAACAATATTTATTTTAGAACCAAGGAAAAGTGTAAATCCAAAGAAATTCCAACAAAGTTTATTTTAAAACAAAACAAAAATGTAGATCCAAAGAAATCCCAACAATGTTTATTTTAGAACAAAACAAACGTGTATATCCTAAGAAATCCCAACAATGTTTATTTTATAATAAAAAAAAGTGTAAATCCAAAGAAATTCCAACAAAGTTTATTTTAGAACAAAACAAAAGTGTATATCCAAAGAGATCCCAACAATGTTTATTTTATAATAAAACAAAAGTGTAAATCCAAAGAAGTCCCAACAATGTTTATTTTAGAACAAAACAAAATTGTAAATCCAAAGAGATCCCAACAATATTTATTTTATAATATATCAAAAGTGTAAATCCAAAGAGATCCCAACAAAATTTATTTTAGAACAAAACAAAAGTGTAAATCCAAAGAGATCCCAACAATGTTTAATTTAGAACAAAACAAAAGTGTAAATCCAAAGAGATCCCAACAATGTTTAATTTAAAACAAAACAAAAGTGTAAATCCAAAGAGATCCTAACAATATTTATTTTAGAACCAAAGAAAAGTGTAAATCCAAAGAAATTCCAACAAAGTTTATTTTAAAACAAAACAAAAATGTAAATCCAAAGAGAACCCAACAATGCTTAATTTAGAACAAAACAAAAGTGTAAATCCAAAGAGATCCCAACAATATTTATTTTATAATATATCAAAAGTGTAAATCCAAAGAGATCCCAACAAAATTTATTTTAGAACAAAACAAAAGTGTAAATCCAAAGAGATCCCAACAATGTTTATTTTAGAACAAAACAAAAGTGTAAATCCAAAGAGATCCTAACAATATTTATTTTAGAGCAAAACAAAAGTGTAAATCTAAAGAGAACAAATTATTCCCCACTCGGAACCACAACAAATGTCTAAAATAATTCAAAACTGCCTACAGGTTCGAACACTAGCAAGGACTTACCACTTTACAATCGTTTTTCTCTTGTTAATGTTGAAGATATATCCGACACATTATCCGGGACAAAGAGATAGCAATCAAAGAGAACGTTACAATGTGAACTACTGCAGAGAAACAACTTTTAGACTACGCGAACCATACTTTAGGAGTACATCCACTAAAATAATCCTTGTTCGAGACCGCGAAATCCTATAAATAATATTATTAAATTTGCCAATATAAAAAAAGAAGGAAAAAAGAATAATATATATACGTGAATACTGTTGGAAGAGGACGTGTGAAGCTTAGCGGCAAAATAGAGCGATGCATACGGGTGCCAATTTTTTTTTCTTCCTCTTTTTTTTATGTCCTCCCTGGCACCTTAGACGAGCCCATCACATACCAAAATAGCTTGGCATACTAGAACGCGGTGGGTGAGGAAGCTGAGAGAAGAAAATCATCAAACACCAACCACAGTCCAATCTTCATAGGAAGGGCCTTTTAAAAAATACAAACACACCACTATAGTCCAATTTCATAGGAAGGATATTTTATTAAATACAAACATACCCAATATAGTCCAATTCTCATAGTACGTGCCTTTTAGAAAATACAATCAAATTTGCATAGAAAGTTTTTTATAAAAACAAACCTTTTCCTTTTGCTGCCAACATTGTTAAAATTTTACTATATTATTATTGTTATTGTATAGATAATGATAATAAATTATTTTAAGTAACAGTTGTAGATCACACGACTTGAAGTATGAATATATTATTAGAGTAGATCTAGTAGTTTTAAAGCTGTCAAATAAAGCTCTTTCATTGAAAACTGGACTGTAGCATCACCGATCAATACATTAAAGAAACGTGACCTTATTTTTATCAAATCATCATAGTTTGTTTTTTTCTAATCTACCACCCGTCCATGATCTTTGAATTTTACTAGTCTAAGGGGCTAAATAATGAGGAGGAATATATAGATAAAATGCATCAGCGTTTAAGTGTAGAGACGGTATACACCATTTATGGAGAGATCACTTTAAGTACAATCAGGTAGGACTCAAGCCCCCACGTATTAAAAATACATACGAAACGAGTCATACATTTAGCCCACATGACCACCTGTGCGGCCCACTGTCTACTAACAGTTGCTTTAAATACCAATTTATTATTGGATGGTGTCAGTGTCGCCAACTGTACGATCTGGATACTACTTTTGATATAATTTCACCACCTGTACAATCCAATTTTGAGATATTTTTTAAAATTAATATCCTGTGACCCTGCTATAAAGAAACACATTTTAAATAAATTATTATTGTTTATCAAAATCGGTGGATTTATCAATAAAATGTCAGAAAGTAGTATCCTACTAGTCTAAATACAATCCATTTCAGGTCCATGTACTATCGCTAGAGACTATATAGTTGGCATCACTGGGTGGTGTCCAGGGTGGTTACTGGAGCAAATTCTCTTGCGCTCACAGAAGTGATCTTGCGATCTCCACTCTTTCCAGTGTGTGTGGGAATTGGATTACTCACATTGCGCGTGTTAAAGTAATTCCCCACTACTCATGCGTACGAGTAGAGGCGCCCATGTGTCCATCACATGCACTACTAACTGTCCAGGTTAGCGCCGGAGCTCTAAAAAAACGGCTCACGACGACAGTCGAGGCCCAGGCCCTCAGGCCCAGAACCCCCCACCTGTCTTCCCATGCCATCACTCGCGGGCGATTAAACTTCCTGCCCCAAAGAGTCCAACCCATTTAACTGGGCTGCCGCCGCGAACGATAGGGGCATCATCTCAGCCAGACCTATGTACTAATTATTACAGAAGTGGTCCAACGGGGGCGTACCAATCTGCATGAGCCACTACCAGCTCTCCTGTAGGCGACAAGTATAATTACAAGCTACCCCTGGCACGGGAGGATCTGGGGATATTTATTTATTTATTTAACACTATTTATCCCGATTCCTAGCCTGTAGCTCGGACCTAGATCTACATCTTGAATTAACATTAAATCTTTTAGCTATGTTCTTTTTTAAGTACAATAATAAGTTTAGAATAAGCACCTAAATCTAAAAGTCATATTTGTCCTGGATCTGGAAATAGTGGAATTCACCTTAATGGTGTCGCCACCTCAGAAATGAATTCCTCCATACGCCGGAAGAGCAGAGTTAAGATAAGGTCGAATGGCAAATATATAGAGCATTAGCTCCACCCCATATTTAATTAGCTTATTAACCAACAGCTGCACAACCTGCTTCGGTAGCCGCATGATCTAAAGCGTCGCTCTCACGTTGGACTAGAGTGCCGATGACAGGGAGGCCGGGGTTAGAATCTCGGTTGGGTGTGCTGAGGTTTTTTCCCTAAATTGATTCTCCAATTTACCTCCACGCAAATGCAGGTACACCTCCTCTAAAATTCAGCATTCCTCATACCTGGCTCATTATGGTATTACCTCAATAGGTAATACATGGCGCTAAAAAAAACACGAACCGTTAGGAACGCGTACAAAGGCATCGGTTATGTCTTGTATGACTTGCTAATGCAAGTTTTTTACACCCATTACTGTTTCCATCCTGTGGCTTGGGTCAGTTTTTTATTCAAGCCATATATTTTCCACTACCGACCTGCTGGGCTAAATATGCCTTACAATCTATCTTAAGACTAAGACAGGCACAACATACAGTTCCCGGCCGTTAATTCATCACTGTGAAAGTGTTTAGTATGAATATATCGACTAAGCCAGCTGTGCTCTATTATTTGTGTAATTAATGATATTAATTAGCACTAGGTGTCAGCACCGCATTGACCCTTCTCCCCTAATGGCTCTAGGCTTGCTAATCCCGCGCTTTTTCTTAGTATAGTAGGAAAAACTGTTCAAGCGTCTTTTTAGCTCTCGGGACACACAGCCATGAAAATCTCTCATGTGAAATATTAATTAGTGCTCAAGAATCCAGATTGGGCCGCCCCAGCTTTCATCTCATCACTACGGGTATTCTCAGTCACAATTCGCAAAGGTAGGATCATAGTTAATTAATTGTTTCTCTCTATGTTTGATAATTTAACGAATCTGTACTAAACCTCGCCTGTTAACACCACACAGGCAGGGTGAACCCACTTTTCACCAATGATAAATTTTTCGGCCGTGCCAGGAAATAAACCCGTGACCCTTAGCATAGTAAACAGACACGCTACCTACTGCGCTAAGGTGTCGGCACTTGGGAATCCAAGTACCTAGCATTATTTGTATTTCTAATTAATGTAGCAATTGTTGCCCAAACGTCATTAAGTCGTGTGGGTAGAATGGCTAACTTTGCATTGTATACAAACCTTTCGTGAGGTAAGTAATCCCCTTGTTGTCAATATTTGCTATACAGTATTCGCTATTAACTATTTATATAATGATTAATAGTGAATACTGTATAGCACATAGTGTCTATTAGCTATGCATTATGCATGAATATAAGCCCAGCCTTTAGATATAGATATGGTATACGTGATAATTTATATGAAATGTTTTGATATATATCTTTGAAAGAAGATTACAATAATTTTCAAGTAATTAAGAAAGCGATCTTCAACCTTATCCAACTCACAGCACATTGAATAAGGTGAGTAGTAAAGGGTAGTAAAAGTTTAAAATAAATAAACGCCAGGTCCGGATTTAATGGAGGTTGACAGGGTCTAACACCCCAGGGCCTCCACAAACTGTTGCAATAACGTCGAGAATTTGTGTCGAATGCAAAAACTAAAATTTCAAGACCGAACTGAAGACTTACTATTCAAAAGCTGTACAGTTTCGTGCACTTAAATCGTTCCTAAAACTCACATTGCGAAAAATATTAGTAATATCTTAGATCAATGGTCGTCAACATTTATGTTACCAAATATACAGGGTGTCTAAAAATCCGTGGATATGGACTATACCACACGATTCTGTGCCCCGAACTAAGTAGAAAAGATTCTTTGGTAAAAATACGTTAGGCCCTCAGTTCCTGAGAAAAACAACATGAAAGTTTTGGAAACAGTGGAAGAAAGAGGTTATGTGGCAACGCTGTGCCTTACATCGTGAGTCAGTGGTAAGGCATAGGGCTAGGTAAACAGTCAAGCTCAGTAGTGTCAAATAGGCCATGGAGTACTAATAAGTAGAGTACTGGGACATGGCAATGGCCATGGGTGCATCAAACAGCCAAGCTGCACCTGCGGCACGATTGTACGCCGATCGCTATCCCGACAGACGGCACCCATAAATGTTTTTAGCCGGTTAGAGTTGCATTGCCGAGAGACTGGTCAAATGGGACCAGCACAGTACGTGGATGCAGGATGGCCACGCAATGTGTGGACACCGGATCTTGAGGGTGCTGTACTAACTGCTGTCCAACAGGTACCAACAAGCAGCATACGTGACATCGCGCAGGCTACGAATGCATCAGAGTCGGCGGTACACCAGGCTCTGCGTCATTACGCCACAACGCAGCATCTGCTGCCAGGTGATCTTCCTCACCATCTACTGTTCTGCGAGTGGCTTCTGCAACAACATGAGGTGGATCAGGATTTCGTCAGTCGCATACTGTGGACCGATTAAGCGTGTTTCACACCCGATGGTATGACTAACTCTCACAAAAACCACCTGTGGGCAACTGCTAACCCGGACGGCACTCGAATTCGTGGCAATCAAAAGCGATTCAGCATCATTGTGTGGGCCGGTATTGTTGGGGATATACTTGTGGGCCCCTATTTGCTACTATAGCGGTCGAATTTGCAGTGTACATTTTCTTAATTGCCCCCATATTACCTCGCCTGCTTAAGGACATCCCATTGCCTGTGCACCAGGATATATGGTTTCAGTGTGACAGCGCCCCTGTTCACCATGCAGCAATAGTGCGCCGAATACTACACGACATCAGGGCTATATGCAGGATGCTAAGTGTACACTAGCGTGGGTTTGCTTGCGTCATCATAGGATAAAAGGTGGACCGATAGTGTGCTCGGGACCACACTATCGGTCCATTAAGTATTCAAGAACGTTCTTACATACTGCCCGTACGCCCGCAAGTGTATTGGGCGTGGGGGGGCCTGTGTAGTGACCATCGAGGTCATCAGACCTCACACCACTAGATTTATTTCTGTGGGATCACCTAAAATCACTGGTTTACCTACTAGACGACCTGCCGCAGTCGGCTGAGGACATCATCACGCGACTGCATGCAGCTATCACCGTGGTTGACGTGAACGCCGCATGCATCAAACGTGCGAAAAAATGCATTGCTTTGCGCGGAGCAAACTTCTAACACCTATTGTGAAGGTTCGACGGTATTAGGCTATGTGTATACAGTCGACAAATTGTCTAAATACTTTCTCGTCGTTGCAATGTGTTCAATAAGTTTGAATGTAAGTGTGTACATAGGCAACGACACGACAAAACTGTGTTTCAGTAGTTGAAAAGGGCTGTGTAGGGCCACAACAATGCGACGACTTCTTTGTCTTACGAATTGGATGCGCCTAGTGCAAACAAACGGAGCCTTGTACACCGGCAACAGTTCTATCGTTGCTCACCAGATTGTGCTTGGACCAGCCCATGACTTCAGTCTAGTTTTGGAACAAATATCGCATACAGTGCCTATCTATCATTCGATCGTGCTTCTTCTCCAATTGGTCCAATTGGTTTCCTGCTGAGAAATTGATTATCCAGCTAGAGCCAAAATTTAATCAAGGTTGTAAACACCCATTCTATAGTAGAAAAAAACTTATCGGAATAATTACTATAACGCTCAAAACTTGTATAAAACGTTCTAAGTGAAGTTATTTCACTGTAAATGGGGCGTACCCAAAATTTACGTTCGTATTGTCGTCGTTTTCATTTGCAGGCTACAAGAGCAAAAATATTACCTACTTCTTCTACGTCCATTATGATAATGGATGTAATATAAGTTTATGGAGTTTTGTTCTTCCTGACAACAAATATGTTCCCTGTGAACACACACACTTGCAATGACGCGACTGTTTCGTCGTTCATCTGTTTCTGTGGAGTTGCTAGCCAGAAAGGTAACGACAAAAAAAAAGTGTTAAGACAATTGGTTGCCTGTGTACACAATGGCCAGCTGATGTAACGTGCTGTGCTAGAGTAGAACAAAGTATTTTTCTGTACTTTCACGTCATTTTTCTCGAAAACTAAAGGTGTAACGCATTTTTACCAAAAGTGTTTTATATTTAGTCTAGGCCAGAGAATTGTGTGATACAGTCTGTATCCGCGATTTTCAGGACAACATGTATATTGTAACTTTTACACACAGGTAGGTTAATAAAGTAAATAATTTATTCTGGTAATACATTAAGTCACACTATCTTACAAAAAAATTATTATTTAATGAAACGTTCATAAAATAAATGGTACGACACAATCACACAAACTTTATCATATTGTGTATTATGGCTTCGAAGATAATTTTCAAAAATAGGTTTTGCGTAAACTACCCTTAAGTATGTTTTCATCATAAAAACGGGGACGCGGCAGTTGGCCTAAAAGGCATTTGGCCTAAAGGCATTTGGCCTAAAAATGAAACCAAAAGTCATTTGGCCTAAAGGCATTTGGCCTAAAAGGCATTTGGCCTAAAGGCGTTTGGCCTAAAGTCGTTTAGCCTAAAGGCGTTTGGCCTAAAGGCGTTTGGCCTAAAAGGCATTTGGCCTAAAGGCATTTGGCCTAAAAGCATTTGGCCTAAAATGTAAATTTAAAACCTTCGGCTATCTTCGGAAAGTAAAAAGTACTGTTAGTTGTTTCATCTGAATATAGATAGCACAACTGATGCAAGGTAGTTACAATATTTCTAAAAACATTGACACTATCCTACATACAACTAGATCAGTTCACAAAACACAATATCACCTTTTTTATGTATAGATTTCTGATATTATTTCCTTGTTAATATATCTCACGGTCATAAAGTTAACGAAAAACAATAAGAAAACACCATTTTCGGGGACTTTTGACAACTTATTTCGAAAGGCAAAATGAAAGTGGAAGCCAATATTAATAATTAATATATATAATAGTGACGCATTAAATAAATTTTGCCAGTAAATATGTAGACGTCAAACGGAGATCATAACTTGTTTACGTGGCCCAATTGTAATGCGCCCGTATATACACGTGTTTGTATATATATGTTGTAATGATATGGAATTATACATCTAAATAATTTATTATTCACATCTATATTCAAAATTATGATATTATAAATACGAGCGGGTAGTAAGATTTAGTTGTGTTAAGTTGCAAGGTATGGCGACATCTTTCTACGCCTCTGTTTGAAAGGCGAACTCAGTTTTGTAGACAGAGACGCACCTGGATGACCACACCTTTCTTTCTTTTGGGAAGTTTCGAGAAGGAGATGTCACTAGATATAACTACTTCAAAGTACGCATCTCTTCACTTGCAATCCTGACGAGGAGCCGTGTGGGTTGGGTCTATGATAAATTTCACGTGCCGGGAATTAACATACACATAATACAATAGTCGGGTTTTTAAATTAATATTTACAACGTGTGAAATATCTAGCAAAAACTGTTTATCTACTTAATATAAAAAAACTATAAAAGACCAGAACTTTTAATTTATAAAATAAGACATTATCCCCTTTTGATTACCATAATACAGGATAGCAAACTTGGACCCAATTCAATCATTATATCAAATATCACCCTAATGGTGGCGAACCAACATTAATATATCAGGCTAACTTTTATACGTTACAATAATGGCTTCCCAACGTGGAGGGCCTGATAAACTGAAATAATAAAATTAAATCCAGTTCAAAACCCAAAAAAGTAAGTGCTCAAAGAACAGTGAAAGTGCCGCAAACAACTTAAGTGCCTTATTACGCAAAAAAAAACAAAAAAAAAACAAGTGACTTAAGAAGAAGAAGAAGAAGAAGCTCCAAACCAGGTGATTTTGGAAGAAGAAGCTCCAAACCAGGTGACTTCAGAGGGAAGAGTTCGAAACCCGGTAGATTCTGAATAAGGTCCAAAGCTTCTAGACTTCAGGTGAGGTACGCAAGGAAAATCTCACCTAAGTCATCAACAGCAAAACTTCATTAAATATGGAAGAGACAGACAGTAGTAGCAGTGAGGATAATCCTCCCCTAACGCAATATTCCCAACCAATGGTAGAAGAACATTCTTGTTTAGAACTAACTGATCAGGAACAAAGTGAACAACATGAGAAAGTAGTTGAACCAATAGTTCATAAAGAAGAAGACTTAAGGGGGGTGGAAAATGTTTCAAAGGTAGGAGGTGTAGCTCAACAAACATCAGCAAATGACCTAAATGCAATATTACTGCAGTTAGTGCAGCAAATGAAAGAGGGTAGTGAAAAGAGTGAAAAGTTAAGTCAGCAAATTAAAGAGAGTAGTGAAAAGAGTGAAAAGTTAGATCAGAAAATAAATGAAAGGTTCGATAAAACTAGCCAGGAGCTACAAAAAACTAGACAGGAGCTACAAAAAGAATAGCCGGGAGTTAAAAGAAATCAAAGAAAATAATCAGAATTTAAATACAAAGTTTGATGAAAAATTTAAGGGTGTAAATTAACAATTCAACAGGTTAGAACAAGAATTGCAGGGTAAATTTCAAGAAGTATAAAACGACTTTGACAAAAAATTACAGAAAATACAACAGACTGAAAGTGACCAAACGCAGGTAAGGGACGAACTACAGACGCTTAGGGAAGACTGTAATAAGTCAGAAAAACAGACGAATGAGCAGATAAAAAAACTTAAAAATGCAAAGGAAAACTTTAAGCTTAAACAGGACGCTTTAAATTCTAAAGGAAAAACTACTCAGGAAAGTTGCGATAAAAATAAAAATGAAATTCTAAAACAGGTACACCATTTAACAGAACGATTTGCGACTGTTGAAAAAGAACAACAAAAATGTAGTGATAACCTTAAATTCCAAAATGATTTCTTTGATGGACACACAATACCAGATGTTTACTTACAGGAAATAGTTGACCAGCAATTGGACAAATTTAAGGACAGCTTGACTGAAACTGTGGACAAGACGTTACAAACAGTCGAACAAATGCGACAACAACTAGAACAGGCTAAGTCAAAATATGACGAAGTAGTGGAAAAAGGGACGCTAATTACTGCTGGTGCCTTGGTATTACCTAGTATAAGCATCCAGAATCAATTAATGGACTATGTACCCACCTTCAGTGGAAATAATGATAGGGTGCATGCTGTACAGTTTTTGAAAAAGATGTATAGACTTTTTGAAAATAGTAAACTCACCAAAGCACAAAAAAATAGCATTTTTTAATTCAAAGTTAGTAGGTGAAGCTGAAGTGTGGATGAATAGTCACGAGGCTGACTATACATCCTATGAAGCAATAAAGATAAACTTTCGTAAAAGATTTTGGTCCGTGTATAAGCAGGACAAGTTAGTAAATTATATTTTTACCATTGATCTCTATAGTATAACTGGATGGACATCTGTGGCTGAAATTTTCGAGCTGTCGTCTGCATACCATTGTGTAAGAGAGAAAGAAACTTTCGGGTATCTCTTTCTTTCTTTTACCAATTCAAGGTAATGTGTCATTTTGACATAGTTCATTAATCTGATTGAATATATGAGAAAAATCAATGTGTGAGTGGTTAAATTAAATAAATATGTTAGTTAAAGCTTTGAAGATCATATAAAAGTTCAAAACTGGTTAGTTTTTTCTTTAAATAAGTTGATGTAGCCTAATATGTAAGATGATTTTTGAAGGAAGCTAACTTGTAAGGCTTTATCTCGTACCAGAATCCTATCCTATAGTTGTGTTTAGTTAGGATAAAAGACCTTACAGAAGGAAATTTCTACTTCTGTTCTAAATTGCCGTTCATCCTACCAAAATATTATATATATGATATTATTTTGGTACGAAATAAAGCCTTACAGATTGGGATTATTACTAAAATCAGGGTTTAGTAGATAATGTACTTCCTACAAGCCTATAACCTAAATTATCATATGAACGTAAGACTTCTACACAAAGTGTGTCATTCACACAAATGTAATACAGTTTTTAGCTAACTTGTTTCATTATAGTTATCGAAATTTCAACATAATATGGTTTCTGAAAGATATGAGCTAACTTAAAAAAAACGGTATTATTATAATAATACTTTCCACAAGCCTATAACCTAAGTGATAATTTGAATGCATGGCAACTATTCAAAGTTTGTCATTCAAACAAATGTAATCAAGTTTTAAGATACCTTGTTCATTATATTTATAGAACTTTCAATATAATATGGTTTCTGAAACCAATATACAAGCTAATAATCAACTTTAAATATAAGTGTAGTCGTGCCAGACTGTAAACAACATTGATGATAAATACATAGAAATGGGAATATCTAAGGTTTTATTCATATCTGTACAGTATTACATGTAAAACTGGATTGTATATCCTTTAATGTAAATGTTTCTTCAGGAAAGTGTGGTATAATACTTCACTATTTTCAAACAATAACACTTTTATTCATCAGAGACATGTTTTCGCATAAGAACATTTAAAGAAACAGTTAAATCTGTCCTCCCCCCCCCCCCCCCCCCCCGTGTAGCAGATGATACACTTGAGCGTCACGCCTTTGTCCTTGGAATGTGCATGTGTATGTCCATCCAGTTATATCATAGAGATCAATGATTTTTACAGGCCGGTATGATCCACATAGAGGGCCTATATGTGAATATTAGAGAATAGAGAAATTATGATTGGGGAGGAGAAGGGAAAATTTTCAAAAACCAATAGAAACAATTACTAACAGAACAATTTATTTGATAAGCTGAGGTGCTTACTAGAGTGATTCTTTCAAATTAATTCAAGTTTAATTAGTAAATTTAAACTATTTTTTTTGGTGTTCATTTCAACAATGTCTCCGCGTAAGCGAGCAAATATTGATGCAAAGACTGCACATATATATAATTGATTTTACTTCTTATAGGTAGCATTTAATTTGTGGCTTCATCAACATACAAAGTTCTCGCCTCACACGTGTCTAAAATTGTATTTTTGGTAGTTTAGATCAGGGTTGCTCAAACTGCGAGGCGTGAGGGGATTTCAAATGAGGTGTGAACCAATTTTTCACTTCCTTCGACTTGCTAAATTATAATTGACTAAAAAATTAATATTCTGTTTGGCTTATGAAGCAATAAAATTAATTAATATATTACAAATCTTTACTATTCTTAATAAACTTCTACAAAGCTCTTATCAGAAAATAAAGAAATAAATTAAATAATAAATGTCTCATTTTTGTATTTTAACGTAAAAAAGTTATCTTATTCTAAGAAAGAGAGTCTTAACAATTACTTTAAATGTTCATGTAAGGCTTTAGAGCATAGAGTTTGAGAAAACCTGGTTTAGATGATTTGCTTTAAATAAGATAATTTAGCCAACTTAAATGTGAGCGAAGCCGTGGGCAAACTCGAGTAAGTTAATATGATTATAAAAAAAGAATGATTTATTAATTCATTTATCAAAATTAATAAACAAATATACTAAGAAAGACTAATAAAATATACTTTGGCACTTAAAAAAATTCAAAATTCAAAATAAAACAAAATTATTAAAATGGTGTGACCACATGTATGTGCTAATTAATAGAAAACGGTACGTGTACAAAACTTTTTATTTCTGGTACAAAACGGTACAAAAACTAGTATAAAACCTTGGCAATGTAAAAAGTTCAACATATACAAAAGTGGTACTACAGGTTAATGGACGTGCTGCTATACCTTGGGAAGTAGTAAATTGAGAAAAGACTTACATATTTTGAAACGGTAGTATATACTAGTTAACTAAACACTACACACCTCACCATCTATTAGCATCACTACAAATCATAACGAATGTTTCCGGAGACAGCAAAACACATTTTAATAAATGGTCTAAAAATTAAATTTATAAATAGTCATTTGGCCTAAAGGCGTTTGGCCTAAAGGCATTTGGCCTAAAAGGCATTTGGCCTAAAGTCATTTGGCCTAAAAGCATTTGGCCTAAAGGCATTTGGCCTAAAAGGCATTTGGCCTAAAGGCATTTAGCCTACACTTTAGGCCAAATGCCTTTAGGCCAAATGACGGGTACCCATAAAAACAACCACGTTAATTTGCGAATTTATGTACGTCATCATGTACGTCAAATCAACAGAAAATGCACTATTTATTCTTAGCTGGTATTATAGTTATTCTGACTAGGCCAATTACCACCTCATTGGTTGAAATCTAGCTAATTAGTTTCATCACGGTTATAAATACTCGACGTGAACCACACTGCCAATAATGAAATAATGATTAGTCTAGGTTTTACACCAGATGCGATTCCTACCGTATTTATAATAAACTACAAATATTATTTACCTCAATAATACACTTCTTTCTGGCACCATGGATATCATCTTATCATAGAGGTAAAAATTGTATTAGCATAGAGAAATTTGTTGGAAGTATTTTTTTATTGAAAGCCATGAAATGAAAAGCAAATTTTGAAATTCAACTTAAACAACGCTAGTTTATATGATCCTAAACGTAGAAAGGTTAGTAATTGTTACATATTGTTTTAAAAATATACATTTTACTGTCCAAACAGCTTTCATGTATAATATATATATTTAAAAGTTGTTTTCAAAGCAAGATTTACTATGCGCGGTGCTGTACGTGCTAAAAGACATGCGCCTAGAGATAGCATGCGCAACATGGTCGCTAGTCTTTGGTAGCTTAAACTGCACGAGGGCAGGAATATCCAGTAATTAGCTGGAATATTTTCCCTCTTATTTCTTAAAGTTAACTTTCTTATGGCTTCAGGTGAAGATATTGATAGTGGGATGGAGTCGCTTACCACAAGTAGTAAAGACTTGACTCCAGAAAAAATAAAAAGGGACGAAGATGAAGATCTTGACGATGAGGTAAAGCAGACAACGGCCGAATTCCATATGTATATTTTAAAATTATTCTTTCTACTCTTGTTCTGGTTCTATAATAACGTTTAGTAAAAGAATCTAAAGCTCTCTTTGCCAGTCTTTTAACCATCAAATAAACAATTTGTATTGTATAAGTCTCAAACTATGTTTCAAAATGGAGTTTGTATTAAAACTAGCCTTGGCCAAGCCTACCTTCAAAATACTATAATAACCTAACTTATTTACCACGTGAGTACTCTAGAATTGTATGCACAGTAATTTCCGGTCAAAAAATATTATTTAGATCTTTTTTCTTTTCTAAAAGGTAAAAAGGCTGTGTTTGTGTTGGAAAGTATTGTCACTTGCCCACATTACATTCAGTCCCAGTGCCTTTAACTTAGACCTAAAAGGCCTCATTGCAATCCCGTCAGAATACATACTTAAATTGTCAATTCTTTAGGCACATCACAAAGGGCTATACTAGATCCTGTCACTATTAAAGTATTTACTACAAGCTACACAATGATTGGACCAAGACATTTTGCCTGAACCAGTATAATATGAACCCTAAATTCAACCTTCCTAATTCTTAACACATGTGTAATTAATAAGCAACCAACGCTTTGTAAAATGATTGTTTGATTTAGTCATGTCATTATTATGAGTTTTTGTTAATATTTATAGGCCATTTTTTTTAAAAAAGATTTGAAGTTAATTTTTTAGTAATATAGGTAATTTTTGATCATCCATAAGTCATCAAACTCGGGCCCTGCTTATAATAAATTTAAAGTTCTTTTTTTTTATTAAAATTAATACTTTGTATATTCTCTTTATTTCTATTAAGTTGAGGAATGAATTTAAGGAACAGATATAAGATACCAAAAAAAATCATAATTATAATGAAGAAATTTATGGATGATCGTGGCCCAGAAAGATTGCCGACTCCTCGCTCTACTATGTAACCGAATGTTGGCTGTCTTTGTTAAAGGATCTGGACGAAACTCTCTCGGAGCGACTTTGGGGGCTGGGCGAGATGTTTCCAGAGAATGTCCGTAATGTGACGCATAAAGTATTCTCTGGAACTTATACAGGGGTCAAAGGTTAGTTACTCTTCACGCGGTTGGTCAAGATCGGATGTTGATCTAGGCTCCAACTGTAGCTTAATTAATTTTTTGTGATATACTCCTTTAATTGATGCTGTTCTTATCTCACTCACACACTTGCTATTATCTACTCTTGCCATCTATTTCTTTCTTTGTCTCTCTTTATGGTATTTTTTCCATCATTCTTTTTAGTATTTGTTTGTTTTCCATCTTCATTACAAGGCCATACCATTTCATAACTCAACCTAACCTTCGATGAGCAAATAAATTAAAAGTTTCAATCAACATTTTTATAAATAAACAATTTAAAAATATCATAATATTATTTTGGCTAAGTCATAGATAAATGATATGCACAGCAACTTAAATGTGTCACAAACCACAGTAGCGAGTTCGTAAATATGTACATCCCTGTGTGATTCTAGTGTTAAGGGTATTCATTGGTAAACCCAATGTGAGGAGACAATTGGAAAGACCTAGGCACAGATAGGAGGATAACATTTTAATATACCTGAAAGAAAAATTATGTAATGAGGTGGACTGGATAGAACTAGCTCAAGACAAGGATAGGGTGTAATGAGGTGGACTGGATATAACTAGCTCAAGATACAGATAGGGTGTAATGAGGGGAACTGGATAGAACTAGCTCAAGGTAGGGATAGGGTGTAATGAAGTGGACTGGATAGAAAGAGCTAGCTCAAGTTAGGAGTAGATGATGTTCTTTTGTAAGCATGGCAATGAACTTTTTGAGTTCCTAGTGCCATAGAGTAATTAAGTGTTATTTTGGTGAGTTTTATTTTAATCGTATAGCTATACATATTTTTGAAACTTCATAAATCTTGGCTTTATTTGATTCCTAATATTATTACCTATGTAGTAGTAGTAGTAATAATAATAATAATAATAATAATAATATACGAAGAAGAAAATATAAATCTATATTAATAAAATGAGTTTGTCTGCCATGAGCATTGTACGATATCTTCCACACACAGAGGTCTAACTTTTTAAAAATAAACAGCCTTTTTACACAAACACATGCACCTCATAACTGGAATCTTAAATTATATATTTTTTTAAGTTTATGTAAAACTGGGCCTGAAGAAATAAAACATGAAGAGATATTTTTTTCTGTTTGTTTGAAGCAAATAAGTGTTTCTCGTAGTAACTGTGCAATTAATTGCGTGGCTAACCTGGGCAACGCCGAGTACTTCTGTCTGATAGTATTGTAATAAATAAAAAAGTTAACATGCTCTAAAACTCATATTAAGGGTTCTTCCACCAAATTAATAAACCTATTATCATACTTTTTCCCGGGACTTGTAGACGCTTTCGCTGAAACAATAAACTGTGTTTCCAGGTGTCTATAGCTTTTCGTGTATGGCTACATGGTTCTTCTTTAGTACGTCGGTCATCCTATTTGCGCCACTAATCTTCGAAATTGAACGAGCTCAAATGGAAGAAGCTCAACGTAGTCAACAAAAACAGGTCAGTTGAGTTAGAAAGCTAGTTTAGGATGACTTGTGTATTTTTATATATTTTTTTTGTATTCATTATTTTATTTTAAACTTCTTACTTTCTGTCTGGACTGTCTTCATATTTACATAAAAGGGGTAATGATGAGAAAGGTAAAATTTAAATAAAATGTACCTAACATATGTAAGAGTTAGGGATATAGGAAGAAACTCCAGAAAAGATTTTAAACCCAGACCTTTTTGTAATCGGGAAACCCGAACTGACGAGTTTGATGCCTTAAATTTTGTGTTCATAATGCATTTTGAGTTTGATGTCTGTTGAATTTTGTTTGCTCCTTACTACTAATTTGGGTTGAATGCGTACTAATTAGGCTAATGTGTTAAGGATGAGGAAGGTTGAATTCAGAGGAAATTTACCCACATTTGTGGGGATTTGAGTGTAAATCCATTTGGGAAAAACTATCCTCAAAAAAAAATCTGGTGGGGGGTTCTAAGGTTGTGGTTACCGTGAAATTTTATTCGAGTTATTGCGAATATCTCTGTATTTGTCCGAATTGATCAAACGTCTATTGCACAATAAATATGGTTAGAGTAAAAGTGAATTAGTTGCGAATATTGTTAGAAGCTCAAATAAGGTTCTTTAGTTTTTCCTGCATACATTATTTATTTCAGCAGTTTGAGAATAGTGAAATTGTGAAATAGTACCTATATGGAGTTCAAACAAAAGGAAAACTGCGCCAAATAGCTATAGTAAATTATTATTATTATTATTATTATTAGCACCGCGTCTTACTACCCGTTCGGGTTGTACGCACTTACGCTAATGTGTAATGGTAGGGTGATTGTGAGATGAAATGGAGGACCTACAGTTTAACGTGGGATCCGAACCACGGTGGAGGCCTGGCATTCCTCACATTCACAAGTTGTCATTAATACACGTCTTGTCAGAGGTGAAGGAAGGGTTTGGCAATCAGATAAATCTGTGCCGGGACCGAGGATTGAACCCCTGACTCTCAGCATAGAAGTCTGACACCTTACCCTTAGACCAGCCAGGTCACCTTCTGTAGTAAATTAAACGTTGAAAAGGAGGATGGAAGAGCAAGGCCTACACACTTGCCAGAAAACTGTAGACCTCAAAGTTCACAATTAAAAACAACAAAACATACAATTATGTAATTTTTGGGGTACATTAATCACCTTCTTCTGCTGGAAAGAATAAAACACAGACTGGACTATAGCAGCATAGTTAGAGGTTGATCACGGTCAATTGGATTCTGTTGTTGCCATATGGAGTTTGAAAGACTTCTCAATTACACTTAATATCCATTCCAAACTAATTTTATTTATTAATTTATCATTAGGGAGGCTTGCCACCATTTTTAGAATTTTCATCTGAATGGTCACTTATCCATTTACTAAGATTTACTAGTATTAGGGACGTGCGAAATTCGCATTTGCGATAACCCGAATTTTTATGTGAATTCTACTGTTTTCACACAAATAACACGAATATTTTTTCTTCAGTTTAAACATAATTTCTTTTTAATTGGGCAAATACCACGTCATGCAATATAATTTTCAACATTGTAACACTGGCAATAGCGCTATGCTGTTTGTACGAATAGTATCCGTTTTTAAAGGTGGGTTATAAAACTTATCAATGAATATGTATTTTCACAGATTTAAGCCTTTTTTTTTTCATTAAAAATCACAATTTCTGTTTTTATACATAACAATACTTAAATTTGAATTTCACTGTATCGATTCTTTGTTTTCAGCCTTTAAAAGATTTCACGCTAGGTCCAAGCAAGGACATTAATATATATATGGCTCATGCTACAAGCGGTCCTGTTTGGCAAAATCATATCTTCTTTATTTTAATTCCATTCTCCTTATTTGATAGTAGTTTAATCTTATATGACGACATGTTTTGGTGTTATTATTGTTTAGTCTAAACATACATTGATAAGCGGTTATTTCATTATTGCTATTTGTAAAACTCAAGGTAATGATATTGATATATCGAGTTTGATATTACTAAGCGTGTAATGTTTAGTGCGTATTTATATTTGATTTTTCTCTGAATATGTTAATAAATAGTTAAATACACAGTAATGTTATGAGGGGAGAATGTAGACTGTTTTAATGTTAATCTTTTTTTTTTTACTTTCTCGCTATCTTACAGGTAGAGAAAGTATGGTGATCGTCAAAAAAATCAAACTCGAGATTTTGATGAATCTTGACGTTTCATGACTCCCTGAATCCGAAAAATGGTTTTTGAATTTCCGTCTGTCTGTCTGTACTTCCAACTAGAGCCTAAACTATTTTACCGATTGAGCTAAAACTTGATATCTAGGGTTTTCATAGGGTTGCCCGAGGGATTTTTGGAATTGGATATCTACCCCTAAAATTAAGGGTAGTTTACTGAGGGGCAAAAAGAGAAAAAGTCGATTTTCTCAAAATCGGCTCTAAATATTTTGATTAAATTTCATTTATAAACATTAATAAATATTCCAAACAAAATGGTTACTCTCAATATTTCGGCAAAATGGCTTTAAGGGCTCCTGTCTGATGCGTAAATTAACATTTTTTATAATAGTTCCGAAACTATTTGAGATATGAAATTACTTAGCATCACAAATATGTATATATATTTATAATACAAATATTTTATTCGAAACATATTTTTATAAAATCAATAACTTTCAATATATACGCAATTATATGAATTTTTTAACTTTTTGGACATTAAAGTTTAAGTATTGCGACCGTAAAAAAAAACTAACCTGAAATGTTGATGGATGTCGACGTCTCATGACCCCCACAACCCTAAAAAATAGTCTTTGCAATGCCGTCTGTCTGTGTGTCTATAAAAACTTAAAATTAAGGGTAGTTTACTGAAGGGCGAAAAGAGAAAAAATTGGTTTTCTCAAAATCTGCTCAAACGATTTTGATTAAAATTCGTATCTAGGCGTTGATTAAGATTATAAATAAACTGGCTATTTTCATTTTCTTATGAAAATGATTTTTAGGGTACTTTACAGAAGCGTTAATTTCCGTATCTCCACAACTATTTGAGAAACTAAACAACTTATCATTGCAAAATTGTAGGACTATTAGAAATAAAAAACTTTTATTTGACATATATTTTTATAAAAGCAACAGTTTCTGAGATATTTGCAAATATATTTATACAATTTTGGGAGCTTTAGTTGCAAACAGGACAGTCAACCTTGCAGTTCAACCAAGCATCAGTCTACTCTCTTGGCCTGATGAAGCTGTCTGTGACAGTGAAAGCTTGTCCTTAAAAATGTGTTTGTGTGTTTTATAGTGTTCTATCTAAACAATTTCTACTCCAGTATCACCAAGGTAAGTGTGCTGGCTATCCCTCCTAATTTAAACCATGATTTAGCCTAGTGCTCTATTCCAAATAAACATATACTACTTAAGTCTTAACGCAATAATTCTCCAATGCCATAGAGTAATTAAATATAAGTAATTATCTAAAAAATGTATGTTATTTTTCCTTAAAGCTCTTTGGAGAAATGTTTGCACAGCAATGATCTATCTCCATTTTAGACTCAATAGTCAATATTTACATTTTTTATTGGTCAAAATGTATAAATGAATAATTAAATATCAATGCGATGACTTGAAGATCTGCAACAGCTTATAAAATGTTAAAATTTTAACCAGAAATCAAAATTTTAATACTAAGTGTTTACCCTTGTGGAAGACATTAAACTGTTTGAAATGCTCTTAGGTGGACAAAGATGCGCCTCTTTTCTCATTGATTCTATATCATTGTATATTATTTTATGCGTGTTCTTATGTGGAGTGGTGATGATACAATGTACATTATTCCGTTCAGAAATCTTACGAGTTTATAGAAAGAGAGAGAAAGTCTGTGCGGTGCGCCGTACCATTTATTTAAACTAATTTGTTTAATATTTATGTAAATAATATCACTTTCAGCATATAATTTCATCGCTTTTTGAGAAAAATAACGCTACTTTTCCACAAAAAAAATAATTTCACCTTTTGCATGTTTCTAACTACTATCGATATATTTACATTAATACAATGGATGAGATAAGGAAGGGAGCCATCTGGAAAGTAGTCAGGTTAGGACTAGATAGATTTCATTTATTTTACTGAAAAAAATTGTTTGCTATGAAAATTGCAAAAACCCTTATGTTTTCTTGCTTCTCTGTTCAGTACACTTCTTTCAATTAAGCTTTTAATGACTGATGTTAACAATACTGTATCTTAATATTTAGATATATAATTTTTGTTTTTTTGTAGGTGCTGCTCGGCCCGAATTCTGCCATTGCGGGAGGAATAGGAGGGCTTATGCCACCTCTTCAACGATAATAGAAAAAAAAGGAGGCATTACTTTGTTGCTTCAGTGTAATATTAGACAGTCTACTCTTGTTAATGTGTAATCAACCCGAATTGCCCAAAAGTACACAAATTCTTTAAAAAAATATATAACTAAATTAAAGAAGCTTTTATCATCATCAAAAACGTTGGAATATAAAGGAACACTCTTAGAGAGCTTTTTAAATTCAAGTCCACCTCATGCTTGTTTTTCCATTTATTTGTTATTTATTTTTGTAGCTGTATGTATTTATGGCCTTATATGTCACAAATAACTTGAACTGTCAAGCTTTAGTATCTGTATAAATGTTTTGTCCTGTTATAATTAAAATATAATTATTATTTTTTTTTGTCAATTTGTTAGTATTTTTGAGTATTCCATTGTTTACCAGAAGACAAGTGTAAGTTAGTGATTGTTCCTTTTTTAAAAAGAGGATGTTTGTTATTTTTGTGTTTGTTTTTGTTTTTCTTATTCTATAGATATCAGTTTTTTTTAAATGTATAGAATAAAAAATATTTTTTATTTTATTATAGAAATGGTTTAAAAACTTAAGATTGTTGTGCTCCAAAATCAAATTTTTTTGTTCCTTAAATTTACCAAGTAAAAACCCTACGATCTGGGAACATTTCTGACCAGATATTTTAATCATTGACAACAATTACATCAAAACTACTTTAATCATTAAAAATGTGGATTTGGTTTGCATTCAAATTAATTTACAAAATGTAGGGATAAGAAATGTTTAATTTTCACCATTATTGTCTGTACATTTAAAATATATGCTCATCACATTTTTTGTATTTTAATTAAATTGAAAATATTTAATGTGATAAAATTATTTATAAAAAAACCTTTTCTGAAATTGTTTGGCCAAGACGTAAAAAGTAAATCTGTGTGCTTATAGCATGCTGAGATATATAATTTTCATAATTAGGCAGGGGATTCAATATTTGATACAAAGACTAGTGTTAAGAGTATCACTTGTTTAAGTTAGGTCTTCATTGAAAAGTATAAAGTGTTAAGGTAAGTAACCTACATTCTGTTTTTATCAAGTACAAACACTTTGAAAATACTAGAAACTAAGGATAAATGAAGTCTGTATTGTTGGGGCTTGTTGTCTCGAGACTTCAAGCTGGCTTTGTCTGATTCACTGGTGGCAGATAGTTCAGAATATTGACTATAGGAGAGACCAGGGAAGTGGAGGCCATGGCAATGAAGTCGGTGAGGAGCATGTTAACTTTCACAGAAACAAAATTAGCATTACTTATTTGGGGAAAGTGTAGGGGTACATGAACTATGTGAGATAGAGGAAGCAAGTCTGAGATGGTATGGGCATGTAATGAGGATGTTGGAGTACATGAGATAGTAGAGGAAGCAAGACTGAGATGGTATGGACATGTAATGAGGATGTTGGAGTACATGAGATAGTAGAGGAAGCAAGGCTGAGATGGTATGGTCATGTAATGAGGATGTTGGAGTACATGAGATAGTAGAGGAAGCAAGACTGAGATGGTATGGTCATGTAATGAGGATGGAAAAGGAGAGGATACCAAAGAAAATGTTGGAAATGAAGTATGTAGGAAAAATACCGCAAGTGAGGCCAAGAAAGAGAGGGAAGGTCAGATAACAGAAAGTGTGCAACAGAGATGATAAAAATGAAAGCAATTAAAGTAGGAAGATTGAGGCATTTTTACTAAACTGACCCGGCCACAGGATGGGAAAGGTTGTTGAAGTAGCTCACAATACAAATCCTAGCCTTTATAGTGGCTTTCCTCAAGTTTTTCACCACTTTTATACAAATGAGGGTACATTTCCTAAAAAAAATTACCTTCCCCTTCATATGTTATCCCAAGTGTTTTTTTTTTAGCATTATGACTTGCTACTTGTTGAAGCCATACATACTTAAGATAATTACTTTAATGGGGTAAGAATGAGGAAGTAAGCATTTGCATGGAAGGAGAGTGGTAAACCGTTAAGGGAAAACCACTCTTAGCTTTAGATCAGTCTTCCAATGAACCTGTTTAAATCAATATCAAAAGTGGCAGATGCTAAAGCTTTCGGAATGATGTGATGTGATAAGCTAGTTTTTATTTAGTTGATCATGAAACTGATGTTGAAATGCCCTATTTGCTTCTTTTTTAAGACTAATAATTAGAGCCCCATAAAAATTGTTTTATTTTTAGTTAAATTTAGTTTTTTTTAATCTCACTTTTCGGTGTTATTTCATGTCTATTCAAAATTACATATTATCTGAGGCATTTAAAATATTATTTACATATTGAGACAATGTAAACAAAATTAAAATGTACTATTGAAACTTTATATGTTTGCTTTAAAATGCTTTGTCAAGTTTGTCTGCATATTTCACAATTTTGGAAAATTAGCTTACACTACAACAAAATATTAATCAAATTACAGCATGGTCAAAATTTCTTCTTAATTTCATGTTTATTTAAAGATTTGTTTGTAAAAGCAGTGTTATTTCATTTTATAAGAGAATTTTATGTAACAAAATAATTTTGTTTTATTTCGCTTTTTAAAAACATTGTAAATTATATCTAAAAACTATCAAAGTAAAAAGTACTTGATTCCTTCTTTGTATGGCACTTTTCGCTTTATCGCGTCTCCCCATTTTTACGGGGTTCAACTAATAATATAAGAATCCAAGTTTTCCCATCATATATCTATAAATTGATTCACATTCTTAAAAGAACAATTTTGTGGTGTGTCTAAAACTTAAAACAATATTACCTGTCTTCAACAACGCTTGTTGAAATTCCACTGATGATCTCAATGTAAAAAAGAAGCTAAAGTCATTCGGAGAAAGACATCTGAGTGACTGAACTTGTGACGTCACTACACAAGCCAGTGAGAAGCGTACACAAAGCTGAGTTTAAATAGAAGACAAGCTAAAGTGTTGAAAATCGGGTCACATTTTAGAAATTTAAATAATAAATGATCCTTTAGAATCCACACTAACACTGAAACTCTATTATGATGGAAGACATAAGGTTTACTTTGGTCGAAGTTTATTACCTTTAGTTGGTCCTTGGTGCGAGATCACCTCTCATTAGGACTACTGGCTAGCCACGTGGAAAAATGCCAGATTTGCCCTGTATATTGCCAATATCTGCCCCAGTTCTGGACATATCTGGCCCAGATATGATTTTTCCACGTGGGTAGTTGGTGGAGCTGAGTGGACTTTTCAGTATATTTCAAGTAAGCTGCAACATACTGGTCCAACAGGAAAATTTAAAAAAAGGGGATAGTTTGTTACCACGCACCTTACCACTGCTTCACTGGGTAACACCTCTCGTGACTGCCTTAAGGTGACTCCCGCTTAGGCTTTACCAAATTAAGTTTGGGACTGTTCTAGATCTTAGTATTTAGAGAGGACACAAAAAGAGTAATTATTATCACCTTAAACCACACCCGAAAAACTGCAGTGGCCAACATTTAAGCTCTGTGTACATTTTGAGATGAAAATTCACATAATACAGGTCCTAATTTGTCACTATGCTGGGTTCGCTAGAGATACCGAAATAAGTGAATTATTACAATAATTCAAGCATCGCCAGTTTCCACACTCACCAGAACTCTGTAGTGGGTTAGAGTAAAGAGCATGTGGTGTTCACCCAGATAGAGCTGGAGTCACTAGCCGTGGCAGGATCGATGTCCCAAATCTTCTTCGACTGGTGGTACCGAAACTCCCTGTGAAATCTTCCTCTTGTACGCAAGAGCCTCCGATACTTATCACATGGTTTGTTTCTTGAGATTTGTACTGTAACACATCCACCTCTTTCAAGAGCGACATGGATGCGTAATTTTAAGATAATTTTCGGCACACGTTCTCAACGCATCCCCCTTTGTTGCCGACTGCCCCCTGTCTCGTAGCTTCTCTAACTAAATTTGCACCATAAGCCCTCCTCGTCAATCAAGTGGCCGCCATCAGAAACCCATTGGTTATTTGAACATTTTCATTAAAAAAATTAAAGTCAAAATCTACTGTTAAAAGATAACCAAGAATAATATATTTATTTAAATCCATTTTTTAGCACCGCGTCTTACTACACGTTCGGGCTATGTGTCTATGTATTAATTACACTAATGTGTTATGGATGAGAAAGGTTGCCTTTTAGAGGAATGGTACCCGCATTTGTGTTGTGAGAGAGAGTGGGGAAACCATTTAGTGCCAATCATCCTCAGTAGGCCTACACCTGACCAGGCTCGAACCCCTATATTCCCATCTTCGGCAGTCTAGTCTAGTCAAAGTGTAGCGCCTTAGACCATGTGGCCATCAAATCGGGTTTAATTCCATTTAAATACTAAATGTTCAATACATAAACAAAACAAAAACTCAACCTTGGCAGAGTGATATTATTTATTTATTTGAGGCACTTAACATGCACGGAACGGTATTGTTTCGTAAATCTCATTGACATGAAACGCTTTACATGTTTTCCGTATCAACTTCACGTATAACCCGCCTCGGTGGCGTAGTTGGCTAACGCGTTAGTCGTGTTGAGCCCGACTGCCGAGGACGGGGAGATCGAGGTTCGAATCTCGGTCGGGTGAACTGGGGGTGGTTTTTCCTAAATGGTTTTCCACTCTCCCTTCACGCAAATGCGGGTTCACTTCCTCTTAATTCAACCTTCCCAATTCCTAATTCATTAGCGTAATTAGTACTTAAGCGTATAACCCGAACGGGTAGTAAGACGCGGTGCTAAAATAAAAAAATAAATAACTTCACGTACAGACCTCGAGAGGGCAGCAATCAGCATCATCCAGATCTTTAGAAAACAACTGGTAAAACTATTTTATCGAAAAGGTACTCTGAATTTTACATTCCTTGAAATAAGGCGAGATGTCAACAACTTACTGACCAAGTAATAGCATGCATTGCTTGACTATTATTTTATTAACTTACACTCCAATATCGTCATTTCAAGTTAATTGTTATTAATTATATACATTCATTAGCCATGGCAAATAAAATTACGTTTGAAGTAATCTCTAAATTATTGTATTCAATCATATACGTACTTAATTAAAATAATTGATAATATCCTTACGATGAAACAATGTAATAGAAGAAGTATTCTTTTGAAAGGAGCAACATAATATTAAAACCAAAATGACCACCATGCCTTCCAATATTTTTATTTTGAATCCTCCTACATATCTTGAAATGATATATTTTACTAGCGCTTTATTTAGATTTCTTACAATTTCATTTGTTTCACTTTGTTATGTTGGTTACCAACCCTTTGATATTGATAAACACAAGGCTATACGTTGATGGAAGACATAAGATTAAGATAACCAGAAAAATGGCAAACACGGGAGTTTTACCGTTTGTCAGGGGCATTGATTTCACTAGAAATGATTTTAAGGTAAGCATATAATTTTTTATATTATATTATAACTACCAAATCATCCCTTTAAATAATTGTTTAACAATATTTATAAAACCTTTAATTAGTCATAATATGCTGGAATGTTAACTGTCAAAAACTAGAAGCTATCTCTAGGCCGTACTAGGCCTATTTAAATAATCATCTTTACTCCTATGAACTTCCCTTTAACTGTTTAATTCGAATAATTTACAAAACGAGTAATAGCTATTGGACAATTTGTTTAATGTCAAACACACTAGGCTACTACTACTAAATTTAGGCTACTCTTTAATTATTTATTTTAGTTAATCAAATATATATATATATATATATATATAGGGACTGGCTTGGGGATAGTACGCTTTGTGTGAATTTCAAAAACATGTTTTTCGTCTAATGCTCCTAAAATGCTTAATTATTCACATTGCATCTAAAATTGGTAAATTCCTGTATTAAAATTAGGTTAACTTTCTTTTAGCTTTATAATATTAGACACTTGAATCTATTCACGTCACAGGTTAACTCTGCGACATATTGTTTAACATTTCCTGGATTGCCTCGACCTTAAAACTCTTGTAAATGTCCATGGACATATAAACCTATCAATATGATCTTAAATTAAGTTCTTCACTGCTGCCTACAATCGTATCATTGTAGATACACCTCAATCCTACTTTAAAATTGACCTTGGAACTGTTGAAGATCCAGTCAACCATCGCTTTGGTTGGTTGCTATATATACATCATACAAACGAGTTTTAAGTAAATATCTCAATTTTTAGATAAAGTATTGTTATTAAGCGTATGCATATGTTGAGAGTATTCTTTATCTTTCAGGACGGAAGGTTCCCAGAAGCTGTCCGTCTCATGACAGGAGTGCAGTGGCTCAAATTGGACAGAACTAATCTGTCCCAAATACCAGAGGAGTTGGGGAAACTTCTTAAGATTGTAAGTATGAAATTAATTTGGGATGGAAGGGTATGCGAGAAAAACTCAATGTTTTAGCAGTTTTTATAGCACAATATTTTTTTGGTCAAAAAAAATAAAATATTGCTTCGGTACAAACATAGAGTTTCATTTTATTCACATGTTTATATCGACAATTCCTGATTATCTATCATGAGCATGTTGGCATTAAACTCCAGAACACTTTCGACAGAAACCGTACTAAACAATGTTGATATCACTGTTTGAAGAAAATTAAACTCTATGTTTATACTGAAGCAATATTTTATTAATTTGGTAAAAAAAAGTTTTGCCATAAAAACTGCAAAAAAAAAAACCACTGGCTTTTTCTCATGTCTCCTTCCATACCGTGTCTTTAGTAGGAGCTACTAATTCGCACTGGTGGTCGCACAGTCTGAGATATAAGACTCACATTGCACAAGTTCCCCATTGGCAAAGAGGTTGGAGAGTTAATAGCAGCCAAGTATTTTAGGGGTGTTTTTCCAAATCTGATAGCAATTTGTACTAATTGTTTAGTAGAACCACTTCTTAATACCCGTTCAGGCTGTACTCTTATTTAATAACTTCACTGATTATGTTAGGAATAGGGAAGGTTGAATATAGAAGACGTTTACTCACATTTGTGGGCAGAGAGAGAGAGTTTAAAACCAGTTCCTCGGCTAGAGATGAACGTTTCCGAAAAAAAATTTGATTTGGAACATTTTATTATATTCCTATTATATACATCAAAATAGTGATTCAAGGGACGATTGGGTTGATAAGTAAGGGGGCATGATGAAGGGAAGGGGGAGGGGGGGAACAAATGTTGTTAGCAAATACTCTGGTCAACTTTAAAATCAAATAAAGTTATTGATGATAATAATATTGAGGTATGAACATAACAGGTCTACAAAGGCTAACACTCCATATCAACTAAAATGGAATTTGGTCCATACTCATTTTCTGTTTATAAACTCAGAAAAAAAAAAAAAATTGATAACTTTCCAAAACGAATAATCTTTTGTCTCGCATTTCTACCCTCAGTATACCCCTCTGGGATTAAAACCCTGATCTCCCCATCATTGGCAGTTTTGGCTATGGCGAGAGTGACGTCTTAGACCAGGGATGGGCAAACTGCGACCCACAGGATAAATAATTTAAATGTGTAATGTTGTGAAGTAGGCTTTTTTTAAACTCGCACAAAAAAACTTCTTTTTTTTTTACAAAACCATGCCAAAAATCAATATTTTCAAAATAGGTGAATCAAGCCCAATAATATATGGTATATTCATGCAAACAAGTGTTTTCATCCATGAAACTTGTGAGAAGTGATCCTAGAACCCAACTTACTGATGAGCATCTTCTCTCTTAACCCGTTTCTTGGCGCTTGTCTAGCACAGCGATCTACACATGCCCGGCAGCCATTTTTCTTCTTGTATACTTTTATCCGACACATATTTTCACTACTCACTTATTTTCTCATTTATTGCTTGATTCATGTTCATTGTATGGCATGTAACTCGTAGCCCCATCTATTAGTTTTAATATGAAGTATTAAGACTGGCTAAAAGTACAGTAGTTCATCAATAGATGGCATTAAAATTACTTTTTGCAATGTAACATTGATTGGCGCCCAAACCAGGGAAACATCATTACAATAACTTGCAATGTAACATTGATTGGCGCGCGCACCAGGGAAATGTTCGGCCAAACAAAGACGTCGTTCAACGCCCGCGCTGGGGAAAGGGTAAAGAATCTCCTCCTCACCAGATATTGAAAAAAATGGTGGCAGTTCAATTCACGGTTTCACTCATCTCGCGCCCCATCATATAAATTGTAACTCTCCTGGACAACCTTAAAGACATGCTAAGCCAATAACGCACCTAGTATTTATGATTGTTTTATATTCTAATTGTATATATTATATTTAACACCGCGTCTTACTACCCGTTCGGGTTATACGCTTAAGTGCTAATTACGCTAATGGATTGGGAATGGGGAGGGTTGAATATAGAGGAAGTGAACCCGCCTTTGCGTGGAAGGAGAGTGGAAAACCATTTAGGAAAAACCACCCCCAGTTCACCCGACCGAGATTCGAACCTCGATCTCCCCGTCCTCGGCGGTCGAGCTCAACACGACTAGCGCGTTAGCCAACTACGCCACCGAGGCAGGTTTTCTAATTGTAAACCTAGCATATATATTTTTAATGGATTTTGAAGAAAAAAATAAAAATAATCATTAAAGACTCTGACCTGCCAATGTTTTTAATTTTTTTTTTTTTTAGCCCTCTTGTAAGTAAATTTGCACATCCCTGTCTTAGACCTTTCGAACATTGAAGCAGGTAAAACTGTTGTTAGCTTGTGAGCCTGTATTGATGAGAGCAAGGACAAAGTCGCTGGTATTGTCTGATCTGGTTACTGTCAAATTTGGTACTCTAATCCATGAGCAGTTTTTTTCCTCCTTAAATAGTTCCCCATTCTTCCTTAACTCAAAACAAGACATGCTAACATTTACTCTAAAATCTGCCTTTCACATTCTTATCCCATCAGTGTAATTCATGTGTGTGCGCGTGCGTGCATGCATGCGTGTGTGTGTGTGTGTGTGTGTGAACATTTAAGTGTAATAAGACCCGGGGTGAAAAATAACCGAGAAAGCTCTGGTACTAACTTGGGGAAAAAACTTATTGAGTATTCTGTTAAGAACCGAGCATTTCGCCAAACAGTTTCCTAAACGGTCGTTGGTAACGTAACACTCCTAATCTTGTATAGTATAGTATAAATTGCCATTTTTTATTGTAATTAATACTTACCGGTAAGCAAAACAAAGCCGTGGTATAGAGAATAAACTACTATCAAAATATTACTTTAAGATTATTGTGTGACCTCAAGGGTCTTGGGGTCAACTGCTCACCTCAGGACTCGATTTTCATGGCTTCAAACCCAGTCAGGGTCGACGGGTTTTTCTTGAGCGATAAAAAATCGTAGCACAACTTCCTTTGGAGTGGAAGTAAAGCCGTTGGTCCCATGTCGATTGTGGCTTGTAAAAGAACCTGGAACATTTGTGAAAATAACTTTCCTGGCAAAATCGGTAGGCCCTTTCACGCTCGCTCAAATTAATTCTTGTGTGCTGATATAATCAATCGGTCCAGAAAGTGCGTGTTAAATACCTCGAATAAATAAATAAATTATGATAATAATATAAAAAATTACTGTAGCAGAACTAAAACCAACTTTGGTGATAAAATGGTCTAAACTCGCAATAGACTGGACTACAGGTGACATTGAGATCAGAGATCAGTGTTTGAATCCCTGCCAGGTGTATTGAGGGTGGGTTTTTTTTCTAAATAGTATTCCACTCTCCCTCCACTAAATTTATACAGGTAAACCTCATCTAAATTCAACCTCCCTCATCACTAACATACTAGCGCAAATAGTTAATTTGTGTTGATCCCACACTTGTAGAAAAACCCAATGACAAAAAACAAGCTAGGTGTAGCCCTTGAGGTCCTTTGTGTACCTCTGGGTACGGGTTCCATACGTTGGAAAACACTGCTCTAGTTTGATATTTTTTAATTGTCCTCTTTTTAAAGGAACATCTGTCACTGATACGAAATGACCTCGAACGCCTCTATGGAGAGCTGACAGAGCTGACTTGCCTGCGGACACTGAACATTCGCCACAACCGCGTGAAGACGTCCGGTATCCCCGCAGAGCTGTTCCGCCTGGAGGAGCTGACCACGTTGGACCTCAGCCACAACAACATGAAGGAAGTGCCTGAAGGCCTGGAGAGGGCACGCTCACTTCTTGTTCTCAATATGAGTCACAATCAGTACGTCTACTAGCCACTACAGCTAACACAATACTTTGCGCTCGCTTCTCGTTCTCAATCTGAGTCACAATCAGTATGTCTACTAGCCACTATAACTTACACAATACTTTGCGCTCGCTTCTTGTTCTAAATCTGAGTCACAATCAGTACGTCTACTAGCCAATACAGCTTACACAATACTTAGCGCTCGCTTCTTGTTCTCAATCTGAGTCACAATCAGTACGTCTACTAGCCAATACAGCTTACACAATACTTTGCGCTCGCTTCTTGTTCTCAATCTGAGTCACAATCAGTACGTCTACTAGCCACTACAGCTTACACAATACTTTGCGCTCACTTCTTGTTCTAAATCTGAGTCACAATCAGTACGTCTACTAGCCAATACAGAATACACAATACTTTGCGCTCACTTCTTGTTCTCAATCTGAGTCACAATCAGTACGTCTACTAGCCACTACAGCTTACACAATACTTTGCGCTCGCTTCTTGTTCTCAATCTGAGTCACAATCAGTACGTCTACTAGCCACTACAGCTTACACAATACTTTGCGCTCGCTTCTCGTTCTCAATCTGAGTCACAATCAGTACGTCTACTAGCCACTACAGCTTACACAATACTTTGCGCTCACTTCTTGTTCTAAATCTGAGTCACAATCAGTACGTCTATTAGCCAATACAGCTTACACAATACTTTGCGCTCGCTTCTCGTTCTCAATCTGAGTCACAATCAGTACGTCTATTAGCCAATACAGCTTACACAATACTTTGCGCTCGCTTCTTGTTCTAAATCTGAGTCACAATCAGTACGTCTACTAGCCACTATAACTTACACAATACTTTGCGCTCGCTTCTTGTTCTAAATCTGAGTCACAATCAGTACATCTACTAGCCACTACAGCTTACACAATACTTTGCGCTCGCTTCTTGTTCTAAATCTGAGTCACAATCAGTACGTCGACTAGCCAATACAGCTTACACAATACTTTGCGCTCGCTTCTTGTTCTAAATCTGAGTCACAATCAGTACGTCTACTAGCCACTACAGCTTACACAATACTTTGCGCTCACTTCTTGTGCTCAATATGTACCCGTGGCAGATCCGGGGGCCCCGGGTTCAATCCCCGACGCTCCCAGGTTTGTCTGTAAAGCAGTGGGTCTGGAACGGAGTCAACTCAGCCTCGTGAGGACAAATGAGAAGATACTTGAATTAAAAAGTAGCGGCCCTGGTCTATAAAACTGAGATTAACGGTCGGGCGGGTTGTTTTTCTGACCACATGACTATCTGCATGAGTTGGCACTATCTTCGCCAGAAAATGGCGGCTGCCCAGTCGGTATAGCTCGATTGCGGGCTGATGCCAGTGAAGCCATTTAGTAAAATGTTATCATCGATGACCGCAAAAGGAAAATTTGTATGTTTTCTATAAAAGTTTCTTCCAGACAATGTCTTTACTATATTTGATTGTTATTGTGTCTGTTACCAGTATTGAGTCCATACCTAACGCCCTGTTCATGCATTTAACTGACCTGCTGTTTCTGGACCTGAGCAACAACAATCTGGAAACCTTGCCCCCTCAAACACGGCGGTTGGCAAACTTGCAGACACTAGTGTTGAACTGCAACCCCCTCGGACACTTCCAACTAAGGTGAGACATCATAGAGAGGCTCTCTCCCTTGTTAAAATAACTCTATCCCTTGTTAAAATGACCATGGAATTAAGAGCGGCTGACCTTGGGTGTTTCATCATGGTTTATTCCATGGCCATATAAATAGATTAGGAGGTGACCTGGTGGTCTAGGGGTAAGGTGTCAGAGTTCAGTGCTGAGGGTCCGGGGTTCAATCACTGGTACCGGCACAAATTTATCTGATTGTCAAACCCTTCCTTCACCTCTGACAAGACGTGTATTAATCACAACTTGTGAATGTGAGGAATGCCAGGCCTCCACCGTGGTTCGGATCCCAGGTTAAACTGTAGGTCCTCCATTTCATCTCACAATCACCCTACCATTACACATTAGCGTAAGTGCGTATAACCCGAACGGGTAGTAAGACACGGTGCTAATAATAATAATAATATATAAATATAATTAAAATAATAATAATGAATAATACATAATAATAATAATAAATAGATTAGGCATTAGATGACACATTTAAATGGAGAGATAAAGTTGTCATGAAATTCCAGGACACCCTTGACAAATATTCAACAGCTGTTTATGTCCAACACCCTACCTCACTCGGTAGCGTGTCTACCAACTGAGCTAAGGGTCCCGGGTTCGATTCCTCGCATGGCCGAAAAATGTATGATTGGTGAAATGTGGATTCACCCTTTCACAATGATGAATTAATGTCCGGGGGCTGGATGTTGTGTTTTGTACTAGATATAAAAGTTAGTTTATAAGTTGTGTGCTGATATAATCAGTCTGTTCAGAAAAGTGCACTTTAAATACCTCAAATAAACAAAACAACTGTTGATATTAACCACATGAAGAAAATTTAACTCCTTTGTTTCTTCTGGAGAAATAATTTATTTATTTTGGTCAAAAAGTGTTTTGTTATAAAAACTGCAAAAAACACTGGCCTTTTTTCGTGTTCCCTACATCCTCACATTAAAATCACTGTGTGGCTTCACCATCACCTCTGAAACCTGCCTCGAGGGCGTAGTTAGCTAATACGCTTGTATCGTGTTGAGCTAGACTGCCGAGGACGGTAAGATCGAGGTTCGAATCTCGGCCAGGTGAACTGGGGGGTGTTTTCCATTCTCCCTCCACGCAAATTTGGTTTCACTTCCTCTAGATTCAACCTTCTCAATTCCTAACCCATTAGCGTAAATAGTACTTAAGAATGTAACCCGAACGGGTAGTAAGACGTAGTGCTAAGTGTTGTTGTTATTTATTATTATTATTTATTATTATTTATTATTATTTATTATTATTTATTATTATTGTTGTTATTGTTATTATTATTATTAATTGTTATTGTTTGTTAATTATGAAAGGATTAGATCATTTTTAATGTGGTCTAAAAAATTGCTTTGTTCCAGACAACTTCCATCCCTTATGAACTTGGAGACGTTACACATGCGGGACACTCAGCGCACGCTCAGTAATATCCCAGGGAATCTAGACAGTCTGACAAACCTCACAGACTTGGATCTATCTCTCAACGCTCTCCCAAAAGTTCCCGAAGCTTTGTACGCTTTGACAAACCTGCGGAGATTGAACCTCAACGACAATGAAATAACTGAACTTTCTCAAGCCATAGGTAATGTCGCGCGACATTACCCTTTTCGCTGGTCACATAGTCTGAGGTGTCACACTTTAAGTTAGGGGTGTGCGAGTACTTGATTATTTGTGTTTGAGTCTATTCTTAGAAGCTGCTCGAATTCTACGATATTTACAAAATTCAAAAAATTTCCGTAGGCCTACTCGGAATTTATGATTTTTCTCAAAAATTCTTAGTTCAATCAATTTTATTCAATTTCAAGATGTTATTTCATTGCAAATATAGTCCTTCAATATTTCATTTTGTCTAGTTAAAAAAATCTACAATTATATTAAATATATTTTAAAATATAAATTTTTGTGTAGTTATAATTTTTTTTGACAAACTAAAATTTAATTCTAACAAATTAATGTTTGTACTTATTATTTATAATTAAATCAGTTAAAATAATTAAACTTGAAATAATTCTAGGACAAATATTGCTTTATATTACTCGAACTCAAAAAACACTCTGATATCATTCAAACTCGATTTGAAATTGACTCGAAGGGGATAAAAAATGCCAACTCTCACACTCTTACTCTCAATATACTGGACTGCCAACTTCGGGGAGATCGGGTCTTAATATCCTGGTTTGGCTGTACTGGGGAGGTTTTCTCTTAAAGGGTTTTCCTACTCTCTCTCCACACAAATGTCGCTACATGATCTCTAAACTCAACCTTTCGCATGTCCCACATCCTTATTAATGTGACGACATGTAAACCATTTCTTTATTCATATATTTTATAGAAAAAAAAATATTTTTCAAAATTTTTATAAATTTAGTCAATACTTTACTTTTTACTTGACTGGTTTTTTGAACCTTCTAATTTTTAATCATTTTATTACTAAATAATTCTTTCTTTTTGTTTATATAACCACACAATTTAAATATTACTTTCTTTAACTTTTTTGTGTTAATTAAATATTAGGAGCTCAATTAAGGTCCTACCCGCCGCGGTGGCATAGTTAGCTAACGCGCTAGTTTCTTGTTGAGCTAAACTGCCAAGGAATGGACAGGGTGATCGAAGTTTGAATCTCAATCAGTTGAAATGGGTGTGGTTTTTCCTAAATGGTTTTACACTCGTCTTCCACGCAAATGCGGGTTCACTTCCTCTACATTCAACCTACCCAATTCCTAAAAACCACTAGCGTGATTAGTACTAAAGTGTATGACTCGAACGGGTAGTAAGACGCGGTGCTGAATAAATAAATAACTAAGGTCCTACCTGGCCAAATTTGGTAAATTGGATTTAAAACAAACAAATAACTTAACTAGTTTTATTTGTAGGCAAAGAACAACTTTTGTTTTATGTTAGAAAAAGGTTGTAAATTGTAATGCTTCTGTTCAATTATTATCAGATCAGGTAAGTTTATTTTGCAAAACTGGTAGCTTTTTTTTACAAAGTTGGTCACTGTTTCGATTTCTTCTGGTTACATATTTTGTTGTGAACCCTGTTGTTGAATTATTGCCATTCTGAGCTATTATGTGCATTGAAAAATAATAGTCATGTTCAAAAAATCAAAAATTGCATTGCATATAACCTGAACGGGTAGTAAGACGCGGTGCTAATAATAATAATGATGATGATGATGGTGATGGTGATTAATTGATAATTGATGATTATTATAATGATGATCATGGTGATGATTAATTGATAATTGATGTTGATTATAATAATGATTATTATTATCATAATGATGATGATGATGATAATGATAATAACTAAAAATAAAAGTTGCATATTGTGATGATAACTTGATTTATCAGCTTAGAATGAAATATTTCAAACAAACGTACAATAGATATTTTCCAAATGATATTAGTATTTAAAGTTATATAAATGATGGGTGTGCCAGTTGGTATTTTTCACTCGGAGCCCACTTCAAATAGAGTTTGAATAAAATTATTAAGGTTTTTTTTTTTCAGAGTTCGAGTAATTTTACATCCATTACTGTTTCCAGCCTGTGTTCAGTTTTTATTCAAGCCATATATTTTCCTTTACCGGTTTTCTAGGCCTGTCGTAGCTTCATATGCCTTATAATTTAACTTAAGACTACAACAAGCACAACATCCAGTCCCTGGCTGTTAATTTATCAATGTGAAGGGGTTAAACCTACATCTCACTTATGATAAATTTTTCGGACATGCCGAGAATTGAACCTGGGACCCTTAGCTCAGTAAACGGACACGCTGCCGACTGAGCTAAAGTGTTGGATAGTTCGAGTAATACTGAGTACTATTAACACAAAATTTCCAAGTTTAATTTTTGGTATAGATCCATGCATAAACCACAACAATGAACATAAAGTTTTAAGTATAGATGGGACGTTCAAATTCATTGACTCCCTTGAATCCTTTGTTATCGGTATTCAAGAAAATCAAGATTATTGATTCCTGAAAACATCAAAAAAGTATCTCAAATACAATTATAAAAATCTTGCCTTCAAATAACAGTTTTATCCCATTGATAAAAGGAATTATATAAACTTGTGTATTTGGAAGATTAACAAATTAACAAAAAAGGGAAAATTGTATCAATATAATTAATATTTATAGTCACTATGTTAAAAAAGTTATCTTTGTTTTTTATGTTTTAATATAATGACAAACAAAGTATTGTTTTCAAATATTTTCACTTTATGTAAAATTGTGCGTTTTTAAAGATTTGAATTTGGTTTCATGAATCTAAAGGAAATTTAAGATCTAGATTTGAGATTCGTAATTGAGACATAAAGGATTTTACTCATCCATAATTTTAAACATTTTTTTCTATTGAAAAAAGTAAAGGTGTGCTTGTCCACTTTTTCAATTCAAATCCAACATATGAAGTATTTTCGAAGCTGATACAAAGTTAAATTTCGTTTTTGTTGTTTTATGATTGAAAAAATATAATATTGTGGTTATTTTTATAACTCTATGCACTAAAATGACTTGGAATAATTGTTATATTACACAATTGTTCGTAATATTTCATCAAGCTCTGATAAATACCATTATTATCACAACTTTTAATTCAATTACTTTGGGTTTTTTTCCATTTAATTATTAATTTCAAATTTATATATAACAGCTGAGAATGACAATAATTGACTAAAAAATTAGTATTTTTGATCTCAATATTTTTATCGGTGATGCTCTGTAATTATCAAAGCCAGAATTTCTTTTATAGCTAAGTCGAAGCTAAGTATGTATTTCTTAAAAATTGAATACAAAAATGTTAACTTAGAATTCTTAAGGAAAAATTGAAATTTCTGAGGACTCAAAATTTTTCTAGTTTTGTAAAAGATGTCCAAGTCTCATTCAAACAACTAATAAAATTCAACTTGGACTCATATTTTCTATCCAACACCTTAGCTCAGTTGGTAGCATGTTTGACTACTGAGCTAAGGATTCCCAGTTCGATTACCGACATGGCCTAGTAATTTGTCATTGTTGAAATGTGGGTATACCCTTTCACAGTGATGAATTAACAGCATGGGGACTGGAGGTTGTGCCTGACCTAGTCTTAAGTTATATTATAAGCCATATGAAGCTATGACAGGCCTAGTAAGCCGGTAGTGGAAAATATATGACTTGAATAAAAAACAGACCCAGTTCACAGGCTGGAAACAGTAATGGATGTAAAAAAAACTAATATTTTCTAGTACTCACACAACCCTAATTAAAATAAGTACAATATATATTTTACGACATACATATTTAAAAAAAAATATGGGCTCATTTAAAAGTGAAAAAGTGAATATTGTACAACCCTATAGACTTGGTTTGTGAAATAAATTATAGTTTACAACCAACATCGTTCTTTTGTTTATTAGACCAGTGGCAACACATAGAAACTCTAAAACTCTGCCGCAACAAACTCGCCGCTCTGCCTGCCTCCTTATGCAAGCTTATGTCACTGCGTCGTCTATACGTGAACGACAACCTCCTTGACTTTGAGGGCATCCCCTCGGGAATAGGGAAGCTTTGTAGCTTGGAGATATTCTCTGCGGCTCACAATCAGCTTGAAATGATTCCAGAAGGGCTCTGCAGGTTGGTTTTCATCGGCTACTTAATTTGTTTGGTTTAAACTGCATCTAGGGATGGGACTCTCATATCCTCGTATTTTTCTTAACGATATTAAAGATTCGAAGATATGAAAAAAAAAAATTAATTCAACATTTAAAAAATGAAATATATGTTTTTTTTTTGTAAATTTTTTGACTATAGACTATAAATAGCTTGATCCCGATTATCTGTTTAAAACTCAGCTTGAAAATTCAAATACTTGCAGATCCGTACACTTAACAAAATGTTTCTAATGACAATGAATGCATTATTAAAATTAATATTAGGATTTGTAAAATTTTTGATTCGACCCAACTCTAATTTATTATATTTGTTATCTCATAAACTTAGGCAGTCCATGTAACATTTTTCTTGGCAAACATTCGTTTTTGTCAAAGCTGGAATTTGTTTTCAAAGCAAAGTTAAAGCTAACACACTTTTGAAGTAAAGTCTGAAGTTGTAGCTGCTTTGCCTACTACGCGTGTGCAAAACTTTGAAAACTTTAATTTTGTTTCATTGTTCATTAGCTTCGACTTTTATTCGAAAATAAAATTCCTGATTTAACAATTACGAAGCTTTCGCCAATAAAATATTCATAGATAAAAATTTAAAGTACACATTGATATTCAATTTTTTCTAATTTAGTGGTGTTATTTACTTCACAAATTAATGTTCACATCACAAAAATCTAAAATAGTTAAATTACGGTACTTATAATATTATATTTATTGATTTTTTTACACCCATGACTGTTTCCAGCCTGTGGTCAGTTTTTTATTCAAGACATATATTTTCCCCTACCTGCTTGCTAGGTCTGTCGTGGCTTCATATGCCTTATAATATAACTTAAGACTAGGACAGGCACAAGATAAACCCATATTCTCATAAATGATAAATTTTCGACCATGCCGGGAGTCGAACCCAGGATCCTTGGCCCAGTAGACAAACACGCTATCAACTGAGCTAAGGTGTCTGACTATCTATCTTTATCATTATAGGGTTAAATATGTTAAAGTTATTTTCTGGCTATAACATTTTATAAATTATATTTAATGCCTAAAGTAAAAAAGGCTATGCAACATATAATACATTTTTATCCAACAATTTTAAACGTTATTTAAAAAAATCAGCTTCGGGAATATTTATAATCATTTGATTCGACTTGGTTTTTAGTTTAAACAGGAGGATTTCGCTCACTACTAAAAATATATATTTTTTAAATATAATTATATTTTTTTGGGTGCTTTCCCAGATGTGGATCTCTGAAAAAGTTGATCCTGACCGCAAATCGTCTGATCACACTGCCCGACGCGATCCACCTCCTGACGGACTTAGAAGCGTTGGATCTCCGAGATAATCCCGAACTTGTGATGCCCCCAAAACCGACAGAGGTTCAGAAAGGGTCTGGCGTCGAGTTTTACAACATCGACTTCTCATTGCAGCACCAGTTACGGTTGGCTGGAGCCAATGTTCCAGCTCAGGCACCTTCCAGCAGTAAGTATTGTCAATAGAGATGTCATGATTTGGTTCTTCTTAGTTCCGACTCCTCGACACTTACAATTTAATTCCCTTTCCATGCAACCAACCTTATATTTAAAAATATTTTATTTATTTTAATTACTTATATACCATACACTATATCAGATTATGTATGCAACAGAAAGATGGACATCGAATGTAAGAAAGACTATGAAATTGGAGGCCAGCAGAATTAAGTTTGTGAGGAGCATGTTAGCTGACACGAGGAGAAACAAGATTAGGAATAAAGTTATCTGGGGAATAGTGGGGGTACAGGGAGTACATGAGATAGTAGAGGAAGCAAGACTGAGATGGTATGGTCATGTAATGAGGATGTTGGAGTACATGAGATAGTAGAGGAAGCAAGGCTGAGATGGTATGGGCATGTAATGAGGATGTTGGAGTACATGAGATAGTAGAGGAAGCAAGACTGAGATGGTATGGTCATGTAATGAGGATGTTGGAGTACATGAGATAGTAGAGGAAGCAAGACTGAGATGGTATGGACATGTAATGAGGATGTTGGAGTACACGAGATAGTAGAGGAAGCAAGACTGAGATGGTATGGTCATGTAATGAGGATGTTGGAGTACATGAGATAGTAGAGGAAGCAAGACTGAGATGGTATGGTCATGTAATGTGGATGTTGGAGTACATGAGATAGTAGAGGAAGCAAGACTGAGATGGTATGGGCATGTAATGAGGATGTTGGAGTACACGAGATAGTAGAGGAAGCAAGACTGAGATGGTATGGTCATGTAATGAGGATGTTGGAGTACATGAGATAGTAGAGGAAGCAAGACTGAGATGGTATGGTCATGTAATGAGGATGTTGGAGTACATGAGATAGTAGAGGAAGCAAGACTGAGATGGTATGGTCATGTAATGTGGATGTTGGAGTACATGAGATAGTAGAGGAAGCAAGACTGAGATGGTATGGACACATAATGAGGATGGAAAAGGAGATAATAACAAAGATAATGATGTAGATGAAGAGTATCAGGAAAAAGACCGCAAGGGAGACCAGTAGAAGATGGGAGGAGCAGCAGCAGCTAGCAAAAATGTGCAAGTGAGAGGAGAAGAATGGTTGAATACTATACTATAATACTTAGCACCACGTCTTACTACCCATTTAGGCTACACGCTTAAGTACTAATTACACTAATGGGCTAGGAATTGGGAAGGTTGAATATAGTGGAAGTGAACCCGCATTTGTGTAGAGGGCGAGTGGAAAACCATATTGGGGGAAAACCACCTCCGGTTCACCCGACCGAAATTTGAACCTCTATCTCCCTCGTCCTCGGCAGTCTAACTCAACACTAAACTAGCATGTTAGCTAACTATGCCACCGAGGCGGGTTAAGAATATTTGAAGGATAGGAAGTTTTGGCATCATACTAAACTTACTATTCCTTCGGGCTATACACCTATGTACTAATAATGAGGAGATCAGGGTTCGAATCCTAGTCGGTTATACTGAAGGTGGTCCTAAATGATTTTACACTCTCCCTCCATGCAAATTAACATATACTTCCTCTAGAATTAAAATTTTCTCATCCCTAATGCATTAGCATAATTAGTACTAATGCGTATAACCTGAACAGGAAGTGAGGCGCTGCGACGAAGAAAATAATTTTGAATGTAGTAAAGTGAACCTCTTATGTTTGTTTAGTTTACTAGATTTTAATTTTGATTCAAGATACACAAATAAAATTAATATTTGCATTAGTAAAATAGTGGATTAAACCCTCTATTTAAAAAGTTACATCTGTTAGCTTATTTTTATTTTCTCTCCGTTTTACATGTTCTTATATTTATACTTTGATTAAAGGAATATTTCTGAAAATGTAATTTAATGGCAATATGGTAGTACTCTCTTTCTCAAACTTCATCATCATCTGATTCCAGACTATGTCCGGATCAGTTTAGTAAAATGCCTCCATCTTCCTTTATCCTTTCAACATTCTTCCTCCTTTAATCGTTTCCATTCTTCTCCTCTCACTTGCACACTTTCTGTTATATGTTTATTTATCTTTTTTTTTAACTCACTCGTGTCATTTTTCCTACACACTTCGTATCCATCATTCTCTTTGGTACTATCCCCTTTTAATCCTCATTTCATGACATACCGTCTCACCCTTGCTTCCTCTATTCTTTATTTCACTTTGTTTTGTACTATATTTTCAGGTGCCAGTAAAGACCCCATCGCTCGGAAACTGCGCCTAAGAAGAGGTCGCAGAGATCAAGAAGAAGCAGATCAAGATCAGGCCAAGATTCTCAAAGTAAGCAGGAGGAAATTCATGAAATCTCATCACAAAATAATATAATTTGCTTTATTTTTTTTTTCCTTTAAACCTTTTTATATTCCTAGATACACTTAATAGATAATTTAAAAATTAAAAGTAGTTATATACACCCGCTTTTGTGACGAGATAGTCTTAACTCACTTCTCTCACAGTAGATTAGACTGCCAATGATGGGGAGATCGAAGTTCGGATCTTAAATGGGACAGCCGAGATCCAGAGGTTCTGGGTTCTATCCTTAGCTCTTACAGATTTTCTGTGAAGCAAAGTAGCGGCTTCAGTCTAGAAAAACGAGATTAATGGCTATAGGGTTTGTGGTGCTGACCACATTACACCCTCTATCCATGGAAGTTAGCTCTATCTTCGCTAACAGACTGTGGCTGCTCAGTCAGTCTGGCTTTACTGCGGGCTGACGCCGTTGAGTATTTTTTATATGTGATAGTAACAAAAACTTTATCTTGAAAAGGAACTTTCACTCATCTTTATTTAACGGAATACTTTATAATTCTTTCGGCATTTTACAACTACAAGCTACATTAGAGTTGCATTTATCTAGCCTATAGTGGCGGCATCTTGGGCCGGATAGCGGAGATGCCGGATATTACGGAATTCCACTCTTGGATGCTTGGTTATCACACCCTTTTTTTTATATCTGCACAATTTTTTGTCAGTTTCCCACTTTGACACTTTCTTCAACGCCTAATTCCAGAAATATTTTCTTCACTGATTCTCCTAAATCAACTCTTTGAATTGCACAAAGTTTATCCTCCATTGTTAAAAAAACTTTTTTTTTTTCCTTTTTTCACCACTCATCTTCAACTCCACAACACACATACATGTACAGTAATGTATGTACATTACTTACCAAAAGTAAAAGAACATTAACTACTGAGACAGGCACACATAAGGAACGCTTCCATGAACTCAAAACAAAGGTCACAGTGTTCTTCACGGACTGCCACGCCTATACAAGTGTGCATGAAACTCATGTAACTATGCCTTGCGCACACCTCCCTTGACACAGCTTCTGTTTCCAGCCAAATCAAAACAGTGCTGCTATCTACACCCCTTGACACAGCTTCGTTTCCAGCCAAACAAAACAGTACTGCTATCTACACTCCTTGACACAGCTTCTGTTTCCAGCCAAATAAAAACATACTTCTATCTACACCTCTCTTGACACAGCTTCTGTTTCCAGCCAAATAAAAACAGTACTACTATCTACACCTCTCTTGACACAGCTTCTGTTTCCAGCCAAAACAAAACAGTGCTCCTATCTACACCTTCTTGTCACAGCTTCTGTTTCCAGCCAAATCAAAACAGTGCTGCTATCTACCTCCCTTGACACAGCTTCTGTTCCAGCCAATAAAAACATACTACTATCTACACCTCTCTTGACACAGCTTCTGTTTCCAGCCAAACAAAACAGTACTGCTATCTACACTTCCTTGACACACCTTCTGTTTCCAGCCAAATCAAAACTGTGCTGCTATCTACATCTACCAAGCAATAGCACTGTATTATAGGCCAACTGAATGCATAGCAGTATTGCTTTGCTGTCTCCACTGTAACAGTTATAAGGTGTTTGTTATCCAATTTTTTTTTACTAATAACTAGGAGATATGTATTGGTTTGTTTGTTTTGAAAAGGCACTTGTTAACACGAGAACCAGATAATCACAACTCTTAGTGTAATCATTTTATTTTTACAGGGAATGAAAGATATTGCCAAAGATAAAAATAAACAGAAAACGCTTGAGGAGTGAAAGCTGAATCATTAAAGTAAGTATTCTATACATTATAAAATACTTTCGAACTTTCTTATTATAATTTACTTTCTTTTTTCTTACCCTTTTGATAAAATAAAGAATTTTTAGTTTCAAATATTTCATTTTGAATTGTTTCAAAATATGTCCATTAAAACAAGAAATAAAAGAATATATGTACTTTTATTTTAATAAAACATTTCCACTAAAAATCACTTTATTGAAGACTCCAGAAAGTAGTCCAAATGTGTCAAATTCTGTTTTTTTTTTATTCTAAATTTTCAATTAACCTATAATCCGACACCTTAGCTAAGTTGGTAGATTTTTGTCTACTTAGCTAAGGCTCCCAAGTTTTATTCCCAGCATGGAAAAATTCATCAAGGATGAAATGTGGGGTTCACCTTTCACAGTGCTGATTTAATATTTAATGATTTGTTTGTTTTAGATTTAAGTTACTTTATAAGTAATGTTCTGACATAATCAGTTTGTTCATAATATTTGAAGAAGGTACAGGAAAAGTGGATAGAAACATATAAAAGAGGGATCGGGGTGCTAACAATCAATTTTCTTCAAGAGAGCCATTACTTCTTGGTCCATTGGCAGCAATGTAAAGTGTGAAATGTGTTCTTCTTTTTGTTGTAGAAGCCATATTATGTTTGTCCTTTTTATATGTTTCTATTCACCTTTCCTATACCTTCTTCCAAATATAATACAATTACCTCAAAGCGAAAAGAGGTTTTCCTTGTAGATATTCCATTCAATTGTAACATTCGTGCTTTCATTAAAGTGGTAAATGAATGAACTGGGTCTGGTTTTGTAAGCCAATAAGCAGCAAGAGTTCTAAACTAAATTTCAATTAAAAATACAAAGAAATAAAAAATATGTTTTTGAATCTTGAATATGATATTTTACCAAACCCTAGAATATCCTTAAGAATTGACAGATTTGAAGGATCATTCCATAGCAGAAAGTTTTATATTCAATTGATTTTTTTTAGCACTGCGTCTTACTACCCAATCGGGCTAATACGCATGTGTATTAATTACGCTAATGTGTTAGGGATAAGAAGATTGTATTCATGAGAAGTGTACCCACATTTATGTGGGTGGGAGGTGGAAAATTGTTTAGGAAAAACCCTGCACATTTCACCTGACTGGGATTTAAACCCTATTCCACCATCTTTGGCATTTTGATCTAATGCAAAAGGGGTTCCTCATATCATAGAAATGGTAGTTGAATTATTGAACTATCAAATTTTGAAATTACTTTTTTTTCCTTGCCATCCCCAGACCGAAGCGTTGGGACGAGACTCTCGAGAAACCACCTCTTGACTATTCCGAGTTTTTCGACGAAGTCGCGGGTCAGTTCCCAGGCATCACCATTTGGGAGATTGAAAACTTCCTCCCAAACCAGATCGAGGAGGTGGCTCACGGAAAGTTCTACGAGGGCGACTGCTACATCGTGCTCAAGACGGCCATCGACGAGACAGGTTCTTTGACGTGGGAGATATATTTCTGGATCGGAGAGAAAGCAACAGTAAGTACTGACGATTAAACACTTACATTTGGTAGAATTTAGAGGATACGCACCTGAGATATGAGGGAAATTATTTAAGGAAAATCTATCCAGCTGGGCTTCGAACCTTGATTGTCTATCACTGTCAATCCAGACTATTTTGAGAGTGACACCTTAAACCAGGAGGTGGAGGAAACCTTTTATAACCTCTTATTTGTAAAATAATTTTTTTTAAGTGAATTACAGACGCCGCTGACACACACGGAAAAAAAAAAAGAAACACTCAAACGGTTATTTTCCTAATTTTATGTGTCACTAATATGGTTGGGTTGAATCCACTATTTTACGAATCCAAGTCTCAAATGTGAATCTCCAATCTACCTTCAAACCTGAATCTGATTCATGGAAAAAATTATGAACATGAGAGGAAATATAAATAAAGTAGAATAATAGAAAATACATTAGTAACTAAATGTTAACATTCTTTCTTATAATCCATTCATTATAACATTCATACATTCAGTTAGTGTTAAATTACTGGTCTGGGGTTTAGTTGTTAAGTTCATCCTATAATTATAGTTGGCTCTGAATCACCAATAAGCAGTATTATAGCTCTAAAACAAATTTAACTTGAAAAATTGAAAATAATTATTCTTTAATAATTTGAGTCTTGAATCTAAAATTTTCTCGAATCCTCAAATCTAGAATATCCTTAAAGATTCGAGGAAACATCCCTAGTCAATAATGTAAAAAAAAATGCTATGGGCATACAGATACTATGGTTCATCTTATGGATAAATGAAAGTAGATCTGGTAACTTTTCCTTCATCTCATATAAGGAAGGCCATTCGTAGAATAATTGAGGTATATGTTTCGGAATGAATAGTGAACATTCCTATTGTATGTTCAGTCTGATTTTCTTATAAAGGAGCTTTTAGAAATTGATAATTCTTTTTTTTTGTGTTCAATGTTGATAACAATTTGTTATTTTATCAATGCTATTTTTTTATAGGTATTAATAATAAGGAGAGTGTGCGAAGCTTTGAAACTTTGACCTCGCTTCGAGACAAATATCATCTTCAACTTTGGTTCGAAAAAATCCGGCTCTGACAATTACAAATCTTGGCCAATAATGTATAATTCCTGCCATTCTGAACTTTAATCTAAAGTACAAGACAATATTCATATAGAAAAAATTTGAATTAATTCAATTGTAAGTTGGAATAGTAACTAGATTTAGCAGAATAAAACTAAATATTACAAACAATTGTGTAATAAAACATTTTCTAAGTAATTTTATTGCATTACATAATACAAGTAACTAAAATATAATATTTTTCAATCATAAAACAACCAACAAAAAATATTCAAACTTTAATTCGGCTTTGAGAATATTTCATATTTTCAATTTAAGTTCGCTTCGAATTGAAAAAAGTGAACTTTGCACGCTACTAACAATATCTATCAAAAGTGACAACTGCCGATCACATAAATTGACGTATTCATACATGGAAGTAAATCTAGTAACTTTTCTACCTTTCTTTGATATTAGGACTGTATAATATTTTGTTACAGCTGGACAAGAGAGCGTGTGCCGCCATCCACGCGGTGAATCTGCGCAACTACCTGGGGGCCCAGTGCAGGACTATCAGAGAGGAGCAAAGTGATGAGTCCGATGAGTTCCTGGCTCTGTTTGACACGGATATAACTTACATCGAGGGGGGCCGCACTTCCAGCGGCTTCTTCACTGTTGAAGACATGGTGAGTATTATTTAGCTGGGACTACACAGGCCATTTTAATCTTCGAAAAAAACAAGGGAAAAACAAACTACATGACCTAAGACCGCACTCGAACCATACCGACAGAGTGGCTGCCGCCTTTAGCAAGATAGTGCCAACATTTGTAGTTAGAGGTGTCACCCTCGTGGCGTAGTTGGCTAACGCACCAGTCGTTGAGCTCGACCGCCGAGGACGGGAGATCGAGTCGAATCTCGGTCGGTGAACTGGGGTGGTTTTTCTAATGGTTTCCACTCTCCTCCACGCAAATGCGGGTTACTTCCTCTAAATTCAACCCTCCCAATTTCTAATCCATTAGCGTAGTAGTACTTAAGCTATAACCCGAACGGTAGTAAGACACGTGCTAAATATTATTATTATTATTATTAGAGGGTGTCATGTAGTCAGCACAATGAGCCCTCTGCCGTTAATATAAGTTTTCTAGACCGGAGCTGATATTTATTCATGTAGCTCCTCATTTCCTCGCGAGGTCTCTGCTTCACAGAAATCTCTGGAAGCACCAAAGATCGAACCCAGGAACTCTGAACCAGAAGACCACTGAGGCGATCTAAAAAAAATTAAACTAACTTAATTAACTTTTTTTTTACATATAAAACCCACTTTTGTGGTCAAATGTCACGCTGCGATAGCCTGAACTGCCGATATCAAAACAATTAGAGTTTGAATCTCGGTCAGGTGTACTAAGAGTGATTTTTACTAAATGGATTTCCATGATCCATCCACGTGAATGTGGGTGCACTTATGCTAAATTCAATTTTCCTCATACCTAACACATTAATCCAATTTGTACATACGTGTGTAACCCAAACTGGTAGTAAGACGCGGTGCTTAAAAAAATACTTTGTGGAAGGGTGAGGCTAGAGGGAGTGGATGTTTTCCTGGCGGCAGAAAGTCGTGAAACCCGAACATTAAAATATTAAATAAAGAGATAAACTTGACTTATTTTCCCACAAGAAATTAAACGAGATTGAATTTAGTATTAAGAAGAATGGAAATTATTTTAAATATAGGTTAAGGGTGGGGAAATCACTTTATATTATGTTGTGTGTGTGCAGACGTACACAAAACGTTTGTACCGGGTCCATGCGGCCGGTACGTCCTCGATCCACCTGGAGCCTGTCCCTGTGGCTGTTAGTTCTCTAGACCCCCGCTACGTGTTTGTGCTGGACACCGGCCTCAAGATATTCATGTGGTATGGCAAGAAGTCCAAAAATACCTTCAAGTCCAAGGCGAGGTAAGCAAGTACTCAGACAAATATTTATATAGTCATCATCATCATCATCAAATGTTTTCATTCTTATTCCTTTATTTGCTTCCATTCTTATCCTCTCACTTGCACACATATCATTATCTGCTACTCCCATCTCTTTATTAGTCTCACTTGCATTCTTTTCCTTTCAAACTTCAACCCCATCATTCTTCTTGAGATTATTTACTTTTCCATCCTCATTACATGTCCATATATATCAGCCTTATTTCCTCTACTATCTCATGTGATTCAACATCCACATTATCAGGGGTGGATTTATAGTCGATAAAAATGCAAAGATTCACAAAAAATTTACAATAATTGGCACATAAATATGCATTAAAAGTATAAACAGGCATCATAAAGCAAAAATACTCAATGAAACCAATATTATCCATTCTAATATTCCAGATATTATTTTCCATAAATGCACATTAGTTACTATTGCAGTTAATTACCAAATACTTGTAGAGTCTGTTCATTATAGGTTTTTACCTGAATGACAGTTCAAAAATCATATTATTTAGGTTTTGGGGTTGCCAACACTTGTAAAAGATCACTGTTTGTAAGTAAGTTTTTTTACTGTTATATTTTACATTAAATAATGCTACTTAAGCTTCTCACTTTCATTACTACTTTTATATTAAAAATTACCTTGTATTATGATATTTGTAAACAATTTAAACATATTACACAACTTATTTCAGCTTCTCGGAAGTCTACTGACATGTACATTTCAGAAGCATCTACATTTTAATGATTTCTTTATTTATACCAACCATTGAAACAATATTTTAAACATAATTAAAAGTACTTATTCTTGTTTTGGAAAGTTATTGATCATGTGTAATATAGTGCATTCATTAATACCTTATAATACAGGCATCGTATTTACTTAGAAAAGAGAAAATACTTGTCATTTTTTATATATGATAAATGATTTTATGATTTTTTTATTGTATTTCAAAATATTTAATTGAATAAAATATTATTATCCACTGTGTGGGTGCATCATTGTAAAAACCACATGGTCTAAATTCGTCGGTCGCCATTTTGAAGCTATGTTCGTTAGACCTTTTGTGAAAGTGATGTGAATAGTAATTTTTTTAAGTGGAATAAAATTATAGATAAACATTGTGTCTGACCTCAAATAAATATATAAATAATATTGGCCTAAATTACTATGGTTAACTTTCACATTAATACATTACCATCTGTTTTCATTACAGTTATCCAAAGAGATAGATGTCAGCTGTTGGCGTAGGAATACATTAGGGACTATTTTTAGTATCATTTTGAACTGTCATCCAAGTAAACTAAAGTCGTGAATGAATTATACTTCTCATGGAGTCGTTGGGCAAAATTTCAGACAAAATAGCTCAACTGATTTAAGCTTGACTTCATGTCGAGATATAGTTTGTCCTTCTAGGATGTCTGCAATACTTGCCATGGCTTCCAGCTAGAGTTTGGCTGCGATATCCATATAAGTTTGTCGACGAAGGCTGTGTTAACGAAGCCAGAGGTCTGCTTCAGGTTTCTTTCTATTCTTCGTATGACGTTCTGCACCCTCGCCTTTAAGTTTGTGATCATTCAAGGAAGTTCCCCAAAATCCATTGCCTAAATAATGCACTTCAATACACTAGATCTTTAGGCATTTTCGATATATTTCAATAAACTACAACGGTGCTCTCATTACTGAAATATATAAATTTTCCCATCATTCTTTACCAATTTCCTTTTTTATCACTTTTATGTTTTTTTGGTTTCCTCTTTTAAGAAGTTACGTTGCACGTTTCACACTCCCTCCTGTGAAACCTGGTTGGGGGGATGTCGGGGGAGAAGGATCTATATTCTTGAAGAGGCTGCCATTACCTCTTTGTCCAGTGGCAGCAGTGTAAAGTGTGAACGGTGTTCTTCTTCTCATTGTAAAAGCCATATTTTGTTCGTTCCCTTCTATATGTTTCTATCCAGATTTCCTGTACTTTAAATTCCAAATACAACAAAATACCTCAAAAGGCACTATACGAATATAAAATGATCACTGCTATCACTTAAAATAAACTTATACCTCAAAAGCCTATATTTTGATAGATAGGAATAATAAAAAAAGACCCACCTCGGTGCGTAGTTAGCTAACGCGCCAGTCGTGTTGACCTTGACTGCCGAGGACGGGGAGATCGAGGTTCAAATCTCGGTCGGTGAACTGAGGGTGGTTTTTCCTAAATGGTTTTCCACTCTCCCTCCACGCAAATGCGGTTCACTTCCTCTAAATTCAACCTTTCCCATTCCTAATCCATTAATGTAATTAGTACTTAAGCGTATAACCGAACGGGTAGTAAGACCGGTGCTAAATAATAATAATAAAAAAAAGGCATTTGGAGCAAAATATGCTCTATACTCATTACATAGCAATAAATCTCTCACCTTTGATTTTTTCCCCTTTGTGACTTTATAGTGGTTTTTTTTATTTAATAAATATCAAGGTTAATGGCTGAAAAAATCAACAAGAACGAGCGCAAAAACAAGGCAGACATCCAAACAGAGATGCCTGGTGATGAGAGCGCAGACTTCTGGAGAGCGTTCGGTGATAACGACGGACTGCCACCTGAAGAGCCCATTGCTGTAAGTGGTTTGGACTATTCCCTTCACTTCAGAAAGTTGGCTTTTCCCTATTTACAGCTATCGTAGATGTCACATTTATACTTTTTCTATGAGGAAAAAATTTTTTTTTGCTTAATTAGGTAATTGTATTATATTTGTAAGAAGATACAGGAAATCTGGATAGAAACATATAAAAGGAACAAACACAATATGGCTTTTACCATGAAAATAACACAGTTCACACTTTACACTGCTGCCACTGGATAGATAAAACATAAGAACAAATAAAAGGACACTGAAAAAATGATTATATTGATAAAATGAAAATTGATAAAAAAAATATAGGTAATATAGTTGAAATGCTCCTCTAGGAAGTTTTGTTAACAAGAAACCTTGGTAGGAAAAATTAACTTTAACGCGGGATTCTTTGTTAAGACACAACCATCACCTCGTCCGGTGGCGATAATAGTGTGTATTGTGTTCCTTTTTAATTGTAAAAGCTATATTGTGTTTGTTACTTTTGTATCGACATTTGTGAGGGTACATTTAGAAATTTTACAACAGTGTAAATTGATAAAAATAAAGTAAAAGAAAAAAATAGACTAATAAGTATACTTATAGTTTTCCTCGTGTGTGAATCTGGTGTCACTTGCCCTAAAGTAACTCCTTTTAGCGAGAGCTCGAGAGGTTCCTCTGAATTAAACCCTGGCTTTCTCTTCCTTCCTACTTCAACCCACAAGATAGGCCTCCTCTGTTGGTGAATCTCAAATTGGACGAGTAAGTTACACAATTAATCTTGTATACAATCCACTATTCATTTTTTTTTTTCTTATCGCATCACTTGATAGTTGGAACGAACACCCTTTCTTTGAATAAAAAGTCTACCTCGGTGATCTTGGGGTGAAGTGCTCGCCTCAAGACCCGATGTTCGTGGGTTCAAAACCAGCTGAGGTTGACAGATTTTTCTTGCGCAGTAGCACAACTTCCTTTGAAGGGGAAGTAAAGCTGTTGGTCCCATACCAATTCTGGCAGGTAGAAAAACCCATGAAATGTATGGGAAAATATGTTTCCCGGCAAAATCGGTAGCTCTTTCGCTCTCGCTCATAGAAATTCTCATGTGCTGATGTAAACAGTCAGTTCAGAAAGTGCACATTAGATACATAAAATAAAAGAAGAAAAGACTCCCACCAAAGTTTATCAATGTTCTAACTGTCGTTTCCTGATTCCTCGATAACGAGCTTAGTGCACCTATCACTTTTTAACATCCCTTTCATCGGTGAACCAGATCAGACGAGACTGACACCTTTAAATGAGTGCCCACCAGCATGGGCTATTTTTTACGTTGAATTTCTGTTGACTGTAACACTTTGATTATCTTCTTACAGGAGCATGTTGACCCGGACTTTGTCCCCGCCGCGCCTCGTCTTTACCAAGTGCGGCTGGGCATGGGCTACTTGGAGCTACCTCAGGTGGAGGTACCCCACGGCAAGCTCGCCAACACACTGCTCAACAACAGGAGCGTCTATATCCTTGACTGCTACCTGGACGTCTTTGTATGGTGAGAAACATAACATTTCACTAGCACATAGTGAATAGTGTCGAAAAACAGCCGTTGCCAAATTTACCCGAGTCCAAGATTGTCTCGATGCTAAGACCTACCATTTTCATTGGCCAAATAGTCTAAGGTGTCACTCTCGGGTTTAGACTCGTCTGGTTACGATGGGAAGATCGGTTTTCGAATCCCAGACGGGTCTACAGAGGGTGGTTTCTGCTAAATAGTATCTCTCTAAAATTCTGACAATTATCATTAACCGTTTCCAGCCTGTGGCTGGGTCAATTAATTAGAATGCTTCCAACTTTCTCTTTCCTTCCACCATTATTTGAATATATTTTTCTCTTCTCAGTCACACACTTATGTTATTTGTGCCTACCATCTCTTTCTTAGTCTTCCTTGCAGTATTTTTCCCTCCAAACTTCATCCCCATCATTCTCCTTGGAATTCTTTCCTTTTCCATCATTACATGCCATACCATCTCAATCTTGCTTCCTCTACATCTATACTCAATCTCATGTACTCCAACATCCTCATTTATATCCAACATCCTCATTTACATGTCCATACCATCTCAGCCTTGCTTCCTCTACTATCTCATGTACTCCAACATCCTCATTACATGACCATATCCATCTCAGCCTTGCTTCCTCTACTATCTCATGTACTCCAACTATTTCTCAACTACCCAACATTTAAATATTTCTTTGTCATATTACATTATAATATTGAAGTGGGCTAAAATGTGTGTCTATTTTTTTTAAATTAATTAATGTTACAATTCTTCATATTTATTTATTGATGAAGGTACTCTATTTCCCACATATTATTTAAGGTTTGGTAAGAAGTCGACTCGTCTTGTGCGAGCAGCTGCTGTGAAACTCTCCCAGGAGCTCTTCACGATGATTGGTCGACCAGCTACGCTATGGTGACTCGGGTACAAGAAGGAACTGAGAATCAGGTAATACGGTCAGAGATAAAAATAAATACGACTCACATTCACTTTTAAAACGATTAAATTTCGAATCATAACCGAATATTAACCCATTCCTTGGCGCATGTGTAGCACATCTGTCTGCCTAGGCCCTTCAGCCATTTTTCTACTCAAATACTCTTATTCGATAAATATTTTCACTATTCACTTATTTTCTCATTTATTACTTTATTAATGGTCATATTATAGCATTAAACAGGTAGCTCCATCTATAAGATTCAATATGAAGTATTCAGACTGCCTATTTGTTCAATGATCCATTGATAGATGGCATTACAATAACTTATTAACAATGAAATGTTGATTCACGCCTGCGCCAGGTAACTTTTTGTCAAATAAAGACTTTATTCAAAGCCTGCACCGAGGAAAGGGTAAAAAAAATTTAGTAATCAACCTTACCTGCATTGCTATGATTCTTTTCCTCCATCAATTCTGATTGTATTTGCTTTAATTCTTATGTTCTAAAGTAGGAACAATATTTTTTTCAATTTCAGACGAAAATATAAAAAATTATCGAGACATGAAAACGAGACAAGAAAATGTCCTTTGAAATTAAATTATGTTTATTAAAGTAAATAAATAGTTTATAGAGTTCCTTTTTGACATTTGAGCTGGCACTTGCTTTAGATTGTCTTATAGTTCATTCAAACACTTGAGATATAACTCATACACATTTTAAATTCAATTAATAAAATAGTATTTTATAGTGTAACAGCTCATATTGTCAAAGTTTGATTTTGAAAAACAATATTTATAACCAAAACATTTCTTAGTGAAGGCTGTTTTGGAGAGGGTGGGAGGGGGCGCTTATTTGTTAGGTTACTGCGGTATTATTGGAAATGACAAATTCCATGTTTGTTTGTTTTTAAATTTCTTAGGGCCATTATTTGCTGTTTTTTTTTATTTCTTGAATTTTCAAGATTCGTTTTTTAACTTTCGAGACGAGATCGAGATTATTTTTTGTCTTGAATTTTTGAGATATTTTTCGAGTCTCACTATTTAACGATAAACTCTTTAGAGTGTTTGTGTTATTGTTTTGATATTCACGTAGAAAGGTACAGAAGAGAGCGTTGTATACACATGCAAGAGAATTAACATACCGGTAATATCATTTTACAACTAAAACAAGAACAGGTTTCACTCTACGCTATGCTGCCACTGGGCAAAAAGGTATTTATTGACTGCTTCTTAAAGAAAATTGATTGCTACCGCTCATTTCTCAACCCTAGGTTTCATTTTATCGGAACTCAACAGGAGGGAGTGTCAAACATGCAACACTACTTCTACAAAAGGAAACCCAAAAAACACAAAGAGGGGCAAAAAATAAATCATAAAGAATGATAGTTTGATAGGTACATGTAAAAGGAACAAATAACTCAAAAGGACAAATGCAGGAAATAGGCATTGGATGCGGATAAATATTATATCGTCCTAAGGAAAACTTCCTTTCACATTTTTAGGTACATTTTATTGAATATTGAAGAAAGTACAGAAAAAAGGGATAGAAATACAGTGTTTACCATCTGGGAAAATCAGGGAAAACGGGAATTAACCGGGAATTTGAAGTGATCGGAAAAAAAACGGGAATAAGTCGGTAATTTGGAAAATTATAATAAAAATTCGGGAAAATGTTGTTTTAATCAAAATATGATATAATAATCATTAAATCAGGTAATTACAATATGATTCAAACCGTCATTTTTTTTGTTTGTTGTACCTGTGAAATATATTTTTAAATTCCTAGTAAACAATGTTAATACAAATTTAAAAAACATGTTTATTTAAATTTTAAAACTTATTATTCATAACAAAATATTAATAGAAAAATGGGGGGGTCGGGCGGGGGGGAGTTAGAAGGATGTGACATACTTTTTAGACGGGAATTTTATAAAATGATCAGGGGAAATCAGGGAAAAGTCGGGGATTTCATTGGTCAAGTTGAAATACATGCTAGACAATTTTATGAAAAATAAAGTTTCATTTTCTATATACTTTTATTTAAGGAAAAATGTGAATTACTTCTGACAAATCCAGAAAACAACAGGCAATTTTTTTTTTAGTAAGAATAAAGAAACTAGAGGAGGGGCGTATTTTAATTCCTTTATTTTCAGATCTTCAAATCCAAGTTTATGGGATGGGATGAAGTGATTGCCGTGGACTTCACTCGGACTGCCGAGTCCGTCCAGAAGACCGGCGCGGACCTGACAAAGTGGGCACGCCAGCAGGAAACCAAGGTACAAGTCAGCCATAAAATTATTTTTTATAGTATAGAAAATTCAAAAAAAACCTTCAATGAAAAGCTGGAAATGGGTATCAAACCTGTTCTTATAAACGTGTGTGAAGTCGCATTTTTTTTTTTATCTCGAACCTAATTAGAATTGGATACATGCGTACTTCGCTTTAAGGAACTTTGCTAATATGGTGCGTGGAGAGGAGTGGAATGGATTGGGCCGGGGTGGAGGAAGAAAAGTAATGGGGGGACATTTTTTCTTTTATTGAGGCTTGATAAAACTCATCTTCTGACAATTTAGTTCGAGTTGGGTTTCAATTTACAATATTTATACAGTATTCTTTATTTTTAATTTCATGCATTTAATTTATATAATAAATATCCGGTTAAGATCCTAAACCTATTCCTAGACCCACTTCCACTCTTGAGGTTTGAGTCTCAATAGTTGGTCCACCCCGGGTATTTTAATTCCCCGGTACCCCTTCCAGTCGGACCCCCTAGGAACCACCAGAACCTGGGTACTGGGAGTTCCCGAGCAACCCGGCTGAGACGAGGATTCCCCTGTCCGCCACTTGGGGAGCGTGGGAGGACAGGAGTAAATTGAGAGGTCCTGTGTCTGAGACAGACCCTGCCATGGCTTAACGACAACGGCAACTATTACGTTATCTCTCTCACTGGCCATTTTTAATTTGGCAGGCTGATTTGGCGGCACTGTTTACTCCTCGTCAACCTGCCATGTCCTTGACGGAGGCTCAGCAGCTTAGTGAGGAATGGAATGAAGACTTGGAGGCCATGGAGGCCTTTGTTTTGGAGGGGAAGAAGTTTGTCAGACTGCCTGATGAAGAGTTGGGTGAGTCTATTGTCTAGACAGGGTCGAACCCAATATTTTACAGAATCCGAATATTCATTTTACCTTTGAATTTTGGGAAAAATTATGAACTTAAGAACAAATAGGAATACAACAGAATAATATAAAGTGTAAAAAGTAACTATTCATTTAATGTTAATACATTCGGTTAAGTTTTATTTACATTAATGGTTGGGGTCTGGTTGATAAGTTTTTCTTAATTTATGTTGGGCTTGATCACCATTAAGCAGTATTAGAGCTCTAAACCCTTTCACTGTCTATTAACGTTTATTAACATTTTTGATTTTTATTCACCAGTGCTAAATACTTTATTAAACTTAAGGTTTCTAACTTCTATACTGCTAACACCATCTATTGTCATTACTTTGGAACTATTCACAAAGTATGTACTGATTTTTGTACACATTTCTCGTCAAACCGATGGATTGATATTCATCGCCAATCATGCAATTTTTACTATGCAATATTATTTTTCATTTTTATCTTTCTTTTTTTGTTCATATTAGTAGTTTAGGAATTATTTATTAATTCTTTAATTTATTTTTATAATTATATTTTCAGTAGTTACATAGCTTAAGGCTTAGGATTACGTGCTAAAAATGGGTGACAAGTTGAGCAAAAAATTACTGCAGCTCAAAGATATTCATAATTCAGCAAAGACTTTACAGTATATTTTCTAATTTAGCAGCGAAAGGGTAAAACAAATTACAATTTCAAATTTTGAAAAAATATATACATATTTTTTTTAAACTCTAAAATATGATAATTTCTGGAGTGCTTGAATATCAAATATCTTTAAGTATTCAAGGGTGAGCGTATTGAACTGTCCCAGCCTTACTATTATTTTTTATGGTGCTTTTGGTCTTTTCTAATATTTGTAAAAATAATGAAAACTAGGGACGTACAAAATTTTGTTCGAGTCACTTTCTAATGGTTGTTCACACTCAACTCTATAAAGTTATAAATAACTCAACAGTTTAAAGTACACAAAATGGTTGAGTTTTAATTAGTTTTGTTCAATTTTGAGATTTTATTTCATTACAAATAGTTTCAAAAGCTTTCCTTTTATATTATTCATCTATCCTAATTATTTAACTGTTTTCTAATAATAAATGGTCCTCTTAACTCGAGCGTAATCGTTTTGTTGAAAGACTACATAAAACCACATCATTGACATGGTTACTACACACCTGGCAAACCCAGAGAAACAGATAAATATAGGGACTTTTTTGTCGGAAAAAAAACCCGGAAAAACACAGAGGATTTTGCAAAAACTAGTAAAAATACTGGAATATTTGTTAATTTAGGACATTAACTGAAAGCTTTAAATAGTCGGTTTTTGTATGGATAAAAAAGTGAACTAAAGGTGGTTTTTTTTAGCACCGCGTCTTACTACCCAGTCTGGTTATACACCTATATACTTAATACACAAATGTGTCGGGGATTGTGAAGGTTTAATTTATAAGAAGTGCACCCCCATTTGAATAGAGTGAGAGTAGAAAACCAGTTAGGAAAAACCACCCTTAGTGCACTCGACCGGAATCAAACCTCGATCTCCCTATATTCGACTGTCTAGTCTATCATGAAAATAACGTGTTAGACAATGAGGCCACAAAAACGGATAATCAAAGAATTAAATACTCAGATTCACACATGTCTTATTCCCCGTTAAACAAGGGATTTGAAGTGACAGAAGATTTATTTCCCCATTAATCATAAATCATCCTGTTTTAAACATAAGTTACATGACTTAAATCCTTAGTCAGTTTGATGTGAAATGAAATTTAATTACTCTTTTCTTCAATATAAACTGCCTGAAAAAAAAATGGGAATAACTACTAGAAAACTTGTAAAACACAGGGAATTTGGTGGTAGGGAAAATAGTTGCAACCCGATTAAAAAAAAACTCTATGTATTTGCATGGGATTGAACTTAGTCTTGCCTCGTCAGAATCGGGTGGCGCGTTGATAATGCAGCAATCTCACTGGCCGCTGATGTCATATGTCCAGGTCACTTCTACAGTAAGGACTGTTACGTGTTCCTGTGCCGGTACTGGGTTCCGGTGGATGTACCGGATGATGCCGCCGGTGAGCAGGAACAGGAGCAAATGGAGGATGACTTCCAGTGCGTGGTTTACTTCTGGCAAGGCAGAGAGGCGGGCAACATGGGCTGGCTCACTTTCACCTTTAGGTCAGTCTGTAACTTCACAACATGGCCCAATGGCGAGACAAAATATACAAATTATTATCAAAATGATAATTTTTAATAGGATATTTTATTAATTTAAATTACATGACACCTTAGCTCAGTCGGTAGCGTGTTTCAACTGAACTAAGGGTCCTAGGTTCAATTCCCAGCATGGGTTAAGAATTTTTCATTGGTGAAATGTGGGTTTACCCTTTCACATTGATAAATTAACGGCCGGAGGACTGGATGTTGTGCCTGTCCTAGTCTTAATTTATATTATAAGGCATATGAAGCTACGACAGGCCTAGCAAGTCGGTAGTGGAAAATATATGTCTTGAATAAAAAACCAACCCAGTCTAGAAACAGTAATGAATGGGAGGTAAATTAATTTAAATTAGTTGTAAAATGACACCTGGATATGGGAATTGAGCTTAAAACCTTCCGCATAGCGGGTTCAATTACCATGTAGAGCTGTCACTTTTCACCTAATTTAAATTTAAGTTGATTTGTGGTCTCCTCCATACATAGGTGTCTCCGAGCATTAAAATTTATTTATTTCACGTATAAAAAAATGGGTTAGATTTGAATCTTAATCATCGTTTACACATAAATCCAAGGAAACTATTTTTTTTAAGCAACGCTAATGTACTAAATAGACTAAGGTGTTAAGAATGAGTATGGTTGAATTTAGAGGTAATGTACCTGCATTTGAAGTCGGGAGTTTTCAAAGCTCCGCACACCTCTAATAAGATACCTGATATAAAGTAGAATGATGTGATGGTTAAAGCTTACAGAAGAAGTTCAAGTCCTTGTTCGGAGAGAAGCTTGAAGTGGTACGGACGCATCAGCAGCAGGAGAACCTCAAGTTCATGGCGCATTTCAAGCGCAAGTTCGTGATCCATCAGGGCAAGCGCAAGGAGCAACCCCCGGCCGGCACCATTCCTCCCGTCGAGTTCTACCACCTGCGCTCCAATGGCGGCGCGCTCTGCACCCGGCTCATTCAGATCAAGCCCGACGCGTCGCTTCTCAACTCGGCGTGCTGGTTTGTACTACCCGCATCGGTGTCCGTGCGGAATAAACCTTCAAACCCTTCTAAACCACTTCACCGGCTGAACGGTCTAAAGCGTCTCACTCTCATGTTGGACTGTTCTGCTGATGACGGGGAGATCAGGGTTCGAATCTTGGTCAGGTTTACTGAGGGTGGTTTTTATCAAATAGGTTTTTCACTCTCCTTCCACGAAAATGCGAGTTTATTTCCTATAAATATAATTAGAGATGTCACGATACCGGTTTTTATCGATTCCGATTCTTAGGTTTAACCTTGATTTTTCGATTCTCGATTTTGATTCTTGAATATTTCCTTTTTCATTATTTTTCCAAGCATTGGTGACCTGGTGGTCTAGGGGTAAGGTGTCAGACTTCTGTGCTGAGGGTCCGGGGTTCAAATCCTCGGTCCCGGCACATATTTATCTGATTGCCAAACCCTTCCTTCACCTCTGACAAGACGTGTATTAATCACAACTTGTAAATGTGTGGAATGCCAGGCCTCCACCGTGGTTCGGATCCCACGTTAAACTGTAGGTCCTCCATTTCATCTCACAATCACCCTACCATTAAACATTAACGTAAGTGCGTATAACCCGAACGGGTAATAAGACGCGGTGCTAATAATAATAATTTCCAAGCATTATCGTATAAAAAATCTTAGTGCCTGATATCCTACTCCCCCCTTAATGCAAAATTTGGACTCTACATTACAAAACATGGTCGCTTGAAACTTTAATCTCACAATCTTATAGATATTAATTTACTAAACACACTAAAGTCTTCAAAACTGAAAATCAAAAACAAAAATTCAAATAAACTCGAAATGAATATGTAAATTGCGGATTTTAAATCGGAAATAAGAACACATTTCACACATTACAAAAATTTAAAGTCGCCCGCCACAACTGATACTACACACCTTAGCCTGTCAGAAATTAGTGATGAAGTTTTGGCAACAATATATCAATATATTTAATATATCAGACTAGGCTCTAAATTTATTGAATTAAAATAAGTATAACTTTCTTTGCTCTATTTTTATTAACTAAGTAGATTTTTGTTCTATCTTTATTAACCTTGTCTTATTCAAAGAGCTGAATAAAGCATTAAAATTTGAAAGCGACAAAGAATACAATTACAGGAGAGCGGCCATTTTAATATGATAGGAATATCATAGCTTTCGATATACACATTGTGATATTTCAATTAATGATAGATATATTACGGAAAATTTCCATCCCTAGTCCCCGTATTATATATCGATTGTATGTTTAGAATCGATTCATGTATTATGATAGTCTCACTTAACTTTCACTCAAAAAAAAAGATTGTCAAGTTGTTATGTTTTTATTTCTTATTACTGTCTTGTCAGGTCGTATTAAATTTGGGGTCTTACTATATTCGGTCCATTATGGTATATTTACAATTTGCCAGCATTTAAGTGAAATGTCAACTAAACTAATATGAGAGATAATCGATTATTACCTATTTTGAATGTTAGCAATTTATTCAGTTGCCAGTTTTATTGAGATCTAAGAATCGAAGTAGCAAGAATCATAATATTAAGATCGATTCTCAATTCTTTTGATACCAGTAAGAATCAAGGGTATCGAGATATCGAGGAATTGAGTTTGACAGCCCTAAATATAACCATACCAATCCCATAAACCATAAGTGTAATTAGTACATAAGCATATAAACTGAATGGGTAGTAAAACACGATGCTAAAAAAAATACATAAAACTTAAAAAATAAGTTATGATTTATTGGGTCTCAGAGCTATAAGAAAAAAAAATTAGTTAATAGTTAATTGAAATTAACAAAAAATTAACAATCTTGTAATTAGAATATTAGACACAGGTAAAGGACATGGCATAGATTATAAAGCACAAATGTTACTGATATCAGAATATATGGTGCTAGAAAATTAATTTAGAAAATGAAAATATTCTCTAGCAGATCAATATTGTGAAATATTTTACCATATATTAGTCATTTGGAACTAGAATATCAGACACATGCAGCAATATAAAGTGTGTAACCGTGTTCTTCTTTTCATTGTAAAAATTATATTGTGCTCGTTCCTTTGATATGTTTCTAATTCATCTTGACTTTACCGTCTTCCAAATATTATACAATTACCACATAAAGCGAAAAGAGGTTTTCCTTATAGAGGAACAGTTAAAATAACATAAACACATTTAAAAAATATAATTACAATACCAAAGTACATGAAGTGGGAAAATTAAGTTAGTTAATGAAGGTTTTTGTTTTGGCAGATACATTTTTTTTAATTATCTAAATACCCAGTCAGTTTAAAAATGAGAAAAATGAATTTTAAACTAAAACTACTTCTTTTATTGAGTCACATAAGAGTATGTAAAACAAATAATAATGAAAATGCTGTAAAATAAGTTACTGTAGCAATGATATGTTTATTTCAGCTACATTCTGAAGGTGACCTTTGACCAAGAAGAATCCTCGGGTATGGTCTATGTTTGGATCGGCTCGAAAGCCAAACCCGAAGAAGCCAAGCTTGCTGAAGATATTGCTGAAGAAATGTTCAACAACGTGAGTTATAAACCTACTGAGTATACAACAAAACCTTATATTTATTTTATATATTCAGAATTCTTTTTTTTTTTAAAGTTCCTGCTTAAATAGTATAAAGTTGTGGTGGCAACAGTTAAGTAAAACAGGGATAACATATAAAAAAAAAAGTCAAGTAATTTTTTTGATATCAGGAAAATATAAATGAATCCCATTTTAAAAAATCAAGGAATTTAAATATTCGGTTAGTAATAAAAAGTTTAATGAGTTAGCCAATATTTAGGGGGAGTGCAAAGTCCATTTTTTCAAATCGAAGCTAAATCGAATTGAATATATGACATATTCTCAAAGCCGAATCCAAGCTAGGAATATTTTCTTTTAGTTTTATGTTTGAAAACATATCATATTGAGGTTATTTATATTACGTTAAGTACTAAAATTACTTGGAAAATATTTTATTGCACAATTATTTGTAATATTTCGTGCTACTCTGACAAATCCAATTTTTAATCATAACATTCAATTCAATTACTTCATATTTTCTCCATATAATAATAATTTGTAATGTATAAAACAACTAAAAATGGCTATAATTGAAAATAAATTGAGTATTTTAGCTATCAATGTTTTTATTGGCGAAGCTTCGAAGCTGATGTTTGTTTCGAAGTCCAAGTCAAAGTTTTGAAGCTTTGCACACCCTTACCAATATTATTTAGGAATAATTTTAACTAGTAATAACTGTATTAGAGTGGTAGCTAGGGAAATGGAGGGTAACAAAGGTTAAATACCCTAAACATCACCAACATTTTAGGGTTTTTTAAAATCTTGCATGTTACAATGATCAGGACATGCAGCGCAAATAGGGAGAATCTAGAACCGTGTTCAGGGTCAGTGACTGGCAAACACGATGGGAAGAGATGTAGATTCGGAGGATAACGTTAGAATGGACCTGAATAGATAGTGTGATTAGCTGGACTGGATAGAACTAGTTCAAGATAGGGATAGGGTGTAATGAGGTGGACTGGATAGAACTAGCACAATATAGGGAAGGGTGTAATAAGTTGGACTGGATAGAACTAGCACACTATAGGGGTAGGGTGTAATAAGTTGGACTGGATAGAACTAGCACACTATAGGGGTAGGGTGTAATAAGTTGGACTGGATAGAACTAGCACAATAGGGATAGGGTGTAATAAGTTGGACTGGATAGAACTAGCACACTATAGGGGTAGGGTGTAATAAGTTGGACTGGATAGAACTAGCACACTATAGGGGTAGGGTGTAATAAGTTGGACTGGATAGAACTAGCACAAGATAGGGATAGGGTGTAATAAGTTGGACTGGATAGAACTAGCACAAGATAGGGATAGGGTGTAATAAGTTGGACTGGATAGAACTAGCACACTATAGGGGTAGGGTGTAATAAGTTGGACTGGATAGAACTAGCACAAGATAGGGATAGGGTGTAATAAGTTGGACTGGATAGAACTAGCACACTAATAGGGGTAGGGTGTAATAAGTTGGACTGGATAGAACTAGCACAAGTATAGGGATAGGGTGTAATAAGTTGGACTGGATAGAACTAGCACAAGATAGGATAGGGTGTAATAAGTTGGACTGGATAGAACTAGCACACTATAGGGATAGGGTGTAATAAGTATGGACTGGATAGAACTAGCACAATAGGGATAGGGTGTAATAAGTTGGACTGGATAGAACTAGCACACTATAGGGTAGGGTGTAATAAGTTGGACTGGATAGAACTAGCACAAATAGGGATAGGGTGTAATAAGTTGGACTGGAATAGAACTAGCACAAATAGGGATAGGGTGTAATAAGTTGGACTGGATAGAACTAGCACACTATAGGGTAGGGTGTAATAAGTTGGACTGGATAGAACTAGCACAAATAGGGTAGGGTGTAATAAGTTGGACTGGATAGAACTAGCACAAATAGGGATAGGGTTGTAATAAGTTGGACTGGATAGAACTAGCACATATAGGGTAGGGTGTAATAAGTTGGACTGGATAGAACTAGCACACTATAGGGTAGGGTGTAATAAGTTGGACTGGATAGAACTAGCACAATATAGGGATAGGGTGTAATAAGTTGGACTGGATAGAACTAGCACAAGATAGGGATAGGATGTAATAAGTTGGACTGGATAGAACTAGCACACTATAGGGTAGGGTGTAATAAGTTGGACTGGATAGAACTAGCACACATAGGGTAGGGTGTAATAAGTTGGACTGGATAGAACTAGCACAACATAGGGTAGGGTGAAAATAAGTTGGACTGATAGAACTAGCACACTATAGGGGTAGGGTGTAATAAGTTGGACTGGATAGAACTAGCACACTATAGGGTATAGTGGTGTAATAAGTTGGACTGGATAGAACTAGCACAAGATAGGGATAGGGTGTAATAAGTTGGACTGGATAGAACTAGCACACTATAGGGGTAGGGTGTAATAAGTTGGACTGGATAGAACTAGCACACTATAGGGGTAGGGTGTAATAAGTTGGACTGGATAGAACTAGCACACTATAGGGTAGGGTGTAATAAGTTGGACTGGATAGAACTAGCACAAGATAGGGATAGGGTGTAATAAGTTGGACTGGATAGAACTAGCACACTATAGGGGTAGGGTGTAATAAGGTGGACTGGATAGAACTAGCACACTATAGGGATAGGGTGTAATAAGTTGGACTGGATAGAACTAGCACACTATAGGGATAGGGTGTAATAAGTTGGACTGGATAGAACTAGCACACTATAGGGATAGGGTGTAATAAGTTGGACTGGATAGAACTAGCACACTATAGGGATAGGGTGTAATAAGTTAGACTGGATAGAACTAGCACACTATAGGGATAGGGTGTAATAAGGGGGACTGATTGTTCTCTTGCAGCCGTGGATTGGCTTCCAAACTCTAAACGAAGGTGAAGAGCCTGACAATTTCTTCTGGGTGGCCCTGGGTGGCCGGAAGCCGTACGACACCGACTCGGATTTTATGGACTACACGAGGCTGTTCCGATGCTCCAATGAGAAGGGTTACTTCACAGTATCGGAGAAATGCTCAGATTTTTGTCAGGTAACAAAAAAACTGTCTCTCCTCTTAAAATTAGGGCTAGGTTGAATCCACTCTTTCACTAATTCGAATCTCACAAATCTTACGAATCTTTCAAATCTCGAATTAGAGTTAATGGAAAATATAAATATACAGTAATCTGTTTTGAAGGAGAATACAATTGGTCATTTTGAAAAAATAATCTTATGTTGGTTTAGTGTATAAAAATGAGGTGGCCCAATGGCTAAATAATTTTATAATAAAGTAAATTGAACTAAAGAAAAAGGAAAAATAAACTGCTCAGAGTAAATTTGATGAAGAAAGCCCACCTACAGGGAAAGAGGAAAAATGTGGGAAGAATCCAATGCACAAAGGTAACATCTTCTTCCTTTCTTATGTCTTCTATAGTAGAAATAGTCACACACACATTTTAACAAATAGAATAATATTTCGGCACTGTTGTTTCTTCATCAAATTTACTCTTAGCAGTTTATTTTTCCTTTTTCTTTAGTTCAATTTACTTTACTATAAAATTATGTTGGTTTAGACATGTTGAGAGTATGAGTATGGATCGAGTGACCAAGCAAATATATGAAGGTAGAGTGTGTGGATCAAAAGCAAGGGATAGCCCATTGAAGGCGTGGCTAAATGTGGTAGACGAATGTGCGAGCAGTCACTACGGGGCTATGACGGATAAACAAGAAAGTCTGTGCGGTGCATTATACCATTTATTATTAACTAATGGATCCCCCCCCCCCAAGTACTTAAATTTTTCAATCTGGCCTTGAAGAACAGATGATTTTGACAGGCCTGATTTAGAGGGCTGTGGTTCATGAGTTATTTTTGGTTCATTGTTAACTCTTTATTGTTTAAAAATTTAAATAATGTTGCATGACATTCCTTTTGGTGCCGCTCTCAGGATGATTTGGCAGATGATGACATCATGATCCTTGACAACGGTGAGCAAGTGTTTTTGTGGTTGGGAGCTCGCTGTAGCGAAGTTGAGATTAAACTCGCCTACAAATCTGCACAGGTAAATTGAAATAAGTAACTCTTTCCAAGCCAATTCATGTTTATTTATTTGTTGTAATGAAAAATATTTGTATGTGAGTAATCAAAAATTCAAGTCAAGCCTTATTAGTTGAATAGTTTTTCAAACTAGATTTAAAAGTATTTTTTTTTAAATTAATAGAGTACTCTGAATGTTTTACTTTATTTAAAAAAATACCCACTTCAGTGACCGAATGTTCTAAGGCGTCACGCTTATGTTAGACTTGCTTGCTTAAGATGAAGAGATCAGGGTTTAAATCCCAGTTAGGGTTAGTAAGGGTATAATTTCCTAAATAGTTCCTTACATCTGAATCTCTTCCTATAGGGTTACCAGTCGGTAACCTGGACACGGTTCTAGATTCTCCCATTTGTGCTCCATGTCCTCCCCATTGTAACCTACAAGACTTGATACACTAATGTCTTGTGATGAGTACAAGGTATGTAACTCATCATTATGTAATCTCCTCCACTCCTCAGTAGTCTCATCCCTTTTTGGGCCAGATATCTTCCTAAGCAAGGGATTGATGAACTATGTTTAACTATGGTCACTTTAGGTATACATTCAACATCTCCGAGTGAAACAGGCAGAGAAACCTCGCAAACTGTTCCTGACTCTCAAAAACAAAGAATCGAAGAGGTTCACCAAATGTTTCCATGGTTGGGGCATCCACAAGAAACCGCCAGAATAGTTTCAGGTCGATTCTAAAATACCTGTATGTTGTTTCTGTCCTAGTCTTAAGTTAACGTTGATTCACACGTTCGTCGAAAAACAAGTGCATAACAGAAATGTGGTCATGTGACGAGCTCTGAGCCAGTCACAAGATTTCCACTTAATAGACGCGAGCTGTCTCTGCTCGGGATTTTAGGCACAGGAGAACCAATCAAATCTCAGAGCCAACCGTCTCAAATCAGTGCGCATGTGCTGTAGAGCTAGAAGCAAGCAGACAGCTTCGTTGGTCATTGTGAGGAGATTTGAAATAACCCGTTAATTTAAACCGTCTACATCGATGTAGTGGATTGTGCCACGACAAGAGTTATAATTTAAAAACATACATCGGGAGAATGATCTAAAATATATGTTTATCCACTAGTAAATAAAATATGTTGATAATCAGATTTTTAAGTTAGCGTTGCATTGCATCATGGGTCAACTTAAAGTGTGTATATTTCTGCGCCACTGAGGCAGATTCTGCTTTCTATTTCGGCTAACGTGTGAATCAAGCTTTAGATTATAAGGCATATAAAGCTACGACAGGCCTAGCAAGCCGGTAGTGTGAAATATATGGCTTGAATAAAAAACTGACCCAGACCAAAGGCTGGAATCAATGATGGATGTAAAAAAAAAAAAGACTGGCTAAAAGCTCAGTGGTTCATTGATAGATGGTAGTCAATGTCTTTCTTTAACGAGTGATTGTGTATCCCTCTTAAATTGTCTTTATTTACAAGGATTTTTTAACCAGTATTTTGTTAGTTTTTTATAATATTTATTATGTTAAACACTTCTGTATATAGTTTTATTTAATTAATTTGTTAAAACTAATATATGTTCATCTAAACTTCAGATTCTATGAATAGAAAGCCAATTAATAACAATAACAGAGAGATAAACTTTATAGAGCTTGTTTTATTGTTTAAAAATAAAATAGGTAGGAACGAGCTCATTTATCTAATGTTTGCTGCACTTAAGGTGTGCAAATAATATTTATTTATACACAAATAAAGTTAAAAAAATAACATTTTAATTATTATTCAATAGAGTCATAAATAAATTCACACTTGAGATAAGAATGAATTGTTTTGTTAGAGATGTTTCAAAGAAATCTTTGCAAATCATAACCTCGTGTTAAAGGAGGATGCTAAACTGAAAAAATTTTTAAAAAATGTAGCCACCAAATATAACTGTTTCCGCTAGTAAATTAATTCATAAAGTTAATTCGCTCAAGGCAACTAAACGGGCTAGTAAAATTGCTAACCATTCTACTCGTTGACTCGGCAACTAGTGAAGTTAAGTAGTTCCACTTTTATTGCTACTCATCTTCAAATATAAATTTTCTGCATGTAACCAGGTGAGCGAGTAAAATCAATATGTATGGTACAAAGTTGTTGACTTAAAAGATTTACATTAGTATCACAAACAACTTGGTAAATGTTCATTTAATGTACTGTACCGACACCTTAGCTCAATTAGTAATGTCTCTCTACGGATCTAAGGGTCCCAAGTTCGATGCTTGGCATAGCCGAAAAATTTATAATTGGTGAAATGTGGGTTTTCCCTTTTACAGTGACGAATAAATGGCCGGGGGCTGGGCATTTTGTCTTCTTAAGTTAGTTTATAAGTTGTGTGTCGAAGAAATCAGTCGGTTCAATAAGTGGGTGTTAATATACCTTAAATGAATGAAAATTAAAATGAAATGTAACATAACTTAAAGGTTAACCTCATGTTTTTAAATGGAAGCCATCACAATGTAGTTCACTTAACTTAAGAGTTGTCAAGTGGAGAAGTTTCACATTATGTGAACGTTAAGTGAAGGGTACCATATGCTCTAACCAACCAATCGTGTAGCGAGCAACATCAAAACAGCTGTTTAGTACTTCATTGGTTTGTTTATGGAATGCAGACGACTTCTTCAGTATAGTTGTCTGCGTCTCGCAAACTCTAAAACGTTGTAGCCTCTTGTTACATTTTATTTTATACATCCATTAAAGCTTTAAGTACTTACAGCCTAATCGGCCCTAAATGCTTGGGTTTCATTTTAGTGAACAATTTGTTTCCAAACGGTCCAAATTCATTGTCTGTGTTATTCTTGGGTTGTTATGTTTTGGTCGACCTCGGGGTAAACTGCTCACCTCAAAACCCAATTTTTTTTTCAATCCCAGTAGGGGTCACGACGGATTTTTCTTGGACAATAAAAATCCGTAGCGTAATTGCCTCCGGAGGGGAAGTGAAGTCGTCGGTCCCTTGTCAATTGTGGCTTGTAAAAGAGCCCTAGAAAGTGTGTGGAGATACCTTTCCCGACAAAATTGGTAGGCCTTTTTGCCCTCGCACATAGAAATTCTCATGTGCTAATATAATCAGTCGGTCCTGAAAGTACATGTTAAATACCTCGAATATATATAAAAAATAAAATGTTACATTACGTTTACACACTAGACCGTTGAGTCTATCTTGATCTCGAAATAAACCTGTCAATCTTGTAATCTTTAGCTCTTGCAAATAATATTTATTTTTTCCTTTTTTTTTTTCATTGTGGTACACCTTGCATCTCGCTATAAACCACTCACTGCGTCTAGTCGCTTTTACCCTCAAACCTGTTGCCTTGAGTTGGTTTATTTAATTCTTAGGACAAAAAAATAAACCTAAAATTCACTACACTTACTTTTGTAAATCAGTTGCACTGTTTGTTTTTGGAAAGGGGTTTCTTTTGTGTGTTTTTTTTAATATATGTTTTGCACAACAAAATATTGTTTAAAGATTTTGAATTAAACACTAGAACACACGATGAATAAATGTTTGTTACAAATCCATGGGATGTGCAAAGCTCGCGTATTTTTTGTTTTTTATTCAAAGCAAATCTGAAATAAGATTTTTCTATAATAATATTGTATTTTATGTTAAATAAAAATATATTATTTATATTTACCCCCTGTTTAACAGCTACCTACCTAGTGTGAATTATTTTACTAGATAATGACATGATATTTGCTTAGCTGTGGTATATCTAAGTTGACAATACTAATGTTCGATTTACCTTTTATCTTGTAACTAGTAACCTCTTTGCTGTGTTGATGAATCTTTAAGGCATATTTTGACACCAACAAACTTTTAGATCAAATAATGTGTGTTTGCAACAACAACAAAAATCTATACAGATATTCCAGCTTCTAATTTACTTTGAACACAATATAAACCATTTTAAGAATTAATAGCCGGAGCTATTATTTATGCTTATTAGTGGGAATTACTCCATCTAGACATCATATTCTGAAAATTGAAAAATGACACCTGGATACGGGAATCGAACCCGGGACCGGGGCGTACTAAGCCAGAGTCTCAGGTTCGATTCCCGTGTCCAGGTGTCATTTTTCAATTTTCAGAATTAACCCTTTTGTTGCATACAATAATTGGAATATACATTCTGCCTACCCTGGTTTACCTTATTTGGTTCCACTATAGTGTAGCTTATATAATCAGGGCTGCCACACTCTTGGAAAACCGATAAAACACGGAATGTTGCAAAATCTGGTAGAAGTACCTGAATATTTGTTAACTCTGGGACATTTAGCTAAAAGCTTAAAATAGGTATTTGAATGGATGAAAAAGTAAACTTAAGAATTAAGCACACTGATTCAAACATGTCATATTACCCCTTAAACAAGGGTTATGCCCTGACAGAAGATGTAATTCCCCATTGATCTTAAATCAGCCGGTTTTAAACATAAGTTACATGGCTTCACACTTTGTCAGTTTGATGAAAAATTAAGTTTTATTACTATTTTTAAAAAAAATCTAAGTTGCCTGGAAAATACAAGAAATTAGATAGTAATAAAATGGTGGTAACCCTGATAATAGGAACATAGTGTAATCAGTCAATTGAAACCCTCATATTGGTTGGTGATGATCATGAAACCCCTTTAGACACTTAGTCCCTTGTTGTCTACAGATCTCTGTTATGTGACAATCAATCAGAGGTGGTCCAAATAAAGAACAATGTCCTATACCACTCTTTCGTATCATGTGCCAACAAGCACTAACACAATGAAAGTGTGATTGGAGTTGAACTGTGGTCCTGGCCGGCCGTGTGGAAGCCAGAGAGCAAGACCGCGTGACCTGCCCTCTAGCGCCACACACGGCGGGCCCAGAGTTCTAGAGGACGTGGTGACAGTAAAGTGATGTCATACTCTACACAATATAAGACAATCTTTCAGGGTACTTTACATACAACACAGATAATAAAATATTGTAAATAAACTTGTATTTTGAACTGTTAATATATTTTTTACTAAAGGCATATTATTGTTAATGTTAGTCAATGCTGACATATTAAACAACCCTACTTTGAATGTTAACATTTAAAAAAGAATCTTAAACTCTAATTTTTTTTTAAATATTTGAGTGAGGGCATGCACAAAGTAGTACCAAATGCAGAAACTACAATTTTATAACTACTTTTTATTTCATTGGTTTTTGATCATTGAGAATTTATAGTGTTGGCTTGCAAATTAACTGTATTTATTTTTGTACAGTACTAAATATAACAGCAGATATACAGTTATTATGTGTGTAACAAATAAAAAATAAAGTTTTATAGATATACTGGTGTTTTGAGTTTCCTTTTGAACAACCATTAAAATTTCAATTTTTTTCCGAATTCCTCTAGGTGGGAATGCAAGTAAAGACCGGTTTCTGCAGTTTTATAGCAAAACTTTTTTTTTTGACCAAATAAATCAAATATCTCTTCAGTAGAAACACAAAAGTTTAATTTTATTCACACGGTGATATCAAAAGTTGTTGAATATCTGTCATAAGCATAACGGCATTAGACGAGAAACTTTTTAAATGAAGAGATAAAGTTGTCATTAAATTACAGGACACCCTTGACGAATATTCAACAACTGTTGATATCACCAGGTGAAGAAAATTAATCTATTTTTCTACTGAAGAAATATTTGATTTATTTTGGCCAGAAAACGTTTTGTTTAAAAAAAAACTGCAAAACACTAGTCTGAAACTATGGGCAGGAATAGAAATACATTAATTTATTGTTTTGGTTCAATAAGAGGAAACTAAATTTTAAAGCTCGTCTCACATCTGGTCAAGTGGGAAATAAGGTACAAAATCACTAAATATCCCGATTTGTAGCAAATAAAATTATTGGCTTTTTGTTAAATAAAAATTTGGATTTTTATATTAAAGTATGTAAATAAATGGCATTTTCTGGCTAAAAATTGGTTTAAATAAATCTACTCAAATTTAAGTGGTATAGTGATATACTTTCTCTCTTTCACTTCCTCATTCCATTTCTGTTCCTGTACTTCCTACTCCCATATCATCAAGTCATCAGCAAACATCATGGCTTTCCTAATTTCCTCCCCCAATTTTCCTGCCACTTTGTTTATGACTGTTATCATTACAAATAGTAATGGTGGGAGGTCACAAGGGTTGTTATAATTTCACTCAGCCTAAAACAACCCACCTGGGTTTTATTTAAAAAAACTTATTATATTTTGCATATAAAGCAGTCGTCTAATTTTTGAAAATGACTAGTCATTATGTTTAACATCTTTTGGTTCAAACCCAGTAATAATACATTGATTTGTATATGATTCTATATACAAGTTTTATATTGGGAAGAAGATACAGGAAAGGTGGAGAAGATACATGTAAAAGGGGACGAACACAATATTGTCCAGTGGCAGCAGTGTAAAGTGGGAACTGTATTCTTCTTTTCATTGTAAAAGCTGTACGAGGCCTCGGTCGGGGGTCAAGTCCTACGTCGACCGTCGGTTTGTTCCCTTTTATATGTTTCTATCCACCTTTACTGAACCTTCTCCCAAATATAATACAATTACCTCATAAAGCGAAAAGAGGTTTTCCTTATTGAGATGTATACAAATTTTGAAATTATAGATTTTATACAATAGATTAAGCGATAAAATTTGTTTTATTTGGCTGAACAAAATAAAATGTTCAACTAGCAACTCACTTGGGATAATATAATTTTAAGGTACCTACTCTGTATTAATGATAGGCCCTAGAAATTATGCTTTTCCAAAAAGCAAACGAGGTAACAAAAGTTCTTACCTTTTATGTTTAAGGTGCAGCAGAAGGAAGCGCGAGTAATTTTACAGTTTTTATAGCATTACATTTTTTGGCCAAAATAGATCAAATATTTCTCCAGTAGCAACATAGAGTTTAGTTTTCTGCACATGCTAGTATCAACATCTTGAATATATGTCCAGGGTGTCCTGTAATTTTGTCAAAACTTTTTAAATAAAGAGAAAAAGTTTTGACAAGATTCCAGGACACCCTCGACAGATATTCAAGATCTGTTGATATTAGCAAGTGCAGAAAACTAAACTCTATGTTGCTACTGGAGAAATATTTGATTTATTTTGGCCAAAAAATTTCAATTCTATAAAAAGTGTAAAAATACTTTCGCTCCCTTCGGCCGCACCTTAACAGTTTTTTTAATTTTAACCGCTTACATTTCTATTTGAATTTTGCTACTTCCTATAATCATTATAGTCACTTTAAAAAGTAAATATAATTCTATAACCTCAACCAGTGTGGCGATCCCATCAAAAACATGCCGCTACCCCGAATGGGGTCAGGACCCCCCCCCCCCCCCCCCCCAGGTCTTAAGCCACTGTGATAAGACATTCTCCATGATTACCAAAAGGAGTTGGAAGAACGAGAGGGAAAGAAAACCAAAATATTTACATATTTATTATTTCACTCAAATACAAGGGTATATATTGTATTCGCAACAAAAATATGTTGCAAAAATCAAATAGACTAAAAAACACACAGGCTGCAAGACCAGCAAAACATTCTTATACAAATGAAATGGCACCACACAATCGAACAAAAAGTGCCCTAGTATAACATGGTAAATTAAGGTACGTCAGAGGAAGAGAATTGGAACACATGTCTTGAAAATGATCACATAATGAGGTAATAAATCTTCAAGAGTTTGGAGACACTGGTAAAGATGTCGAATCACAGCTTCTAACCACACTTCTACGTGGTAGCATCAAAGACTGAAAATAAAGATCAAAAAAATAATTTAGATGGATCTTTGTGACCGTCTCAAATTTTTTATATCAATTTAAATTTCTTAATACACCAGCTTCTGTGGCTGCATGGTCTAAGGCGTCACTATAGATTGATGATGACGAGGAGATCGGGGTTCAAATCTCGTTTAGGTGTACTGAGGGTGTTTTTTCCTAAATGGTTTTCCACTCTCCCTCCACACGAATGTGGGTATATATGTATAACCTCAGCAGGTAGTAATATGCTGTGCTAGATTTTTTTTTTTTAATAGATCGTGATCAATGAAGGTATTGTTAAACTTTGAAGGTGTTAAATAATCAAATTTTATTGTTTTAAATTTAAAAAATATATATTTAGTGTATTAATATTTACCATGACCAAATGTCTATTAACTTAAGTTTATCTTTAATTTGAGTTCGCCTTTGTATTTGACTAGCTTTTATTTCAATCAGCAATTGGTTGGACCTGATATGGGTTTATAAGGCTGTACCTGAACACATTCCTGATATTCATCCTCTTTCTGTTTGGCTGTGTTTAATGTAATTATTATATTACTTATTCAAAGAAAAAATCTTTGCTATTTTTATATCATTTTCCTGAATTCAGAAATATTTGTGATCATATTATATTATTTATTTATTTAGCACCGTGTCTTACAACCCGTTCGGGTTATACGCTTAAGTACTAATTACGCTAATGGATTAGGAATCAGGAAGGTTGAATTTAGAGGAGGTGAACCCGCATTTACGTGGAGGGAGAGTGGAAAACCATTTAGGAAAAACCACCCCCAGTTCACCCGATCGAGATTCGAACCTCGATCTCCCCGTCCTCGGCAGACTGGCTCTACACGCAACAAGCGCGTTAGCCAACTACGCCACCGAGGCGGGTCATATTATATCAATAACTGACATTTTAATAGTCTTTAAATTGAAAAATGACACCTGGACACAGGCATCGAACCCAGGACCTTTGGTTTAGTACGAACGCCAATTCTCTTATTAATGAGCTATCCGAGGGTTATCCCATGCCCAGGGTCATTCTTCACTCATATTTTAAGGCAGAGTCTGTGTTAGATGGGCGGAAATGGTCAGCTACATATGTGTGATCAATTTAGATCACGAACTATCAGATAACGCATCCACCTTCAAACTAGGTGGGCTTCTTGCTACCAAAAGTACAATTACAACTGTTGGAATGCCCATATCATAACGGATTAAATAGTCGATCTAATATAGTTGTTAAGAACAGTTATAAGTGCATCTAAATATTATATTTATTGAATTGAAAAATGACACCTGGCCATGGGAATCTAGCATCGGTGTACTAAGCCAAAGGGCCTGAATTTATTTCTCATATCCAGGTGTCATTTTTCAATTTAAAAAATAAATTTATATGCGGCTATAACCGTACTTAACCACTATATTAGCTCGGCTATTTAATCCATCCTGAATATTAATGTTATAAGTTACTCCATTAACCACGATGTTAGGATAAAATATAATTTAGTTGGAAAATAGCTCGGGACTCAAACCCAAAACCTTTGGATTCAAGTGCCAATGCTCTATCATTACACTATTTTAGTTTGCTTCATATCCCAGGTAATTATCCAATATATTTTTTAACACCGCGTCTTACTGCTGATTTGAGTTATACCCAGATGGCTGCGTTATCTGATAGCTCGTGATATTAATATAATCACATAATTGTAGCCAGCAATTTCCGCACGTCCATCACAGACTCTGCCTTAAAATATGAGTGAAGAATGAGCCTGGGCACGGGAAAGCCCTCGGATAGCTCAGTAATAAGAGAATTGGCGTACTAAGCCAAAGGTCCCAGGTTCGATTCCCGTGTCCAGGTGTCATTTTTCAATTTTCAGAATATTATACCCATATGTAATAATTACTCTAATGCGTTTTTAAGATGAGTATAAAGAATTAAGAATAAATGTACCAACATTTGTGTGAAGGGAGAATGGAAAACTGTTCAAGAAAAATGACCCTCAGTACATCCAACTAGGATTAAAACCTCGATCCCTCCCTGTCATCGGTAGTCCAGTCCATTGTGCGAGTGAAGCCTTAGAGCAATGAGCCATCCCTTTGTTCAATCTAATCAAGATAGGATGTGTGTTTCCTTTCTCTCTGGCAGGAAGTTTGTGGTCAATATCTAGTCGCTAATTGGCATCGACACACTTCCACAATCTACGCCGGTGTTAAGAAGGAATGACCCGCTTTGGTGGCTGCATGTCTATCATGCTACTCTTGTGTTAGAGTAGACCTGACGCTGATGGAGAGATCCAGGTTCGAATCTCTGGCGGGTGTACTGAGGGTGGTTTTCCCTAATTGGTTTACCATGCTCCCTCCGTGTAAATGTGTGTACAATTTCTCTAAATATAGCCTTCCTAATCCCTAAAACGATTAGCATGATTAGTACATAAGGGCATAACACAAACGGGTAAGACGCGGTGCTAAAAAAAAAGGGATGGCATGCCAAGGACTTGGCATATTACTACCCATCCAAGCTATATGCATACTTACACTAATAGGGAGTATCAAACTTTACCTACATTTGTGTGTAGAGACTGGGTGAACACATTAAACAAAAACTATCTCGGTATTTCTGACCAGGATATGAATCCTGACCTCACAAGATGTCAGTAAACCAAACGAGTTTGACGTTTAATTCGTCTGCCCACCGGCGCGAGAACCTATTGATATCCTCTCAACTTTTTAGTACGTACTTTACAAAAATAATTAGGTCCTTCCGATCTTACATATCTAATGCCAGGACCATGATAAACTTAACGTTATCAGTACCCGCCTCGGTGACCGCGTGGTCTAACACACTACTTTTGTGGTAGACTTGACTGTCAATGAAAGAGGAGATCAAGGTTCAAATCTCGGTCAGGTGTAATGAGGTTAGTTTTCCCAAAATGGTTTTCCACTCTACCTCCACACTAATGCGAGGTACACTTCCTATAAATATAACCTTCCTAATTTCTAAAACAATTGTGTAATTAGTACATAAGCGTACAACCCAAACGGGTAGTACTACACAGTGCTAAAAAAAAAAAAAAAGAAACTTAATGTTCACTTAATGTAATATTTATGTCACGTCTAGTAGTGTACAGAAATTAGTGTGTGAGCAGGATTCCCTTAACATTCGCATAATGTGAAAGTTATTCCCTTGGACAACTCTTTTAAGTTGAGTGACTGTTGGGTTAACCGCATCATGATAACTTTTTTATTAGGTTTTGATATGTGAACATTAAGTTGGTAGCGAGCCCAGCATAATAGTATTAAAAAATCTGTCCCCAAAATGAGTGCTATGTCTCGGACTGATTTTTGATCATGTTTTGCAATATAAATTAATATAGCCTGAACTATATATGGGTTAGATAAAAATATTTTACTCAGGCAGTTGCTAAAAAAAAAAGGAAATGTTAAATCTGGCAACAATTCAGTATGCAGCATGGGTATTTCTAGTACATTCACTCTTTTTTATTAACCTGTGGCTCTATAGGCTAGTTGCTTACTTTCATGTTCCTCAATAACACCAATAATAAAATCATGACTACAGGATGCGAGTGGAAGAAAAGGCTATTAAAGTCTTTACTTCACCGATTAATAAAGGCCCCAATTTGTCATTATTATTTATCACTTAAATGTTAACTGTCTCCTCTGGCTTCTATTGATGATTTCAAAGTGACTGTACACAAAAATACCAAGGAAAAAAGGTCACTTTACTATAAATAGGCCTCAATAGAATATCAGATTATTCCCTAGGAACAAATGGCCTGACAGTGGGCGTATTTTAAAATTGTGTGTAGCTGATAGTACTTACGATTAGTCATCATCGTCGTCATCATCTGAAGGGACGAAGAGATCATTTTCCTCCAAAAAGTTTGCTATTCGTTGACTTATAAAAGCGCCAATCATCAAGCCTGGAATGACGGCAAAAAAGAGCCCAATAAAACCAAAAGGTGTTTTACGGGGCTCTGGAAGAACTGCTCCTGTAGATGTTGTGGTTGCTGCCCTGAAATGTTCATACTTCACGGGTTTCATAGAAGGGGTCAAAAAGCCTCTGAAAACCATTCTAAACCTTGTCGTAGCCATTCTTAGCAACTATCTTTTCTAAAAAAAAAAAGAAAGTGGTAAGCTATTCTACTGCAGCAGACGACAGGTTAATGTTTTTATTTTGTTGACAGATTCCCATAAATAAAAACCAGAGCTACCATCTATCAGAAAATAAAGATTACTAGCTTTCTACAAAAAGTTACTAAATGTGAAATTCATCAATATATTTTTAGAAAAACCTGACTATTTGATTTTGTGGATGTATATTATTTTCAAACTCATATTTGATGCTTAATTATTTATTCACTATTTTGTTATAAATAGTTTTAGGTTTGCTCTGAATAGCTACAACCTAAATAATTTTGTAGCTTAAGGTAACTTTAGTTTTAGTAGTTAGAATCAACATGGAGGATAGAGCAAGTACGATTGAAGCTCTTATTTGTGAGTGTTAAGATTTTTTATGTTGATTGATGGTTCATTATTTGTAATTTGTCTCTTATATTTAGTAATAATGTATTATATCCTTTACTAAAAAATTTAGCGCGCCAGATGTTCATATATTAATTCATGTATTCGATATTTGCGGTTCATCCTGTGATTTTCCAATTGTAAATAGGCTCTCAAAATAATTGAAGCTATTTTTGACACTTCTTAATTAAATATTTTATTTGGAAATAGTTTATAAAATTTCATTTGTAAAGCTTTAGCTGTAGGTTTTATGAATCAGCCGGTGTATTGGGTTAATTATTATTTGAAGGCCATGCTAATATGTATTAAGCTATATACCTGATCGGTTATATTTTAAATGTAACACACACATTTTAAATACTATAATTATAATATGTCAAATTCTTAACTTATTTATTTTTCTTATATAAAATTTGCCAAGAATAGCTATATGACAATGTATTTAAGCCTATTTAATATCAAAACCTATAAACTTTAATATGTAATATATTACCAATTCTCAAAGAAATAAACTTATCTGACAGAAAAATTACAAGATCTACCATCACATATTAATACGTCAAGTCGGGTGGTCTGCAGATTTCACTTTTAATATATGATATACTAAAATAAAAATAAATAATAGTTATAGGCCTCTAGTAAAATATCATCACCGTTGACTGTAAACAAATTCGACACCTTAGCTCAGTCGGTAGCGTGTCTACTTACAGAGCTAAGAGTTCCGGGCTCGATTTCTGGCATGGCCGAAAAATTTTTTCATTGGTGAAATGTGTCTTTACCCTTTTAAAATGATAAATTAATGGGCGAGGACTGATGATTGTGCCTGTCCCAGTCTTAAGTTATATTATAAAGCATATGAAGCTTACGACAGGCCTGGCAAGCCGGTAGTGGAAAAATATATGGCTTGAATAAAAAAACTGACCAGACAACAGCCTGGAAACAATTATGGATGTAAAAAAAACTGTCAAAGAAAATTTTTATTTTCTATAAGTTTGTTACTAAGCAATTTTTTTTATAACCATATTACACAAGTTTTAAATTTTTCAGTCTACATTGGTTATTTTAATTTATTCTAGAAATTACTTTAGTAAATATACTAGTTGAAAGGATTAAATTTAATAATAATCACTCTAGAGGCCCAATTAAAGATAGACATAGAGCCTTCCTCACATGAGCAAAGGAACCAGCAAAGATACCTCTAAGCATCGAGATATATACAGTAGCCCATGGCTTCTTTGGTGCTGACTGACAGTTCACAGCTGACTTCTGACAGTCAACATAGATAATACATACCCATGGCTTCTTTGTGCTGACGCAGTTCACAGCTGATTCTGACAGCTGCTAACATGTTTTGCAGATCATATGGTTGGCGTAGGATACATAATTTGGTCTGGTAGCTTTTCAAAGCCGTCAGCTGTGAGCTGTCGGTCAGCACCAAAGAAGCCATGGGGCTACTGTAGCTCATAAAATTATGTGACTTGACACACACAATAACATAAATACATTAAAATTATATTTTTTAACTGCATCTTAATATTCGTTCGGGTCTTTTTATATATATATATATATATATATATATAACTACACTAATATGCTAGGTGCGAGGAAGGTTCAATTTAGAGGAAGTTTACCTGTATTTGTGTGGAGGGGGGAGGTGCGAAAACCATGCTCAATACACTTCAACCGGGATTCAAACCCTTATCTCCTTGTCATCGACATTCCACTATATTGCGAGAGTGAAACTTTAGTTCAAGAGTTCTTAACCTTTTTTTGCGCCATGCCCCACCACAATACTTAAAAAAAAATTTATGCCCCCCCCCCCCCTTCCCCTTTATTAATCTAAAAACAAATATGTTGTTGCCAGGTTATAGTAAAATTTACAATATTAGTAGATATAAACACGGTAAATTTAAATTAACCTTTTTAGGTCTAGCAGCCTTGGCTCATTAGATTCAAGGAAAAATCCATCAAGATTGATTATAAGTTAGTGGGATCCTTGGGCTTGGTGTTTACTACAAATGGTTTTGATTTCAGGCGCCAATTTAGTTAGGTGACCTGGTGGTCTAGGGATAAGGTGTCAGACTTCTGTGCTGGGGTTCAATCCTCGGTCCCGGCACAGATTTATCTGATTGCCAAACCCTTCCTTCACCTCTGACAAGACGTGTATTAATCACAACTTGTGAATGTGGGAATGCCAGGCCACCACCGTGGTTCGGATTCCACGTTAAACTGTAGGTCCTCCATTTCATCTCCAATCACCCTACCATTGACACATTAGTAGTAAGTGCGTATAACCCGAACGGGTAGTAAGACGCGGTGCTAATAATAATAAACCAATTTAGTCAGCTTCAGTCTTAAATCCCCTCATTTTATGATATCCACCGGTTTCTTTTGATCTGTAGAAAGTCACAATACTAAAACCACTTTCCACCATTATGAAGATGGGAACAGTAACATTATCTCTCTTGTCGAACTTTTTGAATTTGGGTATTTTAGTCTCTGTCCCATCACAGAGCCACATCATGGCTCCTTTTACTTTGAATATAGTTTTCACAGACTCATCGATTTGTATTTCGGACAATTCTTCCCTGGTACTTTCATGACCACATCAGACAGGTCTACCTAACAATGGCCGAGTTAGCCAAGATGGTAAATTAATGATGAAAAATGAAAAATAATTTCTTATTGTACTATTTTCAAAATAAATTCCATATATATATATATATATCCACAAAATATATATATCATTATATATAAACGTCTGTTCAGCGTAGGAATTGTTTTCTGAAAGGCCTTTTTCCCTACCAGAAAGCTATTATATAGTAGGATTTGGTAGGAAAAAAGACCTTTCGGAGAGTAACTCCTACCGTGAATGGAAAAGTAATTATATATATATATATATATATATATTAATAACACACAACATACACACATATATATTTGTTCTTTCTGTGTAAGAATTGACACTAGGTGTTGTGTAGTTTATGAATGCTAATTTTCTTTTTTAATGTTTACGGAATTATGACTAACACCGTATTAAAAACCACTACTCTTTTGAGGGCCTGGTTTTGTGGCATAGTCTAAGGAAGTGATTCTCAACGTGGGGCACAATTTGAATATATATATATAAAACACAACACCTAGTGTTAATTCTTACACAGAAAGAACGACAGAATATTCAAGTTTCTGTAAAGGACACTGCCCGCACGTAGTTGCCTCGGTTAGCCGCTAGGTGGAAGTAGTAGCAAAGATGGCGCTGAGCCACGTGAGAAGCCATTCTGTTTGTTAGAATACGCAAAAACAATGTCCTGTTGTGACAGTGAAGCAACGATTTCGAGCAAAATTCCAAAGGATCCACCTGTGTTAAACGTATCAGGAAGTGGTATGAGAAATGAAAGCTTGCCACAACGTTGGATAGGACTTACAGGTCGCGATGATGAGGCGTTGATTGGGGTGGCCACCCTGCTCACCGGATTTAACCCTATGCGACTTTTTCTTGGGGATTCGTGAAGGATACTGTCTTTGTGCCCCCCACATCCCTGCTAATCTCCAGGAACTTCGAAACCTTATCACTGCAACTCTGACACTGATTGACCGTGACATGCTCACACCGTGTGGGGCGAAATGGGACTGTCTTCTAGGGCAGTGGTTTTAACTTGTTTACTCGCGGCCCCTTAAATATCCTAAAAAATTTCACGGCCCCTAGTTCTTACCAACATATTACGTAGTCATTTGGAATGCCAGGCCTCCACCGTGGTTCGGATTCCACGTTAAACTGTAGGTCCTCCATTTCATCTCACAATCACCCTAACAAATAGCATAAGTGCGTATAACCCAAACGGTAGTAAGACGCTGCTAATAATAATAAATAATAATACGATAGTTACTAAGATTTATTCTAGAATAATGATTTTATTTACTGATTATAATAACAAACAAATAAAAAAAAATGAAATTAACTTAACTAAATGGATTTAACAGGACCTTTGCTGTTGAACTCTTTCCACTAATTTGTCTATTCTTGTTCTAATTGCATTACTTAATGCTATTCGGATGCAGGAGTCGATTCACAGTCGATTTCGTTGATTTGTCTTAATATCTTTCAATGTGGAAACTCCCTTTTCACGTGAATAAGTAAAAACTAAGGGCAGCAGATTTTGAATGGCATTGGTAAACATATGGGGATTATTTGTACTATCCATGATTTCTGATTATCCGTGATTCCACTCCTCTCCATTACACCAGCATTCTTTCTTCCGAAAACGTAAAATTTAAGATAATTGATTTCACTAATAAGCAAATAACATTTTTAATTATTATTTTTTGAGACCCACTCAAAAAACCTTTCTTGGCCCCCCGGTTAAGAATCGCTGGTATAGTTGTCTGCCGCATATGCAAAGGTGGACACATTGAGAATTTGTGAAGTTCTATGTGGAAAAAAAACTTGGAGATTTACCTTTATTTCACTGTAGGCCTAATAAAATATAGTATAGAGTGTATGTTATGTAATTTATGAATATTACATTTTTTAAATGTTTCACAGAATTATGACTAGCCCTATATATAATCTTGTAAACTGTATATAGGCTAACGGAATTGTTACCAAATAATAAGGCAGTATAAGACCTGTGGCATGCCTCCATTAATGTAAGAAATAATAATTTGGCTGTGTAGGGAATAATAAATTAACAACTCTTCGATTGAGATTAAAAACAAACGCTTGGCTTCTAAAAGTATGCCAGCAGATAACCGCTCGAAATAGCTTTTAGAGGCATATGATTTACTGTGCAATTTCTTTTAGCGGTCAGTTAAGATTCCAGGGCCAGGTTACTAGTCTTGATCGTACTCGCACCCATGACAATATTTGTTGCTTACGGTAAGAATGCCTTACCGATCAGTTTTGGCACATTTTAACTAGTATACCACAAGTACAACTGTTGTTCAGTCTTACCCTAATCACTGTTCCTACAAACCAGTATCTTTACTATAGAGACTGCCTTGCCGGCCAGTATATCACAAGTACAACCGTTGTTCAGTCTTACTCTGAGAACTGTTCCTACAAACCAGTATCTTTACTATATAGACTGCCTTGCCGGCCAGTATACCACAAGTACAACCGTTGTTCAGTCTTACTCTGAGAACTGTTCCTACAAACCAGTATCTTTACTATAGAGACTGCCTTGCTGGCCAGTATACCACAAGTACAACCGTTGTTCAGTCTTACCCTAATCACTGTTCCTACAAACCAGTATCTTTACTATAGAGACTGCCTTGCCGGCCAGTAAACCGTTGCCCGTATCACTACCACTAGGAGGTAAGGCGGTTCATCACCACACCGGGACCGGGATAGGGAAGTGTAGAGAAAATGAGTGAAGATGGATTAAGTACAAAGTTGTTTTTTGAGCTATATGCACAGTTTCTTGCCTACCCCGTAAGGGAACGGTATGATTAGGTATGTATATGTACATGTATATGAGTTTCAAAACATTCCAATAAGGACCACTCAAATTCTATGGGCTTCTAAATTTAAAAAAAAATACATGGAAGGACCACTTCAAATGGCTTATAGGCGCATCCAAATTCCTAAAAGGTCTGCAAGACCCTTTTGTTTTTGTTTATTTTAACCCCCCACCCTTCACATACCTTTACACAAAAAAGGTTGATCTGATAGTCTCTAGGCAACTCTTAAAAATAACTAAAATTTATTTATATGACCTCTGAGTCTAATAACTGTTTGAAATCAGCCCTTGACCACACTTTTTAACAGATTGTTTAACTTAATAAAATTCCCAATCAAAAAATTTGCATTAAAATTCAAGGTAATAAAAATGCAGGGTGTCTACCATCCGGGAAAATCAGGGAAAATGGGAATTAGCCGGGAATTTGAAGTGATCAGGAAAAAAACGGTAATAAGCCGGGAATTTGGTAAATTACATTACAAATCTGGGAAAATGTGTTTTTAGTCAAAATATGAAATATAATAATTACTAAAACAGTAAATAATAATGTTATTCAAACTGAATTTTTTTTGTAGCTCTGTAGTAAATTTTATAATTCCTAATAAACAATGTTAATACAAATCTAAAAAATATGTTTATTTAAATTTTAAAACTTATAATTATTCATAAAAAAAAGATTAATAGAAAAATGAGGGTGACCTGGTGGTCTAGGGGTAAGGTGTCAGACTTCTGTGCTGAGGGTCCGGGGTTCAAACCTCTGTCCCGGCACAGATTTATCTGATTTCCAAACCCTTCCTTCACCTCTGACAAGACTTGTATTAATCACAACTTGTGAATGTGAGGAATGCCAGGCCTCCACCGTGGTTCGGATTCCACGTTAAACTGTAGGTCCTCCATTTCATCTCACAATCACCCTACCATTACACATTAGCGTAAGTGCGTATAACCCGAACGGGTAGTAAGACGCGGTGATAATAATAATAATAAGAAGAAGAAAAATGAGGGGGAGGTGAGGGAATTAGAAGGATGTGACATACTTTTTAGTCGGGAATTTTAGGAAATGATCGGGGAAATCAGGGAAAAAGTCGGGAATTTCATTGGTCAAGTTGAGTAGACACCATGAAATGGCATCCATTCCATTAAAAAAAACCAGTGGCATTTCCAAAATCTACTAAGACCTATTTTAATTAAGTCACGGCATAAGATATTTGATAGAAATAATTATTCAAACTCTTAACTGAATATAGGCTACTGTTATTTTGTTATATTTAGAAGAAGGTAAAGGAAAGGTGGATAAAAACACATAAAAGGGGAAGAACACAAAATATATTTTACAGCTCACACTTTTCAATGCTGTCACTGGACAAAGAGGTAATGGGTTCCTCTTGAGAAAATTGATTGTTAACATCCAATTCCCCCGACCTAGGTTTCATTCTATCGGAACTCATCAGGAGGGAGTGTGAAACGCGCAACGCAACTTCCTAAAAGAGGAAACCAAAGGACACTTAGATATGAACCTGTAAAAGGAATGGATACCATTAAGGACAAGAGGCAGCCATTACCTCTTTGTCCAGTGGCAGCAGTGTAAAGTGTGAACTGTGTTCTTCTTTTCATTGTAAAAGCCATATTGTGTTCTTTTCCTTTTATATGTTTCTATCCACCTTTTCTTGTACTTTCTTCCAAATATAAACTAGTAAATACCTCACCCGCTTCGGCGGTCACATGGTCTAAGGCGCTACTCTTGCGATAGACTAGATGGCTTATGAAAGGGAGATCGAGGTTCGATCCTGGTCGGGTGTACTGAGGATGGTTTTCCACTCTCCCTCCATGCAAATGCGGGTACACTTAATCTAAATCCAACCTCACTAATCTCTAACACATTAGTGTAATCGTTACATTGGCATATACCTCGAACAAGTAGTAAAACGTGGTGCTTAAAAAAACAACTAAATATCTCAAAAAGGAAGAATATGTTTTCCTTAAAGCGTTGTCCTGCTATTAGTATTTCAAGAGCTGCAAGAGACGGCTTGGCTCGAGAGAAGGTTACATAATTATGCTAACTATAATTATGGAAACAATTAAACTGTCAGTTAAGGGTCTTCAGATTTCAATCTAACTATAGTTTGCTTATCTGTAGATAAGACTTGAGTGGTTCATTAATAGCTAGTAATATTATTAATGGGTCATTAGACAAAAGCTAGACTTTTTTTTAGCACCGTGTCTTACTACCCGTTCGAGTTGTACACCTATATACCAATTATGCACTAATGTGTTGGCGATTAGGAAGGTTGGAATTTAGAGGAACTATACTCGTGTTTGTATGGAGTGAGGATGGGAAACCATTTAGGGAAAAACAACCCAACCAAGATTTAAACCTCAATCTCTCTGTCATCGGCAATCTAGTCTACTGTGAGAGGTGGCGTGTTTGACTGTGCGGCCACTAAAGTAGGTAAAAGTTCTCAAACATCCTTTTTCAAAACACCAAAATATATCTTCACATAAGTCAATTTAATGAAAAATTAAATTTCATTCACCGGCTTCAGTGGCCGATCGGTCTAAATTGTCACTCTATTTTGGATTGGTTACTGATGATAGGTTGATTGGTGTTCAACTCCTGGTTGGGTTTACTGAGTGCAGGTTTTCCCTAAATGATTTCCCACTCTCCTTCCACGCAAATGTGGGTAGACTACCTCTAAAATACTTCCTTACTCATCCCTACTCCAGTAGAGTAATTGTCATACAAGCATATAATCTGAACAGGTAGTAAGACGCGGTGATAACACACCGAGTGTGGTGCATTGTCATGCGGTCTTTCATTCTGCCATTGAATACCAACTCTTGCGGTTAATATTCCACAATGTTTTCATTGTTGTGTACTCTGCTTCTAACCACCCAATTAAATTATGTTTATTAATTTCAAAATAAACAATGAATAAGAATATACAACTATTGTATTTGATCCGCCTTGCAGAGTAGTTGGCTAACGCGCTAGTCGTGTTGACTCGACCGCCGAGACGGGAGATTGAGGTTAGAATCTCGGTCGGTGAACTGGGTGGTTTTTCCACTCTCCTCCGCAAATGCGGTTCACTTCCTCTAATCCAACCTTCCAATTCCTAACCCGTTAGCGTAATATTACTTAAGCGTATAACCCGAATGGGTAGTAAGACGCGGTGATAAATAATAAATAATAATAATAATAATATTGTATTTGATTTAGGCTTTCATAAAACAAAGGTTGGACTAGTGAAAATATGTCTTATAGTCTGTTCAGCATAGGAATTGTTTTCTGAAAGGACCTTTTCCTATCAGAAATATATTATATAGTAGGATTTTGGTAGGAAAAAAGACCTTCAGAGGTAATTCCGACCGTGAATGGAGTTTTACTATTAGTTGCTATTTGAACAAAAACTTTCTGAATGAAGAAGAAGAAAAAAAAAGTCCTTGTCAAATTCTTCGATGACCTTGACATATATTCCAAGAACTATTATGATTGTTACTTAATATTATTGTAGAAAATTAAACTAATCAAACTACTCTTAATTAATAATATTAGATTAGTTTGTCCATAAATGTTGTTATTATAAAAAAAACTATAAAATTACATAGCTTAACTTTTGTTCTCATAAGCCCTACCTCAAGGGGCTGGGAGGCAGCCGAGATATCGCCATTCACATGTTTCGCTTCGGTTAAATATTGACAAAACCTTTTTACCATACAAGAGTTTGGTGTTTATTGGAATTACTTCAAAACTATTTTCTATGACTCTTACACATATAGGGCCAGTTTATTGGTCAGACTTTGTATGCCTCAAGTGCGACACTGAATACAAGACGACACCTGTCTGGACTCGAATGGAATGGGCCAGTTTCGCATGTTAAACTGGCCAATTTTATTCTGGTCTAGGTAGGTGTCGCGTGGTTTCTAGTATAGCGCTGAACTTGTGTACTAAGTCCTATGAAACTGCCCCAAATACTGGTTTGTAAACGTAGATTGTTGACATTTTTCCACTGAGGAAAGTTCAAAAAATCCACATATTTCTGTTAATCATTAAAAGCTAAATGCTCAGGAAATGAAAGGTTATTATTATTATTATTATTATTAGCACCGCGTCTTACTACCCGTTCGGGTTATACGCAGAAATGAAAGGTAACTGGTGTGGGAGCATGGAATGGATATTTGTGAATCGAATGGTGTCATTTAATAAGCGGGGAGGGGGGCGATCACAACACAAATGTGTATTGTTATTTGTAATTTTCTCTTCCCCTGTTTATGTTACTACTGGACAGCTACACCTAGGAACATTATAAAATAGTTTGGTTACTTGGATTTAGGAATTTCTGATAAAACTATTCTAACGTCTTAATATGCATTGTTTGGAAAAATTAACCTTGTGCTAGACATACTCTTTAAACAAAAATACTTATATTTAGTATTTTTTTAGCACCGCATATTACTATCTGTCCGGCTTATACACCTGTACTTTACATCCGTTACTGTTTCCAGCCTGTGGTCAGTTTTTTATTCAAGCCATATATTTCCCACTGCGGACTTGCTAGGTCTGTCGTAGCTTCATATGTCTTATGATCTATCTTAAGACAAGGACCGGTACAACATCCAGTCCCCGGCTGCTAATTTATCAATATGAAAGGGTAAACACTTATTTTCATCAATGATACATTTTCAATCATGTCAGGAATTGAACCCATGACCCTTAGTTCAGTAGACAGACACGCTACCGACTGAGCTAAGTCATACATATACTAATTAAGCTAATTAGCTAGGGATGATGAAGGTTGTATTTAGAGGAAGTGAACCCATATTTGCCTGAAAGAGTGGAAAATAATTTTGGAAAAACGACCCTCAGTATGCCCGACCGGGTTTTGAAACCCTGATCGTCCCGTGTCATTTGTAGTCTAGTCTTAACACGAGATCGACGTCTTAGACCATGCGGCCATCGAAGCAGGTTTAAAGGTTAACTCATTGTGGAAGTGTGTGTGTATATATATATTTTGAGACCTGTTATGTTTCTTCTGTTTCCCAGTGAGGGCTACCAACCCCAGGAACCCCATCACAGACACGGCGGCTGTGGTGGAGCTCTGCAACATGCTGGGCAAGGACCCGTACACTTCTCACATCACCACCAAGTCGTTGGCGACCAAGGTGCAGTCCGTACAGGAGTGGGAGGCGCTGCAGGCTCTCAACGTAAGTAGTCCGTAGAGACGTACTTGAAACTGACAAATTCTGGTATTGTGCTAACTCACAGGGGTGTTCTTTCTTTCGCCAGGTCTGTTGTCTTGTCCAAATTGAGTCTCTCATCTTATCCTTTCACTAGCGTTCTTTTTTTGTCGTATTCCTGTTCCCCTTGTCTTTTGTTTTCTACGATATCAGTCAATAAAACATTTCTAATGTGGCCCATTCAGTTGACCTTTCTTCGTAGAATCATCTGCAGATTGGTTCTCTTTTCATTTACCGCCCGCCTCGGTGGCTTAGTTAGCTAACGCGCTAGTTTTGTGTTGAGTTAGACTGTAGAGGACGGGGAGATCGAGGTTCAAATCTCAGTTGAATGTACTGAGGGTGGGTTTTTTTCCAAAATTATTTTCCACACAAATGCGGGTTCACTTCCTCTATATTCAACCTTCCCTATTCCTAACCCTTTTGCGTGATTAATACTTAAGCTTATTACCAAAACGGGTAGTAAAACTCTGTGCTAAGTATTATTATTATTATTTTCATTTACCTTTAATAGAACTTTTTTATTAGTCACCCACTCTGTCCATTTTACCCTCATAGTGCCAACGGTTGGGATTAGAGGGTGTCATGTGGTCAGCACAACAAACTTTATTGCTATTAATCTCAGTTTTATAAATCGGAGCTACCCGCTTCGAAGGCCACATGGATTGACACACTACTTTCATGTTAGACTAGACTTCCGATGCCGGGGAGATCGAGGTTCGAATCTCGGTCTAGTGTACTGCGGCTGGTGTATTCCAAAATGGTTTTCCACCCTCCCTCTATGCACATGCAGGTACACATCCTCTAATATAATCTTACTAATCCCTAAAGCCATTAGATTAATTAGTACATAAGCGTGTAACCCAAACGGGTAGTAAGATACTAAAAAAAATAGTCCTGAGCTGCTACTTTTTCATTCAAGGATCTCTTCAGTTTGTCCTCACGAGACTGAGTTGACCTTGTTCCAGACCCATTGCTTTACAGAAAATCTATAAGTGCCGAGGATCGAACCCGGAACCTCTGGATTTGGACAGTTTGGATTTGTTGACAGTTGCTGGACACGTGCATGAAACACTGCGGCCCGGTGTTTCACGCGGAAGTCGGCAAGTTCCGTTTCCTCAACGAGATGATCAAGTTGGTTTCCCCCAAGTACCTGGGCAACCGTACGCCCACACACGTCCGGCACAGGGTGCTGAGTCTCATGCTCGCCTGGACGGCGGAATACCCCAAGGAGACCAAGATCAGGGAGGCGTACGATATGCTGAAGAAACAGGGGGTTGTCAAGGTAGGCTACCGAGCCAGGGGGTCCCAGGTTATATTTCCGACATGGCCGAAAAATATATTGTTTATTAAATATGGATTCCCCCTTTCACAGTGATGAATTAACTGCTGAGGAATGGATGTTGTGTATCTTCTAGATTTATGTAAGTTTATAAGTTGTATGCTAATATAATGAGTCAGTTTATTAATTGCACGTTAAATACCTCAAATAAAATGTAAAAATGCAAGAATACAGTAGATTTACTGTGTACGTTTTATATCCATTACTGTTTCCATTCTGTGTCCTGGGTCAGGTTTTTATTCGAGCCATATATTTTCTACTACCGGCTTGCTAGGCCTGTCATAGCTTCATATGTCTTATAATCTAACTTAAGACTAGAACAGGCACAACATCCAGTCCCCCAGCCGATAATGTATTAATTTGAAAGGGTGAACCCACATTTCACTAACAATAAATTTTTCGGTCATGCCGGGAATTGAACCTGAGATCCTAAGCTCAGTAGACAGACACACTACCGACTGAGCTAAGGTGTCATATTTAATTTATATAAATAATCTACTTCTCTTTACAGTTTTATATACGCACACTTGCACGCACTTTTACTCGCATGCATACTATATATAACTAATTAAATTATAGAAATAAAAAATAATAGTAAATTCACCACATCCTTATGAACCTAATTATTCTGCAATTAATTTCCTTATTCTTTCACCGAATGAAATCTTACAGCCATGTCCAACATCAATGGTCATTTGTTTTATAATCGATATATTATCTCGTGCACCTTGTTGAACTGTAATTGTCTTTAGTTCAAATCTCAACTGAGACTGTTAAAATTTAGTGTTGGGTCAATCTACTATTTTACGAATCTGAATCTTTAATTTACCTTCAAATCCCGAACCTTGAATCCTATCAAAAATCCTGGAAAAAATTGTTAACATAAGAGAAAATATAAATATAAATATAATAGAATAATAGAAAACACAAATTGTCACTAAATTTTAATAGTCTTTCTTATAATCCATTCATTATAACATTCATAGTGCAACAGCACGGCCTAATTTGGAAGGTGTGTTTGTAATATTGTATGTCGTGAGTTGTGAATGACAAAACGAATGTTGCGAGGTTGTTTTTTTATTATTCTATAAACAAATAAACTATAGGGGTGACCAAAAAGTGTCGTCAGCACTTTGAGGGGGATTGAGCCCCTCGTGGCTGACTACATGAACATCGAAGGCTAGGGGTCATTCTACCAGTTTCGGGGCTACGCGGTCTAAGACGCCGGTTCATCGATACCAGTCTCGGGGGCTGCCGCTCGAGCCCAGGGAACTCGGTTCGGCGGCTGTGTAGGGACTGTGTAGGAGTCAGACCTGGGGTAAACCTCAAATCACCTCGTTTTGTCACACACGTCCTAATATTCTTTAAGTTCTTTCATTCTAACTTCACTTGTAACATCACATTTATAATAGATATAGTAGTATTAATAAACCTTTTTAAAAGCCAAGTCTAGCATCAATTACGAACCCACACAAGTATTCAATAACATTTCCCCCTTAACCCTAGCGACAGACATCCCTGACAGATTCCAGGCCCACACTCATAGATACAAGAAGCGATGGTGACAATACATTCATATAAATGTTCAATTAGCGTACTGGGGTCTGGTTGTTGAGCTCATCCTAAAATTATAATTGGTTCTGAACCACCAATAAGCAGTATTGATGCTCTAAAAAAAAATTCACTTGAAAAATTGGGGGGAAAATGTTGGTTTTTCTAAGAATTTGATTCTCAAACCTGAAATTTTTTCAAATCCTCGAATCTCGATTATCCTTAAAGAATCAAAGGTCTCACCCTTAATCCAAACATATTTTTGGTGGTCATTATTGATAACATTTTACTATATTATTGGATTAAATGGTATTGATAATATCTATTAAAGGGGACAGCTGAAAATCAAATTGAACACTTAGTGGTCAGATAAGGCTCTTCCTATGAAAGTTGGACTGTATGTGTATTCAATTGTTGAGAAAGTGCTGTAATATATATATATATACAAATATATAAAAAATCTCTCTCTAAGAGGGTGACCTGGTGGTCTAGGGGGTAAGTTGTCAGACTTATGTGCTGGGGCCCGGGGTTCAATCCTTGGTCCCGGCACAGATTTATCAGATTACCAAACCCTTCACCTCTGACAAGACGTGTATTAATCACAACTTGTGAATGTGTGGAATACTAGTCCTCCACCGTGGTTCGGATTCCACGTTAAACTGTAGGTCCTCCATTTCATCTCGCAATCACCCCTACCATTACACATTAGCATAAGTGCGTATAACACGAACGGGTAGTAAGACGCGTTGCTAATAATAATTTATTCTAAGCTTCAGTGTAAAACATTTACAGGATGACCAACCCATGTTACACAGTGGGGCCTCTGCCGACATTCCTTTGGCCTTAGCCCCTCGACCCAAATCCTCTATTTTTGAGGACGAGGAGAGGTCTAGATTGCTACAGAAACTACTACAGAGTAAGAACCCAGATGATCTGCAAGCTGCCAACCGCCTCATTAAAACTATGGTGAAAGAGGTTGGTAATGTTTTAATGATCCTTAATTTGTCATCATCATCATCATCATCAATTGTTTCCAACCTGTGTCCAGGCCAGCTTAGTAAAATTTCTCCATCTTCCTTTGTCTTTCCCCCATTCTTCCTACTTTAATTACTTCCATTCTTCTCTTTTTACTTACACACACACTATCTGTTCCTTTCATCACTTCCTTGGTCGCTTTTCCCTACATACCTAATTTCCATCATTCTCCTTGGGATCTTTTCTTTTTCAATCCTCATTACATGTCCATACCATCTCAGTCTTGCTTCCCCTACTATCTCATGTACTCCAACATCCTCATTACATGCTCATACCATCTCAGTCTTGCTTCCTCTACTATCTCATGTACTCCAACATCCTCATTACATGCCCATACCATCTCAGTCTTGCTTCCTCTACTATCTCGTGTACTCCAACATCCTCATTACATGCCCATACCATCTCAGTCTTGCTTCCTCTACTATCTCATGTACTCCAACATCCTCATTACATGACCATACCATCTCAGTCTTGCTTCCCCTACTATCTCATGTACTCCAACATCCTCATTACATGCTCATACCATCTCAGTCTTGCTTCCTCTACTATCTCATGTACTCCAACATCCTCATTACATGACCATACCATCTCAGTCTCGCTTCCTCTACTATCTCATGTACTCCAACATCCTCATTACATGACCATACCATCTCAGTCTTGCTTCCTCTACCATCTCATCTACTCCTTGTACCCCAACTCTTTCCCGGATAACTTCATTCCTAATCCTGTTTCTCCTTGTGACAGCTAACATGCTCCACAAAAACGCTATTCCCACGGCCTGTGTTCCTTCTCTTCCCCGCATCCAATGTCCATGTTTCTGCTGCATATGTAACTATAGGTACGAAGTACAGCCTGTACAGCACATTTCTACATCTCAAGTAGTGATATGTTAAATAACTACATGTTTACCATCTGGCTTTTAAATCATTCTATTTGTTATTGTATTTTTAACTAGACTAATAAGGCTGTGGAGTCGTTATACCAAGCCTTAGACTCCGACTTTATTTTTATACTGTCCAACTCAAACTACCACTCCTTCATGAATAGCTAAACTATATTAATCAGTAATCACAAATTTACTGCAACTAAACTTTCCATTACATATTACTTCCTGGGAACCTTCTTTGGTATTATGAATTATTATATTTGAATAAATTTGTCAATCCAAATTAAAAATACTGTGCCTAAAGAATTAAAAAAGGTATAAAATCAAAATGCTTTATTTACCACACAATGTTAGAATATTTATTACAGGTTTTTATTTCAAAGCTGGAGTTGGTACATTATTACCGATTCCAACTCCACCCAAAAATTTCTTCGCTGCCCTGTATACAAGAGCCTAAATACAGTAGTACACATTTGATGGTAGCGGTGTGTAACTTAAAGCAACAAACAAATAATATTCAAAAGTCGATTCAGCTTTGAGAATATTTCATATATTTGGTTTGGACTCACTTTGGATCGAAAAGTCAACCATGGTGTTCTTGGGGTAAAGTGCTTGCCTAGGGACTCGATGTTCGTGGGTTAAAACCCAGCCGAGGTCGATAGATTTTTCTTGAGCAATACAAATCTGTGGCACAACTTCCTTAGGAGAAGAAGTAAAGCCGTCAGTTCATTGTTTATTGTGGAATGTAAAAGAACCCTGGACGTTATGTAAAAATACCTTTCCCGACAAAATTGATAGTCCATTTCCCTTTTGCTCATAGGAATTCTCGTGTGCTGATATAATCAGTAGGTTCAGCAAGTGCGCGCTAAATACCTCTGATATAGTCAGTAGGTTCAGCAAGTGCATGCTAAATACCTCTGATATAATCGGTAGGTTCAGCAAGTGCACGTTAAATACCTCTGATATAATCAGTAGGTTCAGCAAGTGCACGTTAAATACCTCTGATATAATCAGTAGGTTCAGCAAGTGCACGTTAAATACCTCTGATATAATCAGTAGGTTCAGCAAGTACACGTTAAATACCTCTGATATAATTAGTAGGTTCAGCAAGTGCACGTTAAATACCTCTGATATAATCAGTAGGTTCAGCAAGTACACGTTAAATACCTCTGATATAATCAGTAGGTTCAGCAAGTGCACATTAAATACCTCTGATATAGTCAGTAGGTTCAGCAAGTGCACGTTAAATACCTCTGATATAATCAGTAGGCTCAGACCCGCCTCTGTGGCGTAGTTGGCTAACGCGCTAGTTGTGTTGAGCCCGACTGCCGAGGACGGGGAGATCGAGGTTCGAATCTCGGTCAGGTGAACTGGGGGTGGTTTTTTCTAAATGTTTTTCCACTCTCCCTCCACGCAAATGCGGGTTCACTTCCTCTCAATTCAACCTTCCCAATTCCTAATCCATTAGCGTAATTAGTACTTAAGCGTATAACCCGAACGGGTAGTAAGACGCGGTTCTAAATAAATAATAATAATAATAATAGGCTCAACAAGTGCACGTTAAATACCTCAAATAATTATAATTGATTTAAAAAAAATGGATCTCGCTTACACACTTCATTCAGTTTGTAAGCTGTGTTACAGCGTTGCGTGCTTGTTCCAGGACGAGCGCCGCGTCGAACAGAACAGCCGTCGTCTCACCGAGCTGGAATCTGTCCACAACAACGTGCGTCTGCTGAGCGAGATGCTGGACTCGTATCGGGTGGGGCAGAGCTCGACGGAGGAGCTGGACCTTATTAAGGAACTGCACCAGAGCTGTGAGAGGCTGCGGCCCAACGTGTTCCGTCTCGCCTCTGAGACTCAAGAGAGTGAGGCCTTACTTAGTGAGTCTGGACTATATCTTGCTCGTCCTATAACAAGAGGCACAACTCACAACTCGTTTGAATATTAATGTTTGTCAGTTTAACCTTCGTGGACGGGCACCCAAAAAAATAACATGAGGACTGGTGCTGTTACATTTTTGCAACATCCTATAATGCTCTAAATAATAATAAAAAAACACATCCTTTAATACTTAATATAATTTATTGAAGCATTATTACCCGCCTCGGTGGCGTAGTTGGCTAACGCGCTAGTCGTGTTGAGCTCGATCGCCGAGGATGGGGAGATCGAGGTTCGAATCTCGGTCGGGTGAACTGGGGGTGGTTTTTCCTAAATGGTTTCCCACTCTCCCTCCATGCAAATGCGGGTTCACTTCCTCTATATTCAACCTTCCCAATTCCTAATCCATTAGCGTAATTAGTACTTAAGCGTATAACCCGAACGGGTAGTAAGACGCGGTGCTAAATATTAAGAGAAGCATTATTATTAAATAAATAATTTAAAATATAAGGCATATATATGAAGCTATGACAGACCTAGCAAGCCGGTAGTGGAAAATATATGTCTTGAATAAACAACTGACCACAGGCTGGAGACAGTAATGAATGTAAAGTAAAAACAATACAACACAGTTCACACTCTACACTGCTGCCACTGGACAGAGAGGTAATGATGGCTGCCTCTTGTGTTCTTTTGGTTTGCTCTCTTAGGAAGTTGTGTTTCACATTTTTCAAGCTTCCCCACCTCGATGATTGCCGATAGAATGAAACCTTGATCGGAGGATTGGGTGATAACGATCGATTTTCTTCAAGAGGTAGCTATTACCTCTTTGTCCAGTGGCAGTAATGTAAAGTGTGAACTGTCTTCTTCTCATTGTAAAAGCTATATTATATTAATTCCCTTTATATGTTTTTTATTTACCTTTCCTGTACTTTCTTCCATATATATATATAACTTAACTGAATATTTGAATGTTATAATAATTGCACTTTAACCAAAAATTAGAGGTGAGGTGCTTGAATTCTTGATTCCTCGAACCCTATGGTATTTGAGATCTGTAAAAAGCTAAAAAAAAGTTTCTCGACTACAATAATTAATAAGACTTTGACTTCATATAACAACTTTAATTGATTTCTAGCAATTAGCAAAGCTGTAAAGTGGGAAAAATAACTAAAACACCAAAAAAATGACAAAATCATATTATTAACTTACTAAAAAAGTGTTCCCTTTGTTTTTTTTATTATGTACTATACATGACAAACAAAATATAATTTTTTCAGTGGCACCAAGTTTAAAAACAACCCTTTTAAACAAATATTTTAGTTTTAATCAAAATTTTACATTTTTTTTTATGATTCATATTCAACCCATCTCTACATAAAAATATAAATGTTTGTTTAGAAATTATATTTTATAAATCTTCTAATGTTCAACATTTGTCAAAAGATTCAAAATTAAATTCCAAAATCGAGATTTATAAATAACTAGCGGACCCGACAGACGTTGTCCTGCCCGAAACGTTGGCTTTTTGTTTGGGTGGCATAATTCATTTCGATAATAAAACAAATACTATGTGATCATCACAATTACAAATTCACAATGAATTCCAATTAGTGAGCAACACAAATATTACAAATTCAGTGTTTGTCAATACAATATACAAAATAAAACATCTTTTCATTTTTTGGCATTTCGCCCACAACTCCACAAATATCAGCTGTATCGAAAAAAAATTGCAAAGCTTACTTACAAATTTGTATGCCGGGTACAGTTAATTTTATTTTATTGATCCCCCCAAACCCCCCCAAAAAATCCCTAAAAAATAAAAAAAAATCCTAGAACCCGATTTCAGCGCCACCTACCGGGTCCAATTGTGAATCTAAACCATCCACGGACCCACTCAAGCACACACAAAAAATTTCATCAAAATCGGTCCAGCCGTTTAGGAGGAGTTCAGTGACATACACACGTACAGAAGAATTATATATATTAAGAAGATATGAAGAGTTAGTAAATTAGTGGATTAGACATATTTCTGGTTGTTATTTTCTAGCACCGCGTCTTAATTCCTGTTTGAGTTGTATGCCTCATCTCTAGTCGAAGCACATTCTTAATATAAACCTTTTGTTTCAGACGAAGTGTTGAACGTGAGCGATGAACTAGGGCAGGTGTTTGACAAGTACACGGCTGTGATAGTCCACGGGAAGACCCTAGATCCAGTGTTTGAACCCGAGACGGGTCAGTCTGCGACTTCTCTTCTCGACCTGAGCACCCCGAGTGAGGAGAGACTGCCTCCCGTCCCTACCACCTTACTTAACGACCAACTGGCCGACCTGGGTATGTCACGCCTTCACTTAAAACTACTTTTCCAGCTTATTATTTTCATTTTTAACAAAATGTGATTTCTTTACATTGTTGAGATTTCATTAATTAATTACTCTATGTCATTAGGAAAATTAAAGTTTAGTGCAGCACTTATAAAAGTATGCCATCAATCTCTAGCTTTATATAGGTTTATCCAGTCCGCCTCATTACACCCTATCTCTCTCAGATCCATTCTAATTTATTCTCATTATTTATGCTGCCCTAGTTCATTCTGTGTTTTACTCTCTTCTACCGAAGAAAGGGACTGATGTACCCCGAAAATTACATAATTATGTGTTTTACTGTGTCTTATTTGTGAACTTTGAGGCCTACAGTTTTCTGGTGTGTAGGCCTTGCTCTTCCATCCTCCTTTCAATTTTTAACCAAATTTAGCCATTTGGCGCTATTTTTCCTTTTTTTTTGCAGGTCTGAGTGATAAACAATCATTTAGTCAGCCGCCTGCTTCCATGCCCGCCTCCAAACAGTCGTCTAACTTTGAGGCCCTCGGCGATATCTTCCAATCCATCACGCCGACAATATCTCCGGCCAACGCTTTCCCTTTAGGAGGTCCGACCATCCTGCAGCCCGTCTCTTTGACCCAGGCGGCTAGCAACGGTAAGACTGGGGGGGGCTCGTCACCCAAAAATCTGTTTTAATAGTACGAGACTAGATTCAAATCACTTTACATTTGCTGTTCTAAAACAATAAATATACTAGTGTGTGAGTACTCAAAAATTTGGGTTTTGGAGTTGAGTTTTAATAGCTGTTCAAACTAAACTCAAAATATGTTTCTATGAATTAAGATCCTGGGTTCGGTTCCAGTATGAATGTCATTTTTAAATTTAAAAATATCAAAATTCTTTCAAAAGTAAAAAAAAAAAGTACTCCAAATTTTTATATTTTATCTAAAAGACTTTGAGTTTAATTAATTTGATTAAATGTTAAGATATTATTTCATAGTGAAAAGAGTCCCTTAATAATTTCTGTTGTATGATTTAAAAATTCAAATTGAATATAAATTTATTAAAAAATTTGATTTTATGTGATCATAAATTTTTTTAAAAGTTCATTTTGTAAAATTGAATTGGTGCTACTGGCTTATTCGTCTATCTATTACAGAAATTTGCTTTAAAACATTTGTAGCACAAATTAATATTCCTTTATATTACTTGTACTCGAATAAAACTTGATCCAAACTCAATAAGTAGGGACATGCAAAATTCACATTTGCAATAACGTGAATTTTTATTTGAATTCTACTGTTTTCATACAAATAACACGAATTAAAGGTTTTATTCTAAATAAACGCAATTTCTTTCTAATTTGGGCAAATATTATCATGACATGCAATATAATTTCCAATGTGGTTACACTGACAATAGCATCCCTTTATACGGATAGTATTCTTTTTTGCTGATTTTAAAGCCATAAAACAGATCACAGGATATATGAGTATTTTCATGGATTTATGCTTTTTGTGGTAGGGGGTGGTGAGGGGGTTAACATTAAATATCATGCTTTCTAGTTTTACACATTACAATAAATTTCAATTTCAATTGATCGGTTCTTTGTTGTCAGCTTTTAAAAGATTTCATGCTAGGTCCAAGCAAGGACATTAATATATATGGACCTTGCTACAGGCGGTCATGTTTGGAAAAATTATATCTTCTTTATTTTTTATTCCCTTCTCCTCATTTGACAGTAGTTTAGTCTTCTATGACGACATGTTTCGGTGTTATTATTGTTGGTCTAAACATAATGGACTATGTGGCTTTTTATATGTGAATAATAGTCAATTATGTTTATTTTAATGAGAATTAATTATATACTAACCTAACACATTTTTACTTAGTAGAAGACAATATTGTTATTTGCCTGGAATTGCCAGAAAAAATTGTACCAGCTCCTGTATTATAATTTTTTTTAAATATTCTTATAAAAAATCGAAGTTTCACTTCCATAAAAAATACATCTCTCCACCAAATACTGGTAATGTCTGAAGAAATAAAATATGTATTATGTCAGTCAAATTGTGATCAAAGGCAGATATTTAAAATTCGAGAATTTGAAAATTAGCCGTAATTTTCCTATTCATAACACTGGACCACTAGAATAATCGCCGCTAAACCTCTCTCAACATGTTGGTAATAATGACCTCCATATTGGCGCCACATCACAGGCAAGGATCAATGACCTCTGATGAAACATCGAGGACATTAACCAATGGGGGGGAGGGGGAAGTGGAAATAGCACTCTTAGAGGAAGGGGGTGGGGTGGTTTACATGGTAGAACCCTGCACCTGGTTCTATGTTTCATAATTAGGGGTGTGTGCGATAGGCATTTTTCACTTCGAGTCGAGTTTCGATGAAAATGAGTTTTTTCTTAAGTTCGAGAAGTACAGTTATAATTTTTTTTTAGAATTTTTTTTTTGTGAAAAAATGTTTAATCAATAAACTTGAATTTTTAAATTAATCTAATTTAATTCCGAAAATTTGTTTTAACTATACAAAAGGAAGTTTTGAGAGAGATTATTTGCTATGAAATTATATCTAAAGATTGAATAAAATTAATTAAATTAAGATTTAAACTCGACTAGAACTCAAATTTTCAGATAGTCGCATACCCTTATTCACAATCCTGGTCAACACCAGATTAGACCAAACGGCCGGTTCTGTCCAACGAGATAAGTATCAACCTTGGTGTATCGAGTTTGAGCCGAGCCCACTAATGAACAACTAACTTTAACAACTTATCGAACCAATCTCATGGGAATGGTTTGTTTTTCTGCCCCCAACAGGTGTCACCTCTCCAGCTTCATCAGAAGTCCAGGTTAAACCCGACAAACTGAAGGCTTTCAAAGATCTCGATGCACTAGGGGAATCTATGTTAAAACAAAACCTACCTACTTCCTGCAAGTTGGGATCACAATTCGCAAAGTAAGATTACAGTTATTGATGTTCAAGATTTATCATTTTCTCAATCATGCTTCTTAAATTTTAACCTAAATTTTTTTTAAATCTTACTTCCTAAACATTTATGGTAATGGTCCGCGCACATCAATATCTACGTTTTAAATAAAGCCTCATGTTCGCCAACTTCATTTTATATAGTGGAAGCATTTCACTATACTTTCAGACGTAGTTCCAAGCCTCTCCAGTAGATGTCACTTTATTTCTCTTGAAAGGACAACAAAATATGTTAGAGTCAACAAATTGTTTCTATACTCTGTGTACTTGTTTGTAAACTTGGATTCTCCGTCAACAAGTCGTCATAGTTTGCATGATGAATACATTCAAAGATTATTTTCTTCAGATAGTGAAGAAGAAATAAAAGATACAAGTGATGAAAGTAATGATGAGCGTGAAGACATAAGTCTGAATATATTATTGGACTTGAACTCATAAATTTGTTAATCTCATAATATTTCAAATATAGTCTTTATTTTTACATGATTTATTGATATTTTTTTTTACTAAACTAAATTTTAAAAATATATAATTTAACTAGCCCACTATTTGATTTGATAGTGTTTCACTTTCTTATTCAATTTAATAAAATTTAACTACAAATTATTAAATCTGGATCATTTTCATTCCTAAATTAAGTAAAAATTGAAAATCATTGATTAGCACAGTCTTAAAAAAAACTTCCTCACTTGTATGATTTAATTTTCTTTACTTTTGATTTAGTTCACATTAATTCTCCCTCCTTTTCTTTCTCCTATAACAAAATATACCTCAAAAGATAAAAAAGTTTTTTTCTAAGAGAGGTATATTTAGGGATGGGATCTTTGAATTTGCTGAATCCTTAAGGATATTCAAGATTTATTAAAATATCAGATTTGAGATTCAGGTCCTATAAAAAAAGACTTTTCTTAAATTTTTCGATTAAAACTTGTTTTAAAGCTTTAATACTTATTATTGGTGTTTCAGAACCATTTATAATTATAAGATGAACGCAACAACCAGGCCCCAGACCATTAACTTAACACTTAACTGAATGTATTAATATTATAATAACTGGACTGTAAGAAAGTTTTTCAATTTTGAGTTATTATTTCTCTTTTCTTTTATTCCATTATATTTCAATTTTCCTCTGAGGCTCGTAATTATTTATGCTCCTCCCCATTATTTCAGGCCCCCTTCCAAGGTTCCGATGAATCTTCTGAGCAGGTTACCGGAGCCGGCCCCGGAGCCTAGCAAAGTCGTGAACTCTGGCCCCTCGTCGCTGTCGGCAGGGTTGAGCGGGACGCCAGCCCCGACCTCTGACCTTTATTTGGACTTCCTGGTGGGTGGCCCTACGAAGACGGAGGGTGGGGGGGGGAGCTCTTCCGGAGGTTCGGACCTCCTCAACGGCGACGACTCCATGGTGGACCTGTCTGAGGATGTACCGGAGGAGCCTAGTGCTAACAAGACTCTCATTAAAGACGAGCAAGCCAATGTTTCGCGGACTCCAGTGACGAAAGACGTCGTCGACACAAACGTTAACAGTAGCGGCAACAACACTGTGCCGCCGTCGCCTGCCAAGAAACTAGAAGTGAAGCCACTCGCCGATATATTTGTTCATCTCGAAAGTATTAAGCCAGGTATGAAATTTAAAAAAAAGGACTAGTTTGAGTTAAATTATATAAATTTTGATTACCTTGAAGAATTATTATTATTATTAGCACCGCGTCTTACTACCCGTTCGGGTTATACGCACTTACACTAATGTGTAATGGTAGGGGGATTGTGAGATGAAATGGAGGACCTACAGTTTAACGTGGGATCCGAACCACGGTGGTGGCCTGGCATTCCTCACATTCACAAGTTGTGATTAATACACGTCTTGTCAGAGGTAGAAGGAAGGGTTTGGTAATCAGATAAATTTGTGTCGGGACCGAGGATTGAACCCCGGACCCTCAGCACAGAGGTCCGACACGTTACCCTAGACCACCAGGTCACCCTTGAAGAATTAAAGAATCAAATAACCAAAGCTATTATTTTTGCTTTTAGTGAGGATTACTCCATCTAGATATCATGTTCTGAAAATTGAATAATGACACCTGGACACGAGAATCGAACCCAAAGCCAAAGGTCCCGGGTTCGATTCCTGTGTCCTGGTGTCATTTTTAAAATTTCAGAATTTGAAGAATTAAGGTAACATATATTTTCATTAGATTTCATTAAAGAAGGGTGGAATGTGAATATAAAGTTTAGGGCACACTGTCATATTTCTGGTGATATTCAATTTCCTCTCTTAGGAAGTTGTGTTGCACGTTTCACAATCCCTCCTGATGAGCTCCGATAGAATAAAATCTAGGTCGAAGGATTGGGCGGTAATGATCGATTTTTTTGAAGAGGCAGCCATTACCCATCTGTCCAGTGGCAGCAGTGTAAAGTGTGAACTGTGTTCTTCTTTTCATTGTAAAAGCCATATTGTGTTCATTCCTTTTATTTGTTTCTATCCACCTTTCCTGTACCTTCTTACAAATATAACAAAATACTGAGTTTACAAAAATAATTAACATTAAAGGAAATATAAATTTTGTCCTCTAATGATCTTGTGCTAAACCACCGCCAAGCATCGTAATCAAAGGAAAAATGGCACCAAACATTTTGTATTAAATTGAACATTGAAAACTTACTAGAAAATTGTAGGCCTCAAAAACAGATTTGTGATTCGTAAAAATAGTGGATTCGACTCAACACTAACTTCTTTTTTAAGCATTTTAAAAATAATTTTTAGTAAAAATGGTTCAATTCCACTATTTTACCAATCCAAACCTCAAATCCAAATTTCCAATTTACCTTTGAGTCCGAAATCTCAAATCTGAATCTGAATCTTGGAATAATTATGAACATAAGAGGAAACATAAATATAGCAGAATAATAGATAATACAAATAGTAGTTAAATGTTAACAATCTTTCTTATTATCCATTCATTATAACATTCATATATTCAGTTAAGTGTTAAATTACTGATCTGGGACCTGGTTAAGACCACAAATAAGTAGTGTTAGAGCTATAAAATAAATTTCATTTTGAAAATTGAATAAGAAAAAATATTTTTTGAAGGATTTGTGTCTTGAATCCGAAATTTTCTCGAATCTTTAAAATCCTTAAATATTCGAGAGTCCTATCCCTAAATGTTAGAGTATAAAGTTAAATAAAAGTGCAAAATAATGTTTTTCATTGTAAAACAATTGACAAGAAATATACAAACTTTGATTTGGCTTCAAAAAAATTTTATATATTCAATTTGTTTGCTTCAAATTGAAAAATTTTGACTTCTTACACATATATTAGAGTTTATCTTCATCAACCGTTTCCAGCCTGTGGCCGGATCAGTTTAGTAAAATGCCTCCATCTTCCTCCACACTTCCATCACTCTTCCTCCTTTAATCTCTTCCATTCTTCTCTTCTCACTTGAACACTTTATCTGTTATCTGCTCCTCCCATCTCTTTATTGGTCTCCCTTGCAGTCTTTTTACTACATACTTCATTTCCAACATTTTTTCTGGCATCCTCTCTTTTTCCATCCTCATTACATGCCCATACCATCTCACTCTTGCTTCCTCTACTATCTCATATACTCCAACATCCTCATTACATGACCATACCATCTCAGTCTTGCTTCCTCTACTATATCATGTACTCCAACATCCTCATTACATGACCATACCATCTCAGTCTTGCTTCCTCTACTATATCATGTACTCCAACATCCTCATTACATTACATACCATCTCAGTCTTGCTTCCTCTACTATATCATGTACTCCAACATCCTCATTACATGACCATACCATCTCAGTCTTGCTTCCTCTACTATCTCATGTACTCCCTTTACCCCCACTCTTTCCCTGATAATTTTATTTCTGATCTTGTTTCGCCTCATGACAGCTAACATACTCCTCACAAACTTCATTAAAGTTTATCTTACATAGCTATATTTCTTACTAATATGTTTTATTAACTTTCAGGGAACATTCCACCGTTGACGGTTTTGGACGAAAAAAACGGTATCTCAGTCGTCTTGCATTTCGCCAAGGAGAGGCCGAGGCAAGATGTGTCCGTCATTGTCGTCACAACGCTTAGTAAAAATACCTCTCCTCTCACAAACTATCTCTTTCAGGCTGTGGTTCCTAAGGTAAGTCACATGTAGCATTCCTCTACCCTGGAAGGTATCGAGCTTACCTCGCTTGTTTCCGCTATGGTGCAGCTTATATCTTAGGGCCATAGTGGAGACGATCGTGGTAAGACTAGCTCAGGGCTGGCTCATCTATTAGGCCAGGGGTATTTAACCCGCAGCCCGCCGTGGCATTTTTTTGCAGCCCATTTGCTCATGAAAAATATAAAATTATTTCAAGAGCAAAAAATGACAAATACAGATTTATATTTTACATAATTTAATAATAAAATAAATATGTATTTTAAGTTATTTTATAAACTATTTTTGTCTTACAAATGTAGACAAATATTACGTTTTTTTTTACACATGTACCTTGAACCAGTAAATGACTAGTCTAGTAGACAGGAAAAGATTACTATTTTGGGAGTGCTCGAACGTAGTCTGGAGTGTTTACTTTCGCTCATCACAGCTGAGACACTCAGGACGCCAAAAATAAAATATGTTTTTACGAAAATTTCATAATTATGTGTTTTGTGGTATTTGGTTGTGTTTTTAATTGTGAACTTTAGAGGCCTACAGTTTTCTGGTAACTGTGTATTTCTTATTCTTCTTTCAATGTTTATTTTGATATAGCCATTGAGCACTTTTTTTTTTTCTTTTTTTTATTGTTTATGTCCAGTATTTTGCTACCCTATTATTATTTTGCGTCACGCAGGATGTGTGGTTTATTTATATATCACCGAACACAAATGGGGTGTAAATTATATTTCTAATCTAGAGCCTTTCTTTAATACCTATAATTTCATTTTACCAAACTTTCATTTCTAAGGATAGAGGTATCTAAAATTGCAATGTTAAGATTGATTCTTTTGATACTTGTTAGAACCTTGAGTATCTAGTTATTGAGTTTGACATCCAAAATGTATGTTTATTCTTTGTATATACACTTTCTCGCTATATTGGCCTGAATAATTTTTAATTTTCAAGTAGACTTTTTCATTACCAGGCGTTTGTGTTATCATTTAACCCTGGGAAATCTTGTCCTATATTCACGTAAACAAACTTGTTGCAGACGTGCAAGTTGCGGTTGCAGCCCCCGTCTGGCTGCGACCTGCCGGCCTACAACCCCTTCCTCCCTCCGGCGGCCATCACACAGGTTCTTCTTATAGCCAACCCGAACAAGGTTTGTGAAAATTTGCTTTCGTTTGAACGAAGCTTGTGTTTATTTTACTAACGGGTCAGAGTGTTATTTTTATGAGGTTTAGGGGGGGATTTGTGTATTAGTAATGAGTATATAAAATAAATATTCACCATTCGTATGAATTTGTTGAAATAAAGCTATTTAAATAATATTACTAAGAATATAATATTTAAAATAAGCTTGAGAAGAGTAAACAATAAATCATCCCTCAGCAGACACGATACAGGACTGAAATAGTCTTATGCAACCAACATCCAGACAAGTAGAAAGAAAAGTAAACATTCATAGAAACTCTGAAATGTGATAAATTAAATTATAGGATTTCGTTAATTAAAAAGTTGGATTTCGGTATGAAAAGGCAGTTCCAAATAAAATATCTAATATTGGTTAAAAATCCGACACTTTAGTTCAGTCAGTAGCATGTCTACTTGCTGAGTTAAGGGTTCCCGGGTTCAATTCCCGGTATGGCTGAACAATTTATTATTGGTGAAATGTGGGTTTACCCTTTCACATTGTTAAATTAACGGTTGGGGACTGGATGTTGTTCCTGTCCTAGTCTTAAGTTATATTATAAGGCATATGAAGCTACGACAGGCCTAGTAAGCCGGTAGTGGGAAATATATGGCGTGAATAAAAAACTGACCACAGGTTGGAAACAGCCTTGGATGTAAAAAAAACTATTGTTTGGAAAAAAAAATTCATGTTAAATTTGTACTCGACCCAGTTTGTATTTTATTGATTTAACAGGATCCAGTTTCACTCAAGTTTATGGTGAGCTATTTGATGGAAGACGAAACCGTGACGGAGATGGGGGAGGTGGAGAAACTTCCACTCGAATCATGAACTGTGACGTAGCAGATTAATCTAATTATATAAATAGTAGGGGAGTGCTATTATACAAAGAGTTGAATTTGTCGAGCGAGTTTTGTTAAGTGTTCTAACTTTGATCTGAAATATTTCCCAAAATAAAAAAAATAAAAATTGCATACTTGAAATTTTTTTATTTTATCTTTATGGTTTGAATTAGGAGGTATAGTCAGTAACACGTAAGCTACCTTGGTGATACTGGAGTAGAAAGTGTTTTAGATAGAACACTAAAAAACACACAAACAAATTTTCAAGGACAAACTTTCTATGTCACAAACAAGCTTCATCAGGTCAAGAGAGTAGACAGATGCTCTTGGTTGAACTGCAAGGTTGACTGTCCATCAGCCGACTGTTTATATCACTGTATAGGTTGCACCACTTTAGATAGATAGATAGATAGATAGATAGATAGATAGATAGATAGATAGATAGATAGATAGATAGATAGATAGATAGATAAATAGATAAACTAAAAGTTGTGTTATATACTTTATTATTATTATTATTATTATTATTATTATTATTATTATTACTGCTGTGACATTAATCAAAATATACTAAATAGTGTGCCGGTAGGAAGGAGAGGAATTACCTAAAGTTGAGGTTAGGGGCTTGCCTGGATTTGGTGATAAATTGATGGGCCAATTCCCATATCCTAGTCCTACACTTTAGCTCATTCGGTAGCGTGTCTGCCTACTGAGCTAAGAGGGGTTCCATTTAAATTTATCATTGATGAAAATATAGGTTTACCCTATCATATTGATAAATTGACAGCCGAAGGACTGGATGTTGTGCCTGTCCTAGTCTTAAGTTAGATTATAAGGCATATGAAGCTACGACAGGCCTAGCAAGTCAGTAGTGGAAAATATATGGCTTGGATAAAAAAACTGACCACAGACTGGAAACAGTAATGGATATAAAAAAAAAAACAGGTCCCATATACTTGTGAAATATGTCCAGGGATTTGACCACCTTAATGGTGTAACACTGATTAAAGTCAAGATTATGGGTTTTGGCATGTGATGCTAGCATGTTGACAGGGAAAGCTTGTCCTTACAAATGTGTTTGTGTGTTTTTTTAGTGTTCTGTCTAAACAGTTTCAACTCCAGTTTCACTAAGCTAAGTATGTTGGCTATCTATCCCTCATAATTCAGCCTAGCAGTCTATTCCAAATAACCTTATTTTATCTAAAAAATTATAAGTCTAACTAATTTGATTCAATTTTGAGACTTTTATTATTCAATATTTACTTTTCTTTGGTAAACTATAATAAATACAATAAAAAATCCAAATTTGTGTGGTTATAATTTTTTCTAAAAAAATTATTACTCTTCAAAACTTGTGTTTATATACATGGATATATTACAAAAATTCTTTATATAGTAAAACAAGGTTACTTTCTTTCCACCAACATCGTAAAACAAAGAGAATGGATAATAATCTCTAGTTTCTTGTAGAAAGTGTGGGTTTGAACATTTGAAAGTTCTCGGATATGAATCACCCACGCTTTCTTACAAGAAACTATTATTGATTCACCCTAAGCTGAGACCTGATAAAGTCAGATAAAAGTCTATGATCTTATTTGCTACTGAACGGACTTTCAATTGTATCCTTTCACTAAATAGTCTCTTCTTTGTTTTGTATTAAACTTGTTTTAAAATAAGATTGGTAAATTATTACAACTAAAATTATCCCTTCATTTGATTCATAAATTATACTTCAAGCTTAGCAAGCGCTATTCGAATACCAACAAACTCCTGATTCAGCGTTGAGGGATCCCATGGTACAATCCTATCACATGTTAACGTCAAGTCAGCAACGGTCAGTCGTCAGTTCATCTTGGCAGTGTTTAGTGACGGTTGTTGTGAGTGTTGAGTGCTTACCCGTCTATTTATGGCATTTTCTGAGTCTGGCCCGAGATTTGTCAAACATAAGATAGGACATTTAAAAGTATTTTAAAAAATACAAAAATTCATGGTGACCTAATTTACTATGATACTGACTATACATGGTCGCGCTTGTTTAAAATATTTCACTGTTGTTCCACCAATCATTTATGTTTTTTTTTGCGTAGTGATACGGGAATGTTTGTTTACTTCCGATCTCAGGTTAAGATGAACCAATAATAGTGAATAACATTCATACCACATGTTTTTAAGATTTTGATACAAAGTAACCTTATTTATTTATTTATAGCACCGCGTCTTACTACCCGTTCGGGTTATACGCTTAAGTACTAATTACGCTAATGGATTAGGAATTGGGAAGGTTGAATTTAGAGGAAGTGAACTCGCATTTGCGTGGAGGGAGAGTGGAAAACCATTTAGGAAAAACCACCCCCAGTTCACCCGACCGAGATTCGAACCTCGATCTCCCCGTCCTCGGCGGTCGAGCTCAACACGACTAGCGCGTTAGCCAACTACGCCACAGAGGCGGGTCAAAGTAACCTTGTTTTACGGTATGTTGTACAAATATGCAGGGTGTCTATCAATACTGGGATGTACTCAAATTTTGAATCGGAGACTGGAAAAATATTAAACTTCTTTGCATTAAGTGAAATGTTGGTTATAGCATTTTCCATCAATTTATATGCAAACTGTTGTTCCTTAAAGTGAAGGAAAAGGCAAAATTGTTTTAAAAAAAAAAAATGAAATGCAAAAATTGAAAATGTTTTATGATTGAATGTTAATTTGGTTCTGCATTCTAAAAACTAATTTTGTTTGTATTTATTGATATCTTAATTTTTAATGTTCTAAGTAACTGCAATTATCTTAATGTCCATGATTTTTTTTTTCTTCTGACGATTCTGTATCTTTCCTCTTCTGTATTTATTATACAAATTCATTGATAAAAAATATTACTTTTTTTGTGGAAAAAGTCAAAGGGGTGGCGGAGGCCATTAGCACAATCATGTAAACACTTGCATGTGTTTTTAAGACATGAGTTTTATACATATCAATGAAATATATTTCTAAGATACAGAATCCCTTTGGCGAACAACAATATGCTTTAATTTCAGGGCTTTTTTTTTATTTGTTTGAATGCAGTTGAATATTCTTGTAATAAACAATATTTATGTATTACAGACCTCATATTAACTTTTTCTCATTTTATATGTTTTGCATTAGGGATTCGTTGGTTCTGATAGCCTTTTATGGAATTTAAAGAAGAAAAAAAAAGTGCTGGAAATATACTGGAATTTAACCCTTTACCTGGCGCAGGTGTTGAACTACATCTATATTTGCCTGGTTATTCCCAGGCGTGCTTGCGAATCAATGTTTCTTTGCAATAAATTATTGTAATGTCATCTATCGATGAACCAATGAACCTTTAGACAGTCTGAATACTTCATTTTGAAGCTGATAGATGGAGCTACCAAATATATTATGACCATGAATAAAGTAATAACTGAGGAAATAAATGAGTAGTATTGATTCATCCTAAGCCGAGACCTGATGTAAACAAAGCCACATGGAAGCCTATGATCTGATTTGCTACTGAACACACTTCACTGATATTCTTTCACTAATACGGCCCTCCTATTTTTTTTTTTTTTTTTTGTATTTTTTGTATTAAACTTGATTTAAAATAACATTAGAAAATTGATTTTAAAATAATAACTTTAAGCTTTGCAAGCGCTATTCGAATACCAACAAACTCCTGACTAAGCATTGAGGGACTCCCATGGTACAGTCCTTATCACATGTTAACGTCAAATCAGCAACGGTCAGTCGGCAGTGTTTAGTGACGGTTGTTGTGAGTGTTGAGTGCTTCCCGTCTATTTATGACGTTTGCCGAGTCTGGCTCTAGATTTGTTAAACATAAGACAGGAAATTTATAAAAAATGGCTGTCAGGGTCCACGCAGATAGATATGCTACGCACGCGTCAGGGAATGGTTTGAAAACTGTTGTCCGTCAGACATACTGTATGGCTCTTTATTACTCTTAACTGGAATAAAACTCAAAATGTTTTCATTTAAAATTAAAACTCAACCTAAATTATATAATGTCCACTCGCACTCCCCTGATAAATACACACACACACACAAAATGCCTTCCCCTCTTATTGTTTGCAGTTGCGACTTCATCATTCATAACTGCTTTCCCAGGCCTTGAATCTCAATGGCTACGCGTAAAATATAATCTGTAAAACATAAAACATAAACTTTTTTTTGTGAATTAATTTAAGTATATAAGGATTCTGGTCGAAAGGAACTTAAAGAAAATACAAACACATTTTATTGGCCGCCAACATTGATAACATTCTACTATATCATTAGTGTTATTTTATCATCATAATGATTCTTTTCTAGCCTGGGGCCAAGCCATGTCTATAAAGTACCTTTGTCTTCCTCATTCTTTCCACCATTCTTCTCCTCTCACTCACACACTTGCTGCTATCTGCCCCTTCCATCTCTTCATTGGTCTACCTTTTGATATTTTTCCTCTAAACTTCAACTCTATTATTCTTGTACTCCAACATCCTCATTACATGACCATACCATCTTAGTCTTGCTTCCTCTACTATCTCATGTACTCCAACATCCTCATTACATGTCCATACCATCTTAGTCTTGCTTCCTCTACTATCTCATGTACTCCAACATCCTCATTACATGACCATACCATCTCAGTCTTGCTTCCTCTACTATCTCATGTACTCAAACATCTTCATTACATGACCATACCATCTCAGTCTTGCTTCCTCTACTATCTCATGTACTCCAACATCCTCATTACATGACCATACCATCTCAGTCTTGCTTCCTCTACTATCTCATGTACTCAAACATCTTCATTACATGACCATACCATCTCAGTCTTGCTTCCTCTACTATCTCATGTACTCCAACATCCTCATTACATGCCCATACCATCTCAGTCTTGCTTCCTCTACTATCTCATGTACTCCAACATCCTCATTACATGACCATACCATCTCAGTCTTGCTTCCTCTACTATCTCATGTACTCAAACATCCTCATTACATGCCCATACCATCTCAGTCTTGCTTCCTCTACTATCTCATGTACTCCAACATCCTCATTACATGACCATACCATCTCAGTCTTGCTTCCTCTACTATCTCATGTACTCAAACATCTTCATTACATGACCATACCATCTCAGTCTTGCTTCCTCTACTATCTCATGTACTCCAACATCCTCATTACATGACCATACCATCTCAGTCTTGCTTCCTCTACTATCTCATGTACTCCAACATCCTCATTACATGACCATACCATCTCAGTCTTGCTTCCTCTACTATCTCATGTACTCCAACATCCTCATCACTTGACCATACCATCTCAGTCTTGCTTCCTCTACTATCTCTTGTACTCCAACATCCTCATTACATGTCCATACCATCTTAGCCTTGCTTCCTCTACTATCTCATGTACTCCAACATCCTTATTACATGCCCACACCATCTCAGTCTTGCTTCCTCTACTATCTCATGTACTCAAACATCCTCATTACATGCCCATACCATCTCAGTCTTGCTTCCTCTACTATCTCATGTAATCCAACATCCTCATTACATGACCATACCATCTCAGTCTTGCTTCCTCTACTAACTCATGTACTACAACATCCTCATTACATGCCCATACCATCTCAGTCTTGCTTCCTCTACTATCTCATGTACTCCAACATCCTCATTACATGACCATACCATCTCAGTCTTGCTTCCTCTACTATCTCATGTACTCCAACATCCTCATTACATGTCCATACCATCTCAGTCTTGCTTCCTCTACTATCTCATGTACTCCAACATCCTCATTACATGACCATACCATCTCAGTCTTGCTTCCTCTACTATCTCATGTACTCCAACATCCTCATTACATGACCATACCATCTCAGTCTTGCTTCCTCTACTATCTCATGTACTCCAACATCCTCATCACTTGACCATACCATCTCAGTCTTGCTTCCTCTACTATCTCTTGTACTCCAACATCCTCATTACATGTCCATACCATCTTAGCCTTGCTTCCTCTACTATCTCATGTACTCCAACATCCTCATCACTTGACCATACCATCTCAGTCTTGCTTCCTCTACTATCTCATGTACTCCAACATCCTCATTACATGACCATACCATCTCAGTCTTGGTTCCTCTACTATCTTATGTACTCCAACATCCTCATTACATGACCATACCATCTCAGTCTTGCTTCCTCTACTATCTCATGTACTCCAACATCCTCATTACATGACCATACCATCTCAGTCTTGCTTCCTGTACTATCTCATGTACTCCAACATCCTCATTACATGACCATACCATCTCAGTCTTGCTTCCTCTACTAACTCATGTACTACAACATCCTCATTACATGCCCATACCATCTCAGTCTTGCTTCCTCTACTATCTCATGTACTCCAACATCCTCATTACATGTCCATACCATCTCAGTCTTGCTTCCTCTACTATCTCATGTAATCCAACATCCTCATTACATGACCATACCATCTCAACCTTGCTTCCTCTACTAAGTTCTAATGTACTCCCTGTACCCTAACTCTTCCTCGGATAGCTTCATTCCTAATCCTGTTTCTCCTCGTGACAGCTAGAATTGTATTTACAATCTATCAAAAGCTACACTTGCAGATCACATGACTTTATAAAATAAATATGTAAATTGTGTTAGTGAGTTTAATCACGGTGTTTGTCAAAGTTTTGGTGAAGGAGGACCACCAAATGGAAGTTATGCACACTGAGGGGCCACCGGGGCCCTGGGAGAAGGGTATAGGACAGCAGGGAGAGTTGTTCTCTATATGTCTAAGAGACCTGCTATGGAAACAAGAAGTTTCCTTGAAGTGCTGTACAGGGCGTACTCTGTACCTATTGTCACACATTCAACAGAAACGTGGGCAGTGAATGTAAGAGATACTAGGAAAGTGGAGGATATGGAGAGCATGGTTAGCTGTTACGAGGAGAATCAAGATTAGGAATAAAGTTATCTGGGAACGAGTGGGGGTACATGAGATAGTAGAGGAAGCAAGACATAACTGATGAAGGTCAAGAAAGAGATGGGAGAAGCAGATAACAAAGTGTTAGAGTGATAAGAATGGAAGAAATTAAAGGAAGAAGAATAGAGGAAGGTGGAGGCAATTTTACTAAACTGACCCGGCCACAAGTAGGAAACAGTTTTTTTTTTAGCATCGTGTCTTACTACCCGTTCAGGTTTACGCTTATGTACTAATTGTAACGTTAATGGTTAAGGATTAGGAAGAGGAAGGGTATCCACATTTGCGTGAAGGGAGAGTGGAGAACCGGTTTGGAAAAAAACCGCCCTCAATACACCTGACCGAGATTCGAACCTCGGTCTCCCCATTATTGGCAGTCTAGTCCAACAAGATTAGCGTATTAGACAACGCGGTCACCTCTGGAAACAGTTGATGATGATTCTGATGATGATTAAGACCACAACATGCTTTCGAAACCTTGTAAATAAAACTGTAATTGTTTTTATCAGCATATCAGTGGAAGTGATGTCAATTTAGTGTAATTCTTTATTCCTGTATATAAAATAAATATTATATATATATAAAAAGTCAATTTAAATGTGTCATTGCCATCACTAAAGGACTTTTTTTTTTTTTTTAAGTTTGTTGGAATAAATCTGCAAGAGATTTAAATTTGCAATTTATGCTTCATTTGTTGCAAAAATAAGGTTATTCTATTGTTTTAAGTTTGCAGTGATGCTTTCATCAAATCATGAACTGAATTTTTTTTATGTATCTTATATGGTTCCCCCCCACCCCCTTTCATCTGTTTCACAATTCTGATAAATACTTGTGTGCTTATGTACTTTAAACATTTTATTATTTAATGAAAGTATTGTCGTCCTCGGTGGTCTTGGGGTAAAGTGCTCGCCTCAGGACCCAATTTTCGCGGGTTCAAACCCAGCCGAGGTCGGCGGGGGTTTTTCTTGAGCGATAAAAATTCCGTAGCATAACTTCCTTCGAAAGGAAAGTAAAGCCGTCGGTCTCATGTCGGTTGTGGCGTGTAAAAGAATGTGAAGATACCGATACCCTCACCGGTAAAATTGGTAGGCTCTTTCGCGGCCGCTCATAGAAATTTTCATGTGCTGATATTATCAGTTCAGAAAGTGCATGTTAAATACCTCAAATAAATCAAATAAATGTATTCTCATTTTTATGTCATGTTTACTTTTATATTATATATATAACACACACTCATTATACTTTATCCTCACAGAGTTAGGCCTGCATTGCTTGGTTTGGTTTTCATTGAAGCTCAATCATACATTAATCTTTTAATGGTGTCGAAACAGTGATTGTTCATTCGCTGTCTGAGTGAACCTGTAATCTAAATTACAAGATTTACACTATAGTTTTTTTTTTTATCATATGGAACATTTGACCGGGAAGGACTTTAACGTCCAGGCTCGGTCACCTTATGTGTGGATTATTAGCCGCTCTGGTGGCACAGAACGTTACCCATGGTACACCATAGGAGGTTGTACACACGTCGTATCTGCGATGTGATGATAGTTATTATGATGTTGTGAAGCCAGGGTGAATCTTGACCTAATTTAAGCCTAATTAACTAAACCCTGGGGGACCATTGTGATAATTTTCCATTAGGGAAAGATATCAAAGGTACCAGCCGGGAATCGAACCCGGGGCTTCTAGGCTCATAGCCAGATGCACTGACCCCTACACCACGGGGCCGGTTACATTATGGTTGATTTTTAGGCCTTAAAACAGGCTCACTTGAACAATGAATGCAGAGTCACTGTTTCAACAATAAATCCTTTATTACAGTTATAATTTCAATTTGAAATCATAGATTGAAATGTAAATTATAAGTTTGTGGTTTAAATTTGGAGGGATAGCCAACACTTAACTGAGTAATACTGAGGTATAAATTGTTTAACGAAACACTCATAAACACAAAAAAACTTTAATCACCACAGGCAAATTATTCGGTTTCCGAGGACAATAGTTGTAACATATGAGCCCCTAAAAGCTGCCTATGGTAATGAAAGCCCATCTCTAAAAATAGGTTTTTGTATATTTTTTTTTGTGTTTTATCATAAAAAGTACTTTTGAAAAACCTTTTATTTTGGTAAGGAGAGGTAATATTTTAGAGTATAAGAAATATTAAAGTAAACATTTGTTTATTAGCCACATTAGATAGTAAAATTATTAATACAAATGATAATACTTATGAAATAAGGTCATTTTTAAACATAGAACTATTTACCATTTTCTGTGTTAAATTACTCTTAAAATATATGTATAAAACTGATATATTATAAAAATGTAATAAAACTCCAGTATCACTCAGGTAAATATGATGGTTATCCCTCATTTTTTGACCCAAAATTTAGCTTATTATTCTAATCAATAATTGTAAATCATGTATTAAATATTACTTGTTGTAACTTAAATATGATTTGACCTCTCAATCAGCTACGACATCGCCAGTTGATATTTTGTAACTCTCACTACAGAATAGAGACAGTTGATAAATCACCGACATTGATTTTTTTTTTTGTGATTCTCTTTAGTCAGAACTCAAAAGTATCAGTGATTGGTGTATTGCGATACATTCTGGATTGTGAAATCGGTGACTGTGACTGACAAATATCAGTTGGCGATACAGTGACTAGCAGGTGCAGCCAGTAGCTGTTCATGTTTCGATAAACACTACGCATAAACCAAATAAAGGATTTTTTGCTAGTATCTCAAACGTTTAAATGTTTAGTTGAGCTTTAAAGTGTGAGCCTCTCTGACTACAGTATAACACGTGCAACAGCTGTTACAATGAATGACCCAATATACCGGTTAAGTAAATCACAGTTTTATAAGTCGGTTTATTAGGTGACCTGGCTGTCTAAGGGTGCGGGGTTCAATCTTCAGTCCCGGCACAGATTTATCTGATCGCCAAACCCTTCCTTCACCTCTGACAAGACGTGTATTAATCACAACTTGTGAATGTAGGAATGCCAGGCCTCCACCGTGGTTCAGATTCCACGTTAAACTGTAGGTCCTCCATTTCATCTCACAATCACCCTACCATTGCACATTAGCGTAAGTGCGTATAACCCGAATGGGTAGTAAGACGCAATGATAATAATAATAACAAGTCATTATAGTAAAAACTAAAGAGCAGTGACCGGGATAGAATATCGATACTGCAACAAACTTCACTATGGTTCGTTTGGATTATTTTAATGAGTTCTTTTTCTTAAAAATAATAAACATGTTAGTGTAAATATTTCCTTTTGTTGTAAATTTGTATTGTATAGAAATAACAAAATATAGTTTGTTTCCCTTTAAGCAATCACATTTGTTCCATTTTAGCTATTGATTTTATTACCTTTTTATTTTTAATTATTGGCAACTGGGTTGAACTTATCTTCAAACAATAATTGGAGTTATTAACCAAAACTAGAGTTTTTGTCAGATCTATAGGAATGTGCAAGGCTCTTCTTTTTAAAAATAAAAGTCAGAATGTTTCAGCTTTATTTCATATTTAATTTCTTTAAATTATAAATATAATCAGTTGAACATAGATTTATGGTCATAAAAATAAAAAAAACTAATTATGACTCTAAGAACTTCTTTTTTTTAGCACCGCATCTAGCTATCCATTTGGGCTATATGCTTATGTAGCAAATATGATAATGGTTTTATGGATTAGGAAGGTTATATTTAGAGGAAGTGTACCCACATTTGTATATATATATAAAAGAGGAGAAAACCATTTTGCAAAAACCAACCTTGGTACACCCGACCAAGATTCAAACCTCGAACTTCCCAGTAATCGGTGGTCTAGTCTACTGTAAGAGTAGCGCATTAGACCACACTGCCGCTAATCAAATAGTCTCAGGCGTCACTCTGCAATAGACTGGACAACCGATGACGGGAGATCGGGGTTAGAATAAGTTCTGGATAGAATGACTGACAGTTGGCAACCTGTTACTGTATTAGACATTCTGACCATGTTTAGATATTATACACACAAGAAGTATACTTAAAAAAAAGCCAAGTGTTTTATTTTAAATGCTACAAAATATTAAATGTTTTTCCATTTGGTAAAGGTTTTCCACCCTTTTAATATTTATAAATTTCACCTTGTATGTGTAATAAAGCTGTTGACATTGCATATCCTTATGTAGGTACACTGTGTTTGTACTGAAAGTAGCTAGTCTTACCTTTACTGTTTACACTATGGTTACCATACCATAGCGCAACTAAGTTAGGTAAAGCTTGATTTACACGTTCGCCGAAAATAGAAAGCAGAATATGTTTGAGTAGCGCAGCAATTCACACGCTATATGTTAACCCATGATGCGTTTCAACACAAACTTCAAAACAGTTGATTAACAACATATTTTATTTTCTAGTAGATAGACATATAGTTTAGTTACTTCTCCCGATGGATGTTTCCAAATTATAACGCTTTGTGGGACAATCCAATACATCGTTAAACATGCTTTATATTAACGGGTTATTTCAAATCTCCTAACGATGGCCAAGGAAGCTGTCTGCTCGCTGTTAGCTCCTCAGCGCATGTGTTGTCAAATTCATTTGAGACGGTTGGTTCCGAGATTTGATTGGTTCTCCGGTGCCAAAGATCTCAGGCAGAGCGGACAAAGTAGAGATGAGTTGAACCGCAGAAACAGCTCGCGTTGATAAGGCGGAAATCTTGTGATTGGCTTGGAGCTCGTCACGTGACTATGTTTCTGTTCTGCGCTTGTTTTTCGTCGAACGTGTGAATCCACAGTAAGTTTGTTACCTTTCAGGGTAAACATAGGTTACATATTATAATATAGGCCGGGATGCAAGAACAAAGTTGAGTGGAGTCTTATTGTCTGGCATATTATGACGTAGTTTCTTGAAAAAATCGCTCACCTTAGCGAGTAAATCAGTGCCACTTTAGTTTCACTCACACTTCCAGCCCACTCAGTTTCGTTCCTGTAGAGGACCCAGCGATTCAAGTTTTCAACTAAAGTATTTATTAACAGGACGTACAGACTGAGGAAAAAAAAAAAGAATACCCTATTTTTATAAATTGAGAGTGTGAAATTGTTATTAGTTGTAATTGTTTAGTGCCAGGGTGCGACTTAATTTATCTGATCAAATGGAACATGACAAAGAGGATGAATTTTAATTAAATGCACCCGTATTTATTTATAGAGAGTGGATGAAAACCTAGAAAGTGGGAGATAAAAAAAATGTACGTTGCTCGTTTTTTGATGCTATGTAAATAGAGTTCTACTGTTGGTAACACTGTCATGCCATAGAAATCACTAACCATTCAATGATGACATTAGTATCCAATCATACATGTTTTAATAATAATTTATTGTATTTTTATGGTCCACTTACCATTTGAATACGTTAATTTGTGAAGAGTTATGAATAATTGCATTTATATCACTAGTTATTTTGTCCACATAGTCTTTATATTAGTTAATAAATCAATGTATATTGAAAATATGTAATAAGAAATTATATGTTAATCAGAATATTTTAATTATATTGCTTAAAAGATTACTGTGAAAATAAATGTAAAAAATAAATTTTGAGAGTGATAAAGAAGTGATTTATTGAGGCTGTAATTAATTTGTTTGATATTGTGAGTGATTTTTTTTTTTGTTACAGTAAATTTATTTGCAATCCACCGTGATGTTTAATTTATCCAGTTGAAATTGCATCTCTTTACTCAGGGTTGTTATAATTTTACCCAGCCCAAATAAAAAACCACCTAGGTTTTATTAAAAGAAACCCCTCCCCCCCCAAAAAAAAAACACTTATTATATTTTACATACAAAGCATTGTCTTACAAGCTTCACTGACTAACAGACTAAAGCTTGATTCACACTTTCGCCGAAAATACAAAACAGAATCTGCTTGAGTGGCGCAGCAACACACACGCTGTATGTTGACCCATGATGTATTGCAACGCTAACTTAAAACAGCTGATTATCAACATATTTTATTTTCTAGTAGATAAACATATATTTTAGATCATTCTCCCGATGGTTGTTTACAAATTATAGCGCTGTGTCGTGGCACAATCCAATACATCGATACACACGCTTTACGTTAACGGGTTATTTCAAATCTCTTCACAACAACCAACGGAACTGTCTGCTCGCTTCTTTCTGTGGATCGCATCCGTTGTCAAATGTGCATGCACAATATGAGATGGTTGGTTTTTAGGTTTGATTGGTTCTCCTGTGTCAAACATCTCGGGCAGAGTGGATGAATTACAAATGAGTTGAACTTTTTCGGAATAGCTCGCGCCAATAAAGCGGAAATCTTGTGATTAGCTTAGATCTCGTCACATGATTACGTTTCTGTTCTGTGCTAGTTTTTCGGCGAATGCGTGGAATCCACAGTAATACATTCAAGTAAAGAACGCAACAAATCAATTCTGCAGCTGGCTTGCCACGGTCTCTCATCCCCACCCCTCTCCCGCCTTTTTCTATTCCTTCTACACAAACATCCTTTTTTTTTCAACCTGCTAGCTTATACAGTATTATTGTATTATTGCATTCCTTTAATATGTCTCTTATTTCTTCTTTCCTTAATGTACTAAAATTAAAATATGTTTCACTGTATCCGAATGATTGGTTATATCAGATAACATCAAATATTTTAATTAAAACACAAAAAAACATTTTTTAAATAAAAATGGAAATTGATAAAACTAAAGAAAAAGGGAAAATAAACTACTAAGAGTAAGTTTGATGAAGAAAGCTCACCTAGGGAAAGAGGAAATATGTGGGAAGAATCCAATGCACAAAGGTGACATCATCCTTCCTTTCTTCTGTCTCCTTTATCAAACACAAATAAAGAAAAAGTACACTCGACACAAATCCAGTGTTTGTGTATTCTCTCTTTCCCTAGGTGGGCTTTCTTCATCAAATTTACTCCTGTTAGTTTAATTCCCCTGTTTCTTTAGTTTTATCAATTTCCACTATTATAAAATCATTTAGCCATTAGGCCACCTCATTTCTAAACAAAAAAACAAATATAACCCGACTCAGCTGTTTTTGTTTTTTTAAATAACCCAGGTATTTTTCAACCCTGTCTTTACTACACAAAGCAATCCCAACATTAAGGTGAAGTGGAAGGGTTCGCAAGTTAAGAGTCTGTAATTTTATAGTTTTTATTACAAAAAACAACTTTTTTTTTTTTTTTTGCTAAAATAAATTAAATATTGCGTCACTAGGTAGTGGCCATTTGATAGTGTCATGTGGTCATCACAACGAACCCTCCAGCCGTTAATCTCTGTTTTCTAGACTGGAGCCGTTATTTATTCAAGTAACTCCTCCCGTAACCTCATAAGGCCGAGTCAGACCTCGCTCCAGAAACTTCTCCACAGAAAAATTCTGGAAGTGCCGGGGATTGAACCCGAGACCTTTGGATCTGTAGCCAGGAACTCTGACCATTATTATTATTATTATTATTATTATTATTATTATTATTATTATTATTATTATTATTTAGCATCATGTATTACTATCAGTTTGGGTTATATACTTATGTACTAATTACGCTAATGGCTTTTTGGGTATTAGGAAGGTTATATTTATAGGAAGTGTATCTGCATTTGAGTGAAGAGAGTGGAAAAACCCATCTTGGAAAAATCACCATCAGTAGGGTACACCTCATCGAGATTCGAACCTCGATCTGCCCGTCATTGACCTGCGAGAGTAGCACCTTCAACCATGCGGCCACCGAATCGGGTCTCTGACCACTAGACCACAGTGGCACTACCATCGCTGGCGGCGGTGTCCGCTTGGTCAGTATAGCTCACGCAATGGAGTTACAGTGGCATTTGACCAAATTTTGTTTTGAATTAAATCTTTAAAGTTGTAAAGGTGCAGATCATATAATATCTTTAAAGTATGATAGAGGCGAAAGGTGGAAGTAGAGAGGATCTAATGAGAAGAGGACAGCAGGGAGAGTTGTTATATAGGTGTGTAAGAGACCTGATATGGAGAAGAGAAAACGTGTGTATTTAAGGCATTCTTCGTACCCATTGTCACATATACAGCAGAAACATGAACATCGAATGTAAGAGCGACTAGGAAAGTGGAGGCCACGGGAATGAAGTTTGTGAGGAGCATGTTAGTTGTCACGAGGAGAAACAGGATTAGGAAATAGTGGGGGTACAGGGAGTACATGAGATAGTAGAGGAACTAAGACTGAGATGGTATGGACATGTAATGAGGATGTTGGAGTACATGAGATAGTAGAGGAAGCAAGACTGAGATGGTATGATCATGTAATGAGGATGTTGGAGTACATGAGATAGTAGAGGAAGCAAGACTGAGATTGTATGGACATGTAATGAGGATGTTGGAGTACATGAGATAGTAGAGGAAGCAAGACTGAGATGGTATGGTCATATAATGAGGATGGAAAAAACGAGAGTACCAAAGAGAACAATGGAAATGAGGTATCGAAAGAGGCAAAGATGGCGGTATATAAAAGTGAGTAAACACCAACATTGTTTTATGTATGGGAAGCGTGGGATTGTCAGGAGAAACACAAGAGCAAGGTGAATGCGGTTGGAATGAGATATCTAAGAAATGTATGTGGAGAAACTCTTGTGGATAGAGTCAGTGGTGAAGGAGTGTGGTTTGAAAGAGAATACAATAGGTCAATGTGAAAGAAGAGTCTTACGTTGGTTTGGGCATGTTGAGAGGATGAGTGTGGATCGAGTGATGAAGCTAATATATGAAGGTAGAGTGTGTGGATCAAAAGGATGGAGAAGGCTATGTAAGATATGGGTAAATGATGTAGACGAGAGTTTTAATAATAAAAGAGCATGTATGACTCGGCGTATGGATGTTGTTGAAGTGAAGGGAGTATGCAAGGATAGGGAAGTGTGGAGAAAGTTAGTGAGGATGTATTAAGTACAGAGTCATAGTTTTTTGAGCAATACACACTTCCTTGCCTTCCCCGTAAGTATGCATGTAGGTATATATATAAAAAAGTAGTCTCTTTGTTTTTTATGATGTAATCAACACAGCAAACAGATTATTATTTGTCAGTGGCACTAAGCCCTAAACTTCTTTTAATTATTTTTTAAAGGTTTGAGGATTTAAATTTGGATTCAACCCATCTTTATTTTGTACATAAAACAAAAATATTTATTGACTACAAGTAACCATAATATTTTAACAGTATTGACTTGTAGAATGTAACATTTGAGCTTAATCTTTACTCTAAATGACATTGCTAAGTAAGCATTTATTTGTTAGTAAAAGCAAAATTAAAAATTCCTTCTTTTTTTTTTTTCTTTTACTATCATATACACATTTTTAATGTTCGCCTATCAACTTCGTAATGTCCCAACATCCTCGGTAACAATTTCGACTCATTCTTTGACTAGTTCATCTCGAAACGCGAGTGAAGTGATGGCCTTCTGATGGCCGCTGTATTCCCGCTCGACTGTGCCGGTCTCGACGTTCCAGAGTCGGGCCACGCCATCTGACGACGCTGCAATAAACAACACTGATATTCAAGGTTAAATAATGAGCAGACCAAATGCCTTAATGATTTTATGATTCATAGAAATTAATTACAATAAGGAAAATAAAAAATAAACACACAAGTGAAAATTGAGAGAGTACATCAAAACCAAAAAATGAGGGGAAAAACAAAGATCGAATCCAAGATGACTTCGTATAAATTTCTTATTTATTTTATAGTGGGAAAAAAATTACACACACATTGAAACCCAAAATAAAGTTTTATATTTTGTATTTTTTTGCCTTTATCAAAAAAAAAAAGAGCAGGAAAAAAGACTTTCAACTAACACTTGCCTACTCAATTTCTATTTAAAACATAAAATTCAAATAGAGTGGTTTGTTTGTTGTAAAGGTGTGGGAAGACGACATGAAAATCACATGTTGACCTTGAAAATTGAGATTAGTGTGCCCAATTGAGACAAGTGTCTCGAAATAGATTTGGAGTATGTATTAACTGGAAGGAATGTTATTTCGAGTATTGTAAATAAAAGTTGTGTATTCTTGTAGCGAATATGTAAAAATTCCCAAAAAATTTGAGCAAATTCCCCGTCTTTTCCATGACCTTCCTCTTTTTTACCTGGTTACTGGACACCCATCACCTGACCGGGATCAAGACCTCGACCTCCTTGTGTCATTGTCAAACCAGACTAGACCGATGTCTCTACCTGCCAGATGTTGTCGAGATATATTCTCTCGTGATAGAGTACCTGTAAGAATGTAGGTAGAATCGGCGCTAAACGCTGCATCCCACACCCATCGTTGCGCTTCCAGTTTCAACTCCCGCATTAATGTGAAGTTGGACGTTTTCCATATCCTCACCGTCATGTCCGCTGAAGTTGTCACCAGGAGGCTGCAATGAAGTTTAAATTGAAATACAAACATCAACTTTATTTTCTGACAAAAAAAAAAAGTTAAGAGCGCATTTCACAGTGGATTATATTCGAAAAAGAAAACTTATTGAAGTGCAGATACTGCATTGTTCCTTTGAAAAATGTTAAATCTATATCATATAGAAATATTTATTCTAAATTTTGTTATATTTTCTAAAATATAAAAGAAATTTTTCAAATATAAACAGAAATCCTCACCCCGATGGGACATCTGGTTCGAGCTGAATCAACTATAAAAGTTAGGTGTTACCCGTGGAGAGGGGCGGGAGGTAATATTTAAACTATAACGTACTTAGAGTCAGGACTGAACTTGCACTTAAGAGCATATCTCATGTGGGCATCGATCTTTTGTTTAGGGTTTAGTTTTGTGGGCTCCTCCCCACACCCCCGGTTAAACTCCAGATGTAGCAGTGTCCCCGGTTGTTCACCGCAGCCATATGTAGACCCTCCGGATCTATTGCGATGTCTTGGATCGAAGCTTCGGCTTCAGGAATCTGAAAAATGATTAGAAAAAAAACTTGTTTTCAATTCCATTAGCTGTACGGATAATCTGCCTCTTTTTTTTATTTTTGTACGTAATTTTATTTTTGGTCTGTTCTATGTTTTACCACTCTTTGGGGCTAGCTGTATAATTACAGTCCAATTTTCATAGGAGGAGTCTTATCTGACAGATCTCTTTTCAAGTATTCATGAGTCAAGTGATGTGATTTGCAGCTTTCAATTTTGATAGATATTATCAATAACTATAAAATAACACTAATCATTTCGTAAAATATTATCAATACTACCCGCAAAAAATAAGAGAGAGAGAGAAGTTTCTATTTTCTAAAAGTCTCTCCTATTTTCCACCAGTGGAAGTTACCTTGTGAGGCATTGAAGGTTAGAAAAGTAAGACGTGTTTGTGTAGATATTATCATGTGTTTTATTAGATTTTACTTCTAAAATAACATTAATAATGCAGTAAAATGCTATTAATGTTGACCTCAATAAAAAATTAATATTTTCTAAAAGGTCCTTTCAACCAAAATCACATCATACATTATTGGGGCAGTGATGAGGGAGGGAGGGAGGGAGGAATTAGGGAAGATGTAACTTGTAACTTTTATTTTTATCATCGCGTTTAACTGTTTAAGATTATATGCATATCTGATAATTACTCTAATGGGGTAGGTATGAGGAAGGAAGCATTTTAGAGTTCGTCGTCATTTTATATTATTATTATTATTATTATTATTATTATTATTATTAATTATTTAGCACCGCGTCTTACTACCCGTTCGGGTTGTACGCTTAAGTACTAATTATGCTAATGGATTAGGAATTGGGAAGGTTGAATTTAGAGGAAGTGAACCTGCATTTGCATGGAGGGAGAGTGGAAAACCATTTAGGAAAAACCACCCCCAGTTCACCTGACCGAGATTCGAACTGCCGTCCTCGGCAGTCGAGCTCAACATGACTAGCGCGTTAGTCAACTACGTCACCGAGGCGGATTACTATGCTATTACAAATGTGAAGTTAAAATGAAGAACTTAGAGAATATAGAGAAACAAGTGACAGAACAAGGTGTTATGAGGTTCACCCAATGGCCTGTCTGACTGCTAGGTGGTCCCTGCACGGTTGTCGAACCTGGTTCCCCGAGCTCGAGCGCCAGCCTTGACTGGTACTAGATGTACCCGATAACTTAGCATGCGTGGCTCCGTGACCTCCTAGATTACAGTCATCTGTATTCAACCACGAGGGCTCCAAAACCTCCCATTTTAACCGGGCCACCGGCCTGGTTTCTAGCTAAGGAATGCTGACAGCACCCTTTTGTGTCATCTCCTCTAGTTTATTTGTTTATCGAATCATCATAACAACCCCGTAAAATTCGTTATGTCATTCGCCACTCACAATATAGGTTTACAAAAACATGCCTTCCAATTGAGACCTGTGGTTACAATGCATGTGAGTGGGAGGAGATTGGGAAACCATTTAGGATAAAATCGTCCTTAGTATACCCGACCGGGATTAGAACCTTGACTTCCCATTTTTGGTAGGCAAGTCTAACACGGGAGCGATGCCTTAGACCTTTCGGTCACTGAAGCAGGTGAAAGTGAAAACCACTATAAGTTCACCTGGTCGAGAGTTGAGCCCCTACTTCCTCGTCCCTGACAGGTTATACCGGACAAGTCTTGACGCCTTAACCTGGGTTTCTACCAATGCGAGTCGAGGAACTTTTCAAATTCTTTTTGACTGGACACCTTGATACACGAAAATTGTCTGTCAAGCATCATTACCAGTTGTTCGTTATGATCGGTCTTGAGGTCCCAGAGATGGATGACCCCACTCTGGTCCCCCACCACTAGCTCCGCCTGGTTGGGGTGAAGACAGACGCAGTTGACGGGAGCCGACACCTGGAATATTCTCTGACACTGCAAATTACGGGACCTGGAAATGATTAGATACCAACAAGACGAGTGAGTTGATTAATATTCTGAAGCTTGGAGTAAGTTGGGTTCGATTCACGGCGCAGCCAAAAAATGTATCAATCATGGTGTAACGCGAATTTCCCTTTCACGGTGATGAATTAACAGTGGTGGTGTTTCTATATTAGTTGTTGATAATCATGCGCGATTGTATCATCGTAGAAGTGAACGTTAATTACTTCAAACAAACGAAAAATATTATAAAGATTTCACCTAAGATCCCAGATCCTGGCGCTGCAGTCTTCGCCCCCTGTGTACATCCATTTACCTCTTCCTGGAAACCAACCCCTGTCACGTTCTTGGACACCCCCTCGTAGTTGATGACCGGACTAGGATTGGTGGAGCTCAGGTCATACATGCGGATGTGCTGGTACCCTGTAAAACAATAACAAAATCTTCTACAAAAATTTTTTTTAAAAAAACTCTCGGAGAATAAGAAGATAAGAAGACTAATGACTGATCTTTATATATTATTCTAACCTTTTTACTAGTTGGGTTGAATCCACTATTTTATAGATAAGAATCCCGAATCCTATATCTTAATTTTACCTATGAATACCTTATCTTGAAAAAAATATGAGGGAATAAAAAAATAATAACAATGATTCTGCCACCTGGGAGATGTCCTATTGGAGATAGTACTCTGCTACTGTTTAGCAAAACCATACAAGATAAACCCCAGATATTCTAATTTCTAACCTGACTAATGATATGTTACTAATATGTTATATAAGGAATTGATGGAACAAATAATCCTTAACTGACCTATTAAACTAAATTATTGTCTCTGTGCAATATTAATTCTTGTACAGCATTGAGACACTTGACTGATAAACTATTAGATGTAGTTGTAATTAAAAACTGACACAGGAATCGAACCCGAAACATGCTTAAGCGCCAATACCTACACTGAGCTCCTGGAATATCGCAACAGGTCTTTCCCTCACTTGTAGTTTAGCCGTTGCTGTTAGTTCATATCTAATTCCTACGAACGGCAGCATATCCGATACGCTTAAGTACTGAATTAACACTAATGGATTAGAATTGTGAAGGTTTAATTTAGAGGAAATGAACCCGCATTACGTGGAGGAGAGTGGAACCATAGGAAAAACTCACCAGTTCTACCGACCGAGATTCGAACCTCGATCTCACGTCCTCAGCGGTCTAGTCTAAGCACGACTGGTGGTTAGCTAACTATACCACCAGTAGGCGTGATGATAACCTGAGTTGCCTCTGGCTGTGATCGCTAACTCATTGAAAGCCGATGATTTCCACTCGTCCATCACAGACTCTGCCTTAAAGCTATGAGTGAAGAATGACCCTGAGCACAGAAAGATTTATGGATAGCTCAGTGGTAAGAGCATTGACACATTAAGCCAAAAGTCCTGGGTTTGATACCCATGTTCAGGTATCATTTCTAAAATTTACAAATATAATACTTGATACAGTTACATCTGTAACTAAAATTATCCATTTCCATCTTCTATGCTTCGCTGGTCATATACAATTAAATTGCACTAGCATTTGTTTAGTTCCCTGATTTGATGTTAGCTACATTTTATTTTTTTTACACACCTGCAGCAGCAATCAACTGTTTGTCAGGTGTAATGTCAAGTGCATTTACTTGCTAAAACACTTCAAGTCAAGGAATATATTATCGCTGATTCAAATTAGATACTTAAAAATATAAATATTATCATGCACACACAAATGTCAAGTGAGAACAAATGTTGGAGATAAATAAATGTTCATTTCATCTTTTAAGATCAAAGACTTATATCAGCATCCGACACCTTAGCTCAGTTGGTGGCATGTTTGTCTATGCTAAGGGTCCCGAGTTTGATTCCGGCATGGCCGAAAAATTTATTGATTGGTAAAATGTAGGTTTTCTCTTTCACGGTGATAAATTAACGGCCGGGGACTGGATGTTGTGCCTGTCCTAGTCTTACGGTAGATTATAAGTCATATGAAGCTACGACAGGCCTAGTAAACCGATAGTGGAAAATATATGGTTTGAATAAAAAAAACTAGACCACAGCTGGAAACAGTAATGAATGTAAAAAAAAAATTATGTCAGCGTTGAATATTATCATAAAGTCAATAAGGGCAGTGATATAAGTTAGTTAATTATTTGACTCAAAATCAATAATACATCCTACTACAGAGACCGTTAATTTGAATCCCGATCAGGTTAAAGACTAATAGTCTCAGTGTGGTGTGAAAATAGGTGATGTATACTTAAAAAAAGAACTTTCTAAGAGCCTTTTAGAACGAACAAACATATTTTTTGTGTCCAACATTGATAACATTTATATTTACTAGTGTTTGGATAGTGATAATATCTATCAAAAGTGATAGCTGCAGATCACATGACTTGTTGTACTACATGAAAGTAGATCTGTTAACTTTTCTAACTGTCAGATAAGGTTCTTTCTATGAAAAGTGAACTGTGCGTGAGGTTCAGAATAGATTCATGCAAAGCTTGTGATTAAAAAAACATTAAAAATTTTCTTAGCATCGCATCTTACTACCATTTCAGGTTGTACGCTTATGTACTATTTACCTAATGGGTTAAGGAATAGAAGGTTGAATTTAGAGGAAGCGTACCTGCATTTGCGTGGAGAGTGGGAAAACCCACCTCAGTACACACGAAAGGGATCGAACCACGATCCCCTCGTCATCGGCAGTCTAGTCTATTTCCAGAGTAACACCTTAAACCATGCGTCCACCAAAGCGGGTAGGAACAAATATTATTACAATTATATTTCATTAAATCACTACATCCTTTCAAAACAGCATAATGTCAAGTAATAAAGATACAGAATCTGTGTGCTGCACAGTCCGCTGACATACGCCAGTATGTGCTTGCCACAGCTTGATGGAGTGGTCGTAGCCTCCTGTGGCCAGTATCACCTGCTCAGCTGTACCCTGGCCGTCGTTACACATCCTTTATAATGTTACTCTGCTCAGGTCAAGGACAGAAAGTTAATTACATTAGTTACAAATTATAAAAGTATGAAAAGCTTGCAAGATACTTAGTGAAGTGTGTGTGGGTATAAAATATCACTTTAAGCACCTAGGAAGTGTCTAAGGATATAGGTAAGTTTATGAAGGTGGCAGGTAGTTAAGTACATACCGTAATAGAGTGGATGGAGGAGGGTATATTGTGGTCGTGACTGGCTCATCGGAGAGGGAATAGTGGGGGGAAGGATGACAGCAGGCCTCCGTATCTCGCTCTACTGCGAAGATTTTTTTTAACAATATACAAGTATCTATTAGGCCTAATGCTTTTAATAATTAATATTTGAATAATGTGAGTAGTTCATAGTTTCTAGTCAATCAAAAGACGACTTTTGTATAATAATATAATTATATTTATTATAATCACCCGATATAAGCTGTAAATTAATCTTTTTCTGCTGTTTTTATTAATTTGACTTATGTCAAGCTATATATAAGCTGACATTATTTTATTGTTGTGTTAGTTACTGTATTTATCTACACAAGAAACTAGGAGAACATTAGCTACCAACACAAAAAGATAAAATCACTTGATCAAATTATTTTTGAAAAAACTTGAGAAGTGTCGTCTTCTAATTTTGATCGTGAATAGATTCACCAGTCTTATTCTATCATAAAAATCATTACTATGCGTATTTTCTAACTTTGACAATATTTCAAACGAAGACCTTTATTTGTCTCCAAATGTCATATGAATAAACCATGTAACAGTGTGGAAAGAGATTGAAAAAATATTGATTTATTAGTCTGTAGTATATATTTCACTTTCAGTCTAAACCTGTAGACAACGTTATTCGTGTTGTAAATTAACCTATGGATTTATTGTAATGAATTGAATCCAAAATGTTGTAGGTGTGTGTTACCTGTGATTTTTCAGTATTTAGCTGAAGAGTATTCACATTTGAAAAATGGTTCAAACAAAGGAATATAGGATATGTATGCCTTTATCAGTGGAAGAGGTAAGTGTCCACAATATTTTTAGTTATAATTCCTATTCCAATAATATGCATAAATATTATTACTATTAATTTATTTTGCTCATTTCCCGCTCCTTCAGTCTTAAGTCTGTATTATTGACTTTGTTGGTGTATATTTAGTATTTTATTTCATATTAAGTTTAATACCTCCTATTTTTAGTTATTTTGTATTCATTGCATTTAATATTATTAGTTACCTAGGCTTACCTGCTTAAATTTCGATTTGTATGGCAATTACAGGGTGGGTAGAAGTATTTTGTTATGAATACTTCAGGGGTTAATAACTTTGATTGTTAAAAAAAATCCCAATTTTAATTTTGATCGCGGAGAATGTTGCTACTTTTTATTGTTAAATACTTAACTCAATAGCCTAATCTATCTAATAGGGCTACCCCTTATTTTTTATAATTCTCACTTAAGCCATTGTCTAATTTTTTTATATAAATTAGCTTAGTCCTCTTTTTAAAAGTATATTTTACAATTCTCAGTACTTTTTAAACGAGCTTATTAGATAGGCCTGATTCATGTCATGTCTTTTGTCATATCTAACGGTCAATTTTCCCCCCTCTTAATTACCTACCTACCTTTAACATTTATTTATTTATTCAGTGTTTACAGCCCCGGTATCTTACAAACTTTAAATCCGGGTCGTTTTTCCACATAACTTTGACTTTTCTTTTACAATTTCAATATGAATTTCCTTTTTAACATTACAAAACAGATTTTGGCTCTTAACTTAAATGAAATTCAACTACCCCTAGTTCCATTTGGTCCGCCCCGGGTACATTACGCCCTCGGTACCCTCCCCCGCTGGGCCCTTCACAATGCCCGGGATTTCACTCCCGAGTCCGCCAAGCGCCCAGCAGAGGTGGGCATCCCCATATCAACCACCTGGGGAGGCGCCCTATCGGAGGAGGTGCCCCGCCTACTTTCTACCCACCACACTTCCGTTTTCACCCTTCCTTCCACCCTTGGCAGTTGAATTTCCTAATCTACCCCTACCTAGTTCCCTCGTCCCTAATCTATCTATTTTAACTACTAACTAAGCTAAACTAAACTCACTCAACTATTCTATTCCCATTTCTGTCGGGGAACTCCATCGCCCCGATGATACCAGAGGACTGCAGGGCAGCCGCCTTCCTCCATCTTGACTCTGAGGGCCCATCAACCACAATCCACCTCTCTTTAACATTGTTTCAGTACCAAATTGGCCAGCTGTACATGATTGCTCGACACAGCCACGAGCAGACTGACTCAGGGGAGGGGGTCGAAGTGGTGGCCAACGAGACGTGCGAAGATCCAGAGTACGGGACAGGACAATTCACAGAGAAAAGGATTCATCTCTCTAGGCGAGTTCAGTCGTTCTTAAGTATACATAAGCCAACTTCATTGTCCGAATTGTTCTAAAGCGTCACATTCACAATAGACTGACAGGGAGATCGGGGTTCGAATCTCGGACGGGTGTACTCGGGGTGTTTTTTCCTAAATGGCTTTCCACTCTCCCTCAGTAAATTTGGGCACCCCTCCTCTAAATATTACCTCCCTAAGACCAAGCGTTATTACTACCGTACTTAAGCAAATAACCCGAATGGGTAGTAAGACTTGGGGGGAAAAAAAATTTAAACTGTACATACACACACCAATTTAGTTTAAGGGGCCTAGCCTTTCATAGTAGCCTACCTACTTTATTTCAGTAATACATCAGTGCTATATTAGTATGAAACTAGGCTTTTTTTTTTTTTTTTTTTTTTAGTTTTTAAACCCGCCTTGGTGCAGTTAGCTAACGCACTAGTTTCGTGTTGAACTAGACTGCCAAGGACGGGGAGATCGAGGTTTGAATCTCACTCGGGTTAACTGGGGGTGGTTTTTCCACTCTACTTCTACACATGTGGGTTCATTTCCTCTATATTCAACCTTCCCAATTCCTAACCCATTAGTGTAATTAGTACTTAAACGTATAACCCGAACGGGTAGTAAGACGCGGTTCTAAATAATAATAACTAGGCCACAGATAAGTAAACACAAGATACTCAGTCTTACAGGAGTTTCGCTGCGCGCCTTGAGCCAGGTTGAGTCTTTGGACACTGGGGTGTGATAGTTGCAGTTCTCGGTGATAACAGCACTTACAAGTGAACCAACTCACTAACAAATTGCTCGTTGTAAAGGGGTGGCGGTCTGAACACATTAGTTCAGGTACCACCCGCCTCAGTGGCGTAGTTGGCTAACGCGCTAGTCGTGTTAAGCTCGACCGCCGAGGACGGGGAGATCGAGGTTCGAATCTCGGTCGGGTGAACTGGGGTTGGTTTTTTTCTAAATGGTTTTCCACTCTCCCTCCACGCAAATGCGGGTTAACTTCCTTTAAATTCATCCATCCTAATTCCTAATCCATTAGCGTAATTAGTACTTAAGCGTATAACCCGAATGGGTAGTAAGACGCGGTGCTAAATAAAAAAATAAAAAGTTCAGGTACCGGCAATCCCCTCTCCTTTCGAAGTCACCCTGTAGACCCTTTTCAACTAACAAACTTTTCAAGAAAAAAAAAAAAGGGCTAGTCTATTCTATGTTTTATTTGTAATTTACAGTCTTGAGTAGGTTTGTTTCGGGAGTTAGGTTAAGGGAAGTGGATGGGGCCTGAACCTAGCTTTGTGAAAGCCAGTTTATTGATACTAGAAAATAATTTTTATTCCTCGTGTCTAGTAAACAACCATCTTTAAAATGAGCTGTTTTTAAAAATGCCAGGTGACCTGGTGGTCTAGGGGGTAAGGTGTCAGACTTATGTGCTGAGGGTCCGGGGTTCAAACCTCGGTCCCGGCACAGATTTATCTGATTGCCGAACCCTTCCTTCACCTCTGACAAGACGTGTATTAATCACAACTTGTGAATGTGTGGAATGCCAAGCCTCCACCGTGGTTCGGATTCCACGTTAAACTGTAGTTCCTCTATTTCATGTCACAATCACCCTACCATTACACATTAGCGTAAGTGCGTGTAACCCGAACGGGTAGTAAGACGCGGTGCTAATAATAATAATAATAATTTAAAAATGCCTGCTTGATAGCGATGTTGTCACTTGGGACTGCATATAGTGATCCTCTTGTTGAAGGGCTCGAGACGTCCCAACGAGCGCAGCCATTTTAACTTGTAGGCTGCGGGGTGAGGTGTATACCCTGTCTGTGCGCTAGGCAAAGATTTTTACCGCAGACATTTTAAACATTTATTTCTTAACCAATTTCAGTCGACTTCCGTACTGGGTCCAAGCATTGATTCCAAAAGTATTTTACGTGACCGAGAAAGCTTGGAATTACTACCCGTTTACAATAACAGGTATGTAAAGTAGCAGTTATCGTCTTTGGTGAATATTGTTAAATTTTCCTGAAATTTGTAAGCCCATAGTTAACATTTTAATTTTTTTATTTATTATCAACCTCGGTGGCATAGTTAGCTAACACGCTAGTTTCGTGTTGAGCTATACTGCCGAGGACGGGGAGATCGAGGTTCGAATCTCGCTCACGTGAACTAGGGTTAGTTTTTCCTAAATGGTTTTCCACTTTCTCTCCACACAAATGCGGGTTCACTTCCTCTTTATTCAACCTTCCCAATTCTTAACCCGATAGCCTAATTAGTACTTAAGCGTATAACCCAAATGGGTAGTAAGACCTGGTGCTAATTAATAATAATAATAATAATAATGATAATGATGATAATAATGATATGTATAATTGTTTAGTAATTATGTGTCCTTGTTTCATGTTTGGTGATGTCCTCTGCCCTTTACAGAATACACAGTAAGTTTTTTTATTAATACAATTATTATTATCATCGTGTCTTGGTACCTGTTTTTGTTGTACACGTACATTAATCACGCTTATGGAACAGGGAGGAGGAAGATATAATGGTAAAGTAAATGTACCCGCATTATCAGTTTGGCAGGGTGTCTACCATCTGGGGAAAATCAGGGAAAACTGGAATCGGCCGGGAATTGGAAGTGGTCGGGGAAAAAATGGGAATAAGCCAGGGATTTGATAATTTACAACAAAAAATCCAGGAAAATGTTGTTTTAATCAAAATATGAGATATAATAATCATTAAATCAGTAAATTACAATATGATTCAAACTGTCATTTTTTAATTATTTTTTTTTGTAGCTGCTCTGTAATACAGTTTATAATTTTATAATTCCTAATAGATCATGTTGATACAAATAAAAAATGTTTATTTAAATATTAAAACTTATTATTATCTATAAAAAAGATTGATGAAAAATGGGAAGGGGGGAGTGGAAGGGTGTGTGACATACTGTTGAGTCGGGGAATTTTAAGAAATGATCAGGAGAAATCGAGGGGGAAAGTCAGGAATTTCATTGGTCAAGTTGAGTAGACACCGTGGGATGGATGAGTTAGGAATTATTTAGGAAACTTCACCTTCAATACACCTTACCAAGATTCCAACCGTAGTCCATTCTAACACGAGGTCGACACGTTTGATCATACAACCACTGATGCGGGTTTTTAAAGAATGTTTTATTTAAGTTACATGTCTAAAAAAGGTCACTCTCACAATAGACTAGATTGCTGATGACGGGGAGATAGGGATTCAATTTTTGATCTAGTGTACTGAGAGTGTTTTTCCTTAAATGGTTTTCCACTCTCCCTCCACACAAATATTGTAACATTTTATCTAAATTCAACCTTCCTTATCTTTATCCCTACCACAGTAGTGTGAATAATACATAATGGGTTTAACCCAAACAGGTATTAAGACGCGGTGACCAAAAACAATGACCATATATGGGTTTTCTTTACCAGAATCTTAATATAGGGCGAGATTGACTCCATAAATTATAATAATATTGTAATATTTTTATGTTTCAGTGCTCATTTCTACCAAAGTTCAACATATCCATCAAAACAAAGTATGAAAATAACAACGGCACCACTGAAAATGTAAGATTATTTTGACATAAAACTCTTTTTAAGATATTTTGCTGTCATCTGTAATTTTTGGATTGATGCAACATATTTTTTTTTTAAATCATTCTACTTTTTATATATCCACAAAGTTCACTGTTGTAAGAAAAATTAGATGTGCATTTGCACGCTTCACTTAAATGTTAAAAATTTGTCGACTATTTTCATCTTTCAAGAATATTCTGATGTATTTGCTTTTAGAGATTGGCCAAAACCACCAATTTACGAATCCATTCTTTATTAAAGAAATACACACAAAATATGGTTAAATCACAACGCAAGTTGTAACTACTTACTGAATGATTCACAAGTAATACTTACTGAATTTCAAAATGTGTTTCTAAATATAAATACTTACTCCGACTGAAAATAATCGCACTAAACAGGAATAAATGGAGAAGAAAAGTGCTTGACAAATCTATGGATTAGGGAATAGAAGGGGAACACTCGTACCCCATTCAGTGGTAATTTAATGTCTTGGGGTCTGGTTTTTAAGTTAGTCTTACAATTTTGTTGGGCTAAGACATCAATAAGCAGTATTAGAGATCTTAAGGCAAATTCAAATTTGATTCTCAAATACCCGCCTCGGTGGCATAGTTGGCTAACGCGCGGGTTTCGTGTTGAGCCAGACTGCCGAGGACGGGGAGATCGAAGTTTGAATCTTGCTCGGGTGAACTGGAGGTGGTTTTTCCTAAATCGATTTCCACTCTTTCTCCACACAAATGCGGTTTCACTTCATTTAAATTCAACCTTTCCAATTCCTAATCCATTAGCGTAATTAGTACTTGAGCGTATAACCCGAACGGGTAGTAAGACGTGGTGCTAAATAATAATAATAAAAAAATATTCTCGAATATTTATTGTTTCAAGAGTTCAAAGTTCATGTTAGTCTTTTGTTCTTAATTCGTGAATCACGTCTTATTATCTGTCTGAGCTATCCGTGTATATACTCTAATATAGTAAGGATGAGGAAGTTAGATTCTTAGAGGAAATGTACCCCCATATGCATGAAAGGAGAGCGAGGAAACGTTTATTAGAAACCTAAACCTCTGTATTCGGACTTGAGCCCATACCGCCGTGTCACACAGGCACTATTGCAGGTCTCTTAAAACTCTCAAGTACTACAGGGTGTCCAGCGAACTGGAAAACAGGGGAGAGTCAGGGAATTTTATTAAATTTCTAAAATTTTCATATATTCACTAAAAGTAATACACACTTCAAATCTATTTTAACACATTTCTTTTTAAGCATTCTAATCTCAATTCTCCACGTAAACATGTGGTTTTCAAATTGTCTTTCAACTTCTCTACAGCGTGTCTTTAGACAAAGCTGAGTCATAGTTATGTGCATGAGGGAGAATTCAATTACGCTTTTGGAAGAAGAAACTAAAAAAAATATGTCTCAGAACAATTTTAAATTATTCTGTGTAATGAACTTTTAACAAAGGATGGTTCAATCTTATAATATTTAAAGTTAATTTTGGAAATACCTTATGGGCTTAAAGCACATTAAAATAAATAATAATAATTATCACAATTATATTAATAATAAAGCTATAACTTGAATTTAGAATCTTGTACGAAAATAATATTCTTCAATTTTGCCTAGTCATCCATGGATAAAGAATGAAAAGAAATTTACAAACTGTTCTTTAGTCATAAAAGATTTAAAAAATCGAGATACACTTCATCCATGACTTTTACATAAATTTAGAGGGGCCCAGAACAGGGTCATTACAACTGGTGTAAGATGACTTTTTGGCTCAATATTATCTCGCTGGAATCCAACTTAAATAGCATTATCCGACAGCCCATCACTTTAGGATGATATCTTTAAACACCTCGAATGAGAAATAATTTCAGATTGGGTATGCATAAAAAAATAGTATCACATTAAAAGTGAAATCTTAGTCAAATATTTAATGTATAGAGACTGACAATTTTGGAAATTGGGTCCGGAAAACTTGGGAAAGTCAGTGAATTTTAAAATATACTTTGGCTGGACACCCTGAAGATAATATCCATTAGACTCGTTCAGTTGGAGGTAAAAAATGAACAATGCTTTTTACTAGGGATGATGCTCGTAAACCCCTGAATCCCTCAAATCTTTAAAGCTATTCGAGAATGAAAATGTCAGATTCACTATTAGAATATTAGTTGGAATCTGTTTTATAGCTGTAATAATACTTATTAGTATACAGTCCCATCATAATTAATAGGAAGAAATCGATCTTGTTGATCTTGGGGTAAAGTGCTCGACTCCCGCACCCTATATTTGTGGGTTCAAACCCAGCCGGGATTGACGGATTCTCCTTGAGCGATTAAAATCCGTAGCACAACTTCTTTCAAAGGGGGAAGTAAAGCCGTCGGTCCCATGTCGATTGTGGCATGTAAAAGAACCCTGGATGGTATGTGGAAATACTTCCTCGGCAAAAATTGGTAGGCTCTTTTGCTCTCGCTCCTAGAAATTCTCATATGCTAATATAATCAGTCTGTTCAGAAAGCGCACATTAAATACCTCAAAAGTCCAACCACCTGTGACTTCACACGTCCTACGACGAGAGGACAGGCGAAACGGCACGTGAAGTGGGGATGAAATACTTAGTCAGAGTTGAAGTAAAATCACGGGGGCACTATTGATCCGCATTTGGTATTGCCTAGTGGTTAGTTACATAAAAGAGATTCCTGACAGTGAAACCTGAAAAATCAACGATGGGCTTATACGTGCGGCGCGTTGTATGACTGTTTTCTACGATGTTAGTAAATTTCAGAAGAACGGAACCCGACCTCGGAACCAGGGTTCCGGCGTGAAATACATTTTTGGAAAACAGCCAGACCCTAGACCAGTAATTTAACACTTAACTGAATGTATGAAGATTATAATGAATGCATTTTAGCAACAACAACAAAAAGTCATTATTTAGATAGGCCTACTATTTATATTTTCTATTCTTTTATATTCCTATTTCCTCTTAAGTCAATAAATTTTTGCAAGATTCATATTTGAAGTAAAATGATTCGATTTTGAGATTCAGATCCGTAAAATAGTGTTTTCAACCCATTTATACTTTTTAGTTTTTATAATAATTTTTCCGTCTTTATTTCAGTGCTTGAACTTACCCGCTGATCTGCTGAAGGATCGAATAGTCGAGCATGTAGACATCGCCTACGATGAGGTTAACCCAAAACACTACAAGGATGATGAGGTTTGTACTGTTACCCAAACACCCCTCTCCACAAATTTTCTTTAAAACAAAACCGATCCATTTACCGTTGTATAATTATGAGTACTTAAATGAATGATGATAATGACTACTCCCACGAAATAAAGTGACAATCATATTTATATTTAATACTAGCTGACCCGGCAAACGGTGTTTAGCCATATAAATAATTTTTAAGTAATTTCTAGTGTATGATTAATAGTTAATATGAGAGTTACACAGAGATAGCAAAATAATAATTGTCAACGTTACTACTACACTTGATGGCCGACAACTGTGTAGGGAGTGAGAGAAGTGTTATTGTGTGAGAGAAACAGGAGACCGGCTTCGTTCTCATCCCTACTCCGTGTTGTTTACTGGCTCAGAAGTCACACCTGTACTAATTAAATGACGATCGATCAGTTATCGACCGGGGATGAAAAATGATTAAATTACTAAAATGTCTATTAAAAAATAGGGTTGGTGATTTAAAGGTATATAAATTTAGGGTTGTATGTATTTTTTTAATGCGACATAATAAAAAAATAAAGAAATTAAAAAATATGTTTAAAAATTAAAGAAAAATGTTAAGGATGGAAAAACCCCTATTCACTAAGGGTATGAAAATAGATGTTGGCCGATTCTCAACCTACTCAATTATGCTCACAAAATTTCTTAGATAGAATCGTCAAGCCTTTCTGGAGGAGTACGGAATGAACATGTGACACGAGAATTGAAATATATAAGATTATCAAGACAGTTTCGTATTGTTTCAATTATCAAACGTACTGAGAGGCTGGTTCGATAGTTTCATAGTTTAAACTGTATTTAAAAGTTAAACAGCACAAAAAAAAAACTTATGTCAGTCGGTCGCATTGAAAATAACCCAATCCTACCATTTGTTTGGATTCCATAATTTTCATTTCTTTGGATGATGTTTGTTGTAGGACTTGAGGTTCTTCCAGTCGGCTCAGACAGGCCGCGGGCCCCTCATCGAGGGTTGGAGGGACATCATCACTCCCATCATGTGTTCCTACAAGGTGGTGAGCGTGTCTTTCGAGGTGTGGGGACTCCAGACCAAGGCTGAGGACATGATTCACAGGGCGAGTACCCTAGCATATCTACAATAGCATATCTAACCTATAACCCGAACAGATAATAAGACGCAAGACTTAGAGTTAAAAATAAAGTATACTTGTTCATCGAGACTCCATTCCCCTAACCCCCCCCCCCCCCCCCCCTTTTTTTTTAATAACAGCTTTCAAAGGGGTCTACAATATTATTTTTTTTAAAGGTTACAATCACCTGTGTAACCCATCTGCATGTGTTATGTGTTAGCACTTAAATTTCGACTTCACCGGGAATTGAATCAAAGTCTCTGAAAGGAAATGTGTTGGCATTCTCATGCAGGTAACGGGGGACACGGCTTTCCGCATCCTCGGTTGGAATTGAATCCCTTCCTTTTTGTGCTCACTGGTGCAAGAATTTTTATTAGTGATTTATGAATTTATTTTTAATATTTTATGTAGGGATGGGAGCTTCGAATTCCAAAATCCTTGAATCTCCAGATATTATAAATCTCCAATACCTCGAATCTTCAAAACCTTGAATCTCCCAATTCTTACATCTCAAAATACCTTGAATCTCCCCATGCTCGAATGTTCCAATACCTTGAATCTCCAAATATCTTGATTCTCCAATTGCATTGAATACTTAAGGATATTCGATACTTACTCAAAAAAGTCAAGAAAATGTCAGATTCTAAGAAATTGAATACTTTTTCATTTCAATTTGTTGAAAAAACTGTTAATAATGCATCTTACTACCTGTTAGGGTTATACACTTATGTATTAAGGACGAGGAAGGTTGAATTTTAAGTAAATGTACCCACATTTTGGTGGGGAGAGAAAGGTAAATTACATATTTAGGAAAAAGACCCGCCTCTGTGGTGTAGCTGACGCGCTAGTTTTGTGTTGAGCTAGATTGTCGAGGACGGGGAGATTGAGGTTTGAATCTCACTCGGGTGAACTAAGGGTGGTTTTCCTTAAACGGTTTTCCACTCTCCTTGCACACAAATGCGGGTTCACTTCCTCTATATTCAACCTTCACAATTACTAACCCATTTGCATAGTTAGTTAGTAAACGAATAACCCGAATAAGTAGTAAGGCGCCATGCTAAATAAAAATATTTAGGGGAAACCACTATCATTACAGAATCGTGGACATTGAATGTAAGAGAGACTAGGAAAGTGAAGGCCATGGGAATGAAGTTAGTGAGAGCGTGTTAGCTGTCAGGAGGAGAAACAGGATTAGGAATAAAGTTATCAGGGGAATAGTTGGGGTACAGGGAGTACATGAGATAGTATTTATTATTATTATTTAGCACCGCGTCTTACTACCCGTTCGGGGTTATACGCTTAAGTACTAATTACACTAATGGATTAGGAATTGGGAAGGTTGAATTTAGAGGAAGTGAACCCGCATTTGCGTGGAGGGAGAGTGGAAAACCATTTAGGAAAAACCACCCCCAGTTCACCCGACCGAGATTCGAACCTCGATCTCCCCGTCCTCAGTGGTCTGGCTCAACACGACTGGCGCGTTAGTCAACTACGCCACGGAGGCGGGTATGAGATAGTAGAGGAAGCAAGACTGAGATGGTATGGTCATGTAATGAGGATGTTGGAGTACATGAGATAGTAGAGGAAGCAAGACTGAGATGGTATGGTCATGTAATGAGGATGTTGGAGTACATGAGATAGTAGGGGAAGCAAGGCTGAGATGGTATGGGCATGTAATGAGGATGTTGGAGTACACGAGATAGTAGAGGAAGCAAGACTGAGATGGTATGGTTATGTAATGAGGATGTTGGAGTACATGAGATAGTAGAGGAAGCAAGACTGAGATGGTATGGGCATGTAATGAGGATGTTGGAGTACATGAGATAGTAGAGGAAGCAAGACTGAGATGGTATGGTCATGTAATGAGGATGTTGGAGTACATGAGATAGTAGAGGAAGCAAGACTGAGATGGTATGGGCATGTAATGAGGATGTTGGAGTACATGAGATAGTAGAGGAAGCAAGGCTGAGATGGTATGGTCATGTAATGAGGATGTTGGAGTACATGAGATAGTAGAGGAAGCAAGGCTGAGGTGGTATGGGCATGTGATGAGGATGTTGGAGTACATGAGATAGTAGAGGAAGCAAGACTGAGATGGTATGGTTATGTAATGAGGATGTTGGAGTACATGAGATAGTAGAGGAAGCAAGGCTGAGATGGTATGGGCATGTAATGAGGATGTTGGAGTACATGAGATAGTAGAGGAAGCAAGGCTGAGATGGTATGGGTATGTAATGAGGATGTTGGAGTACATGAGATAGTAGAGGAAGCAAGGCTGAGATGGTATGGACATGTAATGAGGATGTTGGAGTACATGAGATAGTAGGGGAAGCAAGACTGAGATGGTATGGGCATGTAATGAGGATGTTGGAGTACATGAGATAGTAGAGGAAGCAAGACTGAGATGGTATGGTCATGTAATGAGGATGTTGGAGTACATGAGATAGTAGAGGAAGCAAGACAGATGGAATGGGCATGTAATGAGGATGGAAAAAGAGAGGATGCCAAAGAGAATTTTTTAATGAAGTATGTGGGAAAAAAGACCACATGGGAGACCAAGATATAGATGGGAAGAGCAGATAACAGAAAGTGTTCAAGTGAGAGGAGAAGAATGGAAGTAATTAAAGGATGAAGAGCGGTTGAAGGATATATGAAGATGGAGACATTTTACTAAACTGACTCGGCCACAGGCTGGAAATAGTTGTTGATGATTATGATGATGATGATGATGATGATGATGATGATGATGACTATCAGTACACCTGGATGTGATTTGAATCTCGATATCTCCGTCATCAGCAGTCCAATCTATTGCGAGAGTAACCATTCAACCACGGAAGTGAGTCTTTCAAAATTTGAATTGGAAGTGAATATATAATTTATATCTATAAGAATCAAATAGCCGAAGCTTTTATCTATGCTTTTAGTGAGGAATTACTCCAGCTAGACATTGTATTCTGAAAATTGAAAAATGATACCTGGACACAAGAATTAAACCCGGGACCTTTGGCTTAGTACACCAATGCTCTATCTACTGAGCTATCCAGGAATCGTCCCGTGCCCAGGGTCATTCTTCCCTCATATTTTAAGGCAGAGTCTATGATGGACGTGTGGAAATCGTTGGCTACAAGTGTGTGGTTATATTAATATCACGAGCTATAAAATAACGCAGCCACCTTCGACTCGGTAGTTGGCTTAATGCTGTCACTTGTACAATTATTATAATTGTACAAGTACTAAGTCAAAGATCCCGGGTTCAATTCCCGTGTCCAGGTGTCATTTTTCAATTTTCAGAAAATGATCTCTCTATATATATATATCTTTTCCTTTTAGAAAGTTGCTCATGAGTTTCTATATTATAAACCTATGTCAAGGATTGTAACCCAGTAATGATTGATGTCCTTCTTGATGTAGCCATTACCTTTTTGTCCAATTGCAGCAGCGTAAAGACATGAACTGTGTTTATTCATTGTAAAAAACAAATTCTCCAGTAGAAACCTAGATTAATTTTGTTCACATGGTGATATCAACAGTTGTTGAATATCTGTCATGAGCATAGCGGTGTTGGACAAGAAACTTTTCAAATGAAGAGAAAAATTTGTCATTAAATTCCAGGACACCTTTGACAGATATTCAACAACTGTTGATATCATCACGTGAAGAAAATTAAAATCTACGGCTCAACTTGAAAATTATTTGATTTATTTTGATTAAAAAAAAGTGTTGATATAAAAACAGCAAAATGACTGTCCTTAACTCGCATTCTCTACACTCCAACCTTAAATTATCACTCATTAGTTGTTTTTTCTTTATTTATATTATTTTTCATTATTATAAACTCATATAGCCATTGAACCTCCTCTTTGTTAAAAATCTTATGTTTACTATGTTCTCTATGATTCAGCTTTAAGATTTGAATGCAAAATTTGTTAAATTTTGTATTCTACCCATCTTTAATTTTATGTCTTTGTATTTCAGACAATACGTGAAATTTTGCTCTTGGGTCACCGTCAAGCGTTCGCCTGGATCGACGAGTGGTACGGAATGAGCCTGAAGGACGTGCGGGCCTACGAGGGGCAAATGCAGAAAGAGACAAACACGAGGGTTACCGGTCCGAACGAATCCGCTGCCTCTGGGGACGCAAAAACGTGCGAGAGCGAGGGGCAAGGCGAGGTTCCGATGATCCTCGAGGGAGCAGACGTCGTTTCGATTGGTGGCGCTTCCTCGACTGGGACTACCCCCGCTCCTATGACACCTACCACCCCGCAATCTCCCAAGTCATGGTTCTCGTGGTCTTAGTATAGTCACACTTGTACTGCCAACCCTTAGAAGGGTTTACAAATAGTAAAAAATTAAAAAAAAAATTGCATACAATATATTTTTAAATTGCTAAAATCATTTAGTTTTAATCAGGAAGGATAGTCAGCACACTTGCCTTAGTGATATTGTAGTAGAAATTGTTTCGATAAAACACTAAAAATACACATTTTTCAAGGTCAAGCTTTCACTGCCACAAACAGCTGCTTCAGATTAAAAGAATATGGGAGTGTAAGTACTCAAAAATTAGAATTTGAGTCAAGTCTTAATACCCGTCAAAGCTCAACTCAAAAAATCTTCAGAATTTTTGATATTTTTTTTCCTTCAAAATATTTAATTTGATTTATTTTAATTCAAACTTTAAGATATTATTTAGTAGATAATTGAATCCCTGAATACTTTCTTTAGTTTCATTTCTTTTTTATGTTTCTTGTACCAACTCAACTACATTAAATTTATTTAAAAATCAGAATTTTTGTCAATAAAACTTATGTTTCACAAAATAAATGAATAATCCTACAAAAAGTATGGCACAAAAATATCACTCCATATTATTCAAACTCGAATAAAACTCAAATGTTTTTCATTCAAACTCAAGTAGAACACAATTCAAAAGTGAAAACGGACTAATCTCACACGCCGCCAAACTTCCTCACTTTTTATCTACGTTATGTTGTACCTTTTTCCATGTATAACATAATGTATCCTTCGTAAACCCTTAAAAGTATCAAGCTTACCCTACAAAGTTTTTGTTTGGTTCTAGATAGGGGCATGGTGTGATAATATATTATAAAGGTTTACTGCTACCTTCAAGGGTAAAAGTAATGTACCTCAAGAATTGAAAAGAGGCTTTCCTAAAAAAAAAAATGAAAATTAATCATTGAAAAGAGAATAGAAGGTCAAGGCTTAAACACTTACCAGAAAACTGTAGGCTTCAAGTTTGCAATTAAAACACAACAAAACACATAATTATGTGATTTTCGGGGTACGTCAGACTCCTTCTCCAGCAGAAGAGGACTGTTGTATGCCGAAAATTACATAACTATGTATTTTGTTGTGTTTAAATAGTGAATATTTAGGTCTACAGTTTTCTGGTAAGTTTATAGGTCTTGCTCTTCTATCTTTCTTTCAATGTTCAATTTAATACAAAACGTTTGGTACCATTTTTACTTTGTTTAAAAAGGGAAAAACATAAATAAATACTCTTTTACTTTCTTTTCTGAACCCCCACTACAATTTTACCATCCCCTCCTCTCTCTCTCTCTCTCTCTCATTTGAGTTTTATGTGTAGGCTCATCATTCGGAACATTTTAAGAGTTAATACAAGTATAAATGCTACATCCCATTTGTGAATTTGCTCAATTCATGAATCGGGCAAATTTCTGCCCATTCCCTAGACTGGCCTTTTCTCTTGACCATTTCACGAATTGGGCAAAAATTTCATGAACTGGAACTCACTATACTATCTACTACAAACTGAAATTTATTTTAAGATATATTAAACTAACCCAACCTAACCTTCCATTCTAAAATCATAAAAGCTAAACTAACTTAAAAGATCAAACCTGTTCTTCACTTATCAATTTCACGGACCGGCGGGCGAAAAACTCTTGCATTTCTTGAATTGGCTAACTTCACGGAATGGGCAAAAATTTGCCCGATTCATTAACTGGGGAAATTGACGAATGGGGTGTAACATATACATGGTTAAAATTAGTAGCCAGCACACTTACCTTAGTGATAGTGAAGTAGAAATTGTTTAGGTTAGAACACATATACTATTTGTAGACCCTGAAACTTGCCCGCATTGTTGCTTATGTTTCATCATATATTCATGTTTTTAACTGTTTACTCTTGTTGTGGCTCACTGTCGGAACCTTGATCGTTTTACGGGAATACGCAGAGATTAAACATTACTTAATTACATAACTAGAGTCACTTTGCTCTGAATAAATGTTGGCATTTATGAAATTAATAATTAGTACATGACAATTAGTATTCTATGGATGTTTCTACTAAACAAATGGAAATGTGTTTATTTATCGTATTTTCCATTGGATTGCTTAACGATTAGGTGGTCCACTGGCAAAAATTATATTATAATTCATGGAAATTGTTTTAAAAATGATCAAATTAGTGAAAATTAGGGAGAAAATAGAGAAGAAGAAATAAAGTGGGAAGAATCAATATACGAAGGTGACATCTTTCTTTTTTCTGTCCATTAGGGTAGATATGCTACGGATGTACGAAGCTTTGAGGACTTTGAATATATCACCTCAAATTTGATTCGAGAGTAAAATTCTTTATTCGACAATTACAAAGCTTGGTTGGAAAAAAAAATTATTATTGTTAAATCGCACATTTATGTTAATCTTTTTTTAAAAAAAATATTTTATTATTTGTCATCACAAATTAGTGTTAAGTGTAAAAAAAAAACTGAAATAATTGAATTACATTAGTGATTATAACTTTTTTTTTAACGCCGAGTCTTACTACCTGTTCAGTTATATGCCTATTTACTAATTACACTAACGGTTAGAGATTTTGAAGGCTTAACTTAGAGGGAAATGCACCTGCATTTGCATGTAAGGAGAGTGGAAAACCATTTAAGGAAAACCACCCTCAATGCATCGAACCTCGATCTCTCAGTCTTTGGCAGTCTAGTCCAACACGAGATTAGCGCGTTAGACGACACATCCACGGAAGCGGACGTGATAATAACACCTAAATTTACCTGGCTATACAGTACATTATATTTTTATCCAACATTAAGTGTTTTTTTTAATATTCAAAATTTGATTTGGTTAGAGAATATCACATATTATTCGACTCGACTTTGCTTTGAATTGAAAAATTTTACTTCACACACTCCTAGTTATGTGGAACCCATTCCCTGGCGCGTATTTAGCACAGCGATCTACGCAGGACCGGCAACCATTTTTCTACTTGTATACACTTATCCGCACATATTTTCTTATCACTTATTTTCTCATGTATTACTTTATTCGTGGTCAGTATGACATGAAGTCGGTAGCCCCATCTATCAGCTTCAATATGAAGTATTAGACTGACTAAAAGTAATTGATTCATTGATAGATGGCATTACAATTAACTTTTTGAATGAAACATTGATTCGCGCCCTCACCAGGGAATATTTGGACAAACAAAGACTGTTAACGCCCTTATCAGGGAATGGGTTAATATAACTCACTAGTAACATGTGGTACTAAAAAAAGTATTTGGCATAGTTTTTATAATCTCCTGTTTTATAATATAATAATTGTAATTCAAACCAAAACATGTTTCTATTTTGTGTTTGTGTTGTATTATAAATAATGATAGAAAAAAAAAATGGAAGAATTGTCCTGCAAATTGTATATTTTTGTTCTATTAGGTAAATGGCACATAAAATAAACTTGTTTGTGGCCCATTTGCGGCCAAAGAACATTATATGTTAATTTTCTCTCTTCTGATTGTGGTTTTGAATCTCATATTAGTTACAATAGTTAGAATTGACCGAGCTTGTTATTGTTTGTTTAAAAGCTAATTTGCAACCAAGAACGAAGCATTTTTAACTTAAATTTGTGACTGTATTACAAAAAAAAATTTATTTTAAGTAGTGTATTTAATACATGACAACAAGTTCTAGAACTCACCAAATTTTCAATGTAAACTAAATTTTATAAAGAGTGTTAGGAACAAATAGAAATATAAACACAATTGAGCTTGCACATTTAAAATAACAAAGTATATCATAGTGACTAAATTAAAAAATGTTAAACCCAAGTCCAAAAAACCCAAAACCCCACAAGTTTTAGGTAAATCATAAATCTCCACCCCGGGTATTAATGTTATGTTAATGGATTATAAGAATATTAACATTTAGTTACTATTTGTATTTTCTATTGTATCATATTTATATTTCCTCTTATGTTCATAATATTTTTCAAGATTCGGATTCTTAAAATATTGGATCTGACCCAATCTATTAAAAATGTACAATTTTAGTTAAATGAAAACATTTAAAATAAGTTTTTTCAAGCCTTACTGCCACTGACAAATGTATTTTTTTGGTCATGTATATTGCAACAAAGAGAATACTTTTTTTTTTAGTAAATTAATTATATTGACAAAATATTTTTTCTTTCGATCATTTTGTTACTCTCCCAACTACGAGACAAATTTTTGGGATTTTACGAATCTCGAATCTCTTGAATACCATGGGATTTGAACTTTCTGTCCGTCTTTACTATTAATCATTATTGTGATCTCTTGTTTGTATAACTTACAACTTTATAATTTGTAATTTGTATTACTAAATTGTTTGAAAGTATTAAAATGAACTACAGTAGATTTCTGATCCCGCCTCATATAACCCAGAACTCAGATAATACAATACACTAAATTTTAACGCAACTAATTAACTCTCATTACTCAAATTATTTTTTTTCAACAAATCACTAATTTGCAGCGGTATTGCCAAGTGGCAGGCACTTCGCCCAAATAAGTTTAATGGCGGACAGTAGTATTTACGGCACCACAGTACATTGGAAACGATGAGTCATCCGATGATTCACTACGCTACTTATACTAGACGTCTGAACCAGTTTAAACAAATCATTTCTTAGACAGTTCTCAAATACAGTCGAACTTGGTAATTCAAACGTGTAATCATTTGAATTTGTTTTTTTTAATTCAAACTTTTCACTCTGTCCCTTGAACCTTATATTAAAATAATGTTTTTAAAAAAAAATCACATGTAATTCAAACTAATTTTGTTAAATTCAAATTAAAATTACCTCAAAGATGACCAAAAAAAAAAAGCCTGAAATCTCGCGTAGGCAACATGTTTGTGACTAGACTGCTGTTGTGTGGATATAAGGCCACGTGCAGGGGCAAACAAAACCGAACCATCGCATTTTTGTTGACATCTGCACCACACACAACACCATTACACTAATAGTAAATGTAAAGGTTGTGTTCTGCCTGCCCTGCCTCCCCTCTCCCCCCCCCCCCCCCCCAAATATGATATCAATAGTCCAACCTATAGATCGAGGACTAATTTCAAACTTTAGAGTACTTCTATCGACGCCTTGTCCAGAAAATTCTCTCGGGTGCTTACATTGGGTAAGAATGGCAAGGTTAAAATTGGCACACTCCAAGGTGCTCGATTGTGTAAAGTTGCGTGGGACGAAGTGACATAAAACACTTTCGTCAACTGCTTTCTAAAAGGAGGTTTCTGCCATAACAATGTTGAAGAGAAAAATGAATATGTTGTGTACAACTAGGAAGGTGTTGATCATAATGCAGGTGTTCCTTCCTTGTGAGGATTTTGTAGACTTGGACGAGAACTTAGCCACTTGTAGTGAACTGACAGACGCAGAGATTTTTTGGCAAATGTTATGAACAAAAGAAATGATAGTGTATCTTCAGATGAAGAAAGGGGACAGACGGGACTTTCAGAGAAGCCAAAACCAACATCTACACAGGCCATGGTCCACATCGAAGAGTTGAGACGTTTGTTGAGGGACAACTTTATGTAAACCCCTCTATTCTCCAGGCACTTAATAAGCTATAAGAGTTTACCACAACTCAAGAGTATTAACACCAAAAAATAATCAAACATTTCCGGATTTAAAAAAACGGTAAATACAGTATTCACTACTGTATTTTACTTCACTGAATTGATGTTTGAAGTTAGTTTTATAGCTCAAATAAAAACTTAACCTATTTCAAATAGATATTTTGAATTTTTTTTTTTGTGGTCCCTTCAGCTTCGAATTATCCAGGTTTGACTGTACATAAATTGTGTTACCTTCTCGGATAATACAGAAATCTACTGTATATACATATCGATAAGTACAATTATTTTATACTTTTATTGTAAAATTGTGGCAACTATGTTTAGTAAAGATTTGTCACTAAATTGATACTACTTTTAAAAACTGTAAATTATTTAAATAATTAACAATCAGAGAATCAAATACACACTAACACATTCAAAGATCTCAAAAGGCAATGTATAAACCTATTCTATTGTTCCTGCATATTTTGTTCTGTTGAGATGTTCTTTGTTGTTATCTTCAAATAAATGTTTCTATGATTTTGTTATCAATTCCACATTTATGATTAATCTTCTTTTTATGATTAGTATTTTTAACAGCAACTAACAACTTAATTTAAGGTTAAAGAGTGTCAACAACTTACAGGAAATACACAAATATTTGTGTAGAATGGATATGGGGAAAATTATATGTAGGGAAAACTACCCCACATTGCCCCTTTTGGGATTTAAACAAAAAAAAAAACCCACCAAATGGAGAAAAGGATTTTTCTTCAAGACATATATTGTATATATTCACATCCTATCCATTTCCTGTGTTTTTCCTTTGTGTTATTTGTTCCTTTTACGTGTTCCTATCTAAGTGTCCTATCACTCTTTACCAATTCCCTTTTTCTCCCTTTTGTGTTTTTTGGTTTCCTCTTTTAGGAAGCTGTGTTAAGCGTTTCACACTTTAAAACTTATCGTGTTCGAGGGGTGTTAATAGATGTTATGACTTGAAAGTGAAAATGTTGACATTTACCTCTCATACCTTAATTACTTACCAAAGCCTTCACCGCATCAACACCAGTTTCTTTTTAATTATATATATATGTGTGTGTGTGTGAACAACACACACACACACACACACACACACACACACACATGCTAGAGATGTGTCATTCGCGAACGAATGATTTAAATTGAACGGCTCCTCAAGGTGAACGAGTTGAACTTGTTCACCTTATCGACATGAACTAGTTTGAGTTGAACGACACAAGACAATCGGAAGACTCTTCGGCCGAAAGAAGTTATTTTCCTCCTTGTTCAGCAAATCTACCTCCTCTGCGTCCTCCCCTCTCGTCAAAAAAGCCCAAAAAGCAACATTATCCTTACAGGTAGAAGTGGTCTCTAGAATTTATGAAAAAGGCTACAAGAGGCAAATTTAAATGCTTCTTTAGAAACTCAAATATTTTAAAACTATCACGTGCTCTAAGGCAGCGCACCGCGACCTACGGCCCGCGGGCTGAATCTGGGGCGCCAACTGAGAGGACTGGTTTGACGTATACCGTTAGTTAATGTCTGAATTCACTTCTATATCTATAATATCTACATCTTCGACAGTTTGCTAACTAAGTTTAATGTGGCTTGATCAACTGATGGTACTGACTATGAGGAAACTCACTTCTAAAAGTAGGGTGTTTGGCTTTAAGGTGTCTCGTTAAGTTCCCGGTAGAACCAAAGCTAAACTGATGAATTGTGAACAATACCCACACTTGGATTTTTTGTCTCAATTTCGGAAAAGTGATAACCAAAGTTTACTTTTTCTTAGTGGCATTTTATTTTTTTAAACAAACCTAACAACAACTACATAATTAATCAGAATAAATAAAGTGCTACCTTTAATAAGTTTTAGATTTGATCCATGAGCATAAATAATACAATAATTAATTTAATAAACTTTAAAAACTTATCCCTTGAAGCAGGCCTTTGATGCAAAGGGAATAGCTCATTTACACGATGTGTTTCTCCAAATGGTACCGGTAACTTACTGATTGAAAGCCGTAGGTCGGTCGCGAACGATGAGCTGCAAAACAAGTATTCGTTCGCGAAAGACTAAACGATAAATATGAACGGCTCATTTCACTAAACTGAATCACTTTAAGCTGTTCCCAAGAGATATCCTTCCTCCTCTCTCAAAGTCCTCTCAGTCTTCGTCATTAATTATCTTTCATATATCCTAAGCCTCTCCCTTTTTTCTTTGTCAAAGTCCATGTTTCTGAGTCGTACATTTAACAGTACTGCTGAGCTCACTATGAAATTATATGATTTTAGTGGACATGCTATAGTATATGACTTGGAACATATTTTTCAGGCTGTGAAAACACTTGGCCATCGGCTATCAAGTGTTTACTTAAGTCTTCTATTATCTTATTTTATTCATTGAACCATCCTGATACCTAAATATTTTAATTTTTTGCCCCTTTTTGCAACACATTTTCCCAACCTGAGAGTACAGCTTTGCGTATCTAAGTTAGGAGGAAATAGAACAGGCTGTTCTAAGGTGACGCGAACAGCTTTTCAATACTTTCTTTTTTTAATGGCGGAAGGAACTCTGGTTTTGATCATCTCATACAGTCACTGGTAGTCCAGTCTACCACGAGAGTAGCAAGTTAGACCATGCAACCACCACCTACTTTAAAACTGATTTTTTAGAAATTGACATTTTTCATTATTATTAAACTGAACTGAATTCTACAATTTTAGTTGGTCCCCTTAATTAGACTATTTTTTTTTAATTTCAATAAACATTTTTTGTAATCATAAATATTCTGTCTGATCAAAAAAAAAAAAGTCGTGAAAAGAGGTTTACAACAAAGTTTCTCTTAATTTTAATTATATTTATTTTCTGGAATTTTATATTCTAACTCTTGTAGTCAACTCAAAATTAGACAATTTTGCTAACTCAACTAAAGACTTTGGTTAAGCCTTGTTAAAAAAGACGCCCTTTTTATTCTTTAATTCCAAACCAACCACACTCACTCCCACTCAATATATGGAGCAGAAAAGGGAGCGGTAAGTACAGATAGAACTGTTAGTAACAGGTGACCCTATCACATATAATTACTCCATTGAACTAACGATATAAATGAAATATCTATTTTATATTACATTTTGGTACTGTCCTGAGGCACGCTTAAATTTTTGATGGTTGCCAGTAGTTAGAATTACAGATGTTTATATCAAAAATGAGTGGAGGTGGAGTAGATTAATTATATATTATTATTGAAACTTAAGGATAACTTACAGTTAAAACCATGATTTTAAAAGTATTTCATTCTATTGTTTAGTTATATATTTATTAATCTACTCCACTCATTTTTTATCATAACATTTATGTCTTTAATTCTAATTTATTGTCAAACATTAAGAACTATCTATTTGTTGTTTTTAAGTAGTATTAAAAAGTAGCTTTCTAAAATAACACTTTTAAAGTAATAAAACGATACCCATTTTAACTTAGCTAGAAATTTTAGCTTTCAACTGTTGATCTACTGATTTTGTTTTTTTTTGAGAGATCACAATGAGAGTAGAGCATTAAATTATACGCATGCGCGAGATTTAGTATGTTGACCATGAAAGTCTGGCAAGGACTATAATGGAGATATTCCACTTGACTTCACCATTAAAAATAAAACATTGTCCCAGCGTACACACTTTTGCCCTTTGTAAGGATAGTAATACGTTAAATGTAATAATTTTAACCATATTTGAGGTTATATTTTACCACGTTCTATGAATTTTAATTTGCCAAATAATTTTCATTTCATCTTTGGGTTCACGAACGCATGCGCACGATATACTGTTCATATCTTCCTATAATGACCCTCGTGTTATGTAAGAAAAAATAAATCAGGCGGGCATTAGAGTTTAGTGTTTGGTCACGTAGGCCAGTTTATTTTGATTCGACCTAAGCTGTATTATTTTAGTCAAATATATGAGAGATAATTTCGGTTTATATTGTGGTATGTGTGTTTACAGCTTAGAATCCAGTTTGTTATTTATTTTATGTTGTTTAGTTAGGTTAGGATATCCCAAAGGCAAATAATATAATTTCCAATCCAATAGGGGTTTGCTCTACAGTATTAAATGAACAAAGCCTTTGTAAGGAACTTGTTATCTTTATTTTATGTTGATAAATTTATGTGCTCCACATTTTGATTTACTGCATGGACAAAGAAACTGTTGCCATATTTAGTCTTTTATTATACCTATACCATAGTGATTTAGTATTTTGAATATCTTTGGGAAATACTCAATTCACTTTTATTGTCAAAAGATTTTGGGTATTTTTCCTCTAGGGGGGAATTCTTCCTGGACTAATTTGGGACCTGATCCACCTAGATCAAGACAGATAATATTTTTGCACAAAAATAACCCTTATAAAAATATTTGTATATATAAATAGAGTCCCATCTTTCAGGTTCTGTATCAGGAAAATGTGTAATGGTCCGTAATAGATCGACTCCTCACTAACAGATTGCACTGTTTACACAGTTTTTATCCTTAAGTCATTAGTCCTTACCACTCTAGTATTTGACTCAACTTTAATTTTAGAAGGTCAAGTCAATACAGGCGTCTAAAGACTACCAATCACAGATAAGTAAATATGTACATGTGCATTGAAATGGTAGTACCAATGTCAACCTTGTTGGTCTTGGGGTAATGTTATCGCCTCAGGACCCAATAGTCGTGGGTTTAAACATAGCTAGGATTGACAGATTTTTCTTGAGCGATAAAAATCCGTAGCACAACTTACTCCGGAGGGGAAGTAAAGCCGTTGTTCCCATGCCGACTGACGTGTAAAAATAAACCCTCGAAAGTATGTGAAAATACCTCTCTTGGCAAAATTTGTTTTAGGTCCTTTCGCTCTCGCTCACAGAAATTCTGTGTGCCTATACAACCAGTTGGCTTAGTGCACTTTAAATAGGCCCAAAATAAAAAATAAAAAAGTATGTTGGCCTACCAATGCCAGCAAAAGGATTTGTTGCTATAGAAACAAATACAAAATTAAATGATAGTTTTATGAACACAGCTATTCAGAAAGATGTTTTCGGAAAAATTTAATAACCCTTAAAAGTGTGGCATCTTACAGATATTTTTCTGAGAAATACGATGGTTCAACTTCTCATTAATATTCTTAATAACCTAGCTGCTTCAATCGTAGATCACGTCTGCTTTCACTTTGTTCTAAACAATTTCATTTGAAAGCAGTTATCAGAACGTACATAGTCTCTGACACCCATTGATTGTCAATTTCACATGATTAAGGATATGAACTGTATAGACAAGATTTCCATTTCTAAGGACCATTCCTAACTTATGGGCTCTGTAGAGGGTGGTGACCTGGTGGTCTAGGTGTCAGACTTATGTGCTGGGGTTACGGGGTTCAATCCTCGGTCCCGGCACAGATTTATCTGATTGCCAAACCCTTCCTTCACCTCTGACAAGATGTGTATTAATCACAACTTGTGAATGTGAGGAATGACAGGCCTCCGCCGTGGTTCGGATCCCACGTTAAACTGTAGGTCCTCCATTTCATCTCACAATCACCCTATCATTACACATTAGCGTAAGTGTGTTAAACCCGAACGAGTAGTAAGACGCGGTGCTAATAATAATAATCTGTAGAGGGGGCTTTTAATGGAACAAAATTATATAAGTTATAAGTTGTCATCCTATATTTATATTTGATTATTGTTGTTGTTGCAGGTTTAAGGAGACACCACTGTCTCTGAGATGATCACAATCTTTGGTGTTCCATTTTTTGGAGCATCGTTTATGCCAACATTAGTCGCTGTTGTGACAATCTATATTGCTTGGTCTTGGTTCGCAAAAAAACAAAACAGAAACAACAAAATCTGCTCACTAGAGGCTATCAACGCTGTTACCGCAGACTCTCTGAGTAGACAAGTGGTCGAGAATGGGAAGGGTCCTTTGATCTCAATTGACGACAAAGTTGGCCCTAAAAAGATTGTGGCTAAGACGAGAAAAAAATCTTGCGGCGGAAAAGGTGGTAAATGTTGCGGCAGTAAGAAAGGAAAGAGTAAATGCCTCACTATAGAAGGTGTCATAGAGAGACTTAAGGTGTTCTACGGAACACAGACGGGAAAGTCAAAGGTTTGTCCCAGACACTATTTAGTACTTTGTTAATAAAAAACAACTTAACACCGAAACTCGCTATTCATTCTAATTAGAAGTATGTACCAACTATTCTAATGTGTTAGAGATTGAATTTAAAGGAAATGTACTCAAATTTGTTGACCTCGGTGGTCTAGGGGTAAAGTGCTTGCCTCAGGACCCCATGTTCTTGGGTTCATTCTCAGCCGGGGTCTACGGATTTCTTCTGAGCGATAAAAACCCGTAAAAACTTCCTTCAGAGGGGAAGTAAAGCCCTCAACCCCATGTCGTGTACTAATATAATCAGTGATTCAGAAAGCGCGTGTTAAATAACTACCTCGAATAATTTAATACATTTTCTTATCCAAAAAAACCCAGATATTTTAAGTTTTAAAGAACGATAAAGCCACTACTTTTTTTCTAAAAGTTGTTAAACGTCTTAAATTTGATTTATTTCTGTCACTCAGGTATTTAGTACAATATTAGCAAAAAGTGCTGAAGAGAAATCGCTACCAGTGGAGCTGGTTGACCTATCTACTTATGATCCAGAAGATAAACTTACAGAAGAGGTAGGTTTACTACACATATTATCGGTAAAGCCAGGACTTTACCGATATACTTTTTTTTGTGCCGCTCATCAAAATATGTTTGGTTGGTAGCCAAAGTGAATTTCACGTAAAACGTAAAAAAGTGTTTCCTTTCACACTGAGGTGTTTTTACTCCTGAAATTAAGCTAGTCTGTAATTTTGGGGTGTTATAATCAATTAACCATAGCTTAGAAAGTGGACTTAATATCCATTTTAAAAAAAATGGTGACCTTTGTCGTAAATGCCGAGACCACACAATCTGGAGTTATTTATCTGATTTGGCTCTACTGCTAAACAGTTAAGGTCACTTATAAACATGCAGGGGCCGTGCCAATAGTTGGATCAAGATCACTCTTTGATCTCCTAAATAGTAGCCTAAAAGAACACTTGAAACTCGGGTCCACATAGTTATTGTACAAGGGAAACCTACTCGATTTGATCTGTTATGGGACATTATAACTTTTTGGTACGGATGTAGCCATGAACTGTGGGAACTGCATAGAAAGAACACTTTCTACAACTCGATTGGGTTTTTAGTTACACCACATGTAAGTCAAAAGACTTTTCACGTTGCAACCACCCCAAACTCCTGTCGCTCTTAAAGTGAACCCTCTAGACCTGCCTCCTGCCAAGTGAGTCCGTCTCAGCGTAGCTTTTTAAAAAACAACCCGCCTCGGTGGCGTAGTTGGCTAACGCGCTAGTCGTGTTGAGCCAGACCACTGAGGATGGGGAGATCGAGGTTCGAATCTCAGTCGGGTGAACTGGGGGTGGTTTTTCCTAAATGGTTTTCCACTCTACCTCCACGCAAATGCGGGTTCACTTCCTCTAAATTCAACCCTCCCAATTCCTAGCCCATTAGTTTAATTAGTACTTAAGCGTATAACCCGAATGGGTAGTAAGACGCGGTGCTAAATATTATTATTATTATATTATTATTATTTAAAAAACAATCCCACCGTTCCCTGTCCGTTATTGGGAGAAATTGGGAGAAGTTGGCTACTTCAATGTGATTATCAGCATCACCAGGGGAAATCAGATACTGAGCCTTAGGGATAGCCATGTGTTGCCTTAAGTTGACCAGCGGGGACCCCGAGGAGGCCTTCTAACCAGCAAGCCCCCCCCCCCACACACACACAGATACACCTCTCAAAGGTTTAACCACCCATTCTGCCTTCCGGCATGAAGGGCGTTGCCTGGGAGGCACCACTAGTTGGCACCAAGAGAGGATTTTCGAAAGAACAACTGGGTCAGGCCGGTCGGCCATATTCCCATTTGGGAACAGGTGCGTGTCGCTACAAGGGATCGACCAACTTGGTCGACAACCCTAAAGAGCACACAACACAAGTCTCGGTGCTACCCCCCTACAATTGATATTGTTCGAGTGGCAGCATAAAGCCCCCCCCCAAGTTAACGATAGTTGTGATCCAATGATAGCTTCAAGTAGCCGGTGAATCCACGAGTCCTTCACAAACTCTCCTTTAAACAATGATTAAAGAATACCGTTGATCATGGAACGGTTCCTATTGTTGGCATATTAATGCACTGAGTCAAATGTCCTGGTTTGGTTTTGTGTCAAGAAGTGTCATTTTTCTGCTAATTTAATTGTTTATAATTTAGTCGCAAGTGCAGGGACTGTAAACTTGTGCCTTAGAAGCCACATACGGCTATTTGAACATGTGATTGCGGCTCTTTAACTTTTAAGTACGAAGTCACATTGTCAATTTTAATCAAACTTTTTGTTTTGTATTGCGTCTTACTAACCCTTTTGGCCTATACACATATGTACTAATTACTCTAGATGTGTTAGGAAGGATGAAGGTTGAATTTAGAGGAACTGTACCTGTATTTTTGTGGAGGTAGAGGGGAAAGCCTTTTATGAAAAACCACCCTCAGTACACCCAACCGGGGTTGAACCACGATCTCCGCGTCATCGGCAGTCTAGTATATTGTGAGAGTGACGCCTTAGACTACGCAGCCACCGGAGAATGTTAATCAAACCTATTAAAATGAGTATTTAAAAAATCCTTCCCTCCGCCTTACTGCCTTCCTATCCCAGCTGGAGCTGACGTAAAAATCTTTGGATTCTTTTTTTTAACTAAATAAAAAATAGATCTTCTCTAAAAAAAAAAGTTCCCAACTCCTAGTCTAGTGCCTTGCGGCGGTGTGGTTGACGGATTGTTGATTTTTCTCTCAGACCTCAGGACAGTCGCTGTGCGTGTTTGTCCTGCCTACGCATGCAGAGGGTAAGCCGCCTGAAGCTGCGGCCTGGTTCTACAAGTGGTTACAAGAGGCAGCGCACGACTTCCGGGTGGAGAGGGCCTTACTTAAAGGCATGAAGTACGCAGTCTTTGGGCTGGGGAACTCGCAGTATGCTGATCACTTCAACGAAGTAAGGGGGAATTTAGGAGATTTTACTTAAATTTTTGTAAATTTATTTTTAAAAGAAATATGGTGGGTAAAACTTCCTTCTCCCTTTTTTTCTTTTCTTTGTCTTCCCTTACGACTTGCCCGACTCACCCAGGCCAAAACTTTTAAGGGGACAATGCCCATCAGCAGAAGTTAATGGGTCTGAATGAATCCAAAACTTGTTTGAAAAGGAGTTTTTAATAATTTGGTGTTTTTAAAGTAGGCTTACCCGCCTCCGTGGCGTAGTTGGCTAACGCGCTTGTCGTGTTGAGCTCGACTGCCGAGGACGGGGAGATCGAGGTTCGAATCTCGGTCGGGTGAACTGGGGGTGGTTTTTCCTAAATGGTTTTCCACTCTCCCTCCACGCAAATGCGGGTTCACTTCCTCTAAATTCAACCCTCCCAATTCCTAATCCATTAGTGTAATTAGTACTTAAGCGTATAACCCGATCGGGTAGTAAGACGCGGTGCTAAGTATTATTATTATTAAAGTAGGCTTAAAACAAAAAGAAACAATGGCGCCTCAGATAAATGTTCTCCTGACATCACCGAATGTTGTTTTTAGGATTATAAGAAGAAAAGAAAAAACTAGATAGTAAGTTTTGGTGACCTTATTGGTTCAAATCTCAAGATTCTTTTACCTATATCATGTTACGAAAGTAGGGGGAAAAATGCAAAGCTGTCACACACTGGGGAAACCTAAAACTTCTCTTTGTCTGCAAAACACAAGAAATTTCACACACAAAAAAATCCAAAAAAATATTGGAGTGTTTATTTAACTTTACTAAAGTAACCACTGCATGAATTTTCCAGACAAGCGCTAGCTATCCTGATTTAAAAATTACTCAAATGACTTTAAACTAATTTATCTGGAAAAATTGAAAACCTAGATAAATAGGGAATTTTGTGTTAAGAAAATAGTGGCAACTGTGAAGATGAGTTAGTGCGTGTGTATGTGTGTAATATATACATATTTTAAATCCATACATCCACTACTGTTTCCAGCCGGTGTCAGTTTTTTTTTATTCAAACCATATATATTTCCACTACCGGCTAGCTAAGCCTGTCGTAGCTTCATATGCCTTATAATATAACTTAAGACTAGGACAGGCACAACATCCAGTCCCTGGCTGTTAATTTATCACTGTGAAAGGGTAAACCCACATTTCACCAATGAATAATTATTCGGCCATGCCGGTTATTGAACCCGGGACCCTTTGCTCAGTAGATAGACACACTACTGACTGAGTTAAGGTGTTGGATAGTTAGAGTATATTATAGCTTTAAATTGGTGTATGTTTCAGACGAATCCAAGCGAGCATAAAATGTGTAGCACTAAAATAAGTACTTTTTTTTGTTAGGTTGGCAGGAGTGTGGATCACTGGCTGCACAAGCTGCAAGCTGTGAGGGTGGCCAAGCTGGGTGCCGGGGACGAAGATACTGTGGCTAGCCGCCACGGCAGTATTGAGGCAGACTTTGACGACTGGCAAAATGCACTGATGGGTTGCGTAGAGAAATGGCGGGCGAAAAGTAACTGCCGTTGCGGGGGCAAGAGTCAGCCGCAGGAAGAGAGGATTGAAGAGGTCAGATCATTCACTGCAATACACTTGTGATCTCATAGCTAAGTGCAAAGTTCACTTTTTCAATTTGAAACTAACTTAAATGAAATATATTCTTGAAGTTGAATTGAAGTAAGAATATTTTTTGTTCACTTGTCTATGTTTGTGAAAATATTATATTATGGTCTTTATGCATTAAAATCATTTATAATCTTTTTTATCACAACATGCAATTCATTTAAGTCAGATACCCGTTTCTGTGGTCGCGTGGTCTAACGCGTATTCTCGTGTTAGACTAGACTGCTGAAAACGGGGAGATCGGGGTTTGATACCGGGTCGGGTGTACTGAGGTTTTTTTCCCTAAATGGTTTTCCATTCTCCTTCAACACAAATGTGGGTGCACTTCATCGATTAAACCCTCCTAATTCCTAAACCATTAGTGTAATAATTAGTATATAGGCATATAACCCGAACGGGTGGTAAGACGCGGTGCTAAAAAATAATTAATATGTTTTTGCATGGGTAACTTCCTCCAAATTTAATACAAATGTATTAAATTTGGAGGAAGTTATAGGAAAGGTGGATAGAAACATATAAAATTATTATTATTATTATTAGCACTTCGTCTTACTACCCGTTTGGGTCATACACAAAACATATTAAAGGGACGAACACAATATGAATTTTAAAATGAAAAGTCAAACACAGTTTTAAAATAAACTAGTTTGACTGCTTCCTTCACGTTATTTATGATATTTGTTTAAATTGTTCCAGGCATCATCATGTGACTCTCAGAGCGATGCCGGAGAAGCCAGCGACAGCGAGTGGGACAGCGACCCGTCCCAGGAGGTTAAGAGCGCCGTGCTCGACATGGAAGAGTTGGGCAACTTCTCGAGTGCCCTGCGGGCCGCTCGCAAGCGCAAAGAGTCTGAAGAGTCGGAGGGGACGAGAGAGATGATAACGCCCCTGCTTAGAGAGTCGCTCACTAAACAGGGCTACAAACTCATCGGGTCACACTCGGGCGTCAAGATGTGTCGTTGGACCAAGGTCACTTTTACATTCTATTTTATATTAAAAAAAAGTCGATAAGCATGGCCTGTGCAAAGCAAAGCTTTGAAATTTCTAATTCAAATCTGAATCTTGCTTGATTTCCTTGTAGAGGCAATCATTGCCTTTTGGTCCAGTGGCAGCAATGTAAAGCCCCATCCACAGACTCCGTACCCAAAAGGTGGCTAGTACTCCTTAAGATATTGACTCCAAACTAACAGATAGCACTGTCTACATAGTCCTCCTTATCCTTAATTCCTTGGTCCTTATCACTTTAAGATTTTGACGTAACTTTAAATTTCTAAGAACTAGTCGATACGGATTGCTAAGGACTACCAATCACAGCAAAGTAAGCATGCACATCAAAATGAAAACATCAATGGCGCTATCATAGTAACTAAACAAACTAGCTTATGTTTTAAATATGTTATTTGTGACTGTACTTAACCTATCTTTCAAATGTTGCATATCCTGGACTTTTTATCAAAATATGCTGTGGAGTTACTTGTATTAATAATTATTCACCTGCGATATCATCTGCTTCACAGATGACATTTACTTGCGCCTAGCTCTAGAAAATTTTCTTTCAAAGAGTTTAATTGGATGTTGTTTTCAACGTTCTCGTTGGTCGAGTACCGTCATGCGATTACGAATACAGACTGTGTGGATGTGATTTCTATTTCTAAATACTTGAGGACTTTAAGGATGCGGAGTTTACGGACTCTGTAGATGGGTCTTTTAAGTGTGAATAGAGTAAGTAAGTAGTAAAAGTTATTTTTCATAACTTTATGTTCCAGTCAATGCTGCGGGGACGTGGTGGATGCTACAAGCATAGTTTCTACGGCATTGAGTCTCACCGCTGTATGGAGACCACTCCCAGCCTCGCCTGCGCCAACAAGTGCGTGTTTTGTTGGCGCCATCACTCGAACCCTGTTGGTACGGAATGGCGTTGGAAGATGGATCAACCAGAGGAGATACTCGAAGGGGCACTCGAAGCTCACTATAAGATGATCAACCAATTCAAAGGTGCGTTGGGTGTTTCATGCCCCTGATTTGGGGTGTCTAAACATAATACCCTCAATTTTAGGGTTGTCTGAATTCCAATTTTTTAATTCGAAGTAAAACCAAATAGAAAATATGAAATATCCTCATTGACAAATCAAAGTTTGAATATTTGTTGTTAATTGTTTTATGCTTAAAAGATATTAAATGTTCTAAGATAATTTAGAAAGTATTTACTATGGATGCGACCATTACCTCTTTGTCCAGTTGCAGCAGTGTAAAGTGTTAACTGTTTTATTTTCATTTTATGTTTCCATCCATTTTCCTGTACCTTTTTCCAAATATAAAACTTAACGATTTTATAATAAAGGAAATTGATAAAATTTATCAATTTATTTTACTATAAAATTATTTAGCCACTGGGCCACCTCAATTTTAAACATCTAACACTTAACTATTTTATTATAATAGAAGATTATGATATTTTGTTGGGTTTTTTTTCCCAGGTGTTCCCGGTGTGAAACCAGAGCGGTTGGCGGAAGGTTTCCAAGCAAAACATTGTGCACTCTCCTTGGTAGGGGAACCAATTATGTATCCTGAGATCAATAAGTTTGTTAAGTTGCTGCACCAGAAAGAAATATCTTCCTTCTTGGTCACTAACGCTCAGTTCCCTGAATCTATCAGGTAACAAAAATCTGTTATAAAACTAGAGATGTCTCAATCACATCCTTGAATCTAGAGGTAGATTTGAGGATTAAAAAACATTCCAGGTCTCAAGATTTAATACATAAAAAATAAATAAGAATGTCAAACTCGATATTCTTGATTTTCAGCTCTCAAATTCCAAATTAAAGGAAGCTCTGATTTTTAAAAAAAACTGCAAAATTTAGAATTGGGTAATTTTTTTATTCTCCCCTCGACTGGATTGTTAGTTGTTTCATTTAAGTGCTGGCAAATTGTAAATTTACTTAGGACATGGACATTTTTTATTCTAGTAATCTTGTGCACTTTTAACATGGACAATTTTTATCTTATTTTTTACCATTATTTTTTTTCCTGTAGTTATATAACAGGGTGCATCAGCGATTTCAGTTCATTCACAAATGGAATGGACCTGTTGTAAGACAGAACACCTAATAATAATACATAACTTTCTTGTTAAGTTTTCCTATAATGTTGAGGTTGGACATCCATTAAACAATATTAGGGCTATAGGGCTCATAAACAAATTCAAATTTAAAATTAAAAAAAAAACTCCTATTAATTCCAATATTTTCTTGAATCTCAGATACAATATTTTTCTCGAATTCCTGAATTTAGAGGTAAAATGCCTCCATTTTCCTCTATCCTTGCACCACTCTTTCTCCTTTAATTGCTTCCATTCTTCTTCTCTCACTTGAACACTTTCTGTTATTTGCTCCTCCCATCTCTTTCTTGGTCTTCCTTGCAGTCTTTCTCCAACATACTTAATTTCCATCATTCTCTTTGGCAACTTTTCTTTTTCCATTCATCCACAGGAATCTGTACATCTCTAATTAAAATTGAATATTATATAAACCTATTACAGAAATATTTGTTTGCTCTAATTAATCACTTACACACTAAATAATTACTTACACACTAAATAGCTATGGTATTCTAGACGAGGGGCCTGCGGAGTCCACTTTTCCAGTTTGAAGCAAACTCGAATCAAATATATGATATATTTTCTAAGCTGAATTAAATTTCAAAATTTTTGTTTTTGTTTTATGCTTTTAAAAATGTTATGTTGTGGTTATTTTTTATAAATTTATTCACTAATATTATGTTTTATTCCACACTTGTTTTTTAATACTTAGTTTTATTCTGATATATCAAAATTAGTATAGTAACTTACAATTTCATTTAAGATTTTTTAGTATGAATTTTTTATTTTTAATGTACAAAACAGCTCAGAATGGCAATAATTGATCATAAATTGAGTATCTTTGATGGAATTTATTTTTCTTGGTGAAGCTTCATAGTCCAACGCCTTAGCTCAGTCGATAGCGTATCTGTCTAATAGGCTTAGGACACCGAGCTCGATTCCCGGAATGTTCAAAAAATTTATCATTGGTGATATGTGTGTTTACCCTTTCCCAGTGATGAATTAACAGCCGGGGGACTGGATGTTGTGCCTGTTATCTCATAAGACACATGAAACTACGACAGACCTAGCAAGTTGGTAGTGGAAAATATATCGCTTGAATAAAAAACTGCCGCAGGCTGGAAACAGTAATGAATGTAAAAAAGCTTCATAATTGTCGAAGCTGGAATTTTTTTGGTATCTTAGTCGAAGCAAAGTTGAAGCACTGACCTAGCTCTAACATATATTTATTCTTTCCTCAGAGAAATGAGTCCTGTGACACAGCTCTATGTCAGTGTTGATGCCAGCACCAAGGACAGCCTCAAGAAGATTGACAGGCCATTGTTCCGAGATTTCTGGGAGAGGTTTGTCGACAGCCTAAAGGCCCTTTCGGAGAAGGGCCAGAGAACAGTTTATAGATTGACGCTTGTGAAGGCCTGGAACGTAGACGAACTGGAGAACTACGCCAAGCTGGTCGAAATTGGCAAGCCGGATTTTATCGAAGTGAAAGTGAGTCTTTTTTTTGGTAAAACGATTAACGCTACAATAAATGGTCTGTAATGACTGACCTATTTAAAACAAATACAATGAAAGCTTTTAAACGTGGACACCTTCCGGGATTAAAAAATTATCGGTAGTAAAGAAGTATCTGTTATTTAGAAATATAATAAAAACTCTACTGCTTGAACATGGTCTATATGGACCTGTATATTAAGGCTAGAGATAGGTCAAATCCACTATTTCTCGAATCCAAATCTACATTTTATTTTCGAATCTCTATTCCTAATCCTAGCAAATTATTAGAAATTTTAATGATTTACAAATAGACCTACATCACACAATATAGGCCTAAAATGTAAATTAAGACTGATTAAGTTGTGCTTTTCAAGTAGGCCTAACTAAGTAATTTTTGAATTCAAAATATTATGCTTTGTTTATGAGGAGAAAGATTCGACCATCGAATCCAGTAAAACACTGTATCCTTGAATCTCGAATACTTGTCAGGATTCGGTGGATTTGAAGATTCGAGTGGCCCATCTCTAATTAATGCCCTTGACCCTGTCGAGTGCGAGTCTAAAACTTATTTTGAGGGATGGTGGGTGGGAGGGTGAAAGGTGTGGTGTGGCTTCACAACCGACCAAAGTATCCTTCCATGACAACAAGACCAGATGGATCACGGAAACCGTAGTAATCGGACATGTTTTGCGGAAAAATCATATGTTTGGAAATATCAGTTTTCTCGAGAACGAGTGAAATTTTTATGTTAATATTTTCAACACCCCTTCTAAGATAATGTATCGATGTTTATTAATTATTACATTTTTTTTTGTTATGAAGCCGGCAGTTTTATATTGAATAATGTTCATTTTATCAATATTTGATCACTGTTAAAATTATAAAGGAGGTGTATGTATAAAAAGTATAACTTAATCAACATGTGTCTATCATTGAACAAACTGTTTCTGAAAAGAAAATTGCAAAACAATAAAAAATTCTTGAAGATAACCGTTTGTTCCCATGGCTCTGCATTTCCACGCCAAATGAAAAGGGCCAATCGCCTTAACCACAACAATCTAATTACTACACTGTGCAATATTGTATGCAGGATAATATGACGAATTAATATTGTATGTAGTTTACTGTACATATTGTATAACTTAGTAGACAAAACAATACACAAATAAAACTAAAGGTGAACAGTAGGCCTTCTGTACTGTATATATGTGCACAAGCACAGAATAAACCACTGGAACAAACCTTGCTGATGGTTCGGAAGGGGAAGGAGGTATGACCTTGAAGTACCTTAGTCATCATCATCATCATCATCATCATCATCAACTGTTTCCAGCTTATAGTTGGGTCACTTAAGTAAAAATCTTCCTCTATCCCTCCACCATTCTTCCTCCTTTAATTGTTTTCATTCTTCTCCTCTTACTTGAACACTTTCTGTTATCTGCTTCTCACATCAATTTCTTTGGCTTTCCTTGAGGTCCTTTTTCCTACAAAATTCATTTCCTTAATTTTCTCTGGCATCCTCTCCCTCTCCATCCTCATTACATGCCCATACCATCTCTGTCTTTCTTCCTCTACTATCTCATGTACTCCAACATCCTCATTAGATGCCCATACTCTCTCAGTCTTGCTTCCTCTACTATAGAAGTCATTACTACATAGGGTATTTTAGAAACTTTCCATAGAAGGGAAAAGCTGGACTGTTCACACTTCGAGCGAGATAATGGCATTACTGACATTCCTACGGTAAAATAATCTATATTGGCTGCTCTGTTTCAATTTTTGTCTGCTGTTAAGAGATTGTTATACCTAATTGTCAATATTTTTTTATTAGCAAAGTTTTGAAGCTGGAATTTGTTTCAGAACAAAGTCAAATCTGATGTTCGTTTCGAAGCCAAGTCGAAGTTTCGCATGTCCCTACTGAGTTTTCCGCCTTTCCTGTACCTACCTCCAAATATAATAAAATACAATTCTAAGGTATAGAAAGAAGTTACATCATAATTTGGTGCTTTGTTTACAGGGCGTCACGTTCTGCGGCACATCAAAAGCGAGTAACTTAACCATGGAGAATGTTCCGTGGCACGAAGAAGTGGTGAGCTTTGTGCAGAAGTTGGCAGACCTGCTTCCAGAATACGCTATTGCTTCCGAGCACGAACACTCGAATTGTGTTCTTGTGGCTCACAAAAAGGTAAATCTCTATTTTAACCTTTTCGATTTAAGCAGAATACCTTGTTTTGTTATACTATCTGCATTTAACTAAACAAATGAGATGCAAGAAATAGAGCTGTATTTGCTTGGAGGGAGAATGGTAAACCATTTAGTAAAAACACACCCACATTAGTATCGGCTGAGTTTCAAACCCTAACTTCTCCCTCACTGTAAAACCTGACTAGAAGTTTGACGTTTAATCTGTGTACCCATTGTTGCGTGGTATTTCTGGGTATGGATAACTTTATTTTGGTTATGTCCTTTAACAAATATTGTGTTTGATTTTAGTAGAGATATTATTTTCAATTCATTTAAGTTTCAATTTTCATTTTAATTTTTTTTTCCATTACTGCATCATACCACCTGTTCAGGTTATAACCATATGATAATTACTCTAATGGGGTAGGTATGACGAAGGAAGTATTTTAGAGGTAATCTACCCACATTTGCGTGGAAGGAGAGTGGGAAATCATTTAGAAAAACCCACCTCTAGTAGGTGCGACTGGGATTCGAACTCTGATCTCCTGTCATCAGAATGCCAGTCTAACACGAGAGTGACGATGCCTTAGAGCATTCGGCCACTGAAGATTGCTTATTTTAATCTACTTACCCGCCTAGGTGGCGTAGTTGGCTAACGCGCTAGTCGTGTTGAGCTCGACCGCCGAGGACGGGGAGATCGAGGTTCGAATCTCGGTCGGGTGAACTGGGGGTGGTTTTTCCTAAATGGTTTTCCACTCTCCCTCCACGCAAATGCGGGTTCACTTCCTCTAAATTCAACCCTCCCAATTCCTAATCCATTAGAGTAATTAGTACTTAAGCGTATAACCCGAACGGGTAGTAAGACGCGGTGCTAAATATTATTTAATCTACTTAAATTATATTTGATAGGCCTTTGAATTCTTAAGGATATTTGAGATTCAAATCTTTAAAATAAAATAATCATTTTTGCAAGTGAAATTTGTTTTAGTGCTCTAATACTGCTTATTTATGGTTTAGAACAACCATCATCATCATCATCACTGTATTTACTTTTATTTGTGCTCTTCCATTTTCCTAATATTCTATCATTTTATTTATTACCTATCATCACCATCAACTGTTTCCAGCCCGTTGGTGAGTCAGTTTAAAAAAAATGCCTCTATCTTCCTCTATCCTTCCACCACTTTTTCTCCTTTAATTTCTTCCATTCTTCTCCTCTCACTTGAACACTTTCTGTTAACTGCTCCTCCCATCTCTTTCTTGACCTCCCTTGCGTTCTTTTTCCCACATACTTCATTTCCAAAATTTTCTTCGGCATCCTCTTTTTTTTTTTTTACATCCTCATTACATGTCCATACCATCTCAGTCTTGCTTCCTCTACTATCTCATGTACTCCAACATCCTCATTACATGCCCATACCATCTCAGTCTTGCTTCCTCTACTATCTCATGTACTCACACATCCTCATTACATGTCCATACCATCTCAGTCTTGCTTCCTCTACTATCTCATGTACTCCAACATCCTCATTACATGACCATACCATCTCAGTCTTGCTTCCTCTACTATCTAATGTACTCCAACATCCTCATTACATGTCCATACCATCTCAGTCTTGCTTCCTCTACTATCTCATGTACTCCAACATCCTCATTATATGACCATACCATCTCAGTCTTGCTTCCTCTACTATCTCATGTACTCCAACATCCTCATTACATGACCATACCATCTCAGTCTTGCTTCCTCTACTATCTCATGTACTCCAACATCCTCATTACATGTTCATACCATCTCAGTCTTGCTTCCTCTACTATCTCATGCACTCCCTGTATCCCTACTCCTCCCCAGATACAGTAAAACCTTGGATTGCGAGCATAATTCGTTTCGTAAACGTGTTCGTAATACAAAGCACTCGTATATCAAAGCGCATTTCCCCCATAAGAAATAATGGAAACTCAGATGATTCGTCCCACAACCCAAAAATATTTAATCTACAAATGATTAATACCTTTTTTTATTTTCGTTATTTAAATGTAACTGTACTGTAATCGAATTTATTAATTAAATTTAATCGTGAATGGTGTGAGGTAGATGAGAGAGAGAGAGGAGAGGAGGAGGTTGGTTATAGTTTAGGTCGACTTTCACTGTCACTAACGGAATCACTGCTATATGTTGGCTCACTGGAATATTTTTCTTTTTTGTGCGACTTTAACAAAGAACCTACCCAATGAAACTGCTCGTATTGCAAGATATCGCTCGTTTATCAAGTTAAAATTCATTGAAAATTTTTGCTCGTCTTACAAAACACTCGCAGACCAAGTTACTCGCAATCCAAGGTTTTACTGTAACTTCACTCCTAATCCTGTTTCTCCTTGTGACGGCTAACATGCTTCTCCCAAACCTCGTTCCCATGTCCTCCATTTTCCTAGTCTCTCTTAGATTCATTATCCATGTTTCTGCTGCATGTGTGATAACAGGTACAATAGGTTCAGAACCAATTATAATATACCCTTAACAACCAGACCCCAGACCAGTAATTTAACACTTAACTGAATGTATGAATGTTATAATGAATGGATTACAAAAAAAGAATGTTAACATTTAGTTAGTTTTTGTATTTTTTACTATTCTATTATATTTATATTTCCTTTTATGTTCATAATTTTTTTCAAAAATTTTGATTTGGTTCTCGAAGATAATTTGGAGATTCGGATTCGTAAAATAGTGTTGTTTCAAAGAGAGAAAAGAGTATTTAATCAAGGATTTTTGTTTTTTTGTTTTTTTCCCCTCAAGTTCCAAGTGGATGGGGAGTGGTCGACTTGGATTGATTACGACAAATTCCATGAGCTTGTTCAAAAGTTCTATTCAACCGATGGGGAGTCTAGCTTCACTGCATTGGTAACTATGGTTTTGTTTTCATTTTTCTGGAGACATTTTCTCAATTCGAATATTTTAAAATGAAAATGGTTCAAATTGACTCAGTGTTTTATAATGAATTATTGTTATCACATCCAAAAATTATTAATGATGTAATTTTTTTTTTTAGTTGAGTCCTAATAATGTCTGGATCACATGTTAATATGATTAAGTCAAATAACGGTTTTATGTTAATTTATTTAATATTAAATTATTCACTTGTTTGACTTTTAGATTCGAATTTTGAATTAAACTCCATTGAATCCGAATTGAAGATCCAAACTTTTGAATCTAATAAAAATCTTTCAAATATATTCATAATTAGGATGACGAGAATCACTTTTTTTATTTCGGGACAAGAACGGGATGGGAAATGATCAAAATTTTAAAATTTACTCTTTAGAATAATCTTAGATTTAAAATATATGGATTTCTAAACTAATATGACCAGACATGTTAAAAGTTATAAAATTTAAACCAGCTTCGGTAGCTGTATGGTGTAAGGCATAGACTAGACTACCAATGACGGATATATTTAGTTTGATCTTGGTCGAGTATACTAAGGGTGGTTATTCCTAAATGGTTTCCCACTCTATCCACGCAAATGCAGGCACACTTCTAAATTCAATCTTCCTCATTCCTAACACAGTATAGTAATTATACATAGGCGTATAACCGGAACAATAAGACGTGGTGCTAAAAATAAACATAGTAAAATAAATAGAAGTGTGCGCAACTAGCATTTTTTTTAATCAAATCAACAAACAAATTTTGAATTAATATCAAAGAATACAATTAATAAAATGGTTAATTTTAGTAAATTTTAATGGAAATTATTTTTACTAGTTAATTTTGTTTGAAAATTGTGTTTTATATTCAATTGTTTGCATAGTGCAAAAAATAGTACAAAACATAATGTTTGGCACCTTTTCAATTTACTCTAAGTATGAAACTGCAAAATATTATCTAGGTTTGAAACCTCTTAAAAGTTACTTTTTTTAAAATGTTATCTCTCTCTAGGTTTGACACCCCTCAAAGGTGATTGTTTAACACCCCTTATACTCTACTCCCTGTCTAGCTCACCAACAACAAACATGCTGATCCCTCATAAATGGTTGACCTTGGCAAGCTACTGCCTCCCCCCCCTTCCTCCCAGTTCCACACCCCAAAAGGTGGTAGAATGTATTTCTGTCCTTCTCTAAATCTTTCAAGCTCTTCCACTTGCTGAACCTAACTAACTTTTGATAGAGAGAGCGCAATAAGTCACACGCCTCCCCAACTTGTTTGTCTTTCTACACGTGGTAAAATAACCGCCTCCCCAACTTGTTTGTCTTTCTACACGTGGTAAAATAACCGCCTCCCCAACTTGTTTGTCTTTCTACACGTGGTAAAATAACCGCCTCCCCAACTTGTTTGTCTTTCTACACGTGGTAAAATAACCGCCTCCCCAACTTGTTTGTCTTTCTACACGTGGTAAAATAACCGCCTCCCCAACTTGTTTGTCTTTCTACACGTGGTAAAATAACCGCCTCCCCAACTTGTTTGTCTTTCTACACGTGGTAAAATAACCGCCTCCCCAACTTGTTTGTCTTTCTACACGTGGTAAAATAACCGCCTCCCCAACTTGTTTGTCTTTCTACACGTGGTAAAATAACCGCCTCCCCAACTTGTTTGTCTTTCTACACGTGGTAAAATAACCGCCTCCCCAACTTGTTTGTCTTTCTACACGTGGTAAAATAACCGCCTCCCCAACTTGTTTGTCTTTCTACACGTGGTAAAATAACACGCCCCCAACTTGTTTGTCTTTCTACACGTGGTAAAATAACCGCCTCCCCAACTTGTTTGTCTTTCACACGTGGTAAATATAACCGCCTCCCCAATCTTGTTTGTACTTTCTACACGTGGTTAAATAACCCCCTCCCCAACTTGTTTGTCTTTCTACACGTGGTAAAATAACCGCCTCCCCATCCCAGCCACCAAGTTTGCTAAATAACAAAGAAGAAGAAGAGACTCTACAAAAGAGATTAACAGTGATGAGTCAGCAGTAACTTCTAGAACACGAGCGCTGTTTCCTGGAGTACTGTGTTTTGTTTCCCACCGAAACTTTTCGGGGAAAAGGGTCAATCCCGCCCGACCTAGGGAATAGATAAATTCCCGGGGGTTCGGGATCTCGTCCACCCCTCTTCAAAGTTTCTAATCAATATGAATCCTCATGTCAAATTTGTATTTGAAAAGAAATTTTAGATTCATATTCTTGAAAAGGATATTCGACTATCTAAATTTTTCAAGCCAAGCTTAAAATAGACAGTGGGCTCAGTATGGGCAAATATGGTATATGGCTTGCAATTTAAAAATCAGTCTCGACTCAAAACTTGGGCAGCTTTATAAAAAGCTCGCTCAAGACCAACTCGAATTTAAAAAAACTTGAGCATTGCCGATCTTTAATTCTTGAAAAATAGGATTGAATCAATTTTTACATTTTTAATTGTTGGTTTACAGGACTACATGAGGAAAACACCTGATTGGGCGGTGTATGGATCCTCTGAACAAGGGTTTGATCCAGTCGAGACACGATGGCACCGCAAGAGTAACACCACGAAAGATATATCAGGCTGCTGATATAACATACACCTGTGATAGGAAAATGTTACGAGTTTTCTAAGTATATTAGCGTGTGTTTGTGTGACGTAGGCTACTTCATTTAGTTAGATATGTGTGAACATTTGTGTGTGTTAGTAATTTATTATAGTGGGCTGCTTTATTAAGTGTAATCCAATTTTATATTAATTATTACAAAATAAAAACACCATTTTTAGTTCAAAATCAGTGTAACATTTTAAATTGATCGCTTAATAAATTAAATTATGTAACTATTCAAGTAATTTTAATATCTTAAGTTTGGGTTATACCAGGGCTATGGAGTCTGAAGCAATTTTGGGTGGATTCGGTAAAAATGTACCTATTCCGGTTTCAAAATAAAAACTTATAATGATATATGGTAAATATATTATTTTTATTTTATACCTTTTTTTTTATTCATTAGGACCAGTGTTTGGGAGAAATTAAAGAAGGAAGAGTTGTGGAAGGTTAGAGGAAGATGGATAGTTTACTAAATTGATCCAGCCATAACTTCAAATAGTTGATGATGATGATTTGTAATTTGGATCAACAAATGTATTTAAATATACAGGTACAATGTCAAAGAAGCTTCCCATGAAGTAATCTGTGTTTGAGCATTTTACTACAGTAAATTTGTTTTTAATTATTAATATAAATTAGCTATTTATATTGGAGTCGGGGTCGGACACCAGAAAAATAGGCCAGTCGAAGACTTGATGTATCGACTCCACAGCCCTGGCCTCTACTATTATTTGTGAATGAGACCTAGGTCGATTGCTTGATTGATTGATATTCTTAAAGAGGCAGCCATGACCTTTTTGTCCAATGGCAGCAATGTAAAGTGTGAACTGTGTTCTTCTTTTCATTATAAAAGCCATATTGTGTTCGTTCCCGAGGTCTACAGTTTTCTGGCAAGTGTGTAGGCCTTACCCTCCTATCCTCCTTTCAATGTTTAATTTAATACAACTGTTGGGCGCCATTTTTCATGGAAGGCCAAGAGATGGAAGAACAGATAGCAGAAAGTGTTCAAGTGAGAGGAGAAGAATAGAGGAAGATGAAGGCATTTTACTAAATTGACCCGGCCACAGGCTGAAAACAGTTGATGACGAAGGTGCCATTTTACTTTTTGTCTGTTAAACCTTTTAAAAAAAAACATTTAAGATGAGCTATCACTCTCACAGGCAGATTGTTCTTGTTCAGAAATTAAACTCTTGTTCTTAGTTGTAGCTGTAGCTGATCTTTAAAATAACTATGAGCTTTAGGTAGTCCTAAAAGTTATTTTTGATATTCATATTTAAAAAAAAACCTTTTTTGTTTGTTTCCCTTCATGTCAAAATTCGATTTGCGCGTTTCACACTCGGTCCTGACTAGTTCTGATAGAATGAAAACTAGGGTCGAAGGATTGGTCAGTAACAATCCATTTTCTTAGAGAGGCAGCCATTAACTTTGAACGAATGAAAAATACTATTAACTAACATTAGATACAAACTTGACATTGACCTCTTTGTCCAGTGGCAGCAATAGTGTGAACCGTGTTTTATTTTAAAAGCCATATTGTGTTTGTCCCTTTTATATGTTTCTATCCACCTTTCCTGTACCTTCTTACAAATATAATACGATTACATCATAAAGCTAATAGAGGTTTTCCTTATAGAGATATTTAGTTTATAAAGGAAAGGTCAAAATAAATAAAGTAAAATATTTATGTTCAGAGTTATCATGAGTTACAAAAATTCTTCTGTAATGAATGTCATTAAATGCATTTTTTTTGAATTATTTAATAATATAAACATTTTTTTTACACTTAGTTATACTAAAAAAAGCTTGTAACAGTATGAACTTTCAACACAGATTAATAACAATATTTAAAAGTATATTTACACATCAGATGAAATTAATTCTGAAAACTTAAAATAATGTACTTAACCACTCTATAATGTCCCACTTTAGTCGTTTACTTGTAAAGTGTCATGCAGCATGTGTGATGTCATCAGTCGTCGGTAATTTGTAATGCATTTACAGGCTTTAAGGTGGATATGTAGGAGACGCGAGAAAAGGCCAGTGCTTTGGCAGTTTTTTATTCCATCCCACCTTAAATATTGCACTACAGAAATTAAGTCAACAATTTTTATACTTATACAATTTAACTGACATTATAGAATGTTCGTAATAATAGCGTAAACATTTTTACCAGGCCTTCAGCATATTGTACCGCTACCCATAGGAAGTTGTTTTACTATTTAATAAAAGCCACGAATGAGCGGTTAAATACAATAATATTATTAATAGTAACATTCACAATCAAATTATTGCATTAAATTAGTAACAAGTAGAGCTAAAGTCTGTTCAGCGTAGGAATTGTTTTCTGAAAGGCCTTTTTACCTACCAGAAAGCTATTATATATTAGGATATTGGTAGGAAAAAAGACCTTTCAGAGAGTAATTCCTACCGTGAATGGTGTATAGATGCGTACAATGTTTACAAATAGCAGACACACATTCAATATACAACACCTGTGTTGTTTTGAATTCATTTTTCAGAATTATCTTTACATCTTAGTAAATATTTTTGAAGTTAATATATTTGACCTAATAGAGCAACGGCTAAAGAAAAAAAAAGTTTATTGACATGTTTTTTCCATGAGCAAAGTACGAGAATTACTAGGAAAGCTCAGCCCAGAGTTGAATAACAGGAAGAGGGGGTACCTGGGAAATTTTGTAGCGTGAGGCCCATGAAAAGTTCTCGGAATACCTATGTCCTGGATACAATTAGGTCGACCCTGCCATTATTAGGACCCCAGATTAACTGTCATGAGAAGGAACAGGATAAGGAATGAAATTATCCACGAAAGATTGGGAGTTGAGGAATACTTGAGATAGTAGAGCAAGCAAGACTGAGATGGTATGGACATGTGATGAGGATGGAAAAGGAAAGAATCCCAAGGATAAAGTTTTAGTTGAAGTTTGAAAGACTTCTGGAGAGATCAAGGAAGAAATGGGAGAAGCAGATAACAGCAATGTGCGGCTGAGAGAAGAATAAGGAAGGAATAATGTTGGAAGTAAAGAGGAAGGATTAATTTGACTAAACTGACCAGGACACAATCTTGAAACAATCACTGATAATATTGTTTCCAAATTTTACCTGTTTTAACTCTGCTCTTAAAACTTTGTATGATTTTATATTTTTCTGTCCCACAAAAACTTAATTTCTTCTCTAATAACCAAGTTGCACAAAAACTTTGAAACTCACCGATGGGAATTAAATGATTGGTTTCTTCTGTAGAAATGGAAACATTTTTTTCCAATTATTTCTTGGCTGCTGCTCTGTAGGATTGGGATCGATTAAATGTGACGTGCTCCATTTCTCGTCAAACGCGGGCGCTGGCCGCCGACTCTCTGGTTGTCCGCCACGTACTGAGAGCTGTGGTACTGTGGCTTTCTCTCCCAAATCTTCGGTATTTGTTCTTTCCCCTTTGACTGTCGAAAGTAGCTCGGATAATGTTCGAAAGCCGTGACTGGTGGGGAGACGTTGCGTCCGAATCTAGCTTCCGGGTAGTAGTCTGTTATACTTGCCGATTCTTGATTGCCTACTTGATATTTCTGATGGTTAGAAAAAACTTGCGAGCGATTCAAATAGTCCTTGGTAACATTTGACTCGTTTCTTCTATCGAATAAAGATTCGAATAAATGTTTGTTTTGAGACTTAAAATTTTGACTTTTAAGTTTTGGAGAAAATTGAGAAGTGAAACTTATCTGTGAATAACATTGTGTCGGGCTTGGCGGTGATGGGTAGTTTGTCGGGTTTGTATCGTATTGCGAAACAAGTGGTGTTCTTTTCTCGTGGGAAAAATGGTTAAGTTTTCATTTGGTTTGTGAGAGCTTCCACTAGGACATGACCTTGCCCCTATTCGCCAGCCTGATGGGAAGTTGAAATAGAGGACGATGTTGGGTGGTACCCGTGAATCTCTGCCGTACTTTGATCTACGTTTCTCTCGTCCTCTGCGAATATGTCCGGAGAAATACAACCAAGTGCATTACTTTTTGAGAAACTCTTGATTGGTGTTTGTGTCGCAAAAAAACATGTTTTCCCCAGTTTTGTCACTCGCAGTACCAAAGTTATCTTGATTTTGACGTTTTGTCTCAAATGATGTCACACACCTACGGAATTTTGGATTTACCGATTGAGTTATCTGTGGTGGATTTTTATATTGTGCTTGATCCTGGTGTCGCGAGGTTACCACTTGTTTATGATCATTTTCAAAAACAGGATCTTCTACAAAACTGTCCGATTCGGCTGAAGAATCCGAGACTAGGAACGGTGCACCGCGCAGCGCAATTTTGATTATGTCATTTTCACATCTTTTCCTTTTCTTAAATTTTTGTTTCAAACCTTTCTCCACTAGTTTGTTTTTTCCTGCCATTTTAAACACGAAACGATTTGACTGCACCATTTCCATCGGTACCATATTCTTTTGTTTGCTGCGAGAACTTTTCTCTTCCATGTCGCTGTCTTCGTCAGTGCAAAAGTTTGTGTCCAGCAACCCGTCAATTCCTAGGTCAAACTCAGGAATACTCTTCTCAACTATTGAACTGTTTTGATTGGTTACCAGAATCTGTTTTTCTCCACTAGTCTTAGGTTCAAATAGTTTAGTTTGATTGTACATACTTTGTGGCGGTATTGGCGGTTCTGACACATCTTTATTATGTGTTTGTTGCTGTGGTGCAATAATGGCACTTATATTATCTTCATGCCGATCATCTATTTTACTTTCATGCTCTGATCTTTCATAATTTAACTCATTACAATCAGTTTTCGCAGTGTGTACATTTTCACCAAGAAATAGATCATCTGTCGAACGACCACAATTAACATAATTATTTGTTTTTCTTTCGTTTCCATGTCTTTGACATGTATCATGTTTTTCTATTATGTTCATATGTTGCTGCTGTTTATCTGTCAATGTATATAACTCATTAATCCTGTGATTTAGATTATGAGAGCTGCCGTCATTTGTTTTGATTGACTCTAGTATAAATGTATCGGTTACAGATTTACTCTTATTTATCTGGGTGTCTTCAATCTCCATTCCCTCCATACCATTATTCAATTTGCATGTAGCGATGTTTCTAGGAATAGAGTTTTTAGTTTCGGTTGTGGTACTATTGGCGACTGTCAGATCATGTTTAGATTCTTCATACATATTACTATTGCCTTTATAGTGTAGCTCTTTGTTTGAGACAAAGTCTGCTTTGTTTAATAATGTCGGAGGATTTATGTTTGTGTTTACTGCATTTGTCCTAGTGGTTACCTTTTCTCTCGTGATATTACTTTCATAGTTGCTCTCAGTTGTCTGTCCACCACGTTTGGCATGTGTCTGATCACCTATTTTAGTGAGCTGTTCTTCCAGGTTGAAGTCTTCCTTCTTGGGCATATTCTCATATTGATAAGCAAAAAATAATTTACCGAATATTGGGTAGTAATGTTTTGGTAACGTTTTTGTTAAGTTAAGCTGTTTTTTATTTCGAGGCGAGCTCAAAATTTGAGCTGTATCTGGTTTGTTTTGAACACTTGGTTCTTTTATAGGTTCATGGTTTTTGCATAAAGGGAGCTCGGTTTCGTTGTGCTTGTCCGGATGCGGTGTGTTGTTTCCATGCTGGGCGTTTTCACAAATTTTTTCACTTTGATAGTTGATTGTTTGGGGTTCTTTGAGATCATGTTCAAACATTTGAGGGCTTGAAACAAGTGGTTGGCGTTCCCTTGCCACTGATGCCTGTCTGCTACCTGTTCTTTGGTACTGAATGACTCCCGACTCGTTGTGTTGGCTGGTATTCAATTTCACTTCGTTTAAGTCTTTGTACAACTCGTTTGTAAGACTGGTGGAGTTTTCAAGCGAGCGTTTAGTGTCTGGTGGAATAGTCGTCTCCTTATTTGTGAGTACGCCATCTTCTTTACATTGCGATTCCATAGTTGAATATCCCATAGTTGGTTCATTTAGTTTTTCCTTCATTGTATACTCAATTAGTGTTTGTTCATTAATGTTTGTTTTAATTTTTTTAACACGCACATCATCTGGAAATGTTTGCAAATTTGTCACATTACTTTCAAAATCGTCTTTTTGCGAGCATTCAACGTGCGAGGAATCTAACCTAATAGTTTCGTTCGTTGAAAAACTACCGTAGTAATTGCATTGCAGATTCTCGCGAGGAGCTGAAAATTCTACAGACTGTTCATTTGACGTTTCTTTAGCGATGGATTCAGATATATTGCCTTGGATAGTAAGCTCATTTGTAAGCGCTGTTTTTTCACTTGCTTCCAACGGCACAAGCCGCTGCTTCCTCAAAGGACTATACTGAAACTTATTTAAGCCGACGTGAGTGGAATTTTGTGCTGGGTTGGTTTTCAATTTCATGCCAGGTAGGTTGTACATACTGGCATGCTTCTCTTGGATTTGCTCGATAAGTGTAGGCTTTTTAAGTTTTTTAGGTTTCTCCTCCGTGTCGGTCAGAATAAGCTTACTTTGTTTTGATTTTTGGGTTTTCTCAATTGTTACTTTCAGGTTCTGCTGAAAATGTTTCAAGTTTGATACTTTTACCGTTGCACTCACATCTAATCCGATCCATTTCTCGCTCAAAAGATTTGCGTATACTTCTTTGGCGTTATTTTGATTCACAGAGAAGACTAAAATAGGAGACAGGACCATATCAACGGTCCTTATTCTCTTGTTCAGGAGAAGCCTGTTTTCAGAATCTCCCACCAGTAGAGTAAAGCAATGCTCGTTTGACGACATGTTGACCTTTAGAACTAGCTCTGGGTTCAACAGTTTAACTGTGACCGTCATCCTAGTAAACTGTTGGTCTGAGGCCTCCAGATCCAGGCTGAAGTATGGTAAGCCTCTCACCGCTTCCTGTATTCTGTTCCCCATCGGAGGAGGACGATTCAGGATCCTCTCCAAGTCTCGCGGGTTACTCTCCACGATGGCCCGGAAACTGGTCTTGCCGTTTTTGGCGAGTAGCGACGAGAGGGTGGGGCCGATTCTTTCCAACTGTCGGGAGACGTAAGGGGTATTCTCCCAGAGCTTGCGATAGAAACATTTTGCGAGTATGATGGCGCTAAGTAAGGATTGATATTTAGGCTGCTGGTTCAAAAATTGTACCAAACACTTGGAAACACGTTCACCAGCTCTGACGATCTTTGTGGCGTCTTGATTCAGCGAGGTGTCGTGAATTTGTAAACCCCCAAACACGGCTTGGATGAGGCAATTAACCTTCATGTCTCGTGTTTTAATTCTTCCTGGTAGAGGAAATCTTATACATTCTTGGTCTTTAGTTTTATTGAGTGCGTTGAGTGTCTTTTTATCGTTCACACGGAGCTGAACGTCTGAGAACTCGTGACATTCTGACAATAGGGACAGGAGTTCTTGGAGTTTCTCTGAGCCGCATACTTTAGCAAATATTTTCATACTTTCGAATGCCAAGTAGTATCGCGCCATTAAACATCCAGTTTCTGTTGGAGAGATGTTGATCAAATCTATGGTTATGAGTTTAGCTTTCGACAATTCGTTCAACTCTATCAAACACATTTGCTCCAATTTGTATTCTATCCCTCTCTTATCCAAGTTTGCTGGGAAGCCATAGTGTCTTGGGTTACTTAAAGCCCTCACATACAAAAATGTGGATCGTATCCAGTCCATGGCGACTGCGTGCTCGGTTATAGTTTGGAGCACAACCTCCGCGTTGAGGTGCTCAGTCAAGTGCCGGTGCAGACTGCTCTCCACCAATTCCTTCCCGTCCACCAGCCTCTCGTAGCGATGCTTGGTGTTCTCTTTAGTCATGATAACGGCAGTGGCGCTTGTATCAAACTGTGGGCGACCGGCCCGACCGATCATTTGTAGTACCTGAGTTTCCGAGTATTCCTGATATCCGCCGTAGACATATTGCTGAGTCGACTTTATGATAACAAGGTGAGCCGGCAGGTTAACGCCCATTGCCAAAGTACTGGTGGTGACGAGAACCGGTAAACACCCGCTGTGGAAGACTTGCTCTGTAGCGCTTCTATCCGCAAGGTCCATACCGGCGTGGTGGTATCCTATACCGCCTTTCAAAAGTGCTTTCAATTTGTTTTCTTGGATGAGATTCGCTGCTAACGCCAATTTCTCTCTTTGCTCTTGATTGAATTCGAAAGTGAGTTGCTGAGCGAGAACGGACGATGTTTGCTGAACGCCTTTCCTCGTGCTGCAGAATATTAATGTGGGCTTCAAGTCAGAATATTTAATCAAAATAGGTTTCAACTTGTAGCTCAACCCGATGTCAAACTGAAACGGCGATGCGGTGGTACAAGGGTACCCTATGACGACTTTGTTTAGTTTGACCGGCCTTAGTTCGTCGCTTATCTTGTAATGCTTGGCGGGGCTGTCGTCACATCCCAGCCATTGCGCCACGTCCTCCACGTTAGGTATAGTCGCTGACACTGCGATAAAGCGCAAAGGCAGGAAGGTGTGACTGGGCGTGTGACGATCGAATCTCAGCGTTTTCTGGACTGTTTTCATGCGGCTCACCACGGCTTCCAGTGTGGCTCCGCGCCGTTCTTCGTTCAGCAGGTGAACCTAAAATTTATTAATTAAAGTTAAAGACAGGTCGTTATTTCAGAGTTAATTTAATTCTGATATTTCTATAAAATGTCAACCTTATCTCGACTTGATACATGTTTCATATCTAGAATTAAAACAGTTTGAATGATCAAGAACAACTTATTACTTTGACTGAGCAAATTATTCATTTTTTATGATAATTAAGGTTTGATGTTTCAAATAAAAACAATAAGTAGGTCAAATCCACTTTTTTTTTTAGTCCAAATCTTCATTTTAATATGAACAAAGAAGAAAATAAAAGTATTATAGAATAATAAATATTAGAAATAGTCACTAAATGTTAACATCTTTTGCTAAAATGCATTCATTATAATATTCATACATTCATTTAAGGGTTAAATTAATGCTCTGGGGTCTGGTACATCTTAACCGCTTCAAGTTTCTGCATAGTTAATTTTAGAAAATAAGAAATTATACACTCAGGATTTTTTTTTGTAATTTTTTTTTACTTCTCTTAAGTGGTTTTTTTCCCTTACCTCATCTCGCTATCCATTTGGGGTTTGCACATATATTGGAGTAGGGATGAAAAAGGTGGAATATAGAGAAACTGTACTCACATTTGTTTTGAAGCAATAGGAAAACAAACCACTCTTATTACACCTGACCGGGATTCAAACCCTCATCTCACCGTCATTGGCGATCTAGTCTAATGCAAGTATAACTCATTCACCACCATTATGAGTATAGTAAAAAAAAACAACTCCATAGCATGATAACGCTAATATTTGGGGATAAAGGGTGTCATTTGGTCAGCACAACGAAACCTCCGACTGTTAATCTCAGTTTTCTAGACCGTAGCTGCTACTTCTTATTTCAAGTAGTCCTCACGAGGCTAAGTTTGAGCCCGTCCCAGACCCACTGCTTTGCAGAAAAATCTGGAAGCACTGAGTATCGAACCCGGGACCTCGATCTGTAGCCAGGGGCTTTGACCACAGAGGCTATCGATGTGGGTATTATTTCAATTTTAATCTACTTTAGTAATAATAATAATAATAATAATAATAATAATAATAATAATAAAAGCCTTCTATTTCGCTTACAAGCCAGCCAGCCAGCTTACATTTATAGAAAATATAATCACTTACTGTAACTTAAAATTACACTAATATTTTATTTTATTTTCAAATTCTTTATAAAACCCTTTTAAATAACTAATATTTTCTCAAGTGATAGGGCTAACTTATATGTTTAAAAAAACTTTTTAAGCTTTATAACGGTTTCTTAAATCAAGTTTTGAGCCCGTCTCGGTGGCCATGTGATCTCACGCGCTACTCTCGCAGTAGACTAGACTGCCGATGATGATGAGATCGAGGTTCGAATCTTGGTATCTTGTGCTGAGAGTGTTTTCCCCCCCTTCTTACCACACACAGGCGGGTACACTTCCTCTAAATATAACCCTCCTCATCCCTAAAACCATTAGTGTAATTAGTACATAAGCGTATAATTCGAACGAGTAGTAAGATGCTGTGCTAAAAAACAATTTTCCACAAACATTGTGTTTATGATTTTAACAGGGACATTCTTTTATTGGTTCAATCTTACTTATTTACTCCATTTGTATTTTAAAAATCTGTGTTTTTTTTTTTGTTTTGTTTTTTAAGTTTACTTACTATCAAACATAAAGAAATATTTAGAATACTAAAAGAAAATAAATAAATATGGAAATAAAACATTTGCACTCTCATTCATTCACTCTTTCAAAGCTTAAATTACGTCAATAACTGATTTTAGTATATTTGATTAAATATATAAGAAGTGACGACTGTCAGGTGACGAGTTTACTTATCTAATTTGTTATAAGTCTGCGATGTCAAGACAGTAAAAGAACAAGCATATATACACAGGAATAAACATCTGTAGGTACCAATAGTATGGGTGTGTTTAACTTTTATAAATATGAATTGTGATAAGAGGTAGTGATGTCAATATTTCGTAAAGAAACTAAAAAAATAAAATAAAAATGAGTTAACCTACACAGTTTATTAAAATACCTACCTGCATCAGTGGTCAGGTCGTTCTAATGTTTGACTGAAATGCCGGTGACCAATGGAGATTGATGTTTGAATTCCTGCCGGGAGTAATGAGGATGTGTTATGCTAAATCGTTTCCCATACGAGTAAATTTCCTCTTAAATTCTAGCTTCCTAATCCATATTTCACTACCGTAATTAATATACACATACAACCAGAAGTCCGACACGGTCGGCGGCGTGTCTATCTATTGAGATAAGCGTCCCGGTTCGATTCCCGGCATGGCCGAAAAATTTATCATTGGTGAAATGTTGTTTTCCCCCTTCCACAATGATGAATGAATTAACGGCTGGGTTTTGTCTGATCTACATTTAAGTTATTCAATAAGTTGTGTGCTGATATAATAGGTCGGTTCAGATAGTGCACGCAGAATACATAAAATAAATTAAAAAAACTAAAGAAATATAACCAGAAAGGGTACCAAGACGCTGTGTTACCTCATCGATGAGGAACAGTTTGACAACTTGTACGAGGCCTCTGTTGTCCTTCCACCTGCGCGTGAGGGAGTCCCACTTCTCGGGGGTTGTGAGAATCAACCTGCAGTGAGAGATCTCCAACAGGTCTGTCTCGTACGAGTCGCCCGTTACCTCCTTGCACATCAAGCCGTACCTTGAGAATTTCGCGTCCCAATCTCTGAACCGCTCAGCGCACAGGGCTTTCACTGGAGCCACTGAAATTAGACAAACACGACTTGGTAATTTTATTGGTGGATGTTAAAAACAAGTACAGTACTGAATGAATGGTATATTACTTATCTATACACATAAGTTAGCATCTATATGAATACTAGCGGACCCGACAGACGTTGTCCTGCCCGAACGTTGGCTTTTCGTTTGGGTGGCATAGTTGATTTCGATAATAAAACAAATACTATGCTATCATCACAATTACAAATTCACAATGAACTCCAATTAGTGAGTTACACAAATATTACAAATTCAGTGCTTGTCTTCAGAAGGTTTTAACGGCCAATTATTGATGAACTTATGATTTTAACGGTCAATTATTAATATTATATTTCATTATTAAAAATATTGGTGGTGGAGGGGGGGGTTTGAAATGTTGAGGTTACATGTTCTGATATGCAAAAATTCTAAAAAAAATACATCCCCCCCCCCAAAAAATCCTAGAACCCGATTGCAGCGCCACCTACGGGGTACAATTGTGAATCTAAACCATCCACGGACCCACTCAAACACACACAAAGAATTTCATCAAAATCGGTCCAGCCGTTTAGGAGGAGTTCAGTGACATACACACGTACAGAAGAATTATATATATTAAGATCTTGTCTACTATCACCTATAACATAAACACGCCTTGATAATATTGCATTTCAAACAGCTCTAGCAAAAAAAAACTATTGATTTTCAAGCTTCGTGTTACATTGAGAATTTTGATCAGGGACACATTTCAGCCACTTTAACCGGGGACCATTTCACATAAGGTTTGTGCGGGGTCCTTTTATGTGAACGAGAAAATCTTACAGGGTTTTAAATCAAAATTAAATACACTTTTCAATGTGGGCTATCTGATAACAAATACAATTCCCGTAATTGGTTTATTAATTATTTTAACTGGTTCTCAATGAGTTTGGGTTATCGCTGCATGGAATCTCCTGATTAAAGTCGACTTAAAAAAAACCACTCAACCTCTGCCTTATCCTTTATTTTTAATCTTCAAAGATTCAATAAACAAAAACTACTACACATTTGTATGTTTATTGAAATGATCTAAATTCTACTCTACTTACTATAAACAATTTTGAAGTTCTGACTATAATTCATATCATCTATTTTTTTAAGCAGCTGTACTATTGCCAACTCAAAGATAGCGGTTTTTCCCGAGCCTGTTGGTGCCGAAACGACCACCGAAGAATCTGTGAAGAAGGAGACAAATACTCTACATAAAACATATATATGACAGATTTATAACTTATTAAAACTTATTTTAGCACCATATCTTATTATAAATTGTGGTTTATGCGGGCTTACTAGTTAAAATAATGTGTTGAGGAGTTTAGGAATTGTAAACCCGTATTTACTTGAAGGGAGCATGGGGAACCATTAAGGAAAAATCATCCCCAATGCACCCGACCAGGATTAAACCACAATCTATCTGTCATCGTCAGTCCAGTCTGTTGTTAGCAATCACCTTAGACCATGCAACCACCAAAATAAAAACTTTAAGTATATTTTTTTATTTAAACTTTTTATAAACTGTAAGCACATTGAAAATAATTTTAGCAGCACACTTGCTACCCATTTGGTTTTACGCTTATGGTTTTAGGGATTATGAAGGTTATATTTAGAAGAAGTGTAACTGCAATTTGTGTGGGAGAAGAGTAGAAAACCATTTAGTAAAACCATCCACAATACACCCAACAGATTGAAACCTCGATCTCCCCATCTCAGCAGCCAGTCTACTGTGAGAATGACACCTTAGGACTATGCAGTCACCAAAGAAGTGTTTTGTGTATTTAACATAATATGCATATAACCCAAACAAGAACTCGAACTGATGAAAAATAAGCTAATACTCTAGCAATGTTCTACTAATTAAGTCCTTCAGAAATTTGTGTTTTAATATGCTATCAAGTATCATATTGTGTCCCAGATAAAACGTCCCCAAATACACAGTATTTCGTAAGAAATATATTTAAATGTAGTTACAACCAGTCATTATGTGTAGTTTCAGTAAATAAACATTTACTAATCGGCGAGCGGAAACTATGTATAGCGGCTGGCGACGCAAATTTCATAAACAGATTTTAAAATATTGTGTGTTTGGGGCCTTTTTTGTTGTTTGGGGACATCCTTTATATTTTAATCAAATCTACTGTAGGTACTATTTATGATGTATCCTTTGGTAGAGGGGGTAAGGGTAAGTAAAGGGGTTATAGCCCTATTCTATGTGCTTTCGTTTCGAACTACCAACTAAAATTGAATATCATGAATTAGTTTAGTGGAAAAATACACAAAATAATTGTGTCTAAATTTTGACCTTGTCAAGAGTCAGGTTTACAAACCACTACACCAACCGTGAGAGTTAAAATATTATTAATGCTGTAAAATATAAACATCACCTGAATGTAAGACATCATCCAACACTTTGGACTGAATTTTGTTGAAGCTCGGGTAGTTTGAAAATATATGGCGGTACTTTGGAGCTGTGTTTGGAGTCAAGGTAAGTATTTGAATATCTGCCGAAATAAGCGGCTAAGGCACAAGTGTAACGGGACAAGACTGTGGAGTCGGAGTCACAAGTCATTTTGAGCGCAGTCGCAGTTGATAAAAATGTACCGACTCTAGCTTCAAAATAAAAACTTATAATATAACAATATAGTTTAAATATTTAATTTTTAACTTATACTTTTATTTGTATTTAGGACCAATGTTTTTAATTTTATGTGACAAATTTATTTAAATATAAATTCACAATATCAAAGAAGATTCCCATGAAGTCGTCTGTATTGGAGTGTTTTACTTCAGTAAATTTGTTATTTATAGTTAATATACTTTAGCCACTTCTGAAGGACACACAATCGAACTGTAGAAAGAGAGAGTCACAGTCAAAGGATTAACGTACCGACTCTACAGCCCTGGAAGGGACCCAAGGGGCCACCATTGACAAGGTCTTATATGAAGCATACAACAGATGGTAAAGGTGGAAAGTCACATTACACACATTTTCCAGAATAACTATTTAATATGTCAAACCTCACAAGAACCCCAGGAAACACTTTTTTTATCAACTTAATTTAAATATGACAGAGAGCCTCTTTTAACCATAATATAAAGTAATTAGAAAGGTATATGATTGTCTAACAGATGGCAGCACTAACTCAATTTAAATATGACGAGAACCCTTTTAACCATAATATAAATTTAATAGAAAGGTATCATGATTGTCTAATAGATGGAAGCACTAACTCAATTTAAATATGACAGATGACCCTTTAACCATAATATAAAGTTATTAGAAAGGTCTATGATTGTCTAACAGATGGCAGCACTAACTCAATTTATATTATGATCAGAGACCTCTTTTAACCAGAATATAAAGCCACTATAAAGTATAAGAATGTACAACAGATGCAGCACCAGCTAATTTAAATATGTACAGAGAACATATTTTAACTATATAAAGTGTATTAGAAAGGTCTCATGATTGTCTAATAGATGGAAGCACTAACTCAATTTAAATATGACAGATACCTCTTTCAACCATAATATAAAGTTCATTAGAAAGGTCTAGTGATTGTCTAACAGATGGCAGCACTAACTACGCCTATATTTGAGTCAGAATTAGACTTTTCTCTCTATTTACCTAGTATCCTTGATATATAAGTAGTTTCTCACATATTAAAGATAGAAGCAGAATTCACAAAAATCAGTTACCAGTAACAACCTTTTTACTATGTTTTCATCAGAATAAAAAACAATATTTTAGTGTAATTTTTTTATAATGTTCACACCAGATGGTGTATTTTATAAACATCGAAAGTAGGACAGAAGAGCAAGGGCTACACAATCACCAGAAAAACGTAGGCCTCGAGCATTCACAACTAAAATGCATTACAGTAATTTTCAGGGAACATCAGGTCCTGTATTTTATCTAACTCCCAAGATAATAATTAAAAATCGACCCTCTAATGTCTTGAGATAATTTGTATGACATGAAATATGGTTACCTTGACAGAATAATATAATATTGAGTGTCTAAACTACATTTTTGTAGCCCAGTAGTAGAAAGACTGGCTAGTACTAATGTATCGCTGTCCAGGGGCGCCCGAATGTACTATTATTATTATTATTATTATATATTATTATAATTAATTATTATCACTGCGTCTTACTACCCGTTCGGGTTATACGCACTTACGCTAATGTGTAATGGTAGGGTGATTGTGAGATGAAATGAGGACCTACAGTTTAACGTGGGAAACCGAACCACGGTGGAGGCCTGGCATTCCTCACATTCACAAGTTGTGATTAATACACGTCTTGTCAGAGGTGAAGGAAAGGGTTTGGCAATCAGATAAATCTGTGCCGGGACCGAGGATTGAACCCCGGACCTCAGCACAGAAGTCTAACACCTTACCACTAGACTACTAGACCACCAGGGTCACCCCGAATGTACTGATCGTACATCCTTTCCGTGGAGGCTCTTTCCATGTCCCTGTGAGCTGAGGTGATGGTGAGATTGAGTATGAGGGTATGGAACGAGTGGACACAATTAACCAAACCCTGGTGACCTTCGGGTAATTCCCCTTCACGGAAAGATACCCCAAGGTGCTAGCTGGGAATCGAACCCATGACCCCTAGGATCATATTCAGATGCACTGACCACTACACCAGGGGCCGGTACTTTGACAGAATAATATAATTACTTACTGGTAACAATGTTATGGTTCATTGTTTATACTTTGTTCATTACGAAGAAAAAGCTCTTTATTTTATTACTTCTGACAAGTTTTTAATAAAACTTAAAAAAAAGTATTCAAAGTTGTAAAATTCTGGCTTTGAGGTACACAGTTTGTGCACAGGGGATATTTTAAAAATTTCAAATCTCTGTGTTCGATAGAATCAATAACCAATGCTCATGACAACAACAAAAAACCTCATTTTATTAATATAGAAGATGAGTGGACATAAAAATATATTCACTCTCTTACCCTGGTAGTTGGCAATGGTGTCAACTAACTTATTTCATAATTTTCAGTTTGGGGCTGCCCCACATGTAGAAGTGTTAGGCCTGCTCATGTTAAAGATTTATTGTAAAGTTTACATTAAATTTCTGAAACAAACCTCTGCCAGGATATAGCCATTAATTCCAGATAAGTCCTGGCCATTTCAAGGCTTGTTAGCTAATTTTCAACTGATCAGCTGCTAATTTTTTTTTTCTTTCACTGATTGATTTATTATTATTATTATTTTATTTTAGGGCATAATTATAGTGCATTTTCTGAACCGACTGATTGTATCATCACACGACTTATGAACTAACTTAAATTGAAAAGACACAACATCCAGCCCACCGTGTTAATTTATCACTGTCAAAGGGGAAACTCAAATTTCCCCAATGATAAATTTTTTGGCCATGCCATGAATCAAATTTGGGAGCCTTTGATAGGTAGGCAGACACACTACAGGTGCCTAATCTTTTGTTTCTTGCTGTAAAATCAATCATATAAAAATACCGTTCATTAATATACCTTTATAAAGTAACTTCATCCATCTATATTCCTATTCACTCTTATTTACGCTACCTATACAAAAAAAAAAATAATTACAAAATGTATTATGTTAAAAACTATAGTAGGCCTATTTATGAGGATCCTATAATTCAATGATAGCCTATTTTTAAAATTACACATTTAAAGCATCATAACTTGGTTTATTAAATTTACCACAAGATGAATCAAATTAATGCTCCAACCAAATAAATAAAGCATCTATACACAACATAGAAACACAGGAATAATAATAAACAGGTATGTGGGATTTTTAATTCAAACCTTAATTAAAAAGGTATTTTCAAAGCATACATATTTATTATTTCATTAATAGAATTAAAACCAATATATTAACAAGACAACAATGATAGCAATTATGTAGGTTCTAATTATACAATTTTAAAAAATTATTAAAAGGATACGTATTTCATTGATAGAACGCAGTCCTCCATATGTGTTAAAATACTGTGCATTTGGAATAGATCCATTAATATATTGTTGGGATACACTGTTACATTCATTTTCTATTTCATTTGATCCTTGTGGAGAAGGATCAAATGACATGGGTTGTGAACTACTACTTCCACCATATTCTTGACTATGTGTTTCAGGATGACAATTGAAAGCTTGTGAATAATCTGAGGTACAATTCATTGTTTAGTTGATCAAACCTTTGTTACTTATTATTTGTGCACAATGTGAAATAAAGAACAACACTTTAAGAAATAATACAATTCTTTCAAATATTGCCACCTTATGTGTACCAACAGAAGGTTGAAAACTACACGAATAAGTTTTCCAATTGGATATTACTTGACAGAATGCGCTACGTTAGTCTAGGTCACACAAACCAAACGATAACAGAATATACACTAGTGAGAGACGCATATTATGATACAATTAATAGGTTAGCAGCCAAACGAAAACAGATGATTATATATTAATGTAAATGGTCTAAGATTAAAAAAATAACAATTATATTTAAATGTTTGTGAAAAATAAAAAGTCATAAGAGTAAAAATAATGTAAAAAAAAACTAAAAGTGGGGGATTTTTTTTTGATGGATAAATTATACTTTTAAACCTCTTAAATCTCTTCAGCCGTTTATTAAGAGTTATAATAATGTACATTTTATTCTTTCTATTCTTTAGTATACATCTCATTGTAACGCTATAATAAGCGAATCAGTTTTTTGAACTAAAAAAATAACCACTTCCAGTTGAGTTTAAAAAAAATCAGAAACCTTTTTATTTCGATGTACAATATAAAATATGTATACAGGAGTACTTTTTTTTAAAAATCAGTTTCGGATTGGTAGAGTTCAAATACTAGGTAAAATAGTTTAAACATTGGTAGCCCTGCTAACAGTAGGCGTTTGTTTATTAGCTTGTATTACAACAAACTTGTAAATAAACATCCACGCTCGACTCATATGTAAACAAACAATAAGCTTGATTTTTATGGAAAATCTCAAGAAATTTAAAAATAGTATTTTTTAAATAATGACGGGACCAGGAGGACTAATTTCAACACTTCATATTCAAAAACTTGGTGACCATTTATAATATTGTTTATAACCTAATGGGTCAGAATAAGAAACTAACCTGCTTCGGTGGCCACATGTTTTAAGGTGTCATTCTTACAATAGACTCGACTGCCGATGATAGGGAGGTTTGGGTTCGAATTCCGGCCGGGTGTACTGAGGATGATTTTTCTAAAATAGTTTTTACACTTTCCCTTCACGCAAATGCTGGTAAACGTTCTCTAAATTCAACCATTCTCATTTCTAGCTCATTAGTGTAATTAGTACATAATGCAGGGTTGAGAACGTTGATAGTTCCTTTTGAGGAAATATTATTTTGCAAAAAAAAAAAAAAAACCTTCATTGCATTTTTATTTATTCCATAAAACACAAAAAAAGGCCACTTTTAAAATATTTAATTGGTAATTTAAATTAATTGATTACAATTTATCCATCAGAATACACACATGACAATTTTGCATGGAAATAACCAGCCATTCTCTAAATGTATTAATCCATCAAAATTTGTATTTAATTGAGTTTTAATAAACTTCGAAGGTTAGGTTAAGATAGGTTGATTAATTAAGTTAAGCTTGTTTGATCATTTAAAAACATATCCACATTAAAGATTACTTTTATCTATTATTAAATCATTGTATATAATTTAGGTAGGTTTTGGTGTAATTGAGTTTTTTAAGTCATCATTCAAACTTTATTTAAAAAAAATTCTGTGCAGTTACTATTGATTTTTTTTAGGTGTCAAGGTGTTGAGTTGATAATGTTTTTTAAGTATAATAATAATAAAAAAAATTTGGTCTACTACCCGTTGGTTATAGTAAGTACAAAGATAAGATAAAGTGTGAAGGAGGCTTAGAATTACATGTTATTTCCCAACTAAACGATATACAATCTGTGTTTAGTAAAGGGGTAAAATAAAAATAATATTGTATGTGTTTATAGTATTAAAAAGAAAAGCTTAACTTAACCTTTAAAATCTACTAAAATTAAATGAAAATACAATTTAGGATGAATTAATACATTTAGAGAATATTAGAGAATACCGGTAGCTATATCCATGCAAAGTTGTCATGTCTATTCTGATAGAAGAAACATTTGAATTAATTATTTAATCAACTAATCAAAATACTTTAATGGGTGCTGCTTTTTTGGTGTTTTATAGAATAAATAACACTGCAAGGTAGGTTTTTTTGTTGGTATAAACATAAGCCTATTTTCTCAAAAGGACTCATAAACTTTTCCACCCCATAATGAGTATAACCCAGGTAGTAAGATAGAAGGATGTCAAAGAAAATGTTGGAAATAAAGTATGTAGAAAAAGACAGCAAGGGAGGCCAAGATAAAGATGGGAGGTAGAGATAAACAGAAAGTGTTCAAGTGAAAGGAGGAGAATGAAATAAATTAAAGGAGAAAGAATGATGGAAGGATAAAGGAAGATGGAGGCATCTTACTAAACTGACCTGGTTAAAAAAAAAAAAGCTACTAAACTTTTCACTTAGATATAATGGTTAACTTATGGCATACTAATCTACTATTATTTTTGTAAAACCTTTTGCATCAATGATAGGTGATTATGAGTCTGTTCAAAAAAAATTTTCATTCCAGGTTTTTTCTTCTTTAAAATATAGAGCTTACATAAACCATTATTTTTTTGTTCAAAATGTGGGTGATTAGAAACAAAGGCGAAACTTTTGTGTCAGAACAAAACATTCCAGTTGAGTTTCTAATACTCTTGATATTGATCTGATTCTTTCTACCCCCCTCTCATTTAAACTAACACTCTTTTCTTCGCAGGCCACAGGTTGGAAGAAATTCGAGTTCGAGCTTTGAACCACATTATATCTAAGTTGAACTACGGATTTATTCAAGAAACGGACCTAGCAGCAAGTAAAGAACTCGTGAAGAAACTTATCGAATGGTTTAACTTTGAAACTTGCCCACAAAAAGAAACTGTTTTGAATCTCCATTTTAAAACTTCTGAAGGTATGACACAATTTTTTTTTTTATTTGTATGGCTTATAGTAAGGATGATTGATTTAACAATAAGCAAAAGTCGACCTCGGTGGTTTTGGGGTAAAGTGCTCGCCTCAGGACCCAATGTTTGTGGGTTCAAACCCAGCCCGGGTTGACGGATTTTTCTTTCGAACGATAACGATATTAGCACAACTTCCTCCGGAGGTAAAGTAAAGCCGTCAATCCCATGTCGATTGTGGCGTGTAAAAGAACTCTGGGAGTTATGTGAAAATACCTTTCCCGGCAACATGGGTTGGACCTTTCGCTCTCGCTCATAGAAATTCTTGTGTGCAGATATAATCAGTCAGTCCAGTAAGTCCACAAAGTGCTCATTAAATACCTTAAATTAATAAAATTATAAACGAAAAGTATACTGTGTTGAAGGCCTTACATGTTGGTTGAGAGGAGGGTAAACAAAGCTACAGTAGCCCCATGGCTTCTTTGGTGCTGACTGAGTACAGGCTGCGTAGGGATACATAATTTGGTCTGGTAGCTTTTCAAAGCCGTCAGCTGTCAGCTGTGAGCTGTCAGTTTAGCACCAAAGAAGCCACGGGGCTACTGTATGTAGACAGCCCGATAGGTGAGAATTGAGGCGATGGAATGGGTGCCTAAAGCCTCACTACAGACTCTGTATCCATAGATATGTGATCCTTAGAGATTCTATTCCCTTCTACACAGTCTTTATTTCAAATCACATGATTGTGTCACCCAATTAGCTAATAAGAGACTTCGTCCACAAAACTCTTCGACATGTAGGGCTAAAACTAACCAAAACCTTATCTGGTATTCTCCAAAATTTATGATTTGCTCAATCATGAAGCGTTTTATTTTCTGAAGGTGTCCCTGAAATATTTTAGTTTTTTATTAAATAAAATAGACCCTTGCAAACACAATTAAAAGCGAATCCGTATAATAATCAGTTATATCCCTGTAAATCACGGAAAAATTTCAATCACACTAGTATGGAGGGTACAAATAAACCAAATAATATAATAACTGGGAAGTTGGGCATGTACAAAAGTGACGTCACTATTTCCGAGAGCTTGGTATTTCCCAGATATTTGAATTTGCCACACTTGCCATTGTGTTTAGATTTTTAGAAAAATATTTCTTAATTAATTCTCAAGTGTAAAACCATCATTTTATTTTGTAACTTATATTGTTTCCATAGAAATGAATCCTTTCGCTATCATTGGTGCTTTTATTTCGATCTGTGCGCACACATTTACTTAACTGTGATTGGCAGTCTGTATGGACTAGTCCTTAGAAAGTTAAAGTTTATTATTATTATTTAGCACCGCGTCTTACTACCCGTTCGGGTTATACGCTTAAGTACTAATTACGCTAATGGATTAGGAATTGGGAATGTTGAATAGAGGCAGTGAACCCGCATTTGCGTGGAGGGAGAGTGGAAAACCATTTAGGAAAAACCACCCCCATTTCACCCGACCGAGATTCGAACCTCGATCTCCCCGTCCTCGGCGGTCGGGCTCAACACGACTGGCGCGTTAGCCAACTACGCCACCGAGGCGGGTAAGTTAAAGTTGATCCAACTTCTACGGATCAGGACTTTTTAGACAGAGCGATCTGATCTACCATGGCGTCGATTTCTTATGGACCACGGATTATGGATATGGAGTCTGTAGTTGGGGATTAACAGCCCTACAGAAATGTTGCAAGGACTGGATGGGGAAAATTTAGAAATAAAAAAGGGATGTGCTCCATTTTCAAAACTATGTGATGGGAGAGTGGGGGACTCGATAAAAATACCTACATGAGCAGAGATGGAGAGTGAAGGAATCATGTTTAAAAATTGAGAGGAAGGGAGCAAGGGGGTTATGATAAAGGTTCTTTTTGTAAACAGAAATGCGAGGGAGTAGAATAATAACTTTTAAAAGAGAGAAGGATGATGCTTGTTAAAAAAAATAGGGGGGAAGGAATACCATGAGAGTGAGCTTCCATCAAACTTTCTTTGATGGTTGCATGGTCTAAGGCATCACTCTGAGGGTAGACTGGATTTCTGAATTTTAAAAAAAATCGAGGTTTGAATCTTGGTCAGGTGCATCGAGTGTGGTTTGTTCATGAATGGTTTTACACTCTCTCTTCTTGCGGATCTTCTAAATGCGACCCGCCTCGGTGGCGTAGTTGGCTAACGCGCCAGTCTTGTTGAGCTAGACCACCGAGGACGGGGAGATCGAGGTTCGAATCTCGGTCGGGTGAACTGGGGGGTGGTTTTTACTAAGTGGTTTTCCACTCTCCCTCCACGCAAATGCGGGTTCACTTCCTCTAAAGTTCAACCTTCCCAATTCCTAATACATTAGTGTAATTAGTACTTAGGCGTATAACCCGAACGGGTAGTAAGACGCGGTGCTAAAATTAAATTAAATTAAACTCTAAATGCGACCAACCTCATCTCTAACACACAGCAGAATTAATAGGCATATATATATATGTATAATCAGAACAAGTACCTACTAGTTTGACACCTTAGCTCTGTCGGTAGTGTGTCTGTCTACTGAGTTAAGTGTCTGGGGCTCAATTCCCGGCATGGCCAAAAATTTATCATTGATGAAATTATGGGTTTACCCTTTCACATTGATACATTGTTGTGCCTGTCCTAGAATTTAGTAAAATTATAAAAGCATATGAATCTACAACAGGCCTAGCAAGCCGGTAGTGGAAAATACATGGCTTGAATAAAATATTGACCCAGGCCACAGGCTGGAAACAGGGATGGATGTGAAATAAATGTAGGGATTACCTACTAGACTTTGAAAAAAAAAAACTCAAACCCTTTCACCAAATTCGCCCCCCCCCCCCCCCCCCCCACATCCAACCACCCTATTTCCCTACACTAGGGTCGGCAACCTTTTTGAGCTCCGATCAACTTTTACATTCATCAAAGTCCTGTGATCACCCATCGTTTCTACACTCTACTCTTAATTATTTTTTTATATTCATATCTTGTATTTACTCCTTAAATTCAATATTTCCTCCAATAATTACATCCCTGCCTTTATAGGAAATAAATAAAATGTACATTCCGTATATCTTGAAAGGTAACAGTCTTACCTTGACAGATTACACTATGGTCCTATTTAATAAGATGTACAATAGTGGAATAATGCAAGGTAAGTTTTCCTTTTTGTAACGATGTAGTTTTTTTTTATGCGATCAACCGAAAATTGCTGCAAGATTAATCGGTCAATTGGGGGTGGACTTTTTGCTGTCTCCTGCCTTACACGGATTTCCATCTATATAAGAAACCTCATAATATCTAAATATAAAAATAATAGTCGTTCATTATTTACAGGTTGATACAGATGGAAATGTCGTTCGTCAACTGAAAACATCCACAGTGATTGAGACACTAAACAAGGTTCACAACGAACTGGGGGACTCCGAACTTTGTTCGTTGGTGGATGAGATTGCGGATATTGTGAAAGAATTCCAAGATGTGGAAGACGAGTCTCACGTACAAGGACTTAAGACTTTTAGTCAGCGATCAGAGATTGGTTCGACGGCGACCACACTCGAGGTCAAAGTTCGACAACCTCAGAACGTCGAACTGTTTCAGAATCCAAGGTAACTGGCTGTTTAAGAAGTTGTACGCTTGAAGGCAGAATGTTTCAACTAACTTTATATTTTACTAAGGGCTTGGCCTGTCTCTTACAAACACAATTTTCAGATTTCGTGCAAAGTCTGTTCCTTGTTGTTTTTTTTAAATCAATTTTTATGTTGGTTTTTTTTAAAAAAAAGAGAGATAACCTTATCTGTGTCCAGTTTATCAATATATATTTTTTTTTCTTTCAAATTTTGAATTTTCTCTCTTTTAAGAAGTTGCGTTGCATATTTTACACTCCTCCCTGATGAGTTCCGATAGAATGAAACCTAGGTTGGGGGATTGATCGGTAATGATCGATTTTCTTTAAGAGACAGCTGTTACCTCTTTGTCCAGTGGCAGCAGTGTAAAGTTTGAACTGTGTTCTTCTTTTCATTGTAAAAGCCATATTTTGTTTGTTCCCTTTTATAAGTTTTCTATCCACCTTTCCGTTCCCTTCTTCCAAATGTATATTATAAACTGTCTTATCAATAGATGGCAGCATCTGTCAGTGATCTTTGTTGATTAACCCTTTTAGTGCCATGCCCGTACTGGAGTATTTTATGAAAAGTCCCAGGATGGTATCAGGTTTTGTTTGCTAAGAATACCACGGCTATGTCATCACTTTTTTAAGGCTGTACAACAAAGATTTCGAAACAGTTACTTATGAATTAACTTTTAAGTTTACCCACTTCAGTGGCAACATTGTCTAACTCGCTAATCTCATGCTAGACTAGACTGCTGATGATGGGGAGATTGTGATTTGAATCTCGGTCGAGTGTATTGATGTGTTTTTTACTCAAAATGGTTTTCCATTCTCTTTCCACGCAAATGCTGGTACACTTGTTATTTAACCTTCTATCTCAAACATGTAGTAAGACGCTGTGCTAAGAAAAAAAAAATCAGCTTGTTCTATCATTTTGTTTCTGCACATACTGTTCTATAATAGAGAGGAATTTTCCCCTTGTACTGACATAATACCATGCTAACCTATATATCTGGTAATGTCGGAAATAGCGCCAATCTGGAAACTCGATCTATTGGCTCCTGACACTCTCAAAGGTAGAAGGCGCAGCCTATCATATCAGTTCATGGCACTAAAAGGGTTAACCTGTGATTTCAGAACGAAATTGAATAAAGTATGTGTCGTGATAATAGAACTATATTTTTTTTGCTTCCGACATAATCGGCTCAGTTCCAACCCATCATCCACGACCGGTTCCGGTGTTCACTACGGCCTCCCGCAAGGCCGCGGCAGCCGACCCGATCTGTCTGCGCAGCAGTTGCGGGCGTGTTTCCCTCATCTGGTGTTACCGTGGCAACCGCTGGTGTCGACCGACCGACATGTCCTGGAAGCTGTCGAGGGCTCCCTCAATAACGCCGCGGACACCGGCCTGGTGCTCCACTCCTGCCTGTTCTTCACCGATGTCATGTTGCAAGACTTTCCGGCCGAGGTTTTCCTGCACAGGCCTTTCATTGTCAAGGTGAGTGCTTTGCTCTTGCGGAAATTTTATTTCAACTAGATTGTTACCTACTTCAGTGGTCACATAGTCTAAGGCTTCACTCCCATATTTGTTCCTTTTATATATTTCAATCCACCTTTACTGTAGCTTCTTACACATATAATATAATTACTTCGTAAAGCAAAAAGAGGATTTCCTTATAAGTATGGTTATAGCCACATCTAAATATGTAACTCTTTAAATTATTGGGAAAAAAATCACCTGTACACGGGAATCGAACCCAAGACCTTTGGCCTAATACACCAATGCTCTTACCATTAAGCTACCCAGAAGTCGTCCCATGTTAGACACATAATATATAAATTTGTTGATATTTGTGTTGCAGGCCTTCTTCGAACTGTTGGACAATAGTAAGCCTGCGAATTTGAGGTTAGCCGTTGTCCGATGCCTGACCAAACTAACCGCCGAACTTCGAGTCAGGATCCTGTACTACACCGACCCTTGTGTCTCCAACTTTAAACAAGAGGTTACAAGACGTATCTTTTTTAAGTCTCACTACAATCACATAATATAACTCATGAGATTAAACTTATTTTTACATGTTCTTCGAGAAAATCTAGAGCATCACAGAAACATGTTCATATGACGAGCTCCCAACTAAACACAAGATTTCAGCGTGAACCGCTTTGTCGTCTTGGCATAAGTTGAAATAGTTTCAAATCTTTCTGCCCTGTGCCACAACAATCTGCTGTGAGATCTAATTAATGTTCACAGCCCTTCGACTATTCAGCGTGAAAGTGCATTGTGAAGTCCAATTTCCATATGAAGGGAGGTGACCTGGCGGTCTAGGGGGTAAGGTGTCGGACTTCTGTGCTGGGGTCCGGGGTTCAATCCTCGGTCCCGGCACAGATTTATCTGATTGACAAACCTCTTCCTTCACTTCTGACAAGACGTGTATTAATCACAACTTGTGAATGTGTGGAATGCCAGGCCTCCACCGTGGTTCGGATCCCACGTTAAACTGTAGGTCCTCCATTTCATCTCACAATCACCCTACCATTACACATTAGCGTAAGTTCGTATAACCCGAACGGGTAGTAAGACGCGGTACCAATAATAATAATAATAATAATAATAATAATAATAATAATAATAATAATAATAATCCATAGAAGGGTGTTTTAGAAAATATAAATAGTTCTCATTTGCATTCAACACTGATAACATTTTACTATAGTATTATTGTTATTTTTAATGATTTGATAATATCTATCAAAAGTGACAGTTGTATATCGCATGAATTGATGTATGAATATGTGTAAGTAGATCTAGTTAACATTTCTGTTAGATAAAACCCTTCCTATGAAAATTGGACTGTAACTAGAGACAGGTCAATCGCTGAGTCAAACGTGTTGAAGCAATGTTTACATTACAGTGTTTTTACTCACACGATTTAAAAAAAATAATTCAAAATTAGTAGGTGTAACCTGATTTTGGTTGGAAGAACAGTTTGGAAAATTCAAACATATTTCTTTGCTGCCAACATTGAAAACATTAAACTATATTTTTTTTGTTATTTTTATAGGTATTGATAATATCTATTAAAAATTACAGCTGTAAATAACATGACTTTATGTATGGACATATTAAATTTTTTTTAGTAATTGAAGTAACTAACAGATATTGTTCTTCTTACCAAAATCATACTATACAGCCTTAACTCTGATTATCATTGGTGGATGAACAGTCTACGGAATTGGACTCTCATAGTATTTATCTGACTCTTTTATCTTTAGACCACCAGTAAAAAATATTCTGTTTTGTTGGCAGACCTGCTTGGACCACACCTCGAATATCTCCACCCCAAGTATGGTTTCATCGCAATCTTTCCAAACTGGCGAGAGCTCGAACGAGAACAATCCCGTGACAGGGGACTACTTGAAGAACTACGGGTCGGAGGCCAGTCTGGATACGGGGGGCCAGCCCAAAGCAACCAGCGAGGCTGGGGTCTCCAGTAACGAGGACTCGGTCTTTCTCCAGCTACACCAGCTCAGTCTCCCCCAGTACTGTTTGTTGGGACTGTATCACGCTCTGCCCTTCCACAAGGAGGCTCCCAGCAACATCGCCACGCTCGTGGCTGGTCTAGTCGATCTTCTCTTGGTGACCACCACGCCTGCCATCTGGCTATGCTCTGACGCCATCGCCTTGGAGGTCGTACACCTCATGAAACTTGTGTTGGCGTTACTCGGGGACATTTTGGAGCAGTATGGGTGAGAGCCTCAGGAAACTTTATTACTCTTCATGGCGTGAGCTCGCAAGCGAGCTATACCAACCGAGTGGCTGCCACCATTATCGACGATAGTACCAATATTTGTGGATAGAAGGTGTCATATGGTCAGCACACTTAACCCTCAGGCTGCTATTCTCGGCTTTCTAGACCGAATCCGCTACTTACTTATTCATGTAGTTCCTCAATTGTCCTCACGAGGTTGAGTTTGACCTTGCTACAGACCCACTGCTTTCACAGAAAAATCCTGCCCGGGATTGAACCCGTGATCTCTGGTTGTTTCGCCAGGAATTCTGACCACTAGACCATCATCAATATTAACTTTTTCCAGCCTGTGGTCGGGTCACTTTAGTAAAATGCTTCCATCTTACTTTTCCCCCCTTCCCACCCTCTTAGCGGACAAAATTTGTAAACTCCTCAAAAACACATAGTCCAATTCTAGAAAAGAACCATAATTTTAAATTTCAAGGCTCTATGTCCATTGGTTCAAAAGATAGAAAATTAAATTTGTAAAACTTTCAACCAGCCCTTGGGGGTCAAATTTCACAAAAACCCTCTTCTAATCTCTTGCCTGGGGCCTAAAGGGAACCTTTACACCAAATTTCAAGTTTTCAGGCCCGGGGTTCGAGGGATACTGTGACGATAGAGTGAGTGTGTTTCGCCTTATATATATATATATATATATATATTCGCATCCATTGTCCATTTCCTGTGATTGTATTTTATGTTATTGATTCATTTTTCATGCTCTTATAAAAGTGTCATATCATTCTTTACCAATTTCCTTTTTTACTCCCTTTTGTGTTTTCTTTTTCCTTATTTTATAAAGTTGCATTGCATGTTTCACAATCCCTCCTGATGAGTTCTGATAGAATGAAACCTAGGTCGGGGGATTGGGCGGTTAGTGATCGCTTTTCTTAAAGAGGCAGCCGTTATCTCTTTGTTCAATGGCAGCAATGTAAAGCGGGAACTGTGAACTTATTTTCATTGTAAAAGAAAGCCATATTGTGTTTGTTCCTTTTTATATGTTTCTACCCGCCTCGGTGGCGTAGTTGGCTAACGCGCTAGTCGTGTTGAGCTCGACCGCCGAGGACGGGGAGATCGAGGTTCGAATCTCGGTCGGGTGAACTGGGGGTGGTTTTTCCTAAATGGTTTTCCACTCTCCCTCCACGCAAATGCGGGTTCACTTCCTCTAAATTAAAAACCTTCTCATTTCCTAATCCATTAGTGTAATTAGTACTTAAGCGTATAACCCGAACGGGTAGTAAGACGCGGTGCTAAAATAAAAATAAATATATGTTTCTATCCACCTATCCTGTACCCTCTTCCAAATATAGCAATAAAAAGCACTAGAGCTTTAAAAGTATTCTTTCCCAAATCCTTTAATCGCAAATACCTTTAAGGAAATGAGAGATCTAGGATTTAAGAATTTGAGAGTACCACTTTTATTTTTTTTTAAATATACAGCCAATTCGTAACTGTATTGTTGTATGACGTGTTGTTAGGACGGCTGTTAACGACGGTGATGGCACCATGAGGCTGGGCTACTTGCAACTGATAGCCCTCACACGTAAACTTCTGGTAGTTCTGGTCCCCCAGGATCTAGTTGTTCAAGTGATCCCCAGGAAACTGAAGGCGGTGCTGTTGGACAGCTTGTTCGACCTGCCTTTGACGACCTTGTACCCCGATGTTCATACAGACATCCTCAACTATGCCAAGGTAATCAAATAAATATATAACTAAAAAATATCGAGGTTAAACTAATAAGAAGAGGGCAGCAGGTGGAGTTGTGTAAATGATGTGCTCTGGGGAAGAGAAGTGCCCTTGAAGTGTAAGAAAGTGTTGTACAGGGTGTACTTTGTACCCATTGTCACACATTCAACAGAAGCATGGACAGTGAATGTAAGAGAGACTAGGAAAGTGGAGGATATAGAGAGCATGGTTAGCTGTCACGAGGAGAATCAAGATTAGGAATAAAGTTATCCGGGAAAGAGTGGGGGGTAGAGGGAGTACATGAGATAGTAGAGGAAGTAGGACTGAGATGGCAGGGGCATGTAATTAGAGCAAATAACAGAAAATGTGCAAGTGAGAGGAGAAGAATAGAAGAAATTAAAGGAGCAAGAAGGGTGGAAGGACAGAGGAAGACGAAGGCATTTTTGTTTTTAAACTGACCCGGCTAAAGGCTGGAAACAGATAATGATGATAATGATAATCAAGTTCAAACTTTCAAGTGAAGTTTATTAAACAAGAACCTAGGAGAAGTGACAATATATCGACTCAAGGTGATGATAGGGTGTAATTAGGTGGAACAAATTATGAATTTCAGAGGGAAAACAAATGAAGGGTGGGGCGGAAACAATTAGATGATCTATGTTGAGGAAAGTGATATACAACGTGCTGAGGTTTGTCTGACGTCCGGTGGAACTCACCTGAGTGACGTTATCTTCAAAAAGTGAAAAAGTGTATCTACTGAATATTTACTTTTCAATTAATGTGTTAATTTTTAAGTTACAAATTGTTTAATCATTTTGTCCCCACTCTCTATGATGAAATAATAAAAATACAATTATTAACTAAATGTTAACATTTTTTCTTATAATCCATTCATAATAACATTCATACATCCAGTTAAGTATTAAATTATTGGTCTGGAGTCTGGTTGTTGAGCTCATCCTATATTTATTTCGACTCTGAACCACCAATAAGTATTATTATAGCTTTAAAACAAATTTCAATATTTTTTTTTTAAAGATTTGAGTCTTGAATCCGATATTCTCTCAAATCCTCGCGTCTCAAATTTCCTTAAGGATTTTAGATATTCGAGGGTTCCATCCCTATATAAAAACATTTGCTTCGTTTTAATTTTCTTCTGTAGAAATTTGGCGATGATCGAGAAAAGATGGCTCTCCGTTGCTACAACGAGACTGTGAAACTTTGTAACTCTATGAGGGCGGCTGTGAAGTTTCTCAAAGACTATGACAAACTTCAACCAGGAATATTCTTTGTCGTCTTGGAAGAGGCGTTGACAAGTTTGCCGCTGCACAGAAATCTAAACATGGTTCGGTATTGTGTCGCTGTTTGTGTCAAAAAAATGAATGGGTATGTTGGCAAAGTTAACTCATAACAACATGTTTAGTAAAAGTTAAAAGAGTTTTTTCTGATTAGTGACCTGGTGGTCTAGGTGTAAGGTGTCAGACTTCTGTGCTGGCGGTCTGGGGTTCAATCCTCGGTCCGGCACAGATTTATCTGATTGACAAACCCCTTCCTTCACCTCTGACAAGACGTGTATTAATCACAACTTGTGATTGTGTGGAATGCCGGGCCTCCACCATGGTTCGGATCCCACGTTAAACTGTAGGTCCTCCATTTCATCTCACAATCACCCTACCATTACGCACTAGCGTAAGTGCGTGTAACCCGAACGGGTAGTAAGATGCGGTGCTAATATAATAATAATAATAATTTTTTCCGATTCCTGTTTTTTTATCGATTTTGATTCTTACATTTTAACCCCAATTCTAGTTTTCTCAACACTAACATTTTCAATCTTTTTCCATGAGTCCAGTCTCACATTAAAAATATAAAGGGTACAGGGTGGGGGATGGCGCAGGAGGGAGGGCGTAGTCACATTACATACGTTTTCCAGGACAACTTTTAGCTCTCAAAACCTCATAGGTACCCCAGCAAATACATATTTAAAAAAATTAATTTAAACATAATAGAAATCTCTTTTAAGCACAGTAGAAAGTGTATTAGAAAGGTCTCATGATTGTCTAACAGATGGCAGCACTAACTCAATTTAAATATGACAGATACCTCTTTTAACCATAATATAAAGTGTATTAGAAAGGTCTCACGATTGTCAAACAGATGGCAGCACTAGCTCAATTCGAGTTGAAATTAGGAATTTCCCCCTTTTACCCTGGTACCCTTCATATGTTTCTTTTAGCACAACGTCTTACTACCCGTTTGGGCTATACACCTATGCACTAATTACGCTAATAGTTTTAGAGATTATGAAGGCTTGATTTAAAGGAAATTCACCCACATTTGTGTGAAGGGAGGGTGGAAAACCATTTTGAAAAACCACCCTCAATGCACCCAATCGGGATCAAACCCCGATCTCCCCTTTTTTGGTAGTCTAGCCCAACACGAGAGTAGCGCGTTAGACTATGTGGCAAATGAACTGACCAGGTGTTATATATTTATATACCATTCTGTAATTTATTTGAATGAAAAAAAAAAATCAAAAATTATATTTTGTAAAAATAATTTTAATCTAAACTAATTTAAATAGTTCAAAAATTACACCTGTACATGAGAATTAAACTCGAGATCTTTGTCTTGGCGTGCCAATGCTCTACCAGTATATAGACACGCTATCGACTGAGCTAAGGTGTCGGACTGCTGTTATTAATACTTAAACCTCGTATTATATTGGTATGGAAAGAAACAACATGTTGTTATCTTCACTCGTAATTGACTTAAGTATTTATTTGATCAGATAAGGATGCTCGAAGGAGAGAAAAACTGTTTCCAGCCTGTGGTCGTTTCCGTTTAGTAAAATGTCTCCATCTCCCTCTCTCCTTCCACCATTCTTCGTCCTGCACTCTCTCAACTCTCCTCCTCTCACTTGCACACTTGCCGCTATCTGTTCCTCCCATATCTTCCTTGGTCTCCCTTGCGGTATCTTCCCTCATATTTATCAATTATTATTATTTATATTATTATTAGCACCGCGTCTTACTACCCGTTCGGGTTATACGCACTTACGCTAATGTGTAATGGTAGGGTGATTGTGAGATGAAATGGAGGACCTACAGTTTAACGTGGGATCCGAACCACGGTAGAGACCTGGACATTCCTCACATTCACAAGTTGTGATTAATACACGTCTTTTCAGAGGTGAAGGAAGGGGTTTGGCAATCAGATAAATCTGTGCCGGGACCGAGGATTGAACCCCGGACCCTCAGCACAGAAGTCTGACACCTTACCCCTAGACCACCAGGTCACCCTTATATTTATCAATTAAATAACCATCCGATTAAGGGGCTGCGTGGTCGAAAGCGCTATTCTCGCAGTAGACTAGACTGTCAATGACAGGGAGGTTGAGGTTTGAATCTCGGTAGGGTGTACTGAAGGTTGTTTTTTTCAAAATGTATTTTCCCTTTCTATCCACACAAATGTGAGTACCCTTAATCTAAATATGACCTTCTGAATCCCTAATACCTTAAGCGTAATTAGTACATAGGCGTTTGACCCGAACAAGTAGTAAGACGCAGTGCTAAAAAAATTTTTTAGTAACTTTAAATTAACTTCATCATCAAAGAATGGTTTTAAAAGCTGCTCTATGAAATTCTTCTACAATATATACTATACCATAATAATACTGAAAAATAGTAGTTAAATCGTAATATTTTTTATTGTTTTAGTAATTATATAAATTTTTACTACGGTGCATAGTTGTTATTTTTACTATTACTGTATTATTAAAAAAAAGCGTTTCCCGAAAATAAAATTTATATTGATACCTACTATTATCAATATTTTCTTTCAATACTTTAAATGAAATGAGTACAGTCCAGCAACTCAGCTCAGTCGGTAGCATGTCTGTCTCTTGAGCTAAGGGTCCCAGGCTCGATTCCTCTCATGGCTGAAAAATTAATCATTGGTGAAAGGTGGGTTTCCCCTTTTACAATGAAGAATTAATGGCCGGGGGACTGGATGTTGGTTCTGTTCTAGATATAAGTTAGTTTATAAGTCATGTGCTGATATAATCAATCAGTTCAGAAAGTGTACGTTAAATACTTCAGATAAAAAATGGGTATAGTAAATTGATACTTATGTTTCGATACTACATCCCTCATCAGCTGGTCCTTGGATGAAGAGACTCATCAAGTGTGCACGAATGTCCTTCTCAAACTGTTGGCCCACGGCGAGGAAGATATTAAAGAAGAAATGTACAGTTGCTGCCATAAATCCGTCTTGGCCACCCTGGGTGTCGACTCTGTCCATCCATCTAATAGTGTTGGCCAACTTGTGTTCCTTTTCAACACCCGAATACTGATTGAAATCATTTGTCACGGTGCCACGTCCACAAATAAAAAGGTTTGTTATCGGCAGATTTTAACTATGCGTTTAGATTGTATCCAGTACCATCCCCTGATTTTTTTTTTTTACACTGGTTTTGCATCCTCTCTCCACTCAAATGAATTTGTATCTACTTATATTTATTTACCTTATGATTTTTTTATATTTTGGATTACAGTAAAACCTCTGATAGCCGAAATAAAAAGGGCTGAACCTGTTTCGGTTAAGCAAATACCGCTCCACCATTTCATCCCATGCATCCAACTTCTCCTGAATTTTTTCCTCCTCATAGCCCCTATCATTAGGTCATCCGCAAACACAATTGCTTTTATACTTCCCTCCCCAAGCCATTGTTTTATCATGAGCATCATCATCATCATCATCAACAACAACAACAACAAAAACTGTTTCCAACCTGTGGCCGGCTCAGTTTAGTAAAATTCCTCCATCTTCCTCTAATTTTTCACCATACTTTCTCCTTTAATTGCTTCCATTCTTCTCCTTTCACTTGAACACTTTCTGTTATATGCTCCTCCCATCTCTTTCTTGGCCTCCCTTGCGGTATTTTTCCTACACTCTTCATCTCCATCATTTTCTTTGACATCCTCTTCACATGTTTTATCAAACACGATATATCTACAGGTTCAACAGTTTGCCGAGGAAATATTAATCCACCTGCTTAAGGGTAAGTTCTTGATGTCCGACCAAATGTGGAGGAAGTTTCTTGAGAACCTGATTCCGGCGCTGCCTTTACTTCTCTGTTACGCTGACAAAGTATCGGCGCTCGGTCGGTCTGTTTCAAAGATGTTGGATCCCGACGTCAGCTCTTCCATACTGCTTCCGACTTTGACTGTGAGTAAATAAGTGCTCCATGCTTCAAAGTACCTGGTCGTTTTTACTTGAGCATAATGCACATGTCATATAGATATCATTAATTAAATATCACGGTTAAAATTAGGAGGGATAGCCAGCACACTAACCTTAATTAAAGGCTCGTTTACGATGGTCAAGTTTACTGGCATCAAGTAGTTGAAGACGAGCAACTTTACCGGTAATGTCCCTCTGCAAACTGTGTGGTCAAGTTCACTTTCCGCTGTTCGGACAGTGGAAAGTAAAGTTGGAGAAGAGTTTACTTTAGTGGTCACTTGAAGGTCATGTGACTCACTCCCCTCTGGTACTTTCCCCATCCAAACAGCTAGTGTGGCTTGTTGCCTACAAGCTGGACAGTAGGGAGTACAGTCTTGCTTTGTTTTCTCGCCAGTGTACAAGCTATTTGTGATTTTCATTTCTGTTCTTTTGATTGTATTGTGGTTTTTTTTAGAATGAGTATTATTATCATCATCATGATCATTACTATTAGCACCGCGTCTTACTACCCGTTCGGGTTTACGCACTTACGCTAATGTGTAATGGTAGGGTGATTGTAGGATGAAATGGAGGACCTACAGTTTAACGTGGGATCCGAACCACGGTGGTAGGCCTGGCATTCCTCACATTCACAAGTTGTGATTAATACACGTCTTGTCAGAGGTAGAAGGAAGGGTTTGGCAATCAGATAAATCTGTGCCGGGACCGAGGATTGAACTCCGGACCCTCAGCACAGAAGTCTGACACCTTACCCCTAGACCACCAGGTCACCTTTAGAATGAGTAAGTGGAGTGGTAGTCACATACATAAGTTCTTGGGTATTTACGCAAATAATGGCATACTGTGGAACATCATTCTCACGAGTATTCTAACAAACTGTTAAGAGAAACTGCTTTAAGTATAATGATTGTTTTTATAAGAGGCAATCCCTTTTGTGCAGTGGCAACATTGTAAAGTGTGAATTGTGTTTTTCTTTTTATTGTAAAAGCCATATTGTGTTTGTTCTTTTATTGTGTTCCCATCTCTCTCTTTCCTTATTCTAAATATTATAAGGAGAGTCACCGAAATATCACGAGACATGTTTTACGAACTTTTTACTAGCACATTAAATTGAATATCAAACCATTTTTAAAGTTCATATTATTTTTAAAATATATTTTACACACGCGAAATAAAAAGTTGGATATCTCACTGAAATTGACTACTTGACCTTTTACTCATGAATAATGGTCAACTATATCAGTTTCTAATGAGATTTAACAAAATAAAAATTATATTTGTTTTTATTTATTAGAAGACAGAATAATTTTTATTTTTTGCTGGAAATTGCTATTACAAAGTTTCCATTATATTTTAATCAACCAAAGGCCATTGGTGAAGAAGTTAAATATGTCTTTGCTTTTGCTTTTATGACAGTCATATTGTATTAAGTGTAAATAGCCGAAGCTATATTAATGGTAGTTGGTTCAGTTAGATATCATTCTGAAAATTGAAAAATGACACCTGGACACGGGAATCGAACCCGGGACCTTTGGCTTAGTACGCCAATGCTCTAACCACTGAGCTATCCAGGATTCGTCCCGTGCCCAGGTCATTCTTCACTCATATTTTAAGGCAGAGTCTATGATGGACAAAATTGTAAATTGGCAATACCCACTACCGAGTCACGATGGCTGCGTTATCGATGGCTTGTGATATTAAAAAAAAAATCACAATTGTAGCTGACGATTTCTGCTTTGTCCATCATAGACTCTGCCTTAAAATATGAGTGAAGAATGACCGTGGGCACGGGACGAATCCTGGATAGCTCATTGGTAGAGCATTGGCGTACTAAGCCAAAGGTCCCGGGTTCGATTCCCGTGTCCAGGTGTCATTTTTCAATTTTCAGAATGATAGTCATATTGTAATCAAAGGCGAATATTTTAAATTTTAGAATGGTAAATTTAGCCTTAATTTTTCTCTCACTTAAAAATGAGAATTTTTCACCACAAACGGAGTCTCTAATTATAACACTCGTGTTATGTTAAACTTTATGAAATGTTTAAAGTCTAGTTTTTGTGTGCAGGCATTGAAGGGAAACCTCTGCCTGTTGTTTTCTACCGAGCCCTTGTTACGGGACGAAGCGATCGCTAGACTCACATGGCTGCTGACAAAAGAAGAGAAGTATTATGAGAAGTTCCGAATTTCTCCGCCCTTCGCGGTGTTGTGCATCAACAATCTGCATGGTCGAGAAACCATTGAAGATGGTTATTAAACGGGTTACAGGTGCTTTTTATGAGGTATTGAAACCGAAATAAAGGGTGCTACACACCTTCGGATAAGCATATTTTCAGATATGAAATTAATACCCCTTAAAGAGTTAAAGGTTAAAAAAAAGTTATAAATTACATAGCACACATAGTTACAGAAAAGTATTTTTGTATATGTGTGTACATTTTTACATCCGATTACTGTTTACAATCTGTGTCTTAGGTCAGTTTTTATTCAAACCATATATTTCCCACTACCGCTTTCTAGGCCTATCGTAGTTTCATATGCCTTATAATTTTTATATATGAAAAAAGTGCATTGAGCAAAAACATTTAGTGATGAATAAAATGATAGAATATTATGAAAATGGTAGAGCACAAATAAAAGTAACAACACTGACACATATTTACACACACTTCAATATTTCGATGCTATTGTAGCATCTTCCTCAGGAAGTATTAATTAGACTAATTAGTCTAAATATTGAAGTGTGTGTAAATATGTGTCAGTGTTGTTACTATTATTTGTGCTCTACCATTTCCTAATATTCTATCATTTTATTTATCACTAAATATGCCTTATAATGTAACTTAAGACTAGGACAAAGACAACATCCAGTCCCCAGTCGTTAATTTATCAATTTTTTTTTTTTTAAATAACTGCTATGTTAAAATCTGTGTTCTAGTTAAATCGTTTTGTGGTTAAATCTCACTCTAGGGCTGCCATTTTCACAGATTAATCTGGTTTTTGCTAGGGGTGGACGGTATCCCGAAACCTTGGTAAAATATCGGGAATTTATCCATTCCAGAGAGTCGGGCGGGAAGGACCCTTTCCCCGGCGAGGGTTTGGGCGGGAAATAAAGCCCACTTTTTGTTTAATCAGGTACTACTCGCTCAATCTCTATTGGAGACAGTCATCTTCTTTGTTCTGTAGCAAACTGCCTGTGTTGAGACAATGGGCTCTGTCTATCAACAGTTGTTTGTTAGGTTCGTCCAAGAGAGAGCTTAAAGATTTAGAAAAGGACAGAGATATATTATACTATACCAGCTTTTGGGGCATAGAAATGAGGGGGGAGAAAGTAGCTTGCCAAGGTCAACTATTTATGAGTATCAGCCTGTCTGTTGTTAGCAACCAAACAAAGAGTAGAGACTACAGGGGTGTTAAAAACAAAGAACCTTTAAGGAGTGTCAATTCTAGAGAACATTAAAGGGGCTTTAAACAAATATAAGTTTTAAAGGGTTTCAAACATAGAAAACATTTAAGGGGTTTCATAACTAAAGAATATTTAGGGTATTTCAAACCTAGATAACCTAAGGGCTTTTGGACCTAAAGAATATTTAAGGTGTTTCAAACCTAATAACTTTTAAGAGGTGTTAAAATAGAGGATATTTAAGAAAGGTAATTTTTTTTTTACTCTTTTGCACTCTTCTAATTGGTAGTTAAATATAAAACACCATTTTCAAAAGAGATTAACTAATAAAAATAATGCATCAAAACTAATTATTCAATTTATATTAGTCAAGATTTATTCAAAATGTTACTATTTGTTTCAATAAAAAATGCTATTCACACACCCCTATTGATATTATGTTTTTATGATAGATTATTTATAGGCTATTATATTTAAAGACAAAGCTTTTACAAGTATTACCATAATAGTATAAAACAATTTATATTTTTAATCTAGAATTAATCCAAAGCGTCATTTTTATAATTTCCCGATCCCGATATTTTGACTCATTTCCCGTTCCCGTTCCCAACCCGACATAAAATTCTCACTCCCATCCATCCCTAGTTTTTGCCAACTATGGCGGTTTAAAATTGATCACAGGAATAGAGGTCACATTTAATACTACACAAACTTTTGTTTTTCTGGTTTAGGTCACATAAAGTGTCAAGATTCGTCATTAATATCATTGTTGAAAATGTTTATGATTACAATACTTCCTCTACATGAAAATGTAAAAAAAAACCAATAGAATTCTAGTTTCTGATAACTACATATTATTTCAGGCCAGCAGTCTTTGTCAAGTCGTAGAACTTTTGGAGAGTTCGTTTGTGGAGCCCGTGGTACGAAAATCGGCCCTAACGCAGATCAGTGCCATGTTGGAGGATCCTTCCTTGCACACACCCTTCATGGAGCAAGGAGGAGTGGAGACTGTCCTCAAAATATTCCAGAGCGCTATGGTGAGGTTAATTTACAGCCTGTATTATTTAGCGAGCCTGCGGCAATTTGGAATAGTAAATAACATCCTCTGCAATTGAGTATTTTCACTAACACAAAAAATTAAAACTGTGTTCATGGAATAACAGATATATGGGGTCACTCTCACAATAGACTTGACTACCATTGATAGCTGAGATCGGGTTTGGAATCCCGGCCAGGAGTACGAGTCTAGCCTTTCCAAAATGGTTTTCCACTCTATCTCTACTTTAAAATGCCGGTACACTTCTAAATTCAACCTTCTTATTATTATTTATTTATCACGAGAAAAGGCCAGTGATTTTGCATTTTTTTTAAAGCAAAACTTTTTATAGCTAAAATAAATAAAACATTGCTCCACTAGCAATGTTTAGTTTAATTTTCTTCACATGGTGATATCAACAGTTGTTGAATATCTGTCGAAGGTGTCCTGGAATTTAATGACAAACTTTTTCTCTTCATTTAAAAAGTTTCTTATCTGATGCCACTATGCTCATGACAGATATTCAACAACTGTTGATATCACCATGGGAAGAAAATTAAAATAAACGTTATTATTGGAGAAATATTTTACTAACTTTAGCCAAAAAAAGTTGTGCTATTAAAAACTGCAAAAACACTTACATTTTCGCTCGTCCCCTATATCCAAATCTTAACGTGCACTTTTTGAACCAACTGACTAAATCAGCACTCGAGAATGTCTATGAGCTAGAGCGGAAGGAACTACCAATTTTTCCCGGAAAGGTATTTAATTTCACAAACCTTTCAGGCTTCTTTTACGTGCCATAATCGACATGAGACCGACGGCTTTACTTCCCTCTCTGAAGGAAATTGTGCTACGGATTTTCATCGGTCAAGAAAAATCTGTCGACCCCAACTGGTTTTGAACCCACAAACATCGGGTCCTGAGGCGAGCACTTTAACCCAAGACCACCGTGGTCAACAACCTTCCCCTTCCGCAACACATTAGAGTAATTAGTACATATGCGTATAACCCTAACGGGTAGAAAGGCGCGGTGCTATAAAAACAACAGATAAAAGTTTCATTTAATTGAGAGATGACAACTAGGGCGTGGGAATCGAGACTGGGACCTTTGTTTTGGCATGCCAATGCCCTACTGAATTGAGCTATCTTGGTTAATATCGTATCAATGCCACTCATCTCTTGTTGCATTATTTTTTTACTTAATTTAATTAAGGGTATGTGAAGTCTGCTTTTGCAATTCAAAGGGAAGTAAGAAGTTTTTGATGCTTCGCACGCACCTAAATTTTATCACATTTATTTTATAGTTATATATTAATAATTTACTTGTTGCACTTTATTTTCATACTTGCCATTTACTAAGGTTGAGAAAGAATTCAACAACTATCCGGACTCTGCCATTCCTGTGATCAGCATTCTGAAGAACTTGGCGCACTTCAATCCTGGCGTTAGGCATGAGCTCTCCGCTCAAGAGTCGGTGTTCTACTGCATCATACGAGGTGACCACAATAATACTCACTGTTGTTGTTGTTGTTGTTGTTGTTGTTATTATTATTATTATTATTATTATTATTATTATTATTATTATTATTATTATTATTATTATTATTATTATTATTATTATTATTATTATTATTATTATTATTATTATTATTATTATTATTATTATTATTATTATTATTATTTTTATTATTATTATTATTTTTATTTTTATTATTATTATTATTTTTATTATTTTTATTATTTTTATTATTTTTATTATTTTTATTATTTTTATTATTTTTATTATTTTTATTATTATTATCATTATCATTATTATCATCATCATCATCATTATCATTATCATTATCATTATTATTATTTAGCACCGCGTCTTACTACCTGTTCGGGTTATACGCTTAAGTACTAATTACGCTAATGGATTAGGAATTGGGAAGGTTGAATTTAGAGGAAGTGAACCCGCATTTGCGTGGAGGGAGAGTGGAAAACCATTTAGGAAAAACCACCCCCAGTTCACCCGACCGAGATTCGAACCTCGATCTCCCCGTCCTCGGCAGTCGGGCTCAACACGACTAGCGCGTTAGCCAACTACGCCACCGAGGCGGGTAATACTCACTGTTAATTTTATCTTATTTTATTTTTTTTAAACGTGTAAAATGTTTGGAAAAAATTTTTATCCAAAAAGATGAAACGGAAGGAAACTCACTTGGAGGTTGGGGTATACTAGTGTCAAGGGTACAACTTTGTACCCATAGTCATATATGCTATCCGACACCTTAGCTCAGACTGTAGCATGTCTGTCTTCTGAGTTAAGGGTCCTGGGTTCAATTCTCGGTATGGCCGAAAAATGTATCATTGGTGAAATATGAGGTTTACCCTTTCACGTTGATGTATTAACGGCCGGGGGACTGGATGTTGTGCCTGTCCTAGTCTTAAGTTATATTATAAGGTATATGAAGCTACGACAGGCCTAGCAAGCCGGTAATGGAAAATGTATGGCTTGGATAAAAAACTGACCTGGGTCACAGGCTGGGAACATTAATGGATGTAAGGTTAAGTCATATATGCTGCAGAAATATGGTCATTGTAAGAGATTTGCATTTGCAAATTTGCATATGCACATAAACACTTCTTTCAATATCTTATTATTAAATTAGGTCTTTTTTTAAAAGTGTAAATAGATTTTAAAAAAATAAATATATTAGTCGAACTTATTATGTATGAAAAAAGTGCATTGAGCAAAAACATTTAGTGATAAATAAAATCATAGAATATCAGGAAAATGGTAGGACAAATATTTACACACATTTCATTATTTCGATGCTATTGTAGCATCTTCCTCAGAAAGTACTCTACCATTTTTCTAATATTCTATCATTATATTTATCACTATTAGTCAAACTTAGAATTCAAAAGGAAAAATGGTGCCAAACAGTTGTATTTAGTAAAATTGTAAATTGTAAAGAGGATAGTTATGGTTTCAGGGATTAGGAAGGCTATATTTAGAGGAAGTGTGCCATTTTGCTTGGAGGGAGAGTGCAAAATCATTTTGAAAAAAAATCACACTCACAACACCTGACCGAGATTCAAACCTTCATCACCCCATCATTGGCGGTCTCAGCTACCACTATAGTGGTGCCATAGACCACGCGGCCACAGTAATGGGTTGCAAAATATTGGATAGAAACTTAATTTAGAGCTCTGATGCTGTTGATTGATAGTTTAGGCCCAACAGAATTATATTATGAACTTAAGAACCAGGCCCAGAGGCCAATAAATTAATATTTAAATGAATTTACTAATGTTATAATGAATGCATCAGAGCAAAGAAATTAACATTCAGTTATCGTGGGTGTGTGAGTTCCATTTTTTTCAATTCGTGTCAAATATATGAAATATTCTTGAAGAGCAATCAAAGCTCTAATATTTTTCGTTTCATATTTTATGCTTGAAAAAATATCAAATTATTCTTAAATTACATACATTTTTCACTAAAATTAATTGGAAAAAGTTTTATTGGCCAATTGTTGGTAATATTTTGTTTTACTAGTGGTAACTGTTGACCTCTGTGATCTTGGGGTAAAGTGCTTGCCTCAGGACCCGATGGTTATGGGTTAAAACCAAGCCGAGGTCGACATTTTAATTGAGCGATAAAAATCCCTAGCACTCCTTGTTTCGGAGGAGAAGTAAAGCTGTCGGTTCCATGTCAATTGTGATGTGTAAAAGAATCCTGAAAGGTATGTGAAAACACCTTTCCTGGAAAAATTAGTAGGCCCTTTCACTCTCACTCATAGAAATTCTCGTGTGCGGATATTACTATTATAACTTATGATTTAACTACTTAATATTTGTTTAATATAAATACTAGTTTTTAATGTAGAAAACAGCTCAGAATGGCAGTAAATGAGCCTAAATTGAGTATTTTAGCTGTCACTATTTTTTATTGGCGAAGCATTGTAACTCTCGATGCCGGAGTTTTTTTTTAAGCAAAGTCGAAGCAGATATTTGTTCGGAGCTAAGTTGGATTTTTGAAGCTTCACACATCTCTCTAGTTATTAATTATATTTTGTATTATTCACTATAATTTTTCTCTCTTATGATCAACATTTTTTCCAAGATTCGGATTCGTTAAGTATTGGAATAAATCCCACCAAAAAAAAAAAATTGAAACCTTCAAACCTTTTTGATTTAGTTATAATGAGAGTGTATCAAAAGGAGTTTGTTTGTGCCCATAGCCGCCTTGCTGTTCCACGGAGACAAGAATCTCTGCCAGAACGTGGCTCAACTGCTATGTCTCCTGCTGTACAGCGACTACGTCCTTCCCGTCCCAGAAGCTGCAAGCATTAGTGATGGGAGTATGGCCACCCGCGATGGTACCCTCTGTCGTTGCCTAATCTCGTGGTAGAACGCATGAGGCTTCCTTTCATATGTCACACCCACTGGAAGTCAAGCCAATACACGCAACCCAGCATGACAGGTGACTGACAGACAACGTACCATGTCCTTATCAATCTGTTTATACTCTCTATCATGATTACGGATGTCTTTATCAATCAATTTAACACTGTATCATTATTACAGGTATCCTCAGCAATCAGTTTAAAATTGTATCGGGGTATAGGTGCCCTCAGAAATCAATTTAACACTGTGTTATGATTACAGTTGTCCTTAACAATAAGTTAAACACTATATCATGATTACAGGTGGCTTCATCAAGAGGTTTAATGTAGTATAATATTTACATATATCTTCATCAATCAGTTTAACACTGTATTATGATTACAATTGACCTTAACACTATAACTCTATATCATGATTACAGGTGTCTTCATCAAGAGGTTGTACTAGTATAATATTTACATATATTTTCATCAATCAGTTTAACACTGTATTGCTATTACATGTTTAGTTAACAATCAGGATTACACATGTCTTCATCGATCATTTTAACATTCTATCATGATTACGGGTGTACTTATAAATCCGATTTAAACACTATATCTTGATTTTATATGTTCTCATCATGAATTTAACAATGTATAATTTTTAGATATGATTAACTAATCGGTTTAACACTGTTTCATATTTAAATATGTCTTTATCAATCAGTTTAACTCTCTATCATGTTAAAGGTGTACTTAACAATAAGTTTAGTAAACTTTCATATTTACATGTGTATTTATTAATTAGTTTAACACCATATCTTGATTAAAGGTGTACTTAATAATCAGTTCAAAACATTATCATGATTAAAGGTGTACTTATCAATCGATTTAACAATGTATCTTGTTTATATATGTCCTCTTCAATATGTTTAACAATCTATCATGATCAAATATGTCCTCATCAATCAGTTTAAAACTGTATCATTATTACATGTGTATTTATTGATTAATTTAACATCTATTATAAAATTTAACACTGTATCATGACTATCTATGTCCTTATAGATAAGTTTAATACCTTTATCATTGTCATGAGTGTACTTATCAATAAGATTAACACTGTATTATTATTATTAATATATGACCCTCTCAATCACTTAACACTATATCATATTAGCATATGTCCCTATCAATAAAATTAACACTGTTTCATAACTACGTGTGTAGTTATCAATCAGTTTAACATTGTATATTGAATACATATTCCTTATCAAACAATTTAGCACTATATAATAATTTAATATGTCTTTATCTATCAGTTTAACACTGTATTGATTAAGTATATCCTCATTATCAGTTTAACAGTCTATTATGACTAAAGGTGTATTTATAAATCAGATTAACACTATATTATGATTACAAGTGTAACTGCATCAATCAGATTAACACTGTATTATGATTAAGAGTGTCTTCATTATTCAGGTTAACATTGTATCATGTTTACATATGTCTTTATCTATCAGTTTAACACTGTATCAATGATAACAAATGTCTTCATCTATCAATTTAACACTGTAACATGATTACAAATGTCTTCATCTATCAGTTTAACACTGTATAATGATTACAAATGTTTTCATCTATCAGTTTAACACTGTATCATGATAACACATGTTTTCATCTATCAGTTTAACATTGTATCATGATTACAAATGTCTTCATCTATACAGTTTAACACTTTATCATGATTACAAATGTCTTCATCTATCAGTTTAACACTGTATCATGATTACAAATGTCTTCATCTATCAGATTAACACTGTATCATGATTACAAATGTTTCATCTATAGTTTAACACTGTATCAATGATAACACATGTTTTCATCTATCAGTTTAACACTGTACCATGATAACACATGTCTTCATCTATCAGTTTAACACTTTATCATGATTACAAATGTCTTCATCTATCAGTTTAACACTGTACATGATAACACATGTCTTCATCTATCAGTTTAACACTGTATCATGATATACACATGTCTTCATCTATAGTTTAACACTTTATCATGATTACAAATGTCTTCAATCTATCAGTTTAACACTTTATCATGATAATTACATGTCTTCATCTATAGTTTAACACTGTATCATGATAACACATGTCTTCATCTATTAGTTTAACATGTACCATGATTACAAATGTCTTCATCAATCAGTTTAACACTTTATCATGATTACAAATGTCTTCATCTATCAGTTTAACACTGTACCATGATAACAATGTCTTCATCTATCAGTTTAACACTGTACCATGATTACAAATGTCTTCATCTATCAGTTTAACACTGTACCATGATTACAAATGTCTTCATCTATCAGATTAACACTGTATCATGATAACAAATGTTTCATCTATCATGTTTAACACTGTTATACAATGTATTACAAACTGTGTTATCATATCAGTTTAACATTGTTATCTATGATTACAAATGTCTTCATCTATCAGTTTAACACTGTACCATGATTACAAATGTCTTCATCAATCAATTTAACACTGTATCATGATAACAATGTCTTCATCACAGTTTAACACTGTATAATGATTACAAATGTCTTCATCTATCAGTTTAACACTGTATCATGATAACAAATGTCTTCATCTATCAGTTTAACACTGTATCATGATTACAAATGTCTTCATCTATCAGTTTAACACGTATACCTGATTACAAATGTCTTCATCTATCAGTTTAACACTTATAGTGATAATACATGTCTTCATCTATCAGTTTAATACTGTATCATGATAACACATGTCTTCATCTATCAGTTTAACACTGTACCATGATTACAAATGTCTTCATCTATCAGATTAACACTGTATCATGATAACAAATTCTTCATCTATTGTTTAACACTGTATCATGATTACAAATGTCTTCATCTATCAGTTTAACACTGTATCATGATTACAAATGTTTTCATCTATCAGTATTTAACACTGTATATTGATTACAAATGTCTTCATCTATCAGTTTAACTCTGTATCATGATTACAAATGTTTCATCTATCAATTTAACACTGTATAATGATTACAAATGTCTTCATCTATCAGTTTAACACTCTATAGTGATAAACATGTCTTCATCTATCAGTTTAATACTGTATCATGATAACACATGTCTTCATCTATCAGTTTAACTCTGTATCATGATTACAAATGTCTTCATCTATCAGTTTAACACTGTACATGATAACAACATGTTTCATCTATCAGTTTAACACTGTACCATGATTACAAATGTCTTCATCTATCAGTTTAACAGTGTATCATGATTACAAATGTCTTCATCTATCAGTTTAACACTGTATAATGATTACACATGTCTTCATCTATCAGTTTAATACCTGTACCATGATAACACATTCTCTTCATCTATCAGTTTAATACCGTACCATGATTACAAATGTCTTCATCTATCAGTTTAACACTGTATAATGATTACAAATGTCTTCATCTATCAGTTTAACACTGTACCATGATAACAACATGTCTTCATCTATCAGTTTAACACTGTACCATGATACACATGTCTTCATCTATTAGTTTAACACTGTACCATGATAACAACATGTCTTCATCTATCAGTTTAACACTGTACCATGATTACAAATGTCTTCATCTATCAGTTTAACACTGTATCATGATTACAAATGTCTTCATCTATCAGTTTATCACTGTACCATGATAACACATGACTTCATCTATCAGTTTAACACTGTACCATGATTACAAATGTCTTCATCTATCAGTTTAACACTGTACCATGATTACAAATGTCTTCATCTATCAGTTTAACAGTGTATCATGATTACAAATGTCTTCATCTATCAGTTTATCACTGTACCATGATAACACATGACTTCATCTATCAGTTTAACACTGTACCATGATAACACATGTCTTCATCTATTAGTTTAACACTGTACCATGATAACACATGTCTTCATCTATCAATTTAACACTGTACCATGATTACAAATGTCTTCATCTATCAGTTTAACACTGTATCATGATTACAAATGTCTTCATCTATCAGTTTATCACTGTACCATGATAACACATGACTTCATCTATCAGTTTAACACTGTACCATGATTACAAATGTCTTCATCTATCAGTTTAACAGTGTATCATGATTACAAATGTCTTCATCTATCAGTTTAACACTGTATCATGATTACAAATGTCTTCATCTATCAGTTTAACACTGTACCATGATTACAAATGTCTTCATCTATCAGTTTAACACTGTATCATGATTACAAATGTCTTCATCTATCAGTTTAACACTGTATAATGATAACAATGTCTTCATCTATCAGTTTAACACTGTATCATGATAACACATGTCTTCATCTATCAGTTTAATACCGTACCATGATTACAAATGTCTTCATCTATCAGTTTAACACTGTATCATGATTACAATTGTCCTCATCTATCAGTTTAACACTGTATCATGATTACAAATGTTTTCATCTATCAATTTAACACTGTAATTGATTACAAATGTCTTCATCTATCAGTTTAACTCTGTATCATGATTACAAATGTTTTCATCTATCAATTTAACACTGTATATTGATTACAAATGTCTTCATCTATCAGTTTAACTCTGTATCATGATTACAAATGTTTCATCTATCAATTTAACACTGTATAATGATTACAAATGTCTTCATCTATCAATTTAACACTGTATATGATTACAAATGTCCTCATCTATCTGTTTAACACTGTATCATGATTACAATTGTCCTCATCTATCAGTTTAACACTGTATCATGATTACAAATGTCTTCATCTATCAGTTTAACACTGTATAATGATTACACATGTCTTCATCTATCAGTTTAACACTGTACCATGATTACAAATGTCTTCATCTATCAGTTTATCACTGTATCATGATTACAAATGTCTTCATCTATCAGTTTAACACTGTACATGATTACAAATGTCTTCATCTATCAGTTTATCACTGTACCATGATAACAATGTCTTCATCTATCAGTTTAACACTGTATCATGATTACAAATGTCTTCATCTATCAGTTTAACACTGTACCATGATAACACATGTCTTCATCTATCAGTTTAACACTGTACCATGATTACAAATGTCTTCATCTATCAGTTTAACAGTGTATAATGATTACAAATGTCTTCATCTATCAGTTTAATACCGTACCATGATTACAAATGTCTTCATCTATCAGTTTAACAGTGTACCATGATTACAAATGTCTTCATCTATCAGTTTAACACTGTATCATTATTACAAATGTCTTCATCTATCAGTTTAACACTGTATCATGATTACAAATGTCTTCATCTATCAGTTTAACACTGTATCATGATAACACAATGTCTTCATCTATCAGTTTAACACTGTATCATTATTACAAATGTCTTCATCTATCAGTTTAACACTGTATCATGATTACAAATGTCTTCATCTATCAGTTTAACACTGTATCATGATAACACATGTCTTCATCTATCAGTTTAACACTGTATCATTATTACAAATGTCTTCATCTATCAGTTTAACACTGTATCATGATTACAAATGTCTTCATCTATCAGTTTAACACTGTATCTTTATTACAAATGTCTTCATCTATCAGTTTAACAGTGTATAATGATTACAAATGTCTTCATCTATCAGTTTAACACTGTATCATGATTACAAATGTCTTCATCTATCAGTTTAACACTGTACCATGATAACACATGTCTTCATCTATCAGTTTAACAGTGTACCATGATTACAAATGTCTTCATCTATCAGTTTAACAGTGACCATGATTACAAATGTCTTCATCTATCAGTTTAACACTGTATCATGATTACAAATGTCTTCATCTATCAGTTTAACAGTGTACCATGATTACAAATGTCTTCATCTATCAGTTTAACACTGTATCATGATAACACATGTCTTCATCTATCAGTTTAACAGTGTACCATGATTACAAATGTCTTCATCTATCAGTTTAACAGTGTATCATGATTACAAATGTCTTCATCTATCAGTTTAACAGTGTACCATGATAACACATGTCTTCATCTATCAGTTTAACACTGTATCATGATTACAAATGTCTTCATCTATCAGTTTAACACTGTATCATGATAACACATGTCTTCATCTATCAGTTTAACACTGTACCATGATTACAAATGTCTTCATCTATCAGTTTAACAGTGTACCATGATTACAAATGTCTTCATCTATCAGTTTAACACTGTACATGATTACAAATGTCTTCATTTATCAGTTTAACACTGTACCTGATAACACATGTCTTCATCATCAGTTTAACACTGTATCATGATTACAAATGTCTTCATCTATCAGTTTAACAGTGTACCATGATTACAAATGTCTTCATCTATCAGTTTAACACTGTATCATGATAACACATGTCTTCATCTATCAGTTTAACAGTGTACCATGATTACAAATGTCTTCATCTATCAGTTTAACAGTGTACCATGATTACAAATGTCTTCATCTATCAGTTTAACACTGTATCATGATTACAAATGTCTTCATCTATCAGTTTATCACTGTACCATGATAACACATGTCTTCATCTATCAGTTTAACAGTGTACCATGATTACAAATGTCTTCATCTATCAGTTTAACAGTGTATCATGATTACAAATGTCTTCATCTATCAGTTTAACAGTGTACCATGATAACACATGTCTTCATCTATCAGTTTAACACTGTATCATGATTACAAATGTCTTCATCTATCAGTTTAACACTGTATCATGATAACACATGTCTTCATCTATCAGTTTAACACTGTATAATGATAACAAATGTCTTCATCTATCAGTTTAACACTGTATCATGATAACACATGACTTCATCTATCAGTTTAATACCGTACCATGATTACAAATGTCTTCATCTATCAGTTTATCACTGTATCATGATAACACATGTCTTCATCTATCAGTTTAACACTGTATCATGATTACAAATGTCTTCATCTATCAGTTAATACCGTACCATGATTACAAATGTCTTCATCTATCAGTTTATCACTGTATCATGATAACACATGTCTTCATCTATCAGTTTAAACTGTATAATGATAACAAATGTCTTCATCTATCAGTTTAACACTGTATCATGATAACACATGACTTCATCTATCAGTTTAATACCGTACCATGATTACAAATGTCTTCATCTATCAGTTTATCACTGTACCATGATAACACATGTCTTCATCTATCAGTTTAACAGTGTACCATGATTACAAATGTCTTCATCTATCAGTTTAACAGTGTATCATGATTACAAATGTCTTCATCTATCAGTTTAACAGTGTACCATGATAACACATGTCTTCATCTATCAGTTTAACACTGTATCATGATTACAAATGTCTTCATCTATCAGTTTAACACTGTATCATGATAACACATGTCTTCATCTATCAGTTTAACACTGTATAATGATAACAAATGTCTTCATCTATCAGTTTAACACGTACCATGATAACACATGTCTTCATCTATCAGTTTAATACCGTACCATGATTACAAATGTCTTCATCTATCAGTTTAACACTGTATCATGATTACAAATGTCTTCATCTATCAGTTTAACACTGTATCATGATTACAATTGTCCTCATCTATCAGTTTAACACTGTATCATGATTACAAATGTTTCATCTATCAATTTAACACTGTATATTGATTACAAATGTCTTCATCTATCAGTTTAACTCTGTATCATGATTACAAATGTTTTCATCTATCAATTTAACACTGTATAATGATTACAATGTCTCACCAATCAGTTTAACACTGTACCATGATTACAAATGTCTTCATCTATCAGTTTATCACTGTATCATGATAACACATGTCTTCATCTATCAGTTTAACACTGTACCATGATTACAAATGTCTTCATCTATCAGTTTAACAGTGTATCATGATAACACATGTCTTCATCTATCAGTTTAACACTGTACCATGATTACAAATGTCTTCATCTATCAATTTAACACTGTATCATGATTACAAATGTTTTCATCTATCAGTTTAACACTGTACCATGATTACAAATGTCTTCATCTATCAGTTTAACATTGTATCATGATTACAAATGTCTTCATCTATCAGTTTATCACTGTACCATGATAACACATGTCTTCATCTATCAGTTTAACACTGTACCATGATTACAAATGTCTTCATCTATCAGTTTAACACTGTACCATGATTACAAATGTCTTCATCTATCAGTTTAACATTGTATCATGATTACAAATGTCTTCATCTATCAGTTTAACACTGTACCATGATTACAAATGTCTTCATCTATCAGTTTAACACTGTACCATGATTACAAATGTCTTCATCTATCAGTTTAACATTGTACCATGATTACAAATGTCTTCATCTATCAGTTTAACACTGTACCATGATTACAAATGTCTTCATCTATCAGTTTAACATTGTATCATGATTACAAATGTCTTCATCTATCAGTTTTATCACTGTACCATGATTACAAATGTCTTCATCTATCAGTTTAACACTGTACCATGATTACAAATGTCTTCATCTATCAGTTTAACACTGTACCATGATTACAAATGTCTTCATCTATCAGTTTAACACTGTATCATGATTACAAATGTCTTCATCTATCAGTTTAACACTGTATCATGATTACAAATGTCTTCATCTATCAGTTTAACACTGTATCATGATTACAAATGTCTTCATCTATCAGTTTAACACTGTACCATGATTACAAATGTCTTCATCTATCGTTTAACACTGTACCATGATTACAAAGTCTCCTTCATAACATGTACTGATACAATTTTCATCTATCAGTTTAAACTGTACCATGATACAAATGTTTCATCTATCAGTTTAACCTGTACCATGATACAATGTCTTCATCTATCAGTTTAACACTGTACATGATTACAAATGTCTTCATCTATCAGTTTAACACTGTATCATGATTACAAATGTCTTCATCTATCAGTTTAACACTGTACCATGATTACAAATGTCTTCATCTATCAGTTTAACACTGTATCATGATTACAAATGTCTTCATCTATCAGTTTAACACTGTATCATGATTACAAATGTCTTCATCTATCAGTTTAACATGTATCATGATTACAAATGTCTTCATCTATCAGTTTAACACTGTACCATGATTACAAATGTCTTATCTATCAGTTTAACACTGTATCATGATTACAAATGTCTTCATCTATCAGTTTAACACTGTACCATGATTACAAATGTCTTCATCTATCAGTTTAACACTGTACATGATTACAAATGTCTTCATCTATCAGTTTAACACTGTACATGATTACAAATGTCTTCATCTATCAGTTTAACACTGTATCATGATTACAAATGTCTTCATCTATCAGTTTAACACTGTACCATGATTACAAATGTCTTCATCTATCAGTTTAACACTGTACATGATTACAAATGTCTTCATCTATCAGTTTAACACTTGTATCATGATTACAAATGTTTCATCTATCAGTTTAACACTGTACATGATTACAAATGTCTTCATCTATCAGTTTAACACTGTACCATGATTACAAATGTCTTCATCTATCAGTTTAACACTGTATCATGATTAAATGTCTTATCTATCAGTTTAACACTGTACATGATTACAAATGTCTTCATCTATCAGTTTAACACTGTATCATGATTACAAATGTTTCATCTATCAGTTTAACACTGTTACATGATTACAAATGTCTTCATCTATCAGTTTAACACTGTACCATGATTACAAATGTCTTCATCTATCAGTTTAACACTGTACATGATTACAAATGTCTTCATCTATCAGTTTAACATGTATCATGATTACAAATGTCTTCATCTATCAGTTTAACCTGTATCTTGATTACACATGTCTTCATCTATCAGTTTAACACTGTATCATGATAACACATGTCTTCATCTATCAGTTTAACACTGTACATGCATTTAACAAATGTCTTCATCTATCAGTTTAACACTGTATCATGATAACACATGTCTTCATCTATCAGTTTAACACTGTACATGATTACAATGTCTTCATCTATCAGTTTAACACTGTATCATGATTTACAAATGTCTTCATCTATCAGTTTAACACTGTATCATGATTAACAATGTCTTCATCTATCAGTTTAACACTGTATCATGATTACAATGTCTTCATCTATCAGTTTACACTGTATCATGATTACAAAATGTCTTCATCTATCTAGTTTAACACTGTACCATGATTACAAATGTCTTCATCTATCAGTTTAACACTGTATCATGATTACAAATGTCTTCATCTATCAGTTTAACACTGTATCATGATTACAAATGTTTTCATCTATCAGTTTAACACTGTACCATGATTACAATGTCTTCATCTATCAGTTTAACACTGTACCATGATTACAAATGTCTTCATCTATCAGTTTAACACTGTATCATGATTACAAATGTCTTCATCTATCAGTTTAACACTGTACCATGATTACAAATGTCTTCATCTATCAGTTTAACACTGTACCATGATTACAAATGTCTTCATCTATCAGTTTAACACTGTATCATGATTACAAATGTCTTCATCTATCAGTTTAACACTGTACCATGATTACAAATGTCTTCATCTATCAGTTTAACACTGTACCATGATTACAAATGTCTTCATCTATCAGTTTAACACTGTACCATGATTACAAATGTTTTCATCTATCAGTTTAACACTGTACCATGATTACAAATGTCTTCATCTATCAGTTTAACACTGTATCATGATTACAAATGTCTTCATCTATCAGTTTAACACTGTACCATGATTAAAATGTCTTCATCTATCAGTTTAACACTGTACCATGATTACAATGTCTTCATCTATCAGTTTAACATGTACCATGATTACAATGTCTTCATCTATCAGTTTAACACTGTATCATGATTAAAATGTCTTCATCTATCAGTTTAACACTGTACCATGATTACAAATGTCTTCATCTATCAGTTTAACACTGTATCATGATTACAAATGTCTTCATCTATCAGTTTAACACTGTACCATGATTAACAAATGTCTTCATCTATCAGTTTAACACTGTATCATGATTACAAATGTCTTCATCTATCAGTTTAACATGTTATCATGATTACAAATGTCTTTCATCTATCAGTTTAACACTGTACCATGATTACAAATGTCTTCATCTATCAGTTTAACACTGTATCATGATTACAAATGTCTCTATCTATCAGTTTAACATGTATCATGATTACAAATGTCTTCATCTATCAGTTTAACACTGTACCATGATTAACAAATGTCTTCATCTATCAGTTTAACACTGTATCATGATTACAAATGTCTTCATCTATCAGTTTAACACTGTACCATGATTACAAATGTCTTCATCTATCAGTTTAACACTGTACCATGATAACACATGTCTCTTCATTCTATCAGTTTAACATCTGTACCATGATTACAAATGTCTTCATCTATCAGTTTAACACTGTATCCCTGATTACAAATGTCTTCATCTATCAGTTTAACACTGTACCATGATTACAAATGTCTTCATCTATCAGTTTAACACTGTATCATGATTACAAATGTCTTCATCTATCAGTTTAACACTGTATCATGATTACAAATGTTTTCATCTATCAGTTTAACACTGTATCCATGATTACAAATGTTTCATCTATCAGTTTAACACTGTACCATGATTACAAATGTCTTCATCTATCAGTTTAACACTGTACCATGATAACACATTCTTCATCTATCAGTTTAACACTGTATCATGATACAAATGTCTTCATCTATCAGTTTAACACTGTACCATGATACACATTGTCTTCATCTATCAGTTTAACACTGTATCATGATTACAAATGTTTTCATCTATCAGTTTAACACTGTACTCATGATACACATGTCTTCATCTATCAGTTTAACACTGTACCATGATTACAAATGTCTTCATCTATCAGTTTAACACTGTATTGTATACCATGTTATCTATCAGTTAAATGTTTCATGTTACAAATGTCTTCATTATCGTTTAACACTGTACATGATAACACATGTCTTCATCTATCAGTTTAACACTGTATCATGATTAACAATGTCTTCATCTATCAGTTTAACACTGTATCATGATTACAAATGTCTTCATCTATCAAATTTAACACTGTATCATGATTACAATGTCTTCATCTATCAGTTTAACACTGTATCATGATTACAAATGTCTTCATCTATCAGTTTAACACTGTACCATGATTACAAATGTCTTCATCTATCAGTTTAACACTGTATCATGATTACAAATGTTTTCATCTATCAGTTTAACACTGTACCATGATTACAAATGTCTTCATCTATCAGTTTAACACTGTACATGATTACAAATGTCTTCATCTATCAGTTTAACACTGTATCATGATTACAATGTCTTCATCTATCAGTTTAACACTGTATCATGATTACAAATGTCTTCATCTATCAGTTTAACATGTACCATGATTACAAATGTTTTCATCTATCAGTTTAACACTGTATCATGATTACAAATGTCTTCATCTATCAGTTTAACACTGTATCATGATTACAAATGTCTTCATCTATTCAGTTTAACACTGTACATGATTACAAATGTTTCATCTATCAGTTTAACACTGTACCATGATTACAATGTCTTCATCTATCAGTTAACACTGTATCATGATTACAAATGTCTTCATCTATCAGTTTAACACTGTATCATGATTACAAATGTCTTCATCTATCAGTTTAACACTGTATCATGATTACACATGTCTTCATCTATCAGTTTAACACTGTATCATGATTACAAATGTCTCATCTATCAGTTTAACACTGTACATGATTACAAATGTCTTCATCTATCAGTTTAACACTGTATCCATGATAACAAATGTCTTCATCTATCAGTTTAACACTGTATCATGATTACAAATGTCTTCATCTATCAGTTTAACACTGTTACATGATTACAAATGTCTTCATCTATCAGTTTAACACTGTATCATGATTACAATGTCTCATCTATCAGTTTAACACTGTACCATGATTACAAATGTTTTCTTCTATCAGTTTAACACTGTATCATGATTACAAATGTCTTCATCTATCAGTTTAACACTGTATCATGATTACAAATGTCTTCATCTATTAGTTTAACACTGTACCATGATTACAAATCTTTTCATCTATCAGTTTAACACTGTACCATGATTACAAAAGTCTTCAACTATCAATTTAACACTGTACCATGATAACACATTTTTTCATCTATCAGTTTAACACTGTATCATGATAACAAATGTCTTCATCTATTAGTTTAACACTGTACCATGATAACACATTTTTTCATCTATCAGTTTAACACTGTACCATGATTACAAATGTTTTCATCTATCAGTTTAACACTGTAATATGATACCACATGTCCTCATCTATCAGTTTAACACTGTACCATGATTACAAATGTTTTCTTCTATCAGTTTAACACTGTATCATGATAACACATGTCTTCATCTATCAGTTTAACGCTTTATCATGTTTACAAATGTCTTCATTTATCAATTTAACACTGTATAGTGATAATACATGTCTTCATCAATCATTTTAACACTGTATCATGATAACACATGTCTTTATCTATCAGTTTAACACTGTATCGTGATTACAAATGTCTTCATCTATTAGTTTAACACTGTACCATGATTACAAATGTCTTCATCTATCAGTTTAACACTGTAATATGATAACACATGTCTTCATCTATCAGTTTAACACTGTACCATGATAACACATGTCTTCCTCTATCAGTTTAACACTGTATCATGATTACAAATGTTTTCATCTATCAGTTTAACATTGTACCATGATTACAAATGTCCTCATCTATCAGTTTAACACTGTACCATGATTACAAATGTCCTCATCTATCAGTTTAACACTTTATCATGATTACAAATGTTTTCATCTATCAGTTTAACACTGTATCATGATTACAAATGTCCTCATCTATCAGTTTAACACTGTACCATGATTACAAATGTTTTCTTCTATCAGTTTAACACTGTATCATGATTACAAATGTCTTCATCTATCAGTTTAACACTGTATCATGATTACAAATGTCTTCATCTATTAGTTTAACACTGTACCATGATTACAAATGTTTTCATCTATCAGTTTAACACTGTACCATTATTACAAATGTCTTCATCTATCAGTTTAACACTGTATCATTATTACAAATGTCTACATCTATCAGTTTAACACTGTATCATGTTAACACATGTCTTCATCTATCAGTTTAACACTGTATCATGATTACAAATGTCTTCATCTATCAGTTTAACACTGTATCATTATTACAAATGTCTACATCTATCAGTTTAACACTGTATCATGTTAACACATGTCTTCATCTATCAGTTTAACACTGTATCATGTTAACACATGTCTTCATCTATCAGTTTAACACTGTATCATTATTACAAATGTCTACATCTATCAGTTTAACGCTTTATCATGTTTACAAATGTCTTCATTTATCAATTTAACACTGTATAGTGATAATACATGTCCTCATCTATCAGTTTAACACTGTATCATGATTACAAATGTCTACATCTATCAGTTTAACACTGTATCATGTTAACACATGTCTTCATCTATCAGTTTAACACTGTATCATGTTAACACATGTCTTCATCTATCAGTTTAACACTGTATCATGTTAACACATGTCTTCATCTATCAGTTTAACACTGTATCATGATTACAAATGTCTTCATCTATCAGTTTAACACTTTATCATGATTACAAATGTTTTCATCTATCAGTTTAACACTGTATCATGATTACAAATGTTTTCATCTATCAGTTTAACATTGTACCATGATTACAAATGTCCTCATCTATCAGTTTAACACTGTACCATGATTACAAATGTCCTCATCTATCAGTTTAACACTGTATCATGATTACAAATGTTTTCATCTATCAGTTTAACACTGTATAATGATTACAAATGTTTTCATCTATCAGTTTAACACTGTACCATGATTACAAATGTTTTCATCTATCAGTTTAACACTGTATCATGATTACATATGTCTTCTTCTATCAGTTTAACACTGTACCATGATAACAAATGTCTTCATCTATCAGTTTAACACTGTACCATGATTACAAATGTCTTCATGTATCAGTTTAACACTGTACCATGATTACAAATGTTTTCATCTATCAGTTTAACACTGTACCAAGATTACAAATGTTTTCATCTATCAGTTTAACATTGTATTATTATAACACATGTTTTCATCTATCAGTTTAAAAATGTATCATGATTACAAATGTTTTCATCTATCAGTTTAACACTGTATCATGATTACAAATGTCTTCATCAATCATTTTAATACTGTACCATGATTACAAATGTTTTCATCTATCAGTTTAACACTGTATAGTGATAATACATGTCTTCATCAATCATTTTAATACTGTTTCATTATTACAAATGCTTTCATCTATCTGTTTAACACTGTACCATGTATACAAATGTCTTCATCTATCAGTTTAAAACTGTACCATGATAAAAAATGTCTTCATCTATCAGCTTAACACTGTACCATGATAACACATGTCTTCATCTATTAGTTTAACACTGTATAGTGATAATAGATGTCTTCATCAATCATTTTAATTATTATTATTAGCACCGCGTCTTACTACCCGTTCGGGTTATACGCAAATCATTTTAATACTGTATCATGATTACAAATGTCTTCATCTATCAGTTTAACACTGTACCATGATTACAAATGCTTTCATCTATCAGTTTAACACTGTACCATGATTACAAATGCTTTCATCTATCAGTTTAACACTGTATAATGATTACAAATGCTTTCATCTATCAGTTTAACACTGTATCATGATTACAAATGTCCTCATCTATCAGTTTAACACTGTATCATGATAACAAATGCTTTCATCTATCAGTTTAACACTGTACCATGATAACACATGTCTTCATCTATCAGTTTAACACTGTATCATGATAACACATGTCTTCATCTATCAGTTTAACAATGTATCATAATTACAAATGTCTTCTTCTATCAGTTTAACACTGTATCATGTTAACACATGTTTTCATCTATCAGTTTAAAAATGTATCATGATTACAAATGTTTTCATCTATCAGTTTAACACTGTATCATGATTACAAATGTCTTCATCAATCATTTTAATACTGTATCATGATTACAAATGTCCTCATCTATCAGTTTAACACTGTATCATTATAACACATATCTTCATCTATCAGTTTAACACTGTATAATGATTACAAATGCTTTCATCTATCAGTTTAACACTGTACCATGATTACAAATGCTTTCATCTATCAGTTTAACACTGTACCATGTATACAAATGTCTTCATCTATCAGTTTAACACTGTATCATGATAACACATGTCTTCATCTATCAGTTTAACACTGTATCATGATTACAAATGTCCTCATCTATCAGTTTAACAATGTTTCATGATTAGAAAAGTCTTCATCTATCAGTTTAACACTGTATCATGATTACAAATGTCCTCATCTATCAGTTTAACACTGTATCATGATAACAGGTTTTGTCATTAATTAGTTTAACATTGTATTATTTTTACCAATGTCCTCAATTAGCAGTTTAACACCTTATCATTATGACATGCATACCTATTAATCAGTTTAAACATGGATTATGATTAAACATATCCTCATCTATAAGTTAAACATTCTATTATGATTAAATGATTCTTCATCAATCAGTTTCACACTGTATCATGCTTATATCTCTCCTTAACAATATGTTTAACACTGTATCATGTTTATATATGTATTTAAAATCAGTCTAACTTTGTATCATGTTTACTTATGTTTTTATCAATCTGTTTATCACACTATAGTGATTACAAATGTTGTTATCAATCAGTTTAATACTTTATCATGATTACAGGTCTCCTTATCAATCAGTTTATAATTGTATCATGTGTACATAGGTCTTTATCAATCAGTTTAACACTGTATCATAATAACAAATAACCTCGTCAATCAGTTTAACAATATATCATAATTATATATCTCCTTATCAATCTGTTTACCACAGTATCAAGATTACAGGTGTAGTTATCTATCAGTTTAACATTGTATCACATGTACATATGTCCTTAACAATAAGTTTAACACTGTATTATGATCATATTTATCCTTTACAATCAATTTATTACCATATCATAACTACGTGTTTCCTCGTCAATCAGGTTAACATCTTATCATGTTTACATTTGTCTTCTTCAATCAGTTTAACACTTTATCATGATTACAAATGTCCCTATAAATCAGTTTAACATTGTTTCATTATTACAGGTGTGCTTACAATATTTTTTTTAATTGTATCATAATTACAAGTGTTTTTATCAATCAGATTAACACTGTATCATGTTTACATATTTTCTCATAATCATTTTAACACTCTATTATGAACACAGTTGTGCTTATCAATCAGTTTTACATTGTATCATATTTACATATGTCCTCATGAACAGTTTAACACTTTATCATGTTTACTGATGTCTTTATTATCACTTTAACATTGTATCAATTTTACATATATTCTTATCAATCAGTTAAAAATAATATATTTACATATATTCTTATTGATCAGTTTAACAATGTGTCATCTTCTTTACAGGTGTCTTGAGTGATCAAAGGACCCACAGGATGTTGCGGAATTCGTGGAACTTGGAGTGGTTTGGAACCTTAGGACAGCTACTGACATGGAAATCGTGTGTACCTGTCCCGGACTCTTCTAAGGACTTGATGCTTCTCGAGACAGACTTGGACTGTCTAAAGGCCACTTTCATTCCAAACAACATCCGCCGCAGTCTTTTCAATGTTCAGAACGCTATGACACATCAGGCTGTTATCAGTTCTCTCGACGAGCTCACAGGGTGTGCAGAAATAACTTTTCTCAAAGATGTCCTTAGTCTTTTTATTCCACCCATAATCTTTTAGCCGTTTATGATGCTTCATAATCTTTGACTTCCATTCAAACAAGGCTTAGGAAATTACGAAGCCTCGCCAGAACAAATGTTGACCGCTATAACACACATACATGTTCAGATTTTCTATTCTTAACTACATTACAAATTAATATTCGACTGAAAAATATAATTAAAGTAATTAAATTAAAATGTTTGAGGATCGGAGGGGAATTAGAGCATATCTTATAGTAAGAGGACAGCAGTGAGAGATATTGGATAGGTTTGTAAGAGGCCTTGTATGAAAAAGAAAATTACCCTTTAAGTTTAAAGAAGTGCTATATAGTTTGAACATTGAATGTTAAAGAGACCAGTAACGCGGAGAAGCTTGTTAGCTGTCATGAGGAGAAACAAGATTAGGAATGAAGTTATTAGGGAAATAGTGGAAGTACATGAGATAGTAGAGGAAGTAAGACTGAGATGGTATGGCCATTTAATGAGGTGTTGGAGTACATGAGATAGTAGAGGAAGCAAGACTGAGATGGTATGAGCATGTAATGAGGATGTTGGAGTACATGAGATAGTAGAGGAAGCAAGACTGAGATGGTATGGTCATGTAATGAGGATGTTGGAGTACATGAGATAGTAGAGGAAGCAAGACTGAAATGGTATGGTCATGTAATGAGGATGTTGGAGTACATGAGATAGTAGAGGAAGCAAGACTGAGATGGTATGGTCATGTAATGAGGATGTTGGAGTACATGAGATAGTAGAGGAAGCAAGACTGAAATGGTATGGTCATGTAATGAGGTGTTGGAGTACATGAGATAGTAGAGGAAGCAAGACTGAGATGGTATGGTCATGTAATGAGGATGTTTGAGTACATGAGATAGTAGAGGAAGCAAGACTGAGATGGTATGGTCATGTAATGAGGATGTTTGAGTACATGAGATAGTAGAGGAAGCAAGACTGAGATGGTATGGTCATGTAATGAGGATGTTCGAGTACAAGAGATAGTAGAGGAAGCAAGATTGAGATGGTATGGGCATGTAATGAGGATGTTGGAGTACATGAGATAGTAGAGGAAGCAAGACTGAGATGGTATGGTCATGTAATGAGGATGTTGGAGTACATGAGATAGTAGAGGAAGCAAGACTGAGATGGTATGGTCATGTAATGAGGTGTTGGAGTACATGAGATAGTAGAGGAAGCAAGACTGAGATGGTATGGTCATGTAATGAGGATGTTGGATTACATGAGATAGTAGAGGAAGCAAGACTGAGATGGTATGGGCATGTAATGAGGATGTTGGAGTACATGAGATAGTAGAGGAAGCAAGACTGAGATGGTATGGTCATGTAATGAGGTGTTGGAGTACATGAGATAGTAGAGGAAGCAAGACTGAGATGGTATGGTCATGTAATGAGGATGTTTGAGTACATGAGATAGTAGAGGAAGCAAGACTGAGATGGTATGGGCATGTAATGAGGATGTTGGAGTACATGAGATAGTAGAGGAAGCAAGACTGAGATGGTATGGTCATGTAATGAGGTGTTGGAGTACATGAGATAGTGGAGGAAGCAAGACTGAGATGGTATGGACAACGGAGGCCAAGAAAGAGATGGGAGTGGCAGGTAGCAGAAAGTGTGCAAGTGAGAGGAGAAAATGAAAGCAATTAAAGGCAGAAAAATGGTGAATTCACTTTACCTTTCACCTCGCTCCACCTTCTGTTTCACTCAGCCTTGTTCATGCATACAGGCCCAAATCCTTACCAAAAAAAACAACTGAAGTTAACCTACTATTCAGTGTACTACTTACTGAGGAAGATATCTGTCCTTCCTTTTTTCATTTTTCTACAATTATATTATACCTATTTACTGATATATCATAACATGATTAACATATTAAAATGCTCTCCCATGTTACTCAGATACATAACACTTCACACGCTGTTGTACGGCAAGAGCCAGCCTCGGCAAGGAGACTTCACCTCGAGGTTGGAAAATGTTTGGTATGACCTGCCTTGGGAAGACACCTTCTTGCGTTTCTTGGTGACCCCTCCAGCCTGTCTCGAAGATAAGCTGTTACTGGTTGCTGTTCTAGACTTTCTCACCCTCTACTTGAAAATGTGTTCCCGCGCAGGTAATGCCATTCAGTTTGCTTTGAAGGCCTTTGCGGCCGGTATTTGATTCAGAAATTAATGTTTTCGGGCTTGAGCCACGTTAAGGGAATGATAACTTTTGACATTTTGGCTGTAGTTACAACATCCATCATCTGGGATGCGTTACGAAACAATAGCGTAGACAAGAATCCGAGGTCAATTTATATAGGCTTTACTGGTCATTCCATTTGAACCATTCAGATCCCCGAAAACATTAATTTCAAATCTCAGTTGAGTTAGACAGAAGTGTTGTTCAATATGAATGTAATATCAGTTTTCCAGAGAAAATTCAATTTCAGTCGACTCTGGTTATAATGAGCCTCTACAGACTCAGATATTTTGTTCACTATGTCTAAAGTTCACTAGGACTGATTTTTTTAAAATCTGAACATAGTGGGTTAGTAACAAACAAAATAAAGAGTTCAAATACAATCGCTCTTTATTGAAATCTATTAATTAATCTTTAAAACAATCGGTTATGTGCTGTTGTTTTCTGTATACTGTTTTAATTGATATTTTTTCCAGATCCTTCTCTAGAGTCTGTGCTTTTTCCATACTTGATTCCACATTATCCATGCATTCAAACAACTTAACTGATTAGAAAGGTCTAAATTTTGAGTTTCATTTACCCTCTCGATGAAAGGAATTAGTGAAAACAATAACTAAATGTCCACAGACTGTAATTCACTGTCCTGTAACTCCTGTCGTATTAATACAACCCAGAAGACAGTCTTCCTTTACTTGTCGCAGACAAAGGTATTAAAACTTAAGTTAGGTCAGTGAGTGCAGTGACTGTTCAACCTCAACCCCTCCCCCCTCCCCCTCCACATTCTGTACTTTCATTCATGCTTTGTGCAACCAAAACAAGAACTCAGGCACAGAATTGATGTCTTCAAGTTTAAACAACCAAAAAGCTATGTTTTTAAAGAATTATTATGTTAGAATAACATTTCTTATTGAAATTTCAATTTTTCTGTTCACTAAAACCGAAGTTGAAGGTTCATTATAAACGAATTTTTTTAGCACACATTGAAATATATGTGGGTTGGGACCAATGAATTAGGTTCACTGTAGCCGAATGTTCACTACAACCGAGATCACTAAAACCACAGTTGAGTGTATTTAGCTCCTGAAAACTTGCTTCACTCGTCGAATGGTCTAAGGTGTCACTCTCATGATAGTGTTAGACTGGTCTGCTGATGTCAAAGAGTTCGGGGCCCGTTTGGATCTACTGAGGTTGGTTTTCCCTAAATGGTTTGCCACTTTCCGTCTCTGCGCAAATGTTGGTAGATTACCTCTAAAATGTGTTTTATGACGGGAGTCGTGTTCTGTGTGCTCAGGCAAGGTATACACTGGATCCTAAGCCTTACGGAAGTTCCGCTGCGCTCCTTGGTGCCAGGTTGAGTCCATTGACACTGGGGTTCGCTAGTGTCAATGTTCAGTGATAAAAGTACTTTCAAATGTGCAGTTGTTGAATGACTTACTTTTAACATGTTCATCATAAAGGGACCATTGTAATTTTAACGTTCATTCTGGTTAAGCTAGTCCCACACGGGTCTTCCTACTGAGCTAAGGGTCCCAGGTTCGATTCCCGGCACGGCCGAAAGATTTATCGATAGTGAAATATGGGTTTACCCTTTTACAATGAAGAGTTAACGGCCTTGGACTGGATGTTGTGCCTGTCCTAGTCTTAAGGTAGATTATAAGGCATATGAAGCTACGACAGGCCTAGCAAGCCGGTAGTGGAGAATATATGGCTTGAATAAAATACTGACCTAGGCTGGAAACAGTAATGGATGTAAAGTAAATACATGTAACAAATCTTGATATAATTAAAAATTGGTAACATTAGTGTTTGTTCAAAGTGCTTTTATTCCTTATTTTCCCTTGATAAAGGCAATAATGCCAATATATAAAAACATTACTAGTTTTTTTTTCTGCTTTAGTGAAGATTTGAATATTTCTACAGTCAGCTTTATGCTAACTCTCTCTCCACATTCACATCAGTTCTTTTTCTAGTTTAAGTTTCTTTCTTCACTTGGTGTTATCTCATTTTTGTATTTTTCCTTATTTTTATATATATATATTTCCATGTATTATTAAATCTTGAAACATGAATTTTGGTTTCCTCTTTTAGGAAGTTGTGTTGCACGTTTCACACTCCCACCCGATGAGCTCTGGCAGAACGAAACCTAGGTCAGGGTATTGGGCGGTAACGATAGATTTTCTTTTATGAGGCAGCCATTACCTCTTTGTCCAGTGACAGCATTGTAAAGGGTGAACCGTGTCTTTATTTGCATTGTAAAAACCATATTGTGTTCGTTATAGGTGTGTACCAAGTCTACTTTTTCAATTCGAAGCGACCACAAATTGAATATATGAAATATTCTTGAAGATGAATCGAAGTTCGAATATTTTCTTTTAGTTGTTCTATGCTTGAAAAAATATTATATTGTGGTTATTCATATAAACTTATTACTTTATGCAATAAAATTACTTGGAAATTGTTTTATTGCTCACTTATTTGTAATATTTCGTTTTACTCAAACAAATCAATTTCTTCAAATTTTTTCCTTATAAATATTAATTTGTAATGTACAAAACAGCTCAGAATGGTTATAATTGAACATAAATTAATAAAACTAATAAAAAATTAAAATAAAATTAATCAAACATAATATTTTAGCTGTCAATATTTTTTATTGGCGAAGCTTTGACGCGAAGTCAAAGCTGATGTTTATTTCGAAGCCAAGTCAAAGCTGATGTTTATTTCGAAGCCAAGTCAAAGCTGATGTTTGTTTCGAAGCCATGTCGAAGTTTTGAAGCTTCACACACCTTTTGTTCATTCCCTTTTATTTATTTTCTCTCCATCTTGCTTGTACCTTCTTCCAAATTCACATACAAAATCTTGAATCTCGAAATTTTTTTTCAAATCCTTGACGATCGAATACCCTCATATGGAGGTATTTTAAAGTCTCCTCGTTCTTTTATTTGCAGGTCTGAAGAAGAAGGGCTTCAGGTGGATAACCCGCGTGTTAAAAGATCCGGGTCAGCCGCTACCCAACCTCTTGAAAATGGAAGGGGAGGAGGACACTCCGTGCAAAGAGCTGTACCGGGCACTCCTGGCTCTGTGCCAGGACTGCGCCTCACTGGAGAGCCGGCTCGAAGACGTCGGCACCGTGCTGGTCCGGCCGGTGAAGAAAGGCAGGGCGTGGGGACCCTTGGTTAAAACCATCATACTGAACCTCAAGTTCAGCGACACGCAGCACTTTTATAACCTTGGTTAGTGGCCGGGTGTAGTTGGGACGATATTGCTTACAAAGATGGTTACTGACCTACACCCAATGTCATCGCTGAGGGAACTGCAGATCTTATAGAGAAAAGCTTTATCTTCACTCTCACTCAGTTAACTGTTGCCAAATCTCCTCACTCTCAGTTATGTCTGAAGGTGGTGTGTTGAGGTAAGAAGGAGCTACTGGCAACCTCGACCAATCAGTGTTGCAATACTTGTCTTGTATTTGATTGGAGATTGACTACACGAAAACGAAAAATGACAAGCTGTTTCTCAAAGTAACCATACAGTTCTCTTAGAGATGATAACCAGTGTAAAACTCCTTTGTGTTCTTAAATCAGGAATGGTGAGGATAGTTTAGGTCACTGGTTTTAAACCTGTGATTTGCATGCCCCTAAACGTAATTCTAACAACGAAAAATATAAAGACCCTCTTAGGGGGTCGAATTATCAACTCCCTGTTTAGAAATAATTTCTTAAAGTTTTCTTGGCTCTTCTAATCCAGAAGTGTAAGCCGTAACGAGTCCAAGGTTTTAAATTTTGAATCGAATCTGAATATTTGCCCACCGACTCGAATCGATTCCAAATCAAATATCATGCTTTGGAAACATTTCGTATCACATATGAATCGAATATTTTTAGGTGCATGTGAGTGGGTAATTTTCACTTCGATCTGAGTATGAATTGAGTTGAATTTTTATAATAGGTCCATGTCTCAGGTACAAACATATATTTCTAAGAATTAATTTGGAGGGGGCCAGGGTGGGGGTGGAAGCTATGAACACAAAAATTTGAATATTTAAAAATATAATACGTTTGTACAAGTTGTATATTTTATCTAAATCAGACAAAAGTAAATATTGATAACTCTATTTGCTATTTAATGATATCTTAAAATTGAATCAAATTAATAAAACTTTGAATTTTTGTGATAAAATCAAACATTCAGAGTGCCTACTTGAATTTTTTGAGTTTTATATAATAAAAAAAAATAGATATGTTTGAACAACTATCTAAACTCGAATTTTTGAGTACTCTAATGTCCTTAAGGATTTATGATAAAATCAGCATTTCAACTCCCCACCCTCGCTAGTTACCTAAAGCCCCGAGGGGACAGCTGAGACCCGTTTGTATGTGTGTGTCGACAGCTCTGCTGGATTGTATGCTGTCATGTCTAACACACGTGACGGGTTCCTTGGGATGGAGCAGGACCGGGGATCCTGCGGACGTCGACCTGAAGGGGCTCTGGTCTGGTCTGATGGTGTGTCTTATAGAGCTGGTGACCGCGTTCCACTGCGGCAAGGGCGGGGCCTCGTCTGCCTCCTTCATGGGTCTGGCCATCACCCGCAGCGCCATGCTCTGTCTCAATCACCTGCTGTGCGAGATGCACAACTCCGACACAGACAAGGTTAGGTTAAAACTAAAGAGAGAGATGCCCGATTTTACACTTGGGTTAGACTCCACCATTTTATTTTAAAATCTAGCTAGGGGCCTGCCTAGGTCAGGGATGGCAAATAAATTACACGCATGCCACTGGGCGGCACGAATACAAACATAAAAAAATAGAGAAACACTAAATAAAACTTCCCCCCAACGTGGTATAATTTTTTTGAAGTCAATAGGATTTTGACATCGATTTCATTCATTTGTCATAAATTTTTCAAAATGAGGTGGCCCCAATGTCTGAATGATGCTATAATAATGGAAATTATAAAATTAAAGTAAAAGGAAAAATAAACTAATAAGTGTAAATTTAATGAAGAAAGCCCACCTAGGGAAAGAGGAAAAATGTGTGAAGAATCCAATGCACAAAAGGTGACATCTTCTTCCTTTCTTCTGTCTTCTATAGTAGAAATAGTCACACACACATTTTAACAATAATTTTAACACAAGTTGAGTAATATTTCAAAATAGAGTAGTTCAATTTTTGTACGAAGTGTATTTCTTCTTCTCTTTTTGTTTTATAAAGGCAACAATGCTGAAATATTACTCAATTTGTATATAAAATTAGTGTTTAAATGTGTGTGGGGCTACTTCTACCTGAGAAAACAGAAGAAAGGAAAAGAGGTTACATTTATGCATTGGATTCTTCACACATTTTCCCTCTTTCCCTAGGTGAGCTTTCTTCATTAAATTTACACTTATTAGTTTATTTTTCCTTTTTATTTATTTTTATCAATTTCCATTATGATAAAATTCACTTGTCATAGTAAACTTTGTGAAGTTGATGGTTAGAAATAGTCTTGTGTGCTATTGAAGACAATAATTTATGAACTGAATAAATACAGCTTGGCTAGCAAAATACAAAAACCGGTTTCAAACTCATATGGAAAAGATTATGTAAGTTTTTGATTTTAGCGTTTATTAAAATTTGTTGTCTTTTTTCCTCCCCTGAATGTGCTACTTTCATTGTTTTTACCATAAGTTAATGAAATTAATATTGTCTAAAACCCTCGCTGTGACAGTTTAATACATCTTCCTTCTTTAGAATTCAGGCATTTAAAAATATATAGTTAACAATTTTATTTGAGCTATTCATTATCTTTGATAATATTCAACAAATTTTTATTTTTAAATAGGTAATCAATTCATCTGGTCCTTAAGTAAGCCCTGATTTTTATAAGTAGCCCACTTTCGACCACCAACATTGATTAAACTTCGCTCAAATTTGGTATTCTATAAATACACTAGAGTAATGATTATCCCGCCTGGTTTTCGGTGTTAACAATTGTGTTTTAAAATAAACAAATCGGGACATATCCACTAGTAATCAATACAAAAAAAAAAAAAAAAAATCGCAAACTTCTTACAACTGTCACATTGGAAACAGAAAAGCATAACTGCTATGCATTCGGTTGGCGTATAATACAATACTAGTGCTTGGTTGGTGTAGATAGCAGCACTGTTTTGATTTGGCTGGGAACAGAAGCTGTGTCAAGGGAGGTGTAGATAGCAGCACTGTTTTGATTTGGCTGGAAACGGAAGCTGTGTCAAGGGAGGTGTAGATAGCAGCACTGTTTTGATTTGGCTGGAAACAGAAGCTGTGTCAAGGGAGGTGTATATAGCAGCACTGTTTTGATTTGGCTGGAAACAGAAACTGTTTCAAGGGAGGTGTAGATAGCAGCACTGTTTTGTTTTGGCTGGAAACAGAAGCTGTGTCAAGGGAGGTGTAGATAGCAGCACTGTTTTGATTTGGCTGGAAACAGAAGCTGTGTCAAGGGAGGTGTAGATAGCAGCACTGTTTTGATTTGGCTGGAAACAGAAACTGTTTCAAGGGAGGTGTGTGTGTGTAAGGTGTAGCTACATGAGGTAAAACCATACCGGAAATATTTACACTTGGATTTGAACCTCGATCTCTACATTATCGGCAGTCACCAAAACAGGTGATTGCTTATTAGATATTATATTTTGCTTACTGTACTTTATTTTTATATGGCATTTTAAAGAAATATATTAAACTGACTTATATAAGTAACTGAAAAAGTTTTTTTTAATGACCCAACCTTTTAAATAAAAAATTAACTTGTGGATATTTTATCGGTTTTAGAATTGGGATGCCGAGTGGATGTCTGTCATGACAGACTCCCATCTTCTGTGGCTTCCATACCTGTGGGCCAACCGAGACCCAGTTGTCCGTGCCGCAGGGTTCCAGCTTGTGGCGGGACTTTGCATGTCTTCGAGAGCTTGCGTCATACTGCAAGATGGCATAGACCTGTGGACTGCAGGAATCAGGTTTGTAGTTCAGTAATTATTTATCCTCGTTTATATTTGAACATTTATTCTCAAAGTCATAATTATCATCATCATTATTATCTCTTTTCATCCTGAGGCCGAGTCAATTTGGTAAAATGCCTCTATCAGCTTCTTACACCATTCTTCTTCCTTTAATTGCTTCCATTCTCCTCTCACTTATACACTCGCTTTTTATCTACTCCATCCATCTCTTTCTTGATCTCTCTTATTGTCTTTTCCCAACATACTTCATCTCCATCATTCTCCTTGGGACTCTTTCTTTCTACATTCTCATTACATGACTCTACTGTCTCGTATACTCCAACATCTTCATTACATGTCCATACCATCTCATGTCATGTACTCCTTGTATCCCTATTCTTTCTCAGATAACTTGATTCCTAATCTTGTTTCCCCCCCGTGACAGTTAACAGGTTTCTTACAAACGTCATTCCCATGGCCTCCACTTTCCTAATCTTTCTTACATTCATTGTCCATGTTTCTGCTGTATATGGAACAATAGGTACAAAGTACGCCCTGTATAACACTTCCTTACACTTTCAGAGCACTTCTCTTTTCCATAGTATGTCTCTTACACACCTCTCTAGAAAACTTCCCTTACTGCCCTTGTCTCATTAGATCTTCTTTGATGCCAGTCCTACCTGAAGAATGCTTACAAGATACTTTGTGCTCTTTATTTATTTATTAAAAGTATTTACCGTACACTTTCTGAACTGACTGATCATATCAGCACTCAAGAATTTCTCTGAGCCAAAGCGAAAGGGCCTACCAATTATGCCGGGAAGGGTATTTTCATGTATCTTCCAGGGTTCATTTACATTCCACAATCGATGGCTTTACTTCCGCTCTGAAGGGATTAGTGTTACTAATTTTTATTGCTCAAGAAAAAACCGGTCGACCCCGGCTAGGTTTGAACCCACAAATATAGGATCCTAGGGTCACTTTACCCCAAGACCATCGCGGCCGACTATGCTCTTTATTCTAAAGGTATTATACATGAAAGAAGATACAGGGAAAAGAGATAGGAATGAACTCTAAACGGCGTGGGGCGTTTTGAATGACACTGATATTCGTAATATTTTTGGATAGCATTCACAATACTAGTGAGAGAGGGTGGAGAGTTTTTAGTGTGTTGTCTGAGGGAAGTTCTGGAGAAGATCGAGTTGAAGAAAATGTTAGAAAATTAGGCTAGTTAGATTCCATCACAAAGACAACTGAAATGGGTAGATTTTCCTTCTTGTATTATGATATTATTTGTTGTATGTCCCTGGAATTGTAAGTTTATTTTTCTTGTAGTAGGATATACATATATATATACATATATATATATTGTTATCACCGCGTCTTACTACCTGTTCAGGCTATATGTAAATATTATAATTACTCTAATGGCGTAGGTATGATGAAGGAAGCATTTTAGAGGTAATCTACCTGCATTTTTGTGGAAGGAGAGTGGGAAACCATTTAGTAAGAACCAGCCTCAGTAGACCCGTCTAGGATTCAAACCTCGATCTCCCCATCTTCAGCAGGCCAGTCCAACATGAGAGTGACGTCTTAGACCATTCAACCACTGAAGCGGATGATATTATTTATTGTATGTCCTGAATTATTTTTTTCCATACTTTTCCTATTGTTGGTTTCTGAGTTTCTTAAATGTTTTGTATAATATTATGCTTAAACCATTGCACTACAAAAATTAAATCACGCTCAGGAAGGGTTTCGGTTATTGAAGATGGTCACGTTTGAGAGGCTTAAGTCACTTAGCAGGACAGTGGAGGCCGTGGGAGTGAAGTTTTTGAGGGACATGCTAGCTGTCACCAGAAGATATAGGATTAGTAGTTAAGATGTGAGGTCATCTAGAGTTGGGATACATGAGATAGTAGAGGAAGCTAGGATGAGATGGTATGGTCATGTAATGAGGATGGAAGGAGGAGAGGATTACAAGAAGATTAATGGATATGAAGTATGTAGGGAAGAGACCGCAAGGGATACCAAGGAAGAGATGGGAGGAACAGATAACAGCAAGTGTGCAAGTGAGAGGAAGAGAGTACAGGAGGAAGAATTGTGGAAGGACAGGGGGTGATGGAGGCGTTTTACTAAACGGACCTGGCCACAGACTGGAAACAGTATTCATTATTATTATTATTATTATTATTATTATTATTATTATTATTATTATTATTATTATTATTATTATTATTATTATTATTATTATTATTATTATATGATGATGATGATGATGATGATGATGATGATGATGATGATGATGATGATGATGATGATGATGATGATGATGATGATGATGATGATGATGATGATGATGATGAGTCTAAGATCAACTCCATCGATACTTCCCCCCACCCCCGCCTGCAACCCTTGTCTCTTATCATCCCCCTTCAGGTAATCTCACTGTCCCTCAGGAAGTGGTGTAATTCACTTTGGGAACTTATCTCTTAGATAATCTCGTGGTTTACCATAATATTTAAAATGTTAGTGGATAGAATATTTCTTTAATATTTTAATCCTCCAGCCCTTTCAGTGTTCTTTTTAGTTCATCTTGTTGTTGATGTGCATAGTTTTGTTGCCGACCACCGGGAAGCAAGTGTTGTCCGGGAGCAGGCAGCGACGCTTCTCACCAACTTGACAAGCTACAAGATAAACAACGGTGGCAAAGATGGGGGATCAACCGTTTCCGTTAGCTGCAAGTCTACAGGAAATAATGAGGAGGTATGTTTTACTTAACGATGGGACGCTGAAATCTTTGATTCTTCGAATCCTGTGGTTTTCTGGAGATTAGAGATTTGTAAAAATCTCGAACTTATAATCTTTAAAAAGGGCCGGACACAATATGGCTGTTACAATCACACTTTACGTTGCTGTCATTGGACAAGGAGGTAATGTCTGCCTCATGAAGAAAATTGATCGTTACCGCCCAATCCCCTGACCTAGGTTTATGCATTTTCCAGTGGCAGCTGTGTAAAGGTGTTAACTGTGTTTTTCTTTTAATTGTAAAAGTACTTTTGTGTTCGTTCCTTTTTATATGTTCTCTCCACCTTTCCTTTAGCTCCTTCCAAATATAATAAAATACCCTCAACAAGCTAAAAGAGGTTTTCCTTTAAGAAAAATATATCTCAGATACAATTACGAAGGCCTTGACTCGAAATTACAATTTTAGGCAATTGATTACAGTAATTAAATAACAAAATCATAAAAAAAAAGGACAAAACTGTGTTGATAGAATTAATTTACTAAAACAGTGTTTTATTTGTTGTTTATATTATATTATTAAACATGACAAACAAAATAGCAATTATTGTGAGTGACACCACTCCTTTTTTGGATTCACTTTTTAAAAATTTCACCTTAAATTATATGTTTAAAAAAATTCAAGGATTCAATTTTGGATTTGAGATTAAAAAGAAAATTTATGATTTGAATTTGAGAAATATAATATTCAACCTATCTCTAATGAATTAAAAAACAAATCTAATGTGAGGTGGGATGTGTGGTAAAATATCCAAATTGTGAATGTTGAATAATTAGAACTTAGAGTTGAAATCAAGAAAAATAGGAACCGTGACTTCTTTAGTATCGTTACAAACTTCTACCCACCCCCATAAATAAAATGAAGTAATTGCTTGTGTAGTGGCCAGCACCGTCTTGACCCCCAAGTGCTGTAGTGGCCAGCACCGTCTTGATCCCCAAGTGTTGTAGTGGCCAGCACCGTCTTGACCCCCAAGTGTTGTAGTGGCCAGCATCGTCTTGACCACCAAGTGTTGTAGTGGCCAGCACTGTCTTGACCCCCCAAGTGTTGTAGTGGCCAGCACCATCATGACCCCCAAGTTTTGTAGTGGCCAGCACCGTCTTGACCCCAAGTACTGTAGTGGCCAGCACCGTCTTGACCCCCAAGTTTTGTAGTGGCCAGCACCGTCTTGACCCCCAATTGTTGTAGTGGCCAGCACTGTCTTGACCCCCCAAGTGTTGTAGTGGCCAGCACCATCTTGACCCCCAATTGTTGTAGTGGCCAGCATCGTCTTGACCCCAATTGTTGTAGTGGCCAGCATTGTCTTGACCCCCAAGTGTTGTAGTGGCCAGCATCGTCTTGACCCCCAAGTTTTGTAGTGGCCAGCATCGTCTTGACCCCCAAGTTTTGTAGTGGCCAGCACCGTCTTGACCCCCAAGTTTTGTAGTGGCCAGCACCGTCTTGACCCCCAAGTACTGTAGTGGCCAGCACCGTCTTGACCCCCAAGTTTTGTAGTGGCCAACACCATCTTGACCCCCAAGTGCTGTAGTGGCCAGCACCGTCTTGACCCCCAAGTGCTGTAGTGGCCAGCACCGTCTTGATCCCCAAGTGTTGTAGTGGCCAGCACCGTCTTGACCCCCAAGTGTTGTAGTGGCCAGCACCGTCTTGACCCCCAAGTGTTGTAGTGGCCAGCACCGTCTTGACCCCCAAGTGTTGTAGTGGTCAGCACCGTCTTGACCCCCAAGTGTTGTAGTGGCCAGCACCGTCTTGATCCCCAAGTGTTGTAGTGGCCAGCACCGTCTTAACCCCCAAGTGGTGTAGTGGCCAGCACCGTCTTGACCCCCAAGTGTTGTAGTGGCCAGCACCGTCTTGACCCCCAAGTTTTGTAGTGGCCAGCACCATCTTGACCCCCAAGTGCTGTAGTGGCCAGCACCGTCTTGATCCCCAAGTGTTGTAGTGGTCAGCACCGTCTTGACCCCCAAGTGTTGTAGTGGCCAGCACCGTCTTGACCCCCAAGTGTTGTAGTGGCCAGCACCATCTTGGCCCCAAGTGTTGTAGTGGCCAGCACCGTCTTGACCCCCAAGTGTTGTAGTGGCCAGCACCGTCTTGACCCCCAAGTGTTGTAGTGGCCAGCACCGTCTTGACCCCCAAGTACTGTAGTGGACAGCACCGTCTTAACCCCCAAGTGTTGTAGTGGCCAGCACCGTCTTAACCCCCAAGTGTTGTAGTGGCCAGCACCGTCTTGACCCCCAAGTGTTGTAGTGGCCAGCACCGTCTTGACCCCCAAGTGTTGTAGGTGTCAACAGGTATCGAAGCCCTCGTGTCCCTCCTGGATAAACACGGCCTGTACCCCGAGATGGCGACCCTGCTCTCTCGCCTGTATCTCGGCAGCACAGTGACCCCCGATGGCCGGTCCACTGACGTGGCGAGGTGGACCGTGGAGTCGCTCTCAGGCCGGAGACTCTCCCCGAGTGAGGAGCTTCGCCCTGACGAGTTTGTGCTGGTGTATAACAGGGCTTCTAGCAAGACAGGTGAGGGGCAGTACTAGAGGTTTTATCTTATTTAAAACCCATCTTTTGAATTATCTGTCACCATCAAAGAGATTATTACCATATTTCTTTGATATTAATTAATTGAAAGGAACGCCTAAGAATAAGTTATAAAGATGTTTAAATGAATAAAAAAAATAAGTAAATAATTATAAAGTATTACTCTAATGGGTTAAGGATGAGGAAGGAAGCATTTCAGGGTTAATATACCCGCATTTGCTTTGAAGAAGATTGGGTGATCGAGTTTCAAACCCTGATCTCCCTGTTTCGAGCAGTCCAGTCTTTTGCGACCATTCGGCCACTGGGGCCGGCTCAGGTCTGCTGACGGTAGTTTTTACAAAATAGTCTCCTACTCTTTATTTTCACACGAATGTGGGTACATTTCCTCTAAATTTAACATCTCTTGTCCCCAACCCATTAGTATAATTAGTATGTAGGTGTAACTGTTAGTAAGACACGCTGTTCTTTTAAAAACCCACAGACCCACAGGTAACGCCAAAACTAGCGCAAATGTCAAAACTATTTGGCTCATGGTACTAAAAGGGTTCATTTTAAAATTTGAGATTTTGACTCAAAAAAAGCAGGATTTGAGCTATCACGGCCACTGGACTGTGTTTGTGGGCTGGTTAGAAAAGTATTGTGTTAGCTACACTTGTTCGTCATGGTACGGTAAACCTCTATTTTGATTGGCAGAACTTTCTGAAAGTGTGAGCGAAGCTACCGATGATTTGAACCCAGAACTTCAAGCCGCGACGACCCCGGGTCTTGTCAAAGCTGTGTCCTTGCTCTTAGTTAACCTGATCTCATTCAGCCCGACCCACGCCTTGTTCAACATGAAGAAGTGTGGACTGGTACGACTTTTGTTTTGGTGAGTCTTTGAATTTAAGATAATAATTATTATTTTCACAAATAAGTCAACCTGTTTGTATGGAGGGTGGAGAAAAGTTGAATAATGATGGGCAGGGTGTCTTCTGGGTAACGAAAGTCACCAAAGTCACGAAAAAGTTAATAATCGCAAAAAAAAAAAAAAAAGATCACGAAAGTACCTGAAAAGTCACGAATTTTCGATATTTTAGTCAAAAGTCACGAAAATATTGTTGTTTGAATTTCCCGCGCATCGCAACAACGCAAACTCTTTGAATGTCAAGTTACCCACTACCCATGATGCCATGCGCTAACCGCCTGATTGTTTTTTTACCATGATACCAAAGACAAGGTAAACGTTCGCCATCTAATTAAAGTTTAATGTTGCGTGTGAGTGCATTATGCCTATTTATGCATTATATAATGTTCAATCGTTTACCGAAGAAATTTTTTGGTCATAAAAGGTCACCAAAAAGTCACTAATTTTGGTTTGTCCAACTCAGTAGACACCCTGATGGGTTACCTGTACTCATCACCAGACATTGTTAGGGTAATCAAATCTTGCAGATTACGGGGGGCCAGAACATACAACGCGAATGTAAAAAAATTAGAACCATGTTCAGGGTATTGGCTGGAAAACCCAATGGGAAGAGACCATTGGGAAGACCTAGGTGCAGATGGGAGGATAACTGTAGAATGGACTTGTAAACAAAGGAAAAATTGCGCCAAACAACTATATTAAAAGGAGGATAGACAATTTTAGGCCTCGGAGTTCACAAATAAAACAAAACACATAATTATGTAATTTTCAGGGTACAACAGTCCCCTTCTTTAGCCGAAGAGAGCAAAACACAGACTGGACTATGGCAGCACTCGGATAGGTTGAAAAGTGTCATCTAGATTTATAGTATCATGATCATGGTCACATGGTTGTTTTTTTTTAAATAGAAGAAAAATGTACAAAACGCAAGATAATATCTAAGTGACCATGCTGCCATAGTCCAGATTGTGTTTTACTCTCTTCTGCTAAAGAAGGAGACAGATGTACCCTGAAAATTACATAATTATGTGTATTGGAGTGTTTTAATTCTGAACTATGAGGCCAACAATTTTCTGGCAAGTGTGTAGGCCAGGGATACTCAATTGGCGGCCCGCCAAGCTCTGCATATTGAAAGTCCAACTACTGTATCAATGGAGATGCGTCGTATACTTCAGAGTGTGTTTACAAGGAAGTGCGAGATTATCCTCCAGTGGTGTGCGTCCCCCATTCTAGACCCAGTATCTCTCCCCCCAAGCGCCACCACATAACGGCTGAGCTATATAACATATTCTTGCTTTTGACCTTGAACAAAGCAGGCGGCCGGGCAACAGCGGGTCTGAGAGTGACTCACACCTCTTCCCCCCCCACCCTACAGCAGCCGATGTCTCGCCAGTTAATATTTGCCTGGCTCATTGTTCGTGCGTTATTCATAGTAATAGCAGAGTGCTTTGCTTGTAATTAGTTTTATTGTAAGTTTTCTGTCCCCGAATGGCTCTGACAACGTACTAACCAAATTTTACCAAGTTAGTAAGGGACTAAAAATGTAATTTTTCCGATTAATGGTTTATAATTTAATAATGATTATTTATGTTTAAAATGATTTTGACATGATATACTTTTTCAAATTTACTAGGCCTAGCCCTATTCTAACGTTTACATTTTTTTAAATTACACTGAAATAGATCAATATTATATATTACATCAAATTACGTTTCATTCTCCCTCCCACATACCTGTCTGCCCCCTCCTTTTTAATCTAATAACGTAACAAACTACTGCCAGATTGAATTGAATGTGTGTCCCGCCAAATATTATGATTTTTTGGAATGGCCCGCTTGGATAACTTTGAATAGTGTAGGTCTTGCCTTTCTATCCTCATTTCAGTGCTTAATTAGAATGTACTTGAAATAGAAAGGGTATAATGAGGTGGACTGGATAAAACTAGCTCAATAAGAATAGGGCGTAAGGAGGTGTACCTGATAGGCTTAGCTCAAGATAGGAATAGAGGTAAAATGAGGTGGATTGTATAGAACTAGCCCAAGATAGGGATAGGTGGCTTACTATTATAAGTTTGGCAATAAACTTTCGAGATCCTAATTGCATAGAGTAAGTACATAATTTGTGTGTCTTCTTAATATGTAAGTCCAGTATCACACGATTATTCTGATAATACAGTATCTCCTATAAAGCACATAAAAAATGTTCGTATGTCCTTAACCACTAATGTGGGAACCATATTCATTTAAAATGTAACACAGTAGTATATATGTGTGTGTGTGTGTGTGTGTGTGTGTGTGTGTGTGTGTGTGTGTGTGTGTGTGTGTGTGTGTGTGTGTGTGTGTGTGTGTGTGTGTGTGTGTGTGTGTGTGTGTGTGTGTACTTTCTACTATTATTTTTTGCTTCATATTTCTACAATTCTATAATATTAATTTAATTACATAATATATTTGCTTAGTGACTTGTTTAACTTTTTTAAATTTGTAATACGTTTTAAAGTTGTACAGAAGGTGAATAGAAACTATAAAAGGTAACGAAAAATATGCTTTCTCCCTTGGTTTTTAAAAAGATATTGTTTTGTATATTTGGTTTTACTTCTTAAAGAAGGCAAGATGTTTAATCATTATGACAAGTATACATGTTTAATTTATCTTGATGTTATACAGCTCATTAAGGGCAATAATTGAACATAAATTGTTTTTAGCTGTGGTCATATTTATTGGTTATCATCATTATCATCATCATCATCAACATACTGTTTACGCCGTGGCCAGTCAGTTAATAAATGCCTCCTCTTCCTCTATTTCACCATTCTTCCTACTTAATTTCTTCCAATTGAATTCCCCTCACATGACACGTCGCATTATATCTCTCATCTCTTTTGAGTGCTCACTTGTGATTTTTTTCGAATTACTTTATCCATTCATTTCTTTTAGCATCTCCTCTACATCCACTTACAACAATAAAGTTTATAATGCTTCCTTGACTATCTCATGCACTCAACATCCAATTACATGCCAATAGCATCTCAGTCTTGCTTCCGTACTATCTTACTTCACACTGCATTACATGCCAACATCTCAGTCTTGGTTCTTATATACTCAGTACTCCAAACTATCCTCATTACATGCATACCATCTCAGTCTTCTTCTCTACTATTCAATTACTCCAATCCTCATTATGCATAATCTCAGTTTGTTCCTCTACTATTCATGTACTCCACATCCTCATTACATGCCATACATCTCAGTCTTGCTCCTACTAGCACTCATGTATCCAACACTCATTACATGCCCTTCCATTCGTCTTGTACCTCTACTATCTCATGTACTCCAAATCTTTCCTGGATAGTTTCTAACTCAGTGGATTTATTTCAGTTGCCTGGGGAGCGTGATACACTTTGTAAACAAGGACATGATGCTGTACGTAGATGTCCTGGAGATGTACACGGGGGTCTGTTGTGTCCTGTCAAAGTGCGTGGCCCTTGACGACGAGTGTCATTTCACAGTACTTCACATTCACAACAGTCTTACAATCCTGCTCTCACTGTTGGATCCTGTGCAATACGGTAAGTGCTAAGTATCAAAGGTGAGAATATTTTGAGGTAATTGTATTATATTTGGGAAGAAGGTTCAGTAAAGGTGGTAGAAACACATAAAAGGAACTAACATAAAGGCTTTTACAATGAAAAGAAGAACACAGTTCACACTTTACATTGCTGCCACTAGGACATAGAGGTAATGGCTACCTCTTGAAGAAAATCGGTTGTTATCGCCCGAATCACCCCGACCTAGGTTTCATTCTCTCGAACTCATTAGCTGGTAGTTTAAAACATGCATGCAACTTCATAGAAGAGTAAACAAAAAAAAAAGGGATAAAAAGAAAGTTTGTAAAGAATGATAAAACAATTAGATATGAACATGTTAAAGGAATAACATAAGGGACAAATCTCCTCTTTATTTTTTGGCTTCCTCTCGTAGGAAGTTGCGTTGCTCTTTCATACGACCTCCTGATAGTTCCGATAAAATGAAATCTAGGTCGGGGTTTGGGTGGTAACGATTATTTTCTTTAAGAGGCAGCCACTAACGCTTTGTCCAGCGACAGCAATGTAAAGTGTGAACTTGTTCTTTCATTGTTAAAAAGCCATATTGTGTTCATTCCCTTTTATATGTTTCCATCCACCTTTCCTGTACTTTTTTCCAAATATAATACCTCATGAAGCGAAAAGAGGTTTCCCTTATAGAGGTAAACAAAACAAATGACAGTAATTTTTGAGGCACATCAGGCCCGTTCTTGAGCAAAAAAGAATAGAATAATAACTGGAATATGTCTAGAGAAGGGTTTCTTAACCAAGGTTATAGGTTTCGATCTCTGGACGGATAAAATAAAAAGTTGTTGTTAGATTAGGAAAAACTATCATTGTTATGAATATAGATTGAGGTGGATTTATGTTTTAATTGCACTTAAACAACAAAAATCTAACTAGTGTGTTTGTGATTTGCTATTTTACTCTAAATAAATATGATAGAATTCTTATGATCTTCTTTCATTTGTTCTATTTCTAACTATCAATATGTAAAGTTAAATCAAGCTATTGACTTATATTGCAGTCATACTGTTATCTGATGAGTGTAACATATCTTGGAAGTGTGGTCGAGGCAATAGATGGGTCTAGAGAGGATCCTATAAGAAGAGGGTAGCAGGGTAAGTTGACATTAGTAAGGGTGAATAAACATATATACAACTTTTTAAAGAAAACTTTCAAGACATTGTTTAACTATATCGTCCCTCATTGGTTTAAAATATGTATAGTTTATTTTTACAGAAAGAACCAACCCAGAAGTAATCTTCCTGCGTAACCGTGTGTGGAGCGAAGTATTCCGACTGTTGACAGCGTTGTTATTGGACACCTCCAAACACTCGAAGAAGGCTTACAAAGCTATATGCGACGCCCTGTGGTGCGTTGGTCATCAACCTTTCTTCGCTGCTCTAAAAACATCTCTTTGTAGCGAGTCGTCTGCAGATCTTCAGAGTAGTGCCTTAACCTCACTGATATCTTTACTGACTCAAGAATCTAAAGTGATATTCTCGCCGAGGACAGAAGACCCCGACTTGAGTATAGTCGGGATACCGAGTGTTAATTCGTTACAAAGTTTGTTAGATGAGGACCACAGCGAGTCATGCGACCTTAATAAAGTACCCTCACTTGAACTTCTTGAAGCGAACTCGTGCGACCGCCAAGTTACCGTCTCGGACAAGAGACCGTGTTCAAGACCGTCCACTTCATGGTGCGGAACTTTGTGACCTCTTGTTACGTTTGTATGAAGTGCACAGCCTACAGCTGAGTACGAACGAGAGGAACAGCGGCTTCGGGAAAGGACCCGTCGTTGGGGCGTTGTCGAGTCTGCTGCTGATATCTCATGAGGCCAAGCATCACGCCCTTAGAGAGGGGCTCCTGGCGACCACCATCTTGCAAGCGAGGGAACTTCACGTCCGATTGAGTCTGGAGAGCGTGGAATGCTTACGCAGAGCTGTCGACAAGAAACGGGTGAGTCCAATTCTTATAGTAAGAGTTTTATCTAAGAGCTAAACCCAATATCACCTTTGAAGGAACTGCAGGTCTAATGGAGAAATGCTTTATTTATGCTCTATTTTGGTTAACTTTAGCCAAATCTCCTGACTTTTGTTTATATCGTCAGGTGGCTACTGGCAACATCGATGAACCAATGTTGCAAAATATCTCCTATATTTAAGGGTAGATTGATCTCACAAAACCAAGAGAATGACAACGCTGTTTCCCTATGCAGTTCCCTCAGAGATGATATCCAGTGTAGTAAAGTTAATAGCTCTACTTTCATGTATTCATCTGTCAAGTTATGTGATTTGCAGCTGTCACTTTTGCTATATAATATAATTGCCCATAAAATAACGCTAATAATATAGTAAAACTTTATCAATGTTGACCTAAGATAGATAAAATATATATTTGTTTTTAAAAGTTTTCTTATACCAGAACTCTAACATAGTTTATTGTTTACATTTAAACTAGAAACGGGTCCTTTATATATTTGAATCCTTTTAAGTTCTGAAGTATATTCAAGTTTTGTGATCAGAAGAAATTAGATTTAAAGTTTGCTATAATTTATTAGCCGAATGGTAGTGGTTCTGCCTTTTTAACTAACAATGTCAGATTATAGTCCCTAAATTGTAGAAAAACGTATCAATAGTGCCTCTCTTTAAATTAAATACATTTAATATAATATCTTAGGACGATAAAAAAACACGTCTTACCATGTTAAGATTTGTCACATAACTGAACAAGCCAACCACTTCATTCGGCATCCCTTGCTTTCTATTCCCTCCATTCCTTGTATTTCTTCCATCCACCAATCAGAGTTAGCCGTTAGCAGGAAAATTATCAAAATGGGAGGAGCCAAATTGCTTGCGCATGCCTCGCATATGACTCTTATCTTAACCCGGAAATGAAAAGAAACTAATGTGAATATTCACAAGTGCAAAATAAAAGAAAATGGTCTGAATTTAAAAGACTAATATAAAAAATGTTATAAGAAAATTGAATGTTATTTACGATAACAAGTTTAATTTCAAATATATAACGTGAAGGAAGCTATATCATTTCAATATGTATATTTTTATTTTAAAACAGATTTATTTTTGTGAAGTCAAAGCTTTGTACACCCCTGTTATGATGTAAGTTTCCCACACACCCGAAAAGCACAAGTGATTTTGGAATAAAAAATTAGGGGATGATGAAAACACAAAAAATATGTCTCGTTCGTTTTGTGTTTGATTTTGGAATAAGGAATTAGTGGATGATGAAAACACACAAAAATATTATGTCTCATCCGTTTAGTGTTTTTGTGTCCCACCAGGTGTGCCCATTGCTGCGAGATATGGGCGCCCTGTTCGGTCTCCTCAACAACTTCATGCACGGCAGCACCGACGTGAAGACGGCCGCCGCGGAGCAGGGTCTGGCCGACCTGGTCCACAAGGTATGGCTGTGGTGCACGGCAGTTCCAGGGCTGCTGGTAGACACGCTCAACATGATGTGCACGTTCACCAACAGATGTCTCTCAGGTAATAGTAGTAGAGGTGTGCCTAAAATAACCCTTTATATCGTCTAAACATTTCAAAGGGAGGAAAATACTTTGATATTTTATCAAGAGATTCAAAATACAGTGAAACCTTGGATTGTGAGTAACTTGGTTTGCAAGTGTTTTGTAAAATGAGCAAAAATTTTCAATAAATTTTAACTTGATAAACGAGCGATATCTTGCAATACGAGTAGTACCACGGTTACGCTTTGTCTGCCAAGCAGTGTCATTGGATAGGTTCTTTGTTAAAGTCGTACAAAAAGAAAAATATTCCAGTGAGGCCAACATATAGCAGTGATTCCGTTAGTGACAGTGAAAGTCGTCCTAAACAATAACACACCTTCTCCTCTCCTCTCTCTCTCTCGTCTACCTCACACCAGCCATGATTAAAATTAATAAATAAATTTGATTACAGTACAGTTACATTTAAATAACGAAAATAAAAAAAGGGATTAATCATTCTTAGATTAAATATTTTTGGGTTGTGGGATGAATCATCTGAGTTTCCATTATTTCTTATGGGGGAAATTCACTTTGATATACGAGTGCTTTGTATTACGAACACGTTTACGAAACGAATTATGCTCGCAATACAAGGTTTTACTGTATAAAGATTCAAGGATTTGAATTTGGATTCAAGAATTCAAAAGAAGATTTGGGATTTTAATTCAAGAGACATAGGATTCAATCCATCTGTGATAACTATATTTTATTTCTATATCCTCTAATGTTCATCATGTTTTCCAAGATTCGAATTTGAGATTTGGGATTCAAAGTTAATATGAAGATTCAAATTAGTAAAGTAGTGTATTGAACCCAACTCTGATCAAATTGATTTCCTTTTTAACTGTGTGTATTGTATTCTGTCAGCGAGTCACTCCCTGGTGCTGACGACTACAATCCCTGGGGTCGGTCTGCGCAAGACCCCCAGCTCCATGTCCTTGTTTCACGCCGTGGTCAGTCTCGTGCTGAAAGAGATGGACACGGTGGGGCCCGCTCACGAACAGAACGTCCTCGCGCTGGCCTTCCAGCTGCTGCGCCACGCCTGCCACTCACACGAGTGTAGGCTCGTCATGACCAAGGTGAGGTTAGGTCTCGTCTCGAAAGTTAAAAAAATAAATATCTCGAAAATTCGAGAAATAAAAAAAAAGAGCAAATAATGGCCCTAAGAAATTAAAACACCAAACCGGGAATTTATTATTTCTAATAATACCGTAATAACCCAAAAATAGGCCGTATTCCCCACCAAAAAAATCCTTCATTAAAAAATGTTTTGGTTATAAATATTGTTTTTTAATATCAAACTTTGACAATATAAGCTTTTACACTAGAAATTAAATTATAAATAGGGTTCAGTGTAACTACCCATCACTATTTGATTAATTGCATTTAAAATCTGTATGACTTATGTCTCAAGTGTTTGAATTTAAATCAAGCGCCAGCTCAAATGTCAAAAAGGAACTCTATAAACTATATATTTACTTTAATAAAAATAATTTAATTTTTTTTCACTTTCAATGGACGTTTTCTCGTCTCGTTCTTGTGTCTCGATACTTTTTTATATTCTCGTGTCAATATCGTCTCGAATTGAAAAAAAATGGTTCTCTCACATTCCTAATAATTATCATCGGAGCTACACAGATTTGCTTGCGCCTAGGTCACGTTTTTAAATGTGAAGGAAATATCGATAGTAGAGGAATCAAGACTGAGATGGTATGGACAACGGAGGCCAAGAAAGATATGGGAGGAGCAGATAGCAGAAAGTGTGCAAGTGAGAGGATAAAATGAAAACAATTAAAGGCAGAAAAATTGTGGAAGGAAGTAGGAGGATGGAGGAATTTGACTAAACTGACCCGGCCACAGGCTGAAAACAGCTGTTGTTGATGTTGATGTTGATGATGTTGTTGTTGTTGTTGATGATGATGATGATGATGATGATGATGATGATGAAATAATTTGTCAAGGACACCAACCTTTAACATCTTTTTTTAATTCCAATTTTGCTTCGATATTCGAAAGAAAATCTAAGATTCAGATTCGAGATGTATAGGAGTCAACTAATAATATTTAGCACCGTGTCTTACTACCCGTTCGGGTTATACGCTTAAGTACTAATTACGCTAATGGATTAGGATTCGGGAGGGTTGAATTTAGAGGAAGTGAACCCGCATTTGCGTGGAGGGAGAGTGGAAAACCATTTAGGAAAACCCCCCCCAGTTCACCCGACCGAGATTCGAACCTCGATCTCCCCGTCCTCGGCGGTCGAGCTCAAAACGACTAACGCGTTAGCCAACTACGCCACCGAGGTGGGTATAGGACTCAACTCATATCTACATAAAACTACTTTTAATTTTTGAATTATTTTAATAAAAAGAAAGGTTATAAGAGCTACTAAATTAACTTTGATTTATAAATTTAAAAAGGTACAGGGTAAATGGATTGAAGCAAGTAAAACTGAATAAACATGAAAATAATGAAACATTTTTATATAATTCTTAATAGTTCATCATCATCATTATTATTGTTATCAGCCTGTGGTAGAGTCAGTTTAGTAAAATGCCTCCATCTTCTTCTATCCTTCCTCAATTCTTGCTCCTTTAATCATTTCATTTCTTCTCCTCTCACTTGTACACTTTATGTTATCTGATCCTCCCATCTATTTCTTGATCTTTCTTGCAGTCTTATCCTACATACGTCATCTCACATTCATTCTCTTTGTTGTTCCTTATCCTGTCCTCATTACATTCCATACCATCTCAGTCTTGCTTCCTCTACTATCTCATGTACTCCAACATCCTCATTACATGTACATACCCTCTAAGTCTTGCTTCCTCTACTATCTTATGTACTCCCTGTACCCCAACTCTTCCCCGATAACTTGATTCCTAATCCTGTTTCTCCTCCTGACAGCTAACATTCTCCCACAAACTTAATTCCCATGACCTCCACTTCCTAGTCTCTCTTACATTCACTGTCCATGTTTCTTGCTGCACATGTGACAATGAGTACAAAGTATGCCCTGTACAACACTTCCTTACACTTCAAGGGCACTTCTCTTCTCCATAATAGATATAATTAGTTTTATCTTAATAAGACCAATATAATGAAAGGAATGTGCCAACTGAGTTGAATATCGAAATTTAGAGCTATTTGTAAGTATGTGTTAGTGTTTTTACTTTTATTTATGCCTCATTTTTCTACAATTTTATCATCCTTTTCATATTATGAAAGACATAGAATAAGAGTACAGATGAACAAATTGGCAGCTATGTAAACAAATTAGGGATTTGCGAAGTTTTGAAAATATCGATGTTGATTTGAATTTTAAATTATTCTATTAGATAACTCAAATAAAACCAAACTAAAAAAAATCAATAAGATTTTACGCCATCGCAAAATCCCACAAAGTGCCTAAAATAAGTTTAAATATTTTTAAAAACAATTCCTATTAATGCTTATTAATAATTACCAAAATGACCTTAAAATAAGCCGCATTTTTCTTTTAAACAAAAAAAAAAGCCTTTATAAAACCTTCATTAGCCTATAATCGTACCTTGGAGTAATACATTACATCCTAACTTTGGTTCAAACTAAGCATCCCGCTTCCCAGATGTCTAGACCAGACTGTTATCGGCGTAAGCTGGACTATCCCGCTCACTGTCGTTCCTTGTTTCTTGTCTTTCAGAGCAGCTTGCTGCAAGGTTTCAACCAGTTACACCCTTCGCACACCAAGAAACAGAAACATTGGGAGGGTATCGAGTCGCTGTGGCTTCACTTCCTCCTCGACTTCACCTACCACCCCGAGGGACAACTGGTCGTGCCAAAGGTAAAGCACCGCTGGTTTCATCCTAGCCGGCATTTGTATATTTTTTACCCCCACCACTTCTAGCTATCTATCTATCTGGGCAACTTATATTCTAACTCTCATAATAAGAACCTTATCTACCACCTAGAAAAGTTACTAGATCTATATTAATGTTAACTGCGCTTGTTACTTTTGATAGATATTATCAATACCTATTTAATAACACTAATGATATATTAAAATGTATCAATGTTGACAGTAAATAGATATGTTGTCGTATTACATGATTATATGTGATCTGCGGTGTGTGCCAATTATTATGATATATGCCTGGGTTGGGCTCCAATTATTTTATAACCCTGCGATGGGCTCCAGTTGTCGTGCCCTTTGATGGGCTAACATTATCATACTCTCATCCCGACTGCCATTGGATGTCCCACGATAGACTCCAACTATGGTGATACGGGGGTTCACGTTGTGCACCGATTACTACACCCTCTTTCCTATATTGCCCGGTGTTATGCCCCAATTGTCGTTACCCTTTCCTATTATCTGGTGCTATGCCCCAATTTTCGTAACCCTTTCCTATTGCCTGGTGAATTAGCAGCATTAAAATAGGGGTTTAAAAATGATTAACTATGGTAATATTCCATGACGCCATGCTCTTCTGAGACACGTTCTTAAGGTAGTTGAATATAGATTAATATTTCACTAAAAATACCTTTCAATTTTGAAAATATATAATTGTTGTTTGGTAATATAATTCACCATTTTAATACAAGGATTACTTAGATATTTTGAGATTTTGCCAAACTACATACTCACAAGTTAAGTTCCTAGCACAGATTGACGCCGTTCTCCTTTGTCCAGACTTTCACTAAGACATCTTTATGAAAAATTTTAAAAGCTGATTATAGAAATAGTACCATGAAATAAACATAGCGCTAGTGTGGGGTAGTTCTCACATAGAATTATATAAAAAGTATTTGAATAAAAAAAACTGGCTGAGTAGATAGAAAACTATACTGAAAATAAAAATAAATATTTAAATTTGGAAAAAAAAAATGGAATATAAAAATGAGGATCATTACAATGTTAGTATTTTCTAAAAGACTCTTTCCATTATAATAATACTTTATATTTAACTAAAAATTTTGCCTGGATGGAGAACTTAGAAACTATTCAGGAAAAAACACACTCTCTGTACACTCGGTCTGGGATTCAAACCTTGACCTCCCCATCACTGGCGATCCATACTAGATGAGCCTGACATTTATTCTTCAAGGCCACCAATGTGAATACATATATACATATCACACCATGTAATTGCTGGAGTCCTCGATTTGTGATGAATAAAATGATTGGATTTCAGTATAAAAAAATTGTAAATAAAAGGTATTTTTGGCTAAAAAATTGTAAAAAAATCTACTCATACACAAGTTGTATTATGATATGAATAGAAAAATTGCATATACTTTTTTAAATACTCCTCTTCATTCTACACCACTTCAGCCTTGCTTCCTCTACTATCTCATGTACTAATAATTGAGTTCCATAGTAAATGCTAGTACTCAATATTAACACCAATTCCTAAATATTCATGCAATGCTATTTTAAATATATTTCTATTTTCTTTTAGGTACCTGAAATGTTTGATTTAATAATGATGATGACCAAAAGTAAAAGAAGAGGAACAAAACTTTTATCGCTGTCTGTGCTTAGAAATATTACTTTCCATCAGTTAAACCGGCCGAGGTTACTAAGTTCTGGTAGGTTTCATACCATTACATACTTTGTACAATTTTTTTTTTTTACTTATTTTAATTAGAATTATTTCACTCAGCACAATTTTTTTTCACTTTTTGAGATAGGTTTTGTGATATATATTAAGGTGGGAACACGAGAAAAGGTAATTGTTTTTGCAGTGTACATATCAAAACATTTTTCGGTCAAACTAAATCAAATAACTATCCAATAGAAACATAGAGTTTAATTTTCTTCACTTGGTGATATCAACAGTTTTTTTAATATCTGTCGAGGATGTCCTGGAATGTAATGCCAACTTTTTTTATCTTCATTTAAAAAGTTTCTCATCTAATGCCGCTATAATCATGACAGATCTTCAACAACTGTTAGATAACACTATGTGAAGAAAGTTAAACTCTATGTTTGTATTGAAGCAATATTTTTATTTAATCTTGCAAAAAAAAAAAAAAAGGGTTGTTATAAAAACTGCAAAAAACATTGGCCTTTTCTCACGTTTCTACATTCCGTTCTTAAGGAGGGTACAGGAAAAAGTGTGTCCACTGTTCATTTCAGGTGTTTGTCATTATGTTATTTATTCCTTTTACATGTTCCTATCCAAGTGGTCTTTCATTCTTTATCAATTTTCTTTTCACTATCCCTTTGTGTATTTTGGTTACCTCTCTTCGGAAATTGTGCTACACCTTTCACACTCGTGTTGAGTTTAGTGAAAATAAACAAAGGCAGAAAGAGGGGCTTTTATTAAAAAATTACACAGCTTTTATATTTAGGAATTAACTTGTTTTATTTTATGCAATGATTTCTGAGAATAGATACTTCTCATAGTGTTGTGTAACTTTATAAAATGAATAAGAATAGTTCCTTCGAATCCTCAGATACTTAAGAATAATTTAAACTTGAGAAAATTTCTGATGCAACATTTTAAATTTTTATTTTTTCACGGTTTGAATTCAAGCTATTTTTTTTGGAGTCGTCATATAATTATAGGAAAATCCTAACAACCAGACCCCAAGATTATTCAATTAACATTTAACTTTAGCACGGTGTCTTACTACCCATTCGGGTTATTTACACGCTTAAGTTCTAATTACGCTAATATATTAGGAATTAGAAAGGTTGAATTTAGAGGAAGTGAGTCCGCATTTGCGTGAAGGGAGCATGAAAAGCCATTTAGAAAAAAAACACCTCAGTTCACCTGAACCTCAATCTCCCTGTCGTCAGGAGTTTAGCTCAACATAAAATTAGCGCGTTAGCAAATTGCGCCACCGAGGTGGGTAACATTTAACTGAATGCATTCTTGTTATAGTTAATGCATTTTAGCAAAAAATATTATAATTTTTTAACATCTAGTTACTAATTACCTGCTTCGATTGCCGAATGATCTAAGGTGTCATTCTCATGTTAAACTAGACTGCAGATGACAGGGAGATGGGTTTGAATCCCAGTCAGGTGTATTCAAGGCAATTTTTCTAAAATGGTTTCCCACTCTCCCTCTGTGCAAATGTGGGTACACGTTTCTTAATTCGACCTTCCTCATCCCTAACTCATTAGCGTAACTATTACATATGCCTATAAACTAAATGGATAATAATATATAGTACAGTGTTAAGGGAAAATTTACTTTTCCTATTATTCTTTTATGTTTCTTTTTCCTCTTTTCCTGGATTTGAATTCAATATTCGGGGTTCGAAGATAAAATTATGATTCATATTTGTAAAACAGTGCATCAGACCCAACTCTTGTCATGTATTTTAAGATTTGAGATTCGTAGGGAAAATGAAGTTTGGTATCCATGAAAATGTGAATTTGACGCAGGTTTGAAAATGACTATTTGCCTGTGTGTTTTGCAGGCGAGTTTCTCCAAGTCCTTCACCAGAAGCTGAGCGAGGGGTCGGCGGAGGAGAAGGGGATGGCGGCATCGATGATATGGTCTCTTGTCGCCAACAACCAGAAAGGTAAACTGATCGTCAAGTGTTCCGGACTCGACACGAAACTCCAAGAGGCTGTAAATCAACTGACTCTCACGTCAAAATCGTCCCCTTCCCAATCCGAAGAAAAACTGCAGATAATGAATTACGTTCTTCGTATACTAAACACGGATGAAAAGAATAAGAAAAAGTAACGATAACCTTGTTTTTATTATTCCCTAATTCTTTAAATGATTATTTATTTATTTTAACACCTCAGGATTTAAATACTATTATAAATTACTACACTATTTAAAATCATAAAAGAAATAAAAACAAATTAATATGATAATTAATTAAGAAATAAAATACATTGTCAATTTATTGTAAAATAACTATGGGACCAAATTTTTTAAAATACCCCGACATAAAACTGTTTTAAGGTGCGGCCGAAGGGATCGCAAGTATTTTTACAGTTTTTATAAAATTGAATTTCTTTAGCCAAAATATATCAAATATTTCTCCAGTAGCAACGTAGAGTTTAGTTTTCTGCACATGCTAATATCTAAAGATCTTGAATATCTGTCAAGGGTGTCCTGGAATTGTGTCAAAACATTTTCTCTTTTTTTAAAAAGTTTTGACAAAATTTCTGGACACCTTTGACAGAAATTCAAGATTTGTTGACATTAACATGTGAAGAAAACTAAACTCTATGTTGTTACTGGAGAAATATTTGATTTATTTGGGCCAAAAAAATGTAATGCTATAAAAACTGTAAAATTAGTCGCGCTCCCTTCGGCCGAGCAGTTTGTGCAAAATTGAACATTCTTAATTATGTAAGTAACTTAACGTTGTCATAAAGTAATTCTAGTAATTACTCTATCTACCATGCAACAGTTTAGGACAAAGAAATGCTATATAAAGTTTTGGCTATTTCTGCTATCATTGTATTAATTTCCTAATATATTAAAAGGTTCCTGAGAGGTATTGAGAATGTAACAAGAAGAAACAGTATAAGAAACAAAATAATTAGGGATGGTTTAAAAGTTATATCACTAGAAAATACGCTGAAGATAAAAAGATTACTGTAGTTAGGTCATGTGATGAGAATGGAGAAGGACATAAAGCCTTACAGAACAAAGAGAAGGGTAGAAGACCTATTGGAAAAGCATGGACAAGATGTATGGCTCAAATGCAGAAGGACATGGAGGCTAAAGGAGCGGACTGAAGACGCTTGGCTGAGGGGGAAGTTTGGAGAGATCGACAGGAATGGAAGAGGATGTGCCAGACGACCCGCAGAGGTGGAAACGTCGAATGATGATGATGACCAAAAGATTATTTGGAATAAAGCTAAATCATGGTTTAAATTAGGAGGGATAGCCAGCACATTTATATCTTTGTAATAGTGGAATAGAAATTGTTAAGATAAAACACTATAAAACACACAAACACACTTTTAAAGACAAGGCTTTAACTGTCAAAGACAGCTTCTTCAGGTTGAGAGAGTTTACTGATGTCATTGACATTTCACAAAGATAAAAAGTAAAAAGAACATGCCTACATACCATACATAATCACACTGTTACCTTACAGGGTAGGCAATAAACTGTACATATAGCTCAAAAAACAACAACTCCGTACTTAATCCATCCTCACTAACTTTCTCCACACTTCCCTATCCTTGCATACTCCCTTCTCTTCAACAGCATCCATACACCGAGTAATACATGCTCTTTTATTATTAAAACTATTAATGTTTCGCTTTCATTTGTCTACAACATTTAGCCACGTCTTACATGGCCTACGCCTTCCTTTTGATCCACACACTCTACCTTCATATATTTGCTTCGTCACTCAATCCACACCTATCCACACAGATGCATTACATGCTGAAACCCATAGTATGAACTTTAATCGGTATTACACCACCAAGGTGATCGAATCTCCCAACATAGATATGTGCAACCCTTCACAACTAAGGTTATAGAGAACTGGCCCATCAATATATCACCAAATCCAGACCAGCTCCTAACCTCAAACTTAGCTGAATTCATCTCCTTCCTACCAGCACACCTATATGATTTTTTTTTTCAATATTATAACAATAGTATAATATAATGAATTATTGGCTAATGGCCTGGAAACGATACAGTGTAGAAACACTGTACATTAATGTAATGTAACTTTCTTTAAAGAAAAACTTATTTTCGTGTTAGAAGATAATTGTATTATATTCGGAAGAAGGTACAGGAAAGGTGGATAGAAACATATAAAAGGGACAAACACAATATGGCATTTACAATGAAAAGAAGAACACATTTCACACTTTACATTGTGCCATTGGACAAAGAGGTAATGGCTGCCTTTTTAAGAAAATCGATTGCTATTGCCCAATCCATTGACATAGGATTCATTCTTTCGGAACTCATCGGGAGAGAGTATGAAATGTTCAACGCAACTTCCTAAAAGAGGAAACCAAAAAGACACAAAAGTGAGGAAGAGGAAATTGGTAACTAAAGGATGGTAGGACACTTTAGATAGGAACATGTAAAAAAAAACACATTAAGGACATAAACAGGAAATTGCATTTGATACGAATATAAGTCATCCACTTAATATGAACCAAATCGTAAATAAAGAAAAAATCAAATATACTAATGTGAGATATGTACCTATGCCATCATGTTTATAAGGTTAGAATTTCAATCCACAGATTCAGGATTTGTGTGTAGCTAAAATGAAGTTTCAGATTTGGTAACAACAAAATTAGTTCAACTGTACCTGCCTTGCTTTGTTAATATTAAATAAATTTAGAGACGAGAGGCTAGAATCCTATAATCTTATAGTATTCGAGAGATCTAGATTTGTAAAAATCTTAAAAATGTATTATGAAGTCCTTTGACTTGGTATAACAATTTTAAAGCAATGGGTGAAATGCCGTATTTCTTTGATTCTAAGATGCCATAGATTCTAAGACGCACCCGTTTTTAGAGACGTTCAAAGGGTAAAAAATGTGTGTCTTAGAATCTAGGAAATACTGTAAATTATATAGGCTTGTGTAGTTGGAGATAAATAAACACACAAAAAGGACCAAATTGAATAATTAATATAATTAATTTAAAAAAAGAGTGTTTTATTTATTGTTATTAATGTGATTAATAGAAATGACAACAAATAAATTGTTTGTCATAGGTGCCAAGTCTTAAACAAATTTATATTAGTTCAATTTTGAATATTTTAACTTTAACCAAAATTGTATATTTTAAAATATTTTAGATTCGAAAGAAAATTTAAGATTCGTATTCGAAAAATATAGTACTCGACTCATCTCTTTATATAGGTATATTATATGTAAGTCTTATATTTCTTGTGATATTAAATAGTAGTTAACTAGCTATATATTTTTGTACATAATAAACATTATAATAAAATTATGTGTTTGTTTGAATTTGTCTAATTTTTTTATTCAAACTCTTATCATTCCATTAATATTAATTTCATCCATTTAGAATTTGAGCAACTCTTGTTGATTGTTGCATAATCTTCAAGGCTTCATCGTTGAAATAAACTGGATTGCCAGTGCTAAAGGTTGATGTTTGAATCTCGACAGGTGTACTTAAGTTGGGTTTTCTAAATGAATTTTTAATCTCTAACCATTTAAAGGGGGTATATTTCATAGAAATTTTAACTTTCTCCTCCCTGCACCACTAGGGCCCATTTCAATGAGCATTTTTATTTCTGCCAATATTCTCTCTCTTTGTTTTTACTTTTCTGGATTTTGTGATAAAATCTACTTTGAGAAGGAAATACTCCAAGCTGAACTATGTATATATATATATTTTTGGTCACCCTGTCTTACTATCTGTTAAGGTTATACACACATGAACTAATTAAGCTAATGTGCTAGGGAGGAAGAAGGTAGAATTTAGAATAAGTGTAGCTTTATTTGCATGGAGAAAGAAGAGAAAGAGATAATTATATAGATAGAGCGAGAGAGAAAGAGAGTTATATAAAGAGAGGGTGGAAAACCATTTAGGAGAAAATACCCTCAATACACACGATCGAGATATGAACCCCTATCTTTTCATCATTGGCATTCTAGTCTATCACAAGAGTGACGCCTTAGATTTAGACAATTTGACAATTGAACCTTGTTCTTGAAATATTACTTAAGAGAATATATATTATATTTGAAAGAAGGTAAGTAAAGAAAGTGTGGATAGAAACATTAAAAGGAACAAACAAAATAGGCTTTTTAACAATAAAAAGAAGAACATGTTCACACTTTACACTGCTGCCGCTGGACAATGAGGTAATGGCTGCCCTTTGAAGAAAACGGTCACTAACCGCCCAATCCCTCGACCTAGGTTTCATTTTTATCGGAACTCATCAGGAGGAGTGTGAAACGCGCAACAAAATTTCTTAAAAAAGAATTAATACTTGGTTTTGTAACAATAGTGGAAAATTATGGCAAATATTAGTACTACCCTATGTTTTAGAAAATATATGGGAGCTTAAGAATATTCCCAGTGCCCTCATAATCAAAATAAGGAGGCTCGAACTTCCAACCCCACCCCTTCCAGTTCAAGACCCTGGCATATTTAAACTATCCCAGTGGGAACATTAGCATTGCAACATTTGTATCTACACTGCAGTGCTGCTAGTGGACACTAGTCGCGAAGACGGCTATCATTCGCATCTCGCTGCTGTGCTTTTAAAAATCGCTCTTGGAATGGACCTTAGCGTAATTTGAGAAAAGATTGTGTGGGCAGTAGGAGGGATGAAAAATATAAACACCCTTCGTGGCTGCATGGTCTAATGCTTACTCTTGCACTAGACTAGACTGCGAATGATGGAGATCGAGGTTTGAATATTTGTCGTCTACTGAGGGTGATTTTCCAAAATTGTTTTCCGTGCAAGTGTCAGTACACTTACTACAATATAACCTTCTCATCCCTAAAACATAGCGTAATTAGTACATAAGCTATAGCCTGAACAGCTTAGTAAATTGTGCTAATTTAATATATATTATATAAAAAAAATTTGGTTCATAAGTGAAAGGTGAAATACCTAAAAATATTCTTTCTGAACTTATCTATCTAAACTATGTTTTAGTATAAACAGAAAAGTAAATCATCACTGAAAGTTAAAATACAAATAATGTAGCGATAGCAAGTCTTTTAACAATATTATATTGCCGTATAAAGAATCACCAGTCATCCAACCCAAAATTGTAATTTAAATTATGTCATTAATGGTTGGTGAAGCAAGTAATAAAAAGGAATAATAGTTTTTCATACACTATAATATTAACAACTCAAAAATTTGCCTTCTCACTGAAATTTTAAAAAAGCAAGGTAATAATGCTAAGGTATGATGGAACATTCATGTGTTGGTTATCCTCTTTAGCATTTGTCACACATCTTTAAGCCAAGATGTTTTCTAGAACTTGAAAACATTGTGAATCAAGGGAATATAAACCAATAATAGTCACTACATTTGAAAGGATATTAAGTCCATATGTATGATCATCTAATAGTTTTTGTACCAAACTAATTACTTGTTAGATATCAAACAGTTAAAAAAAAATCATGTAGTTTGCGCTACAATGTTCATCAATGGATGGACAAATACCTAAACCAGGGGTTCCCAACTTTTTGAGACCCGCTAGCCTTCACATGTCAATCTTCTGTGCGACACCCTGTACACAATATTTTTTAAAATGCCGAATTCAATTAGTGACTTTTTTTAAAAAGAAAATTGTAATTTCCATTTTTAGCTTGTATTCTTTTAAATGTAAAAATATAAAATTAGGACAAATTACAAAACTGAATAAGAAGTAATTAGAGTAGACATATTTTTGTTGTACATGACCTCATGTGTACAGTTTGTTCATAAGGCAAAACATCTCATCCTGTATTTTATGATTTCAGTTTCACTTTTTCACTAACATTTAAAAATGAGACTATACGGTACATTATACGTTTTAGTTTTAGTTTTAACAGCGACACCCTGGACCAAGACCGACGACGCCCCAAGGCATCCCGAGCATCAGGAACCCCTGGCCTAGACTGTAAAATGACTAAGGATGCCCATGTGGGTTTTCCAAATGGTGGATTGGAACCACATCTACCAGGGGTGTGGCAACACCCTTTACCCTCCCAGAGAGAAAATTTCGGTGATTTAACCTTGTGGAAGGGAATTTTAGAGCATCTGAACATAATTCTGAGCTAATTATAAGATTTTCATGAGCAAATTTTCATAAAAATATTTCTGAAAAATTAACAAAGAATTAAATGGATTTGTAGCTGAACCCATTGATAAACAACATTTTCACAAGTTTAATGAATGAACCAAATTAAAAGAAAGCTGTTGAATAGGAGATGGGAGTAAATCTATATTTTCATCATTTTTATCTCTGTTCTTGCAGGAGAACCATAGTTCAAAGTTTCATACCAAACCATTTGTTTTTAATTATGTTATTCTTTTAATGGATTTTACTTCATTTGCTAGCTGTTAGTCACCACTCCTATGGCGAATGGACTATATAGTAGTTAGACTACTAGGGTAAAATTTAGTTGATAACCTTACTACTAGAGTATTAATGTTATAGTTCACAAAACCCCGCTAGATCGCTCCTAATTCAAGATTTGTAATTTGCAGTTTACACAGAAAGAGAAGAGAAGAATGGTGGTTGTATAAAGAAAGATGGAGGCATAGCTAAACTAACACGGCCACAGACTGGAAACAGTTGATAATAATGGTTGTCATGTTATAAATAATTTGTTTAATAATGAGGCCGACAAACGCTTGTATTTGTTTTGAAGGCTTTATTTTGGTCAGAGTCTAAGATATTATACATTTTGGTTGATCATACGTCATTGTTGCCAACCTAATTCTAATTCACATTCACGAAAAATCTTTTTTGTAAGATTTTAATTCTGTAATGCTTGACCTGACCTGATATACCAACCTTTACATGAAGGTGAGATTAGTATTGACACCTTTTGTTTACCAACTGTAGTGAATTGAATATCTCAGTGGATCTGGAAAGAATAGGATCAAAAGATAAGATAATATATAATTGTATGCGAATGTCATGGCTTCCACTGCGACCGTGTTTCCTCCTCCAACATATTCTTCAGCGTATTTTATGAGAAATATCATCAAAGAAGTGAGTAACACTAGCTTTACTTTAATGTTATATGATCATATTGTTTTATAAATCTACAAACGTACATTTTAGCTATATTGTATGTTTGTTTATCAAATGGGCGTTCAACCTCGTGCTCGAATATTACTACTTTGTTTACATTGTTGTCAGTTTGTATTACAGGGATTTTACTACCGAAAACTATTCCAGATGTTCATTTAACGCGTGAAGTTACGAATCATTTTATATTGTTACTTTATAGCATCATCCTTAGATTTATTTTCCAAAATAAAGCTACCTTATATTAGCAATAATGTAGAAGTGGGGAAATGTTCGTGTTTTGTGGTCCATTACGAAAATCGGACATTTGACACAGAATTTAATCAAAGGTGTAAACGTGTCAACTATTCTCTGGTTCCTTGAAATAAAATTTACATAAATCTAAGCCAATTTTATTGATAAACATTCAACAAATATATTTTATTATACTCTAGATGGTAGTAGCAATTGCTGTATACGTCAAAATAACTATTTTTAAATGTATGACAACTATGTTTACTATCGGAAACCAACTGGACCATGATTTTAATGTAATAGAAATCAATTTATTTTTGCATCAAAACTCTTTTTCCTTGTGAGCTATGATTGAATTGTATAGGCCTAACCATACAAACTTTTGAATCCTTTTAGGTATAATATTATTTAATTCTCGATCTTCTTAAGTGTGTAATAAGTAATAGAAGAGACAAATATTGTAGTGTGACAGCAATTTTTTTTATGCTCTAAATTAACTTAGTAGTTCCCAATATTTTTTTAAGGCCACCTACCCTATTCTATAAAAAAAATAATTAAAGGTTTGCAAGACCCACATTTACTCAAATTCTAATTAAATATTTTAACTCACTTTATTTATCAAAATTGATACCATCTTTTCAAAGCATAGTTGGTATTTACATAGCAATAATTCTATTAGATATCACATTTAGTAACTACTGCACTGTACAGTAAATTCTTAAAGTGATGGATAAACTTGACAAAGTGGTTTTTTTTAGCATCATGTTTCACTACCCATTCGGGTTACATTCATAGCATATATAGCCTAACTAATTACACTAATGTGTTAGGGATAAGGAAGGAATAATTTAGATCAAATATACCCACATTTGTATAGAAGGAAAGCGTAAAACCATTTAAGAAAAACTATCCTCGGTACATCCGACCGAGATTCAAACTAAGACCTCTCCGTCATTGGCAGTCCAGTATAGGCCTATTGTGAGGGTGACTTCATAGTAGATCATGAAGCTATCAAAGAGGGTTTGATGAAGCGTTAGCAATTTCCCAATATCTGGTTTAAAGTCACTTAGCAGGAATCTAAGATCACAGCATACCTCCCTAAGTAAGCCCACCACCCCTCAGGAGGTGATGCAGCCCCCCTTGGGGAACTATTGCCCAATATCAGGGGCTTTCAACTAGCAGCACACGATGCTTTTTTTATTTTATTTTTTTCAGCCCACAAAGTTTCTTGTAAAAGTAATCTATTACGGTAGTAAAATTTAGCTTAGCCAATAAACGGAAAATTTTGACCTGCGTGGGGAAATATTCCTTGAAAACTCCAACTGAGGTTTAATTTCCTCCTAATGTCTACTGTACATTGACGCATCAAAGATAGTACAGTATATTTTAGTTGAAAAACTCATTTAATAAGTAGGTCTAACTAAAAAGGTTTAAACTCTGTGGCTCGGAACCTGCGTTGAACTGTAGGTTCCCCTCTGTTTTCCACCATCATTATTCTCACGTATCATCATACCATCTGGGGATAACAAAATTCACCTTAATGGTGCCCAACCTCAGAAATGAATTCCTCCATACGCTCTAGCAGAGGTAAGGTAAAGTCGAATGACTAGCTCTGGAGAATTAGCCCCCCCCCAAAGGTTTATACTACCAAGTTTCTTATTTCATCGCTATTAGAACAACTTGACAAAAAATTATCCGATTATGATGTTACTAAGACTCATGGATTCAAATGTGGCCCTCGGTCACTTTAAAGTTGGGAACGCCTGCTCTATATAAAGCGTACTATAACCGCTGGTAGCCTTGACAAGACTACTCGGTCTCACTTAGGGCCATATTTACAACAACAAAAAAAAACAACAGATTAATCGCCTGAAGCAGGAAGTTTGAACCGACGCTGAATACAAAACCAGAGTTGTTAACAACATTTTATAATTTAAAATCATGTTTTTTTTAAAAAAAATTATTTATTTATTCCCATCTGTCAATGAGGCCTGTAAATTACACATCAGACCCTGCCTTGGGCCATGAATCTCAATTTAATTTTTTTTTCTAGTCTTTGTTGGCAGAATGGGAAAGGTTTAGCCTCCTTAGGGATATCAAAAATATAAAGAAATTAGTGCGTGCAGGAAGGGACTATGTAAGTCATTTTTTTGTAATTTTTCAGGGGAAGAACAAGACCTATTTTATTGTTTCATTATTTGTTTTGATTGCTTCATTTTTATTTTCGCTCGATTCCTCAGAGAGAATTATAGTGTTTGAAAAAAAAAACTTGAGATTTGTATAAAATGTCGACGTTTCATGACACCATGAAATCGAAAAAATGGCTTTCATGATGCCGTCTGTCTGTGTATCTGGATCTAGGCCCGGAACCTAAACCATTTTACTGATCAGGCTAGAACTTGGTATCTAGGGTTTTTCATTAAGATTTTCTCTAGGAGTTTCTGGAAAGCCCTAAAGATAAGGGTAGTTTACTGAAGGTCAAAAAAGAAAGATTTTCTCAAAATTGGTTCTTCCAATTTTGATTTAATTTTGTATCAAGATATTTTTTAACATTAAAAAAAAGGCTATTCTTATTTTCCCATGAAAATAACTTTAAGGGTACCTACTTTACATTAGCTCAAATTTCCAATTTTGATCATATCTTTGTAACTATTTGAAATATGAAATAATTTATCATTGTGAAGTTCTGATACTATTCAAAATTAAAATATTTTTATTTTCAGGCCTAATATATTTTTTTATAAAACCAACTGTTTCTGAGATATAAAGCAAACATAAGTTAAGTTGGGATAGTTTATAAAGTAAAATATTATCTATGGCATACTCATCATTACAACTGAGGACTTTTGATTATTTCAACCATACAAGTTTACATTAATATACAAAACTCACTAGAGCAATATTTTTGTTTTCTGAAAATTGAAAAAATGACACCTGGACACAGGAATCGAACCCAGGACTTTTGGCTTATTACACCAATGCTTTACAACTGAGCTATCCAGGAATCATCCCATGCTCAGGGTCATTCTTCACTCAAATTTTAAGGCAGAGTCTATAATTGACGTGCGGAAATTGTCGGCTAAGATCACGAGCTATCAGATAACGCAGCCACCTTCGACTCGGTAGTTGGCTTAATGCTGCCACTTGTACAATTATTATAATTGTAAGGGATTACATATTTAAGAATCAAAAAGAAAAAAAGAGTGAAGGATGACCTTGGGCGCGGGACGGTTCCTGGTTAACTCCCTGGTAAGGGCATTGGCGTACTTAGCCAAAGGTCCCGGGTTCGATTCCTGTGTCTAGGTGTCATTTTTCAATTTTTAGAATATAATATTTAAATGGAGTAATCCTCACTAAAAGTATAAATAATAGCTTTGGCTATTTGATTCTTAATATTTTTGTTGCTAATATTAAACGTTATAACACACGTTTGCATAGGGATATCATTCTTCTAGCAACTAGTAATTTTATAAACTGGACGAGTTTTCACAAATCTGTAAAATGGATAAACAAAGAAACCAGTTTTATCAGTATGGATGGAAAACTGCTTAATTCATTAAATTGGGCCAATTTAGCTTTTGGGGTTTAACATATACAAGGCCATAGCCGGTTTTAGTTTTATTATTATTATTATTATTATTAATAATAATAATAATAATAATTACGACCTTTTTTACTGTCTAAATAAACAAACAAAACAAAGTTAGGTGAAAAACTCTATATAGCTAGTAGCCGCCATTTTTTATAATTAATTGTTTTATTGTTATTAAGGCTCTAAACTCAAGAGATATTTCACTTGGGACCACACCTATAGAGACTGAAAAATTCCTCATATCAGACACATTTTTGCATAAACTAAAAGCCTAAGTAACTGTGATTTGACTGTGATTTGAACAGCCAATCCTACCAGCGCTGGTTGGACTATGTACTGAGACAAAGGGACTTAAGATACGTTAAACACATCATGGATCCAATGATTAACTAACATTTCTTTCAAACATTAATAATTAATATTTACTTATAGGAATGAAAAAATCCAAAAAAACTTTAATTTCTGTGAAATTTATAAAATTCTATACACATTTAAAAACTCTAATTAGCTATTTACAAAACGCAAATGTTATCAAAATAGTTCTAGATTTTGAAATAAAATTGCTTTTTTTTAAACATTTTTAAAAATTTTCTCTAGCCATAGTTCCTGAACCAAAATATTAGTGTCTAAATTTATCAGATTTGAATAGTTTTTATCATAAGCAGCCTACTTCAGATTTGAATGGTGTTTATTATTACTTACTATTAACTGAAAAACAGTCATTTACAGAACTTACATTATTTTAATAGTTGCCCTAATTTAGTAAAAATAACTCTTACAGGTGTTTAGTATACCTATATTTTCTTAAATTCCAATGTTTAGGGGGCAATGTCCCCCGAACCACTTTTTACCCAAAATTCCATTCTGACCGGCTTTGATTTATATAATTTATGCCTCCCCAAAGTAAATATATGCGTGTGCCACTGCCAAGAACCATGTGTGTACTTGGAAAAAAAAGTTTGATTTACATATTGATGAGATTTTAAATGAAAACAAATTATTACATTTTATTTTAGAGTTCCGTCAAATATGATAGTTGTTGGTGAAGCCAAAAAGTAACTGGACAAAATGGTGGTGAAAAGAACTTCTTACCATTTTTATTATAAACCTGGCGGGCATGCAAAACTTGCAACTTGCAACCTGCAGGTCACATGCGGCCCTCTCTGTATTTTATGTGGCCTGCAGACTTTTTTATGATTTGAGATTAATACCAACATTATTTTTTTTAAAAGTTGTAGGAATACTACATTAGGATATTCTGCAATATTTGAGGAAATTGGTCATTTTAGATTGATGTACCAAATTTAGACTATTTCTTCAACATGGATCAGTTCCCAAAAGTTGTTTAATTCGTGCTGCCAATATGTGCAGTTTTGGCAGCACATAAATATGTTTGAAAATATTTCCAAGCATCGCGTCTAACTACCCATTTGGGTTATACACTTATGCACTAATGGTTTTAGGGTGTATAAAGGTTATATTTATAAGAATTCTACCCGCATTTGTGTGGAAGGAGAGTGGAAAATCATTTTGATAAAACCTGACTGGGATTTGAACCTCGATCTTCCTGTCATCAGCAGTAAAGTATTTACACAAAAGTGACACCTTAAACTAAGCGTCCACGAGAGCAGGTCTTACTTGGGTTATTGACTTTAATTTAATATTTCATTTTCAATGTGGATTATATGATACATAAGAGTGTGACACACTTGCCATAAAGAATATTGCGAACTAGTTTCTTTCATCACCAAATTAGTGTATTGCCACTAAAAATAGAATATTCTTTGAATTGAAAAATTAAACCTGGACACAGGAATCGAACCTCGAACCCTTGCCTTAGTACGCCAATGCTCTGACCACTGGTCTATCCAGGAGTTGTCCCATGCTCAGGGTCATTCTTCACTCATATTTTAAGGCAGAGTCTGTGATAGATATGCGGAAATTATCATCTACATATGCTTGACCATTTAATCCATCACTAGAAATATAGTTTGATATAAAAAATAGCAAAAAAAAAGAAGAGAATATTCTGACTTGGTTCCGTGTTTCACCCACCGATTGAAATATGGCCCTCTTCCGTATTAAATGTAATCCTTGTTGCGAAAAGAAATACCTGATTTAGAGGTAATAGCTACCCCCCTCCCAACACAACCCTCTCAAGTCTAGTTGCAGTCTCACCAGGAATGTGTATTTTACAACAAAACTCTTGTATTCTGCTGAATATAATATTGATTTACAAATATCTGCTTCAGAAGTAATAGCTACCCCCTCCCAACGCAACCCTCTCCAGTCTAGTTACAGTCTCACCAGGAATGTGTATTTTACAACTAAACTCTTGTATTCTACTGAATATAATATTGATTTACAAATATCTACTTCAGAAGTAATAGCTACCCCTTCCCAACACAACCCTCTCCAGTCTAGTTGCAGTCTCACCAGGAATGTGTATTTTACAACAAAACTCTTGTATTCTGCTGAATATAATATTGATTTACAAATATCTGCTTCAGAAGTAATAGCTACCCCTCCCAACGCAACCCTCTCCAGCCTAGTTGCAGTCTCACCAGGAATGTGTATTTTACAACTAAACTCTCGCATTCCGCTGAATATAATATTGATTTACAAATATCTGCTTCAGAAGTAATAGCTACCCCCTCCCAACGCAACCCTCTCCAGTCTAGTTGCAGTCTCACCAGGAATGTGTATTTAACAAACAGACAAGCAAAGAGGATACTAAGTTCATGGCCTAAATTACCTTCTCATCCCGACAACTGTATGTTGAAAATATTTATGTTTAATACATTCTTAAAAATTGATGGTATTTAAAAATATTCTTATTCAACATAAACTCGTAAACATAGACGCGTTAAAAAAAATTACTAAAAAAGAACGCAAACCAAGAAAATATGACCTACAAATCCAAAATGACAACAACAAAAAATTACCACTAAAAAATCGTTCCGCAACCAGGGGATTATGATTTTTTTAAATGTATGTGCCCATGGGCATTGTCTGTAATGTACCAAAAAATAGATGACATATCAAAACCCTCATCATTCCCTTTAAAAGTAGTTCGTAAAACGGTTAACTGCTTTCAAAAATTTGTTGGAAGAAACTCAAATGGCTATATAACTAGTTATGGACTCGATTCTGCCGGTTCTTCCTTAAAGAACAGGTTTTGGTATCTAGAGAGTTGGTTTTCTCCTTTTCATTTATTAATAATTACGTGTTTATAAAAAAATAATCTTAATAAAATTTATACTTGCATACACATAAAGGAATACTGCCACGTGATTGTCGCAGCTGTTGGAAACGTGGAAAATCGGGGAAAATTTATGGAATTTAAAACTGTAAGGGAGATGAGACAAATGTTTGAGAATTAATTAAAGGCTATAAGGAAACTTAAGGAAATGTCGGATAAAATCCGTCTGAAGGCCAGAAGAAACCACTTAGTTCTGAAGTTTTATGATGATAATTTATACAAAATGCTCTCCATTTCCGAAAGGCAACACAAAGATTGATATACACGTACATACACACACAGACCCTCCCACATACGACCTATGAATAGACGTCTCCTCGTTATATCCGACCGTAATACTGACGCTAAACAAGCATTTGATGTAGCTTTACAGTGAAGTTATTATTATACTGCGTTTTAAACTGCTCTAGGATTGAGGTCAGCGCAGCCCAAGTGGGGAGTAGAGGCTCGTCACATGCTCGACCAATCCGTGAAGGGCAGTTGTCATAGCAACCGATACACGTTGCCAGATTTCTTGACAGTCACTGAGTATGCTTGCATAGTAGTAGCGCGCAAACTCCCGCCATGTGGCAACCATGCTCCCCAGCCTACCCACCACGCGGATCCTAAAGCACTTTAAATCGTAGTATAGAGTATACGCTTCCACATCCGACCTCTGACTATCCGTCTCGTTATATCCGACCTATGAATATCTGTCTCCTCGTTATATCCGACCATAATATTGACGCTAAACAAGCTCTTGATCCGGCTCTTCAGTCTATAGAACAGCAACCTATTTCAACCCCTGTGGACATTTTGTGGCTAAAGAAGTGGAGAGACTCGCCAGCCAAGGCTAGGATGTCGTCTTTAAAACAGAAAAATATTCATCATCAACAAATCAATGTTTTCAGATCAAATATTTCGTTTTGTGTTGCCTTAATTAGATTGTAGACTGTATTTAAAAGATAAACACTTCAATATTTTTTTAGGACACCAAACTCTTTCTGGTTTTTACTTGTTTTTTGTGTTTAAGTGAGGTGTTTTTTTCTCTCATACTATCCTATATTTTTTGTGTTCCGACCATGTCCGAGTTACCGTTTCCAGGTCAATATCCAGTCAACAACTTCAGATTGATTCACACCTTCGCCGAAAATAGAGAACAGAATCTGCTGAGTGGCACAGCAATTCACATTATGTATGTTGACCCATGATGCATTTCAACGCTAACTTAAAACAACTAATTATCAACATATTTTATTTTCTAGTGGATGAACATATATTTTAAATCACTTTCCCGATGAATGTTTACAAATTATTACGCTGTGTCGTGGCACAATCCAATAAATCGATACACCGCTTTATATTAACGAGTTATTTCAAATCTCCTCACAACGACCAACGAAGCTGTCTGCTCGCTTCTAGCTCTACAGCGCATGCGCACTGATTCGAGACGGTTGGTTCCGAGATTTGATTGGTTCTCCGTGTCAAACATCTCGGAGAGGACAAAGTAGAGACGAGTTGAACTTGAGCGAAACAACTCGCGCCGATGAGGCGGGAAATCTTGTGATTGGTTTAAGAGCGCGTCACGTGACTACGTTTCTGTTCTGCGCTAGTTTTTCGGCTAACGTGTGAATCCACAGTTACACAATTTTTTTTTTAATTTAATTTTTTACGATAGAGGAACCTAGCTTAACAAGTATGAAATTTTGGCCGATATTGTATAGAGTATTTTGCGAAGCTTTATCCCCATTTTAATAAACTCATTTTTGAGAATAATTAATAGTTTCCGCAGGAAAGACCTTTAAGAAACATATGTATTTACCGTCAGCATTTTTTACTTTCTCTCTATCTTATAGGTAGAGAAAGTATGGTGATCGTCAAAAAATCGAACTCGAGATTTTGATGAATTTTGATGTTTCATGACTTCCTGAATCCGAAAAAGTGGTTTTTGAATTTCCGTCTGTCTGTCTGTCTGTCTGTCTGTCTCTGTCTGTACCTCCAACTAGAGCCTAAACTATTTTACCGATTGAGCTGAAACTTGATATCTAGGGTTTTCATAGGGTTGCCCCGAGGGTTTTTGGAATTGGATATCTACCCCTAAAATTAAGGGTAGTTTACTGAAGGGAAAAAAGAGAAAAAGTCGATTTTCTCAAAATCGGCTCTAACGATTTTGATTAAATTTAATTTATGAACATTAATAAATATTCCAAACAAAATGGCTACTCTCAATATTTCGGCAAAATCGCTTTAAGGGCTCCGGTCTGATGCGTAAATTAACATTTTTTATAATAGCTCCGAAACTATTTGAGATATGAAATTACTTAGCATTACAAATATGTATATATATTTATAATACAAATATTTTATTCGAAACATATTTTTATAAAATCAATAATTTTCAATCTATACGCAATTATATATATATTTTTAGCTTTTTGGACATTAAAGCTTAAGTATTGCGATCGTAAAAAAAACTAACCTGAAATGTTGATCGATTTCGACGTCTCATGACCCCCCGAACCCTTAAAAATAGTCTTTGCAATGCCGTCTGTCTGTGTGTCTATTAAAACTTAAAATTAAGGGTAGTTTACTGAAGGGCAAAAAGAGAAAAAGTCGATTTTCTCAAAATCGGCTCTAACGATTTTGATTAAATTTCATTTATAAACATTAATAAATATTCCAAACAAAATGGCTACCCTCAATATTTTGGCAAAATGGCTTTAAGGGCTCCGGTCTGACGCGTCAATTAACATTTTTTTAAATAGCTCCGAAACTATTTGAGATATGAAATTACTTAGCATTACAAATATGTATATATATTTATAATACAAATATTTTATCCGAAACATATTTTTATAAAATCAATAACTTTCAATCTATACGCAATTATATGAATTTTTTAACTTTTTGGACATTAAAGTTTAAGTATTGCGACCGTAAAAAAAAACTAACCTGAAATGTTGATGGATGTCGACGTCTCATGACCCCCCGAACCCTAAAAAATAGTCTTTGCAATGCCGTCTGTCTGTGTGTCTATAAAAACTTAAAATTAAGGGTAGTTTACTGAAGGGCGAAAAGAGAAAAATTTGGTTTTCTCAAAATCTGCTCAAAATATTTTGATTAAAATTCGTATCTAGGCGTTGATTAAGATTATAAATAAACTGGCTATTTTCATTTTCCTATGAAAATGATTCTTAGGGTACATTACAGAAGCGTTAATTTCCGTATCTCCATAACTATTGGAGAAACTAAACAAATTATCATTGCAAAATTGTAGGACTATTAGAAATAAAAAACTTTTATTTGACATATATTTTTATAAAAGCATCAGTTTCTGAGATATTTGCAAATATATTAATACAATTTTGTGAGCTTTAGTTGTAAACATATACTACTTAAGTCTTAACGCAATAATTCTCCAAATCCATAGAGTAATTAAATATAAGTATCTAAAAAAGTATTTTATTTTTCCTTAAATCTCTTAGGAAAAATGTTTGCATAGAAATGATCTATCTCCATTTTAGACTAAATAGTCAATATTTACATTTTTTATTGATCAAAATGTATAAATAAATAATTAAATATCAATACGATGACTTGAAGATCTGCAACACCTTATAAAATGTTAAAATTTTAACCAGAAATCGAAATTTTAATACGAAGGGTTGACCCTTGTGGAAGACATTAAACTGTTTGAAATGTTCTTAGGTGGACAAAGATGCGCCTCTTTTCTCATTGATTCTATATCATTGTATATTATTTTATGCGTGTTCTTATGTGGAGTGGTGATGATACAATGTACATTATTCCGTTCAGAAATCTTACGAGTTTATAGAAAGAGAGAGAAAGTCTGTGCGGTGCGCCGTACCATTTATTCTATATTTATATTGTCCGCCACAGTCGGTATCGTGTCCGCAAAATGAGCGGGTTCGATTACTGGTATGGGCGAAAAATTATCATTTGGTGTAATGCGAGTTTCCCCTTTCACGGTGACGACCAGAGAATGGATGTTATGTCTGTTCTAGATTTAAGTTAGTTTATGAGTCGTGTGCTGATATAATCAATTGGTTTAGAAAGTGCACGTTAAATACCTCAAATAAAATTTAAAAATAATACATTATTAAAGTTATTTTTAGGTATATATATATATATGCCACCACCTATGCAAGTTTGATGTATATATAATTTTATATAATATATATCAAACTTACATCGGTGGCCGCATGGTCTAAGACGTCACTCTCAAATAGACTAAACTTCCGATGACGGGGGAGATCGGGGTATGAATCCTTGTCGGATGTACTGAGGGTAATTTTTCCTAACTGGTTTTCCACTCTCCGCCCACGCCAATGCGGTTACACCTCTAAAGTCAACCTTCCTCAGCCCTAACTCATTAGCGTACTAATTAATACATAGCTTGAATAGGCAGTATGACGCGGTGCTGAAAACACATATATATATCAAAAGTGACAGCTGCAAATCACGTGACTTGACGTATGGATACGTGAAAAATACCTGCTCCGGTGGCCGCTTGGTCTAACGCGCTAATCTCGTGTCGGACTAGACTGCCGAAGATGGAGAGATCGGGGTTCGATCCAGGTAGGGTGCACTGAGGGTAGTTTTTTCCTGAATAGGTTTCCACTCTCCTTTCACGCATATGCGGGTGCACTTCATCTAAATTAAGCCTTCCTAATCACTAACCCATGTGTGTAATTAGTAGGCGTGTAATCTGAACGGGTAGTATGATATGTTGCTAAACAAAAGATACGTGAAAATATTATTTTTTTGGGGCTTTTAGATCTGTCCATTCGTAAGAAAATCTGGGTATAGTTGGTATAAATAACTGGGCAGTCTCTCTTTTCCTTGACAGGAAGTGGAGGATAATTACCACCGCCATGAAAACAAATTAAAAGCCCAACACAGTTTCACACAGGAAGACGCGAACCAAAGGGTATGATAAGTTCGCGGAGAAAATGGAGGAATGATTTACAAGCTTTGGTTTGTCTTTTCTTTACACGCGAGGTCTAGGACATTAAAACCCCGCTCGAGAGCGTCGCGTGATGGGCGGCAACGCCCGGACCGCCCAATTAACCACTTGGAACCCGAGCACGTGGTCAGGGTAATTAGGTGGGGTCGCCCAACGAATGCGGCGCGACAGTTCGTCCTTTCGCGCGCGGGTCCGTCGACCTGAGGCGCGCGGAACAAAACCATGTTGACCCGCGCCGGGGGTCGCTTGGTCAGGCACTCAATTGCCCGGCTTGCCTGTGGTAAGAGGAAATTGAGGTTCGAATGTCAGGCTTTTTTATGCGCAATGTGGTTTTTTCCTCCATTCTTTCTACACGCAAATGCGAGTGCACATACTGTACAACTACCCTAATCATCCCAACCCCCCAAGTCTGATAGAGTGTCATCGAATCGTGTCCACGTTCACATTCGATATTATTAGGTTTATTGATTATATTTAATAATAATGTCGAATAAATAGTAGGTTGCATGCGTTCACTGAGAATGCATATGGTTAATTGGACAACGCGCACTTGACTGCTGCGGCCAGTCGGTATAAAAGACTGCATGCAGGCGCAGTCGGTCGCGCGGCCACCGGTATAACAAACTGCGCGCAGGCGGCAAGTCGGTCGCGGTGACCACTGGTATAACAAACTGCGGCCAGTCGGTTGCGGTGACCACTGGTATAACAAACTGCGTGCAGGCGGCCAGTCGGTCGCGGTGACCAATGGTATAACAGACTGCGTGCAGGCGGCCAGTCGGTCGTGGTGACCAATGGTATAACAGACTGCGTGCAGGCGGCCAGTCGGTCGCGGTGACCAATGGTATAACAGACTGCGTGCAGGCGGCCAGTCGGTCGCAGTGACCACTGGTATAACAGACTGCATGCAGGCGGCCAGTCGGTCGCGGTAACCACTGGTATAACAGACTGCGTGCAGCGGCCAGTCGGTCGCGGTGACCAATGGTATAACAGACTGCGTGCAGGCGGCCAGTCGGTCGCGGTGACCACTGGTATAACAAACTGCGTGCAGGCGGCCAGTCGCTCGCGGTGACCACTGGTATAACAAACTGCGTGCAGGCGGCCAGTCGCTCGCGGTGACCACCGGTATGACAGACTACGTGTAGGCGGCCAGTCGGTCGCGGCGACTACTGTATAACAGACTGCATGCAGGCGGCCAGTCGCTCGTGGTGACCACTGGTATAACAGACTACGTGTAGGCGGCCAGTCGGTCGCGGCGACTACTGTATAACAGACTGCATGCAGGCGGCCAATCGGTTGCGGTGACCACTGGTCTGACAGACAGCGTGCAGGCGGCCAGTCGGACGCGGTGACCAATGGTATGACAGACTGCGTGCAGGCGGCCAGTCGGTCGCGGTGTACACTGGTATAACAAACAGGTTGCAGGCGGCCAGTCGGTTGTGGTGACCACTGGTATAACAGACAGCGTGCAGGCGGCCAGTCGGTCGCGGTGGCCACTGGTATAACAGAAAGCGTTCAGGCGGCCAGTCGGTCGCCGCGGCCACCGGTATAACAAACTGCGTGCAGGCGGCCAGTCGTCGCGGTGACCACCGGTATAACAGAAAGCGTTCAGGCGGCCAGTCGGTCGCCGCGGCCACCGGTATAACAAACTGCGTGCAGGCGGCCAGTCGGTCGCGGTGACCACCGGTATAACAAACTGCGTGCAGGCGGCCAGTCGGTCGCGGTGACCACTGGTATAACAAACTGCGTACAGGCGGCCAGTCGGTCGCGGTGAGCACTGTTATAACAAACTGCGTACAGGCGGCCAGTCGGTCGCGGTGACCACTGGTATAACAAACTGCGTACAGGCGGCCAGTCGGTTGCGGTGAGCACTGGGATGACAGACTGCGTTCAGGCGGCCAGTTGGTCGCGGCTGCCACTGGTATAACAGAATGCATGCAGGCGGCCAGTCGGTCGCGGTAACCACTGGTATAACAGACTTCGTGCAGGTGGCCAGTCGGTCGCGGTGACCACTGGTATAACAAACTGCGTACAGGCGGCCAGTCGGTCGCGGTGAGCACTGGTATGACAGACTACTTGCAAGCGGCCAATCGGTCGCGTTGACCACTAGTCTGAAAGACACCGTGCAGGCGGCCATTCGGTCGCGGTAACCACTGGTATAACAGACTGCGTGCAGGTGGCCAGTCGGTCGCGGTGACCACTGGTATAACAAACTGCGTACAGGCGGCCAGTCGGTCGCGGTGAGCACTGGGATGACAAACTGCGTTCAGGCGGCCAGTTGGTCGCGGCTGCCACTGGTATAACAGACTGCATGCAGGCGGCCAGTCGGTTGCGGTGACCACTGGTATGACAGACTACGTGCAGGCGGCCAGTCGGTCGCGGTGAGCACTGGTATGACAGACTGCGTGCAGGCGGCCAGTCGGTTGCGGTGACCACTGGTATGACAGACTACGTGCAGGCGGCCAGTCGGTCGCGGTGAGCACTGGGATGACAGACTGCGTTCAGGCGGCCAGTAGTTCGCGATGGCCACCGGTATAACAGACTACGTGCAGGCGGGCAGTCTGTCGCTGCGGCCACCTGTATAACAGACTGCATGCAGGCGGCCAATCGGTTGCGTTGAGCACTGGTATGACAAACTGCGTGCAGGCGGCCAGTCGGTCGCGGTGACCACTGGTATGACAGACTGCGTGCAGGCGGCCAGTCGGTCGCGGTGACCACTGGTATGACAGACTACGTGCAAGCGGCCAATCGGTCGCGGTGACCACTGGTATGACAGACTACGTGCAAGCGGCCAATCGGTCGCGTTGACCACTAGTCTGAAAGACACCGTGCAGGCAGCCAGTCGGTCGCGGTGACCACTGTTATAACAGACAGCGTGCAGGCAGCCAGTCGGTCGCGGTGACCACTGGTCTGACAGACAGCGTGCAGGCGGCCAGTCGGTCGCGGTGACCACTGATATAACAGACAGCATGCAGGCAGCCAGTCGGTCGCGGTGACCACTGATATAACAGACAGCATGCAGGCAGCCAGTCGATCGCGGTGACCACTGATATAACAGACAGCGTGCAGGTGGCCAGTTAGTCTTCTATACCAGAGGTTACCGCGACCAACTGGCCACCTGCACGCTTTCTGTTATACCAATGGTCACCGCGATCTACTGGCCGCAAGCACGCAGTTTGTTATACCGGTGGCCGCCGCCACCGACTGGCCGCCTGCACGCTGTCTATTATACCAGTTGTTACCGCGACCGACTGGCCGCCTGCACGCTGTCTGTTATACCAGTGGTCACCACAACCGACTGGCCGCCTGCATGCAGTTTGTTATACCAGTAGTCACCGCGACCGACTGGCATGACAGACAGCGTGCAGTCGGCCAGTAGATCGCGGTGACCATTGGTATAACAGAAAGCGTGCAAGCGGCCATTCGGTTGTGGTGACCACTGGTATAACAGACTGCGAACAGGCAGCCAGTCGGTTGCGGCGACCAATGGTATAACAGACTGCGTGCTGGCGGCCAGTTGGTCGCGGTGACCACTGGTATAACAGATTGCGTGCAGGTGGCCAGTTGGTCGCGGTGACCACTGGTATAACGGACTGCGTTCAGGCTGCCAGTCTGTCGCCGTGACACGATGTTTACTTGTGATTAGATTGCAGGCAGCGAGCGTACTGACAAGTTAAAACAAGAGTGGTCAGTCCTCTCCAGACACCACTCGTGAAAAATTGGTCAGTTTTGTTTGAGCAGTAATTGCGGAGGTTGAAAACCGTCCAGCCATTTGGAACCTAAGCTATGTCTATACGGAGCCGACCCGCACCCAAAGTGAATTTATTTACAATAACATTGCGTAGGATTTTTAACTAGTTCACTTTATTAAACCAAACATTAGATTATTATAACTAAAAAAAACACTTTTATATTCTTTATATTTAAAATTAAGTTAGCTATTAATTACGAAGAATAAAGTTTTAAGTTAGCTAATAATTATTAAGAAGAATGTTTGTTGTTCAATAAGTTGTTTATCTTGTACGTAATGTTGTAAACAATTACTACAGCGTCACACGTGACACGGCTGTGAAAGAAATGTCTAGTTTTACCATGAAAACAAAGTTCGGAATCTCTCGAACATTTATTTCCGGTGGTAGGTGGCTACACGGTCCGCGCCGTACCGCAAAAGTGCGGAGCAACGCTCTTTCGACGATTCGTCCGCGCCGGTGCGGTGCGGTGCGGTGCGGTGCGGTGCGACTCTGTGTAGCCGGTCCTTAATCTGTATAGAATATATTAACATAGGATGATCCGCCTAGTTGGCCACATGGTCTAAGGCGCTACTCTCGAAATATACTAGACCTCCAATGACGGGGAGATCGTGGTTCGAATCTCGGTCCGGTATACTAAGGGTTTTTCCTAAATGGTTTATCACTCCCTTTCTCTCCACGCAAATCCGGGTACATTTCCTATAAATTCGACCTTTCTCATCCTTAACCGATAAGCGTATTCAGTACATAAGCGTATAACCCCGAACGGGTAGTAAGACGCGCTGCTATATAAAAAAAAAGCCGATCTATTTTTCTTTTTGTTTCGCTGTTTTTTCATCGTGCCTGAACCAAAATGCTACCGCGTTCATTTTCTGACTGTGAGATTTTTTATTTATTTTTTAAAAAAGAGGAAAATATGGCTGACAAAAATATGGCCGATTACCGCGCGGATAATGTGTGTTATCAGAGTCGGTTGCAACTTTCTACTTTCCTCACTGATCCCTCCTACTTCTACACAATTACCCTACATTTCTTCATCTCGGCACCTGTGTACACTATTTTATGTGACGTCGAACAGTGCTACACGCGTGACATTTGTTTACCACTTTGTAGGTTTGTGTACCACTTGATTCAGGTGGTATCCTTGACCCTATTTTTATATATAATACTCTATCCGTATGGGTGGACACGTTGTCTAAAGCGGGATCTACGATTTTTTTTTGTTACTTTCTCATATAAAGAGAAAGTATGAAAATCGTATCATTTTTATTTCACTATTTATATTGAACACTTTTTTTTATGCAAGATCACAATCATCACATAAATTACATATTAGTAATATAATAAGAATTATACAATTTTAACATAGGATATTTTTATACATATCAAATATTACATAATTTAAATATGGACCAATTATAGTTTTATTAAAATAGGGGGAAAACTTACTTAATTGCTTATTTACGCTATGGGCTATGGTATTAAGAACGCTAAAGTTCATTGTCGCAATTAAAAAAGTACGTCATTTAGCCCTACTTTGAGCTGATTCAGTCCACCTCATTACACCCTATTTCTATCCAGTCCACCTCATTACACCCTATCCCTATCTTGAGCTAGCTATATCCATTTTACCTCATTACACCCTATCCCTATCTTGAGCTAGTTCTATCCAGTCCACCTCATTACACCCTATCCCTATCTTGAGCTAGTTCTATCCATTTTACCTCATTACACCCTATCCCTATCTTGAGCTAGTTCTATCCAGTCCACCTCATTACACCCTAGCCCTACATTGAAATAGTTCTATCCATTCCACCTCATTACACCCTATCTCTATCTTGAGCTAGTTATATCCAGTCCACTTCATTACACCCTATCCCTAACTTGAGCTAGCTCTATCTAGTCCACCTCATTAAACCATATCCCTATCTTGAACTAATTCTATCCAGTCCACCTCATTACACCCTAGCCCTACATTGAGATAGTTCTATCCATTCCACCTCATTACACCCTATCTCTATCTTGAGCTAGTTATATCCAGTCCACTTCATTACACCCTATCCCTAACTTGAGCTAGCTCTATCTAGTCCACCTCATTAAACAATATCCCTATCTTGAACTAATTCTATCCAGTCCACCTCATCACACCCTAGCCCTACATTGAGATAGTTCTATCCATTCCACCTCATTACACCCTATCTCTATCTTGAGCTAGTTATATCCAGTCCACTTCATTACACCCTATCCCTAACTTGAGCTAGCTCTATCTAGTCCACCTCATTAAACCATATCCCTATCTTGAACTAATTCTATCCAGTCCACCTCATCACACCCTATCTCTATGGGGGTGATAATGAGTATGAGGGTGTGGAACCAGTGGAAACACTTAAACCTAACTAACCAAACCCTGGTGATCGTTGTGGTAACTCCCCTTTAGGAAAAAAAACCCCACCAAGTTACCAGTGGGGAATCGAACCCGGGACTCCTAGACTCGAAGCCAGGTGCATTGACCACTACGCCACGGTACCGGTTGATAACAAATGATGACCCCTGGAAAATTTGCTGTCGCCCTTTTCGCCGTTCAAGTTGATTGACTCTGTCTAGTCGTCCGGCGCCAGTATGTGTGTGATAAGACGCTCTAGTTCATGTGTGTGAGTGAGAGAGGAAGGTCAGGGTGAGTTGAACCTGCCATAACAAGGATCGACCAGCTACGAGGGCGTCTCGGCGGATTGTTTATTATTATTTAGCACCGCGTCTTACTAACCGTTCGGGTTATACGCTTACAGTAGCCCCATGGCTTCTTTGGTGCTGACTGACAGCTCAAAGCTGACAGCTGACGGCTTTGAAAAGCTACCAGACCAGATTATGTATCCCTACGCCGAACCATATGATCTGCGAAAAAACATGTGTTTAGCAGCTGTCACTTCTGACAGTCAAAATTTAGGTATATACCTAACTGTTGAGTGTCAGAAGTCAGCTGTGAACTGTCAGTCAGCACCAAAGAAGCCATGGGGATACTGTAAGTACTATTAATGGATCAGGAATTGGGAAGGTTGAATTTAGGGGAAGTGAACTCGCATTTGCGTGGAGGGAGAGTGGAAAACCATTTAGGACAAGCCACCCCCAGTTCACCCGACCGAGATTTGAACCTCGATCTCCCCGTCCTCGGTAGTCAAGCTCAACACGACTAGCGCGTTAGCCAACTGCGCCACCGAGGCGGGTCGGTGGATTCCGGGGGGGGGGGGGGGGGGCTTCTGTTGACTGTGTTGCAGAACAGTGTTACACGAGTTTCTGTTGACTGTGTTGCAGAACAGTGTTACACGGGTTTCTGTTGACTGTGTTGCAGGACAGTGTTTGCTACACGGGTTTCTGGTGACTGTGTTGCAGAACAGTGTTACACGAGTTTCTGTTGACTGTGTTGCAGAACAGTGTTACACGGGTTTCTGTTGACTGTGTTGCAGAACAGTGTTTGTTACACGGGTTTCTGTTGACTGTGTTGCAGAACAGTGTTACACGGGTTTCTGTTGACTGTGTTGCAGAACAGTGTTACACGGGTTTCTGTTGACTCTGTTGCAGAACACTGTTACACGGGTTTATGTTGACTGTGTTGCAGAACAGTGTTACACGGGTTTCTTTTGACTGTGTTGCAGAACAGTGTTACACGAGTTTCTGGTGACTGTGTTGCAGAACAGTGTTTGCTACACGGGTTTCTGTTGACTGTGTTGCAGAACAGTGTTACACGGGTTTCTGTTGACTGTGTTGCAGAACAGTGTTACACGGGTTTCTGTTGACTCTGTTGCAGAACACTGTTACACGGGTTTATGTTGACTGTGTTGCAGAACAGTGTTACACGGGTTTCTTTTGACTGTGTTGCAGAACAGTGTTACACGAGTTTCTGGTGACTGTGTTGCAGAACAGTGTTTGCTACACGGGTTTCTGTTGACTGTGTTGCAGAACAGTGTTACACGGGTTTCTGTTGACTGTGTTGCAGAACAGTGTTACACGAGTTTCTGTTGACTGTGTTGCAGAACAGTGTTTGTTACACGGGTTTCTGGTGACTGTGTTGCAGAACAGTGTTTGCTACACGGGTTTCTGTTGACTGTGTTGCAGAACAGTGTTACACGAGTTTCTGTTGACTGTGTTGCAGAACAGTGTTTGTTACACGGGTTTCTGGTGACTGTGTTGCAGAACAGTGTTTGCTACACGGGTTTCTGTTGACTGTGTTGCAGAACAGTGTTACACGGGTTTCTGTTGACTGTGTTGCAGGACAGTGTTTGCTACACGGGTTTCTGGTGACTGTGTTGCAGAACAGTGTTACACGAGTTTCTGTTGACTGTGTTGCAGAACAGTGTTACACGGGTTTCTGGTGACTGTGTTGCAGAACAGTGTTTGCTACACGGGTTTCTGTTGACTGTGTTGCAGAACAGTGTTACACGGGTTTCTGTTGACTCTGTTGCAGAACACTGTTACACGGGCTTCTGGTGACTGTGTTGCAGAACAGTGTTTGCTACACGGGTTTCTGTTGACTGTGTTGCAGAACAGTGTTACACGGGTTTCTGTTGACTCTGTTGCAGAACACTGTTACACGGGTTTATGTTGACTCTGTTGCAGAACACTGTTACACGGGTTTATGTTGACTGTGTTACAGAACAGTGTTTGCTACACGGGTTTCTGGTGACTGTGTTACAGAACAGTGTTACACGGCTCAGAATTGTTGGATCGGAAATTTACTAAATGCTAGAAATCAAGTGGGCTTATAACGTTTCTTGTCGGATCTGTCCGGCAATAGGAGAACAAACAGGAGAGGAGGAAAATACAAGCTACACTATAATTTGTGTTGTGTTCCCTCCCCCTACCTCCATTATTAAATATATTATTCAAGCTGTACCCATCATACCACAACTAACTAACACTATAACTACCCGTTTCAGTGGCCGGATAGTGTAAGGCGTTATTCTAGTGTTATACTGACCTGCTGATGACGGGAAGATCGGAGTTTGAAGCCCGGTCGGGTCTACTGAGGGTGTCTTTTTCCTAAATGGTTTCCCACGCTTCTTACAAGTAAATGCGGGTAGATTACCTCTAAAATGTATTTAAAAAACCACTAGATTTAAAATTACACTTTTTTACCACGTTTTTACCGGAAATTGGTGACCTGGTGGTCTAGGGGTAAGGTGTCGGACTTCTGTGCTGGGGGTCCCGGGGTTCAATCCTCGGTCCCGGCACAGATTTATCTGATTACCAAACCCTTCCTTCACCTCTGACAAGACGTGTATTAATCACAACTTGTGAATGTGTGGAATGCCAGGCCTCCCACCGTGGTTCGGATTCCACGTTAAACTGTAGGCCCTCCATTTCATCTCACAATCACCCTACCGTTACACATTAGCGTAAGTGCGTATAGTCCGAACGGGTAGTAAGACGCGGCGCTAATAATAATAATACTACTAATAATACCTTTTGGCTCAGTGAGGAAAGCAACGGGAAACAACCTCACCCCTTATTTCCCTAGTACTCCTCTTTGGTGCCGCCTATGCTTCACAGATGACGGTGGAACTGTTGAGGACCCAACCAACCTTTGTGTTGGGTACTTTATATACATACAATATAATATATAGTTTATCAATCATGTATGAGGTACATTAGAACTACGTTAATCCGAACTAATTGGGACCGAAGTTTGTGTGGATTAACCGGGAGAATACAGGGATACAGTATTTTCACGAATTTTAAACTACATTTGAATGAGTTAAATTTATTTAACTTATGTATAACTCGTAATATGTACTGTGATTATTTTTAGTCACAGGAATCCTCTTTCATTTTGAGCTCGTTAACTAATAACATATGTTTCATTTGACTTACTTTTTTTGCCTGTTTTTAGAAAAGAATTTTCGGATTATCCGGAATTTCGGACTACGGGGTGCGGTCTAACCTGTTTTTACCGTGTATTTTTTCAGCTCAAAATCTTTCCTGAAAGGTGGAAAGATGGGGAAGCATACAAAGTTATAAACATGATTTATTGTGGTGAATTATCACCTTCTGCTCTCCCCCCCCCCATACACCAGCCCATTGTTTTAATTAAAAAAAAATGCATTCGCTTGCTTATCGTAGTAGCTACCGTTTGATTTTCTTACTTAGTCTAAACTGACGTCATCACAATTACGACGTTACGGATGATGGTTGGACTAATGGGATAATGGCGGACATGGTATCTTTCTTGTGTGTAATAATTCGCGTTATTAAGAGGAGGTTCATTGCGATGGTATTAATTTATATTTTACAAGAGCTTTTTTATCTGACATTGTCGCAACAAATATAGTAACTAGTGGAACTACCATAATTTATACTTGTATTTCCTTTATTTTTTATCCTCTCCCTGCCCCGTTGTCACAAGTGATTTTGGTTCTGGATCCCGGTGGGGCAGAAATTATTATGTGGTGCGATTCATTTTTTTTTAAATACAAATAAAACCATCTTCGGTGGCCGTATGGTCTAACGCGCTACTCTCGCAGTAGACTAGACTGCCGATGATGGTGAGATCGAGTTTCGAACCCCGGTTGGGTGTATTGAGGGTGGTTATTTTCCTAAATGGTTTTTCCTGTTTCCTTCTACGTGAATGCGGGTACACTTTCTCTCAAAATATAACTTTCCTAATTCCTAAAACCATTAGAGTAATTAGTACTAAAGCGTATAACTTGAGCGGGTAGTAAGATGCGGTGCAAAAAAATTAAAGTAATTTTGGCAAAATACAACCCATATGAGGTGTTAATACTATAGCTCTAGACTATAAATTTGGCAACCATGTACTAGCTAGAACCTTGTTTTTTTTGTTTCAGTTCCTGTCTAAACGTATCGCGAATGATTCGAGTGACACTAAGAAGAATGAAGGGGATGCTCTTTGCGGGCAGGTCACCGTAAGTAGAATTTTAAAATTCCCTTTAAAACCTATTATAATCTTTACATATTCACTAAAAAAAGTAGTCAAATTTTAATGTACAATAGTCAAACTAACATTCGTCTTCCACTTGATACACATCGTGAATCAATCTTGTTTAAGGCCCATGGCCCCGTCGAGTGCAAGTCTAAAACCTATTTTATGAGATGATGGGCGGGAGGGTGAAAGGCGTGGCGTGGCTTCACAACCGGCCGAAGTATCCTTCCGCGCCAACAAGAACAGATGGATCACGGAAAACGTAGATGGCGCTAGCTACCGGACAGGTCTTGTGGAAAAAATCATACGTTTGGAAATACCAGTTTTCTCGAGAACGAGTGAAATTTTTATGTTAATATTTTCAACACCCCTTCTAAGATAATGTATCGATGTTTATTATTTGTTACATTTTTTAATTTTTTGTTATGAATTCGGCAGTTTTCTATTAAAAATCGTCAATTTTTACCTACATTTAATCATTGTTAAAACTATAGAGGAGATGTTTATATAAAAATTATAACATAATAAACATGCTTCTATTCTTGAACAAACTGTTTCCGAAAATAAAATTGCAAAACAATAAAAATTCTTGAAGATAACCGTTTGTTCCCATGGCTCTGCATTTCCACGCCAAATGAAAAGTGCCAATCGCCTTAACACCATTGACCCTGTTGAGCTTATTATCTCAAGTCTCAAGGTTAACATGTGAGTGAGTTTCATGTCCCCTCCCCCTCTTGCCTTACCTCTTCAGCCAAAGTTTAGTCATGGTTATGCGCATGCGTGAGAATTCTATTACGTTATATTATTATTATTATTATTATTTAGCACCGCGTCTTACTACCCGTTCGGGTTATACGCTTAAGTACTAATTACACTAATGGATGAGGAATTGGGAATGTTGAATTTAGAGGAAGTGAACCCGCATTTGCGTGGAGGGAGAGTGGAAAACCATTTAGGAAAAACCACCCTCAGTTCACCTGACCGAGATTCGAACCTTGATCTCCCCGTCCTCGGTGGTCTGGCTCAACACGACTGGCGCGTTAGACAACTACGCCACCGAGGCGGTTTATTACGTTATAGGAAGATGAAAATATGTGTTTTATAACAATTTTAAACTGTATTGGTGTAAGGCGATCTTTTAGTGATTCAATTCAATATGATCTCACTGAAATCCAACTTATAACGCACAACCGGATAGTCACGGTCGGATTAAGGCGGGGGGGAGGGGGGCATAGCCCCAGGCCCCGCGCTTAAAGGGTCCCTTATAAAGCCACACAAAAAAATTTTTAAATCAAAAATGTTAGAAATTATAGTTTTTACAAAAATAGTTCTTCAGAAGTGCAACAAGGAGAACAGTAAATACGAACACAACCAAACTCTGTCGCACGTCCAGGGAGTCGAACCGGAACCAATAGCTGGAAGTAACCATTATTTTTAAGGAACCAGAACCGGTACATAAATACTTAAAATAAATTGAATTAAAACTGGACTCGTAATCATAACCGATAAATATGTTTAGATTATTTAAGGTTCTCTTATCAGTTCTAGGTTCTAACTTTTAAAAAAACCTATTCTCAATAATTTCATTTTATGCCCTTCTTTCTGTTAGTTATAATTATATATATATTTTTTCTTATCACATATTTTTAAAAATTGTCGTGGGGCCTCACATTTTGCAAGTGGCCAGCCTTCGGATTACTTGATTTGTCCCATTGCTTTAGGTTGAAATCCTTCATAAATTTATACAATTTCAGAATGTGTAAGTTGCAATCCTAATAAAAATAATGTTTGATATAATATATAGGCTGGAAAAGTTGGAAATTGACTCTGTAAAACCCGGAAAAGTTAGAAAAGTTTAAAATAATATAGTTTGTCTGGATATCCTATTTTTACATTTTAAATTGACAATCTTAAAATGTTGGTTACATGTTTCAAAATATGGTAAACAGTTTCGCTGGTTTCAATTCTAATCTAAGGTGACCGCCTGGGTAAGCGAGGAATTTCCGCGCAGACGTTCAGCTCTTAACGCAATATTTAATTATACGATGCTCTGTTTCAAAACATGGTTCACGTCAAAATAAAGTCGAAAGATTTATAAGCGAGCGAGAAAAAGCCCACCAATTTTTACCGAAAATATGTCTCATATACCTTTCATGGATCTCTTAATATAAGCCACAGCCGACATGGCTCCGATTATTTAACGTCCTATACATAGGAAGTTGTGCAACGGATTTTAATCGTTCTGTAAGAATCCGTCGGCCTCTGCGGGATTTGAACCCGTGAAACCTGGGGTTAACACTACCTCAAGACCATCTAGGCAGATACTTGCTCTATATGATAAAATAATAATAAACTATCCATCGTCACAAAGCTAAAAGCCATAAGTCACCTCTCACCTTACAAGGAGAACTCATTACGTGCGTGTATTTCTTTTTAAGGGGGCTGCCTATTTAACTGAGATTTGGCCAAGCAATTGTTACGTTTCGGTTAAATATTGAGAAGACCTTAAACAAATTCACGATTTGGTGTTTACCGAAATGAACACTGAACTATCTTCTATGGCCCTATACATATATAGACTTGTAAACATAGTTGAAAAGCTGACATTTTATACTCTGAAAAGACCACATATTTCTGTTGATCACGAAGACCATAAATACCCGCTTCGGTGGCCACGTGGTCTAAGGCGCTACTTTCGCACTAGACTAGACTGCCGATGAAAGGTGGATTTAGGTTCGAATCTCGGTCGGGTCTACTGAGGTTGGTTTTTACTAAATGATTTTCCATTCTCCCACGCAAATACTAGTACACTTCGTATAAATATAACTTTACTCATCCCTAAAATTATTAGATTGGTTAGTACATAAGTGTATAACCCGAACGGGTAGTAAGACTTTATTCTCGGGAAACGAAAGGTAATTGGTATAGAAGCGTAGTATGGATCTTTGTGAATAGAATGACGTCATTTAATAGCACATAATAACACATTGTATTGTCATTTGTATGTTCCTCTTCCCCTGTTTGTTCTCCTACTGGACAGCTCCATCCAGGAACTTTATAAACTCACTTGGTTCCTGTCTTCCTTACGTTTAAGGAATTCCTGCTCAAATATTCTAGCGTCTTAAGGTGGGTTGGAAGGCGACCCGAGAAAAACCCCTTTTTTTGCAGTTTTTATGGCAAAACTTTTTTTTTTTTTTGCTAAAATGAATCAAATATTTCTACATTAGAAGCGCAAGAGTTAAATTTTCTTCACATGTTGATATCAATAATTGTTGAATATCTGTCGAGGGTGTCCTGGAATTTAATAACAACTTTTTCTTTTCATTTAAAAAGTTTCTCATCTGATGCCGCTATGCTCATGACAGGTATTCAACAACTGTTGATATCAACATGTGAAGAAAATTAAACTCTTATGTTTCTACTGGAGAAATATTTGATTTAATTTAGCTCAGAAAAAGTTTTGATACAAAAACACTTACCTTAACTCGCACCCCCTTAATCCCGACCTTAAAGATTATTTATTGATGATTACATTTAACTTTAATTGATGCAGTCTTCTTCTTTTTTTTTTTTAAAAAAAATAACAATTTTAGCCCTTGCGACGCCAGGGGTAACACCTTAAGTCCATTTTTCACAGGAAAAACTTTATATTGCAGGCAGAAAAGTCACTAGATTTGCTTTCAGTTGTTCATACTTCAAGTCATGTGATATTTGGTGCTCGCTTTTGATAGATATTATTAATACGTTTAAAATAAAATATGGTGGTTACAGTCAGGGAAAACCTGGAAAAGTCAGGAAATTTAATTATTAATAATTAAAAATCAGGAAATTTAAATAAAATATATTCACGACCTTAGTTTACTTAAGGATGACAGTTCAAAAAGTTACTATAAATAGTCCCTAATGTATCCCTACGCCAACAGCTGACATCTGTCACTTTGTCTGTAATGAAAACGTATGGTAATTTATGACTTTGATAGTTAACCACAGTAATTTAGGCCAATATTATTTATATATTTATTTGAGGTCGGGCACAAAGCTTATTTATCGTTTGATTCCACTTAAAAAAATTACTATTCACATCACTTTCACAAAAGGTCTAACTAACAGAGCTTCAAAATGGCGACTGACGAATTTAAACCATGTGATTGAACATGACGGAAACAAGTTATTTACAATGATGCCCCACCCAGTTTTCGAAATACGATAAAATAATTATAAAATATTTTTTTTTATATATAAAAAAAGACAAGTATTTTCTCTTTCCCAAATAAATACTATGCCTGTATTAAAATGTATTAATTAATATATGCACTATATTACACATCGCAGATAACATTCCAAAGCGGAGAATAAGTACTTTTAATTATGTTTAAAATATTGTTTCGTATTGGGTAAAAAGAAATTATTAAAAGTTATGCAACATTGTATAAGAAATCTTAAGTTTACGTTATTTTAAATTTAAAATATAACATGTAATTAAAAAACTTAACATCCATAACAAAAAAAAAAGTGATCTTTTACAAGTGTTGGCAACCCAAAACCTAAACATGTGATTTTTGAACTGTCATCCAGGTATAAAACCTATCATGAACAGACTCCACTTGGCTAAAATTGGAAAAAATACCCAATACCTCAAAAACACCCAATAATTTAAAAAAAATAACTTTTAAAAACATTGATATTTAGTAACAGCCATCATTAAGATATTATACATATATATATATATATATATATATATAATTAATGTAGTAAACGAAAATAATCAATTAAACATTTTGGCTGTAAACCCTAAATAAGTCAGGGAATTTTCTTAGGGATGTTTTGTAATCAGACTATAACATTTAACAATACCTACATTGACCCGCTTCGATGACCGCATGGTCTAAGGCGCTACTCTCGCGATATGTAGACTGGTTACCGATGACGGGGAGATTGTGGCTCGATCTCGGTCGGGTGCACTGAGGGTGGTTTTCCAAAATGGTTTTCCACTCAACATCCACGCCAATGCGGGTACACTTCCCCTAAATATGATCTTCCTAATCCTTAAAACCATTAGCGTAATTAGTAGGGCTATATAAGCGTTTAAACCGAATAGGTAGAGGGTTTTCCAATTACCCTTCACTTAAATTCGGGTGCATTTCCTCTAAATTCAACCTCCCTCATCTCTTATATATATTAGCGTAATTAGTACATAAGCGTATAACCCGAATGGGTAGTAAGACGCGGTGCTAAAAATAAATACCTGTTGTAAAATGTTTTCAGTGTTTACCGCAAAATTAAAATGTTAGTTATTTTTCTAAAAGGCTCTTTATATTAAAACTGGGTTGTACTTAGCTGGTTATTTCGTAATGGCCGCCATAATCGTGCTAGTACAAGTTTCTCTGCTGAATTAAATAATAAAACGTTATCTGTGTGCATGTGGCATGCAATGAGTTGACAGCAGGGATCCACCCACTCGCACGTTCAAAGCGGCCCGCGATCACATGTGACGTCTCTTAAAGGTTGGGTGCTAGTGAGCGCGAATTTAGTGCGCTAATTTTGCAGTTTTTATAGCATAAACATTTTTTGAACAAAATAAATCAAATTTTTCTGCTATAGAAACATAGAGTTTAAAGTCTGTTCACCGTAGGAATTGTTTTCTTAAAGGCCTTTTTCCCTACCAGAAAGCTATTATATAGTAGGATATTGGCAGGAAAAAAGACCTTTCAGAGAGTAATTCCTACCGTGAATGGAGTATAGCTTTCTGCACGTGCTAATCGCAACAGTTTTTTTAATATCTGGCATGAGCATAGCGGCATTTGGTGACAAACTTTTTAAATTAAGAGAAAAAGTTGTCACTAAATTCCAGGACACCCTTGACAGATATTCAAGGACTGTTGCGATTAGCATGTGCAGAAAACTAAACTATATGTTTCTATAGAAGAAAAATTTGATTTATTTTGGCCAAAAAATGTTTATGCTGTAAAAACTTCAAAAATACTTCCCTAAACTCACGCTCACTAGCACCCCATCTTAAGGTGGGAGTGAAGGGAATTCGAGAAAAGGTCGGTGTTTTTTTTTTTTTTTAACTATTTTGTGTTAAGGGTTCTGATCAAAAATGGTGAGTTTTTTTTTAAGTCATGAATATAACTCTAACCCGCTTCGGTGGCTGCCTGGTCTAACGCTCAACTCTCTCAGTAGGCTAGACTGCCGATTACAGGAAGATCGAGGTTCGAATCTCGGTTGGATGTACTGAGGGTGGTTTTTATAATAATAATAATAATAATTAGCACCGCGTCTTACTACCCGTTCGGGTTATACGCTTTAAGTACTAATTACTCTAATGGATTAGGAATTGGGAGGGTTGAAATTAGAGGAAGTGAACCCGCATTTGCGTAGAGGGAGAGTGGAAAACCGTTTAGGAAACCCCCCCCCCCCAGTTCACCTTACCGAGATTCGAACCTCGATCTCCCCGTCCTCGGCGGTCGAGCTCAACACGAAACTAGTGCGTTAGCCAACTACGCCACCGAGGCGGGTGGTTTTTATAAAACGGGTTTTCACTCTCCCGCGCAAATGATGGTACATTTCCTCTAAATAAACGCTTAACCTTCCTAATCCTTAACTCCACTAGCGTAATTAGTACATACGTGTATAACCTGAACGGGTAGTAAGACGCGGTGATAAACAAAATATATAACTTGTATTCCAATTTCCTGAAAAATTTGTCAAATGTTAGTTGTAACCTTTTTATATTTTTAACAACGCCAAGAAACAACAAACCGAACGGTTTTACATGTCTTTTGGAAACTCTCAGACTTATTCATTGGAAATTTTTATTACAATTTTGAAAACAATCATTTAAAATCGAATGGAGAGCTTTATTTTTGTTTAAAGTAGTTTTTTTTATCACCGCACCTTACTACCTGTTCAGATTATACGCCTATATGATAATTACTCTAATGGGAGAGAGATTATGAAGGAAACATTCTAGAGGTAATCTACCACCATTTGCGTGGGAAAGAGAGTGGGAAACCTTTAAGGGAATACCACCCTCAATAGGCCCTGATCGAGGTTCGAATACCGATCACCCCGTCATCTGCAGGGCAGTCTTAACATGACTAGTGGTTCCCAATTAACTGTCCGTCGACCCAGCGGCACCGTTCTCATAACGAAAGTTAGCATTTTATTCCACACCTTGACAAATATTTATTCAATAGCGCTGTAAATATTTCTGGAGTCCAACTGACGAATTAATTGTCACCAGAAGTAGAACATAACATCACTGAGCACCTGCGGGATTTACTTCCCTGCACCAAATCCTGAAAACTCTTTGGATAAGGAATTGTTTTGAATGTGGTGATGTCCAACTAACAGCTATATCTGCGGAAGGGTGACCTGGTGGTCTAGGGGGTAAGGTGTCAGACTTCTGTTCTGAGGGTCCGGGGTGCAATACTCGGTCCCGGCACAGATTTAAAAATAAACGTCCTAATTCGGCGAGTGGGGCAAATGTACTGTGAGTACCCGCACTTGATGCTTACAGCTGACCGTCTAGTTGGATACTAGCGGGCGCAAATTCATGATAATAATTCTATCAAGACAAGATGACGTCACCTGACCTCGCCGGGGCTAACTACAGACCACTATACGTAGCAAGCCAATCGTCCGGGGAGGATTTGAAAATTAAGACACCAAATCCGTTGGGCCGAGCGGTTCATCCAATCATAGACCTGCATGCTGAATTCCCAAGAGATGGCGAGACTTCCACCTGCCCAACAACGTCACCGGCCAACTGTGGTTACCACCCCCCCCTTTAGTGATACGCAACTAGCACTGTATATAACCTATGTCCATTATTGTGAAAAGATCATTCGGAGTTCTGCAAATGACCCGTGTGGTCATTTTGCTGTACGAGCCATTATTCGAAGTTCTGCATGTGACCCGTGTGGTCATTTTGCTGTACGAGAAAAAGTAAAGAAGAATTAGCAGTTAAATATTCTTTAAATGTTCGGTTCGCTATATAATTATGTACGTGAAGAGTCCAGAGTCGACGGGATTGATTCAGTACGAGAATTATTCCGTATTCACGTAATTAGATCTGAACGTGCGTTTAAACTGTTATGTTGACTGATGACCGGCACAGGTGGTCATACGGTCCGAAGTGCGACTACCGAAGGCAATGGATAGACTATATCTATATAGAAGTGCAACACTATACTGCGTCGTGAATAAGTAGACGTATAATGTCTCGCCTAACTGAACGCTTGTGCTCCATCTCTATTGCTGCCAACAACCACTGCTCCTGTCGTCGGCCACGTGGATTTTCACCAGCACCGCGTGAAAATGTGGACTCATCTCTATCAAGGAGACATGGCAACAATTGACTCGGTAATGAGAACATTTCTTATGTTGTTATATATTTTTGAAACTAAAATATCGGACGTGTCAACTAATGGAGTTGACGTTGTTTATTGGACTATCTAAATATTATTGTTGAGAGACTTTACGTAATAAACTTTATACTGTGTAGAATCATATTATGTATTTACTTGGTTTCATGAATAGTCAATTTTACGTTTGCATATATCTTGTATGAATAGCTTGAAATGCAGTTATCATTTATCATTGGTATTAATCCAGTTCTTATTATTGTAACAAGAAAATTTTCAATAGTAAAGCTTAGGTTTTCTTTTACTAAACCATTATTAATAAATAATAATAATGTTTAGGGTGTATTACCAAAGAATGTTTTCCTATAATCTATGTTCGCAAATACTTTCGCTGCTAGGATTGTCTAGGCCACAATGTTGATGTTGTTGAAAAAACTTGCTTATTAAATGACTATTTACTTTAAAATCTCTGATTATTTCCTTATTTATTCATTTTATTTTTCACATAGCTTGTGCCCCTCTATACTCGTTATGTTGTTTACGGTGGCCTTAAACTACGAGGTAATAGAGAGGGCGTAACACTGCGCCACTCTGCTACCTGGTAGCGATTGGCCGAACTAACCTTCATACTTGGAAAACATTCTTGCAAAACTTGTAACAAAAAATAATAATTTTTTTTTGTAATTTCCTTTTGTGTCTATATATTGTATTCTGTGTAATTCAACTCTGTTTAATTTATGTTTCATGGACGGAACACTGGACGCAACATCTGGGGGAGATACGGCTAGCGGTTCTGTTGGGCTGTTGACTAAGTCCATGGTTTACAAACTCAATAAAGAGGGTCTTATATCCGAGCTTGCCAAACGGGGACTTCAATGTTCGCCCGAGACAACGGTTGTACGCCTCCGCGCTATTCTTTTGGGAGTCTTGGTGGAGGGTGACATGGCTGAGCAGACAGAATTGGAGGATCACCAGGCTGATCCGGTGAGAGTAGATGATCCATTTGACTTATCGCGGGCGTTGGTGAGTAATAAAACTCAACATAAAATTCTCCAAGATTTTGTTAACCTCGTACCGTTGTGTGATGGTCAGAATAGCTCCACTTTATTTTTGTTCCTGTTAGAAGTAGACAGAGTATGTAAACTGGGGATAGGAAGTGAAATAGAGTTTGTTGCTCTATGTTTAGTGAAAACATCGGGTTATGTTACCCGAGTAATTTCTGAGGGCTTAACCCAAAGATTAAGCTGGAAACAAATTAAACTCAACTTATTAAGTAGTCTCATTCCCGCTAGAGCTAGGGAAAACCTATCTAGGGTATACGTGCATCGTTTTCAGCGCCCTTCAGAAAGTTTACGTAACTTTATTTTGTCTGTCTCCGAGGCTGTTGACGTGTTGGGGCTAGGACTCTCCGAACGTCAAGTTGTTGACATCATATTAGAAAATGTTTCCCCTTTATCTAGGCGTCATTTTATCTTCACCAATAAACCGTGTACCTTAGTTGAACTTCATGACCTTGCTTCTCTTATTGAGGGAACTTTACTCGCAGAGAGTGAGTTTTTGCTGTCTAATACGCCTGTTACTTCAGACCGGCGCATGGGTTTGCATCCCGGAAACTTAGGTGGTGGGCAGAAGGATAGAACTAGTACTCCCGCCTTGGATACCCAACCTGTGGCTATGTACCACTCTGGCTCGCGAGGTAATATAAATAGGGATAAAACCTGTACTCCCGCTTTGGATACCCAACCTGTGGCTATGTACCACTCTGGCTCGCGAGGTAATATAAATAGGGATAGGAAGAATATTAGATGTTTCAAGTGTAACCGAGTAGGACACATACAGCGTTATTGTCGGTCGGGAAACGAGTGGCGCGCCGAGTGAATCATGGGTCACCCGTGCGTAGCATTATTCCATGCCCGTATTCTCCTGTTGTTGATATCAAAATTGGTTCTAGTAATTGTCTAGGTTTGCTAGACACCGGGGCAAGTGCTTCGTTTAGGAATGCTAATTATCTTGTTTTTCTTGTGATATGCTTTAGGATAGAGGTTAGTAGTCTTGCTATGACTGTTAAGGTAACTCTGACCATCTATCACAGCGAGTCACAAGTCCACTGGGACCGAGATATAGACTTTTTGAACTTAGCGTTTAATTCTGCCCTACATGAGTCAACTGGTGCTTCTCCTTGCTCGATTATGTTTGGTCGGGATCCGAACCATCCCCTACTGTCTCTCTGGGATGTTGATCCTTTGCTAACTTCTCCTAACGAAACTTCATATTCTCAAAGGTGTGCAGATGCGTCTCAGAATTTGAAGAAAAGTCAAAAAGAGTAGCTGAGGTATACAATCGGGGTCGAATCCCGGTTAATATTTTAGAGGGTGATTTGGTAATGTGTAGGTGCTTTCCCCAGAGTTCTAGCATCGATAAAGTTAGTGCTAAATTATCTCCCAGATGGAGCGGGCCGTGGGTTGTAGAATCATTTTTGACTCCTGTATCAGTACGGCTAAAAGATCCTACTAACGCCACTGACACACGTCGGGCTCATGTTAGCCATCTGAAGAAATTGCCATCTTAAATGATAAATGTTTATGTTGTAAATAATTGTTTGTAAATAATGAGTTTTGGGCTCATGTTGTTAAAAAAGGTTAACGCCTTTAGTTTTTGGTTTGATAAGAAAATGAAAAGATAATTATCAAATTATAGTTTTTCTAGAAAACCAAAGTAATAATTATTTTTTTGAAATTTGGAAAGTTTAGTTGTGTCTTAATGGATAACGTAAGCTTTTGTATTCTGATACGTTTATTCCACTCATGAATTACTCTTTATAAAAAAATAGTGCCACTTGAATAGGCGTTATATATAAATTTATGGGGTTTATGTAATTACCTTTGGTATGTCTATTATTTTTGTTTAGAGATTTGGTTATGCTAGTAAAGCATTGGTTAGTTCCTCTTTGAATTATTCTTTATAAAAAAATAGTGCCACTTGAATAGGCGTATATATAAATTTATGGGAATTTATGTAATTACCTTTGGTAAGTCTATTATTTTTATTTAGAAATTTGACGTTGGTTGTCGATTGGCAGAGGAACATGTAGTTGATCTCATGAGAAAGGTCTACCGTGTGTATTAAAAAAAAAATTTTGTGTGAGTTTTAGATCCATTATTAGAAATAATGATATTCAGTATATCTTGGAATCTATGTGTAAAACACCAAATATTTATTAGAAACCATTAGTTTCGCTATGAACTCTTCCGAGGTAATAGAGGGGGGGACGCTCCCCAATATTATGTCATGAAGCTGTTTTGTATAATAATGTATAAAATTAGAATAGGAATATAGAATATAAAATGTTTCTGTTGCTATGCTATGCTAAGACTCTTGTGCCTCACTTGCGAGATTGAAGAGAAAGGTCGAGCAAATCTAATGTTAAAACTCTTGTGCCTCATTTGCGAGATTGAAGAGAAAAGTTCATTCAAACCTTAGATTAAAACTCTTGTGCCTCATTTGCGAGATTGAAGAGAAAAGTTCATTCAAACCTTAGATTAAAACTCTTGTGCCTCATTTTGCGAGATTGAAGAAAAAAGTTCGACCAAATTAGTTTCTATAACCGTGTGCTTTTTTTGTAAATCAAGTTTTTGAGTCTAGTTGCGTCTCTGTCCTGAGTCCCTTGGTAACCAGTATGAAGTGGTCGGTGACGGCGGCGTCTTCATGAGGAAGAGAAAGACGGCTGCGACCAGGAGGAAGTTGAAGAGAAAACATCCCCAACTCCCTGGGATGTTAGAGGTGCTGCCAAGATGCTGGGAAGATGGACCATATGTGCCATAATGAAGATGCTTTTTTCGCATCCCGCCGCCAAGGGGGGGAGATTTGTAACATTGTTATGTTACATTTACCCGCCTCCGCTATTTCCACCTGATCAATCTTACTACCCGCTCCATGAAATTACGAAGAATAGCCTCAAAACAATAGTAATCTTCACTATTGTAAATCCAGTCCTAATACAGTTCTTTAATTAATACGTCTCTTTCTGCCCTATACTCCTTCAACAACCACAATTCAATTTCAAATAATAATTCCATTCTATTACTTACCACCTGGATCTGCTGTCCGAGACAAGAAGATTGCTCATAAGTAAAAATAAACGTCCTAATTCGGCGAGTGGGGCAAATGTACTGTGAGTACCCGCACTTGATGCTTACAGCTGACCGTCTAGTTGGATACTAGCGGGCGCAAATTCATGATAATAATTCTATCAAGACAAGATGACGTCACCTGACCTCGCCGGGGCTAACTACAGACCACTATACGTAGCAAGCCAATCGTCCGGGGAGGATTTGAAAATTAAGACACCAAATCCGTTGGGCCGAGCGGTTCATCCAATCATAGACCTGCATGCTGAATTCCCAAGAGATGGCGAGACTTCCACCTGCCCAACAACGTCACCGGCCAACTGTGGTTACCACCCCCCCCTTTAGTGATACGCAACTAGCACTGTATATAACCTATGTCCATTATTGTGAAAAGATCATTCGGAGTTCTGCAAATGACCCGTGTGGTCATTTTGCTGTACGAGCCATTATTCGAAGTTCTGCATGTGACCCGTGTGGTCATTTTGCTGTACGAGAAAAAGTAAAGAAGAATTAGCAGTTAAATATTCTTTAAATGTTCGGTTCGCTATATAATTATGTACGTGAAGAGTCCAGAGTCGACGGGATTGATTCAGTACGAGAATTATTCCGTATTCACGTAATTAGATCTGAACGTGCGTTTAAACTGTTATGTTGACTGATGACCGGCACAGGTGGTCATACGGTCCGAAGTGCGACTACCGAAGGCAATGGATAGACTATATCTATATAGAAGTGCAACACTATACTGCGTCGTGAATAAGTAGACGTATAATGTCTCGCCTAACTGAACGCTTGTGCTCCATCTCTATTGCTGCCAACAACCACTGCTCCTGTCGTCGGCCACGTGGATTTTCACCAGCACCGCGTGAAAATGTGGACTCATCTCTATCAAGGAGACATGGCAACAATTGACTCGGTAATGAGAACATTTCTTATGTTGTTATATATTTTTGAAACTAAAATATCGGACGTGTCAACTAATGGAGTTGACGTTGTTTATTGGACTATCTAAATATTATTGTTGAGAGACTTTACGTAATAAACTTTATACTGTGTAGAATCATATTATGTATTTACTTGGTTTCATGAATAGTCAATTTTACGTTTGCATATATCTTGTATGAATAGCTTGAAATGCAGTTATCATTTATCATTGGTATTAATCCAGTTCTTATTATTGTAACAAGAAAATTTTCAATAGTAAAGCTTAGGTTTTCTTTTACTAAACCATTATTAATAAATAATAATAATGTTTAGGGTGTATTACCAAAGAATGTTTTCCTATAATCTATGTTCGCAAATACTTTCGCTGCTAGGATTGTCTAGGCCACAATGTTGATGTTGTTGAAAAAACTTGCTTATTAAATGACTATTTACTTTAAAATCTCTGATTATTTCCTTATTTATTCATTTTATTTTTCACATAGCTTGTGCCCCTCTATACTCGTTATGTTGTTTACGGTGGCCTTAAACTACGAGGTAATAGAGAGGGCGTAACATAATAATAATAAAATTATTAACTAATTGACAAACAATTGATGAATGGACGCCCTGACCTACTTCATCTGTTTAAACAACACACAATTATTGAGAAATAGTGTCATTTGTTCTTCCTCCACAGTACACCCTAGTAAACGTTTAATCCCAGCATTAGTGAAGATAGTAAAAAAGTTGTTTCTTTCGATACCGATCCGATACCAGAGTGTGAGTACTGATATCAGTAAAAGTATCTGAAAAAAGTATCGAGTAAGAAAATACAAGTATCGAAAGGAAAATATCAATATTAGTAAAGTATCGATACTTATTTTCACATCCCTAATTCGGGCATTGCAGCAGGTTTTAAAGTAGTTCTGTTAGCACCGCGTCTTACTACCCGTTCGGGTTATACGCACTTACGCTAATGTGTGATGGTAGGGTGATTGTGTGATGAAAATGGAAGACCTACAGTTTAACGTGGAATCCGAACCACGGTGGAGGCCTGTTGTGATTAATACACGTCTGGTCAAAGGTGAAGGAAGGGTTTTGGCAATCAGATAAATCTGTGCTGGGACCGAAGATTGAACCCCGGACCCCCAGCACAGAAGTCCGACACCTTACCCCTAGACCGCCAGGTCACCTTTAAAGTAGTTCCCGGAGCCTAAATCAAAACCGGAAGACCAGAGAGATGTATCTCCCGGTGTGCCACCAGTCCACCCCTGGTTGACAGGTATCCCAATTAAAGAGCCCATCCTCGAACAGAAGAGTACGTGCCTGTCCTGTTTCCAACTTCCAGCCCCCCCCCCCTCTTTACCCCCCCCCCACCTTTACCCCCCCCTCTCCGACAAGCCAGTGGATCACGTTTACCAGTCACGTGACCGATTGACGTCAATGGTGACCTCCGCGTGCCGGAGAATGCCTGTTGGTGTTGTTAGATCAGAATGCCCGACGAGAAGAGGATCATGGGGGTCGCGCGCTGGACTCTGTCGGAGCGACCCACCCACGATTTGGAATGTCGTGAGCCAACGGGGTTGAGGGCGGTAATTTTGCAGTTTTTACAGCAAAAAAAAAAATCCAATATTTATCCAGTAGAAACATAAATTTTAATTTCCTTCGCATATCTGTCAAGCGTGTCCTAGAATTTGATTAGAACATATGAAGAGTACAAGGGGAAAAGGAGGAAAGTCCATTTTTAACTCAAATTGAGTTAGTGCTGCCATCTGTTAGACAATCATGAGACCTTTCTAATACACTCTATACCGTGCTTAAAAAGGTAAACCCGCTTTTGTGACCGCGTAGTCTAACGCGCTTCTTTAGCTGTAGACTAGACTGCCGATGACGGGGAGGAGATCGGGATTCACATCTTGGTCGGGTGTATTGAGGGTGGTTTTTCCAAAATTGTTTTCCCACTCTCCCTCTACTAAAATGCAGCTACACTTCCTCTAAATATAACCTTCCTAATCCATAATACTTTTAACGTAATTAGTACATAATCGTATAACCTGAACGGGTGGTAAGACGCGATGCTTGAAAAAAAAAAAAAGACGTCTTTATCATAACAGGCTATCAAAAGTGACAGCCGGCGCAGATCACATGACTTGACTTATGAATACATGAAAGTAGATCTAGTAACTTTTATAGCTGTCAGATATGGCCCTTATTGTGAAAATTAGACTGTAGCTACTATGAAAACTACGACGCAAATCCACACGGTCATTGTTTTCATCCTTGTTTAGTGAATAGTTAATGTTACCAAAAAAAAATCCTTTCAGAAAATGTATTTTGTGTTTGTATAATTTAAAAGTTTAAGATATAGACTATTTAAAAAAGCAAATTACATATATATCTATAAAATACATTTAATTAAAACCACACAGGTAACTTGGCGGTCTAGCGGTAAGGTGTCAGACTTCTGTGTTGGAGGTCCGGGGTTCAATCCTCAGTTCCGGCACAGATGTATCTTATTGCCAAACCCTTACTTCACTCTGACAAGACGTGTGTTAACCACAACTTGTGAATGTGTGGAATGCAAGGCCTCCACCGTGGTTCGGATCCTACGTTAAACTGTAGGTCCTCCATTTCATATCACAATCACACTACCATTACACATTAGCGTAAGTGCGTATAAACCGAACGGGTAGTAAGACACGATGCTAATAATAATAATAATAATAATAACCACTTCGCTTGATTTTATTTTTTTCATCCAAAAACAAAGTTATGTATTGCTACTTTAGTTTGAAAGACGAGGAAATCGCCGTTCAGTTTGGTAATTAAAGACATACGTAGGTCTACTAATATTTCTTCTGAGCGTGTGTTTATACTTGAACACCTTGACTACAAAATTACGTACAATAATAATAATACTTAGCACCGCGTCTTACTACCCGTTCGGGTTATACGCCTAAGTACTAATTACACTAGTGGAATAGGAATTGGGAAGGTTGAATTTAGAGGAAGTGAACCCGCATTTGCGTGGAGGGAGAGTGGAAAACCATTTAGGAAAAACCACCCCCAGTTCACCCGACCGAGATTCGAACCTCGATCTCCCCGTCCTCGGCGGCCGAGCTCAACACGACTAGCGCGTTAGCTAACTACGCCACCGAGGCGGGTAATTACGTACAAGTCCACATTATATCTACTCGTTTTGCTTCTTTATAGTCTTTGTGGTAGTTGACTAGTTGATCGTTCACGCGGTAATAGTTGTCTTGTACTGAATTTAGCGATTAATTAAGTACGGAAACATTACCCATCAGTACAGGACATTGGAAATTTAAAATAAAAACGCGATTAATCAACACTGTCAAAAAAAAGTCACTATATTTATCTTAAAAGCTTTCAAAATTGACAGCTGTACAAAATATTGCTTTATATATGAATGTATGAAAATATATAAGCCTATATACATGATATATTTTGAAATCTGTTAAGATATAGTAATGCTGTGCTAAAAAATATGTTGTTAAATTTTACAGAGCCCGGATTTTGATAATGAAAAAAATATCTGAAAGTTATAATCAAAATTACCTCAAAGCCTAAAAATTACCTAACTAATGAACAAAAACTCATAATAAATGCATACGTTTAAATCAAAACATGTACTTTGTAAATGTAAACTAAAAAATGTATATGCAACTAAACTCTAGTATTCTGCTGAATATAATATTGATTTACAAATATCTGCTTCAGAAGTAATAGCTACCCCTCCCAACGCAACCCTCTCCAGTCTAGTTGCAGTCTTACCAGGAATGTGTATTTTACAACTAAACTCTTGTATTCTGCTGAATATAATATTGATTTACAAATATCTGCTTCAGAAGTAATAGCTACCCCCTCCCAACGCAACCCTCTCCAGTCTAGTTACAGTCTCACCAGGAATGTGTATTTTACAACTAAACTCTTGTATTCCGCTGAATATAATATTGATTTACAAATATCTGCTTCAGAAGTAATAGCTACCCCCTCCCAACGCAACCCTCTCCAGTCTAGTTGCAGTCTCACCAGGAATGTGTATTTCACAACTAAACTAGCAAAGAGGATACAAAGTTCATGGCCTACATTATCTTCTCATTCAGACAACTGTGTTTCGAAAAAATGTATGTATTTTAACATTAATATCGATAGTATTTTAAAATATACTTATTCAACATAAATCCTTGAAAAATTACTCAAACATTATTTTTAAAAAATGACCTAACGCAAACCAAGGAAAAGGACTTAAAATTCCAAGATGACTAAAAATGACCAAAAAACCTACCTATAAAATATACATTTGTACAACCTGATGATCATAGAATAACCCCCCCTCCCAAATGATTTTCCCTGTGTTTTTTTTTTTCTAATATGAATGGATATTTTTCCTTTTGATACTTTTTACTCGATACTTTTACTGATATTAGTACTCACACTCCGGTATCGAAAGAAACAACTTTGCTATATTCACTAATGCTGGGAGTAAACGTTTACTAGGGTGGACTGTGGAAGTTCAGGAAGAACAAATGACACTGTGATTAGCGACCAGTCTTACTACCCCCTCCTTTACAATGAGAACGGTCATAACGAACTAAATAAAACAATCTTTTGTAGAGATCAGTGAACTCACATCTCAAGGGTGTCCCAAGCAGACGAAGCACAAAAGGGTTTCCATTCTTCTATTGTTTGTCAATAGTTAATAATATATCTTGATAGAGTCTATAAATGAAGAGTTTACTTAATAAACCCGCCTCGGTGGCGTAGTTGGCTAACGCGCTAGTCGTGTTGAGCCCGACTGCCGAGGACGGGGAGATCGGGGTTCGAATCTCGGTCGGGTGAACTGGGGGTGGTTTTTCCTAAATGGTTTTCCACTCTCCCTCCACGCAAATGCGGGTTCACTTCCTCTATTCAACCTTCCCAATTCCTAATCCATTAGCGTAATTAGTACTTAAGCGTATAACCCGAACGGGTAGTAAGACGCGGTGCTAAATAATAATAATAATAATAATACTTAATAAATTACACCTTCCCAGAAGTGAATTGTGTAAGTTTTTTCTAAGAAGTTGGATAGAAAAAAAAAAATATTGTGCAATTTGTTTTAAAGTATTAAAAACCATTACAATTATGATGTAAAAGTTGACAATATTATTACTAGACTAAAAAAAGCCCCTTTTTTTTTTCAAATTAAAATTTCGATACCGATACTTATTGTTATCGATACTTTTCTTTCGATACTTGTACGGTATCGATATTTTTCTTCCTATACTTTTAATGAGTACAGTATCGATACTTTTCTTTCGATACCACAGCCCTAGCGACGCCAAGCTTGTAGCAACGTTCTTATTCACATAAAAACATGAATCGTTATCTAATCAGAAAGTAAACCCCCTTTTTTTTATTGCTATACAACCGAATAATGTAACAACGTTCCAAGTCGCATTTTTTAAAACCGATGTTTACGTTAAATAATAACGGTCCGCATCGGTGGTCGCGTGGTATAAGACGTCACTATAGCTATACAGGGTTGCTGCCCACCTGAAAAACCGGGGAAAAACTTATATTTTTGTGTCTGGGGGAAAAAAAAAGAAATTTTGCAAAATTAAATAAAAATACTGAAATATTTATTTAATTTGAGACACTTAAGCTTAAAATAGTAGCCTTTGTATTTGGATAGGCGGAAAAGTAAACTGAAGAATTAAGCACATTAATCCAAACTTTGTTACACCTTAAACAAAGATTGTGAAGCGATAGATGATGTTTTTCTCCCTTCAATCTTAAATCATCCTTTGTGCTGAGGTCCGGGGTTCAATCCCCGGTCCCGGCACAGATTTATCTGATTGCCAAACCCTTCCTTCACTTCTGACAAGACGCGTATTAATCACAACTTGTGAATGTATGGAATGCCAAGCCTCCACCGTGGTTCGGATTCCACGTTAAACTGTAGGTCCTCCATTTCATCTCACAATCACCCTACCATTACACATTAGCGTAAGTGCGTATAACCCGAACGGGTAGTAAGACGTGGTGCAAATAATAGTAGTTGACTTTTTACTGCCAATATTACAATGACAATTGTATGGTTAAAAATTTATATTTGAGTGTTTATTCATATTTAAGCATATACACGTGAGTATGAGGGTGCGTAACCAGCGGGAAACACTTGAACCTAACGTAAGCTTAATTAACCAAACCCTGGTACCGTTGTGGTAATTCCTTCTTTCGTGAAAAATTATCAAGGTACTAGTCGGAAATCGAACCCCGGGACCCCTAGATTCGTAGCCAGGTGTACTGACCCCCACATCATGGGGCCGGTTTGATCATTTAGTAAGACAAATGAGGTTTCAACCTCTTACGCGCTCGCTTTTGATGTTCTTGGATGGATAGTGAGAATAGGTTTTAAAAAAAACTAACAGATGTGTGACTTAGGACGTTTTTCCAGTCGACTGTTGTTTCTCTTCGACGGGAGAGGGAAGTTCGAACGTGATGGGTACTAATCGGCTTTTTCATAGTTAAAGGTAAAGCTCAAGACGGGAAGGTTGTTCTTTGTGGACCGCGGGTTCTTGCGTTCCTCGAGGGGGAGGGGAGAGTTCCACCACGCGGTGGCGACCGTGGGAACCGTCTCAAGGTGTTACTTGTCGAGGTATGAAGAGGAACACGGGCTCCGCCATCAGGTGGGTGAGAATATGTGACTGTACCCGTATTACCTTTAACACACACACACCACACGTACCCTGATTTTGGTTAGTCCGTTCTGGAAGTTTCTTTCATCCTACCAAAATAATTATGCAGTTTTTTACATTACATTGCTTGTTTTGGTCAAAATAAATCATATATTTTTCCAATAAAAACAAATAGTTTAATTTTCCTCCCACGGTGATTATCAACAGTTGTTGAATATCTGTCATGAGCATAGCGGTGTTAGACAAGAAACGTTTTAAAATGAAGAAAAAAAAGTTGTCGTTAAATTCCAGGACACCCCTTGACAGATATTCAACAACTGTTGATATCACCGTGGGAAGAAAATTAAACTCTGTTTTTTTACCGGATAAATATTTGATTTATTTTGGCCAAATTAATGTTTTGTATAAAAAAACTGCAAAAATACTGCTTTTAATTCGCGTTCCTTTTACATTCCCACCTTAGGGGCTTCTAGAAGGGTAGTAGGAGGTTTTTTTTAAGAAGGCCTTTTAGCCTCACATTATAATACTGTATAGTATTCTGGTACGAAATAAGGCCTTCGATAACCGGCTTCTTACCAAAATCATCTATATACAGGGTGTCCATATATTATTCAGCTTAAAAACTCTGTATTTTAGGAGCAATAGTTTGTTTATTTTTAGCACCGCGTCTCATTACCCGTTCGGATAAAACACTTATTTTCAAGTTACGTTAATGTGTTAGGGATAGGGAAGGTTGGATTAAAAAGCAGTGTATACGCATTTGCGTGGTGGGAGAGTAAAGAGCAATTTAGGGAAAAAATCACCCCCACGATAAACCCGACTGGTATTCGATCTTCTTATCTTCCCATCATAGGAGCTATTTTAAAACGATTTTATTTTTATTCATAACACATCTGAAATAAATCTTGGGTTTTTAAATTAAGCTACCAAAGTTCGGTAAATACTAAAGTGAACCAGGTGGTAGCGCCTTAAATAACGGATTTAATAAGGCTTATAAATGGGTGAGTCATTTATGGATACCCTGTACGTTTTTCAAATATATAAACTATAAATATACATATATATATATATTTTTTTTTAATTGACACCTGAACACGGGAGTGATGTTCTAGCGTCATTTTTAAACTATATTTAATTTCATTTCATTGAAAGATTTCGCCAATGACTACTTTATCCGCAACCTAAAGTGTATTTCCAACGCGACCGATGAACATGGGCTTGGTCTTTAGACGTAATTACCCCTTTACCCCACCCCCTCCAACTAAAAAAAAAACCACACACTCTCTCCTTCCCCCCACCCCGACACCTACTCTCTAATTTTTCACTCGTGTTCGTTTTTATTATTTATTCCTGTCCAATTTATAATTACATTTATTCATCTTTAATCTGTTTTTAAAGGTGTTTTATAATACATTAAAACTTTATTTTAAATCAAAAGTTCAGGGGGTATCCAAAAAAAATTCGAAATATCCAAAATTCGAACTAACCATTTTCACGAGTATCTAGGTAGCTGGTATACAATAAATCAATAACTTCAAAATATGCTACATATAATCACACAAATTTTTATAAAATACTTTTAACATACACATAAACTATAAATACACATATAAAAAACAATAAAAATTCAAAAATAAAATTAAAAAACTTGTAAAAATTAGCAAACTAAACTTGTAGGCTTAAATGAGAACTGAAGAAAGCCGAACCAACACATCCCCTATATTAGGCAACCCGCCGGTTCATAATTCCACGCTTTATCATTTACTATTGTGCCAATAGGATAACTCCACATTATTTGACATTCACGGTTTAATTAAGATCGTTGAGGTAGGTTTGAAATTAGTACAAACTAGGAGCAATGGATAGGCTTCGAAGTATACAAATATTTTCTACTAAAATTCGAATTAAATGTTATTTTTTACCATTGATTTAAATATAAATTTCATGGGAAATCATGGTGAGTTCGAATCATCCAGTTTTTTAAATTAACTAATCTCGAACTAATCAAATCTTCCTATAATAATAATTATTATTTATTTATTTTGGGCTGTATGCTTAAGGTGCGGCAGAAGGGAGCGCGAGTAATTTTACAGTTTTTAGCGCATTACATTTTTTGACCAAAATAAATCAAATATTTCTCCAATAGTAACGTAGAGTTTAGTTTTCTGCACATGCTAATATCAACAGATCTTGAATATCTGTCAAGGGTGTCCTGGAGCTATGTCAAAACTTTTTCTCTTTATTTAAAAGGTTTTGACAAAGTTCCAGGACACCCTTGACAGATATTCAAGATATGTTGATGTTAGCACGTGTAGAAAACTAAACTCTATGTTGCTACTGGAGAAATATTGGATTTATTTTGGCCAAAAAATTGAAATTCTATAAAAACTGTAAAAATACTTTCGCTCCCTTCGGCCGCACCTTATGTACTAATTACGCTAATGGATTACGAATAGGTAAGGTTGAATTTAGAGGAAGTGAACCCGCATTTGTTGGGAGGAAGAATGGCAAACCATTTAGGCAAAATCACCCCCAGTTCACCCGACCGAGATTCGAACCTCGGTTTCCTCGTCCTCGGAAGTCTTTCTTAACACTAAACTAGCGCGTTAGCTAACTACGCCACCGAGGTGGGTCAGTAATAATAATAATTATTTTTATTTTTAATAGCAACATTTTTTGTAAATTTTCCGTAGAATAAACCATTAAGTATTCAAGTCCCTTTTCTGGCCTCTTGAAATCCAAATATTTTTTTTCTCAATAACTCTTAACAAGCTTGTCCGTTTTATCAGCGCAAACTATATATTTTCCGAGTTTGGCTTTTATCCTAAAAAAGATACAAACTGAAAGAGTTATTTAAATAAATCGCCTACAGTTAAGAACTTTCTATATTATGGTGTTCCTTTATTTATTTATTTATATATATATATATATATATATATATAATTCTTCTGTACGTGTGTATGTCACTGAACTCCTCCTAAACGACTAGACCGATTTTGATGAAATTTTTTGTGTGTGTTTGAGTGGGTCCGTGGATGGTTTGGATTCACAATTGGACCCGGTAGGTGGCGCTGCAATCGGGTTCTAGGATTTTTTTTATTTTTTAGGGAATTTTTTTGGGGTATTTTTTAAAGTTTTTTTTTAGATTTTTTGCATATCAGAACAAGTAACCTCAAAATTTCACCCCCCACCACCACCACTACCCCCCAATATTTGTAATATTTGTGTAACTCGCTAATTGGAGTTCATTGTGAATTTGTAATTGTGATGATCACATAGTATTTGTTTTATTATCGAAATCAATTATGCCACCCAAACTAAAAGCTAACGTTCGGGCAGGACAACGTCTGTCGGGTCCGCTAGTGTGTGTGTGTGTGTGTGTGTGTGTGTGTGTGTGTGTGTGTGTGTGTGTGTGCGCGTGCGCGTTGTGTGTGTGTGTGTGTGTGCGTGTGTGTGTGTGTGTGTGTGTGTGTGTGCGTGCGTGCGTGCGTGCGTATATATTTATATAAAGCTTTTCTTTTTAATTGGTTTTATATAAATAACTTAATTGTTTTGTTTTTATGTAATCAATATACTGCTCTATTATCATCTTAGTGTCTCCACTTACTGTTTTTTTATCTATAATTATTACTCTCCTATCTAATTATTCGATATGTTCGTCGTCTTATGTATTGTTCATTGCTGTTCTGTTATAGGTCTTGTGACTATTGGTCAGCTCTATATTAAAGGAAAGTGAAATTACGTTGACTTAAGATATTTATAAATAATATAAATTGGGTGGCTAAAAGCAAGGAAAAACCTGGAAGAGTCGGGGAATTTTTTAATGACAGTGAAAAATTAAGGAAATGTCAAGGAATTTAATTTAAAAAAATACGGAAAAAAATCGGGAAATGTAAATGCGTGTCTATAAAAACTACAATTCCGCACCGTGAACACTAAAACATGAGTTATTTTTGTTTCTCGCATGTTAAAAAAATTTATTTCCTAGAGCTTACGTGGCGGTCTAAGGCGATAAGGTGTCAGACATTTGTGCTGGGGAGGTCCGGGGTTCAATCCTCGATCCCGGCACAGATTTATCTGATTGCCGAACCCTTCCTTCACCTCTGACAAGACGTGTATTAATCACAACTTGTGAATGTGTTGAATGCCAGGCTTCCACCGTGGTTCGGATTCCACGTTAAACTGTAGGTCCTACATTTCATCTCACAATCATCCTACCATTACACATTAGCGTAAGTGCGTATAACTCGAACGGGTAGTAAGACGCGATGCTAATAATAATAATAATAATATTTCCTAGAAATGACATTCTGCTTGTAGGTTGTAGGAAGTTATTTTTTATGACATATTTACTCAGTGCCACAAATAATACCTAAAACAATCAATACTTTTAAAATAACTTATAATAATGTTTATGTTTAGTAGCTGTTACCATTTTTTAGTTGTGCTATATATATATATATATATATATAGAGAGAGGAGAGAGAGAGAGAGAGAGAGATAGAGAGAGAGAGAGAGAGCAAATGTAATAATTGCCACTCTCCGAGGTAAACTGGAGAGGGGCTAATTAGTTTTTTTTAGCACCGCGTTTTACTACCCGTTTTGGGTTTTTCGACTATGTACAAATTACGCTAAGGGTTTTAGAGCTTTAGAAGTCTATATTTAGAGGAAGTTTACTAGCATTTGTGTCTCAAAGGAGATTGGAAAACTATTTTGTAAAAACCACCCTCAATACAGTCTACCTATATTAGAACCCCGATCTCCCAGGTATCCGCGATTAATACAACACGAGACTAGCGCCTTAGACCACGTGGCCACCGAACCAGGAATATTTTATTTAGTTTGATCAAATTTTATTTCGTCTTAATTAATATGTATTTGGTTTAGTTAATTTGAGTCATGTTTAAGGTATTATTTCATATAGAAAAAGTCCCTCGATCTTTCTTTTTGTCTGAAATGAACGTACATTCGATCTTGGCGTTTGGTCCGCGTGCTCACCGGGAAGCTCGTCTTGTCTGTTTTGGCCGGTGCCGAAAGGTCAGGATTCGAATCTTGGCTGGATGCATGGGAAGTGCAGAGATAATTAGCCTAATTTCTCCTAACCTTTCTCTTGTTTTAAAAGAAGAATGTCCAACGGGAATTTGCCTGGATAGAGGTTAGGGGAGTAATAGTCTGTTTCAGGTTTTTATTTAGTTCATGTTTTTACACTCAAACAAGAGCTCTTCTTCAAAATGAAACAGCATCACAGTTGTTACTGCCTGTACTTCAACATAACACTCAAACTCCAAAGAGTTCACCTACAAAATGAAACAGCATCACAGTTGTTACTGCCTGTACTTCAAAGAGTTCACCTTCAAAATGAAACAGCATCACAGTTGTTACTGCCTGTACTTCAACATAACACTCAAACTCCAAAGAGTTCACCTACAAAAATGAAACATCATCACGGTTGTCGATAAAAAACTGTTTTTGTCACGTAACAAATTTTTGCGCAGTAAGTTACATTTTAACGAGAAATAATTATTTTATTTTATATTTGTAAAATTAAAAAGCTTATTTAAATTAATTCAATTTAACTGATAACATTTATCAATGAAAAATAAAAACTTAGAATTCTTCCCAAGAATGAAACAGCATTAAAGTAGCCATTGAAATAGTATTTTTTTGGTTACTTATCGAACATTGTAACAAAGTTAAAAATGGTGTTTATTTTGTCTGAATGTAATATTATTGAAATTAGTTCTGTTTTTTAATTTAAATTGATTAAATTAAGTTAATTTAATAAACACTCATATGAATATAATAGTCAATTGAAACTACATGTATAGGTCACCAGCCCGGGAAAATATTTTGTTTAAAGTCAAGATGAAAAATTTTTTGGAAACGTTGCCGTAGACAGTTATTTTTGTTGCGCGACAAAAGTTATCTTTCTCTATTTCTCTTTCATCCCTTTTTCTCTCTTTCTATTTCTGACTCTTTACTTTTCTTTATTTTTCTATTTCTCATTTTCTGTTTCTTAGTCACTCTTTTTCACACCTTTTTCACTCTGTGGATTCACTCGTTCGCTGAAAAAACAAGCGCCGAACAAAAACGTGGTCACGTGACGAGGTAAAAAAAACCAATCACAAGATTTCCCACCTCATCGGCGCGACCTGTTCTTCTTAAGTTCGACTCATATCTACTTTGTCCCGCTCTGCCTAAGATCTTCGGCACGGTAGAACCAATCAAACCTAAAAACCAACTATCTCGAATCAGTGCGCATGCGCTGTAGAGCTAGAAGCAAGCAGACAACTTCGTTGGCCGTTGTGAGGAGATTTGTAATAACCCGTTAATGTAAAGCGTGTGTATCGATGTATTGGATTGTGCTACGACACAGCGTTATAATTTGTAAACATCCATCGGGAGAATGATCTAAAATGTAGGTTTATCAACTAGAAAAAAAGTGTTGATAATCAGCTGTATTAAGTTAGCGTTACAATGCATCATGGGTTAACACAGAGCGAGTGAATTGCTGCGCTACTAAATCAGATTCTGCTTTGTATTTTCGGCGAACATGTGAATCAAGCTTTAGTCACGCCGTTTCACTCTCTCTTTATCTATATTATCATTCTTTCTTTATATTTGTCACTATTTCTCTTTTTTATTTCTTCTATATTCTCTCTTTCCTTCGTTTTTACTCTTTCATTAATTTTTTTCAACACTCTTCCTTTTTTTTTCTGTCTATAAATTTTTTATTCTCTCTCTCTCTCTCTTTCCGAACGTTGTCCACATTGGTTCTACACTCGAGAATTATGTTCGTCATTAACATAAACCTTCTGCCAAGGTAAATAAACACGCTCTGGTAAAGTTGTTTGTGCTTGAAGTATTTCGGAGGGGGGAGGTACACATGAAAAATGGCATACATCGTTAACAAAAGTGGTTATTCTAGAGCTGAAAGAATAAAGGCTTGGTTTTTTTTAACCTTGAATGCTGTAATTGACACGAGGATTCGCTTCTGTGTGCTTAGTGTCTTAAACCCTCGACTTCTTATCTGCTCACCAAGTTGCCAAAAACCATTCAATTACTTATCTGTCCTCTAGGTGCCTAACCCACACGACTAGGCCTACTTATCTGCTTCTAGGTGCCTAAACCAATCGACTTCTTATCTATCCTATAGGTGCCTTTTTTTTTTATCAATATGTTTATGTAATAGTGTAATATTATTTAATGTATACTCTTTGGTGAAATGTGATAATTTACACCCCCCTTTTTTTGTTACGTTTCTGCAACAATGTATATTATTTCGTTTCACGTATCTTACACGAGTTTTATTTAAATTTCACCCATTTTTGACCGCCTCTGTGGTCTAGTGATCAGAGTTCCTAGCTACGGATCCAGCGTAGCCGGGTTCGATCCCCCAGTGCTTCCAAAATATGTATGTGAACGGGGGTCAAACTCAGCCTCGTGAGGACAAATTAGGAGTTAACTGGAATAAAGAAGTAATGGCTATATTACATAATTATTAATAGATATAAGAATTGGTAATAAAGTGAGTGATAAGACATTTTTAGGATACTGTACTTTTAATTGTAATCAGTAAATTAAATATAAGTGAAATTTTATAATTTAATATACAGGGTGTTCGGAAACTCAAGGCTCAAACTGCACATATAGTTTATTTGAACCAAGAGTAATACAAAATCCCTGTACACTTACATTCGGAAAACTATGCTAATAGCATTAAATTTTGTTCTAAGTTTCAGCGTACAGCGCTGGGAGAGCAAAGCTGTTTAAGCATGCGTGTACAACAGGTTGTATAGGAGTTAGGCGAGCGGCACTGCACATGTAATAATAGCAAGCTCCTTTTGTGATGTAGAACCGTTAATGATGACCCTCAGAACGTATTCGCGTTTCTAGGTGGACTGGTGTGTTGTTTACTATTGATTGTGGTATGTTCTGCTCCAAGATGTCGAGGTGTGTAGTGCTGCGCGACTTAAATCATATGCAACCTGTTGTACACGCATGTTTGAACAGCTTTGCTCTTCCAGCGTTGTACTTCGAAACTTTGAACACAATTTAATGGCATTAGCATAGTTTTCCGTATGTAGTTGTATATGAATTTTGCATTACTTTTGGTTCAAACAAGCTATATGTGCAGTTTTGAGCTTTGAGTTTCCGAACACCTTGTATTTATTTGCTCAAAAAAATTGATTTTGTCTCATTATAAACATTAAAAAAAAAATTGTAAGTAGGCCTAAGATTAATTCTGATTCCTCCTTCCCCTGAAAACCTTTCGTGATTTTAAGTACGGTCCCTTTATAAGAAAACTAGTCTGACACACCTTTCCTAGACTAATATCATGGTGGTTACAGACAAGGAAGGACTTTGTTGATGTCATGGGAAACAGGGCCGTATCAGGGAATTTAAACAAAAACGAGATATTTTGTTCCTCGATGTTAGCAAAATGTATTGCCTCTATATGTTTTTCTAACATGAGATAGTTGTACAGCAGGGGTCGGCAAAAGTTCGATCTCTAAGCAGTTTTCAATCGAGCGCGTAAGAAAACTATATCGTCACAAAAAGGCCATCTTACCTTGCATTATTCCACTATGGTACAATTTGTAAGATGGGGACATAGTGTAATCAGTCAAGGTAAAGATGATTCCTTTCACAGTAAACAAAGTGTACATTTTATTTATTTTGGGCAAAGAAATGTTTTGCTATAAAAACTGCAAAATCACTTAGCTTTTCTCGCGTCCCCTACAACCCCACCTTGACTGTCGTCATTGAAAGCTCATGATATTATTGTAAAAAAAATACTATGAGGGCTCCTGTATTTTTTATTATTTTTTTCTTGGTGCAAGGACATCTTTGGTATAAAGAGTTTGGGAACCTCTGTCTTAAGAGGAGGGTAGAAAGGAGAATTGCGTGTGTGGGGGGGGGGGGGGGGGAGGAGGGGGGGTGAATCCGAAGCTTGCGAGCTTGAAAATAAAAACACGTGAATGCACACTTTTGGCTGGTCATCGGATCTATTACAACTGCTAGGCAGTGTTGCCAATCCTGAAATAAATAATAAAATCATAGTCATTTTGAAAAAATTGACTTGAATAAAGAATCTCTTTAATTACTAATGATTTTTAACGTTATTTTCTAAATGTCCCACGCCCCTTGGAAGTGATTCTCCCAGGGGGTGGCGCGCCACCCAGGTTGGGAACCACTAGACTAAACCCCCCAAACTAATCGAGCAGTGATAAGTATTGTTACTGATCCGTCCTTTTTTGTGACTGTCGCAAGTAAACACTAGGAACAATAGTTCGTAAAACTATGCTGGGACTTTTTTTTTTTTTTTTTTTTAGGTTTGCTCGATGCTGCGTAAAATGAGATGGCTTTTGAACTTGTTTTGATAAAAAGTACAATACGTTTATTATGCTGGTTTTATTATTATATTTATTTTTAATTGTTTCTCAAGGTCAGGTTCGACATCATTTACTCTTGAGGTATATATTACCTTGGGATAATTAGTCTTGCGTATCATTTTAATTTAAATACGCCCGTCCACTACTTAATGTGCCTCTTCGAACGATTAGTCTAGTTTTTGACGTGAATACGTCTTTAAATTTGCTTCCATACGGGGGGCAATCCAAAAAACCTTATGATAACAAAATCGGGGGATACAGTTTGGTGTTGTAGTTTCGAATCTTTCCTCTACATCCAAAATTAAATTATACCACTGGATAGCTAAAGGATCAAATAATTCATTACGATAAGCGAGAACAGTGACGCATCGCGCGCGGTGGAGGGGGAAGCGTCGCCATTTTGAGGTTATTTTGCCGCGTATCGAGATTTGCAATTAGTATAACTTTTGACTCGGAGAAGCTACGATGTTCGTTTAAGTTTAAACGTATTCACGTACAACACACGGCCGTGTCCATGACACAGCCACACCCCTTTTTTTTTAGCACCACGTCTTTACTACCATTTCGGGTTATACGCTTATGTACTAATAAGGCTGATGGTTTTAGGGATTAGGAAGGCTATATTTAGAGGAATTGTACCGTATTTGCGTGAAGAGAGAGTGGATTTCTTTAAACACCCTCAGTACACCCGAGTGAGATACGAACCTCGATCTCCCCGTCATCGGCAGTCTAGTCTACTGCGAGAGTAGCGCGTTAGACTACGCGGCCACAAAAGCGGCTTGTTTAAAAAAATTAATAGATAACTTGGACAGAAAATTTTCAACGGTCTGATTTCCGTGTTGGAAAATTAATTATAATTTTTTTACAGGGGGAAAAAAAATCCGCTAATTTAAATTGTTTAAAATGAAACTATAATAAATGTTTCAATTCTATTCTCACACTCAGGTATCGACTATAACGCTAGGTGGTTGAACGAGTCACTAACGTGTGTGTCCTTTGTAGACCAGATATGTTACTACTTTAATATCATAATAAAAACCTTCAAAATTACATCCCCCCACTTTGGGATTAAACGCTCTTAAAATTGTATCGTTATATTTTTATATTTAATTTGGTTTTTTAGGGGGACTGGGGGAGATTTGATTTTCAGTTTCGTTAAGATATTTTTTTATCCAACTCGTCCCCCCCCCCCCCCTCTTCATCAAACTAATTGATGGCTTTATGGATACATCCGATATCACCTTTGAGGAACCTGCAGGTCTTATATAGGAATAAATTAACTTCAATCTTTTTCGGTCAACTGTTGCCAAATCTCCTCGCTCTCAATTAAGGGGTCCGCCTTTCTCAATTAAGCACCGTCACCTTCTTAATAGGCCGCAAGCCACCACTGCGTGGAATTTTCCTATCGAAGATTTTCCTATTGAGAATCTACCAGAAAATGGTTCATCTCTAAAGACATACACCTAATGGCAGTCACGTGGATACAGACGTCATGCTCGTTTTGAGTCTAGTTCGATGGTGACTGGGGTAGGTCAGGGTTCGTATATCAACTGAAGCTGGTTTTCTTTAAAATAAAAAATCTCACACACCTTCCACGGGAATGCGGGGGTACATTTTCTCTCAAATGCTTCCTTCCTCATCCCTACACTATTAGAGTAATTATCAGGTATGCTTATAAACTGAACAGGTAGAAAGACACGGTGATGAAAAAAATCAATAAAAAAATCTGAATCGTTATCTCATTAGGTGCCGATTGCACTAACGAAATTTGGCCGGGATATTTTTTTTACCGTTCGGCGTATTAATATGGTTTTTTTAATTTGTTTATCCGTTTCATCTCAGGTGATTTTAATTTAAAATTCTAAGCAAGCAATCGAGTACATAGGACGTACTTTAAATATATATATATATATATATATATATATATATATATATAACATATTTTGCGATTGACGTCTTAAACCGCATTACTAATGGTTATTCTCTTAGAGTGAAATGTATTTTTGAATATAGTATTAATCGGTTTTTCTGTCTAACTTGAATCGCCAAAGAAAAATATCAACTTTAAATCCAAAGAGAACACTCAGTGAAATTTCCGTTCATCCAGATAATTAACTATCAGGAAAATGGATGCAGGCTATATACGAGTATGTTAAAGTTTTGATCATAATATTGAAGTATTGTCATATATGGTCTACAGAAGACCCAACGTTAGTGACATATTCAACCACAAAGCGCTGTAGTCGATACGCAAGATTAAGGAAGAGAACTGGAATAAAGGTTACTGCTCTATTGTAACCAGCGGCAGCTTTAGGATATGCATAACATAACCTAACCAAATCTAACCTAACCTAATCTTTTCATAGTTATTTAACCTAAGTACTTGCAACACGACGTTAGTAAGAATGCAGGAAAAGTGGAACTCGATGAAATTTTTCACTCGGATGGAATGTTCTACTCTTTCTCGGAAGTGTGTGCGGATACTTCACTGAGCGGAACCTTCGCGACACCAAAGAGAAATCTTAAAAACTGAACTAACATGATATAATTATTAATATGATGTAATTAGGATTTCTACTTTCTCTCGACCCCTAGGAGAAAGAAGTATTGTGATAGAAAAAAAATATAGCACGAGATTTTGGTTAATTTCGACGTTTCATTACCCCCTGAAACAGAAAAAAAAAAGTGTTTTCGCAATGCTCTTTGTCTGTCTGTCTATCTACCTCGGGATAGAACCTGAACCATTTTACTGATCGGACTAAAACTTGGTATCTAAGGTTTTCATAAGGTTCTCCCGAGGAATTTTTATAGAGTTAGATATCCAACCCTAAAATTAAGCTTCGTTTAGCGAAGGGCAAAAAGAGGGGGGAGGGGGGAATCTTTTTTTCTCGAAATCCACGTTAACGAATTTTGATTAAAATTTGTATCCAAGCATTGTTTAACATTACAAATCAAATGACAATTCTAATTTTCTCATAAAAATGACTTTTAGACTACTTTACACAAGTTGAAATCTCCAATTTTGAACATATCTCCGCAACTATTTCAAATACGAAATAACTTATCACTGTAAAGTTGTAGTACTATTAAAAATTAAAATCTTTTACTTGAAATATATTTTTATAAAACTAAAGGTTTCTGACCTATAAGCATATATATGAGGGATGTGCGAAGCTCCAACATTTCGAATTGGCTTCGAAACTAACATCAGACTCGACTTCGTTTCGAAACAAATTCCGGCTTAGAAGCTTCGACGATAAAAATATTGACAGCCAAAATACTCCATTTATGTTCATTTATAGCCATTTTGAGCTGTTTTATGTCATACAAATGAATATTCATATTTAGGGGAAAAAAATTAAGTAAATTAATTGTAATTTGTGATAATATTTTGATTTGTCAAATTAACACGATCTATTAAAAACAATGGTGAAATAAAATATTTTCCAAGTAATTTTAGTGCATTAATTTATATATATAACCACAATATAATATTTTTTTCAAACATAAAACAACTAAAAGAATATATTCTGACTTCGATTCGTTTTCGAGAATATTTCATATATTTGATTCAAGTTCTCTTCGAATTGAAAAGCTGACTTCGTACACCCCTATTATATAATTGAGCACTTTGAAAACAGAAATTGATTGTTACGCTCTTTTGGTGTATTGAACTGTTTCTTTTAACTTCGTTTATCATTTTCATGTTTGTCTTTTGGTGGAATGTTTCTGTCTGCAACGATGTATATTATTTCGTTCCACTTTATTTTAAGATTAAAAAAGAGTGTGTCTGTGCGTTGCACCGTTTCATTTGTTTTTTTAAATGTCAGAGTGTTTGGGGGGCGGTGGGGGGAGGGGGGGAGGGGGCGATGACTACTGTTCGCAGGACTAGTTTATTTATTCAAGGCTATTAACATTTGTATGTGGAAGGTCTTATTTCTAACCACAATCCTATTGAATAGTAGTATTCTAGTACGAAATAAGACCTTCCTAGAACGTTAACAAAATCAGGGTACATCTTAACGTTTCTAAAAGGCTTGCTGGTACCCATGGGTTCTGAGAAGACCCCTGTTCGTGCACGTGTGTGTGTGTGTGTGTGTGTGCCTCTTTGAATGAAGTAATATCGCATTGTTATAGGTTTGTAACGCGAGATGGTATGTTATTTAAAGGTGACCTTTCCTTCCGCCATAAAACATGGTTCGGGTTGCTTACCTTACTGTAACAATAGCCACCTCGTGGCGTGGCTTGGTCTGTTCTTCCTCTTCTTTCCCTGCATTGACGTCACCGTGTGCGTCATTCAGGGACTAGATTCCACCTTTTTTTTTTATCTTTTTTTTTACCTTAAATATATTGGCCTCTATGTAAGATTTACGTTGTTTAACCGTTTAGATTTGATACAGATATATAGGCAGCCGTGCGAGTGTTTTTGCTCACGCAATATAATTAATTACCGGTGTGACAGATTAAAGTATTAGACCCTCTCTGTACGCTTTATCTCAAGCTTTGACCTATGACCTTAGGCGTTAGGAAAGTATATAAAAAATAGTTCCTAAAAGCCAGAAACCAAGTGGGTTTGTAACGTCGCTGGCTGGAGATGTCCGGTAATAGGACAATACGACAATGACAGTACGATTTGTGTTGTGACCCCCTTAAAGTGATAATCTCAGGACTCGATGTTCATGGGTTCAAACCCATATGGGGTCGACGGGTTTTTCTTGAGCGATAAAAAATCCATAGCACAACTTATTTTGAAGGGGAAGTAAAGCCATTTCGGTTGTGGCATGTAAAAAATAACCCTAGATGGGATATGAAAATACCTTTCCCGGCAAAATTAGTAGACTCTTTCGCTCTCGCTCATAGAAATTCTCTTGTACTGATATAATCAGTCGGTTCAGAAAGTGCACGTTAAATACCTCAAATAAAATTAACGAAATAACTGTAGTTCCCCTAAGTCTTATTTGTTTTAACTTTAAATACACTCTTTTTTACGATCACAAATATACTGTCTGCTAAAAAAAAAATGTTGTGTTTGAAAACACAGCTGTTCAAAAAATAATTATGAAAAATGTTTACAAAACTCTGAAACTTACAAATCTCTAAAAAAATTAATTATATTTATTTTCTGGAATGTTGTATTTTAAAAAAGAATTTAAATAGAACATTTTCTTGTAGTCGAATCAACTAGTCAATTTTGTTAAATCAATTGAAGTTTTTTTGGCTAAGTATAAAGCTTGATTCACACGTCCGCCGAAAGTACAAAGCAGAATCTGTTTGAGTAGAGCAGCAATTCACACACTGTATATTGACCCATGATGCATTGGAACGCTAACTTAAAACAGCTGACTATCAACACTTTTTATTTTCTAGTGGATAAACATATATTTTAGAACATTCTCCCGATGGATGTTTACAAATTATAACTCTGTGTCGTGGCACAATCCAATACATCGATAAACACGCTTTACATTAACGGGTTATTACAAATCTCCTCACAACAACCAACGAAGCTGTCTGCTCGCTTCTAGCTCTACAGCGCATGCGCACTGATTTGAGATGGTCGGTTCTGAGATTTGATTGGTTCTCCCGTGCCAAACATCTCAGGCAGAGCGGACGAAGTAGAGATGAGTTGAACTTCAGCGGAACAACTTGAGCCGATGAGGCGGAAATATTGTGATTGGCTCAGAGCTCGTCACATAATTAATTTTTTGTTATGCACTAGTTTTTCGGCGAACGTGTGAATCCACAGTAATTCAAAAAATAGCGCGTTTTTATTATTATTATTATTATATTTTATTATTTATTATTATTAGCACCACGTCTTACTACCCGTTCGGGTTATACGTACTTACGCTAATGTGTAATGGTAGGGTGATTGTGAGATGAAAATGGAGGACCTACAGCTTAACGTGGGATCCGAACCACGGTGGAGGCCTGGCATTTCACACGTTCACAAGTTGTGATTAATACACGTCCTGTCAGAGGTGAAGGAAGGGTTTGGCTATCAGATAAATCTGTGCCGGGACCGAGGATTGAACCCCGTACCCCCAGCACAAAAGTCTGACACCTTACTCCTACCAGGTCACCTTGAAAAGGTAGTTATTTTCTGCTACGGGTACGGTTGCTCGGCGATGCGGACAGCCAAATAGTGGACCTGCTCTGGCGATGCAAACTAAAAACAAACAAAAAAAACAACAAAAAAGCACATATAGAACTGTTAAATTTTAAGGTTTACACTCTCAACCATTTAATTCATGAATTAATTTAAATTAAAAAAGGTTGTATTTTAGAGGTCGAATGAATAAAATAAGAAAATTGACATTTCAGGCATGATACAATTATATATTATTTTTAAAATATAAACACAATCTACGATCAGAATATATGAGAGTACAATAATTTCTTAACGGCTTTTTGTCTGCCCACTGTTATTAACTTTGTAGATTAATAACTGTCTTGTCGCTCTTAGCATAAGAATTAAAACTTAAAGTCCGCCATTTGTGGATATAATTCCACTTTTTCATTAGGTTTGCTTGTTTGAGAAATACTGGAATGGACACCATTCCAAATAGATACAATTTCAATGTTTGTGGATATAATTCCAGTGGGTACAATTCCGATTTTTCACTGAGTTCACATGTTTGAGAAATACTGGAATGGCTATCATTCCAAATTGATACAATTCCACTCCCCCGCTAAATATATATATATATATATATATATATATATATATATATAAGTGGACCCGACAGACGTTGTCCTGCCCGAAAGTTGGCTTTTAGTTTGGGTGGCATAGTTGATTTCGATAATAAAACAAATACTATGTGATCATCACAATTACAAATTCACAATGAACTCCAATTAGTGAGTAACACAAATATTACAAATTCAGTGTTTGTCAAGAAACATACAAAATAAAACATCTTTTCATTTTTGGCATTTCGCCCACAACTCCACAAATATCAGCTGTATCGAAAAACAAACATAACTATGAATTATTCTCAGAAGTTCAATTATTCATGAAGTTTTCAAAAGGTTTTAACGATCAATTTTTAATATTATATTCATTATTATAAATATTTTTAAAATTTTGAGGTTACATGTTCTGATATGCAAAAAATCTAAAAAAAAAAAAAAATCCCCCAAAAAAATCCTTAAAAAATAAAATCCTAGAACCCGATTGCAGCGCCACCTATCGGGTCCAATTGTGAATCTAAACCATCCACGGACCCACTCAAACACTCACAAAAAATTTCATCAAAATCGGTCCAGCCGTTTAGGAGAGTTCAGTGACATACACACGTACAGAAGAATTATATGTATTAAGATATATATACATATATTAAAGAAACTTTGTTTATTAAAATAGCTAAATGAAAACGCATCCTTGTGATTGTGTGTTTGCTAGTGACTAATGAGTCAAAGGTGAATATATTCGTCTTTGTGTACATGCGACGTAATTAAACGTTACGTTTATTACTGACCTCAGTAAATATGCTCAAACGGGACCCGCGTCGATGGGTGAAACGTTCTAACGCGTCACTCTCATGTTTGACAGGATTGCCGGTGAGGGGGAGATTGGGGCTCGAATCCCGGTCGTTTGGATTGAAGGTGATTCTTCCTGAGTTGTTTCTTTCTCACTCTCCCTCCACAAAAATATGGCTACATTTCCTTTAAAATTCCACCCTACTCATCCTAACACATTAGATTAATTAATGTATGCGTATAATCCGAAACGGTAATAAGACGCGGTAATTATTATTTTTATTTTTTATGCATTTAAAAAATATTTGTTTATAATAAATTGAGTATTTTTTTAATGTCCTTATCGATTTTTGTATGGTTTTAGTCAGGGATATTTGGATTTTATGTTCATGAAATGTAAGGTCCCCCGTCCCCCCGCGATTTTTGGGGCCATCCAGCTTGTTTGATACCACTTTAGGCGGGATAATCTTTGTAGTCGATGATTATGATTTAATACTGTCCTTGAAGGAGTTTTATTCCCCCGCCCCTTCAGTTCATTAATGAAGTGTTATTGTCTGGTGATCAGTTTTTGCAATCAATCACGTGTCCCGCCCTTTAGGGTCATCGAATTTGTTTATTAATGGCGATGACGGGATCAAATGATCGGCGGTTGTCTTTTGACGAGAAAAACAGCTGACTGTCGTTTCATTCTGGCTTAGGTACAGTACCCCATGGCTTCTTTAGTGCTGACTGACAGTTCACAGCTGACTTCTGACAGTCAACAGTAGGTATATACCTAAATTTTGACTGTCAGAAGTGACAACTGTTAAAGACATGTTTTTTGCAGATCATATGGTTCGGCGTAGGGATACATAATTTGGTCTGGTAGCTTTTCAAAGCCGTCAGAAGTCAGCTGTAAGCTGTCAGTCAGCACTACAGAAGCTAAAACTGAGGTATAGGTGTCGTCTTGTATTTAGTATAAGGCGTGCTAAGTTTGACTTTGAAATTTGCCCTTAGCGACTGGTTTTGGGGTATTTAAAAAAAACTCATTCAGCAGTTAAAAAATCAATGGTACGGTGCACCGCACATGCTTTCTCTCTCCTTTATCTGAATTATACTTAAGTCATAGAATATGTTAAACGAAATTAGACACTGTTACAGAAACATAATATTTGTTCTGTGCATTTTCAACTCTCCATCTCCCGAAGTTTTTTTGAAAAAAATATATTTGCCTAAAACTAGGAAAATATTTCTGTGAATAAATATTGGTTAATAAGTTATTCTGTTTTTTTAAAATAGTTACGGAGATAGGACTAAAATTGTAAATTTACGCCTTTGTAAAGTAGCCTCAAAGTCATTTTCCTGAGAAAATTAAATGTGCCATTTCTTGTTTGTAATGTTGAACAGTGGCTAGATACGGATTTTGATCAAAATTATTATAGCCACTTTCGAGAAAATCGTCGGTGACCTGGTGGTCTAGGGGTAAGGTGTCAGACTTCTGTGCTGGGGGTCCGGGGTTCAATCCTCGGTCCCGGCACAGATTTATCTGATTGCCAAACCCTTCCTTCACCTCTGACAAGACGTGTATTAATCACAACTTGTGAATGTGTGGAATGCCAGGCCTCCACCGTGGTTCGGATTCCACGTTAAACTGTAGGTCCTCCATTTCATGCCACTAATCACCCTACCATTAGCACATTAGCGTAAGTGCGTAAAACCCGAACGGGTAGTAAGACGCGGTGCTAATAATAATAATAATTTCGAGAAAATCGATTTTTTTTTTCAATCTTTTTGGCCTTTTGCAAACCACCCTGGATTTTACGTCTGTATAAATATATACTTCTAAAAACTCTCTGGGGAACCTTATTAAGACCATTGATGCAAAGTTTTAGCCCGATACTTGAAATTGTTCGCTCTAGAATTGCAACAGACGGCATGGAAAACCACTTTTTCGGTTTCATGAAATCTCGACAATCATCAAAACTTGAATCCGATATTTTTAACGATCGCAATACTTCTTTCAACGAGGTTTCGAGAAAAAGTAAAAATTTACATAAAAATTGTTCAGCACTCAAAATATTATTTTGTCTAAATATATAGTACTACATTTTAAATAAAAACAATTTTGTATAAATAGTAGTTTTTATAAAAACAAAAACTACAAACGCAGTGTGCAATTTTTGTGTTGTCAAGAATTGTAGGCTTACTAATATACGTTCTTTATCATTTTAAAAATCAGATTCAAGAGAATTTCTGATCAAATTAAAATTTGATAATGAAGCTTCCCTCCTAAAGAGTGGCTTTCACGGCTGACCAAACGTGAAATTACATTCAAGATTAGGTTTGAACCGTGAATCTTATCCATTTGCGAATGATCTGTGTAAAGAGTTATCTGGGGGGTAGACGGGCTCTTAAGACGTCTGGTTCTAGCTGTATTACCCACCTAAGTTAGATGTTATCTGGGGGTGAGACGGGCTCTTAAGACGTCTGGTTCTAGTGTATTACCTACCTAAGTTAGGTGTTATCTGGGGGGTGAGACGGGCTCTTAAGACGTCTGGTTCTAGCTGTATTACCTACCTAAGTTAGGTGTTATCTGGGGTGAGACGGGCTCTTAAGACGTCTGGTTCTAGCTGTATTACCTACCTAAGTTAGGTGTTATCTGGGGGGTGAGACGGGCTCTTAAGACGTCTGGTTCTAGCTGTATTACCTACCTAAGATAGGTGTTATCTGGGGGTAGACGGGCCTTAAGACGTCTGGTTCTAGCTGTATTACTACCTAAGTTAGGTTATCAGGGGTGGACGGGCTCTTAAGACGTCTGGTTCTAGCTGTATTACCTACCTAAGTTGGTGTTTCAGGGGTGAGACGGGCTCTTAAGACGTCTGGTTCTAGCTGTATTACCTACCCAGTTAGGTGTTATCTGGGGGTGAGACGGGCTCTTTAGACGTCTGGTTCTAGCTGTATTACCTACCTAAGTTAGGTGTTATCTGGGGGATGAGACGGGCTCTTAAGACGTCTGGTTCTAGCTGTATTACCTACCTAAGTTAGGTGTTATCTGGGGGGTGAGACGGGCTCTTAAGACGTCTGGTTCTAGCTGTATTACTACCTAAGTTAGGTTATCTGAGTTAAACGGGCTCTTAAAACACTGGTTCTAGCTGTATTACCTACTTAGGTGTATCAGGGGTGAGACGGGCTCTTAAGACGTCTGGTTCTAGCAGTATTACATACCTAAGTTAGGTGTTATCTGGAGGGTGAGACGGTCCCTTAATACAGGATTCGCACTCAGTCAATGCCATCATATGCGAGCATATAATATGTCGGTATTGTGTAAACAACCGGTGTCCAAAAGCTGACCAGCCGGTTACTTGCGTAATTACGATAATATCAACACTTCCACATGTCTCCATCAGACCTTGGGCGTCCGCTTCTTGCCTGGTAGGCATTTTCTAACAGAGTTTCATCCATACACATCGTGAGATTAATTTATATTATTTAGCACCGCGTCTTACTACCCGTTCGGTTTATACGCTTAAGTACTAATTACGCTAATGGATTAGGAATTGGGATGGTTGAATTTAGAGAAAGTGAACCCGCATTTGCGTGGAGGGAAAGTGGAAAACCGTTTAGGGAAAACCACCCCCTGTTCACCCGACCGAGATTCGAACCTCGATCTCCCCGGCCTCGGCGGTCGAGCTCAACACGACTGGCGCGTTAGCCAACTACGCCACCGAGGGGCGGGTCGTGAGGTTAATTATCTGCATAGTAATAAAGCCACCCACTTCGGTGTGCACGTGGACTAGATGTCAGGCTCGTATCTTTTGGTTTGGAGGTTCATATCCCACTCTGTTGTACACATTACTTAGTTCCTACCTAATTAGTGTAAATATGTGGGTAGCACGGGCGGGTAGTAAGAGGCAAGCAACGTATCCAACGACCTACTTTAGTGGCCGCATGGTATGAAGCTTCACTCTCACAACAGACTTGACTTCCGATGACGGGGAGATTGGGGTTCGAATCTCGGTCGAGTGTACTAAGTTTTAAAAAAGTATATTTTTTCTCTCTCTCTCCACGCAAATGCGGGTACACTTGCTATAAATATAACCTTCCTTATTACTAAAACTATAAGCGTAATAAGTACATGAGCGTATAACGGGTAGTAAGACGCGGTGATGATAAAAAAAAACTTCAGTAGTACAAATTTTAATAGAAATTATATGTGGGGGGGGAGGGAGGTACTTGAACCAAAAAAGGTTAAGTACCACTGATCTAATGGACTCTGTCTCGTATCCCGTAAAGAGTATACCCACACTTCTTACACCTGTGTAGCACAACCGGCATATAGTTCAGGGGCATTTTATTTTCTTGTATCCGCCGACAGTTGATACGCTGTGGAAATAGTGAATATAGGTATGAACCATACCTCCTTAGGGAGGGGGGTGTCTGTTAATTTCCAAGGGGGACTCGGACCCCCCTACACCCATCCCTTCTAAGCCTCCTCTTTCTACTCCCTTGCGGTGTTGTATTATTGCCAAGTTGATGTTATGGACAAAGTGAAGAGCTTGCTATACAGGGGTTCGGAAACTCGTAACCCAAACTGCACATATAGCTTGTTTGAACCAAAAGTAATGCCAAATCCCTATAAACTTACATCCGTAAAACTATGCTAATAACATTAAATTCCAAACCCTTCCTTCACCTCTGACAAGATGTGTATTAATCACAACTTGTGAATGTGAGGAATGCCAGGCCTCCACCGTGGTTCGGATTCCACGTTAAACTGTAGGTCCTCCATTTTCATCTCACAATCACCCTACCATTGCACATTAGCGTAAGTGCGTATAACCCGAACGGGTAGTAAGACGCGGTGCTAATAATAATAATAATAATAATAATAACATTAAATTGTGTTCAAAGTTTCGACGTACAGCGCTGGGAGAGCAGAGCTGTTCAAGCATGCGTGTACAACATGTTCCATAGGAGTTAGGCGCGCGGCACTACACACCTCTACATCTTGGAGCAGGGCAGCAGAACATACAACAATTAATAGTAAATAACAAACCAGGCCATCTAGAAATGCGAATACGTTCTGAGGGTCATCATTAACGGTCATACATAAGATTTAAAGCTTAATCATATTATGAAGTATTCGCGAGTTTTTTTAATTATAAGTATTTTAAAATTTAAATTTTTAGCTCAATACGGTGGCAATAATTGAAATTTTTGAAATGCGGGTGTACTGAGATTTTTTTTTCCATAGTGGTTTTCCACTCTCCCTCAACGCAAATGGCTGTACACTTCCTTTAAATTCAATCTTACACATATGGATATACACATGGATATCATCTCTGAGTGAACTGCATGGCTACTATTGGGAAACAGCGTTGTCATTCTTTGGTTTTTATTTGGTCAATATCCCCTCAAATATAAGACAAGTTTGGCAACGCTGGTTAGTCGAGGTTGCCAGTAGCTCCTTCTTACCCCAGCACACCACCATCAGACATAACTGAGAGCGAGGAGATTTGGCAACAGTTAATAAAGAAAGAGCGAAGTAAAGCTTTTCTACATAATAACTGCATTTCCCTCAAAGGTGATACAGTGCAAGGTAATCAGTAAACAAACGTATAACCCGAATGGGTAGTAAGACGCGGTGCTAAAAAAATAATATTGAAAGCAAGGACGCCTAAGCTTTCAACTTCTTTTTTTTTTTAGTGTGAGGTTGTGCGTCACTTGATAAAACATTTGAATTCAATAGTCCGTTGTGAATACAGGCTATATGAGACCGCGTTGGCTACGCGTCATCTGCTAAATATAGCCACTGGAAGTGAAGTCGTGCCTGGTGCATTCAAAGTGATCACATTAGCGTCGTCGTGTGTGAGTGTAACAGGGGTGGGGTGGGGTGCGTCACATATAGCAGGCCCTATGCAAGGTGTTATGCTTGGAGCGACCACATTACGTTAGTTATGATGAGTTATTTTCCTTTTACGTACCTGGCCTAATTGCTTTACTGAATTTAGTTCAGTTTATGATTATATTATTATTATTAATTATTATTATTTATTATTATTATTATTATTATTATTAGCACCGGTCTTACTACCCATCCGGGCTATACGCACTTACGCTAATGTATAATGGTAGGGTTTTGTGAGATGAAATGGAGGACCTACAGTTTAACGTGGGATCCGAACCACGTTGGAGGCCGGCATTCCTCACTTCACAAGTTGTGATTAATACACGTCTTGTCAGAGGTGAGGGAAGGGTTTGGAATCAGATAAATCTGTGCCGGACCGAGGATTGAACCCCGGACCCTTAGCACAGAGCTCTGACACCTTACCCCCTAGACCACCAGGTCACCTTAGTTGCAAGTATAGAATCTCTTTCAATAATTATTTTTATTCTTATATACAAAACCTTCAATGTACAATGTTCATAATTACATAATTACAAAACTTCTAATCTAATTTACTCACGTAGATTAAGGTGGGATAGAAGGCCACGTGATAAAAAGCCAGTGCTTTTGAATATTTTTTTATGGCAAAACAATTTTTTTGGGCCAAAATAAATCAAATATTTCTCCATAGGAACATAGAGTTTAATTTTATTCACATGGTGATATCAACAGTTGTTGAATATCTGTCAAGGGTGTCCTGGATTTAATGACAACTTTTTCTCTTCATTTAAAAAAGTTTCTCGTCTAATGCCGCTATGCTCATGACAGATATTCAACAACTATTGATATCACTACTGGAGAAATATTTTAGTTTATTTTGAACTAAAAAAAAGTTTTGCTATAAAAACAGCAAAAACACTGCCCTTAACTTTCGTTCCCTACAACCCCCCCCCTCCCCCTTCACCTTAAAGAGAGCCGACTGCGTGAGCGCCAAGTCGTGTTTTGTTTACGGCCTACGGACTTTTTAATTAAATGAGTTAATGCCTAGCTCAACGTAATATGCGAAGGTTAAATACCTTAAAAAGATCCGATGAGTACAGGGTATGTAACTCATCATTTGGTAACCTCTTCCACTCTCCGTTATCTTCACCTTGCGGTCTTTTCCCTAAATACTTCATTTATATCATTTTCTTTGGCATCCTCTCTTTTTCCATCCTCATTACATGGCCATACCATCTCAGTCTTGCTTCCTCTACTGTCTCATGTACCCCGAACCCCTCTTACTTACCGATACGCATTCACTTTTCCACTACTTCACTTTCCAATTCTCTATTACATCAATGTCCATGTATTCTGCTACTTTTACTAATTATTACTCAACATCCATTCTGTACAACATTTCCTTACACTTCTTCCCTATAATCTTTTTACACCTCAACAATCTCTGCTCTCTTCTCCATCTCAGCCTTGCTTCCTCTACCATCTCAGTCTTGCTTCCTCTACTATCTCATGTACTCCAACATCCTCATTACATGCCCATACCATCTCAGTCTTGCTTCCTCTACTATCTCATGTACCGCCTGTACCCCCTTTCTTTACCGGATAGCTGCATTCACTTTCCACTACTTCACTTTCCAATTCTCTATTACATTCAATGTCCATGTTTCTGCTACATGTGTGACAATTGATTCAAAGTCCGTTCTGTACAACACTTCCTTACACTTCTCCATAGTAAGTCTTTTACACGCCTATAGAACAACTCTCCTTGCGGTCCTCTTCTCATTAGATCCTCTCTTAATTCTCTCTTCCTCCTTACTCTCGCTTCCTGATAAGGTGCAAGGCTGAAACTACACACATTAATTGCTTGCTGTTGTAGTTACCTCCACTGGCATTTTTCCTCAGGAATTTGTCCCGGAGATTCAGTACACCACGATTCCCTGTCTATAAATATATGTTGGTCTATGGGGCATTCCATATTTATTTATTTTTTAATCCGAAGTTTGAAAAAAAATAATCCCGAAAACCTGGAAGACCTATGGATACTAATCTTAACCCTCTTGTAAAAATATATTTGAAAATTGTTACCGGTGCTTTGTGTCTTACTGTCCCCTCAATCAGGGCAAATTTCCCCCTCCTAATGATTGATGCTCCGCTGAAATTATTAAACATCGCATCTTTCAATCGAGCTAGTTTGTAATTACTTAAAAAATGAAGGGAAAAAATCGTGAATGTTGTGGATGTAAAATATGATATTCCCTTCGCCCAAGTCCTGCTACTAATATATCAAGAAAAACAAAAATCCAATATAAATCAAGCAATTTCTTTTACTGATAGAAACAATATTTATCTTAAGTTTTTTTTTTTTTAAATAACACACCGAAGAAACACAATCTTGAATCAACCACAAAATAAACTGCACACATTTCCTCATCTTTTTAATGTTTGTTGTTTTAGGTAAAGTACCCTCAGTTTCTAAGTTTATGTGGACATATTAATGGACTGTGATAAAGTAACTTTACTATCAATATTTAAGTGGCTGTGTTTAAAAAAAAAAACACTATAATTCTCTGCGAACCTTCGAAATTTTGAATTCAAATACGAATCTACTAGGATTCAGATCGATTCGAAAGTTTTGAATCTCAATAAATTTTAGATTCGGATTCAATAGGTTTAGCTTAAAATTCGAGCCTTTAATTCATACTTATTTAATAACTTAATATAATCAGACCGGAAACTAGTTGCGTAGTAAATGAAGAGAGAAATTAACTTAAGTTCCAAGACGAAAAGGAATGACATGGTTACAATTGTTTGTTACAGTGAATATCTTGAATTATGATTTTTTTTTAATTGTGTGAACTATATTTATTTGATTTTTCAAATTTTTATCCAAGTACCTTTTTTTTACATCATTACTGTTTCCAGCCTGTAGAGTTTTTATTCAAGCCGTATATTTTCCATATCGACTTGCTAGGCCTATCGTAGCTTCATGTCTTATAATCTAATTAAGACAAGGACAGGCACAACATCCAGTCCCCCGGCCGTCAATTTATCAATGTGAAAGGGTAAACCCATATTTTCATCAATGATACATTTTCGCCCGGCCGGGAATCGATCCCGGGAACCTTAACTTAGTAAGCAGACACGCTACCGATGAGCTTAAGGTGTTGAATTGATGTTAATATTATTTATTACATTTTTAAGTAATCTAAAATGGGTCTAAAATGTTTATCAACGTTATTTTATTGACCCGCTTCGGTGGCCGTATGGTCTAATGCGCCACTCTTGCAGTAGACTAGATTCTAATGACGGAGGGATCGAGGTTACTGGGGTGGTTTTTCCAAAATGGTTTTACACTCCCTTCGCGCAAATGCGTGTACACTTCCTCTAAGTTATATCATCCTCATTCCTGACTCAGTAGCGTAATTATTAGTACATATGCTTATAACCCTAACAGGTATTGAGATGTGTTGATGATAAAAATCATATGATCTGCAACTGTATATTTTCATATATATTGTCATTACAAAGCACACTGGATCCGAACACGACCTTATGAGGAACTGTCTTCTGAACGACGTCATAGAAGGAAAGGTTGAGGGAAAGAGGAGCTTAGGAAGGAGGAGGATTCAAATATTAGATGACTTGAAGGGATGCTGAAGGAGGAGGCGAAGGACAGGGGTGCATTGGTGGTATAAGTTCACTGACAAAAGGAATGGACCTGTCGTAAGACAGAACACATTATAGTAATAATATTAATACCTATAAAATTACACCAATAATAAAATAAAACGTTATCAATATTGGCTGTAAAAAAAGTTTGTATTTGGTAAAAGTTTCTTCCTACAATAATTCTTCTCTACTATAATCTCACTAAAGGTTCTTCCCACCATAATCCTACTATACTCTAAGCTCACTAAAGGTTCTTCCCACCATAATCCTACTATACTATAAGCTCACTAAAGGTTCTTCCTACCATAATCCCGCTATACTCTAATCACACTAAAGGTTATTCCTACCATAATCCCGCTATACTCTAATCTCACTAAAGGTTCTTCCCACCATAATCCTACTATACTCTAATCTCACTAAAGGTTCTTCCCACCATAATCCTACTATACTCTAATCACACTAAAGGTTCTTCCCACCATAATCCTACTATACTATAAGCTCACTAAAGGTTCTTCCTACCATAATTTTGCTATACTCTAATCACACTAAAGGTTCTTCCTACCATAATTCTGCTATACTATGTTCACACTAAAGGTTCTTCCCACCATAATCCTACTATACTCTAAGCTCACTAAAGGTTCTTCCCACCATAATCCTACTATACTCTAAGCTCACTAAAGGTTCTTCCCACCATAATCCTACTATACTCTAATCACACTAAAGGTTCTTCCTACCATAATCCCGCTATACTCTAATCACACTAAAGGTTCTTCCTACCATAATCCTACTATACTCTAAGCTCACTAAAGGTTCTTCCCACCATAATCCTACTATACTATAAGCTCACTAAAGGTTCTTCCTACCATAATTCTGCTATACTCTAATCACACTAAAGGTTCTTTCCACCATAATCCTACTATACTATAAGCTCACTAACGTATTGGAATCCACGGCTAATTCTTACCACTCTCGAGCGCCTTTTGATCGTCTCTTGTTGGACCTAATTGGCCTTAATTAATTTAGACAACTGTTCTTAAGTACCGAGACATTGTTCTACAGCTGTTAATTGAGGTATGTTTAGTGGGTCATTTCTGTTTTCGGGTCGCTCATGAACATTAAATGTAGCACACCGGTTTTCGACTTAAATATAACCTTTTATTTATATATATATATAAAGTTATATATTTCCTTTCTCATATAAAGACAAAGTATTGTAATCATGAGAATTTTCGGCCTCGATATTATGATGAATCTGTACGTGCTATGTAGCCCTGAACCCCCCAAAATAAATGGATTTTACCATTCTGTATGTCAATCTGCCGTCTGCTTGTCTCTGGTCCTTAGTCTGAAATGGTTTGATAGATTTTGTTCAACTTGATATATATATACAACGTGTATCTAAAACTTTGGCAGGCTATTCCTTGGGTGAAAATAGAATAGTTCACATCAGCAACCTAGGGTCCATCTTGAATAATAAGGGCGGTATACACCCCTAAAGATAGAGCTAAAAACAACTTTTGTGTGAAATATTATGAACACTGATTAGGGTATTACAACGAATATTTGTATACTACTTATTGAAACCTTGATCATTAATGAATTAAATGTGCTGTTACCGTTACCCACCCCCATTATGTAAAAAAAAGGGGGGGTTGTAAGAATTTTTTTCTGCAATAAAATATGTAAGAGTAAATATTGCCAATTTTGACATAAGATTACAAAACATGGAGTAAAAATTAACAAAAAAAAGGTGTCTTGGAGAAACTGTCCAGCTTTCCACGTTTCCGAGATAATCACACAAGTTTGAGCTCAGAGACTCTAGTGTGGTTTATTAAAACCAGTAATATCTTAGCTACAAGTAAATATAAAGTCTCTTCAGCGTAGGAATTGTTTTCTAAAAGGCCTTTTTCCCTACCAGAAATCTATTATATAGTAGGATATTGGTAGGAAAAAAGACCTTTCAGAGTAGTTCCTACCCTGAATGGAGTTTACATACTTTTCTGTTAAGATATTTAAATAATAATAATAATAATACTTAGCACCGCGTCTTACTACCCGTTCGGGTTATACGCTTAAGTACTAATTACGCTAATGGATTATGAATTGGGAGGGTTGAATTTAGAGGAAGTGAACCCGCATTTGCGTGGAGGGAGAGTGGAAAACCATTTAGGAACCCCCCCCCAGTTCACCCGACCGAGATTCGAACCTCGATCTCCCCGTCCTCGGCAGTCGAGCTCAACACGACTAGCGCGTTAGCCAACTACGCCACCGAGGCGGGTAAGATATTTAAAATATGACACAGTATGTTCCTCTTTGTTAGAGTGTTTCTGTAACAATGTATATTATTTCGTTTCACGCTTATACGAGTTTTAATCAAATGTCTCCATTTTTAGGTAGAGGGAGGGAGAAAGTCTGTGCGGTGCACCGTACCATTTATTTTTCAATATTTTATTTATTTTTGAGTTCGTTTCAAAAATTATTATTGTTAACAAATTGAGTTATTTTGATTATTTTTAAATATCTTTATATTTTTTTTAGGCTTAGTCAAAAGAATCTAGTTTTTTGGATCACGGAAAAGTTCGGGAGCTTTATTCCCTGAATGTTGTGGCCAACCTGTAATATCCCGTATATAAGAAGAAGAAGAAATGTTTAATGTGGAATGCTTGTAGTGTTAGCACCTCTCTTTATTAATACACGCAGTGAGAGCATAATATTTTCCCCTGAGTATCGGGCTTGGACAATAACCACGCGATCTTTTTTTTTTTTTTTTTTGTCCCCCGTCCCCTTTCGGGGCCCACTGCGTGATTGAGGATGGACCAATCACCGCGCCCACCCTCTCCCCCCCATCTATAGGAGGAGTAATTTTGCTCTCGTGAAAATAAACAGCCTTCTCTACGGCTTGGTTTGTTTCAAAATCGAGACGTCTTTGTTTTACATCAAAGTCTACTCCGTTAAAAAAAAAAAAAAAAACATTGTAACATAAAATGCATTGAAAGTTTAGAGAAAGGAGTGAGGAAGAAGTTATACACACTTCGTCATTGAGTCCAGGGTGCCCAGAGACCTGAAAAGTCAGGGAATTTTCACATATTCACCACAAAATAATATGCAACTGTCGCTACTCTCCAACCCGTGGGCCAACGTGTCAGGATGGAGGACTAATTGAAAGAGTTTAGAAAAAAGGTCTTCGTTCTATCTTCGGTGTTATAACTCTAACTGGTCTCTCTCCTATTAACTGGTGTCCTTCCCGGCGCCCCCCTTTTCGAAAAAGGTCTAAAAACTCGCTGTCACATACCAAAAAAGGAGGGGAGTTTCCCCTAAGTTACTAGTTTTACCAATACTCTGTGTTATGCTAATTGGCAAAACAATCTCTGTTTTTGAAAACATGACTTGGTACATGTGCGTACCTGCTGATTCAGAACAATTGACAGTATGAGTTTTCAGGCTTACGTCATCCTTGCATGCTCTAGAATAGATTATATAAGGCTTTAAGCTACTACACTGAAAACTAACTTAGATCGCACTGCCCAATAGCCTATTTCTTTAGACTGAAACTCTTTAACTCTGTCATAGAGTAAATGACACAATTTCAGAATGTGTAGGTGTTCTAGAAATATTATTACAGTAAGTTGTGATCTTGATAAGATAATGTTTGTAATGTATAGCGACTGGAAAAGTTGACAGTTGGTTCTGGAAAACCTGGAAAAGTCGGGGAATTTTAAATTATAATTTGGTTGACGCAACTAGAAATTTATTTGACGAGGATAAATTAATTTTACGACACTTTTTTTTAAAGGGATTAAAGGGGAAGATAATTAACGTGCATTTCCTAAATCGACTAATTATATCAACACATGACTTAAAAACTCACTATAACGAACATAATCTCCCGTTTTTTTTGTTTTTTTCGAACGTCAATTTATCAATTTGAAGAAAAGAAACTACAATTTTACCGATGATCAATGTTTCGACCACACTTGGAATCTAACCCGGGATCTTTATATCGGTAAACTGACGAGCTGCCGGCTGATATAAGGTATCAGACTATCGAGAGATGCCTTTTTTTTAATTAATAATTTTAAGGTCATTTTTAATACACATAAAGATAATATCTTTTGAATGTTATATTATTATACTACTATAAAGCCACATGGCTGACTCACTCACTCACTGACATTAATGTTTACCCACTTACAGATGAGCTAGAAGCTTGAAATTTGGCAAAATTATAGCTTCTAGCCTGTAACCGTCGGGAAAATTCCAAAAAGTTCAAAAAATTAATTTTCAACCCCCGAAAAAAAAATTCAAAATGGCTGAGCAACAGTAAAGTCGGTGCGGACCTTTCTTTGGAGGTCTCTTGTGGCTAAACGCTAAGACCTATCGAAAAAACGGATTGCACAGGCAGCTGCGGATTTTTACATCCACTTTCAAAGAAAACTCATCGGGGGTTTAGGGGCGGAGCCACCAACGATCAAAGCGAGTCAAGTTATAAGTCTGGTCGTAAAAGTATCCTTTGCACGCGTCGTGTTCGTATGTATTAATATGTTACCGAAACTATTTGGGATTTGATGAGCGAGGGGTGGGAACGAGAGGGGGAGGGCCTAATTTATACCCAAATCACTCTTGCTCCCCAAATGTTCCCAATAAAAACTAAATACACGAACACGACTATACTACAAAGCATTGAAGATTTGTCGAGGGCAAAGGATACATTTGAAGAGCTGTCTTACGACATTAATTCTTCCCTCCACTTGCCAGTGATCATTTAAACAAATTAATCCGACCTAAAGGGCCTTGAAGGGAAATATTCTCACACTGGTGTGATATTTCTCATGGTAATACCAGTAATGAAGTTTTAAAACCACTAAAAAAAATCTTCAATTATCTTCTTTTTAAAAAACATACTTTATTTGTTTGAGAAAGTTTGGATCTCTGTTTCTAACCATATTTACGTGAATCTCAGAACTACGAAATTTCCCTTGAAACATCCTTTAAAATTATCTAATTTCACCTTTTCACAAAATTATTTTCCATGGAACTTAAAAGGATTAGGTTTTTATTGCTACAATTTTGGCGTGAATCATATTCATTCGCCTTCCTTTCCCCCCTCCCCCCCTCCCCCCCAACCAAAAGTGGGGTGGAAGGGGAAGCGATTAAAGGCCAGCGATTTTGCAGTTTTTATAGCAAAACTTTTTTTTGTTCAAAATAAATAAAATGTTATTAAGGTAGAAACATAGAGTTTAATTTTCTTCACTTGTTGTTATCAACAGTTTGTTGAATATCTGTCATGAGCATGGCGACATCAGATGAGAAACTTTTGAAATGAAAATAAAAAAAGTTGTCATTAAATTACAGGACACCCCAAGACAGATATTCAACAACTGTTGATATCACCACGTGAAGAAAATTAAACTCTACGTTTCTACTGGAGAATTATTTGATTTCTTTTGACCAATTCCACCTCACCTTAAGGCACATCACCAGTAAGGAGAGATTTTATCATTGAATTAACGAGTGTTAAGATTGTGTTCAAAAGTTTAATAGCTAACATTCTAATTAATAACTATGTTATTTTTAAAAGTAATATTTATCATGGATTTTTACAGAAATCCCTCATTTTTTTTTCTCTCTCTCGCTTTTTTTTTTTTTTTTTTTTATCTTTTCCGCAGCACACTTGTTGAAAATCGCTTATCTATTCTATGTTAATAAATGATCCCCTCTTCAATCGTAGAGCCACTACATGTTGCATCATTAATGCTATGTTTTGTTCTATCTTATCGGAAAAAAATGTTTGTGTACATGATCGTGTAGTTATTTAAAGTTCAAGGTGAGCAACACTTTAATATCGAATAGACTGCTAACGTCTAGATTTGGAGTGTCTACAGCAGACACTGCACTGCGCGCTTTACCGGCTGTATTTTGCAAACGACTGAATGAGAAGCTGTTCTATAATCCTCGTCATTTATAACTAGTTATATCTTTTTAAGCAGGGTTCATTAGCTAAGTCTAATAAGTTCGACTCACCCGCTTTGGTGGCCGCGTGGTTTAACGCGCTACTCTCGCGGTAGACTAGACTGCCTATGACTAGATATCGAGGTTCGAATCTCGGTCGGGTGTACTAAGGGTGTTTTTTTTTCAAACTGGGTTTACACTCTCCATCCACGCAAATATGGATACAATTCCTATCCATATAACCTCCCTAATCACTAAAACCATGAGGATAATTAGTACATAAGCGTATAACCCGAATGGGTAGTAAGACACAGTGCTCTCTTACCCTTGTCTCTATTCCCCTACTCTCTCTCTCTCTCTTACCCTTGTCTCTATTCCCCTACTCTCTCTCTCTCTCTTACCCTTGTCTCTATTCCCATACTCTCTCTCTTACCCTTGTCTCTATTCCCATACTCTCTCTCTTACCCTTGTCTCTATTCCCATACTCTCTCTCTTAACCTTGTCTCTATTCCCATACTCTCTCTCTCTTAACCTTGTCTCTATTCCCATACTCTCTCTCTCTTAACCTTGTCTCTATTCCCATACTCTCTCTCTTACCCTTGTCTCTATTCCCATACTCTCTCTCTCTCTCTCTCTTACCCTTGTCTCTATTCCCATACTCTCTCTCTCTTAACCTTGTCTCTATTCCCATACTCTCTCTCTTACCCTTGTCTCTATTCCCATACTCTCTCTCTTATCCTTGTCTCTATTCCCATACTCTCTCTCTCTTACCCTTGTCTCTATTCCCATACTCTCTCTCTTAACCTTGTCTCTATTCCCATACTCTCTCTCTCTTACCTTGTCTCTATTCCCATACTCTCTCTTATCCTTGTCTCTATTCCCATACTCTCTCTCTCTCTTACCCTTGTCTCTATTCCCATACTCTCTCTCTTACCCTTGTCTCTATTCCCATACTCTCTCTCTCTTATCCTTGTCTCTATTCCCATTCTCTCTTACCCTTGTCTCTACTCCCATACTCTCTCTCTTACCCTTGTCTCTATTCCCCTACTCTCTCTTAACCTTGTCTCTATTCCCATACTCTCTCTCTTACCCTTGTCTCTATTCCCCTACTCTCTCTCTCTTACCCTTGTCTCTACTCCCATACTCTCTCTTACCCTTGTCTCTATTCCCCTACTCTCTCTCTCTCTTACCCTTCTTACCTCACTTCCTCATTACGAATTAATTGAACAGTCTTTACCTTTCTTCAAGTATTTTTTTTTAATAAAAAGAAACATTACAGAATATTTCAGTGGAATTTGGGCAGGTATTAACAATTTATTTTTTATAAGTTTGTTTTAAATCGCAATATTGTTTTATTTTTGGACTCGCATAAGATTTGGGATCTCCGTTGACGGGGAGGTTGCGGCTATTATCTCGGGAGGGGTCGTGGATGACTGAACTTAGGGATGTAGGTCACTAACCACTAAACTTTGAGATGTAGTAGCCAACGACTAAACTTTAAGATGTAGTATCCAACGACTAAACTTTAAGATGTAGTATCCAACGACTAAACTTTAAGATGTAGTATCCAACGACTAAACTTTAAGATGTAGTATCCAACGACTAAACTTTAAGATGTAGTATCCAACGACTAAACTTTAAGATGTATCCAACGACTAAACTTTAAGATGTATCCAACGACTAAACTTTAACATGTATCCAACGACTAAACTTTAAGATGTATCCAACGACTAAACTTTAACATGTATCCAACGACTAAACTTTAAGATGTAGTAGCCAACGACTAAACTTAAAGTTATAGGTTACCAACGACTAAACTTTAAGATATAGTTCGCGATTACTCGAACTATTGGACAGGATAAAAGAACTGCTCATTAAATTTTAACTGAATCACTTGGAACTATTCTCAAGAGAGAACTGTCCTGCCCATCTCTTGTTGGGAATGTGCTGGGTGTGTGTTTGTGGGCGGACGGAGGGGTGAGGGGGGGGTTAGAGTGAGTGTTATGTGAAATACGTTTCGCATGTGTTCGGAAGTGGTGAAAATCTTGACAGCGAGAAGGAAGAAGCTATATTACATAAATTGTTACTATATTTTTTTAGCTTTGTGTGCCGACATCCTGCAAGTCAATGAGCCAATACCGGCGGTTCTTCGTTCAGATCCTCATACCGAGGCAGAAATACCAACATATACGGATTTTCCCCAAAAAATTTTTTTTTTATGGATCTTTAATTAGATTACGACCACTTCGTGTTCATGCTTTTACCGCCGTGGCGTATTGGCTACGCCTAGTCGGTGAGCTGACCCGAGACGGAATCGTTCATCTCGTCGGTGAACTGGGGGGTTTCCTAAATGTTTTCACTTCCTCACGCAAATGCGTTCACTCTCTAATTCAACCCTCCCAATTCCTAATCCATAGCGTAATTATACTTACGTATACCGAACGTATAAGACGCGTGCTAATATTATTATATTATTGCTTTTGCGAATGCTTTTCCTTCAAAATCCACCTTCCATCTCTACCACATTAGTGTTAACAATATAATGTAAATTCCAACTTAGTTGCAGCCTCAAAAGGAATATGTTTACAAACAATCAAAAAGGGATACAAATATCATGGACTTTCCGACAACTGTTTGTTGAAACATTTTATGTTTGAGTATTTATTAATTTATAAAATAAAAATAGTATTTAAAAACATAATTACTCAACATAAATGCCTTTTTTTTTTTAAATCTCCGCTTCTTACTACCCGATCGGTTTATACCCCTATGTACTAATTACGTTAGTGGTTTTAGGGATGAGGAAGGTTGAATTTAGAGGAAGTGTACCCGCATCCACGTGAAGGTAGAGTGGAAGACCATTTAGGGGAAAAAAAACACCCGACCGAGACTCGAACCTCGATCTCCCCGTCTTTGGCAGTCTAGTATATTGCGAGGGTGATGATGCCTTAGAACATGTGGCCACCGAGGTGGATTGGGGAATTTTCTCTCCGTTCGAATGTTGTGGTTCCCCCCCCCCCCCCCCCGCGACTTCCTTATAATTACGTGACGTCAGTATTGCGGCAGCGAAATCTTCGATAGAAACCCGACCAGGATGTTGCGGTTGCATGCCGAGTGAACGAAAAAATGTTTTACTCCTTAATTGATGAGATAGGCTTTACACGCAGGATGTTAAAAAAAATATGCAATCAAATTAAAGCGCTATAGCCATCGTCGTTTGTTTGTCAGATGTATGAGAAAAAAACATTATTTAACACCTAAATATTTCAGTTCCTGGAGAACTGGGGTGAAACATAAAAATGTTAGTTACTGGAAAAAAATTAAACCCATGAAATTTCATCCAAAATACTGTAATTATTTATTAATTTAGGACATTAAACTGCAAGCTTTAATCAGTATTCCCTTACAAATAAAATAAATGGTATTCTACGACATATTCTTAAAAACTTCCTCATTATAGTGTATTAAAGCTTGGGATACCCATTTTGGATTCAATTTTTAAGGCCACTTTTGAAATATTTCAAATTTTGTAAAATTTGTCATGAGTAAACTACCTAAAATTAATTACTTTAAGGGGAAAAAAATATTATCATTTAAAATAGTCTCCAAATACCAATTTTGAACAAAATCGTTAGAGCGATTTTCAAAAAATTTCAAACTAAAGAAAAAACTAGTCTTCAGTTAACTAATGATTTTTTATTTTTTTTTTTTCAGAAAAAAATCTAATTTGACCCAAACTACAGTATGGATACATGTTATTTGTCGGGTAAAATACTCCCTAGATATCATTTTAAACACAATCGTTAGAGCTGATTTTGAAAAAATTGATTTTTACCCCCTTTTTCCTGTTAAGTAAACTACTCTTAATTTTAGGGTTGGATATATAATATATATTATACTCCAAAGATACACCCTGCTGGGATTCAAGCCCTGAATTTCTTGTGACCGTAAAATAAAATTAGAAAAGAAGTTGGGGATTTTGACAAATGTCGACGTTACATGACTCCCTGAAACTCAAAAAGTGGTTTTCAAAAATCCATCTGTCTTCCTGCACCTTGGGTGGAGCCGGAACTATTTTATAGATGGGCTAAAACTTGCTATCTAGGTTTTTCATAAGTTCCTCCCGAGGTATCTTTGGATTTATATATGAATATATATATATATAATATTTTCCAAAGATGCACCTGCTGGGATTCGAACCCTGACTTCCTCTAAACCGTCAAACCACTCTAAGTGAACCTGACATTTTATTCCGCTTGCTCGTCAATGTGGGAAAAATAAGACTTAAAATAGTAATAATAATAATAATAATAATAATAATCGTGTGCACCCGCTTCGGTGTCCGCGTGGTCTAACGCGCTACTCTCGCAGTAGACTAGTCTGCCAATGACGGGGAGATCGAGGTTCGAATCTCGGTCGGGTGTACTGAGGGTGGTTTATCTCCTAAATGGGTATTTCACTCTCCCTCCGCGCAAATGCGGGTACACTTCCTATAAATATAACTCCCCTAATCATAAAACCATTAACGTAATTAGTATATAAACGTATAATCCGAACGGGTAGTAAGACGTGGTCCTAAACAAAATCTTGTGGTCCAACATTGGGTTTGGGATAAACTGTGGGATAACCTATACTTATGTTTGGATATAGTTTTTTTTTAATATATAATTATATGTTACCTAAAATAGTCTTGACGAACCACCATTGGAGACCATGTGCTGTGGCTATTTATCTACCTTTGTTTTTGAGTGACGCGGCTCTGATGCAACACTGGTTTGTTGTTTTTTTTGCTTGGAGAATCTGCAGACAATAACCGCTAACTCCTTGCATGTTTGACGGCGGAGAACATCTGTTTGAGCCGTCATCTATTTATTTTTTTCTTCTTCTTCAACTCATTCGTGGGAAAAATCTGCGGCAAGTAGCGTAAATACTAAAGCCTCGTCTACAAAACATAGACGATGGAGAAACCGCATATCAAAAGCGCAAGAATATAAATGGATCAAAAGCGCACAGGGAAAAAAAAACTGCATAGCGTGGCAAAATGGCGAAACCCGCATGATCTAAGGCTCTATTCTCGCAATAGACGAGGCCGCCGAAGATGCGAAGATTGGGGGGTTCGGTCGAACCCGGTCGGGTGTACTGAGGATGGATTTCCACTCTCCCTCCACGCAAATGCGGGTACATTTCCTCTCCATTCAAACTTCTTAATCTCTAAAACCATGAGCATAATCAGTACATAAGCGTATAACCCAAACGGATAGTAAGACGCGGTGCTAAAAAATAACCTACAGTGAACAATCAGGTTGATAACTGACTAATGCACTAAATTCACGATATTCGTAATTTCTGAAAAATATATATTTCTTGCCTTTATTAGTGATTGTCGTCACCACCAGGCTCACAACTGTTGAAGAAATGAGTTAGAAATAATTGAGTAACCAGCGATGTTGCCAAATGGGGCTCAAAAGACTACAAAACAGGTACACAAATTCGACCTGTGCGCTTTTAAGTACGTAGCCGCTCCGTATCCATATAGTCAACAGGGGCTATCTAGATAGCTGAGATATTACCAGTCAGATGTTGAGTTAAAAGCTATGGTCACACGCTCGCCGAAAATACAAAGCAGAATCTGCCTCAGTGTTGCAGCAATTCACACGCTGCATGTTGACTCATGATGCATTGCAACGCTAACTTTATAAACAGCTGACTATCAACATATTTTATTTTCTAGTAGATAAACATATATTTTAGATCATTCTCCCTATGGATGTTTTCAAATTATAACGCTGTGTTGTGGCACAATCCAATACATCGATACACACGCTTTACATTAACGCGTTATTTTCAAATCTCCTCACAACGGCCAACGAAGTTGTCTGCTTGCTTCTAGCTCTACAGCGCATGCGCACTGATTTGAGATGGTCGGTTCTGAGATTAGATTGGCTCTCTCGTGCCAAACATCTCAGGTAGAACGGCCAACGTAGAGATGAATTGAACTTTAGCAGAACAGCTCGCGTGGATAAGGCAGGAAATCCTGTGATTGGCCTAGAGCTCGTCACGTGACCACGTTTCTGTCCTTTTTTGGGGGGGAAGGGGGACGTGTGAATCCACATTAAGTTAAATATTGACATAACCTTTAACAGTACACGAGTTTGTTGTTTACTGTAATGAAAGCAGGACTTAAAGGAACTAACTTTAAAGTTACCTTCCACGTACAATCATTAAACTATAAACATTTCTCCCGGGAAACGCCAGGTAGTTCGATTAGTTTATAATAATGATAAACTTAGCAATCATGATCATTTTAATCCGGAAAGGTCCAGAAAGAATTGATCATTAATAAAAACCTGGGAAAACAATTAAATGGATCAGGAAAGGCCCAAGGAAAATATAGAATAAATAAAAACAAGAGAATAATTAGTAAAAACCTGTGAAAACAATTGAATGAATCAGGAAAGGCACAAGGAAGATATATAATGAATAAAAACCTGGAAAAACAATTGAATGAATCAGGAAAGGCCCAAAGAAAACATAGAATAAATAAAAATCTGGGAAAACAATTGAATGAATCAGGGAAGGCTTTATGAGAATATAGAATAACTAGTAAAAACCTGGGAAAACAATTGAATGAATCAGGGAAGGCTTTATGAGAATATAGAATAATTAGTTAAAACCTGGGAAAACAATTGAATGAATCAGGGAAGGCTTTATGAGAATATAGAATAATTAGTTAAAACCTGGGAAAACAATTGAATGACTCAGGAAAGGCACAAGGAAGATATACATTGAATAAAAACCTGGGAAAACAATTTTATGAATCATGAATGGACTTATGAGAATATAATATGACTAAATGAAGAAACACATGGAGTAGAACATGCTTGATTGTTCAGGGAATTTGAAGTTTTGTACTCTGTACGTCACTTTATTGCGAACAAAGTGTGTGTTTTATATCAATAACTTACTCTGTTATTCCCAGTAGTGTGTGTTTAGTTAGAATTCTCCGATCAACACTTCAACTACCGCCACCAGATTTTTTAGACACGCTTGGCTAGTAACTTCGCGTTTTTCTTTGGTCGGTTCCTTTCACGTTTTCCTCATATAACATATATTACATTTTGGTCTCCAGTTTCTATTGTTCTAGGCACTGCTTCAAGTTTTCATCAGTCAAAGTATACGCAATTTTTGTCTCCGGTTTCTATTGTTCTAGGCACTGCTTCAAGTTTTCATCAGACAAAGCATACGCAATTTTTGTCTCCAGTTTCTATTGTTCTAGGCACTGCTTCAAGTTTTCATCAGACAAAGCATACGCAATTTTTGTCTCCGGTTTCTATTGTTCTAGGCACTGCTTCAAGTTTTCATCAGTCAAAGTATACGCAATTTTTGTCTCCGGTTTCTTTTGTTCTAGGCACTGCTTCAAGTTTTCATCAGTCAAAGTATACGCAATTTTTGTCTCCGGTTTCTATTGTTCTAGGCACTGCTTCAAGTTTTCATCAGACAAAGCATACGCAATTTTTGTCTCCATTTTCTATTGTTCTAGGCACTGCTTCAAGTTTTCATCAGACAAAGCATACGCAATTTTTGTCTCCAGTTTCTATTGTTCTAGGCACTGCTTCAAGTTTTCATCAGACAAAGCATACGCAATTTTTGTCTCCATTTTCTCTTGTTCTAGGCACTGCTTCAAGTTTTCATCAGACAAAGCATACGCAATTTTTGTCTCCGGTTTCTATTGTTCTAGGCACTGCTTCAAGTTTTCATCAGACAAAGCATACGCAATTTTTGTCTCCAGTTTCTATTGTTCTAGGCACTGCTTCAAGTTTTCATCAGACAAAGCATACGCAATTTTTGTCTCCAATTTCTTTTGCTCTAGGCACTGCTTCAAGTTTTCATCAGACAAAGCATACGCAATTTTTGTCTCCGGTTTCTTTTGTTCTAGGCACTGCTTCAAGTTTTCATCAGACAAAGCATACGCAATTTTTGTCTCCGGTTTCTATTGTTCTAGGCACTGCTTCAAGTTTTCATCAGACAAAGCATACGCAATTTTTGTCTCCGGTTTCTATTGTTCTAGGCACTGCTTCAAGTTTTCATCAGACAAAGCATACGCAATTTTTGTCTCCGGTTTCTTTTGTTCTAGGCACTGCTTCAAGTTTTCATCAGACAAAGTATACGCAATTTTTGTCTCCAGTTTCTATTGTTCTAGGCACTGCTTCAAGTTTTCATCAGACAAAGCATACGCAATTTTTGTCTCCAATTTCTATTGTTCTAGGCATTGCTTCAAGTTTTCATCAGACAAAGCATACGCAATTTTTGTCTCCAATTTCTATTGTTCTAGGCACTGCTTCAAGTTTTCATCAGACAAAGTATACGCAATTTTTGTCTCAATTTTCTATTGTTCTAGGCACTGCTTCAAGTTTTCATCAGACAAAGCATACGCCTTTTTTGTCTCCATTTTCTATCGTTCTAGGCACTGCTTCAAGCTAACAACATACAAAGCATATACTATTTACCCTCCAGAGTATTATTTCCATCCAAGGTATCACCTTATTCTCATAACAGACACGTCCTCAACGTGATCTGTATAGCATCCGCGAGTAGAAAGTGTCCTTCGTAGCCAACACGTGTCGACTCGCTCCGCCAAACAAACACATGCTGTCAATCCGCGTCGACATAATTTGTTTAGGTTTTGTTTCTTTCACTGTCGCATTCGTCGTCATCGTCGTTGTAAGCTCTTGAAATAGATTTGAAACGGCGCGAACCGACGAGCCAATTTTCCTCGCTGTCCAAGACTTATAAAAGATGTAATTGATACTAATTTATCAGTAATCAAATTGCGACCGCTGTGTTTGTTCCAAAAAAAGTTTTTTTTTCTTTACTTTCTAAACCTAGTACGTATTTGTAAACATTATATGAAAACTTTGTTTACAAACATATGTTAATGGTTATACTTTGGTTTCTGACATTTTTTCTTTGCGTTTTTTCTTTGCGTTTTTTCTTTGCGTTTTTTTTTTTTTTTTTTTTTTTTTTTCGGAAAACGTTTGGGATACCGTATGTTTGTAAACTGTTTGAAATGAGTTTGCATGTTTCCTTTGCGTTTCCCAAAGAAGAAATAATGTTTCTTGTCACACACACTTTAAAAGGGCTACATGAAACAGAGTTAACGGGTCTGTGCGTGTTTGAAAAACTTTGCCGACAGCAAAAAAAAAAAAAAAAAAAAAGTGGGCCAGTCTGATTCTGATGTTCACACAGCAGTTTCACTTCTGTGCTGGGGATCTGGGGTTCAATCCTCGGTCCCGGCATAGATTTATCTGATTGCCAAACCCCTTCCTTCACCTCTGACAAGACGTGTATTAATCACAACTTGTGAACGTGAGGAATGCCAGGACTCCACCGTGGTTCGGATCCCACGTTAAACTGTGGGTCCTCCATTTCATCTCACAGTCACCCTACCATTACACATTAGCGTAAGTGCGTATAACCCGAACGGGTAGTAAGACGCGGTACTAATAATAATAATAATAATAAAAACACAGCATTTCTAGTTTGTCATGTCTTGGACGGATTGTGACATATAAATACGTCATTTAGTACTTAGCCCTTGGGCTGGTTATTGTTGCCTGTACCATCTGGTAGAAATCCCATGCACTAGAGGAGTTCCGTAACTGTGGTGGTTGCCTTCCACGCTGAATTTCATTGAGCGAGAGTGAAATGGCCTACCAATTTCGCGAAGAAAGGTATTCTCACATAATCTCCAAGGTTATTTCACGTTCCACAATCGACTTGGGACCGATGGCTTTATTTCCTGTCCGAAGGAAGTTGTGCTACGGATTTTTATCGTTCAATAAAAAATCCGTCGACCCCGGTTGGGTTAGAACCCATGAACATCGGGTCCAGAAGTGAGCACTTTTACCACAAGATTACCGAGGTTTATTTACCAGGTTGTGCTAATTATGTTGAAAATTGGTGTTAGAAAGTCCATCGTGTGCAGTTTCATAGAGAGCATAGTAATTATTTCAAATATAAGATGTTACAACAGTTGCTTGCCTTTGTCTGTGAGCTGCAGGAAACATTTTATAACATCAAGAAACATTTTCCTAGCAAAGTTTGCAAAAAAAATCTTTTCAAGTGCGTATTAGGCTTAGTGGAGTTTTTTAGTGATTTATTTTGTTTTTTTTCAGATGCTTTTTATGTTGTTTTTTATTATTAACTATTTTGTATTAAAAAATCTAAAAAGAAAACAAAAAAGAGTAACGATAAATGTAAATAGATCTAAACAAAGCTAACGGAGTAGATAGGGGAAACACCCCTCCCCCCCTCCCCCAAATCCGATCAAATGGGGCACTTTTAATACCTTAAAAGAAACAGTAAGTGGTTTTATTCAGAAGTTTTTTTTTATTATCAACGCGTCTTAATACCTGTTCAGGCTATACTTTTATGTACTATTTACTCTAATGGTTTTAGGGATTAGAAAGTTTATATTTAAAGGAAGTGTACCTGAATTTGCGTGTAACGAACATGAAAACCCATTTTGTAAAAATCACCTTCAGTACACCCGACCAATATTCGAACCTCTATCTCCCTGTCATCAGCAGACTAGTCCACTGTGAGAGTAGCGCGCTAGACCACGTGGACACCGAAGCTGGTTGAATTATTATTAAGTGGTCACGTTACAATTCAAAATTTATAACAGGTACTAACCGACCTCGATTGGTCTAAAGCAGGTCTGGGCTGAAGGGCCACGTTGAAAACTCGAATATTAGGTCAGGCCGCCAAATAAAATGCGATTTTTCGGTAGACGCGTTTTGATTTTCTCACACCCCTTTGATATAGAAAGTATCGTGACCGTCAAAAGAAATCTGACTCGAGATTTGGATGGATTTCGACGTTTCATGACCCCCTGAAACCAAAAATGTGGTTTTCGCAATGCTCTTTGTCTGTCTGTCCCTCGGGCTAGAGCCGAAACTATTTTACTGATTGGACTACAATTTGGTATATTTTGGACTACAATTCGGTATATTTCATAAGGTCCCCACGAAGGGTTTTTTGGTATTATATATCCAACCCTAAATTTAAGGGTAGTTTACTGAAAGGCAAAAAGAGAAAAAAAAACTATTTTCTCGAAATTTGCTTTGACTATTTTGATTTTATTTAAATATAGATACTATTTATGTTTATAAACAAGATGGCAACTCTAAAATTCTCATGAAAATGACTTTGAAGGTACTTTACATGGGGTAATTTTACAAATTTTTATAATTTATTCGCAATTATTTGAGATATTAAATAACTTATCATTGTAAAATTGTAGTACTGTTAAAGATACACATTTTTTATTTGAAATACATATTTATAAAATCGATAATTCCTTAGCTATAAGCAAAAATATATACTTTTTAATTTAGGTATTTGAAAATGAAATTGATTTCTATGCTCTTTGGTGAACAGAGATGTTATTTTTTACCCACGATATTTCTACAACACTGTATATTATTTCGTTTAACATATCTTGCGAGTTTTGTGTAAATATCTCACCGTTTAGGCAAATGAGCGAGAAAGTCTATGCGTTGTACCTTGCCATTTATTTTGTTACATAGATAACACAAAAAAGGAAGTCAAAATTTATAAATTAGTATTTAATTATTAAATAAAACATAACTTAGAGACGAATTCAATTTTTTAATATCTTCTATCATTTATTTTGTCAGATGTAAATTTGGTAGTTGATAATCTTAAAAAATATTAATTGGTTTGTTGAATAGAAACGGTATATTCTTCTGTAATTAGGCCCTATATATTTTTAACGTGGTATTTTTTATCACCAAATCTTTCTTTGTTTATAAATATTTATAGCTTCCGGGCCGCATAAACATACGCGACGGGTCGTAATTTGCCAGTGCTGGTCTAAAGCGACACTTTCGCAATAAATTATAATGACGATGACAGGGAGATCTAGGTTTGAATCCCAATGGGTGTACTGAGGATATTTTTTTCCTAAATGGTTTTACACTTTGCCTTCTTGAAAATGCGGGTACACTTCGTCTAAATTAAACCTTACTCACTGGTGACCTGGTGGTCTAGGGGTAAGGTGTCAGACTTCTGTGCTAGGGGTCCGGGGTTCAATCCTCGGTCCCGGCACAGATTTATCTGAATGCCAAACCCTTCCTTCACCTCTGACAAGACGTGTATTAATCACAACTTGTGAATGTGAGGAATGCCAGGCCTCCACCGTGGTTCGGATTCCACGTTAAACTGTAGGTCCTCCATTTCATCTCAAAATCACCCTATCATTACACATTAGCGTAAGTGCGTATAACCCGAACGGGTAGTAAGACGCGGTAATAATAATAATAATAATAATAATAAACCTTACTCATCCCTAGAACATTATCATAATTAGTACATGTGCGTGTACCCACCTCAGTGGCATAGTTGGCTAACGCGCTGGTTTCGTGTTGAGCTGCTGAGGATGGGGAGATTGAGGTTAGAATCTCGGTCGGGTGAACTAGGTGTGGTTTTTCCTTTATATTTTTCCACTCTCCCTCCACGCAAATGCGGATTCACTTCCTCTAAATTCAACCTTCCCAATTTCTAATCCATTAGCGTAATAAGTGTAAGTGTATAACCCGAACTGATAGTAAAATGGGGTGCTGAAAAAATAAAGGTAAGCCAAGGATGAGATCGATACATGAGAGGAAAGACATGCTTATTCGCCTGGGAAGAGGAACGAAAACAGATTTCATGGAAATCCCCCGCCAAATGCACGTGACCAGTAAATCCTTGATTCGATCGAGCCCCGGCTTGAGGTGTTTCTCGCTAAATGAGTTATGTCTCCACGCGAATGCGGGTACAATTCCTATAAATAATTATTCCTCCTCATACCTGCTTCATTGACCGAACGGTATGAGGCGTCACTCTCGTGTTGGACTGGCCAGACTGATGATGGGGAGATCGGGGTTCGAATCCCGGTAGGGTATATTGAGGTTTCTTTTCCCCTAAACTGTTTTCTCAAACTCCTTCCATGAAAATGCGGGTAGCCTACCTCCACAATGCTTCCTTCCTCATCTTTTCCTCATTAGAGTAATTATCACCTTCCTTATCCTTACCCCTTTAGCCTGAATATACTAATAGCCCGGACGTGTGGTAAGACGTGGAGCACGCGCGTGGGTGGCGGAGGGGAAATAATATTTGTTAAACGTTTGAAGGTCGCTGACGTAAGTATAGCAATAGTGTACGTAAACACAGCCGCTGAGGTTCACTGACGCAAACACTCTTTACAAACTTGCCCTAGTTCTTATTGATTATCACGCTTCTAAAATGGTAACGTTCTAGGCCTACTTTTTTTGTTAATGACTCGACTTCACTTTGATTTATCTCCCTTGCGGAGTAAACTTTTCCATTGATCGTGTGTACATATCACAGTATCTGGGTCAGATAGTGTAAATCGGGACATCCTGACAGAAGAAGAAAAAAAACTTCTGCAACGCCAAAAGTCTTTTGGGAAGGGTAGGGATGTGAAAAAAAGTATCGATACTTTACTAATATGGATATTTTCCTTCCGATACTAGTATGTTTTTAGTCAATACTTTTTTTTACCGATACTTTTACTGATATTAGTACTCACACTCTGGTATTGGATCGGTATCGAAAGAAAACACTTTTTTGCTATCTTCACTAATGCTGGGATTAAACGTTTACTAGGGTGTACTGTGGAGGAAGAACAAATGACAGTATTTCTCAATAATTGTGTGTTGTTTAAACAGATGAAGTAGGTCAGGGCGTCCATTCATCAATTGTTTGTCAATTAGTTAATAATCTTATTATTATTAGCACCGCGTCTTACTACCCGTTCGGGTTATACGCACTTGTGCTAATGTGTAATGGTAGGGTGATTGTGGGATGAAATGGAGGACCTACAGTTTAACGTGGGATCCAAACCACGGTGGAGGCCTGGCATTCCTCACATTCACAAGTTGTGATTAATACACGTCTTGTCAGAGGTGAAGGAAGGGTTTGGCAATCAGATAAATCTGTGCCCGGACCGAGGATTGAACCCTGGACCCCCAGCACAGAAGTCTGACACCTTACCCCTAGACCACCAGGTCACCCAGTTAATAATCTTGATAGCGTATATAAACGAAGAGAGTAGTTAATAAATGGCAACTTCCCAGAGGTGAATTATGGAAGATTTTTAAGAAGATGAATAGCGAAAAAGCATTTTGTAAAAAAAAAAAATCTTTATCGATACTTTATTTTCGATACCACATCCCTGAGTGAAGGGCAACATTATCGGGGATAAGAAGGGTTGACAAACACCTGTAGAGCAGGGAAAACAAAAGGGAATCTCACAAAAACGACGACAAATTACTGAAATATTTGTGAATTTGGGATATGAAACCGCAAGTTTTAAACGTTATGGATGGGCAGGATGGTGAGTGACACCTAGGAAAAAAAATACCGTATATCCATTCGCCAAACCACATGGACTGCAAGACCATAGGTTGAGTTGGTGTTACTTTTGGTAGTCTTAACTTTCACAAGACTTTAGAGTGGATTAGGTTACATAATGATGGGTCACATACCCTGTTAGGATAGTCAAGTCTCATATATTACGGTGGGCAGTAGATGCAGCGTGAATGGAGAATCTAGAACCATGTTCAGGGAAAAGACTGGCAAACCCAATGGGAAGACCTAGACACAGATGGAGATGATAACATTAGACTAGACCTGAAATAGATCGGGTGTAATGAGGTGGACTGGATAGAACTAGCTCTAGATAGGGATAGGGTGTAATGAATTGGATTGGATAGGACTAGCTCAAGATAGGGATAGGGTGTAATGAGGTGGACTGGATAGAACTAGCTCTAGATAGGGATAGGGTGTAATGAGGTGGACTGGATAGAACTAGCTCTAGATAGGGATAGGGTGTAATGAATTGGATTGGATAGGACTAGCTCAAGATAGGGATAGGTTGTATAAGGTGGACTGGATATAACTAGCTCTAGATAGAGATAGGATGTAATGAATTGGATTGGATAGGACTAGCTCAAGATAGGGATATGGTGTAATAAGGTGGACTGGATAAAACTAGATCAAGGTAGGGATAGGGTGTAATGAGGTGGACTGGATATAACTAGCTCTAGATAGAGATAGGATGTAATGAATTGGATTGGATAGGACTAGCTCAAGATAGAGATAGGGTGTAATGAGGTGGACTGGATAGAACTAACTCAAGATAGAGATATGGTGTAATGATGAGGACTGGATATAACTAGCTCTAGATAGGGATAGGGTGTAATGAGGTGGACTGGGTAGAACTATCTCAAGATAGAGGTAATAAGGGGTACTTTAGTAAGTACAGCAATGAACTTTCGAGTTCCTAATGCCATAGAATGTGTAAGTAAGTTACAGTTTTTACACTATTGAAACACGGAACTTATGAAAATAACAGTTTGAATGTGTGTGTTTTTTTGTTGTTTTTTTTGACATGGCCTCCCTTGTAGTTCACTTAAAAATTATTTTCAAACGAGAGTTTCTGAAATCATTATGGTGAACCAGCTGAAACAGGGGTTGATGACGTCCTCTATAAACTTGCCGCACACCTAATCGGATCGGAACGCTCGAAATCTGAACCCTACGAACGGAAACTTAGTTTTTTCCGCACACTTGTTCGGAATTGTTATCAGTCGGAAGGGAACAGTCAAAGAGGGTACATATATTTGAATTGAAGATGATTGATAGCAGCAGTGAATAGGAGGCAATGGCGGTTGCGCTCTGCCTTGAAAAGGAGGAAGAGTCGTTATGTGTCGGTTATTTCTACGTATTTGTAGTCCCTGTTGTGATGAACCTGTTTCAGGAAAATAGCAAATGCACGTGCGGAACGAGCAGAACACCTGCTGCTCTCGATACAAAGGAATTTTTTTAATATAAAAAAGACATAAAATAATTAGTGTTATGAAGCTGACCAGATGGCTAGGCCACAGACAAGTAAGAAACAGACTCTCAACCTTACGGGGGTTTCGCTGCGTTCCTTTTGCCAGCTTGAGTCCTTCAACACTGGGCTGCGCTAGTGTCACAGCTGTGTGATGATAGAACTAACCGCAGCGATCCTAGGGGTGAAAGACTCAAGCTTTCAAAAGGAGCGCAACCATTTTAACCTGGAGGTTGAGTGTCTGGGTAGATTATTTGTCTTTGGGCTATAGCCGAGCAAAGCCGCCAATAAATTAACGATACTAAAGTTTTGAAACACTTGCTACCGCCACTAACTGGCGGAAATTTTAATTAAGATCATTCATAATAGCATTTAATTTAAAGTATTAATTCATAATGAATAAAAGATGGACAATATGATAATGTTTACAAGTTGTGACATTTTACTTACAAGTTTTCTTTAAAATTTCCGTGATTCCCTCTCACGCATTTTCCTTTATAACACTGTCACAATCACAGGGTGTAGTTGAACCAAATTAATTAATTTTTCATCCAAAGACTAACTAAACTAACTAACTAAACTAAACAAAAATTGCCGGCAAAGAGGAAGTGAAAACCAACAGGTGTGTAGATGAGCGTGAGCATAAGTGAGTGTAGAGAATGGTTCAACACATGAGGGCGAGCATGCGCAAAGCTTCGGAATCCGTCAAACTATTCCCTTCGTGGCAAACTGATTTGTTCCGTTCCGATTGGACGTAACGTTTCCGATCTGATCCGAGCAAGTGTGCGGGCCTCCAATGAAATGCATGTAATAAATAATTTCCGATGCATTCCGTTCCGATCCGATTAGGTGTACGACAAGATTAACCGTCTTGTCGGTTGGGTTCATGCACCGTTTGCAAAATAAAAACATATAGTTTGAAACAAAGATTTTGTATGGCTCTTTGTCAAAGTTATATTTAAAAAAAGTGTGTTTATTTTGGTGGCCAGTTTTAACAAGATGCAAGTGTGAATAAAACTGGTTTTTGGTCATTATATCATGTACAGTAGCCCCATGGCTTCTTTGGTGCTGACTGACAGCTGACGGCTTTGAAAAGTTACCAGACCAAATTATGTATCCCTACGCCGAACCATATGATCTGAAAAAAAAAAACATGTGTTTAGCAGATGTCACTTCTGACAGTCAAAATTTAGGTATATACCTAATTGAACTATAATATTTCTTGTTGCCACAACCGTAAAACAAAAAAAAAACAATAGTTTTATTATTATATCTTGTTCAATAAATTACGAAAAAGATATTAATATAATAATCCTAATGGATGTATTATTAGACTCGTTTGAGAGCACTTAATAAAGTAATAATATAGTATTACTAAGCCAATATCAATTATTTCCGGATATTAGTGACTTTCAGTCAATGTTTGCATTGAAGAAACTTCTGCTGGCCTTCCACCTCTTCAAACCATGGAGGCCTTAGAAGTCTTTGCATAGTAGAAATAGTGAACTGAAGATATGAGTATGTTGATTCTTATTTAAATTCTGACACCTTAGCTCGGTCAGTAGTATGTGTGTCTGTCTACTGAGTCAAGGGTCCCGGGCTCGATACCCGACATGACCGAAAAAGTATCATTGATGAAATGTTGGCTTAACCCTTTCACAGTGATGAATTAAAATGCCGGGGGACTGGATGTTGTGCTTGTCTTAGTCTTAAGTTAGCTACAACAGGCCTGGCAAACCGGTAGTAAAGAATATATGGCTTGAATAAAAAAATCGAAACTGCAATGGATGTTTAAAAAAATCCTTAAGTTGCGGCCGAAGGTAGCGCAAATATTTTTACAGCTTTTATAGAATAGAAATTTTTTAGCCAAACTAAATCAAATATTTCTCCAGTAGCATCATAGTGTTTAGTTTTCTGCACATGCTAACATCAACAGATCTTGAATATTTGTCAAAAGTGTCCAGAAATTTAGTAAAAAAAAAATTTAAATAACGAGAAAAAGTTTTGACAAAATTTCAGGACACCCTTGACAGATATTTAAGATCTGTTGATATTAGCATGTGCAGAAAACTAAATTCTATGTTTCTACTGGAGAAATATTTGATTTAGTTTGGCTAAATAAAAATGTAATGCTATAAGAACTGCAAAATTACTCGCGCTCCCTTCTGGCGCACCTTAAGGCCCTTGGCCCTGTCGAGTGCAAGTCTAAAACCTATTCTGTGGGACGGTGGGTGGGAGGATGAAAGTCGTGGCGTGGCTTCACAATCGACCAAAGTATCCTTCCGCGTCCAACAAGAACAGATGGATCACGGAAACAGTAGATGGCGCTAACTACCGGACAGGTCTTGCGGAAAAATCATACGTTTGGAAATATCAGTTTTCTCGAGAACGAGTGAAATTTTTATGTTAATATTTTCAACACCCCTTCTAAGATAATGTATCGATGTTTATTAGTTGTAACATTTTTTTTTATGAAGCCGGCAGTTTTCTATTGAAAAATGTAAATTTTATCGATATTTGATCACTATTAAAATTATAGGGGAGGCGCGCATATAGAAAGCATAACTTAATCAACATGCTTCTATTCTTGAACAAACCGTTTTCGAAAGAAAAAAAATCACAAAACAAAAATTCTTGAAGATGACCGTTTGTTCCCATGGCTCTGCATTTCCACGCCAAATGAAAAGCATCAATCGCCTTAAATACAGGGTGTTCTCCTGTAATGCTTGTTTTTATCACGTGATTTGTGTATAACGTGATCAGTGAAATAGGAATAGCTTTCCGATAGTGAGATCTCGAAAATTGCTCTGAAGCTATTTTCGAGTGTAATATAATAGTCCATCCTGTGGCTTGAGTCAGTTTTTTATTCAAGCCATATATTCTCCACTACCGGCTTGTTAGGCCTGACGTAGCTTCATATGCCTTTTAATTTAATTTAAGACTAGGACAGGCACAACATCCAGTCCCCGGCCGTTAATTTATCAATGCGAAAGAGTAAGCCCATATTTTCACCAATAATTAATTTTCGGCCATACCGGGAATCGAACCCAGGACCCTTCGCTCATGCTACCGACTGAGCTAAGGTGTCGGACTGTAATATAATAGTAATTTGGTGGTCTAGGGTAAGGTGTCAGACTTTTGTGCTGGAGGTCCGGGGTTCAATCCTCGGTCCCGGCACAGATTTATCTGATTGCCAAACCCTTCCTTCACCTCTGACAAGACGTGTGTTAATCACAACTTGTGAATGTGTGGAATGCCAGGCCTCCACCGTGGTTCGGATCCCACGTTAAACTGTAGGTCCTCCAGTTCATCTCACAAACACCCTACCATTGCACATTAGCGTAAGTGCGTATAACCTGAACGGGTAGTAAGACGCGGTGCTAATAATAATAATAATAATAATAGTAAGACACGATGCTAATAATAATGTAATATAATAGTATAATATTTGTTAAAAGTATATATTTACATATTTGTATTGACTCACATAGAATGTATAAAACAATACAAAATAGTCAGGGGGAAAAAATGTTAGTGTTGAAAACAATTTCTTTTTCCTAAATTAAAAAGAAAATTATTTTCAAGTCTTATCGTTTTATTAGTGTTATTTTGTGTCATAGTAACCATCAAAAGTGGCAAATGTAGATCAAATGACTCGGATTATGACTAGGCCTACATGAAAGTCAAGCATTTTCTAATCCAAGATTTTTGAATTAAATGCGAATCTTAGTTTACTAACTCGAATCGAACATTTTTTAAATAAATGCTTTTCGGATCGAATCTAAATCGAAAACTAGGATAAATTATATATATATTTTTTTATGGGGTTCCATATAAAAAGTAATTTAACCAAACCGTGTCCAAATAATGACTAGATATTACAAAATTCACAAATTTTTATGGTCAAGTCATAAAATAAATCTATTAACGACATCTTTAAAAAATTGAATTATTCAAATGTTTGTCAATATTATATATATATATATATATATATATATATATATATATATATCACCGCATTTTACTGCCTATTAAGATTATACGCACATAGTATGGAAACTACTCTTAATGAGTTAGAGGTGAGAAAGGTTGAATTTTAGAGGACGTGTACCCACGTTTGCATGGAAGGAAAGTGGAAAAATACCTACGTTACACCTAACTTTGAATCTAACATGGATCTCCCCGTCATCTCCAGTCCAGTATGTATACTTCGAGAATGACGCCTTAAAACCATGCGTCCACCGAAGCAGGTTGGAATATGTTTGGATTTGAAATTTTGTATCTTATACCAATTTTTTAAATACTAAGATTTGTAATTTATCTGTCAGATAAGGTTCTTCCTATGGACATTGAACTGTAGTAACTTTTTTTAGCTGTCAGATAAGGTTCTTCCTATGAACATTGGACTGTAGTAACTGTTCTAGCTGTCAGATAAGGTTCTTCCTATGAACATTGGACTGTAGTAACTTTTCTAGCTGTCAGATAAGGTTCTTCCTATGAACATTGGACTGTAGTAACTTTTCTAGCTGTCAGATAAGGTTCTTCCTATGAACATTGGACTGTAGTAACTTTTCTAGCTGTCAGATAAGGTTCTTCCTATGAACATTGGACTGTAGTAACTGTTCTATCTGTCAGATAAGGTTCTTCCTATGAACATTGGACTGTAGTAACTTTTCTAACTATCAGATAAGGTTCTTCCTATGAACATTGGACTGTAGTAACTGTTCTAGCTGTCAGATAAGGTTCTTCCTATGAACATTGGACTGTAGTAACTGTTCTATCTGTCAGATAAGGTTCTTCCTATGAACATTGGACTGTAGTAACTGTTCTAGCTGTCAGATAAGGTTCTTCCTATGAACATTGGACTGTAGTAACTTTTCTAGCTGTCAGATAAGGTTCTTCCTATGAACATTGGACTGTAGTAACTGTTCTAGCTGTCAGATAAGGTTCTTCCTATGAACATTGGACTGTAGTAACTTTTCTAGCTGTCAGATAAGGTTCTTCCTATGAACATTGGACTGTAGTAACTTTTCTAGCTGTCAGATAAGGTTCTTCCTATGAACATTGGACTGTAGTAACTGTTCTAACTGTCGGATAAGGTTCTTCCTATGAACATTGGACTGTAGTAACTGTTCTAGCTGTCGGATAAGGTTCTTCCCATGAAAATGAGACTGTATCGTGTTTTTTCACCGCCTCCTTCAAGTCCTGTTTATTAACTCTCCCCCTCCCGCTGGCCTCGATACATCCCGGACTGTTACACGTCCGTAAACCATCACCATCAGTCGCCGGAATTGGTGTCACGTGTGTGTATTTCTGTTTCTAGAACTCTCTCAGCATAGCGCACGTAATCACAAGAGACAGACAGTATTGTATTCGGGAACATTTCTACCTTGAGATTATGATGCTCCCCCGAACTAAAAAAAAGTGTTTCCTATTATTCTGTGTCTCCATATTTGTCTGTTCTTCCCTTTATCTGTCTGTCCGTCCCTTTGCCTTTCTGTATTCTGTCTCTTTATCTGTCTGTCCGTCTCTTTGCCTTTCTGTCTTCTATCTCTTTATTTGTCTGTCCGTCCCTTTGCCTTTCTGACTTCTGTCTCTTTATCTGTCTGTCCGTCCCTTTGCCTTTCTCTCTTCTGTCTCTTTATCTGTCTGTCCGTCCCTTTGCCTCTCTTTCTACCCCTATGTCTGTCTGTCCGTCTCTTTGCCTATCCGTCTCACCCTTTGCTTGTCTTTCTGTCTGTTCGTCTGTCTCTTTGTTTGTCTTTCTGCCTCTATTATCCGCCCGTCTCTTTGCCTGTCTTTCTGCCTCTATTATCCGTCCGTCCCTTTGCCTGTTTATCTGCCTGCCTCCATATCTGTATCTCCGTCTTTATCTGTTGTCTATATATCTGATATCTTTCAGGGCAGACAAAGCTACCTGTATTTGCATGGAGAGAGATTGGGTAAACCATTTAAGGAAAAAAAATCCTCATTTAATCAGGTCTGGAATTCGAACCCCGGCTTCTCTTTCATATTTGAAACCAGACTAGCGAGCGTATGATATTTAGTCCACGTGCTCGCCGTAATTGTTTCGTGTTGAATGACAATATTCACTTCTTCTTAAAATGAGTTTGCTTTGCGTGTAATTAGTTCGTGCCATTGCCTGTCATGACGAATAGGTACGAGTCAATTTTAGGTTGGGGTCATATTTGTGAAGTCATTGTGGCTACAGACGGGGAAAAGTCAGGGAATCTTTGGTTTCGGAGAAATGTTAGGGAATTTAATACAATATAAGGAAAAGTCAGGTAATTAAATACTTGAATAATTCTACACTTATTAGGTGTTAACACCTCACGACAGGTCCATTCCTTTTGTCAGTGAACTTAGACCTCTGCCTCCTTCTTCAGCTCCCAGAATTTTCTTATTTCCTTCAAGCCATCCATTATTTGAATCCTACTTCCTTCCTAAGTTCTTCTTTCCCTCAACCTTTCCTTCTATGACGTCATGCAGAAGACAGTTCTTCCTAAGGATGTGTCTTATCCAGATTGCTTCGTACCGAAGAATCACATTCAAAATGGTTCTCTTTTCACCCTCTCTTCTTAGGACTTGTTAATTTGTCACCCTGTTTGTCCACATGATCTTTTCAAGCACCACTTTTCAAAGCTCTCCAAGTATTTCTTTTCCGTCTTCCTGGGAGTCTAGGGGCCGAATGCAAGAACTTGACTAAGTGGATGCTATGTTGACACTAGCGTGGGTTTGTGGCGTCACCGTTGGTTTTAAAAAAAGGTGAACTAGAATGTGTTCGGGACCACACTATCGGTCACAAACATTCACTTCCAATTATTACTTTTCGTATGGATTACTTTAAATTATAGGACACCTTAACTCAGTTGGTGACCCGCCTCGATGGCGTAGTTAGCTAACGCGCTAATTTCGTGTTGAACTAAACTGCTGAGGACGGGGAGATCGAGGTTCGGTTCACGCTCTGATGAACTTGGGATGGCTTCCCCCCCCCCCACCCCAAACGGTTTTCCACTCTTCTTCCACGCAAATGCGGGTTCACTTCCTCTAAATTCAACCTTCTCAATTACTAAGCCATTAGCGTAATTAGTACATTTTTAAGCGTATAACCCGAATGGTTAGTAAAACGCGGTACTAAATAATAATAGTAATAAATCAGTTGCTAACGTGTCTTTCTATTAAGCTAAGGGTCCCGGGTTTGATTCCCGGCATGTTCTAGAAATGTATGATGGGTTATATGTGGGTTTCCCCTTTAATAACGCTGAATTAACGGCCGGCGTTGTGTCTGTTCTTGATTTAAGTTGGTTAACGGTGTGCTGATATAATCAGTCGGTTCAGAAAGTGCACGTTAAATACCTCAAATAAAAGAATATAGTTTATATTTACATTATTAATTAGATGAACTAAGAACGTATATTCGGTTACTTTTTTTTTTCCTCTCCACGCCCGCCATTGTGGCAACAAGAGTTTCCAGTTTTCAAATAACGGGCTTCCAATTAAAATCCAGCTGTATTTAACTCAACCCTAGGACGTACACAACAACCAGTCCACCGGCACAGAAAGGTTAACCCTCAATTGTACCTGCCTGTGGCGTTTCTTTTTTTCAGCCGCGCTGTGAATCAATTACGGAAAAAAAAAACTTTTGAGTTATTTTATAGGGCCCCTCCCTACACGATCAGTCAGACTGTCAGTATTAATAAAGTAATGATTAATACCGACAGTCTGATCGTGTAGGGGCAGTACTGATGGATGATGGACGGATTGACTAAAATACTGATGTAATCCGAATTGTCTAATCACACAGTTTCAGTCCATCAGTCTTGCAAGTGGTGGAAGAGACTGACAGTAGTACTGACAATAGTACTAACCGTGTGTTCGTGCTCGTCAGTATTTCCTTCAGTCTCAGTAACAAACATTGACTGCACACGGCTTTGTCTTATCATCCTGTTGTTGCATGTTGCACGTTACATGTTGCACGCAGGAGCTGAGACTGATAAAAATAATTATACGAAGACTGACCTGTACGGTCTCGTTGTAAATACTGATGCATACTGACAGTGTACTGATAGTGTAGGGGCCCTTTAAGCAGACGAGTCACCAACCTAGACCAATGATTGGACAGTAAAATTTGTTGATCGTCGAACAGTTAAGGTATGGCTACACGGAGTCGACCCGCACCGCATTTTCTAACCATTTTTATATTCTTTATAACTGAGTTCTATTACAAAATAAGTTTGTATTTTTATTTTTACTTGCAAAGGTTTTCACCTATTTTCATAAAATTAAGTTAGCTATTAATTAGAGGAATAAAGTTTTAAGTTAGCTAATAATTAAGAAGAAGAATGCTTGTTGTTCAATAAGTTGTTGTATAATATTGTTTATCTTGTACGTAATGTTGTAAACAAAGACTACAGCGTCACACGTGACACGGCTGTGAAATAAATGTCTAGTTTTACCATGAAAACAAAGTTCGGAAGCTCCCGAACATTTTATTTCCGGTGGTAGGTGGCTACACGGTCCGCGCCGTACCGCAAAAGTGCGGAGCAACGCTCTCTCGACGATTCATCCGCGCCGTTGCGGTCAGACTCGTGTAGCCACTTGCATTTAAAAACATGGATAGCATTCCACCGAAAAAATACGATGTGGTGCGGCCCCGTGTAGCCGGTCCTTAAAATGGTTGATCGAACAGTTAAATGGTTTAGCGTCATCGTCGTATCGATGACTCTGTGCGAGGTAAACACAAGTCATTGACGGGAAGTGGGTGACTCGCCAGCCGTGTCTTTTAGCTCATGGTCACGCGCGACGGCGTTCATGAAAAAGGAAACAAAAATAAATACGAGTCATACCAAGGGCGAGAAAAAATCGCCCCAGTCAACTTTAATCGAACCCGCTTTGGAGATCGAACGGTCTAAGGTGTCATACTTGCAATAGACTGGACTGTACATGACGAGGAGAGACAAGAGTTCGAATCCGGGTCTGGTTTACTGAGGCTATTTTTTTTTTCTAAACTGTTTTCCAGTCTCGTTTCGCAAACACGGGTACACTTATTCTAAATTTAACCTACCTAATTCCTAACACACTTGTGTAATTAGTACCCGCCTCGGTGGCGTAGTTATCTAGCGCGCTAGTTTCGTGTTGTGTTGGACTGCCGAGAACGGGGTGATCGAGATTCGAATCTCGCTCGGGTCAACTAAGGGTGGTTTATCCTAAATGGTAATCCACTCTCCCTCCACGCAAATGCGAGTTTACTTCCTCTATAGCCAACCTTCCCAATTCATAACCCATTAGCGTAAATAGTAGGCCCCTACTTAAGCGTACAACCCGAACGGGTAGTAAGACGCATTGCTAAGTATTATTATTATTATTATTATTATTATTATTATTATTATTATTATTATTATTATTACAGTATTGTGTAATTAATACACACAAGTACAACCCGAACGGGTAGTAAAACGAGGTACCAAAAAACCTGTTTGTTGCTTGTCCAAATTACATGCCTTGTAGTAAAGCCCAGCGTTAATTTCATACTTATTGTGATTTCTGTTCAAATCTACATCAAAAGATTTTTTTTTTTATATATACCTCAACCAATTTTTTTGTATGACTCCTGGAACCTTGTCGTAATAGCGTCAATATAGTCTATTATACCTACTAACGTAAATTACCAGGGTGTATATTAATTGGTGTCAAACATTCTAGGGGCGTATTTCAATCGACCAAACATTAAGAAATAAGTTCGTATGAACATGGATCGAGAAACGCTTAGTGTCTTGAGCTGGGAGGAATTTCACTCTTCAATTAATTAACAATCCAACAGAAGCATTACGATTAAATAAGACCAAGTTAAGAAAAAAATACAAGACAGAACATTTTGTTACAACTTTTTTTTTTTTTTTTTTTCCAAAATTATGTTTTCCCGCTTCGATGCATCCTCTGATCCTGCGTTCCATGCTTTGTCGTACTCTTTTGAATACACCCGGAGTGTTAGGTAGTTTCTCATACACATATACGATACTCTCTTAAGGTGAAATGGAAGGGGACTTGTTGCCCAGTGTTTTTGCAATTTTAATGGCAAAACTCTTTTTTTTTTTCAAAATAAATAAAATATTTCTACAGTACAAACATAGATTTTAATTTTCTTCACATGTTGATATCAACATTTCCTGAATATCTGTCATAAACTTAGCGGCATTATCTAACTAACTTTTTAAATGAAGAGAAAAAGTTATCATTAAATTCCAGGACACCCTCGACAGATATTCAAGAAATTTTTAGGTCACATGTGAAGAAAATTAAATTATATGTTTGTACTGGAGCAACATTTTATTTATTTTGGCAAAAAAAAAAAGAGTTTTGCCTTAAGAACTGCAAAAATACTGCCCTTTTCTCGCGTCCCCTTCCACCCCCACCTTAAAGCGTCTACATCAGGTGCAGCCAAACATTGAACTCTAAATGTTCCCAGAAATAAAAATACATCGGGTTCAAATCTGGTTACTTAGCAGGCCATTCATTGGTTCCCCCCACGACCAACCAATATTTGAAGAAAACATTTAATGTTTATAAAAATAAGCGTTTCTAGACCCGTTTTTATATGAACTTTTCTTAGTGTTTGGTCGACGGGAATACGGCCCTAGAATATTTCACTCAAATTAATATACACCCTGTATATAGAATGCGGCTTCGCTATTAAACAATTGTAAACTTTGATATAATAATCCTCGATGCAAATACTTTCATTTAAAAAAAAAATAGGTTTGGTAAAATTCAAGAAATTGTTGTCGAAAGAAATGTTCACTTTCTTAAGTTGCGGCTTCGCCTTTGTATATTTACGAATTTTAAAATATCCAGGCACATCTTCTTTGTGTAAGCTTTAATGTTAAAAATTAATTATGAAAATTGGTTATGTGTAACTGCGGGAATAATTTATTCTCTGAAAAGGAATCGCTCTCTATGTTTCAAATATATTAAAAAAAATCCCAGATTGCGATCGCCGACTTCCGTGACTCACCCGGCCTTCGAACGTAAGCGTTGGACGTCATAGGAGTTAGTTGGACGGGGAGGGAGGGGGGGGGGAAAGAAAGTTTCAGTCTGTAAGAACTAATTCCCTTTTGTTTGAACCCTGTCCCATATACCCGGTCATTAACTTTAGAATCCGCGTTTACAGTTTTGTATTCTTGTGACGCGCGCCAAGGAAATAACTTCTTGTCCTAGAAAGAGAGAGGAAAACGGCGAAAAGACGCGTTGTGTAATCCACTTCCCAGGAGAGGTAGAAATCGACGTTGATATTTTCCTTACCTATTTATTTTCTTCTTCTTATTCTCTGGATCTCAGACTCAGAAGAGGTAGACAAATGAACAAATCCTAAGAAGAGTGGGTGAGAAGAGAACCATTTTGGATGTGATTCTTCGGTACAAAGCAAATTGGATTCGGACACATCCTTAGGAGGAACTGTCTTCTGCATGGCTTCAAAGAAGGAAAGGTTAAGGAAGAGGGAAGCTTAGGAAGGAGGAGGATCCAAATATTGGATTCGAACCCCGATCTCCCCGTCTTCAGCAGGCCAGTCACACGATACTGACGCCTTAGACCATTCGGCCACTGATATGAATGTAAAGAAATCCTGATTTTAGTTTTAAAATTAAGGGCGATAGGCTGATAGCAGATTTTTTTAATGTTGTTCCAAACTATAATAGAAAATATGAGGAAGTGTCTTAACATTTTATTTTAATTCTTTATCTGTTTGCGTACCATAATATGAAAACCAAGTCGTCAAACGACTATTTAATTACTCGGCACAGGATGTGGTTTGTGTCGCAAATATTTTGCTGTGTAATTGGCATTTAAAATAGAACTTTTTAATTGACTGGTGGCTGATAGCATCAAGATTTGGGCGACGCTTTCACGCTTTCTCACGTCTTTTAGAGGGGCAATTACGTTGGGGATGTAGGGCACATGAAAAAAAGGTCGGTGTATTTGCAATTTTTTTTAAATAGCAAAACAGTCTTGTTGCCATAATAAATCACATAATTCTCCAGTAGAAACAAAGAGTTTAATTTTCTTCACACGGTAATATCAACAGTTGTTGAATATATGTCAAGGGTGTCCTCGAATGTAATGACAACTTTTTATATTCGTTTAAAAAGTTTCTCATCTAATGCCGCTATGCCCATGACAGATATTCAACAACTGTTGATATCACCACGTGAAGAAAATTGAACTCTATATTTTTACTTGAGAAATATTTGATTTATTTTGGTAAAAATATTTTTTATATATATAAACTGTTAAAGAACTGACCTTGATTCGCGTTTACACTCCCACCTTAAGGGGTTACAGTGAGCTAAGAAGTTGTCAGGGGCGTTAAGACTCATATTAAACTTAAGGCACTCTCCTAAAGTGACCGATCGCACGAAAGTAGTCCGCCGCACTGCCACCAGAGGGTGTTGGGAACTTTCTGGCAAACCAATCAGCTCCCTCTAATGAAACAATAACAAAATAAATTATACAGATACACCTCGCATACTTTCTCGCTCCTTCACATCAAATTGGAGATATTTTCTTAAAACCCGTAAGATGTATAAAGCTAAATAATATTCCTAGATGCAGAAACTTAATGAAAAAGAACGCATCAAATTTCACCAAAGAGCATAAATGAAATAATGTAACCTATTACATAAACAAATTGAATAATAGGAACATTACTGTTCACCAAAGAGCGTAACATTCAACTTACTCATTTTACAGACCTCAATTTAAAAAATTTGTTGGCTTATAGATTGGAAACTATTGGCTTTATAAGAATATGTTTCAAATAAAAGTGTTTTTTTTTTAATAATTCTACAACTTTCTACTTCTTGCACGCGCTATAGGCTACAGACGCCGTTTCAACAAAGAAGAAACATTCAAACTGTAATTTTCATGATTGTGTGTTTAAATAATGTAAAAACTGTTAAAAGAAAGGCGTAATTAAAAACAGATTGTTTGTTATTAAAGTTTTAACTGCAAAAAATGACAAAAAATCAATATGTGGTCTTGCAGATCATATGGCTTGGCGAATGGATACATGAGAGTAGATATAACAACTTCTGCTATACTGCGATTTAAACTGCTTTAGGATCAGCGTGTGGGTAGGCTGAGGAGCACGGTTGCCACATCGCGGGAGTTTTCACGTTACTACTATGCAAGCATACTCGGTGACTGTCAATAAATCTGGCAACGTGCATCGGTTGCTATGACTACTCTTAACGGATTGGTCGAGCATGTGACGAGCCTCCACTCCCCACTTGGGCTGCGCTGACCTCAATCCTAAAGCAGTTTAAAACGCAGTATAGCTGTATATTACCACCACTCCCGTGGCGAATAGATTATAAGTGGCGTTGACAAAGAGGACGGTATAATTTAAGGGAAATGTGCCCGAATTTGCGTGGAGGTAGTATAAAAAAAGTTACTTGCAAACAAGAATGAATGAGCTTCAACTCTTCGCATATAGTAAATACGCTCAAGGATTAAAGATGAGAAAGGTTGAATCTAGAGGTAGAGGTGTGTGTGCTTGAAGGGAAAGTGGTAAACTATTTAAGGGGGGATGGAACACACTTTGTACGCACCTACCGGGATCTGAACCTCTTAATAGACCATTCATCCACCGAAGTGGATCACCGACTAAAGTATCTTGCAGATTTCCATATTTTTTTAAATAGGCCATTCAAGTTATAGTTCGTAACATACGCACGTAAATCTTAAGACTTGAAAGGGTTTTCCAACCCTTTCAACATTTCTCACTAATTTATTATGCCTTTGACGGTTGTTTTTCGTGTTTTTCTGTGCGGATGACGTTTTTTCGATGTTTGTATGGACGTCTCGTCTCTGCCGTCAATCGCTCATTACATCGGCGTCAATAAGGCTATTCACAGGGGGTTCCTTGTGGCCGTGGTAAAATTTTCCGTTGGCTCACTGCTTGCTCTTGTAGAGGGGGAAGTACGGTGTGTCTGATCAGGGCTGGACTGAGACGTCCGATACTACGCAACCAGATCTATCACCTGGATATTTACTAATTAGATAGCAAGACTTACAAACTAACTTAACCTAGGATAGTACCTCTAATACTACACACACAGCCCTAGCTCCAAGATATTTACTGATTGGATAGCAAGACTTACAAACTAACTTAACCTAGGACGGTACGTCTAATACTACACACACAGCCCTAGCTTCTAGATATTTACTAATTGGATAGCAGGACTTACAAACTAACTTAACCTAGGATAGTACGTCTAATAGTACACAGGCCTAGCTCCTAGATATTTACTAATTGGATAACAGGACTTACAAACTAACTTAACCTAGGACAGTACCTCTAATACTACACACACAGCCCTAGCTCCTAGATATTTACTAATTAGATAGCAGGACTTACAAACTAACTTAACCTAGGACGGTACGTCTAATACTACACACACAGCCCTAGCTCCAAGATATTTACTAATTGGATAGCAAGACTTACAAACTAACTTAACCTAGGACAGTACGTCTAATAGTACACAGGCCTAGCTCCTGGATATTTACTAATTGGATAACAGGACTTACAAACTAACTTAACCTAGGATAGTACCTCTAATATTACATACCCAGCCCTAGCTCCTAGATATTTACTAATTGGATAGCAAGACTTACAAACTAACTTAACCTAGGACAGTACGTCTAATAGTACACAGGCCTAGCTCCTGGATATTTACTAATTGGATAACAGGACTTACAAACTAACTTAACCTAGGACAGTACCTCTAATATTACATACCCAGCCCTAGCTCCTAGATATTTACTAATTGGATAGCAAGACTTACAAACTAACTTAACCTAGGACGGTACGTCTAATACTACACACACAGCCCTAGCTTCTAGATATTTACTAATTGGATAGCAGGACTTACAAACTAACTTAACCTAGGATAGTACGTCTAATAGTACACAGGCCTAGCTCCTAGATATTTACTAATTGGATAACAGGACTTACAAACTAACTTAACCTAGGACAGTACCTCTAATACTACATACCCAGCCCTAGCTCCTAGATATTTACTAATTGGATAGCAAGACTTACAAACTAACTTAACCTAGGACGGTACGTCTAATACTACACGCACAGCCCTAGCTCCAAGATATTTACTCATTGGATAGCAAGACTTACAAACTAACTTAACCTAGGATAGTACCTCTAATATTACATACCCAGCCCTAGCTGCTAGATATTTACTAATTGGATAGCAAGACTTACAAACTAACTTAACCTAGAACAGTACGTCTAATACTACACACACAGCCCTAGCTCCAAGATATTTACTCATTGGATAGCAAGACTTACAAACTAACTTAACCTAGAACAGTACGTCTAATACTACACACACAGCCCTAGCTCCAAGATATTTACTCATTGGATAGCAAGACTTACAAACTAACTTAACCTAGGACAGTACGTCTAATACTACACACACAGCCCTAGCTCCAAGATATTTACCAATTGGATAGCAGGACTTACAAACTAACTTAACCTAGAACAGTACGTCTAATACTACACACACAGCCCTAGCTCCAAGATATTTACTCATTGGATAGCAAGACTTACAAACTAACTTAACCTAGGATAGTACCTCTAATATTACATACCCAGCCCTAGCTCCTAGATATTTACTAATTGGATAGCAAGACTTACAAACTAACTTAACCTAGGACAGTACGTCTAATACTACACACCCAGCCCTAGCTCCAAGATATTTACTCATTGGATAGCAAGACTTACAAACTAACTTAACCTAGGACAGTACGTCTAATACTACACACACAGCCCTAGCTCCAAGATATTTACCAATTGGATAGCAGGACTTACAAACTAACTTAACCTAGAACAGTACGTCTAATACTACACACACAGCCCTAGCTCCAAGATATTTACTCATTGGATAGCAAGACTTACAAACTAACTTAACCTAGGATAGTACCTCTAATACTACACACACAGCCCTAGCTTCTAGATATTTACTGAATGTATACTATAACCCAGGGTGAACTGGGAGACACCCCGGTGGGGTGGTATGATCTGGGCTGTCACAACTATCTTATACAATTATCCATTCAATTATAAATTATCGCTTTTATTAGATTTTAAATGGCGACCTGGTAGTCTAGGGGTAAGGTGTCGGACTTCTGTGCTGGGGGTCCGGGGTTCAATCCTCGGTCCTGGCACAGATTTATTTGATTGCCAAACCCCTTCCTTCACCTCTGACAAGATGTGTATTAATCACAACTTGTGAATGTGTGGAATGCCAGGCCTCCACCGTGGTTCGGATCCCACGTTAAACTGTAGGTGCTCAATTTCATCTCACAATCACCCTACCATTATACATTAGCGTAAATTCGTATAACCGTATATACCAAAATCCGGATATACACAAGTAGTGGGTGGAGAATAATTTTACATACCTACTTAAACATACAAAAAATAGACATTTGCCTATTGTTTGAAAATTTAAAACCATTTTTTGCTCGTGTCGGTAGAAAGTAGAAATTGATGATGTAATAGGACTAAATATTGACGTAATCATCGATAATGTAACTAAAATGACCTTGCGATTAAATTTACTAGAAATATAAATAGAACTACTTCACCACTTCAGCCCATACTGTAACATATTCTCAGGGTTATTTATGAATGTATGTTAAAAAGACAGTTCCGGTAAGTGAGAAATTGTCGCGTAGACGTTCATCTATAACGCAGTATTTAATATTATATGAAGGCGTTATTACAAAATATGTTTCGGCCCAAAATAAAGTCGAAAGATTCCAACAGGGTTCTTTTTCCTTAACAACCCTATATTTTGAGTTTTATTAATATATAAAAAGCAATATTGTTAAAATGTGACATTAGCTCATTTTCACCACCTTTAAAAAAATCATATTCACGGAGCTATGAGACTAGGCTTGATGAAAAAGGACTCTAGATTTAGCCTTCCTCTAACAAATACAGTAATTTTTCGATATTTGAGAACTAGCAACGAGCTTTCCTCTTTAACTTGAGATAAAAAGCTTCGTAGCTTTCTTTTCCTTTTTTCTTATTGATATGACAAAGAGGTGACCTGGTGGTCTAGGGGTAAGGTGTCAGACTTCTGTGCTGAGGGTCCGGGGTTCAATCCTTGGTACCGGCACAGATTTATCTGATTGCCAAACCCTTCCTTCACCTCTGACAAGGCGTGTATTAATCACGACTTGTGAATGTGAGGAATGCCAGGCCTCCACCGTGGTTCGGATTCCACGTTAAACTGTAGGCCCTCCATTTCATCTCACAATCACCCTACCATTACACATTAACGTAAGTGCGTATAACCCGAACGGGTAGTAAGACGCGGTGCTAGTAATAATAATAATATGACAAAGGGTGGTTGATGTTGAAGGGTGAAAGGGAGTGTAAGCTTAGACATAATAGAGAAATAGTTCCAGAAAACGATACAGACCATTGTATTTTTAATACTTGTGGCCTGACAGCGATTGATACTCTCGCTGACGGAGGCGGCTGTCTTAACAACGCCGTCATATTTGTAGCCCCGGTCCGCCTGGACCCTTCCAGTCCACCCCTGTGTGTGACAATAGGTACCGGCATGTGTGTGTGCAATGCACTGTTCACTGAAGGTCTTCTGTATCCTGCGTGTGTGACGACGTGTCGGGAGGAGGACCTTATTTGGTGATATGTGTCGCGGTCCATTTGACTAACACTGAAAATACCCAGAAACGAGTTTCGTAACAAACACTTTTCCAATCAGCGCGTCTTACTACCCGTTCGGGTTATACGCTTGTGTACTAATTAATCTAATGGTTTTAGTGTTGAGGAAGGATATATTTACAGGAAGTGTACCCGCATTTGCGTTAAGGTAGAGTGGAAAACCATTTAAGGGAAAAAAACTCAGTACACCCAACCGAGATTCGAACCTCGATCTCCCCGTCAACGGCATTCTAGTCTACTACAAGAGTAGCGCCTTAGACTATGCGGCCACCGAAGCAGGTAATAAATTATTAGTAAACAAAACAAATGTAGATATATATATTCCACCGCGTCTTATACTACCTGTCCGGCTTATTACTTAAATTGGGTGTGGATGTGGAAGCTATGATTTAGAGGAAATGTACCCAGATTTGTTGAGGTGGAAGAGTAGGAAATCATTCATGAAAAAAAATCACCCTCATTTACACCAAACTGGATTCGAATCTTGATCTCACCGTCACTGGCGGTCCAGTATATAGCGAGTGTGACGTCCTAAACCATTCTACCACCGTAACGTACTAAATTATCACATGTCTGAAGAGGTTGGGTTTTTTTTTCCATAGTAATCAACGATAAAATCCCTTTTGATTGCATTTCCAACATAATAATAATAGTAATAATAATCATCTATCTGGGCAGTTGCGTCCATATGTCAATGAAAGCTTAAGATTTTAGAAAATGTTGACTGGAGGTTTCTAAAACTTATATCATTGTCCTTCATATAAAACAATATTTCTGTTTATTTATTTTTTTATATTTGTCGTATTTGTCGTGTACTTCCTGAAACGACCGAGCATATCAGTAAACGGCTTGTAATTTAACTTAAATCTATAACTGACAACCCCCTCCCCTCTTCCCCCCGGCTGTTAATTTATCACTGCCTGAAGGCGAAACCCATATTTCACCACTGGTAAATTTTCCGGCGACGGGACCCTTGGTTCAGTAAACCTTTCTTTTGGATGCATATCAATTTTAAATTGGCTCAGTAGAACTGTGGGGACCTGTTTTCTTAAATTAGGGATTCGCTATTGAAAATTTGTGTGTTTTTTTTCTATGATGGAGGAACGGAATAACTTTAAGGTGGCCGCCTCGGTCAGCGAGAAAATATCAATCGTTGTCGGGCTTAAAATACGATTGTCTTTGTTGCATTTTGGAACTACTTCTCTATTCTAACCTTTCGGCCTTCGTCTACAACCATCTTTTACCATATCAATCTATAATAATAAAAGTGTTTGTGTGTGTTTGTTTGTTTGTGTGCGATGCCCAGCCAAATCTACGGCACGCATAGATTTGAAATTTTTAACATAGTTGGACGGAAGGGGGTCCGATTGCAGCTCGAAGCCGGATTTTAAAATTTTTAATTAGGTATTTAATTAGGCTATTTTTAACAAATTTTTGAATAAAATGTTTTTAATCTGGTTTAGAATTACGTTTCAGAGATAACGTTTCAAAAATGAAATCGGGCACAATGGGGGAGGAGGGGGGTCACGGGCAACGCCGTGCGAGGTTGCTAGTAGTCAAAGGGGGGAACTAAACTACAAAACTTCTTATCTCGAGGTAAAGAGGAAAGAAAGCTCGCTGATATGCTGGATATCATCGCTGAAGAAATTGCATCGTTACCTTTGGGAAACAGCGTTGTTATTCTCTTGTTTTCGTATGGTCAATCTCCCCTCAAATATAAGACAAGTTTCGCAACGTTGGTTAGTCAATGTTGCCAGTAGCTCCTTCTTACCCCAGCACACAACCTTCAGACATAACTGAGAGTGAGGAGATTTGACAACGCTGGTTAGTCAATGTTGCCAGTAGCTCCTTCTTACCCCAACACACCACCTTCAGACATAACTTAAGAGAGGAGATTTGGCAACATTTAACTTAGAAGAGCAAAGATAAAGCTTTTCTACTTAAGACCTCAGCAATGATATTGGGTGCAGTTCTCAACTATCTTAATATTTTCTGTTGTGAGCTTATAAAAAAATTAATGTTTTTGTTTAAATAAAGGTTAAATCTATAGACCTTTTTCATCAATACTACCCGCCTCGGTGGCGTAGTTAGCTAACGCGCTAGTCGTGTTGAGCTCGACTACCGAGAACGGGGAGATCGAAGTTCGAATCTCGGTCGGGTGAACTGGGGATGGGTTTTTCCTACATGGTTTTCCACTCTCCCTCCACGCAAATGCGGGTCTACTTCCTCTCTATTCAACCTTCCCCATTCCTAACCCATTAGCGTAAATAGTACCTAAGCGTATAACCCGAACGGGTAGTAAGACGTGATGCTAAATTAAATAAATAAAATTCATCAATACTGGTCTCGTAGCTTCGCAAATATTTTGAAAAAGTTGTTGTAAGTAAGCTAATGATGTCAGAGTTTCGCACATTTTTATTTTATTTTAATGAAACTCAAAATTATAGGACTATTAAGGTTAAAGAGCTCTGTTAAAATCTTTAGAATGTATTTTGGCGTGAACCATATTTTGAAACAACGCATCGTGAAATTAAATATAGCGTTAAGAACTGAAATTCGGCGCGACAATTTCTCGCTTACCGTGGCGGCCCCTGTGCTGACAACTTTCCCGGCCCTAGTGCGCTGACCCCAATCTTGCACTGATAGTTTCTACTAATGCAGTAGATGTGTAGATCCCAGGTGCTAGGTACACATCCTGTGGGATGACGAAACCCCGGCGGGTGTCCTTTGATTAAAATCTTTGGTATTTGTTTTCAAAAGGTTATTAACATTATCGGATGTATTAGACGTGTTTTGGATCAACAATCAACATGGAAAATTTCCTGATTTTTCTGATGGTGGTGTCCAAGGTTGCGGTCGCATACGTACGTCACTGTCGCTATAAAGATAAGAGAGTTCCTGGTTTGATTCCCATGTTTTGTAGTATTTTGTTATTGTTGATTCGCTTTTGATAGGGATATAAAATTAATTTAAAACCTTCTGATATTACTTAAAACTCATACAAGCGCTAAAAAGTATTAAACAAGCTCAATTTCTGGGAGAGAATTAAGCAACCTTTCTTAAGGTGAGATGGAAGGGACCGGAGAAAAGGACAGTGTTTTTGCAGTTTTTATGGCAAAATATTTTTTGGACAAAATAAATAAGATATTGCTCCAGTACAAACATAGAACAACAGTTGTTGAATATCTTTCAAGGGTGTTCTGGAATTTAATGACGACTTTTTCTCTTCATTTAAAAAGTTTGTCGTCTAATACTGCTATGCTCTTGACAGATATTCAACAACTGTTGATATCAACAAGTGGAGAAAATTAAATTCAATGTTTGTAGGTACTGGAGAAATATTTTATTTATTTTGGCCAAAAAAGTTTTACCATAAAAACTACAAATACGCTGTCTTTTTCTCACGCTTTCTTCTATCCCACCTTAATGATGGTTCATGGTCACTGATAGGTGACTCGTGTGTGTGTGGTTATGTATATATGTATGTATATATGTATGTGTATATATGTATGTATCATGATTCCTCATGAAAGTCCTATTTAAATCAGTGGTTAAAAAAAACTTTTAATTCGAATTTCAGAAGGAAATATTTGGATAATTCAAAACCATCTGTTAATTTTTTCAAGTTTGTACTCATTTAAAACCTAACTTAACGATCTTTATATTGAGTCACCCAATATGGCATTGACGCAGAGAAGATACACTTAATCCGAACCAGACGTAAATTACAACATTTTTAACGCAATCAGTGAACTTATGTTGCCGCGCCTCCCTACCAGCGACTGAGTCCTGACTCCCGAGGCCTACCACGTCTTCCTTTCTATAGCCCAGTGGCTGGTGGAAGATAGTGGAAGGTCCCAGGGGGACAGCCATGGGCAGAGAGGCGACGGCGGCCCAAGCCTTTATTTACATATAAAGTATACAGTAGTTCTATGAGGTCTATGGAGATCTCTGTCATCCTGAACGTCGCAGGATCCTTGGCCTCCTCCTGTAATATCCTGTCCGTCTCCTCCCTGGAGGGGTGGTCTGCTGGGTTTAGCTCGGTCGGGACATAGTAGATATCGGCCCAGCTGTCCCTCCCTGAGCTTGTTGGCTACGTAGAGATAGATGCAGGTGTCGTAGAACACCAGTCCGCGGCCCTTCAACGCCGCACTGAAGACGGTGATGTTGTCTCGTTCTCCTGTAGTCTGATGTTCCCACAGCAGAGTTAGTAGGGCTGCTATCACCTCTGCTTTATTCATCTCCGTCGGATGCTCAAACTGTTGGACTGTGCAGGGAGTTGCGGTGTGGTGCGAAGCCGGCCATAGCCCAAGCGGTTGCACCACTGTGGTAGAGATAGGTGCTTGAGGGCGTAGTTCTACAGTCGCCTGTACAACCGTGGTAGAGATTGGAGCTTGAGGGCGTAGTTCGACAGTCGCCTGTACAACCGTGGTAGAGATTGGAGCTTGAGGGCGTAGTTCTACAGTCACCTGTACAACCGTGGTAGAGATTGGAGCTTGAGAGCGTAGTTCTACAGTCGCCTGTACAACCGTGGTAGAGATTGGAGCTTGAGGGCGTAGTTCTACAGTCACCTGTACAACCGTGGTAGAGATTGGAGCTTGAGGGCGTAGTTCTACAGTCGCCTGTACAACCGTGGTAGAGATTGGAGCTTGAGGGCGTAGTTCGACAGTCGCCTGTACAACCGTGGTAGAGATTGGAGCTTGAGGGCGTAGTTCTACAGTCACCTGTACAACCGTGGTAGAGATTGGAGCTTGAGGGCGTAGTTCTACAGTCGCCTGTACAACCGTGGTAGAGATTGGAGCTTGAGGGCGTAGTTCGACAGTCGCCTGTACAACCGTGGTAGAGATTGGAGCTTGAGGGCGTAGTTCGACAGTCGCCTGTACAACCGTGGTAGAGATTGGAGCTTGAGGGCGTAGTTCGACAGTCGCCTGTACAACCGTGGTTGAGATAGGAGCTTGGGGGCGTAGTTCTACAGTCGCCTGTACAACCGTGGTAGAGATAGGAGCTTGGGGGCGTAGTTCTACAGTTGCCTGTACAACCGTGGTAGATATTGGAGCTTGAAGGCGTAGTTCCACAGTCGCCTGTACAACCGTGGTAGAGATTGGAGCTTGAAGGCGTAGTTCTACAGTCGCCTGTACAACCGTGGTAGAGATAGGAGCTTGAGGGCGTAGTTCTACAGTCGCCTGTACAACCGTGGTAGAGATAGGAGTTTGGGGGCGTAGTTCTACAGTCGCCTGTACAACCGTGGTAGAGATTGGAGCTTGAAGGCGTAGTTCTACAGTCGCCTGTACAACCATGGTAGAGCTAGGAGCTTGAGGGCGTAGTTCTACAGTCACCTGTACAACCGTGGTAGAGATAGGAGCTTGAGGGCGTAGTTCTACAGTCGCCTGTACAACCGTGGTAGAGATTGGAGCTTTAAGGCGTAGTTCTACAGTCGCCTGTACAACCGTGGTAGAGATTGAAGCTTGAGGGCGTAGTTCTACAGTCACCTGTACAACCGTGGTAGAGATTGGAGCTTGAAGGCGTAGTTCTACAGTCGCCTGTACAACCGTGGTAGAGATTGAAGCTTGAGGGCGTAGTTCTACAGTCGCCTGTACAACCGTGGTAGAGATTGGAGCTTGAAGGCGTAGTTCTACAGTCGCCTGTACAACCGTGCTGTCGCGTACTGTGGCCATCGGAGGTTGAACCCGATCCATGAGAAGTAGCCCGCAATCCGTTGGGTGCCTTTGATGTCGGTGTTCTTGACGTGCCTTAGTAAGGTCACCGCTCTGGTGTGGGCCTCTTCTGTTAGTTGTAGAGTTGAAGACCTGGTGTCAACTGTGAACCCAAGGTAGGTGACTCGATGACTTCTCCTTCATCTTCATCAGCTCCGGTGTGTGTTCCAGGTCCTCTTTCTCGTTGCTGTAGTACAGGAAATCGTCCAAGTACGTGAGTCCGGCTATTGTCGAGCAAACTTCTTTGATGGCACCCGCCTTGGTGGCGTAGTTGGCTAACGCGCTAGTCGTGTTGAGCTCGACTGCCGAGGACGGGGAGACCCAGGTTCGAATCTAGGTCGGGTGAACTGGGAGGGGTTTTTCCTAAATGGTTTTCCACTCTCCCTCCACGCAAATGCGGGTTCACTTCCTCTAAATTCAACCTTCTCAATTCCTAATCCATTAGCGTAAATAGTACTTAAGCGTATAACCCGAATGGGTAGTAAGACGCGGTGCTAAATAATAATAATAATAAACTTCTTTGATAGCTGAGATGGTTTCCTGGGCAATCTTCTGGAGGAACGATGGGGCTAATGCGTGTCGGCGTCCCTCTGTAATACACGCCGGTGAAGTGGCGTAGATCTTTTGACACGGGTATTTGAAAAAACTCGGATTTAAGTCCCACTTTCCAGAGCCAAGCATCTTGAGGGCGATCCCTGCTGACTCGAGGCTGAATCTTGGGGGTTTCGATGTGTTCCGTACATGGACTGAAATCTTGTAGCGGTGAATTGGCTTTTGGTATGAGGAAAAGTCCGAAGGCTTCCGTTACTGAGGGGTTAACTGCCACTAGACCGGAGTCGAGCCAGTCCTTGATGACTTCGTCCGGCTGACATTACCCTCGAAGGCAATTTTTTTTCTGTTCTCTAGTAAATTTATCTCTAAAGTGAACTTTAAAAAATAAAAAATCCATGCTTGATAGCGATGTTGTCGCTTGGGACTGCACCTAGCGATCCTCGTGTTGAATAACTAAAGCTCTCCTAAAAAAAAAGGGTGCCATTTTAACCTGGAGGCTGTGTATCGAGTGTATTTTTTGTTATCTGTGGCCTGGACTCAAAGAATGTTCCGGCCAAATTTCGGTAAAATTGCAGACAATATATTTAAATATTTAAATCTCGCGCTGAGATATAAACTGACGCACGTGAATCCAGGGTGATCAGTCCTTATACCACAACCTGGTCAGGATCCGAACTAAGGACGCTGGGACGGATACTAAATCGACTTTCACGTGTTCATACGTCAAGTCATGTAATATGCAGCTGTCACTTTTGACAGGTATTATTAATACCTATAAAATAACAATAATAAAATATTAAAATATCATCAATATTTACCGCAAATAATGTTTTGTTTTACCTTGTCTTACTACCCGTTCGGGCCATATACGCTTATGTACTAATTACGCTAGTGGTTTTAGGGATGAGTAAGGTTATATGTATAGGAAATGCATACGCATTTGCGTGAAGGGAACGTGGAAAACTATTTTAGAACAAAACCACCCTCATTACACCCGACCGAGATTCAAACCCCGTCACCGGCTAGTCAAATCTATTGCGAGTGTGGTACCTTAGACCATGCGACCACCGAAATGGGTGTGAATAAAGTTGTTGGTTTTTTCCCCTAAAAGTTTGTTTCTATGCAAATTAGACTTATGTTATAATATAAGTACACAAATAGTAATATTAGCGACACCCGGTATCACACAAAGATCCTCTTTGATTAGATACCGGCCCCTTGCACCTCTTAGCCACGTAGTGGGGGGGGGGGGGGCGGACAGAAGACATTAATGAGTGTTCAGGTGACTCACGGTTCTATTAACTAATGACTGTGTACTTTTATGACTGACCCATAAGGACGGCGCGGTCGATGATTGTGCTATTATGTAGCGCTTCACGACGTAAATCAACACCCGATATTATTTCTATAAACGAATATCGGACGTGCACAGGTTCTGGAGATATAGGCGCATGCGCAGCTCTTGCCTCTATCTAAGAAGGGGGGAGGGGGGGGGGAGAAGAGCTGCGCGCGCAACATAACAGCTGAGCTGATAAAACTTTCGTTCAAGACAGTCGCGCGTGTGGCGTGGAGTTACCAGCATCATAGAGTTTTCTAGTCCATCGTGCTACGTGTTTTACTTTGAGAGTTTTTTTTTTAATTGTGTCGAATGTGTTAAAACTTTTTTTTATATAATATTTAATTCTGTCTGTGCACGAATTAATGAGTAGTTCGTGTTGTTTGGCCCCCCTCCCTCCCGCATGGAAGCGTTAACCATGCGTCTGTGCGTCAGGGCAGCTGAACAATACGACCGTCTGTTGGAGTTTAACAAGAAGGTGAGCCACACATGCTATTACAGTTTAGGGGATTGTCAACGTGGTGAAATATCAACAGAACCTATAACATTACACGAGTTTATTTTTTAATGGAATGAACTCAAAAACTATTATCTATGGCCTTAAACGTATTCACAAAGGCTTGTAAGCATAATATAAAAAGTTGGAGCGTAGTATGGATCCTTTTAAATCGAACGATGTAATTTAATAGGGGGAGAGGTCAATGTATTTGTATTGTCCTCCTCCCCTGTTTGTTCTCCTGCTGCCTGACAACTCCACCTAGGAACGTTTCTACTTGGTTATTTGGCGTTTAGGAATTTATGATATGATGGGACTACTTTTGTGGGGAATAGTACGCAAAGAGGACGGGATTCTTTAATTTTTTCTATGTTATTTTATGGTAAATTTTATATTATTTAACCTCTTTTCATTCAAAAACAAAAGCAAATTTCAAATGATAAAATTAATATTATAATATAACTACATTTGGTTGGAAAAAAAACTAAATTAAAAAGTAGTGGTAATCCAAAAATATCTTGCACTAAAATACCTTGTAATTTTTTTTAACTTTCTACAATATTTAGTTTACAATATTAAGTTTATGATTTAAATTTTCTTTTGTTTATGTGTGTGTAAGGTGATTAAAAAGAATCCCTTCCTCTTTGCGTAATATTCCCATAGATTATCTTTAATCTAACCATGAAGTATGCACATTATAATTTTTTTTTAACTTGCATATCATTTCAACTTCAACTCGTAACAAAATACCATAGTAAAAAAATAATACAAATAAACATATCTGGTTCTAAAGTTGCTTCATATAGCCTGCTTCACTGGCCTATAGTCTAAGGCGCTACTATAGTAGAAGACTAGACTGCAGTTGACGAGGAAATCGAAGTTCGAATCTCGTTCAGGTGTACTGAGGGTGGTTTTCCACTCTCCCTCTACGAAAATGCTGTTACGCTTCCGCAAAATATAACCTTCCTAATCCTTAAACCCATTAGCGTAATTAGTACCCGAACGGGTAGTAAGACGGGTGCTAAAAAAATTATATCTTCCTAATTTTACTGTTTATTTAAAAAAATCCCGCGTTTTACGACCCGTTCTGGTTATACGCTTATGTACTAATTTCACTAAAATTTTTTAGGGATGCGAAAGGTCATATTTGGAGGAATTGTATCCGCATTTTCGTATAAGCCTATTTGTAAAACCATTTTGGAAAAACGAAACCTAAAAACAACCGAGATTCGAACCTCGGATCTCCCCGTCATCGGCGGTCAAGTTGACTGCGAGGGTAGTGCCTTAGACTTTTCGACCACACGAAGTGGGTCTTATTTTTACTGTTTCATGTCGGCACCGTTCTCTAGAGTCGTTTTAAATGTTAAAAACTACAAACATAAAAACGTCTAGTACCTTTAGCGCCCGCGCACCCCTACTTGACAATCGTAGAAACTCCACTTCATTGATAGCTTTCGCTTCTGTTAGCAACGCTGTGAACTAACCTAGTTGTAAAATTACAAAGAAACTCTCGATTATTATTTTAAGGTGGGTTGGAACGGGATGCGAGAGAGAGCCTGTGTTTTTGTCCATATTTTTTAATCAAAATAATATCTCCAATTACAAACAAATAATTTAATTTTCATCACGTAGTGACCTCATAATTTCCTGAATATCTTGTTAAGGTGTCCTGGAATTTAATGACAACTTTTTCTCTTAATTTAAAAGTTTCTCATCTAATTCCGCTATGCTCACAACAGATATTCAACAACTGTTGATATCAACACGTGAAGAAAATTAAACTCTGTCCTACTGGAGAAATATTTATTTATTTTGGCAAATAAAAAAAAGTATTATATTAAAACTGCAAAAACACTGACATTTTCTCGCGATCACTTACCAGGGTGTCCAGCGACCTGGAAAACAGGGAAAAGTCAGGGAATTTGCTTGGTCAGGGAAAATTCAGGGAAAAGTCAGGGAATTTGATAAAATTTCTGGAATTTTAGCATAGTCACTAAGAAAGAGGCCTACGCTACTTTAATTTACAATAATCAACTGTCAAAAAAACATTTTTCTTCACTGCGAATTTATTTTGGTACAGTTAGCCATCTTTAATATAATAATCTCAATTCTCAAATCTCAATTCTCTCTTTTAATGTCTCAATATGATCTAACTCAAATCTAACTTAGAACGCACGACCCATTGCCTTAGGCTGACATCCTTTAACACCTTCATAGGATGTACAATTTCAAAATTTGTATGTGTCTAAAAATATTATTACATTAAGTTGAGATCTTAATACAATAATCTTTATACCCGCCTCTGTGGCGTAGTTGGCTAACGCGCCAGTCGTGTTGAGCTCGACCGCCGAGGACGGGGAGATCGAGGTTCGAATCTCGGTCGGGTGAACTGGGGGTGGTTTTTCCTAAATGGTTTTCCACTCTCCCTCCACGCAAATGCGGGTTCACTTCCTCTAAATTCAACCTTCCCAATTCCTAATCCATTAGCGTAATTAGTACTTAAGCGTATAACCCGAACGGGTAGTAAGACGCGGTGCTAAATAAAAAAAAATAAAAAATAATCTTTATAATATAGTGACTGGAAAAGTTGGAAATTGGCTCTGGAAAACCTGGAAAAGTCAGGGAATTTTAAAATTTATTTTGGCTGTAGACCCTGCTTACACTCCCACCTTAATCTCTTCAGTCGATTAAACCGCAAATTTAATTGCTTACGGTAGACGAGGTGAGAGGTAAATGAAATGAAATGCTATAAACTACTCAAGGGGCAGACGTTCAACCTTCGTGTCGACAATTTTAAAAAGCTGAGGAAATATCACGAACCTAGGTACTCCTAGGCCAGGGGTCGCAATCATTTTTAAGGACGCGTTTCCCAATATACACGTCTTGATAGTGTTCGGATAAATCATTTCGCCTGTCCGTAGGAATTTCGGGTAGCAAAATGGACTAATGGAGTCTTTGAACATAGTTATTAATTATTGCTTTATTATTTGTATTATTATTACTATTACTATAAGCTACATTGTAAATGTTTGGTAAACAAACAATTTTGTACATATCTATCTATATCACTATACTATAAAGCCACATGGCTGACTCACTCACTGACATTAATGTTTACCCACTTCCAGATGAGCTAGAATCTTGAAATTTGGCAAACTTATAGCTTCTAGCCTGTAACAGACGGGAAAATTCCAAAAAGTTAAAAATTTCAATTTTTAACCCCCGAAAAAAAATTCAAAATGCCGGAGCAACTTTAAAGTCGGTGCGGACCTTTCTTTGGAGGTCTCTTGTGGCTAAACGGTAAGACCTATTTAAAAAAACGGATTGCACTAGAGCTAGGTTTTTTGATTTTAGATAAATTTTGCACATTTTCCACACATTTTTTAATGTTCTGACATACTTATGGGATAGCTAGAATCATAAAACTGTAAAAATAAATCAACGTTCAAAACAACGCTGGAATTACATTAGTTTACATTCACTGGGAGGTTTGGGGGTGGAGCCCACAACGAGCAAAGTGAGAATATATACTCTCAGTAGACCCGATCCGGACTTGAACTCCGATCTCCATGTCATCGACAGCGCCCGGTGCATCCCGCGAAAGTTTCAGCAGGTTTATTCGCGGGAGTTTGGTGGAAGATTAAAAACAAGCGTTAAAATAAATCTTTTTTTTAAATCCATGATCAACATTACAGTCAACTCTGGTTATAATGAACTTCTACGGACTCTGATATTTGGTTCACTATATCCAAAGTTGACTAAAACCGATTTAAAAAAATAATCTGAAATTAGTGGGTTAGTGACAAACAAAATAAAGAGTTCAAATACTTTGAAATCTATTAATTGATCTTAAAAAAAAATCTGTTATATGCTGCTGTTTATTGTGAACTGTTTTAATTAATATTTTTTTCCCAGATCCTTCTCTAGAATCTGTCCTTTTTCCGCATTTGATTCCACATTATCCGTGCACTCAAAAAACCAAACCTAGTTGAAAAATCTAATTTTGTTAGTTTCATACACACTCTTGATGAAAGGAATTAGTGAGAACAATAACTAAATGGCCACAGACTGTCCTTCATTGTCCTGTAACTCCTGTCTTATTAATACATCTCAGAAGACTGTCTTCCTTTACTTGCCGCAGACAAAGGTATTAAAACTTAAGCCAGGTCAATTAGTGCAGTAACTGTTCAACCTCAACCCTTCCCCCCTCCCCCTCCACATTCTGTACTTTCAGTCATGCTTTGTGCAACCAAAACAAGAACTCAGGCACAGAATCGATGTCTTCAAGTTTAAAAAACCAAAAAGTTATGTTTTTAAAGAATTATTATGTTAGAATGACATTTCTGATTGAAATTTCAATTTTTCTGTTCACTAAAACCGAAGTTGAAGGTTTATTATAAACGAATTTTTGAACACACACTGAATGTTCACTACAACTGGGTTCACTAAAACCAGAGTTGACTGTATTTAAAAAATAAAATAATTATTAGAATTTTAGCTATTTTAAATATAATCATGATACTTGTTATTTTAAAGGTAAAAATATTTCCTTAAAAAAATTGATGGTATCCCTTACAATTTATTTATTTATTTATTTATTTATTTATTTAGCACCGCGTCTTACTACCCGTTCGGGCTATACGCTAACGTACTAGTTACACTAATGGGTTAGGAATTGGGAAGGTTGAATATAGATAAAGTGAACCAGCATTTGCGTGGAGGGAGAGTGGAAAAACATTTAAGGAAAACCTCCCATCAGTTCACCCGACCTAGGTTCGAATCTCGATCTCCTCGGCAATCTAGCCCAACACGAAACTAGTGCGTTAGCTAACCACGCCACTGAGGCGGGTGGCTCATAACTATTTTAGCACCTTGTTTAGTGTGCTGTGGGTTTAAAATCGCTGACTTGGACTGTTCGGCCACTGAAGCGTGTTAAAAAAAATTGTTACCATATGAATTAGGAAGTTTTTAGAAATTAATGCTATTTTATTATAAGTATTTCACAAGAAGCAAATTAATTGATTTGACAATAATTAGTGGCCAATATTTTTTTTAAATTTATTTGCAGTATTTGACATGCACTTCCTCAACTGACTGATTATATCAGCAACGATTATAAACTAACTTAATTTAAAACCAGACATAACAGCCGTTAAGAGTGTGCATCACAGTAGACCCAACTCAGATCCCGGCTCGCGCGAGTTTTGGGAGTAAAAGGGAAAGGAAAATACAAGAAATGTGTGCAGTACATTCGTATTTGAATGATTACTCGACATTTTCCGCGGTGACGATGGGGGACAAAGCGACAAAGTTTCTTGTTAATAACTACAGTATGTCCCTGTTATGACAGAATGAAGATTTGTGGACAGTGATTATCAATTGGGTGACCTGGGTCTAGGTAAAGGTTGATCTGTGCTAAGGTCGGGTTCAATCTTGTCCGGCACGTTTATCTGATTGCCAAACTTCTTCACCTCTGACAAAGTGTAATTAATCACAATTGTGAATGTGAGGAATGCACTCCACCGTGTTGGGATCCACGTTAAAACTGTAAGGCCTCATTTCTTGTTAATATACAGCTGTTATAGTCTGTTGTGTGAATTTACAAATGTCATAGCTTTGTGTGTGAATTTACAATGTCAATAGCCTTTGTGTGTGAATTTACAAATGTCAATAGGCCTTTGTGTGTGAATTTACAAATGTCACCCCGGTGAGGTTTTGACGTACGAAGACAAATAAATATGCCTCTCTGTACTGCTTTGCTTCTGAAGTTTTAAATTTTAAATTTAACATTAAACGTGACGTACTTGTTAAGATAAAATACATTTTTTTTTCTTCAAACCCACCAAAGAATTATTCTTTTATGTGTTTTAACTGTCATAAAGCGATAAAAACTGATTTTTTTAAAAAAAGTGGGTTACCGATACTTTTTACTTATTGCGAATCAACCAACCTAAAATGTTTATATTGCAATCCAGGAAATTGTAGATTATTTTTTTATTGCCTATAGATATAGTTAATTCAACTGTGTTCGTTAGGAATGTGATAAGATAATTCATTCATTAAGATCTTGTGTAGACAAACTTATTTAATCGATAGATTAAAATATATTTAAACTCTCTAATTTTTACTACCAGTAAAACACTGCTAGTCGCTTGTTTGTTTTAGGGGTGTGCAAAAGTCACTTTTTAAATGCGTAGAACCAAACATTCGAAGCGAAATCAAGAAATTTGCTACCATCCCATAAAATTACTTTAAACTTTTAAATTATATAGGTGCATTTGAGTAGAGAAAATGGTTTGGATAAATAAAATAAAAAGCAACATTACATTCATTTTAATATGATGTATCTGAATTTATCCCTGCTCACGCTATAGATACCGCCAGAGGCGGATTCAGATCATTTTCATAGGGGGGTCATAATTATAAATAACATAGTTACTTACAATGTTATATTTATGTTTAAAGCCATTTAATAGTTTCTCATCCATATTTGATCTTACGTATGTTTTAAACCATGGTCATCCTCTCAAATTTTGTTTTAAATCAATAGTTTTTATAAAACTATTTGGAGTTACCCTCCTTCAACAATTTTTTGAAAAATAGTTCACTCTATAAGCTTTGAGTAGTCTTCGCCTTGATTTTTTTAATTAGATTTTTTTATAAACCATTTAAAGTGTTCCTCACCTAGAAATTTTTGAAATTTGTATGTCCCTTGAAGCTATTTAGGCCTTAGTCTTAATTTTTTACGATATTTAGATACCTTTATAAGATAACCTTTGAAGTGATCTTCCACCGACAAATTTGAAAATTGAATTATTTCAGATACTAGGCTATTTGGGGTGGTCCTCGCCTGAAAATTCTTCAAAATGACATGCATCTAGAAGCTATTTGGAGTTTCCTCCCCTTGACATTTTTGAAATTTGGATGACCTTGGAAGCTATTTAGAGCTTTCCTCCTCTGACTTACCAGAGTTTAATTTTCTTCACGCGGTGATATCAACAGTTGTTGAATATCTGTCATGAGCATAGCGGCATTAGATAGAAACTTTTTAAATGAAGAGAAAAAGTTGTCATTAAATTCCAGGACACCCTTGACAGATATTCAACAACTGTTGATATCACTATGGGAATAAAATCAAAACTGCAAAAATATGGCCAAAACTCGCATTCTCTTCCCCCTACCTTAAATCTCTCCCCTAAACTACCATTTGAAAATAACTCAAAACAGTTTCCGAATTGTAGGGGTCGGGAAATGTTTTTAAAATGTGAGAATTTTGAAATTATTTAAAAATAAAAATTAGGGAAGTTAAAGAAAAAACGTAATAATTTATTTAATCCCCTTCGTGTCCATTAAAGCTAGTTGGTTCTCGGAAGGTAGTCTATCTAAAATTGAGAAGCACTGTTCTTGAGGCATTTTATGTTTTCTTGGGGAAGTTGGGAAGGTTGTGCCCCCTGAAAGTTTGTTCCGTGCGCGCCACTGTTCGGCGACATATGGAGCCACATAGTGTGGCTTGTGTTTGTGTGTAAAACGGAGTTGTATACCGCATGTGTCTTCGATTCTATGAAACATCACACCCGGAGCGTTTTAACGGCGGGAGTTGATGCGTGTGTTCCGGATGTATACCCCGTCTTCGGTTGGAAGGGCGGTAGCAGAATAATAATAATACTAGCACCGCGTCTTACTACCCGTTCGGGCTGTACGCTTATGGGTTAGGAATTGGGAAGGGTGGATATAGAGTAAGTGAACCCGCATTTGCGTGGAGGGAGAGTGGGGAAACCATTTCACCCAGAGCTAGGTTCGAACCTCGGATCTCACCGTCCTCGGTGGTCTAGTTCAACACGAAACTAGCGCGTTAGCTAACTATGACACCGAGACGAGTAGCTAGCATAAGCTACCAGATCTACTCTCATGTTTGTTTTAAAATTATTTCTTTCTTTTAAACGTTTTTACATTATTAAAATACGAACATATGTAAAATAACCGTTTCGATGGTTCTTTTTTTTCGTGTAAACAGCCTTTGTTGTTCACTCAAAAATGCTTAGCAAACGAGATCTTCTAAAAGGCTGCTTTCTCTTCCTAACTAAAGATGGTGAGCCAAAGAAACGATGGCTTCGGATGACGTCATACAGTGTTTGGCTTGTGTCTTTGCGCATCTGTTACGAAATAAGAACGTTTTGTTTTGAAACTAACATTGTGTGTGGGCCTTTCTTTAAGTTAAAAAAAAAAATTGGCCAATTAAAACACGATACAAATGTGAGTATAACACTTTATTATTTCAAGCACTATAATCAATTTTATTGCCACAACCGCAAAACAAAAAGCATAGTAGTTTTATTAATATTCATTATTCTTTCATTAAGTTACGAAAAGGCAGATTTTTTTTATAATTTTTTAGCAACGCGTCTTCCTACCTGTTCGGGTTTTATACGCTTATATACTAATGGTTTTTCGGATTAGGAAGTGTACCCGCATTTGCGTGGAGGGAGAGTGGGGAAAACCACCTTCAGTACACCCGACGGAGATTCGAACCTCGATCTCCCCGCCATTGGTAGTCTAGTTCTACAACAAGAGTATAAAAGGTCGATTGATATTATAGTGTTACTAAGCAAATAATTATTTTCTCACACGCTTCAGTGGTGGAATGGTCTAAGGCGTCACTCTGGTATCAGGCTGGCCTGGGGTTCTAATGCCGGTCGGATCAACTGAGGGTGTTTTTTTCTTGAATGATTTCCAACTCTCCTTCCATTCAAATGCGGGTAGATTACCTCTAAGATACTTTCTACTGCATCCCTACCCCATTAGATTAATTATTTTATTTGTGTATAACCTGAACAGGTAGGTAAGACGCGGTGAGAAACAAAACAAAAAAATTCTCCTAGGATGACATTAGTTACTTTTTCAAGCAATGTTTGCAATAAAAATCTTCGGTCAGTTATCACCACCACTCCTACGGTGGACGGACTTTACCTCCCTCTCCTTTTGGATGTGTAGTGGCTGTCGGCCGTCTGCCAAACCGCCCCCCCCCCCCCCCCCCACCTTCCATAGCATGTAGGACTGTGACCTACTTGACCGAAAAGATGCCTGCTCGCTTCCACATATCTCCCCGCGTGTGTGTGTGTGTGTCTCGTGGAACGGGTCTGTTCATTTATTTACACAGTTTTTTTAAAAAAAAACACGTGGTGTGGTTTGAATACATATTATTTATATTTATTAAGGTGTGGCGAAGGCAATATTATAAATGCGAAGCAAAGTCGAAGGCAAGGTTATGTTTTTATGTCATTAGGTACTCGGAAAGTTCATTGCCTCATTTACAAGAGTGCGCCACTCATCCCTATCTTCAGCTAGTACTATCCATTCCACCTTATACACCCTATCCATATCTTGAGCTAGCTCTATCCAGTACACCTCATTACAACCTATCCTTCTTGAGCTAGTTCTACCATCCCTTACAACCATCAATTACACCCTATCTCAACTATCCTTTAGCTAGCTCTATCCAGTACAACCCTCGTTACAACCTAACACCCTATCTTAGCTAGCTCTATCCAGTCACCTCGTTACACCTATCCCTATCTTGAGCCATTTCTCTCCAGTCCCCCTCACTACACCCTATCCCTATCTTCAGCTAGTTCACCATCACCAGTTACACCTATCCTACTGACCATATTCAGTCCCCTCACTACCCTATCCCATCTTCACCTAGTCTATCAGTCCACCTCATTACATCCTACCCTATCTTCAGCTAGTTCTATCCAGTACACTCTTACAACCTTTCCTATCTCAGAGAATAATCCACCACAAATCCCTATCCAAGACTTTTTATTATTACCTTCGCTGTTCTAGCCCTGAAGCTCCACCAGTACTTATAAAAAACTGTTACGTGACCTTTAAAAGATATGTTGTAAGAAATGGGAGTGTTCCCGGTGTTTACTGTCTGTCAGGGCCTGATAAGATACTTCCTGTGGTAGTAACCCTGGGGGGATATAGACGGGAAGGAGCTAAGAAGCTGTGGTCGTGGGAGAAAGTTACGATGCGAGTCTAACGCCTTGGACCGCAATGGTGGTCACAGGGTCTTGCAATTGACTTGGACAAAGCCAGTTCTCAGCCGAGTGCGCTTGGAGAGGTGATCTACCATTGTGAATTTTCAAAACGCGATTGATTTATCATAGTGATTTTCCACATGCGATTGATTTTTTTTCACATGCGATTGATTTCTTATTGTGATTGCGATTGATTTTCTACGTGTGGTTTTCCACATGCGATTTGTCATTAGTATTTTCCACACACGATTGATTTATCTTGTGATCCTCCACATATGATCTATCATAGGATTTTCCACATGCAATTGATTTATTATTGTCATTTTCCGCATGCAATTGATTATTATTGTGATTTTCCACATGCAATTGATTTATTATTGTGATTTTCCACATGCAATTGATTTATCATTGAGATTTTCCACGTGCAATTGATTTATTATTGTAATTTTTCCACATGCAATTGATTTTATCATTGAGATTTCCAATTGCGATTGATTTATCATGTGATTTTCCACATGAGATTGATTTTCATTGTGATTTTTTTACATACGATTGACTTTCTACGTTTGGTTTTCCACCTGTGATTTATCGTTGTGATTTTTCACATGCGATTGATTTATCATTGTGATTTGTCATTGTAATTTTTCGCATCAAGATTACTTTATTACTATAGTTTTCACGATATAACTAACTTATTTCGGTTTTTAATAAGGACAAAAATACCCGAGAAACAAAAAGATAAGTGGTATAGGGGCGTAGAATGGATCTTTGTGAATCTGTCATTTAATAGGGTGGTCACAACACATTGTATTGTCATTTGTATTTTCCTCCTCCCCTGTTTGTTCTACTGCTGGACAGCTCCACCAAGGAACTCTATAAATTCACTTGGTTTCCGGGCGTTTAGGAATTTCTGATCAGACTCTTCCAGCTCACACTTGGCGAAACACATCGTCTTACACTCTCTTCGCAACCGCTTGATGAAAATATTCAATTTTACCACTCACTGCGCATGTATACGTGCTGTTTTTTGATGTGTGTTTTGATGTGTGTTTTTTTTTTTTACTACACAGTCCCAGTATTTTATCTCTCTCTCTATCTCTCTCTCTCTGTAAGTCACGAGTCATTCAGTAACATCGACTGTAAATCAGAAGAAACGTTCGCTACAACTTATTTCTTGAAACAGCAACGAAGCCTATCTATCTAAACAAGAAGGTACTCCACACACTCTTGTTTTGTGTTTGTTGATAACTCGGCCTGTGTGTGCATAACAATACTCTCTGATAACCATGTATGTTTGTTTGTACGTCACAAGGGTACTTATTCTTCAGCTAGGTTATCTTGATTCTTCTCTAGTGATTACTGATTACTCGCGTTAGAATACCTCGGTGGCGCACGCGCATTTGATTGATCAACTTACGTAACTTACGTACTTACGTAGCTTACGTAACTCAACTTGTCCCGCCACATTGCCGAAAATAATAATTATTATTATTATTTAGCACCGCGTCTTACTACCCGTTCGGGTTATACGCTTAAGTACTAATTAAATACTAATTACCCTTGTATTAATCACAACTTGTGAATGTGAGGAATGCCAGGCCTCCACCGTGGTTCGGATCCCACGTTAAACTGTAGGTCCTCCATTTCATTTCACAATCACCCTACCATTGCACATTAGCGTAAGTGCGTATAACCCGAGCGGGTAGTAAGACGCGGTGCTAATAATAATAATAACTAATTACCCTAATGGATTAGGAATTGGGAAGGTTAAATAGAGGAAGTGAACCCGCATTTGCGTGGAGGGAGAGTGGAAAACCATTTAGGGAAAAACCACCCCCCAGTTCACCCGAACGAGATTCGAACCTGGGTCTCCCCGTCCTCGGCAGTCGGGCTCAACACGACTAGCGCGTTAGCCAACTACGCCACCGAGGCGGATCTCCGAAAATAAAATAATAATAATATTATTATTATTATTATTATTATATATATATAATATATATTATATATATTTTATATATATATATATATATATAATATATATAATATATATATATATATATATATATTATATATATATATATATATATATAATATATATAATAATAATTATTATTATTATTATTATTATTATATTATTGGTTAAATCGTTTATGCTCAATTTGTCCTTATATGTTCCCGAACATGAACATTCGTACTCACCCGCCTCGGTGGCGTAGTTGGCTAACGCGCTAGTCGTGTTGAGCTCGACTCCCAAGCACGGGGAGATCGAGGTTCGAATCTCGGTCGGGTGAAGTATGGGTGGTTTTTCCTAAATGGTTTTTCACTCTCCCTCCACGCAAATGTGGATTCACTTCCTCTAAATTCAAGGTTCTAAATTCCTAATCTATTAGTGTAATTAGTACTTAAGCGTATAACCCGAACGGGTAGTAAGACGCGGTGCTAAATAATAATAATTTTTTCGTATTTTAGCTATAATATTTCAAGAATATTGCCATATGCATTGGTCTATAACATCATTGTAATCTAAAGATGTAATGTTAATTTCTGCAAGTTGCTAATGTCACTATTATTGCCATTACTTTCAGCGATATACGGTAATTACGATTTACGAGTAACATTAGTACCAAAAAAAATTACTAAGAATTCTTTATGGTATGTTATGTGAGGAGTTCTATGCGAGTGACACCAGCCCTAGTTACGCCACTGTTCCTTTGATCTCTGATACCGTAAACGATCTTTTTTGTTTGAAATATCGACAGAGCCAGTATTACAATATTATGAGATTATAAAAAAATGCATCTTACAGGCGAATTACCTTGTATTCAGCTAATTAAGAGTTTATAAATTGAATAGTAAAATTCAAAATAAAACACCATGCTTTATTTGAGTTTTTATACGCAAAGTTGGGAACCACTAACCAAACTAACTTAACCTAGGACAGTACGTCTAATACTACACACCCAGGCTTAGCTCCTAGATATTAACCAGTTGTATAGGACTTACAAACTAACTTAACCTAGGTCATCACGTCTAATATTACATACCCAGCCCTAGCTACTAGATATTTACTAATTGGATAGCAAGACTTACAAACTAACTTAAACTAGAACAGTACGTTTAATACTACACACCCAGTCCTAGCTCCTAGATATTTACTAATTGGATAGCAAGACTTACAAACTAACTTAACCTAGGACAGTACGTCTAATACTACACACCAAACACTAGCTACTAGATATTTACTAATTGGATAGCAAGACTTACAAACTAACTTAACCTAGGACGGTACGTCTAATACTACACACACAGCCCTAGCTCCTAGATATTTACTAATTAGATAGCAAGACTTACAAACTAACTTAACCTAGGACAATACGTCTAATACTACACACCCAGTCCTAGCTCCTAGATATTTACTGATTGGATAGCAAGACTTACAAACTAACTTAACCTAGGACAATACGTCTAATACTACACACCCAGTCCTAGCTCCTAGATATTTACTAATTGGATAGCAGGACTTACAAACTAACTTAACCTAGGACGGTACGTCTAATACTACACACACAGCCCTAGCTCCTAGATATTTACTAATTGGATAGCAAGACTTACAAACTAACTTAACCTTGGACAGTACGTAATCTGATAGTGAGACGAGTTCGTATTTATATGTTAAATATATTCGTCATTACCACCTGGAGTCGATCAAGGGTCCTCTTGTGCTTGTCGTTGGGTCGCTCAGCCACGGGGACAAGTCACTTCCTCGTTATGGGAGCAAATCGCTTCTAGATTTTATCGACATTTTTGGTTTTATATATATATTTTTTTTTTTCAGTCGCTTTTGTCGTATTCTGCGAGAGATGTACGAGATTTTTTTGCGAGGTCGTTGATAGTTTAATTGAAGAGTCTGTTCACATCTCGACTGTTTTTTGTTTTGTTTTTTTTAATGTTAGAGCTCCAAGGTGACAATCTGAGGGCCTGCCAGGTGTTTTTTTTTTAATACCAAACGGCTCGTTAAATTGAAGGTGATGTTTGTTGACACCAACACGCATGATGCGCGCGCATCTCACACCCGATCAACCGGATTATTTTGTTCCCATCCTCGCGTTTTTTCTAACCTTTCGGGTTGTGCACACATGTACTAATTACGCTGATGGTTTTAGGGATTGGGAAGGTTATATTTAGAGGTAGTGTACCCGCATTTGTGAGAGAGTGGAAAAACATTTTGGAAAAAACCGCCCTCAATACACACCCCGTCATCAGCAGTCTAGTCCAGTGCGAGAGTAGCGCGTTAGACCACGAGGCCACCGAGGGCGGGTAAATATTTCATTTATGCTATTTGGTGGAGTGTTTCTGAAACAATGTATATTATTTCGTTTCATAAATCTTAACTGGTTTTTAGTCAATGTCTCTATTTTTAAGATTGTACACGAGGTGTATTTTTTTCCCTAAATAATAAACTTTTTTTTTTCTTTGGCTGAAACAAACATGTATTTCAACAAAAATAGTGAAATAAAGATTTGTACTTAATTTTCTCTAACCAAAAAACAATACCAGCATAGACTTGCCTTATGAAGATCAGGGATCGAAACCCGGTTGGGTATTCTGAGGGTGGTTTTCCCTAAATGGTATCCCATTCGAGTAATTATCATATTTGCGTTTAACATGAACAGGAAGTATGACGCGGTGATTAAAAAAAACTACATAAAACGTTTCCTTATCTTCCTACGCAGTAGTAAAGCTTCACCAAAAATATAGTCCAATTTTCATAGAAAGACCCTTTTAGAGGATGCAAACTTTTTTTTGCGTCTAGAATTAATTACATTTTACTGTATTATTAGTGTTATTTATAGAAAGTGATAATATATATATAAAAAATAGGAGCTGCAGATCACATGGCTTGACGTATGAATACCAGAAAGTAGATCTTATTTCGTTTGTAACTGTCATATAAGGATCTTCCTATAAAAATCTGACTGTTTGTTATGGTGAACAGGGAGTTCCTCGTCTGTAGATTAAAACTCTTCTATCAATCAATTAATTGACGACTTTAATCATCTAGTGCGTAAGTGACTTTTACGACAGAATAATTTCACAACATTTTGATTGATAAGGAACTAATCTATATTTAATGGTCTTTTAGAATCAAAAATCTAATCTAGAGTAAACAACCTAAACATTTTCCTGTTAAAAGTGGTCTGTGCTTTATTTGATAGTTATTAATCGGTTTGTTTATTGGTGGTCGATTAGTGTACGGCTGAAAATGATAGTTTTAATATGCACTATTTTCTGTATAACTTATCGATCCTCGATCCGACATTTGACAATCAATATATTTATTTCATTAGGTGGAAAAATCTATTTCAAATAACTTATCTAATAATAATTGTGAGTTATATCCATAATCTGTTTGGAAAACTAAGTTTGTGTTTATAAGTTTTTTAAATCCAACCAACTTTACCTAACCTTCCAAGTCTATGAAAATTAAATTTCAATAAAATTACTTTTGGATTAATACATATTTCCTTGCAAAGTTGTCATGTGTATACTCGGATAAACATTAAAAATAATCCATTATTTAATTAGCCAATCAAAATATTTTAATGGTGGATGATATTTTGATTTCTTTTTTAATTAATAACCCCGCAAGATTTTTTGTTGTTGTAAAGTTATAGTTTCTCAAAAAAAATCATAAACGTTCTATACCCCTGATTGTCAATGTTTTGTCATCCAAAATAGTAAGAGCTGGAAATCGCCGGTGAAAACTAATAACATTTATTCGCGTTACCTAACATAGAATTATTTTTTACTATCTCGTAAAGATGACATATTATAATTGTTTACATTTTCTACCTCAAGATTGATCGGTTTTCCAGTTATCCCCTAACTCAAAAAAATGTGGGTCTTACCATTTTGTCTGATCAAGAGACGACCACCTAAATGGTTTAATGGAGTGTTTTTTTAGCACCGCGTCTTACTACCCGTTCGGGTTATACGCTTAAGTACTAATTACACTAATGGATTAGGAATTGGGAAGGTTGAATATAGGGGAAGTGAACCCGCATTTGCGTGGAGGAAGAGTGTAAAACCATTTAGGAAAAACCACCCCAGTTCACCCGATCGAGATTCGAACCTCGATCTCCCCGTCCTCGGTGGTCTGATTCAACACGACTGGCGCGTTAGTCAACTACGCCACCGAGGCGGGTTTTAATGGAGTTTGTTCAGACTTTATAAATAGATTTCTTAAATTTAAAAAAGACACCTGGACACGGACTTTGAATCAGGGACTCTTTACTAGTACGTCATTGCTCTAACCACTGAGCTATCCAGAATTAGTCCCTTGCTCAGGGTCGTTCTTCACTCATATCTTAAGGCGGAGTCTGTGATGGACTTGATTTTTGAATTTACATATATGATACTCGATATGGATATATCCGTAACATACCCACTTCGATGGCCGAATGGTCTCGCAGTAGACTAGACTTCCAAAGACTGGGAGAACAAGGTTCTAATCTCGGTCGGGTGTACTAAGGTTTTTTTTTCTTAAATGGTTTCCCATTCTATCCTTCTACGCAAATTTGGGTACACTTCCTCTAAATATATCCTTCCTAATCCCTAAAACCACTATCATAATTAGCATATTAGCGTATAAACCGAACGGGTATTAGCATTATGATTGTATAACATCAGCTGACCTTTTTATGTTAAAAAATGTCTTTGAAATGAACTAAAACTTTAATCGTACGAGCTTATTTCTTTTTTTGCTTTGTATAATTACTATCGACAACAAATTCCCCCTTATCCCCACTCTGTTGAATATTCTTGCGCAACACACACATTCTATTTCGATACATATCACTTGTTGAACCATATTTTTTGTGACCTTGGGGTTATCAAACCTCGATTGTACTCTTGTAGCCAAGTTAACAAATTCGCTGACCTGACTCAATAAATCAGTTGTGCAATTTTGTAATATAGTGTTTTTTTTATTCACCTCATATCACGGTTGCCAAACTTAACCGATTGGAACGATAATGGGCTTAGGCATGTCCCCAACAGGTTCAATTTTTTTTTATTTACCTGTTATTGGTGACCTGGTGGTCTAGGGGTAAGGTGTCAGACTTCTATGCTGGGGTCCGGGGTTCAATCCTCGGTCCCGGCACAGATTTATATGATTGCCAAACCCTTCCTTCACCTCTGACAAGACGTGTATTAATCACAACTTGTGAATGTGTGGAATGCCAGGCCTCCATCGTGGTTCGGATCCCACGTTAAACTGTAGGTCCTCCATTTCATCTCATAATCACCCTAACATTACACATTAGTCTAAGTGCGTATAACTCGAACGGGTAGTAAGACGCGGTGCTAACGATAATAATAATAATAATAATAATGTACCTGTTATTTTTTTATCTATTTTTATATTTTTCAAAATAGATGATTGTGTTATTTGTATCCATGGCATTGCAAATTTATCGGGATTTTTTTTTTCATTTTTTTTTTCATAAAGCCCCAAATGCCAAAACTTTTTATATAATTTTAACCCCGTGACTGTGGTGCACTGGATCCCCCTTGGGGAATCCCCCACTGCAAAAAAAAAATCCCTTTTAAGAATATTGAGAGTAACATCACTTAAGTAATCAGTGTTTGAAGTTAAAATTTGTGAAAAACTCTGTACAGATAAATAGACACCATTGAAAAAAAAATTGAGCTATTCTGACCGAGCGGCCGCCGCTCTTAGCTAGTATAGTGCCAACATTTGCTGATAGAGGGTGTCATGTGGACAGCCCTCTGGCCGTTAATCTCAGTTTTCTAGACCGGAGCTGCTACTTCTTTATTCAAGTAGCTCCTCATTTGTCCTCACTAAGCTGAGTTTTACCTCGTTCCAGACCCACAGCTTCACATTTAAAATCTAGAAGCGCCATGGTTCGAACCCGGGGCCTCTGGACCTGTGATCTTGGAGTAATAGTGCTCGCCTCAATATCTGATGTTCATGGGTTTAAACCCAGCTGGGGTTGACGGATTTTTTTTTCTTGAGAGATAAAAATTCCGTAGCACAACTTCCTTCGGAAGGGAAATAAAGCCGTCGATTGTGGCATGTAAAAGAACCCTGGAAGCTATGTGGAAATACCTCTCCCGGCAAAATTGGTAGGCTCTTTCTCTCTCGCTCATATACATTATCGTGTGCTGATACAGCCTAATCAGTTGGCTTAGAAAGTGCACGTTAAATGCCTCAATTAAATTAAAATTAAAAATAAAGTTTAAAAAATTACATCAAGGTGTGGTTGAAGGGGACGCGAAGAAAGGCCAGTGTTTTTTACAGTTTTTATGACAAAACTTTTGTTTTCGCCATAATAAATAAAATATTGCTCCAGTACAAACATAGAATTTAATTTTCTTCGCACGGTGATATCAACAGTTGTTGAATAACTTTTGGGTGTCCTGGAATTGAATGACTTTTCTCTTCGTTTAAAAAGTTTCTAATCTAATGCCGCTATGCTCAAAACAAATATTCAACAACTGTTGATATCACCGTGTGAAGAAAATTAAACTCTTTGTTTCTACTGGAGCAATATTTGATTTATTTTGGCCCAAAAAAAATATGTTTTGTCATAAAAACTGTAAAAACATTGGCCCTTTTTTTCACATTCCTTCCATTCCACCTTAAGATTTACTCTTTATAAAGGAAAAGCTTCGTAGATTATAAATAATGAGTGACAATTCTGTGTTACCGCTTTAACACTTGATCATAGGAGATGTTAAGGTTTGTCTTCATGTATTCATACGCTAAGTGGCAGTTTAATAAAATATCCCGGTAATCAAAAGGTGTACGGTGTTGACCTGAAATAGGTAAACCTCTCGGGTCCTCTTTTCATTGCAATTCATATGACGTATTTTTTTTTATCTTAGACCTGCAACTTTGTGTTTCTCAAGGTTCGTTTGAGTTTTCTATGGTTGAGCCTTTGGTAAACAGAATAGATAGATAGCTCTTCTCTATTCTTTGTTTTGAAGGACTCATTTATTTTACATAATATTTGTATTCCTGTCATGACATTTCATTTACACCGTTTTGAGATGCATGCGTTGCGCTTGACATTTTAAAAACATGGTGGCCACAGACAGGGGGATATTATTTTTATTTCAAGAAAACAGGGAAATGTCGGGGAATTTAATACAAAATAAGGGAAATTCAGGTAATTGAAATAATTGACTAACTATACACTTAATATTAGGTGTTTTGTCTTACGACAGGTACATTGCTTTTATAAGTGAACATAGAGCGCCGGTGACCTGGTGGTCTAGGGGTAAGGTGTCGGACTTCTGTGCTGGGGGTCCGGGGTTCAATCCTCGGTCTTGGCACAGATTTATCTGTTTGCCAAACCCTTCCTTCACCTCTGACAAGACGTGTATTAATCACAACTTGTGAATGTGTGGAATGCCAGGCCTTCCACCGTGGTTCGGATTCCACGTTAAACTGTAGGTCCTCCGTTTCATCTCACAATCACCCTACCATTTCACATTAGCGTAGGTGCGTACAACCCGAACGGGTAGTAAGACGCGGTGCTAATAATAATATGTTTAGTTTAGAGATGGGCAGTCCAGTTCACTGTTGGGAACGGTTCATAGTGATTTAATTCACTGAAATTAGCAGATCATTTATCTAGTTCAATAGTTTGCGAAATATGGAAATATAGCCTGTAGTTCTGTCGTTCGCGACGGAACTACGTCTTTCAATTTCAGTCCTCCTCCTCCGCCAGTTCGCGAACTACCCCGTTTAAGTTGTTTCCCCCTCGCATCACTGAAGTATGATTTTGGTAGGAAGAACAGTAGAAGTTATATTCTAAAGTTACTAAAACAATGTTAATATATCCTTACATCAAGTGATGTTATCTACAGCTGTCACTTTTGATAGATAATATTAATACCTATAAAATAACACAAATAATAAAGTAAAATGTTATCAGTGTCTGCCGCAAAGAAATAGGTTTGGATTTTATCTACTGTTCTTCCAACCAAAATCAGGGTATAGTTACGGTTCGGCCAGACTGAAAAGCGAATGCGTGATTAGCAGATAGCTCTCGATAGTTGTTGACGAGGAGGCAAAGGTTCGAATCTTGGCTCAGTGAACTGAGGGTGGTTTTAACAAGTGATTTATTGTTGTGGTTTTCTCATCCTCCCTCCACGCTAATGGTGACTCTTATTTGTAGAGGCCTACATTGATTATAATATTGAAGCATTTTATAACAAATTAGTTTTACATATATATATGTATGTATGTATGATCAGGCGCGGATACAGGGGGGGGGTCAAAGGGTCAGCTGACCCCCCTGTGGTGTTTAGAAAATTAATTTAAAAAATGTATATTTAGAAATAAAATACTAAAAAATTAAATCATACAAGTTTTTATCTTTCCTAGGCATGTGCGAATGTTCTTTTAGTCTCAGGTGAGGCAAAGATTGAAGCATGCCAAGAAAGGTTGAAGCTGAAACCAAATACAGTTTTTTTTTATCAAATAACACTATTATTAATTTTTAAATTATCTAATAATACTTCTAAATAAAGAGAAAGTTTAGTAGGGAAAAAACACACTATATTATATTATTTTTATGCTGACATATCTGAGTTTATTCCTGCTTGCGTTATAGGTAGATATAATTCAATATCAAGTTAGTGTTAAAATACTTTTTATTGCTGTTATGTGATTATTATAATTTATTTAAATGGGTAGTAATTAGTGATTTTCAAATATTTTCGTTATTTATAGAGGTTTTATTTTATCTTCAAAACTTCTCAAGATGCTAAGGTGGTTGTCGAAGTGACGACGTCGAATCGAAGGTGACTTAGGCTTCAACTTTGACTTTGACATTTCGAAGATTTGCACACCCCTACTGAATTCCTAGTGCAGGCTGTTCACCTCATACACCTGTCTTCAACACAAGTAGTGGACCGAGTTAAAGAGGGGTGGAGTGTGCTATTTTTAGAAAGACTTACCCCCTTCCAGTGAAAAGTACGCTAATCTGTTTCAAACCAGTCAGAGGTAGCTGGAAATATTTACTTTTAGAATACCGGAACGATTCGTTCGAGTGGCCTTAGACGAGGAACATTTTACGTGTGTGTTTCGTTTTGTTAATGCTTATGTGCAATAAAGTGTAATTTATAAATATTTCAGTCTATTTGTGATTATAATGACCTATGATGGTTTTCTTTACTCTTAGTAAACTGTGAGTGTGGTATTTATGTTTTGTTTTTTATGGTTATTGTGCTACTGCCTATTGTCATTGTGATACTGTGACTGTGATACTTCCTCCTGCTATTCAATTTTGTGTTAAATTATTGTCTTTGCTAGTTATGTGATTTGAATGCAAGTATTGATATTATAATGTCAAAAAGAAAGGGACAGACGGATTTATTTTGTTTTTTCAAGAAAAAAAATCCTGAATCAACAGGAAACGAAACTGTGGATTTAATTGAAAATAGTGCGTCAGTGAACTTAGTTTGTGACTCACCCTCAACCAGTGGATTTAATTCAAATACTAAAATCTCTATAGAAAGTGTAGGACCAGAAAAATTTGATATTGGCAACTTTGTTGGAGCTGAAAATATTTCCGATGACTTAAAATACCACATGCTAGTAGAACCGTGGACTCCACCACTAAGCTACAAGTTCCCTAATGTTGTTCAGTCAGGAGGTATTAGACATTTTCAAAGATCATGGCTGGACAAGTTTGTTTGGTTGACGTACAGTGCTAAGGACAATGGCGCTTATTGTATTGCATGTGTACTTTTTGGATCAAAGGAAGGAGGTAGGAGTAGAATATCTCTCGGAAGCTTTGTACGGACTCCGTTTCTAAACTACAAAAAAGGAAATGAAATGCTTTGCGGACACGCCTCCAATGAATATCATAAAACAGCAATTATAAGATGTTCTGAATTTAAGAATACATTTGAAAACAGGACACAATCAGTTGAAGTCAGACTAAATTGTGAAGTGAAAAAAAGAATTGAAGAAAATCGAGCACGTTTGATACCCATGATAAAGACAGTTATACTATGTGGCCGACAAAACTTTCCCCTAAGAGGTCATCGTGATGATGGAGAGCTTAGCGAAAACGATAGCATAGAAAATGAGGGAAACTTCCGAGCACTTTTAAGATTCCGTATTGATGCCGGTGATAGTGATTTAAAAAATCACATAACAACAGCACCCAAAATGCAATGTTTATTAGTAAAACAACTCAGAACGAATTAATTGAAGCTTGTGGAGAAGTTATCCTTAGTAAAATTGTTAAGTCCATTAAAGCAGGGCAATTTTTTTCGGTACTAGCAGATGAAACAACGGATGTTGGAACAGTTGAACAGATGAGTCTTTGTGTTAGATTTCTGGACATAGTTTCGCTTAAAATTCGAGAAGAATTCTTAGGTTTTGTGGAAGCGAGAAATCTCAGCGGCGAGGCTCTCACAAACTTACTTCTTGAAAAATTAAACAATTTGGGACTTAAAATTGAAAACCTGCGTGGTCAAGGGTACGATGGAGGGTCTAACATGTCTGGTAAAATCAAAGGTGTGCAAGCTCGTATTAGGGAAAAGCAGCCTCTTGCTATATATATGCACTGTGCTTCTCACAAACTAAATCTGTCCATTTCTAAAGCATGTTCTTTAACAAGTGTAAGGAACGCTATTGCTGTGGTCAGTAACGTAGCAAATGAAGTAAGAGAATCCAGTAAACGAACAGATTTAATGAAAGCAAAAATACATGAACAATATCCTGAAGAAACAAAGTGCAAACTCAAAACGCTTTGTGAGACGCGTTGGGTAGAACGACACGATGCATTTTTACAATTCTTACATGTTTTTGATGCAATTGTATGTTTCCTACAAGTATTTGATGTGGAAGCACCATCATCAAAGTCAGCACTTTTACTCACCTCAGTTCTCAGGTTTGACTTTATTATAACTCTGCATATTGTTTCATTTATCTTCAGTCTAACAGTCACGTTGTCTCGTCAGCTTCAAAACCCTTCGTTAGACCTGAAAAACTGCTATAATATGGTAGCAAATGTTTTAGAGACATTGAAAGATTATCGGAATAACCCTAATAAATATACAGAAGTCTATAATGAATCGGTGAATTTGGCTGTAAAACATGAAATTGACATCACTATACCAAGGACCTTTCGAACACAAACTCATGGGCCAAATGTTGCTGCATATAGTCCTGAGGAATATTATAGACTAAATGTCTACCTGCCATTTGTGGACTATCTTATTTCTGAACTGTCAACTAGATTTTCATCAACTGGACATGATAATATTATCACATTATACGGTTTAATACCAGCATTTGCTAACCAAGACAATGAAATTTTATTACAAGCAGCTCAAACATATGCTAATGACCTTCCTGGGACTCCGTCAGAACTTCGTGGAGAGATTGACTTGTGGCAACAACGCTGGAAACATAAATCTAAGGCAGAGTGTCCATCTAGTGCGGTTGACAGCTTAATGCATGCTTCAGATGGTTTTTACCCAAACATTAAAGTTCTTCTCCACATTTTGTCTGTTCTTCCCGTGACTACTTGCACTAGTGAGAGATCATTTTCTACCCTAAGAAGGTTAAAGACATACTTAAGGTCAAATATGGATGAGGAACGATTAAATGGTTTGGCCATGTTAAATATTCATCGAAGCATAGAAGTTCATCCTGATGAAGTTTTGGAGAAATTTGCTCAAAAGAATAAGAGGAAAATGCAATTAATGCATTTATAAAATATGAGGTACGTTTGAACAATGTTTTGTATAGGTTTTATAGTTATTATTATTATTAATTATTATTATTATTATTAGTAGTAGTAGTAGTAGTAGTAGTAATTACTGTTGCTTTAAAAAGATACTTGCTATTGACATTATATAATTTTAATTTTTGTGGATTTCTAGAGTTATTTAGGTGACTACGCTGAGAAATTGATCAGACAAAAAAAACTATCACATTGCTATAATGCATTTTCAAACGTTCTAAAATATTCTTATTTTACTTAAATAATAAGCTTACATTATTAGTAATTATGTTATTTATAATTAGCTTGACCCCCCTATGAAAATTTTCTGGATCCGCGCCTGTGTATGATTTATGATCATACCAATTAAATTAGTCCGTTAGTAGCAAGTGTGCTAAACCTATCGATAGTAATAAAAATGTCAAAATGAAAAGTTTTCCTAGAATTCAATGAACCCCTGTAAACTAGACTGTACCGCGCGCTTGTAAAATAGAATCAGTTCTCTCTTTCAAGCGCGCTCGCTCGCTCCAGTCTGGCCACCTCTCATTACAACCAATGTGTTTTATTTTATATTTTATTCGCTCGCCCAGTCTGGCCACCTCTCATTACAACCAATGTGTTTTATTTTATATTTTATTCGCTCGCCCAGTCTGGCCACCTCTCATTACAACCAATGTGTTCTATTTTATATTTTAGTCGCTCGCTCCAGTCTGGCCACCTCTCATTACAACCAATGTGTTCTATTTTATATTTTAGTCGCTCGCTCCAGTCTGGCCGCCTCTCATTACAACCAATGTGTTTTATTTTATATTTTATTCGCTCGCCCAGTCTGGCCGCCTCTCATTACAACCAATGTGTTTTATTTTATATTTTATTCGCTCGCCCAGTCTGGCCGTACGCTTACAGAGTAAAAAATTGTCCTCTGGGGAACATTTTTAAACTTTATTTAAATGTGCTCACGAATCACTAACCTGTTATTTTTTGTCAAAATAACTGTGATAAGCTTAAAAACAAAGCTAAAAATATTTCTGATCAGAAAAAATAATGCTTTAAAGTCAAATTATATTAACTAGTAGTCTCTATCCTAACGACCGCCCGTGCCACTGATATCACTATAGGATATTAGTACACACAATTACAGACGGCGACACGATAGAACTAAAAGGTAGAGGTCGGGAACCCGAACGGCTCCGAATGCAGTGGACGCGGTACACTAAATACATCCGATTCTTGCAGCTCTTCCGATGCAGGCCATTGGACGCTTGCTTACCTTAAGGCGTCAGTCTCGTCTCGTTTGGTTTGCCGGTAACGGTAGTTAGCTGTCTTGATCTCGGCTGGGTGTATTGAGGTTTTTTTTTAATGGTATCACACCCTCTTTCCACACAAATGCAAATACCACGGACAGATAGTAAGACGCGGTTGAGGGGAAGAAATCTCTATATATAAATAAACTTATATAACCCCTTTTCATCGACAAAAGGTCACGCCATTAGAAGCGTGGCTGGTTTCTAAACATGTTTTGAAATAACTTTTAAAAAATAATAATAATGAAACCATGTAGAGGTTAGCGAGTTTAAAAGACGTCATACCTTTGACCATTGACGTCAAAAGACGGGGTGGACCCGTGACCCTGTTGGCTATCTCCGTACGCAAGATGACACACCCTCAAGACGAGGATCGTTGGGCGTAACGCGGGGTTTAAAGACCTTCGCCCTGTGACGTCACGTCCGCTTAAAACCATAGCGAACCTTGGTTTAGAGTACTTTGTGTCAGCACACACTCTTGAGATCGTTCCTGATATCAGGCCCAACTCAGTTCCCGGCTCGCACGAGGTTTGTCAGTAAAAAGGAAAGGAAAATACCAGAAATGTGTGCAGTACATTCGTATTTTAATGATTACTCGACATTTTCCGCGGTGACGATGGGGGACAAAGCGACAAAGTTTCTTGTTAATAACTACAGTATGTCCCTGTTATGACAGAATGAAGATTTGTGGACAGTGCTTATCTGTGAAGACATTCTAAAATGGTCAAAAAACGGCATTTTCAATGCAGTTTTTATCCATATATCATTTAATATTTCCACAATGTTCAGTATTAGGAACGTCTATTAACTCTTTATCTCCATTAATGTTTAATCAGAAATGATCCACGTGCAATAGCTTCATATGCCTTATAATCTAACTTAAGAGTAGGACAGGCACAACATCCAGTGCTCATCACTGTGAGAGGGTTAGTCCACATTTCACCAATTATACATTTTTCTGCCACGTTGGGAATCAAACCTGGGACCCTTAGCTCACTAGACAGATACGCTACCGACTCTGCTAACGTGTCGGATTCGCGGCTATGTACTAATCCGCTAATGTGTTGGGGATTATGCTAAAGTGTGTGATAGAAGCTTTGAATGTCCAAGAACGTCTAGCTAAGATGCAAATCGCTCCGCAACAAAACGGCTTCGAAATCATCAAGGTCACCGGTACCAGTTCACTATTTTCCTTGTTCCTCCTTTCCCGTGTTCAGACATCAACCGTTATTTAAATAAGAGAAGGGGTCAGTTTCTATTTTCCTTGTCTTCTGAGAAAACAAAATTATCATTCATTTAAAACAAATTTTCCTCATTAATTTAAAACATAAAAGGTGAGAATATCCTTTAAAAAATCTGAACTTTATAAAAAAAAGTTAGTTTGAGTAGAGTTTAGCAAATTATAACTATACCACCCGCCTCGGTGGCGTAGTTGGCTAGCCCGCTAGTCGTGTTGAGCCCGACTGCCGAGGACGGGGAGATCGAGGTTCGAATCTCGGTCGGGTGAACTGAGGGTGGTTTTTCCTAAATGGTTTTCCACTCTCCCTCCACGCAAATGCGGGTTCACTTCCTCTATTCAACCTTCCCAATTCCTAATCCATTAGCGTAATTAGTACTTAAGCGTATAACCCGAACGGGTAGTAAGACGCGGTGCTAAATAATAATATAACTATACCCGAAAAGGTTGGCAATAGTGACCTTTAGCCATTGCAATAAATAACCTTTGTGCCAGCTGCCATCACCTCTCCTACTGTAGATAGGGTATATGCTTGAGGCCGCCTAAGAACCCAGCGCTCTGCAACCCGCAATGCTGCCGTGCCGCGGGGTGTAACCTACCATTAAGAGGTTTCAGGGGAGAAGTGACAATCAGATCACCGGAGAGTCTCGGCTCAATAAGTCGATTTCGTGTGTTCTCCCCCTAATCCATGGGATTAGCAGCTGACACTTGTGATATACGGTGCTGATTTTGTCAGCTTAGCGATCAATCAAGTTGTCAAGCGACCCGGAAAACAGGGAAGTCAGGGAATTTACCTGGTCGGGGAATTTTTATCATATTTCTGGAATTTTCACATTGCATATATTCTCAAAGTCAACATGTGTTTTTCAAGTGGTCTACCGCACCTCCACGGCACGCCTTTAGCCAAAGTTGAGTCATGGTTATGCGCATGCCTATGAATTGATTACGTTATAGGACGAAGAAACTAATAGAGAATGTGTCTCACAACAATTAGTAAGCTGTATTTATGTAAGACAATATTTTAATGTCTCAAAAGGATCTCACTGAAAATCTAACTTAGATCGCACTATCCAATAGCCCATTTCTTTAGGTTGATACCTTTTAACACCTGCATAGAGTGACATAATTTCATAATGTTTATGTGTCTAAATATATTATTCCAATAAATTGCGATCTTAAAAAAACTTTTGAAAATTTAGTGACTGTAAAAGTTGGAAATGGGCTCTGAAAAACCTGGAAAAGTCAGGAGAATTTTAAAAAATAGTTTGGCTGGACACCTTGGAAATATTTTGGTCATCGTGGTTTCATTCGATTAACGGCGATGGCAGGCGTTGGAAGACCACGCGCAAGAAGCCTCTCAACACGTTTTAGTCGTGAGCTTTCTTCCTCCAATCCCCCTCCACAACCAGCTCTTTGATATCTCAGGCCCCCTCGTCCCTCCAATCCCCCTCCACAACCAGCTCCTTGATATCTCAGATCCCCTCGTTCCTCTAATCCCCCTCCACAACCAGCTTCTTGATATCTCAGGTCCCCTCGTTCCTCCAATCCCCCTCCACAACCAGCTTCTTGATATCTCAGGCCCCCTCGTCCCTCCAATCCCCCTCCACAACCAGCTCTTTGATATCTCAGGCTCCTCGTCCCTCCAATCCCCCTCCACAACCAGCTCCTTGATATCTCAGGTCCCCTCGTTCCTCCAATCCCCCTCCACAACCAGCTTCTTGATATCTCAGGCCCCCTCGTCCCTCCAATCCCCCTCCACAACCAGCTCCTTGATATCTCAGGCTCCTCGTTCCTCCAATCCCCTCCACAACCAGCTTCTTGATATCTCAGGCTCCTCGTTCCTCCAATCCCCCTCCACAACCAGCTTCTTGATATCTCAGGCTTCTCGTTCCTCCAATCCCCCTCCACAACCAGCTTCTTGATATCTCAGGCTCCTCGTTCCTCCAATCCCCCTCCACAACCAGCTTCTTGATATCTCAGGCTCCTCGTTCCTCCAATCCCCCTCCACAACCAGCTTCTTGATATCTCAGGCTCCTCGTTCCTCCAATCCCCCTCCACAACCAGCTTCTTGATATCTCAGGCTCCTCGTTCCTCCAATCCCCCTCCACAACCAGCTTCTTGATATCTCAGGCTCCTCGTTCCTCCAATCCCCCTTCACAACCAGCTTCTTGATATCTCAGTCCCCTCGTCCCTCCATCTCGTTCTGGGTCAACCCGGAGGTCTTATTGAGTACCAGGTATGTCGGTGACGATACAATTATATACACTCACCATATGGGCATTGAACCAGGATAGTCTAGATACCGTCCGCGTCAGTGGTCATGTGGGACATGGTGCCAGTCTCGCCTTGTCTGGTTTGAGGTAGGGACTAGAAAATCACCGGATTGTTGCACTGAGTTTTTTTTTTATCCAATTGATTTCACCATACACTCCTCGTAAATACGGGTACATTTCCTAAATATTATACCTTCCTCGTCCTCCACCCCATTAGTGTGGCATGGCTGTGTACAGTCATATGTTCATAAGTAGGGTTTTTTCAACAGTCTGGTGCCTTAGCTCAGTCGGTAGCGTGTCTGTCTACTGAGCTAAAGGTCCCGGATTCGACTCCCGGCATGGACCAAAAAAATTTAATTTGTGAAATGTGGGTTCACCCTTTCACAGTAATGAAATTAACGGCATGGGAGCTGGATGTTGTGTCTGTACTAGATTTAAGTTAGGCTATAAGTCGTGTGGTGGGATTATCTTATCAGAAAGTGTACATTAAGTACCTTAAATAATAATTTTTAAAAAAATTGATAATATTTATCAAATCAAAGTGACAGCTACAGTTCACATAACTTGACGCATGAAAGTAGATCTAGTAACTTATCTAGCTGTTAGGTAAGGAAGGACCTTCCTATGAAAACTGGAGTACGTGGAATATGTCAAAGATATTTAAAAACGTTGTAGTCCCTTAAACCAGTAATATTCAGCCGGGGGTACGCGAAAACATATTGATGTCTACGTAAAATAAACAATTAAATATATTTAGCCTATAGTTTAATGATAAACCGTGAATAATCAGGGTCAAATTTAGGGTTGGACACAAGAGACTCGGGACATGTCATCAGGGAGCGCCATTTTTTATTTTAGATGTAGATTATAGAATATGTGTAACTTGCATTACGCATCAACAACTTTGGGGCTACACCCGCTTCGGTGGTCTAATGGTATTGTAGTAGACTTGACTGCCCATGACGGGAGATCAAGGTTCGAATCTCGGTTGGGCGTACTGAGGGTGTTTTCCCACTCTCACTTCACGCAAATGCGGGTACACTTCCTTTAAATATATTCTTCCTGATCCTAAAACCATTAGCGAAATCAGTATATAAGCGTATAACCTGAACGGGAAGTAAGACGCGTTGCTAAAAAAAACTTTGGCGGTTACAAAGTTAAAAATAAATTATATCTGGAAAGGGGGGGGGGGTCTTCATCTTCTCTGAATATTTCCAGAGACGGGTTTCAACTGGCCGTCTTCACTTTTCCTCGGTCCTGAGCGTCTTCTTTCATCCTTTTGTAGCTTCTTCCTTTATTGATATTTGTCAGCATTTCAAACCTTCTTCTTGCTCTTTTCCCCTCCTCTCCATGCCCCTCTTCATTAAGGCCCTTGGCCCTGTCGAGTGCAAGTCTAAAACCTATTTTGTGGGATGGTGGGCGGGAGGGTGAAAGGAATGGGATGTCGTCACAACCGACCAAAGTATCCTTACATGTCACCAAGGACGGAAACAGTAGATGGCGCTAGCTACCGGACAGGTCTTGCGGAAAAACCATACGTTTGGAAATGTAAGTTTTCTCGAGAACGAGTGAAATTTTCATGTTAATATTTTCAACACCCCTTCTAAGATAATGTATCGATGTTTATTAATTGCTACATTTTCTTATTTTTTGTTATGAAGCCGGCAGTTTTCTATTGAAAAATGTCAATTTTATCGATATTTGATCACTGTTAAAATTATAGAGGAGGTATGTATATAAAAAAGTATAACTTAATCAACATGCTTCTATTCTTAAACAAACCGTTTCCTAAAAGAAAATTGCAAAACAATAAAGATTCTTGAAGATAACCGTTTGTTCCCATGGCTCTGCATTTCCACGCCAAATGAAAAGGGACAATCGCCTTAAACAATCACCTCATAGTGTGTGACCCAACCAATATTTTTTTTCTCTTTATCATTCTTATCAGAATCCTTTCCTTTCTCCCCCTCAACACTTCCTCATTCCTCGCCCTTTCCATCCATTTCATCTTCTCTACTCTTCTGGGAGTATACGAATAAAAAAAAGAAAAAGGTCGAATACCATTGGTCTAGAAAAAACAACCTCTTTTTTAACCCCTCGTCTTGCCGCGGTAGAAAGGTCCCCTTGACGTCACTGGGCCCCCGGGTCCTCGTATTTCCCCAGGAGCGTGTGCGAGTGTCGCGGATCCCGAAGTTTCATCATCTCGAGGAAATGATAGACTTGTGTTATCACCGACTGGCTCGACGGTCGGTCGGCTCATATTGCCTCAGAGGCGACATAGTGGAAGGCGGGAGTTGTTTGGTTGGTTACCGTGACTGTAGAGGGCTCTAGGATGGTGGTGTATGTACGTCGCGTCACCACGGTGTTTGTGGGCATGTCCCGGTGGCGTAAGGTATGTAACTTCCACTACCGATTATCCGTGCGTCTATGAGTATATTATGTTATGGACGAAGGGATTAACCAGGTCACTATGAAAAACGACCTGGCATTGTGCATAGTGACAAAAGCAGTCGGGTGAAGTGATAGATATTTGTTAATTTATCATTTTGACCGGGTAGTATGCATGATGCTCCATACTCTTCGGGCTATGGGGAAAACAATGCAGTACTGCGTCACTGTCAGGATGGGGACAGTGGACATCCTATCACGTGCCAGCCAATCAACGTGGAGCTAACCTAACATAACTAGTGTTATTGTGCTTTGTTTTATATATGAAGTACAACTGTTACAGATGATTATTATTATAAGGTGTTCTGTCTTACGACAGGTCCATTCCTTTTGTCAGTGAACTTAGAGCCCCGGCGCCCGCCGAGCCTTTTGCTCCACCCGCCACTTTTTGACCTCAGCTGAAAAGTTCTTGATTAATAGTTTTGAATCTGTCACTTTTCCGACAAAAATCAAGTTTGTGCTTATCTCCAGGTATGTTGTTCTCCCTCTTTCTAATCCCTCCTCTCATTCATCTTTCATTGCCGGCTCATTTTCAAAGTGTACTTTATTACTCGGAACTATCATTCTACTCACTAATACCATGATAATACTTCCTGTTTCCTTTGTAAATATCTTGGCACGGGTACACCCAGATTTGTTGCCTGAATAAACACACAATAAATATATTTTTAAAATGTACCTAAGCACCAAAATGGTGGTGAGTAGTTAAATATTTCCTTGTGTATTTATTTTGGTCTTGTTAAAACCGTAAATAAAGCAGTATTTTGTTAAACAATTTTTCGTCAACTTGGAAGGGGTTGAACCCGCCTTACCCCCCATGGCTACGGCCTTGAGTATTACCCACAACCACATGTAACGTCACAATCGCTGTTGGAAACTTAACACGGCCGAGGCTGACCTCTGAGCCTGGCGGGAGTTAGTAGATCTGCCTTGGAAAAGTAACTACCGTTTGTTTTGAATGTGCTCTAAGGTACAAAAAGGTTGGGGACCTCTGACACAGACCATTGTATTTTAAGCCGTGTGGCCTGAAAGTGATTGATACTTTCTTGCTGACTGAGGTGGACGCCTTAAATTATAGCTTTTTTTTACTTACCTACTGCCTACAAGGATGTTTTCGTGTAACCCGGTTGAACGCCACTGTTTTAGGGTCATTCGACCTTAAATATTAATTAAATACTTTGCACCGCGTCATACTACCCGTTCGGGTCATACGCTTAAGTACTAATTACGCTAATTGGCTGGGAATTGTGAAGGTTGAATATAGAGGAAGTGAACCCTCATTTGCTTAGAGGGAGAGTGGAAAACCATTTAGGGGAAAACCAACCCCCAGTTCGTCCGACCGAGATTCGAACCTTGATCTCCCCGTCCTCGGCAGTCTATCTCAACACGAAATTAGCGCGTTAGCTAACTACGCCACCGAGACTGGTTAACATTCATCCATAACAATCCAAATCTTGTTGCACAATTTTAAAACAGTCGTAAGCAATAAATAGTGATTCTATGTTTTCAAATCAACATTTCACGAGTTATAAGGGGTCAAACTTGCTAGTTTATGCTTTTTGAGTACGTACACGAGCTTGGTGTTTAATGGAATGAACACTTTACTATTTTCTATGGCCCTTTATATAATTAGACTTGTAAACCTCCACCATCTTCAGTGGCCGAATGGTCTAAGGCGTCACTCTCGTGTTGGACTAGCCTGCTGATGGTAGAAAGATCGGGGCTCGAATCCCGGTCGGACCTACTGAGAGTTTTTACTAAATGGCTTCCCACTCTCCTGCCACGCAAATGCGGGTAAATTACCTCTAAATTACTTCCTCCTCGTCCCTACCCCATTAGAGAAAATCATATGCGTATAATCTGAACAGGTAGTAAAACGCAGTGATTTAATAATAATAAATGGGGATTTTACAATACCAATTGTATTTTAATTTGTATTTTCCTCGTCCCCCGTTGGTTCTCCTACTTACTATTGAACAGATCTACCTATAGGAATCCCAGCACCTTGATTTTTAAAAAAAATAGTGGCAAACCCTGATTGGTTTCCGATCGAATTGAGGGGGTCATAGGCGCAAAGAAGAACGAATGTTAGTCATTATAGTTATTACTCATCGTTTTTCAGAGTGCGGATATTACTCACTCGCGTTTGAAGGAACTATTTTTGCGGTGAGTCGATTTGTGGGTGTTCTTCCCCCCCTTCCGACTCTCACGAACCACCAACCACTCTTTAAAAAAAAAAAACCACGATCTATCATAATTGTTATTGTTAATCTGTGCAAGCAGACTTGAAATATCTCCCCCCTCATATTTCTTTGAGTGTGTTGAAGTACTGTAACTATTATCTAATCCGTACAAACAGTTTATCTTCGGGTTTTACCGGCAGTACCGCAAAGTGTGTGACGTTTTGTTTGATCACAGATAGTAACAATTGGTTTTTATAAGTGTGTCCAAACTTGCGGTGGGGATGTAGGGAACTCAAGAAAAGATCGAGAATTTTTTTTTTTTTTGTTAAAATAAATCAAATATTTCTCCAGTACAAACGTATAGTCTAATTTTCTTCCTATGGTGATATCAACATTTGTTTAATATCTGTCGATGATGTCCTGGAATTTAATGACAACTTTTTCTCTTTGTTTAAACATTTTCTCGTCTAATGCCGCTATGCTCATGACAGATATTTAACAACTGTTGATATCACCGCGTGAAGAAAATTAAACTCTGTTTCTACTGGAGAAATATTTGATTTATTTTGGGCAAAATATTTTGCTATAAAAACTCTAAAAAACACTGACGTTTTCCCGAGTTTCCTACATTCCCACCTTAAACGTACTGATTATAAACTTTATACTTTTTTTTTAATATGTGTTACTAGAGCGCCTGAGAAGCCCGTCTTTTTTTTATTATTATTTCGTTTATTACAAAGCTATTAATCCCTTAATTTAAGGGGTAGGAATGATGAAGGGCACCCGTATCAGAAGGAAGAAAGGATAGGAAAACCACCCTCATTGCTCCTGGACAGGATTCGAACCCCCGCCCCCTATTACAGACAGGACATTCTATTACGAGCGAGACTCCTTAGACTGTGTGACTAATAGTACAGACTTTACCATTACTCTTCAATAAATAAAATTCCCTTTCTAGAAAATGACCCTGATAAAATCCACTCTCTTTAAAATGTCCTTAATATAATATACACCCTTGTAAATGTCCCTAATAAAATAAACATCCTTTCAAATGTCCCTAATATAGTGGACGCCCTTTAAAGTGTCCCTAATAGAGTGTACACCCTTTAAAGTGTCCCTAATAGAGTGTACGCCCTTTAAAGTGTCCCTAATAGAGTGTACGCCCTTTAAAGTGTCCCTAATAGAGTTGACGCCCTTTAAAGTGTCCCTAATACAATTTACACCCCTGTAAATCTCCCTAGTATAATTTACACCCCTGTAAATCTCCCTAGTAGAATTTACACCCCTGTAAATCTCCCTAGTAGAATTTACACCCCTGTAAATCTCCCTAGTAGAATTTACACCCCTGTAAATCTCCCTAGTAGAATTTACACCCCTGTAAATCTCCCTAGTAGAATTTACACCCCTGTAAAATCTCCCTAGTAGAATTTACACCCCTGTAAATCTCCCTAGTAGAATTTACACCCCTGTAAATCTCCCTAGTAGAATTTACACCCCTGTAAATCTCCCTAGTAGAATTTACACCCCTGTAAATCTCCCTAACAAAATAGACACCCTTATTTTATTTTTTATTTAGCACCGCGTCTTACTACCCGTTCGGGCTATACGCTGACACCCCTATAAATTGCTCTAGTAAAATGTATGTTATTGCTTGAATGGTGTTTCAGTTATTGTATGTATGTTATTGTTTGTATGTTTCAGTTATTGTATGTTATTGTGGTTTTTAGACAGGCGAGAAGGGTCTGGACCTAAGCGAGCTGTGGCGGTCTCGGACATCCGCCCATGGGCCTACCGGTCTATCCGCCCCCAGCACGTTCAGGAGGTGGCGGCGTGGGGGCAGCGCTCGCACCAGCGCCCCCGCCAAAACCGCCCCTGCCCAGGACGCTAGAGGGTTGGGCGGAGCCGAGGAGGACCGCTCGCTGCTCAAGTTCCTCGCGCTGGTGAGTCCTCTTGTTCAAACCCCCTCTACAGTGCGCCCGGTTGGAACTAAACCCCTTCCTCTCCGTGTCGGTCAGGATTGAAAACTAATTAAACCCTGTGACGCGATCATCTTTGTTGGACATTGAATAGCGAGATCCGACCTTGCAATAGATGTATCTTGCTGAGAGGAAACGACACTAGCGCCTTAGAAGTCTTAAAACACTGTGACTTAAGTCTCAAGGACGTTAGTTTTTGTACTTATTGTTTTTGGCTACTTTACATTTAGATTTATTTTATAAACCATTTCCAGTAGACCCGACTGGGAACCGAATCCCGACCTCCTTTCCCCATAACGGTAATCCACAATTTTGCCTGCATGGACCAAGCGGTCAATCTCGTCTAATTTAGTTTGTTGGTGCGGAGAGGTAGGGACTCGAAATTCCGCTCGAGTGTACCTAGGTGGATTTTTCTATAAATTGTTTCACACTCCACATGAATGTGGGTACATTTCCTCTAAATTTTACCTTTGGAAATATCAGTATCGTATAGAAAGTAGCGAGAGTAAAACGTCCTGTGGAACAAAGAGAGATAGAGAGAAGAATATCGTGGGTAACAAAGAGAGATAGATATAAGAAATGTTGGGAACAAAGAAGCAGAGAATTGGTATGATCAAAGAGAGATAGAGATTCGTGGGTAACAAAGAGATAGAGATAAGAACATCGTGGGGAACAAAGAGAGACAGAGAAGAATCCGTGTGATTAAAGAGAGATAGAGAGAAGAATCTCGTGTTGATCAAAGAGAGATAGAGAGAAGAATCTCGGTGATCAAAGAGCGATAGAGAGGAAATTCGTGATCAAGAGAGATAAATCGTGGGAATATAGAGAGATAGAGATAAGAACATCGTGGGGAACAAAGAGAGAAGAATATGTAGGACAAGAGAGAGAGAATAATATGTGGGGAACAAAGAGAAAGAGAGATTATAATTAACGTGTGGAAAAGAGAAGAAGAATTATCTATGGAAAAAAAGTTAGAAAGTAGGATGTCGTGTGAACAAAGAGAAAGTAGAATTATCCTGTGGAAAAGATAGAAAGAGAGAGAAAAGCTAATGTGAGCTACCACGCGCTCCAACACTTCAATCCTATCATTATTTCGCTCTTAACAAGGGCGACAGCCATTATCTCTGACGTATGGGGGTGTGCGGAAGCGGGAAATGGACTCTCGCGCGCGTGCGTATTATCAACTCTAGACATGCCTCGCGCCCCCAAGGACGCCCGGGAGAGGGGCGGGCCAACAATGCGGCGCTAATTGAGATGCTGGCCGGATAGATGGATGGATACTTTGATGGACGGTTTCGTCGTCTTTTATAGCCTTGGTGTGTGTGGGTGGGCTGGCTGCCAAGTTTGATTCATTTGCATCGGCGCGAGCTGTCGCATCTCAAATCGTCACAACTCGTGTTTTATTATTCAACGGCTCTTACGGGTTTGTTTGTTCAATAATCTGAGAGCTCATTGGCGTCCCCGGGGATGTTACCTATATCTTTCCAAAATATCGATAAAAAAAAAATCTGTCTACATATTGTATCAAATCCGTACAGTGGCTGTCTCTCTGTTCCTCCTGGGATTCTTTTGTCGATCGGGTGTAACCCCCGGGGTACACACAGTTGCCCCAGGTTTAATAAATGACTTGAGGAGATCAGAATCCTGCTCATGTGTATTAAGGGCGGGGGTAGTGTTTTCTAGATGTTTTTCCACTCTCCATCCACGCAAATGCTGGTACACGTCCTCTAAATACAACCTTCTTCATACTAAACACTCTGTCGTAATAAGTACAACCCGAACACTACTGCCAAGACCCAGAGCTGTTGTTTATAGGAAATGACGGTCGTCACTGCGGCTGAAGGATGTGGCGGTTTGTTTTGTAACACATGGAAGTTGTTAAGAGGCCGCATACACACATGCTATGTTTTTAAATTCAAATAACGTTTTGTGGGAGTGGGGAAGGTCAGTATTTTTATTTTTTTAGCAAAATAAAACATTTTGGACAAAATAAACAAAAACAACAGCTCCATTAGTTATTTGTTTTACCAACAGGTTATTGAATATCTATCATGGAATGGTTTTTCCTTCTATCCCCCCTCACCTTCCTTCCCCATTAGATAGTGAGAAATCATTTAGGGGAAAAAAACACTTAATAACACTCTTTCGATCGCAGTACACTCTACTGCGAGAGTTGCGGCTAGACAGTGACCTGGTGGTCTAGGGGGTAAGGTGTCAAACTTCTGTACTGGGGGGTCCGGGGTTCAATCCTCGGTCCCGGCACAGATTTATCTGATTGTCAAACCCTTCCTTCATCTCTGACAAACGTGTATTAATCACAACTTGTGAATGTGTGGAATGCCAGGCCTCCACCGTGGTTCGGATCCACGTTAAACTGTAGGTCCTCCATTTCATCTCACAATCACCTACCATTACACATTAGCGTAAGTGTGTATAACCGAAGGGTAGTAAGACGCGGTGCTAATATAATAATAATAATAATAATTAAATATCGAGCTAGACAATGCAGCCACCTAAGAGGGTGTGAATTATTCTTAAAACAAGGATGATAACAATGACAGTGTAAATGTTGTTTATATTTTTCATAGTAGCTACTTCATTGGCTATTTTCTCATAGCTGCTATCATTATTTCGGTGATATTTTAACTATTGGATTAAGAACAGAAACATTGCCAGTTTGTAAGTGGCATGAGATTGCGTTAGGAAATTTTCAATTTTTCCACCAACGTCATCTGTCTTTACTAATTATCCCCTTGGGTTGGGTCTAAGGCGTCATTCTCATAATAGACTAGACTGCTGGTGACAAGAAATACTGGTAGAGTGTACTGAGGGTAGTTTTTTTTCTAGTGGTTTTCAACTCTCGCTCCACTCAAATCATGTACACTTCTTATGAGCTCAGACCTTTCTCATCTTAAAACATTTGTGTAATTAGTACATAATATTCAGTGTAACCCGCCTCGGTAGTTAAATGCGGTGCTAAAAATAAATGTAAAAAATTAATAATTCCACATTAACTACCGTAACTATTGGCTCTTCTTAAAATTAGAATAGGTAAATTTCTTACTAATATATTAATTTACCCTGATAACAAAAAGTATGTAAAATTAAATCTACCTTCCCCCCCTCCCTCTTTCTACACCCTTGTCCGGACCGGTAACAAGATGTGGTGAACGAAATAAAAACAAACCCATTTCTGTAGTTGAGCCAGAAATGAGTGGTTTGAGACTCGGTGTGCTCTGGTGGTGATGAGTGATGTCCTTGGATTATCTCGTCTTCAATGCCAAGACAGGTTCCATTTTGCATTTTCTATTGTTCCGGGACAGCGATGTGTGGCCGATTATTTAGTCATGGAATTTAATACGGGATGTACGAAGCTTCGAAACTTTTGACTTGGCTTCGAAGCATTACCAATACTAATTTTAACAGCTAAAATACTTTATTTATGTTCAATTAATTGACATTCTAAGCTGTTTTGTACATAAAAATTAATATTTATATGTAAAACCTGAAGAAATTGAATTGCAAAATGTGATAGTAACTTGATTTAAACGACGAAATATTACAATAACTATGCAATAAAACATTTTCCCAACCAATTTTAGTTCATAAAGTAATTTAAATAACCATAATATAATATTTTTTCAAGCATAAAACAACTAAAAGAAAATATTCAAACTTTGATTCGGCTTTGAGAATATTTCATATATTCGATTCGAGTTCGCTTCGAATTGATAAAAGTGGACTTAGTACACCCCCAAGAATTTAACATATACGTTTTAAACTCTGTGAGATTATTATTTCCTCATGTGGAGAAAGTATTGTTATTGGGAAATTATAGACTTTGAAATTTCAATGATTTTTGTGCCCTTGAATACAAAAAAGTTGGTTTTAACTATTCTTTCTGGGGCTATAGCCCAAACAATTTTAGGGAGATTCCGTTCAAAATTAATCTCACCAGATTAAAGGTGATTTTAAGGAATTTAATTTTAAATTCAACACTTTACATTACTTTTGAATCCATTCATGCACATTATCATACCTTAAAATGGCCAACATTTATATTAATGCACCGGCATGGAAAAGTGGGAAAATTCAATGATTTTTTTTATATCGGAGACAACCAAGAAAGGTAAATGAATTTAATTTTTTAAATAAGGAAAATTTAGAGAATTTAATTAATTAGTTTAAAAAAAATAATTAATTTTTGCACTTTTAACACACACACAATATAAAGCCAGAAACTTATTTTTTCTAATGTCAACAAAAGGCATTGTCTAGCTAGCTAGTTCTAAAATTAAATTGTTGCACAGTACCACAAATAATACTTAAAACCAGGGCTGTGGAGTCTACAGTCTCGGTACGCCAAGCCTTTGGCTCGGACTCCTTCAGAAATAGAAAATATATATTTATTAGTAGTAACAAATTTACTTCAGTAAAATGACTTTATGGGGAGCTTCTTTGAAATTGTGAATGTATATTTAAATAAATTTGTCAATCCAAACTACAAGATTCTATTTTAAAGTCTGAGTAGTAGTTTTATGGTTATTACTGACTTCACAGTCTTGCTTAAAACATTTAATATTGGAAAAATAACAAATAAAAATTGTGACATTTAATAGCTGCCAGCATTTATTTTTTTTAGTGCATTAATATGTGAAGAAATTAAATAATAAACAGAAAAATCACTATTCACAAAGAAAAAGTTAAAATAAAAAAAGTGCAAGGCAGGTAAAATTGAAAAATAGTGTCAGAAAAATTTTTGGGATTTTTTATACAATTTTTTTTTAACCCGACACTGATTCTATTATAATAAGTAAATATATGGCTTTGTTCTGTACCGACACTTGTATAATATTGACAACAACACTATAATGGTGATAATGACCGAGATAATTCGGCAAACACACATCCTCGGCCATCATGTAATTTGTCTTCGGGCTGCGAAATAAAAAAAATAAAAACTTCCTATTTAGCAATGGCTTTTGTTTGGACTGGGGATGATAATTGAGTGCTAAGTGGAAAGTCACTCGCTAAAACAAACGGAAAAAAAAAAAGTTGTTAACTGGATTGTTCCTCCTTTTACGGGGTTACGAAACAGCGCCATCTTTTTAGAGGCACAGTGGTTGATTGATACAAAGTGTTTATGTTGGCCATTATCGCATCTGAACTGTTTTCACAAGATTTCCATTCAGGACATTTGCATATTTACATTATCAGGGATAAAGACGAGGAAGGTTGATTCTTAAGAGCAAATATTACTCGCATTTGCGTGGAGAGGAGCGTGGGAAACGATTGAGGAAAAACGCACTCTCACAACAGCCGGCTGGGATTCAAACCCCAAACCTCCCCTTAAAGTTAAGTGTTTTTGCAATTTTTATAGCAAAACATTTTTTTGGCCAAAATAAATCAAATATTGCTTCAGTAGAAACGCAAAGTTTAATTTTCTTCACACCGGTGATATCGACAGTTGTTGAATATCTGTCATGAGCATAGAGCACTTAGGTGAGAAACTTTTTTAAATGGGGAGATAACGTTGTCATTAAATTCCAGGACACCCTCGACAGATATTAAACTCTTTTATGTTTCTACTGAAACAAAATTTGATTTATTTTTACCAAAAAAATTGTTATAAAAATTACAAAAACACCGACCTTTTCTCGCGTCCCCTACAGCCCCATCTTAAGTGCTCATCTCACCCCTCAGATCATTCCCAACTTAAGTATATAGTAACTCGCTTCGGTGGTCGAATGGTCTCCCCCTAGAGACTTGACCACCGACTACGCGGAGATCGAGACTCGAATCCTGGTCGAGTATACTGAGGGCTGGTTTTTCCTGAATAGCTTTCCACGTAAATTCGGGTACACTTCCTCATAATTAAAATCTTCATCATCCCAAACTCACTAGCTTAATTAGTACATATACGTTTAACACGCACAGGTATAAGACGAGGTGATAAAAAAAGGAAGTAGTTAATACCTTTGAGTGAAATGAAGAGCTGTATCAAAGTTATACCTATCTTATAAAAAAAAAATACTATAAAACTTTTCTCAACTTCGCTGTTGTGAAAACGAAAAATCTAGAAAATTACACTTCACATGTTTTGACCTTAATCATCTGTGGTGAGATTTTTTGTGGGGTTTTTTTTTTAAATAAAAAGTAAGGTATATGCCATGTAAGACATGGGTAAATGTTGTAAACGAATGTGTAAAAAGAGAAACATTAAAGGCCATTTCACACTGCAACCAAATGTCCGTGGATGCCTACAAACTTGAGTTGCTATACTGTAGTGTTGTGTAGGCGTCCGCGTGCTCTTCAAAACGCCAATGCACATGCTCAGTCCAAAACGTCCACGCAGACGCCTTAACCAATTTTAACCGATCGCTCGGAAAGTGATCTGAAAACGTCCATACCGCAGACACCTCGGTCGTTCCGTTACACCGTGGAGCCAATGTAAATTGCCCCATTTGATAAGCTGGGAAGCGATTTCTGCAAAATATCAAACCACGGATTCCACAGACACCAGCGATGCCAGTGTGAAATGGCCTTTAGAGTTTTAAATAATAAAAGAGCATGTATGGATGTTGTTGAAGTTAAGGGAGTATGCAAGGATAGGGAATGTGAGAAAGTTAGTGAGGATGGATTAAGTACGGAGTTGTTGTTTTTTTTGAGCCTAATGCACAGTTTCTCGCCTACCCCATAAAGGAACGGCGTGATTATGCATATATGTATGTATGTTTTTGTACACCCAGTTGTTTCACGAAACCCACATTTCACCCATGGTCATTTATTTGGCCATGCCGAGAATCACTGGAAACCTTAGCTCAGTAGACATACATGCTACGAGAAGATAAATTGTCATATAAGTAATTTTTTTAATCACCGTCATTATTATTTTCATCGCTGCCAATCTTGAAAGATTGTTTCTTGTCCTGTTCCCAGAATGCCCTAGACCTGACTGCCCCGGCGAGTGACATCCTCCTGAAGAATCGTCAGAACTCGTGGTTCCAACTGTCGGGCCATCCGGACTGTTTCGCCCCCGCCGGCCCGGGCACCATTTGGAAGAAGCGCAGCGGCGGGAAGGAGAATGCGGAGCGCGAGGTGTACGAAGAGCTCGGCTCGGACCCGTGACCCAGGACCTGGTCCCCCGCTACTTCCGGGAAGTGGAATACCACGGCGAGAAGTTCATCGAGCTGCAGGACTTGCTGCATGGTTTCATCGACCCCCACGTGATGGACGTCAAGATGGGTACCAGAACCTTCCTAGAGTCCGAGGTGCAGAAAACGAATGCCCGTGAAGACCTCTACAAAAGGTGAGTGATACCGGATTACCATGCAGCTGGAAGAAAACACCAAAATTGATTAATTTGGGGAATCAAACTTCTAGATTTTTTAAAATTTAAGTAAATTTAGCTGATGAACTAAACATTCTTATTCAAAGCTCATGTCTCATGTTAAGGAAGGTGTTTCAAACTCATTTGATTAAGGTGGATGAACAAGACATGAATTAAGGACACTATTTTTTTTTTCAGTTTTTATTGCAAAAAAAAAAGTTTGGACAAAATCAATAAAATATTGTTTCTATACAAACATAAAAAGTTTTAATTTTCTTCACACTGTGATAACAACAGTTGTTGAATATCTGTCAAGGGTGTCCTAGGATTTAGTGAAAACCTTTTTCTCTTCGTTTAAAATGTTTCTCATCTATTACCGCTATGCTCATAACAGATATTCAACAACTGTTGATATCACCGTGAGAAGAAAATTAAACTCTAGTTTCTACTGGAGGAATATTTATTTGTTTTGCTGAGAAAAATTGTTTGCTATAAAAACTGCAAAAACACTTTCATCCCCTTCCATCCTACCTTTAAAGAGCCAAACTTCAGAAAAGTTTAGATCGTCACCATCTTTAAGAAGAAAAAAAACTCAATTTCAAATCCTTATTATTTCAAAATTAAACTGAAAATTAAATACAACTTAGAGAATTACACTATATTTTTTCCTATAATTTCTTTTTTCCTCACCAAGAGTGTGTCTTTGGATCTATTATTGAATTCACATCCATAAATTAATGACAAATACAGGTCAGGAAGCCATGATCTCTCAAATGACTGTTCCTTTTCAAAAGAGAAAACATTTATTCACACAATTGTGTGCTTAAAAAATTGTAAGAATTTGAAGTGCCAAATTTAACAACTTTTGGGTTGGGTATAAAGTGCTCGCTTCAGGACCCAGAGTTTGTGGGTCAAAACTCAGCCGAAGTCATTGGATTTTTCTTGGATGACAACAATCTGTAGCACATTTTCCTTCAGAGGTGTCAGTCTGGGTCGATTGTGGTATATAAAAGAACCCTCGAAGATATATGAAAATACATTTACCCGCAAAATTGGTAGGCCCTTTCACTCTCGCTCATAGAAATTCTCGTTGCTGATATAATCAGTAGGTTCAGAAAGTGCAGGTTAAATACCTCAAATAAATATAAAAACTTTTGTTTAATCATCTCTTGCGTTTAGAGTTGGATGCAAAAACTTCACTTGCAAGATTTCTCCAAATAATGAACCCGTTTAAAATTCGTCTCAAAATGGGTCGCATTGGATGTTGGTTCGTCAAATGGCGCGCTGGCCCTATATAATAATTATTGATCAGGCTTCAAGTTTTACATACACCTGTTTTAAGGCATTTGGAACTCTTTTTAAGTCAACTAACGTGTAATGTCAAAGAACAAGCAGCAGCATTCATATAGTACATGGATGGAAAAACCAAATTGCAGTAAAACCTGGCCGGGATGCGATCCCCTTACATCCTGGCTCAATGGGAAGCAAGTTTGATGTTTTGTCAATTTAAAATTTTAAGCCCTAGAAAATAAATACGATTTTCTTATAGTGTGTTCCAAAACTGCTTAACCTGTTTCTTAGATCATGCAACTATTGTTGATTCTTTAAGACTTATGTCTGAATTAATAAAATAGATTTTTTTTATTCCTCTCCCCTTTCAGATGGTCCAAGTAGATCCCAGCGCCCCCACCCCCGAAGAACATCGGCAGAAAGCGGTGACCAAGCTTCGGTACATGCAGTTCCGCGAGCAACAGAGCTCGACCTGCAGTCAAGGGTTCCGGATTGAAGCCATGAAGGTGAGAAAATACTCACTCTCGTCAACATACGTCCCACTCTTTTCGATTACCGCGTGGTCTAAGGCATCAACTCTCGCAATAGACTAGACTTCCGATGAGACTGGATGATTGGGGGGGGTCAATCCCTGTCGGGTGTACTGAGGCTGGTTTTCCCTATAAACAGCTTTCCACTCTCCCTTCATGCAAATGCAGGTACACTCCTATAAATTCAACCTTCCTCATTCTTAACACATTAGCATAATTAGTACATAGGCATGCAACTTGAACGGTTAGTAAGACGTGGTGCTAAAATTATACATATGTATATATAATGTCCCTCCCTCATCCATCATTTGTCTTACAGTTCTTGTGGCTGAGATATAAAAGAGAGGCTTTTCTTATAGTGAACTTGTTTGATTCTCGGTGGTGCCAAAAATAATTTAATGTGTATGTAAGGGTTTGTCCTATCGTACAGTATCGCAAATTGTTTTAAGATGTATTCCCGAAAATGATTTTGGTTTTCATACTATTACTATTCGAACTATAAGAATTTTAATTACACTAACGAGGTAGTTGTTAGGTAGGTATAATTCAGAAGAAATGTGCCCACATTTATGCAGAAAGAGAGAGATTGGTAAACTCCTTAACTACATTCGGCTGTGAACTTTGACCTCATCCTTGCAGATAAACAAGACTGCGTTAGTTTGACATTTAGTTTACGGTACCAACGGGTGCAAGTATCCAAGGCTGTTGGTTATGTGTTGTCTTAGGTTAAGTTGGTGTAGAAATCATGGACAAATATAACCCTTGGTTCAGAGAAGTTAGTGGTAAATCTTTTATTATTTTCAAGGAAAAAATTGTTGGAAACTCTCAATCAATGCTAATTCTCATTTTTCCATCAAAATGTTTTTGGTATTTTTTTGACATATATAATGTACCAGTAGGTACAATTCGTTTAACCTCAAAGGTAACAAGATTTCTTTGAATGAATTCACCATGCTATATTTGATAAAATAGGGCCATAGTTTAATCGGTCAGAGTTTGAGTGAACAATATTTTTTTATTCTCACATTTAAAATTTGAAAAAAAGAATATATATATATACACACACACACACACACACACACACATACACACACACACACACACACACACACACACACACACACACCTTACAGTTGATAATGTTGTCAAGGCACAAGTGTTTAGCGAGTGTTTATTAAAACCCAAATTAAATGGTTTTCTAAGATGCTATCTTTAAAATATGCTTAAAAGTGAAAGGACCCTGTTAAATGGTGTCATTTTCACACTAGTTTGGTTTGCTGATGACAGGGATATCAGTATTAGAATCGTGATCGATACTGAGGATGCTTTTTTCATAAATATATTTCAACTCTCCCTTCCTTACAAATTTGGGTACATTGCTTCTAAATTCAATCGTCTCCATTCCTAACACATCAGTGTGATTAGTACATTTTCATGCAAACCAAACCGGCGCGCCGCTTAAAAACAAATTTGAATGAATGTAGACTGCTAGACAAAAATATATTTCTTTTTTAATAGATTTTTTACCTGCTTCAGTGGCCACATGGTCTTAACGCGCTGCTCTCTTGTCAGACCAGACTGCGAAGACAGGGTTCGATCCCGGTCGATTGCACTGGGGGTGGTTTTTCCTAAATAGTTTTCCACTCTACCTCCACGCAAATGCGGGTACACTTCCTCTAAATTAACACCTTCTTAATTCCTATTACATGAGTGTATTGCGGAAAACATTGAACGTGTTGGTTAAATTTCCAGTTCCGCGGTTCCCTGCCTGTGACAGACCTGAAGAAAGTGAAATCTCGCGAGGAAGTGATGGCGACCATCGCTCTGTTCCTGGGTGGGCGGGAGGACACCAGGCAGAGGCTCTTGGAGAGACTACGAGACATTCGAACCAAGTTCGAACGATCGTCCTACTTCCGGAGACACGAGGTGAGTCGACCCATCCCGAAGCTGCTTCCGTAGCCTCATGGTCTCTGAGGTGTCGCTCTTGTGATGAGAGGAAGATGGGAGATCAAATCTCGATGTCGCATAAAGTTGTTTTCATCAACAAAATTAACACCTCCTACATCCATTGCAAATGTGAGTACAATTCCTCTAAAAAGACCTTCTCATACCCTAACTCATTAAAGTTGTATACAAAAACTTCGATTGCTAAGATTTTTCCCCAATACTGAACCAAAGTGAAAATTTGGTGACTGGTGGTCTAGGGTACGGTGTCGGGACACTGAGCTGGGCGACCGGGTTCAACTCGGTCCCGGAAACAGATTTATCTGAATGCCAAACCCTTCCTTCACCTCATGACAAGACGTGTATTAATCACATCTTGTGATGTGAGGAAATGCCGGCCTCCGAACCGGGTTCGGATTCACAAAGTTTAAACTGTAGGTCCTCCATTCATCTCCACAATCACCTCTACCATTACACATTACGTAAGTCGATTAAACGAACGGTAGTAAGACGCGGTGCTAAATAATAATACATTTAAAATTTGTCCCAAATTGGTCGCATTGGATGTTGGTTCGTCAAACTGTGCGGGCCCTGCATATAAGTATTGATAAGGCTTCAAGTTTTACCACACCTGTCTTAATGTAATGGAAGGCTTTGGCAAGTGTTTTTTTTTAAGTCGACTAATGGGATAACGTAAGAGAAACATGCAGCAACATTCAATTGGTGCAAGGATGGAAAAACCAAACTGCAGTAAAACCTGGCCAGGATTCGAACCCCTTACATATGCATATAATCTGAACAGATAGTAAGAGGCAGTGATAATACAAGATTAACACCCACGAGTGAGGGCGTATCACCCGATTTTAAATCAAATTTATTCTACATTTCCTTCGGTAAGTTCAAAAGATTTAAATGATGTATTTTTAAACGTGTACTGGAAATGTAGCGAGGAATAGAACAAATCTTGGTTTTTTGTGGATCACTCTTTATCAATATTCTCTTGTCTATCTTTCCCCAGGTTGTCGGCAGCAGTATTTTCATGATCTACGATGACACAAAGGTTGGGGCATGGATAATAGATTTCGCCAAAACCCATCCCCTCCCCAACGGGATGACGTGGACCACAAGCAGCCCTGGGTCCAAGGGAATCGTGAAGATGGTTTTTTGTTCGGCTTGGACTCTCTCATTAGTGTGAGTATCCAGGCTTGCTTGCAAAGTTGGATGGGGGGGGGGGTTTGAAGGTCACCTTTTTTTGAAGGACATGTCCAATCCACCTTAGCTTAGTCGGTAGCATGTCTGCCTACTGAGCTAAGGGTCCCGGGTTTGATTACCAGCAGCGAAAAAATTATCATTGTTGAAATAAGAGTTTACCCTTTCACAGTGATAAATTAACGGATGGGGACTGGATGTTGTGCCTGTCCTAGTCTTAAGTTAGATTATATGGTATATGAAGCTATGACAAGCCTAGCCAACTGTAGTGGGAAATATTTGGCTTGAATAAAAAATTGACCACAGGCTGGAAACAGTAGTGGATGTAAAAATATGTGCCAACCACGACCATAACAATTGTTTTCAGCCTGTGGTCAACGGTTCTTATAAGATCCTTCCATCTTCCTCTATCCTTTCACCATTCTTCTCCTCCTCTCACTCACACTTGTTATCTGCTACTCTCATTTATTTCTGGATCTCCCTTGTTTTATTTTCGCTCTCTCATTCTGCTTGGGATTCTTTCCTTTTACATTCTCATTATATGTCTATACTAGCCTGTGTGAATCCATGATTTTCCATTTCAAATTGAATCCGAATCCAGGCAAACTAGCTGGAATCGAATCTGAATCTTATAGTAAGATTTTAATTGAGATTTTAAAAGTTCGCACAGGTATAGTTCATATAATCTCAGCTTCTCTCCCACTACTATATCATGTACTCCAACATTCTCATTGCATGTCCATGTTTCTGCTCCATACGTAACCATGGGTACAGAGTATGCCCTATATAACAATTTCAACACCTGTAGAACACCTAACACCTTCCAGGACACCCTTGGATGTAGGTGACGCGAGAAAAGGTCGGTGTTTTTTGCAATTTTTCTAGCAAAACATTTTTTTTTGTCAAAAGAAATCAAATATTTCTCCAGTACAAACAGAGAATTTAATTTTCTTCACGCGATGATATTAACAGTTGTTGAATTTCTATAAAGGTTGTCCTGGAATTTAATAACAACTTTTCTTTCATTTAAAAAGTTGTCATCTAATGCTGCTATGCTCATGACAGTATTCAACAACTGTTGATAACACTTGTGAAGAAAATTAAATTATTTGTTTCTACTGGAGGAATAGGTATTAGATTTATTTTGGCCCAAAAAAAAAAGTTTTGTTATTAAAAAAGCAAAAACACTCTACTTTTCTCTTGTTTTCACATCTCCACCTTAAGAATATTTTTTTATTCTTCTTTTAGAAAGTTGCATTTGACGTTCCCCCACTTCCTTTGAATGGGTTTCCATAAAATGAAACCTAGGTATAATGAAGTTAGGAAACTCCTACCAGGTAGCATGAGAAACATTTTGGCTAGAATTCAATAACAAGATGGTATCCTCTTGCTTCTATTGTAGAAAAAATAAACAGTCACATTGAAACAATATAAAGTTTTTATCGCGGGGTAGGCACTCTATGGGACGAGCTGATCCTGTAAACTAGTTTGGGGCACAACACTAGGAACAGCTTGCAATGACGTCACAGAGGAATGTGCATGCGTGGACGTCAAGTCCATAGAAAAGGAAGTGTGAAGTCTATGTAAAATTCACCATTACTCTTTTGTTAGCAATTTGTCGATTTATTTTAAAGGAGGATTTTAAATAGATTCTCTAGATTTTACATTTTATAATGTGGTTTATTTATAAAATAATGGATTTAGTTACATTTAAGTTATATTTGATATAAGAATTGATCAATTAACATTCCGCTATAAAAAATGCATTGTGTTCTGGGTGTAACGTCCCACTTGCCAACATTAGAATGACGTTTCTTCACTTTCCCTTTTCTATGGTTTTTAATATTTGGCCTTAATCTCCTCTATCAAACACAAAAAAGGGCAAAAACAAAAGAAGCAAGAATTAGGATTTATAACTGTTTATTTTTACACTCCTTTTAATGTGAGAGCTCACCTTAATGAGTTTTACGATACCAAAAAAACAAGCAAGGGAAACGAATTGTACCTTATTCCAATTAGAACATCAGTAAAATTGGTACTACTATACCTGCGGTGAAAGAAGTAGTTTATTTAATACCGTAGTTGATGTTGTTTTTTATCATATTTTTGTTTTATTCAACAGATAATGGAAGAAGTGGATCTGAGAACATATTTTTCACGTGACAATCCAGTCTGCACAAAATCTTGAAGCGAGCGGGCATATCGTGAACTTTTTTTTTTTTTTGGAAACTTATCTTTCTCGATTCGAGGTCCGACGTGAAAGATGATTTGACTTCATTGAAGAAGCGTTTTGTTTTCCCTGAGGAAGATTGTATGTAGAGGGATTGATTGTATTCTTCAGATCGCTCTCAGTTGTTATCGATGATTGTTTGTGGATTCTCTGTGAACGCAACAGATCGAGAGGCGGATATGTGAAGTCATTCGGCATTGTACTATAATATTAATTTTTTTCTAACCATAAAAATAATATTTAAACTTTTTAACAAGTTTTTTTTTAGCTATAAACAGAAATTGTACGATAGGGAAGGAAAAAAATTGATAATGCACCTTTCCATTACAGTAATTCCTGCTATATAGTTTCCCAGCATAAAGTTGGCGGCGACTGACAACAATGTTGTGTTTCAGCCCCTTAAATTGTGTCCTAAACCCAAATTCTCATCCACGTGATGTTTGACGAGTCATACAATCACGTCAGGCATTCCTTCCCCCACCACCACCTTCAAACTACCCATTTTGCGCCCGCACAGTATAATATTTGTTGAATGTGAAGTTGTAAACATAAAAATACCTACTTTGCCATCGAGATCACTATGTTAAATTACCAGTAAAGTAAAGTTAGCACCACCTATGCAGAACTAAAATACCTTACCACCATTCTAACTCATAGTGAACCGATCTTTTATGTTAACTTTATCTATGGTAAAAAAATTACCTTATTTTTAGTTCAAGCGGTGTGGAGGTTTTCTGTTTACCTTTCTTTGTGCATGTTTATAATTTTGGTCCGAAATGGTGTCTAAATGTCTGTGTAATTCATCTACCACTCCATTTGCAAAGAAAAGCAGATAATACATTAGCTTTGCTATAAAAATAGACCTTTTTTGCGGGGGCACTTGGAACCTTATCTCTAGACTTTACATTGATTCTTACGGGAAAACGTAACTCTCATAACTTTTTTTTTATCTAAAAAATTGTATTTTTCAGTTACAAAACTCAACATTATAGCAGGACTTATTGTACTTTTATTGTGGTCACTAATTTGCTTGCAGTAAATTTGATTTCCGTGAACCTTGGATCCAAATGTGATTGCACTGCTTTTTCTAGTCTTGTCCAAGAGATTTCAAATTACTGCAATTTTTTTTTAAAAGTGTTTATCCTAAAGTAAAAGAAACTGCATTTTTTGGCTTTTCATTCCAGAAAGTTTTTATTTCTTTTTTTCAATTTAACCTATTTCCTGGTGTGCGTGTAGCAAAACTATCTGCGTAAGCCCGAAAACCATTTCTCCACTTATATACTTTTATCCGACAAATATTTTTGCTACTAATTTTTATGTTAATTTACTACTTTATTCATTGTTATAGTATAGCATTTAACTGGTAACTCCATTTATCAGTTTCATTATGAAGTATTCAGACTGCCTAAAAGTTCATTGATTCATTGATAGATGGCATTACATTAACTTTTTTCCAATTGATTGTTCATTTGCACCAGGGAACAAGGTTTTATTATGCTATTGTTGTCAAGACTTGACATAAATATTTGTATGAGAAACACAATTTCATGTACTGTTAGGAGGCTCAGCACTGGTATTTATTTATTTTATTCTCATTAAGACTGTAAATTATGTCTTTTTTTTTTGTTGTTGTTGTTGTGATGAACATGTTTTTGCTGTTGGGTTGGCATCTATGTTTATGACCAATATTACTACTAAAGATACCCCTCTTAATATTTACACTAGGTATGAGAGAAACGGTAATTTTCCGATATCGGTGATCACCATTATTGTGGTTTTAAAATATCAGTGGTTTATACCAGTGATTTTATTCATCGTGACTGGCAGTCACTGTGTCTTGTCTGACAGATAAATGTGTTGTGTTCGCAGTTTGTTGCAGTATAGAAATTTTTTATCCCAGTCACTGCTCTTAAGTTTTTACTATAATATCTTATAAAACTGAGATTTATCTAACCAGTATATCGGGTCATTAATTTTAACAGCCGTTGCACGTGTGAAGCTGTAGTCTGAGACGTTCACACTTCACACCTCAACTAAACATTTTACATTTGAAATATTAAAAGTAAGTTCTTTATTTGGTTTATGCACATCTGATATTTTATCACTCATGGTCAATAATTTCACAATCCAAAGTTCTCAACTGTCGAATTACAAAGATCACCGATATCTCAATCACTGTTACTTTTTGAGTTCCGGTCACTGGGCGTGACAGTGAACAGAAAGTATCGGTGATTTTATCGCCCATCTTTAATTCATACTAAAATGTCACTGTTTCTCGAGTATACATCTTCATTCCATTTAGGCTTATAAAACGTTTGTAAAAGAAGTTCCATTGAAGTTATATATATATATAGTCTTAAAAAACATGTTCACATTATATGTTAAGTAGACTAGACCAGGGTTGTGTCAATGCAGTACCAACCTGATTCATTTCATGCATTTATTAGATACATTTATAACACAATTGTTTTATTTTATAAATAAATCTTACCAATCAAACTCTATTATTTTCAAAAGATTTTTTTTTTATTTCCTCCACCTTATCAGCTTTTATTTACTTGCTCTTATTTAAAAAGTATGGTTTCATCTTTTATTTTGAGTTTGTAAAGTTTACCTTACCCCTTTTGCAGAATATCACAAAATGGTGTCTATAAGTTTCCCTCATTCCCACCCCTTACATTCCTTCCCTCACACCTCATATTAAATAATCTACCAGTATTTAATTACCATATTTAAATATGTCTGCTGTTTGTTTGGAAGTATGGCCAGATCACCATAAAAAAATATTTTATGGTGTATATTAATCAAGCAAATTGCTTCGCTGTCGTTCATGAACATTGCGCGATATCTACCGCACACATAGGTCTTAAAATTTTAAAATTGGTAGCACCCTGTGCACAAACATGTGCACCTAGAAGCTGTAATTTTAAATCTGTTATTAAATATATTTTTTTATTCATTAAAAAAACTAGGCCGGAGGAAAAGAAAACCGTTTCCTCGGAACTTCTACTAATAAATAATAAATGTAGAGAAGCCAACATTGACTATATCTTTAAAATGTCAAGTATGACGGTACAAAATGTATAGCTTGGTGGATGAATCTATTAAAGTAGATTAAGGAAAAGGTACGGATAGAGGCAGCCATTACCTCTTTGCCCAGTTGCACCAGTGTATATTTAACACCGCATCTTACTACCCGTTCGGGTTATACGCTTAAATACTAATTACGCTAATAAGTTAGGAATCGGGAAGGTTGAATATAAAGGAAAGTAACCCGTATTTTTGTGGAGGGAGAATGAAAAAACCATTTAGGAAAAACTACCCCTAGTTCACTCTAACGAGATTCATACCTCGATCTCCCTGTCCTCGGTGGGCTAGCTCAACATGAAACTAGCGTGTTAGCTAACTACGCCACCGAGGTAGGTCATCGCATCAATGTAAAGTGTGAAAAGTGTTCTTTTCATTGTAAAAGATATATTGTGTTTGTCACCTTTAATATGTTTCTATCCACCAGTCGTATATCTTCTTCCAAATATAAGAGAATATCTCGAAAAGTGAAATGAGGTTTTCCATAAAGAGACATATTAAAGTATAGTAAGTAATAAAAGAATTCCAATAATAAAGGCTAATGTAATTTATTATAATCTGCGATTACACATAAGATTATTTTTGGGGGGGCGAGGGAGGCTTTATTTTATTGGTGGGGGGGGGGGGGGGGTGGACTACCTTGAAAGTTTTGTCACGGGCCCGATTACTGCCTAGTTACGCCTCTGTTTTTTGATGTTTCTTACGAATCTTGGATCTTTAGTAAATAATAGAATTCACACCCTCATCTCTGGTATTTTCGTAATGGTTACATTATAAACAAAACTCGTAAAAGTATGTTCTAGTCTAATCTAATGGTAATGTAACTAAAATAAACCATTGTATACTACCTAACAATGTGTGTGTCTACTGTAAATAACCCTTAATGCTAATTAATAAAATTGCTTTCGAGTATGATATTATATAAATTGTTTTGGTTTATGATAAATTCAGCCTTCTTCCTCTGGAGTTTAGAATATATTCACTCGCTTCAATGCTCCAATGGCCTAAAGCAGAGGTGGCCAAGCAGTCGACCACAGCCGCTAGTTTGGTTGATTGATTAAAAAAGATTGACAGAAAGAAAATTAAAGAGAGGGTTTGCAGATTTTCCTCAATCAACAATATAAAATCTAAATATCAAAGCTTTCTGACTGATGACAATTTACAATCCTGCCTTCGTTTATGACAGTAATTATGAACTCTCATTCAACAAACTATCCTAAGATTATGAGGTGTCAGGCATCAACTTGTAAGTCAAGTGTTTTATGAGATAATACTTTTTTCAGAGAAATTATATTTTGTATGTGATTCGATTAAAAAAAACCTCTCGTTTCAGTGTGTGAAAGGACTCTTTAAATTCTTATATGTAATGTAATTTTACTATTCAAACACAAAAATTGTTATTAATTTTTTACCACTGAAAAACACCTGTATATAACCCTACAGTTCTGTAGTAGATCGCAAAGATTTTCCTTCTAGGAATAGATCCCTAGATCAAAATGTCTAGCTACACCTGGTCTAAAGCCTCAATTACACGGGGCAGGGCGAGATTACTAGCTACTCGCTGCTATTTAACTCTCCGACTGTAAGCACACCGGCTAGGTAACTCGCCGTTCGCTTTTCTCTTGCATGAGTTTACATGCTGGTGAGTAGCTAGTAATCGCGCCTTGTGTATTTAGGCTTAAGGCGCAATAAACTAGACTGCAGGTGAAGGGGGGGCTCTGGGTTTAAATCCTAGTCAGGTGTACTAAGGGGGGTTTTTCCTTAAACATTTTCCCACTTCCTGCAAAGGTGATCACATTTACTCTAAATTCTACCTTCCTCATCCATAGGTGTGTGTGTGTGTGTGTGTGTGTGTGTGTGTGTGTGTGTATATATATATATATATATATATATAAAAACCAAAGTAGTATGATATGTGATACAGAAAATATTCCCATGTTTTATGTGTATAGCCTCTTGATAACTGCATAGATTATACTATCAAGGTAAGATTGAGGAATATGGAATTTGATGAGGGAAAGTGGAAAACCGACTAGGAAAAACTATATTCACTACACCTGGTCAGAACTCGAAACCCCCAACCTTTCTGTTCTTGACAGACTAGATTAGGTTAATGCCTCAACTCATGAGTTCATTATTGCAGGCCGCCATGTAACTTTGTCTAGAGTGAAACGTAGAATGACATCAAACCATTTCTTACCTGAGAATCTGAAACCTTAGCTCAGTTGGTGGCCTGTCTGCCTACTGAGCTAAGGGTCCAGGGTTCGATTCATGACATGGTCGAAAATTTATTATTGATAAAAATATGGGTTTACCCTTTCAAGTTGGTAAATTAACGGCCGGGGACTGGATGTTGTGCCTGTCCTTGTCTTAAGATAGATTATAAGACATGAAGCTACGGCAGGCTTAGCAAGTCGGTAGTGGAAAATATATAGCATGAATAAAAAAACTGAGACAGGAATGGATGTAAAATAAATTTCTTAACTGAAATACTCCTGGGCTGTATCCGAATAGTCTACTTCACGTGCCGTTGACCCTTGACGTTCACTTGATAGTTGCATTGGCAATCACGTGATCGAGTGCAGAACAGTCTGAATAGTCACGAAGTGTGCCAATGCACCCCTCTCAAGCCCTTGAGAGCAAAGGTGCCGGTATGTTACCCTTGACAGGCCGGCAATGCGGAGTTTGACTGGCAACTGTTTAATTTTTCGTCTGCTAAAGTAATGTGATCTGAGATGTATGACCTGTTGTCTGTAATAAAGTATTATGACTATACCGGTACTGCTGTTTTTGTGTTGTGTTGGAAATGTCCAGTGAAAAGAAACGGGAATGGATATTAAAACGTTGTATCGTTTTCATTCCCTGCTGATAGATGGCGTTTAAAATAGTTTCTAAGATCACTGGTAGGAAGCAGCACTGCAGACTCAAGGACGTGTATAGGGTAGTTTGCCGTTCGAAAAGTATTGCAGTCATTGATCTCAAGTGCGTTTAAGTGTAAATTTATCAAGTCAAGTGTACTTGACTATTCGGATACAGCCTTGGTTTATGCCGGGACCACGATCAGTTTAACGTTCACGTAAAGTAACTTCAAGGTTCTCGTGTTTTTAAATGGATGCCATCATAATGCAGTTACTTTAATCTATTATCTATGTTTATCTTTATTGTTTACGTCAGGTGAAGAATACCACGTGCTCTAGTTAGCCAATCATGTTAGGAGCAACGTCAACATGGCTATTTAGTACTTCATTTGTTTGTTTATTGTAATCAGGTGTCTTCTTCAATATACTTTGTACACGTCTTGCAAACTTTAAGATGTTGTAACTTTTTTTATATTTAATTTTGTATATCCAATAAAGCTTCTATTGCAAGTACTTGCAGCCTAATCATCCCCTTAATGGCCGGGTTTTATTTTAGTCAATAATTTGTTTTCAACAATCCAAATTTATTGTCTTTGTTTTGCTCGAATTGTTACGTTATTTTTTGTGGATCCTAATTACACACTATGTTCTTTAGTCTTTACATTTAAGGTAAGCGTAGATTATGCCGGACCGGGCCGTAGAGCAAAAATGCAAGGGCAAATTCGTAAACTACGCCGAGCCGCAAAGCATCGGCGAAATTTTGTTCATGAGCTACTACGGTTGCAAAATTGAGCTTGTAACGACATGTAAAAATGGATAGCTCTACTGAGGATCTTGTTCTATTTCAGCTATTGTTTGAAAACTAAATAAAATAAAAATAAATGTAAGATATGGGTACCGCTACATAATATAATATATTTGAAGAAAAGTTTATTTGGGGAATTCCATACGCTTTTTCAAGATCTCTTACTTGATGACAAAAAGTTTTTTCAGTATTTTAGAATGACGTACAATAAGTATTCTGAATTAGCCTACTTGAAATTTTGCTTGAAGATTTACAAAAGTAAACTACTAAGCTACGTGAACCGAGTGGACCAGAAGAACGACTTGCTGTTTGTTTAAGGTTAGTAAGATATTAATAATAAAAATATAATTAAAGTTAAAGAAGATTATGTCGACAATTTTTTCCTACGAATTCAATGTTGATTTGGTTTTGTTTAAGGGAGAGTAAACATAGAAATTACAACTATTATGTTTATTTGATATTGTAGCATTAAGCAAATATTAAAATATTTCTGTAAAATCTGCAATTATTTTGATTAAAGGTTAGTATCGTTATTCGGAGACAGAAAAAAGTTGAAAAATTCACTCAGTTGATTTTTATTACTCCCATTATTATTCTCAATGCTAAGACCTTAATTTGAATGGTTTCCTTCAATAGCAGGGCTCAAAATAATGAAGGTCTGTCCTTGAGCCGCTTGTATATTTTGAGTATTCTGGCTTGGACTTAAAATTTGGATACCATCCTGGCGCTCTTCTGACTTTATATTTTGTTCTTTAAACACAGTATACATACTCATATAATATGGGGATATTTACCTTCTGCATTATAGTTTTATTATTATTTGACCGATTGAAAGAAAAAGTAAATTTCAAAGATAATTTAGATTAAAATACTTGGTTTCAATGTATAGAACCAACAGATTTCTGTGCTGGGGATTCGGGATTCAATCCTCGGTTCCGGCACAGATTTATCTGATTGCCAAACCCTTTCTTCACTTCTGACCTGATGTGTATTATTCACAACTTGTGATTGTGTGGAATGCCAGGCCTCCACCGTGGTTAGGATCCCACGTGAAACTGTAGGTCCTCCATTTCATCTCACAATCACCCTACCATTACACGTTAGCGTAAGTGCGTACAAACCGGACGAGTAGTAAGACGTGGTGCCAATAATAATAATAATATAAATCAAACTATGCACATTATTCTATAAAGTAAAATTATTGTGGGCATTTATAAACACAGTAAATTATAAAACTATTAAATATAGATTAAAACTCTTCATTAGAATATACCGGTTCCCTAACTAAAAGTATGGTAATAGTAGATTTGCAGTTTCTGACAAAAAGTCCTGTTATTTCTGTTAAATGTGTATACTACCACCTTCCATTTTATGACTTGGACATTGGGTAAAATTTATCTCACACTTGTAGTCATGTAGGATATTTTTACAAAACAAAACATTCAATTAATTTTGCCCAAATATTTACACACTAATCAAATTTGACGCGAGAATAGGAAATAGGTATTAAAACTAAATTCAAACCGAAAAAGCACTAGTGTTATCAAACTATCTAACTAAAAGTGAGAACACGTTCTGTAGACCGTATCGAAGATGAATTTAGCATAAAACCATCATAATAAGAACTCATGAACTAAAAAATTTAGAAAAACAATTCCTTAACATTTCTGTATTGTTAGGTTCAACCATAATTACTATAAAACATCAAACAAAACATTAAAGTTTCTAAAATTTGGCACTGAGCAAAATACACTACTCGCAAATATGAATTATCGCTCTATCTAATTATTTGAGCCTATTAGGAAAAAATTAATATGATGACAAATAAATCAAGTACCAATTAATTAAAAAATTATATATTTATACAAATGAATATTATTTATTATTAAACATCAATAATTCATGTGAAATACATCTTTAAATAATTATTTTAAAAAAATCATTTTTAATCCAAGACGTAATTTAAATTCAGAATGAACCTAGCATAAGTTAGATAATAGTCTCGAACGCGGGTCCGTCTATATTAAAATTAGTGAAATAATGTATATTGACGAGATAAGATCATAAAATAATTTTATTATTTAAGCCAAACAAAAAAATTATTCTAATTGATTTTTTTAAAACTTTAATACACAACTTTTTAAAAAAAGCTCACTGTTGACTAACGTGGTAAACCAAAATAAAAGACACTTTTCAAAATAAGATACAAAATAGACAAAGCCACTACAAGGAGACGCCAGTAAATAAAACTTGCCTGAATTAATAAAAGAAACACATCTTAATATAGTGAGGCTTCCCGAGATGGATATTCTCCCTGGTCAGAAACAAGGAAAATAAGCAACAAGGTCGAAGTGTTTTTGGTAACAGTTAAAATAGAGTTTTTATACTTCCTTTGACAGTACTAAATAAATTTAAACTGTATTTGTTTGTTTCTTTAAATTTTTACATTTTAAAAATATTCTTGTATATTCAAATATGGCTTAATTTTAGGCGCTAAGATTTCACTGACTGTCGATGACCAAGTCCACTCTTAAAAATGTCAGATGGAGAGGAGGGACAGTCACAGTAGTGTTGGATAGAAAAGTTAAGTTGCAAGTCTCGTTTTACGATCGTGCTAGTGATATTTATGACAGTTATATTATGTTTAATCTTAATATAATGTTCAAAATATGTCTGAAGACCTTTAGTTTGTTATAGTTTTATTAATTGCTATAACAGAATATTGAAATTTTTCTGTAGATGCGATAAAGCAATCCTGAGGGTTTAGTCTCTAGCATACTTATTTTGATGATAAAAATAATTTTTTTTATACCTGAGTGCTTATTTTTCTAATTCATATACTTACATAAGTAGAAAGTGAGAACAGCTTAAGAAATTATTATTTTCCTACCAGTGACTACAGCGCTATGAGTGATATTAGCTAGGCTCAGTAATACTTTCGAAGTGTAATGTTTAATAGTCATTATTTTAGATCGTGATTTATGTAAAGAAACTGAGATCTCCTTGCAAGTTTCAATTTCTCTTTGGCTTTGGAGTGTCTCATTTCCTGTTTCTTCTATGCTCTTCGCCTTCTCTCATTTCCCACAATCGGACATTTTGTGCCACATGTTTGCTGTTTCATTTTGTCCGTAAAAGTTATTACATTATTGTGTTTAGGTAAGTAAAACGTTATAAATAAGTTGTGTGATCAATATTTGTTCTAAGATGGTGAAAATTTACATAGTTGTATTCATAATAATACAGTAAAATTCATTAAATTCAAAGTAAATAAGCTTGCTTGTCTGAATAGCTTCTCTTGGCAACGCCATGTTGAAATACGTCTATAAATTAGCAATATAAAAGCCAAGTGGCATCTCATTTTCCAAAAGTTAATATAAGCTTTAAAATTATACCTAATTCATTGTTTGACGAAACCATAAAGGACACCGTATGTAGCCGAAAAATAAATACTATGGACTTAGTATATCATTTGGAGGGTATTTTGTGCAAAAATAGGATTGCAAAGTCTTTTGTTTAAGATGTTATTTTACAATATTTTAGCACTGTTTAAAAGTTTTAGCTAATATGAAGGTAATGCAATGCAATTCATGAGTGTTTCTATAGGAAGTTTATTGCTACACTAAATTAGGGTGTTAAAAATGTACTTAAAAAAAGGAATGGCATGTCTTACCATGATGCTACAAGTATTTAGGTATACACTCATTTATGTTTTTTTGAAATTATAACTTATCCCAACCTAACAAAACTTGACCTTCCATTTATTTTTTATTTTTTAATTTGAAGGAACTAAAACAATTATTGGCCAGGAAGCCATCTTCCAATTACAGTAGTTCGCTGGATTAATAATATAATAAATAACTACATTGGCATCTTCAACTAAAAATATAAAATAAAACATAAAAAGGCATTTTAGTGGGGTTTTCGAAAGTAATTTACTTATTTGTTTTTGAAGACAGCCTCCGTGCTGTCAAATAGGTCTATAGAATAGTCACTGTTGAAATTGTATGCACGAGGTATGCGAGACAAAGCCAATTTGTACATGTAATTAGTAGTTTTTCCATCACAGAAGAATGTATTAGGGTTTCTTGTCAGTTTCGATGGCGGTAATAGTTGATGTGTTCCAGTAGGTCATCACAATCTTATTTGTCCATTTATAAGTTTGTAAGAACATTCATATCAAAATATTTTCGCTGGGTTTCAAGATTTAACAAAGGAATAAAATTTAGATTATTAGAGGAAAAATTGGCAACAAAAGATTCTTCTTATATTCTTAAACTAAAATACTGTATTTACTAAAACAATCCAATATTAAATAGTCTATGCCCCCCCAATTTTAACAATATTACCAATTACATTTAAAAAAATATACCACACATGTAGGGTGAGAAAAGTTAGGTTTTGTTAGGCTAGAATAGATTATAATAAACACCAGTTTATGTCGACGCTGCTAAAATGTCTAAATTGTTTTCCAAACATAAAAAAGCTTATGTAGATAGACATATGCAAGTTCTCAAATTGATTCTTTTCAGGTACTTTTATGTAACATGATAGGGCGAATTTATGTAACCAATCCATATTTTTAAATTTTATTAGGGACTATTATAACATTTACAAACTTTTTAGTATTGTTATGAAATGATTCAGAGTATTCTTCCTGTGCATTCAAGATTAAAAAAAACTTATATGACACGGATAAAACATATTTAAACACTCATAAATTGCTTACCATTCCTGATTAGAATTAAAGTTATTCTTTTTAACTTATTGTGCCAAAGAATGATTCTGTTGAGAGGTTTTTTTTTCTTGTTTTGAATTTCTAAGACTTCTTTAGTTTTATGGTAGCTCCAGGCATACAAATAACAGACATTTTGGTGACACTATACTAAAACAAATAGGTTTTTTTTTATATAGCTCTAACTCCAATTTGTTTGGTTAGGTTAAGTAGTCTTGATGTGTGTACGGAGGTGCCCTTTTTTAGGTTGTATGGCACAAATAGATTTTTTTACCTTTGGAAAAAAAATTGCGACTTAATTAAAATTATTTGACTAAACAAATTATCTTACTAACTTATGTACCTCATTTATGTACTATGTGACAGCTAGCAAAAGTAACCAGATCTAATCTCGGTCAGACCATATCATATACGTAAAACCTTATATCGAGCTGCTGTCACTTTTGACAGTCAAAACTTTAAACGGTAAACTTTTTTTTTTAAAAGCGATTTATATATTATTGACATAGGCCCTACTACACTTACCATTTGGATGTTTGTTTGTTTGTTTTGGTGGAAGTCGTCTTTAGTTCACTTAAAAATTTTTACAAATATTAGATTCTATAAGGTTGCCTTCTTCCTAAATCAAGATGACGAAACAAAGGCCGTTGATGGCATACAAACCATCTTTGGTGGTGTTTATTCATAACATTGTATTTACAAAGTGATGCAGCTCACCGGGTTGATTCCACGTTAAACTGTAGGTCCCCATTCATCCACATCACCTACCACTACCATTAGCGTAAGTGTAACCACGGGTGTAGACCGTGCTAATAATAATGTAAATTTACAAGTGAATGAATCTATTGGTCACCTCCTACAGTAATGACTGTAGCTTAGTTTCATCTATATTAATCTACTCATTTCTGAGAAGCCTTTTCCCCTGTGGCACACACTAAATTGGTAGGCTTCAAAGGGGTTGGTCCCCTCGTTCGATCTTAAAGCAGTGTTTTTTCACAATTTTAAAATAAACTTAACTTCCCTTGAAGTTTTTAAAACGCCGCGTCCTACTACCCGTTTGGGCTATATGCTTATGTACTAATTATTCTAGGGGTTTTAGGGATTTTAGGGATTAGAAAAGTATGTTCAGAGCGAGCGGCGGTTCTTAAATTCCCTAAGTTGTAACCCTAGTTAAAATTAACAAAAGATCTTCTCATAACTTGCACTTTTGCAAGTTATGGGAAAATCTTGTGTTTATTTTTAAATAATTCAACCAAAGTAGGCTACTTAAATTTATTAATTGATATTTTTTTCCTTTAAGATATCATTATAAACTAGATTAAAATCCTAATTAGACAATCCTTTACCCTCTTATATGGTTGGTCTTGTGGTTCTTTTTAAAGGATCATTTTCATTTGTTTCATAATTAGTGGATACTCCTGCGGCTTAGTTGTGATAGTTGTTAGCTTAAATACTAAAGTTCGATAAATAGGAACCTAGTGCTGGGCTTAAATGTGACACCAAAGGGTTTTGGCACTTGATCTCATTGTAAAACAAATGTTAACCGCTGATAGAACGGTGTAGACCAACTCTCACGTATCTAACAGCATTGTGTGAACCCTTTCTCTTGTGCCTCCCATGGTCTTTGACCGAAACCTGATGAAAACTCACAAATAATCTGGTCGATGGATAAAATTACAACATAAAACCTTACGAAGGACTCCTTTTCATTTGGGGGCTGTGTGTCATACAAGTAATATGAAAACTGTACCCTAAAACCAAGTGCATTTGAAAGTTGAATTAAGTTCAACATTATAAGGAATTATGAGACAATTTCACTTTTTACGAATGATTTTTCTTAATACAATACAAGAATTGCTAAGATGCCACGGGCTACAATATTTGCTGGTTGATATATTTAAAGGACCCAGTTTCAATTTGGGGCTTCTAGACCTCCTAGTGGCACACATGCAAATGTCTCGTTTTCTATCTAGACTTCTTGTCTAAAACCCAGCATCACACGATTTAGTGGGAATTATGTGGTTTTTAAAGTGATCATTTGTTGAGAACCACTTGTTCCTGAAATTACACGTTTTCAGTATCAAAAAAAGATATACCACTTGCTAAATTGTTAGTATTCTGAAATAGCAAATTATTGTTACCAAATAAAGGATTATTGCTCACAGCATTTATCTTGAAGATAGTAAAAGCTTCCTTTCAACTTTAACTGAGTTTACGATTGTGCATTCCATTTATTTACCTTTAGGTCAATTGCAACTAAAACTATACCTCGTAACCCAACTTGTAGTTTAATTTAAAAATGTTTGATTGCTTCAGCGTTAATGGGGCCATATAATTGTGCGTTCACAGTAACTTTGTATTTTCTGGCAATTTAAAATACAATAAAAAATAGCTTAGTATCGATCCACTTTATTAAATAAGGCTTGTCAAGCATACATTTAATGTTAATCAGCTTTGCTTGTCAACTTGATTAGATATATTTGTGAGGCAAATTCATACAGAACTTTATTCGAGTAATGTGCCAGCTTCAGACATTGGCAAAACTATGTAGTAACTGACAACTGTACCTTGAATTACCACAAATTACATTTTTATATGTTATTTTATTTTACAACCATTTGGATGTGTGTGAGTAGTTTGAAGGGGTGACCAAAGTAATTCTGAGTAGATGTAATGTGTTAGTTATTTAATTCCTCGTCAAGAGAAATACATTAGTGTAAAGTCTTGTTTAGTTTGTGTCTTTGATCATTTTTATATCACCTTTATGCTGATAATTGCAAATTACAAATTGCAGATTATTTGGAATAGAGCATTATGATAAATCGTGTTTTTAATCTAGGAGAGATAGCCAGCACACTTGGTGAGTGATGCTGGAGTAGAAATTATCGTGAAAAAAACACTAATCAACACACAAAAAACACATTTTTAAAGACAAGCTTTCACTAACACATGCAGCTTCTTCGGGTTCTAGGGACAGTAGTCTACTCTGTGAACCCCTAAGAAGCTGCTTGTGCTAATGAACGTTTGTCCTTGAAAATGTGTGTATTAAGTTTATTAGTGTTTTAGCTAAAGAAAACTCTACTTCAGAATATCATTGGTAGCCTAAGGATCCTGGACGGTCCTCCTAAAATCCTTCAGGAGGGCCCCACACTTATATAAATGGTAATGTTGCCTAATTAACTTTGGTGAAATTCTTGAATAATTTAGTTGTAGTTCTTGTAAGTCTTTTTCTTCTTAAATTTGGACAGAAATGATGGTCTCTGAACAACCACAAAAAGAAACGTGTTATACATATAATTTAAAAAAATTTTTTTTTGTGGTTGTTCATGGTTGATGTGAAGTTATTTGGGGCAAGGTGAAAGTTTAGTGTCTGCTGTCCAAGTAATCTAGCTTTACTTTACTAAACTGGGTAAGTATGTCTTGAAATAACAGTTCGTCGGTCCTCCACACACCTGCTCTTCTTGGATGGGTTTGAAAAGGAAGACTTATGTACGAAAAAAAATGTTTAACCTCTTTGTGGCTCGTATCCCCACATGGGAAGCTCATCTTTTTAAAGAAAATCAAAAAAATATCCTGTTCAGTTAACTTGCGTTTGGAAAACATGACTATTCAATACCGTAAACCTGGCGTTAGGTGCCGCTGCGACAAACCGACCCGATATATATTCTCCTAAACACGTTTTTTAAGCGTAAGTTTAGGTTCAAACCAGTCCCTCACCGTCATAGTAACTAAGAGCTAATCTTTGCGCACATAAATACTTACTAAACCCATGTTCGTTTTTCTGAAAATTTAGTATCATTATAGTAAAATCTTTATTTCTTCCGTTGTTGCAGGTTTCTGAAGAGAGTTTCCCATGGCGGATACGAAGCCCAAAGCACCCCCTGTTGCTAAAACTCCAGCAGCCAAAACGCCCCGAGGAGGTAAAAAAGAGAAAAAAAAGCGCGGACCCTCCCGAAATTATGATCTTGGGAATGGGGTGTACCGCTTCAGCAGGACACGCATGTACCATAAGAAGGCACTGTACAAGTTCATTGGCAAGAAGACTAAGAAAACATTGAAGCCAATAAAGCCTAGGACGATAGAAAAGCCCATCGGTGGCGAGAAGAACGGGGGAAACGTATTGTCCTTATCAAGAAGAGGCGAAACTATTACCCGACCGCAGATAAGATCAAGAAGAGGCCGACAAAGAAATGCTTCTCTCAGCACACGCGTTACACTCGCCCCACCATGACTCCCGGTACTGTCCTCATCTTGCTGGCGGGGCGTCACAAAGGGAAGCGTGTAGTCCTGTTAAAAGTCCTCAAGAGTGGATTACTCTTGATAAACGGGCCCTTTAAGTTAAACGGGTGCCCTCTTCGTCGTATCAGCCAGAACTATGTCATTGCCACCAGCACCAAGCTTGACTTCTCCGACTTGAAGGTCCCGGATCACCTCAACGACAAATACTTTAAGAGGAACAAGCCAAAGCGTCCTAAGAAGGAGGAGGGTGACATTTTCAACCAGAAGAAGGAGGCTTACAAGCCAAGCGAGCAGCGCAAGGCGGACCAGATTGTCGCCGACAAACTGGTTAATGATGCAATCAGGAAACGCCCCGATAAGAAGCACTTTTTCCGTTATCTCACAGCCATGTTTGGTTTGAGAAGTAGCCAATATCCACACAGGCTCAAATTTTAATATATTCTGTACCAGCACTTGTATAAAATGTTGAAATTAAATTTCATATTTAAGTGATGTTTTGTATTCATTTGGATTTGATCAATAATTTAAGATATTACTTACTAAAGAGGGGGTGGGGGAGGAACCCTTAAAGTTTAATATTTTTTACAGTTTCTATAGCAAAACGGTGACCTGGTGGTCTAGGGTAAGGTGTCGGACCTCTCTGCTGGAGGTCCGGGGTTCAATCCTCGGTCCTAGCACAGATTTATCTGTTTGCCAAACCCTTCCTTCACCTCTGACAAGACGTGTATTAATTACAACTTGTGAATGTGTGGAATGCCGGACCTCTACTGTGGTTCGGATCTCACGTTAATCTGTAGGTCCTCCATTTCATCTCACAATCAACTTACCATTACACATTAGCGTAAGTGCTTATAACCCGAATGGGTAGTAAGGTGCTAATAATAATAATAGTTATATTTTTAGATAGAATTTTTTTATATTTTGAAAAGCTGAGTTCTATCTAAAAGAATGTCAAAGGACAAAATTTCAAATGTGCTGTTTCCGAAGAAGCACAACTTCCCACCCGAGTTGTCTGCCACTACTCTCATTGTCCTCCGTCCAATGTTCACTCATTGAAAGCTATTTTAACAAGTGGCGGTTTTCAAACCTCCTCCAAACAAGTGTGCTGCAACTCTGTAAGTTTCTATTTTAAAAAAACCTGGACTCTCTTTCAGCAGTAAATCGATACCTTGTGAAAAAAATACACCAAAGCTGTAAAAGGCCTGTTGAAGCTCTTTTTCTTAAAATAAGTAAACACTAACAGAATAGGCAATTATAGGCACTATAAAATTAACATATGGGCCATTCCATGTCAAGTGATCCAAATTTTATCCACTTTTGGACCTGACCCTTTTAGATTTTAATAATTTTTGGCACAATTGCTATTCCTACAAAGACATTTAAAAATCTAGAATTTCATAATTTTTTCTTATTTAGTTTTTGAGATAAAAATTTTCAAAGTTTCAAAAAAAGAGCGTTTTGAGCTTCACTGTCCATCATATTTTATTTAATTTCTTCAGTTAGAAATAAGATAGAGAAATGAAATGAAAATTACTTTGTAGGGTTTTTATTGGGCTTTAAAATGATATTTTACATGCCCACATTAGGGCATTTTGAAAGTTCAAGGTCACCAACTCAAATTTTTAATTTCTCAAAATTCATATATTTTAAATTTTTGAAAAAAATCACAATTTTTCATTCATATCTCAAAGGTATGCATGCCAAATTTCAACATGGGATCTCAATGGGATCATATTTAAATTAATTTTTAATGATATTAGGGTCACCAAAATAATACCATGCTAGAAGCTCTCGTAAACAATAAATTAAAATAGGCCTATATAATTTGTAAATTCACCAAAATGATTTTGTGTTTTGTAGCCTACATGGATTTCAATAAATTATTTTAAAAAAAAGTAGCAATAAAAACTCACTAAAACCTACAAAACATTCATATGTTTTATAAATAGGCCTTTGGCATTTAAGATGGTAACAGATTCAATAAAATTAAATACATACCACAAAAAAGATAATACAAATATAAAACAATATAATATTAAAAAAAAAAGCTTACATTTTATATTCTTGTGTAAAGGTCACTTTGAATGAATATTTTTCTTCAAAGCATTATTTGCAAATTCCATTTCTTCTTTAGTTAGTGTGTATGTCCGGCCAGTTGCTGTTGTTGGTTCAACTTTTGTTAAAATTTGTTTGACAGAAACAGAGAGTGTATCGGGTCTTGGTGGGAAGACAAAAGATGGTGCAGGCCCAGCTGGGTGGAGGAATGTTAATATTACTTCTTCACTTGGAAAATTTACAGCTAAAACATGAGACAGCCACCAATGGTTATCATACTCACATGTTACAAATCCTGTTATTGCCTCCATTGCCAATCGCTTTGCACTTTCATTACAAGTTAAATAATATTTAAGTGTTTGATCACAAACTGAATACACTTTTGCTTCTACACAGTTTATTGATACAGGCATAAAACAATGTAGTTTTTGTGTTCCAGGAATAGGTTTTGTCTCAAGGAGACGTTTTTCAAGTAACATATACTCATCACAATGTTCTTCATTTGTACAATAAAAGAAATGAATGGATGGTATGTTTGATTGGCTCCAAGTAAATAATTGAAGTGGTGTCATAATTTGACCTTCATAAGGTCGTTGGAGACTTGCTCTAGCTGCAAGTCTCTTTACAGTACCTCCTAGACCATCACAGACTCCTTTACCATGAGCTGTTGCGTAGAAATGCCACTCTGCACTTAATCCAAAATCTTCATTGTGATGGCATAGATTAGAAAAGTTTTTCCTGTTTTTGAATTGGGCAGCAGAGCCATCAGAAAAGTAATAGACCTTTGCTAAAGATGGAATGACATCTGAACGTAGGTATGCCATGAGCTTTTTCTGAAATAAATGCACTGCTATTGTGTCGTGCTTGAGATTCTCTGAAATAAATACAAAACTTTTAAACTTTAGTCCTTCAAAATCTTTGAAGTATACTGCAGCAGGAAAGAGAGTAACTTGATCATTATTCCAATGATATGATTGAGCTTCATCTTGGAGTACAAAAGAATAATTTTCTGCAAAATCAAATGATATAACAGCTTCATTCTCTTTTATATTCTCTTTCAAATAAGAAAAATGGGCTGATTGTTTTTTAGCTATAAATGAGTGTTTTTTTAAAATGACAAGTTGTTCAAGAAATACACCTAAAAAATCTTCTGTGCCTTTTGTGAATGTCTCTAAACTACACCTGTCAACAGATACCCATTGTTTATAAGTTATTTACTCAATCATTTCCTCTTCCATTTTTTCACTCAACTGTTCTTTCAAATAGTCTGTTCCAGGGCAAGAGGTGCATAGATTGAGGTAACATTTTGGCAGTGGTACATCACACATTATTTTAGCTAGACATGATTTGTAGTCATCTATTGAAGTGCCATCGTCTAATACTGTGTTTTTAAAAAATGCTCCACTAATCATTAGCTTTACATTCTGATGTGTTGTACAAACACAAACAGAATGTGTACCACTTCCACCAGCTAGGATGCAATTTTTAGGACGAAGATCAGCAAATTTTGAAAATCCTATTTTTTCTACAGGATATTTGCTTTTAAAAAGCTCATAAATTTCCTTTAGATTCCCTAAAATTAATCTTTTTTGCAAATGTTCACGATGTCTATCACCTTTTTTTACAGAAATGAAATCTTTTTTTCCTGGCATAAGACGACTTATTTCATCACTATTGTAAAAATGTTCTACTTTTAGAATAACTGACTGATGTAACACTTTACCATGCTTTGGATTAGGCGAAGATAAAATCCCCTGTTCTTTAACCAGTTTTTTTACTTTCCTTGCCATTCTATTGCTAACATTAAACTGGGTTTCGATTTTCTTGCACGACCAGCTCTTTGGTAACAATGTCAAAATTGTAATCTTACCACTTGTACTTTCTACTTGTTGAAATTTTTCTTTTAGTTGTGCCAATATTTCAGATTCTGTTTGCTTCTCTTCATCACTGTCATTTTCAGGGGTTTTCACTAGAATTTTATCTGATAAACATTTCTTGATTTTGTCTAATTTATTTTTACAGTACTTTGGCATAAACAAACGTTTCTTTAAAATGGGGGACTCGTCAAGACTTGATAAAGACTTATTCAAATATTCTAGGCTTAAGTCCACGGGAATAAAATTGTCACCTACATTACTAGGACCTGGCATGTTATTTTCCTCACTGTCGGGTTGAACCATTTTAGAATTTTCCTGAGACATTTGTTTTCTACAACCATCACATATTTTCATTTCACTTTGAATATCACTATGCGCTAAGCACATCCAATTTGTAACAGGTCTAACATTTTTTAAAGTCTTATGCCCTTCTTTCTTAAAAGGATTACAACAGTAGATATTAAAATTAGATTTTCTCATTATTTCTTCCATATTACACACTAATCTTCTAGTTAATTTTAAAATAAAATATACACAATTATTGTTTTAGGCCTAAATGAGTAATCATTTTTAAATAATTTAACATCAACACACTATTATAATAAACACAGGGCTATCTTGATCACAGCACACAATATTGGTGTTCCTCTCCCCAGAGCAAACATGGGACTGACATGATACACAAGGAATCAACATTAGCTTACAGGTTCAGACATGTACATTCATGAAACATGTAACTGGTCTAAAAGACATGTCTTTCTTGGGAAAAAAAACCCCAGCAACGATTCAACTTGTTTGAACAAAAAGATAATGAAGCTGTTTAAAGAACATAAACATATTTTTAAACTCACTTTTTTTTATAAGTTTGCAAATTAAATATTTTCAATATATCACCATGATGGTACTATTTTGGTGATCCTAATGTTATTAAAAATCAATTCAAAATTGATCCCATCAAGATCCCAAGTTGAAATTTGGCAGGCATACCTGTAATATAAGAGTGAAAAAGTGTGATTTTTTTCAAGATTTTAAAACATATGTTTTTTGAGAAATTAAAAATTAAAATTTTGAGTTGATGACCTTGAACTTTTAAAATGTCCTAATGCGAGCATGTGATATATCATTTTAAAGCCCAATAAAAACCCTATTAAATGTTTTTTATTTAATTTCTCTATCTTATTTCTAGCTGAAGAAATTAAATAAAACATGATGGATGGTGAAGTCTAAAATGCCTCGTTTTTGAAATTTTGAAAATTTGTAACTCAAAAACTAAATAAGAGAGAATTATGAAATTTTGTATTTTTAACTATTATTGTATAAATAACAATCGTGCCAAATTTTATAAAAATCTAAAGAGTGCCGGTTTTTTCAATGGATCACTTGACATGGAATGGCCCATATTGTACTCGTAATAACATGAAATGCACATTTATCTCAACTATCAATGTATTACCATCAAGGAAAACAAAAGACAAATAGGCACCATGTGGTCCCTAGTCGTGAACAGTGGTATTTTAGCACTTTTTAAAAGCATTCTCGTTCAAATTATGTTGTTCATAACCAATATTTAAAAACTGTCGGATTGCTATGCTTATAAAATTAAAGTAAAAAAAATCTGTATGTAGCAACATTTTATTTATTTTGGACAAAGTTGTTTTGTTTCCTTCTATTTATATTAATAAAATAGTTTGTCATGATACCCATCTCGGTGGCGTAGTTAATTAGCTAACGGAGATCAAGGTCTGAATCTCGCTCGGGTGAACTGGAGGTTGTTTTTCCTAAAAATGTCTTTTCTATTTCCACGCAAATATAGGTTCACTTCCTCTATACAACCTTCCCAATTCCTAGCTTGTTAGCATGATAAAATTAGTACTTAAGCGCATAACCTGAACGAGTAGTAAGACGCAGTGCTAAGTATTATTTATTTCTATTCCTGTGTACTAGTGTCATTTTTCAATTTTAAAGTAAACAAGATTAAAAGCTTAATATTCACACCTTTGCTTAAAAAGTTACTCAAAACTATTTTCCAATTCCTGGAGGAAAATATATTATTAGGATTTTATATTAACTATTTTTTTTTTAGTATCTATCTTACTAGTCCAGCTAATATGTACCTATGTATTAATTACACCCCTATGGATTAGGAAGGTTGAATTTAGAAGAAGTGTAATTGTGTGGACGGAGAGTGGGAAACCATTTATGAAAAACTACCCTCAATACACTCAACTTCCCTGTCTATTGCGAAAGTAGGTTTTATATAAACTAAATTTTATTTTGTGTAGTAGTAATTTAATTTTAAATCTTTGTTGGGGCCCTTTTTTTTTTTTATCAAGTTTGGAAAATCAGCTGTAGGCTATTTAAATACGGATGTGGGTGATGTGAAAAACTCTTTAATATCTTCCATGTTTAAAAAAAAATTTAACTGCTGAGGCTTTTAAAGTTTTATTTTTAAATATATGAAAGATTCATTCAAATAGTCCTGAGGTGTCACACTCGTTTTGGACTGGTTTGCTGACGGAACGGAGAAATCTGAGGTTTGAATCTCGTTTGGGTCTTCCAAGGGTGGTTTTCCCCAAATGGTTTCCCACTTTTATTTTCACGCAAATGTGGGTAGATCACCTCTAAAATGCTTCCTCGAACATCCTACATCAGAGAGGGTGTCTACCATCCGGGAAAACTGGAATCGGCCGGTAATTTGAAGTGGGCGAGAAAAAAATGTGAATTTGATAAATTACAAAAAAAAAAGTTTTATTAAAAATATTAAATATAATCATCATAACACAAATAAAAAAGTTTATTTCAATTTTAAACATCATTATTCATAAAATCTAAAAATGGGAAATGGGGGGGGGGTGTGTGTTGGAAAGGTGTGACTTTTGAGTCGGGGGGGGGGGGGGGGGGTTGGAAAGGTGTGACTTTTGAGTCGGGGGGGGGGGGGGGGGGTTAAAAATGTTAAGGGGAAGTGAAAAAGTCAGGAAATTCATTGGTTAAGTTGAGTAGACACCTTGATAGTCATCCTCGTTTATTTTACTTGAATAGTAAGAAACTAAGTATACAAAAAATTTAGCCTATGTTGGAAATGTATACTTTCAAGAAGGATAGTATATCGTTGAAGCTGTCTGTTGGTCACTTCTCCGACCAGGTAACTATTTCACTATGGATAGGACACTCAAATTTGATTGTAACAAAGAGAGATTAGTAGAAATCTCATAAAAATAACTCAATTACATTATTATGAAGACCCTGATATCAAAATAACTATAAACAATTTAAAAAAGGAATGATATAAACTTGTATAGTTGGGAATGAATAACAAAATCACGGCAAATAAATGATACCGCACAAACTTTCTCCCTCTTTTCTCTTAGAATAGACCTTTACCAAAGACTCCATAGATTTGTGAAATTAAATAATATACACTGTTACCGTCTCTATGGGATTCAGAACTAGGAAAACACTTCCAGAAAAATTTGAGAAAATAGAAACATCTTTGTCCGCCAAAGAGTGTAGTAATCGCATTTATTTTCAAAGACCTGAATTAAAAAGTATATATATTTCCTCTGACAAGACGTGTATTAATCACAACTTGTCAATGTGTGGAATGCTATACCTCCACCGTGGTTCGGATTCCACGTTAGACTATAGGTCCTTCATTTCATCTCACAATCACCCTACCATTGCACATTGGCATAAGTGCGTATAACCCGAACGGGTAGTAAGACGCGGTGCTATAATAATAATAATAATATATATATTCACTTATAGCTCATAAAAATATATTTCAATTAAAAAGATTTTTCATCTTTAATAGTACTACAACTTTACTATAAATATTTCATATCACAAATAGTTAGGTAGAAATGATCAAAATTGGAAGAATTTCCTCATGGAAATTACCCTTAAAATCATTTTAATTACAAAATGAGAACTGCTATCTTGTTTACGGTGATAAACAGTGTCTAGATATAAAATCTTTTAAAAATAATTTTGAGATTTTTTTTTTATTTTTGCCCTTTAGTAAGCTCCCCTTAAATTTAGGGTTAGATAGCTAATTCCAAAAAAACCCCAGATACCAATTTTTAGTCCAATTGGTATAATAGTTACGGCTCTAGCCCAAGCTACAGATGGACAGAAGGTATTGCAAAAACCACTTTATTGGTCTCAAGGGGTCACGAAATGTTGACATTTAACAAAATCTTTAGTTCAAATTTCTCTCGTGATCGCAATACTTTCTCTACGAGGTGTCGAGGGAAAGTAATAAAGGATCAAATTGTATCAAAATAATTAACATAAAAATTGTTCATCTACATTTTTAAAGATTTGGGATTCTAAATAAAAGATTTAGATTTGAAAAATATGGAAATTGACCCATTTAATTATAACCAACATTTAAATAACCACTACCAGCTTCGGCGGCTGTGTGGGCTAACACGGTACTATCGCGGTAGACTAGACTGCCGGTGATGGGGAGATAGAGGTTCGAATCTCGGTCGGTTGTTTGTGGGTGGTGTTTCCAAAATGGATTTCCACTCTCCCTCTGCGCAAATACGCATACACTTCCTATAAATATAACCTTCCTAATCATTAAAACCATTTGTGTGGTTAACACATTAGTGTATAACCGAACGGGTAGTAGACATTGTGCAAAAAAAAAGTGATTGATTTAGGTAAATTTGCAAATTCGAATTATGGCGATAAAAATGAAAATCCTCTGGAAAATGTGTTTTATGATAGTAAGATATCTACTACAAATGTTTTGTACAAAAAAAATCTGATAATCTTAGTTTGAACTGTAATTAAGTCCTCCATTTTACATAAAATAGAATCATTTCAACTTTAAAAAAAGCCTTGGTGGCGTAATTAGCCAACACTAGTTTCGTGTTGAGCTAGACTGCCGAGCCCGCTGATTGAGGGTTCGGATTTCGGAGGGGTGAACTGGGGGTGGTGTTCCTTAAATGGTTTGCAACTCTTCCTCCACACAAATGCGGGTTCACTTCCTCTAAATTCAACCTTACCAATTCCTAACCCATTAGCATAATTAGTACTAAAGCGTATAGCCTGAATGGGTAGTAAAACGCGGTGCTAAAATAAAATTAATGAACTTAAAAAAATGCATTTTGGTTTACCGAAGTTATGTGTCACGTTTGAAACAAGATATATTTTAAACATAAATATTTGTATACCATCCTAAAATTTTATTTATTTTACATATTTTGCTTAAAGTTGTACTCTAAGCCCAGGTTATCTACATTTAACTATCCCTAATTATTAGAAAGGAAACAAATTTATGAAAAATTTGTATTCGGCTGGGGACCTTTGTGATTGGCAAACCAGTATATATGAACTTGATGTTTTGTGCGTGTGTTCATTGATAAATGTTAATGACAACTAAATCTGTTTTTCATGTAGTGTTTGTAATGTCTTAATTCATTAAAAAAAAAACTATCCCCAAGTTTTTTTTTAAGTCTTTAAAGGTTTTAAATCCTGGGCGGGTGTATTGATTGAAGTTTTTTACAAATAGTTTCTGAATCTTCGTCAAAGAAAATGAGTTAATTTTCTAGTCTACCCCCCTCCCTGCCGCCCTCCTCCTCCCGTAAGCCACACCCAAAAGGTTTCTTTTTTGTTTTAAGCACCCACTCTTACTACCTGTTTGGGTTATATGTACATGTACAAGAAAGGCTAATGTGTTAGCGTCGAGGAAGGTTTAATTTAGAGGAAGTGTACCTACATCTGAATGGAGGAAAAGCGGAAAATCATTCAGAAAAATCGTCCCTTAGTATACCCAGCCACGATTCGAACCTTAATCTTGCTGTCATTGGCTGTCTAGACTTTCGTTTGAGTGATGCTTCAAAACAGCTATATTCAAATTGTGGTACTCAAAGATATCTTAAGTGGTTCTTAAAATACAAATATATATGTATATTGTATACACACACGGCATTAAGAACTCGAAAGTTCCTTGCCACCTGTGCTTATCTTGAGCTAGTTCTAATCCAGTCCCCCTCACTACACCCTATCTCTATCTTGAGCTAGTTTTATCCAGTCCACCACATTAAACCCTATTCCTATCTTGAGCCAGCTCTATCCAGTCCACCTCACTATATCTTATCCTTATCTTGAGCTAGTTCTATCCAGTCCACCGAACTACATCCTATCTCTATATTGAACTAGTTCTATCCATTCCACCTCATTACACCCTCTCCTTATCTTGAGCTATCTCTATCCAGTCCACCTCATTTCATCCTACCTTTATCTTGAGTTTATCCAATCCACCTCATTATATCCTACCCCTTTCTTGAGTTAGTTCTTAACCATTCCTCATTACACCATATCTTGCGTATAACCCAAATGTGTATTATTATTATTATTATTAGCACCGCGTCTTACTACCCGTTCGGGTTATACGCACTTACGCTAATGTGTAATGGTAGGGTGAATGTGAGATGAAATGGAGGACCTACAGTTTAACGTGGAATCCGAACCACGGTGGAGGCCTGGCATTCCACACATTCACAAGTTGTGAATTAATACACGTCTTGTCAGAGGTGAAGGAAGGGTTTGGCAATCAGATAAATCTGTGCCGGGACCGAGGTTTGAACCCCGGACCCTCAGTACAGAAGTGTGACACCTTACCCCTAGACCACCAGGTCACCCAAATGTGTATTAAGACGCCGTGATAATAATAATAATACACCATATCCCTGTTCTAGAATCTTCTATTTGCTATACAAGTACTGCCCACCAAAATCTACAAGACTTGACTATCCTAACAATGTACTGTGATGAGAACAGGGTCTGTAGCTAATCATTATGTAACCTCCACCACTCCCCAGTGAATATATATTTATTGTTTTATATATAAATACAGTGAAGCGTCGTTAATCCGGATCGATCGGGACCGGGACCCATCCGTATTACTGAATTGTCCGGATTTTCAAATGTGCTTTCAATAACTGTATACAAATGTAATGTATTGACTAGAGGATACATGACACTCGGGAGTCTACTGTATTGCAATATAGAGGCTGAAGGGTTCGAAAAATACAGTACACAAAATATTTTAATAAAGTATATTGAAGAACATGTACATTATGTAATTTAGATTAGTAACTCTATAATACTTTTTAGAAAAAACACAAGAATCTACAGTAATTAATGGAAACTTACTGGGTAAAAAAAAAGTCCTTAATTGTTTTTTGTACAAGACTTGACCTGCTCTCACCGCCGATCCGAATTTGTGATGCTCCGGATTTTTGACGTCCAGATTTCCGACGCTCTACTGTATATATATATGATTCTTTTTTTTTTTTTTTCAAAGATATATAACTAGATCATTTGTGAATAATATATAATTATTTTGTCACATTTAATTGCATTAAATTCAAAACCTTTCATAGTAAGTCCATTTTCTTTAAAGAATGCTTGATAAGAACCAAAATAACTTTTGGGAAAAAATAGAGGATGAATCTAATTGCTTTAATTTGTGCATTCAATTTATTTTGCTATAAAACGGTAGGTACTAAGTCAAAGTTATTTTATACAATTGAAACAGTGAAAATATTCCTTTTTTTTTAAAAAAAAAATGTAGTTCATTCAATGTTTTAAATGTTCAATATGGCCTTAAAGATCGAATGAGGGACTCACCTAATCTAAGGAGTCACTCACACAATCGACTGGAACGCCTTCGATGAGGAAATTGTTTTTAAAATACCGGCATGGTGTACCAAGGATGTTTTTCTAAATAGTTCATCAGTTTTCCCTTTGCACAAATGTGGGTACACTTCCTCTAAATTAAACCTTACACATCTCTAACACATAAGCCTGTTTGGCTCTAATCCATACAACTCGAACGGGTAGTGAGATGCGGCGAAAAAAAATATCTATATAGATAAAATGTATTTATGAGTGTTGTGCAATATCTACCGCACGCATAGGTTTGACATTTAAAAATTACATGGTGGCTACAAACAGGGAAAACCTGGAAAAGTCGGGGAATTTTTGGATGACAGGGAAATGTCAGGGAATTTAACTAATAATAAGGAAAAGTCAGGGAATTAAAAATATGTCTAAAATATCCCATTAATTTAGCAACCAATCACTAAAACAAAAGTTAGTAATATCTAAATAAAATAACATCTTAATTTTTAAAATAACTAATAAAACCGTTTGTTTAGTAGATACAAACCTTTTTTAATATGTAATCATAATAAAAAAACAAAAGTCATCATCCACCATTGAAACTAAAAAAAAAGTAGTCAGGGAAAATTGAAAAATGTTGCCTGCAAAACCTGGAAAAGTCAGGGAATTTTGTAAAATATGTTTTGTAGCCACCCTGAATTAGTAAGTAGCCTCTGTGCACAAAACTCCACACCTCAATGCGGGAATCTTAAATTTTTATTTGATTTTTTTAAAATTAATTAAAAACTGATTCGGAAGAAATACAATTATATTTATTTTTCTGTCTGAAGCAAAGAAAACCATTCCACGGGTTAGCCATGCAATGCATTGTCTGGTTACCTCAGACATAACTGGTTATTTTTTGCAAATAATATATAAAACAGAGTGGTTAAAACTGCTCTGGCCATTATTTAAGGCAGAGAGGTATATACTCTGCTTACTCTGGAAGGTAGCAAACTTACCTTTATTGGTTACACTATGGGGCAGCTTATAAGATAGGGTCATTTGTAATCGTTCAAGGAAAAACTACTTACTTTAATGGGAAATCAGATAAAATTTGTTTAGTGGTATCTTTTGATCCTTTTCGACAGTTGGGAAGGCATTAAAAATTAGTTTCGTATTCACCTTCCTCACAGATATATTTTGACAAATTAAGACCATTAACATTATTTTTATCCCCTGCTTCATTGGTCACATAGACTAAGGCATCACTTTCGTAAGGTATCAGACTGCTAATGACAGGGAGATTGGGGTTCAAAATCTTGGTTGGCTGTACTGAGGGTGGTTTCCCCTAAATGTTTTTCCACTCTCCCTTCGTACAATTTTCTAAATTCAACTTTCTCATCCCTAGCTCCCTAATGTAATTAGTACGTAAGCATATAACTTTTACTTAGATGCGCTGCTAAAAACAATATTTATCCAAGTAGGTAAAAACACATTTGTATATAAAACTGAACTTTTTAACGAACATTTGTGGATATCAGTAAAGGATTTTTTGAGTTTTCATGAACGCATATCTGCCACATTTATTAGGCATGAAAAGCTTTTTAACTTTATATTATTTTATGAACTCAACTATGTAGCATTAATATCCAAACTTTTTTTTTTTTTTTTTACCCCTTTGCTGCTACCCTTCCCAACGCAACCCTCTCCAGCCTAGTTACAGTCTTACCAGGAATGTGTAGTTTACAAACAAACAAGCAAAGAGGATACAAAGTTCTTTGTCTACATCATTTATCATTCCCACAACCACGTGTTTAAAAAAATTATGGATTTATAAAATATTGGGGTGACCTGGTGGTCTAGGACTAAGGTGTCAGACTTCTGTGCTGGGGGTCCGGGGTTCAATCCTTGGTCCCGGCACAGATTTATCTGAATGCCAAACCCTTCCTTCACCTCTGACAAGATGTGTATTAATCACAACTTGTGAATGTGTGGAATGCCAGGCCTACCACCGTGGTTCGGATCCCACGTTAAACTGTAGGTCCTCCATTTCATCTCACAATCACCCTACCATTACACATTAGCATAAGTGCGTATAACCCGAACAGGTAGTAAGACGCGGTAATAATAATAATATAAAATATTGATATTATTTAAAAATACGGGTCTACTTATTCAACATGTATGCCTTAAAAGGATGCAAACCAAGATAATATGACCTAAAATTCCAAAATGACCAATAAACTACCCATACAATCTCTACAACATTAACAGATTTTATGTATTTGAACATTGTATGTGATGAACCAATAAAAAAAATGACATGTCATGAAAATTTGGGTCCTGCTCATTAGTGTAAATATGCAGTTCCCAAATGGGAATATGACTCGGATTTATTGAAATTTAACATTTTTACTGTTTTATACAATTTGTTATGAACCTATTTACTAATTTTTTCCCCCATCAAACATTGGCACCCATGTTAACAAACTGAATTACCATCAAGTGTTTGTGTATAAAACCTAATTTTTTAAAATTTCATTTCAGGAATTATTTAAGGCAAACCTTGTGGCAGGTGTCCTTGATTTAGAAATCAAATTGTTCATATAGTTTTAAATGAATGCCTCAAGAAAATCTTCCGCGGGGGTCGAAGAGGAGGAACCTCCAGAAGACTGAACTTTTCAGGTGACTACCTTATAAGGGAATGGGGTGACCTAGTCTGCAGCATGCTCGTCGTCGAGACATTATACTTCTGACATTGATCAAATACGAGTGGGGTGGGGAAAAAAATTATTTGAGGGGTGCACAAGAAAGTGGGTTATTTAGAGTTTGCTCTTAAGTGCTTGTTACCCTGCTTGTGTTTTAAGTCTCAATTACACAGGGTGAGATTACCAACTACTCGACTGCGAATTTACTCACCGCTATTAACCGAGGAGGTCTACTGAATTGAGTCTTACTTTAAATGGTTTCCCACTCTCCTTCCACACAAATGCGGGTAGATTACCTCCATAATTGCTTCCATCTTCAACCCTAACCCATTAGAGTAATTATCATATATGCGTTTAACCTGAACAGGTAGTAAGACGTGTTATGAAATAAAACTGAAGGTTAACGTTTGGTCCGCTGTTAGAAATGTTATAAAACAATTAAATTTTTTTTTTTAAAGTCACTAAAGTATAGATATTTCTCTTATGGCTAAGATTTCAGAGCCACTTTACATAGTTTTTAAATAGTATCAGGATCTTTTTGAAGATGTGAAGTAAATTGTGGGTGTTGAAGCGAATGTGTGTTGAACTTTTGTATTTTTTGAAGCTTTGCACACCCTTAAATTCTTCACAGAATATGAAACTGTTGCACAACACTTGCACTTTAACATACATAGAGGTATCGTATTGTGTTATACCGTATTTGTACAAAAATGGGACAGAAAATCTTAGATCTAAATCTTGATTTTTTTTATGATGCCCACTTTCGACCATCAAGATTGATTTGAAGGTCTCTAAAATTTGGCATCGTCTAACTGTCATATTCTTTAAATTTAAAAATGACACCAAGACACGGGAATTGAACCCGCTACCCTTAACTCGGTAGACAGATATGCTTAGCTAAGGTGTTGGAATTTTCTATTTAAATTATTTAAATCTCCAATAATATTTCCTTATGTATTCATCATCTTCTTCTGTCCTTCCGCCACTTTTTTTTCCTTTAATTTCTTCCATTCTTCTCCTTTCATTTGAACAATTTCTGTTATCTGCTCTTCCCATCTCTTTCTTGGTTCCCCTGCGGTCTTCTTCCTCCCTACATACTTCATTGCCAACATTTTCTTTGGCATCCTTTCTTTTTCCATAATCATTACATGACCATACCATCTTAGTCTTGTTTCCTCTACTATCTCATGTACTCCAACATCCTCATTACATGTCCATACCATCTCAGTCTTGCTTCCTCTACTATCTCATGTACTCCAACATCCTCATTACATGACCATACCATCTTAGTCTTGTTTCCTCTACTATCTCATGTACTCCAACATCCTCATTACATGTCCATACCATCTCAGTCTTGCTTCCTCTACTATCTCATGTACTCCAACATCCTCATTACATGACCATACCATCCAAGTCTTGCTTCCTCTACTATCTCATGTACTCCAACATCCTCATTACATGTCCATACCATCTCAGTCTTGCTTCCTCTACTATCTCATGTACTCCAACATCCTCATTACATGACCATACCATCTCAGCCTTGCTTCCTCTACTATCTCATGTACTCTAACATCCTCATTACATGACCTTACCATCTCAGTCTTGCTTCCTCTACTATCTCATGTACTCCAACAACCTCATTACATCACCATACCATCTCAGTCTTGCTTCCTCTACTATCTCATGTACTCCAACATCCTCATTACATGACCATACCATCTCAGCCTTGCTTCCTCTACTATCTCATGTACTCCAACATCCTCATTACATCACCATACCATCTCAGTCTTGCTTCCTCTACTATCTCATGTACTCCAACATCCTCATTAGATGCCCATACCATCTCAGCCTTGCTTCCTCTACTGTCTCATGTACTCCAACATCCTCAATACATGCCCATAACATCTCAGTCTTGCTTCCTCTACTATCTCATGTACTACAACATCCTCATTACATGTCCATACCATCTCAGCCTTGCTTCCTCTACTATCTCATGTACTCCAACATCCTCATTACATGTCCATACCATCTCAGTCTTGCTTCCTCTACTATCTCATGTACTCCAACATCCTCATTACATGACCATACCATCTCAGCCTTGCTTCCTCTACTATCTCATGTACTCCAACATCCTCAATACATGCCCATAACATCTCAGTCTTGCTTCCTCTACTATCTCATGTACTACAACATCCTCATTACATGTCCATTCCATCTCAGTCCTGCTTCCTCTACTATCTCATGTACTCCAACATCCTCATTACATGACCATACCATCTCAGTCTTGCTTCCTCTACTATCTCATGTACTCCAACATCCTCATTACATGACCATACCATCTCATTCTTGCTTCCTCTACTATCTCATGTACTCCAACATCCTCATTACATGCCCATACCATCTCAGTCTTGTTTCCTCTACTATCTCATGTACTCCAACATCCTCATTACATGTCCATACCATCTCAGTCTTGCTTCCTCTACTATCTCATGTACTCCAACATCCTCATTACATGACCATACCATCCAAGTCTTGCTTCCTCTACTATCTCATGTACTCCAACATCCTCATTACATGACCATACCATCCAAGCCTTGCTTCCTCTACTGTCTCATGTACTCCAACATCCTCAATACATGCCCATAACATCTCAGTCTTGCTTCCTCTACTATCTCATGTACTACAACATCCTCATTACATGTCCATACCATCTCAGCCTTGCTTCCTCTACTATCTCATGTACTCCAACATCCTCATTACATGTCCATACCATCTCAGTCTTGCTTCCTCTACTATCTCATGTACTCCAACATCCTCATTACATGACCATACCATCTCAGCCTTGCTTCCTCTACTATCTCATGTACTCCAACATCCTCATTACATGCCCATACCATCTCAGTCTTGTTTCCTCTACTATCTCATGTACTCCAACATCCTCATTACATGTCCATACCATCTCAGTCTTGCTTCCTCTACTATCTCATGTACTCCAACATCCTCATTACATGACCATACCATCCAAGTCTTGCTTCCTCTACTATCTCATGTACTCCAACATCCTCATTACATGACCATACCATCTCAGTCTTACTTCCTCTACTATCTCATGTACTCAAACATCCTCATTACATGACCATACCATCTCAGTCTTGATTCCTCTACTATCTCATGTACTCCAACATCCTCATTACATGACCATACCATCTCAGTCTTGCTTCCCCCACTTTCTCATGTATTACTGTACAATGTCTCTTTGCCTCATTAATTGACTAATGATATAAATACAATAATTGTAATATTTTTGTTTACGCTATTGTCACATGAGTGTCCAATTTTCAAATTACAGGCTTATTATCAAAATCAGACTATACAATATTTAAGCAATAAGGTGGCTTTGTCTTGTGAATTAAGTTCAATTAGGACAGCGGCCTACTAAAACGCCATTTCATCACATGATTGAATAATATTTATTTGTGATATAAATACACTAATAAAACTATAAAATTAGATTAATGGCAATAGTTACACTAAAATAAATGTATTCAAAGAGTTGGGTTCTACCTTGTTATTTCCAGGGCTCTGGGGTCGCCGTCGGAAGAAATTTTGGGTGGAGTCGGAGTCGGTGAAAATGTACCGACTCTGGCTTCAAAATAAAAACTTATAATATAACAATATTTTATACTTTTGTCTATTATTTAGGACCAATATTTTATTGAAAAAATTATTTAAATATAAATTCACAAAGTCAAAGGAGTTTCCCATGAGGTCATCAGTATAGGAGAATTTTATTGCAGTAATTTTTTTTATTAATAATTAACATACCTTCGCCATTTATGAAGGAGTTGTACAGTAGAAAAACAGAAGAGTCAAAAGGCTTGGCGTATCGACTCCACAGCCTTAGTTATTACATATACTTTATCATCAACCAACTTTTTCCAGCCTGTGGTTGTTTTTACTTCCACCATTCCACCATTATTCCTCTTTTATTTGCTTCTATTCTCCTCTTCTCTCTTGGACACTTGCTGTTAATCTGCTTCTCCAATCTAGTGGCCTCTCTTGCCCATTACCAATAAACCTGACGAAAAGCGGGATTTTTTTTTTTTCCAGGCTGCAGCCACCATGAGCGAGCCGAGTCATTCCGGCTATCGCTCTAAGTCTCACCACCATGTCCACCACCACCACGCCCACCACCACCATGCCCACCACCACCAACATCACAAGACAAGAAACTACAAGCTTCTGATCGACCCTTGTCTTGTGAAAGGCGCGGCCAAGTTGTACCGGTATGACGGCAACGTGCCGAACGATGCGTCCTACCCGCAGATACAGGTGCGCGACCCTCGCTCTCAACTCACAAGGATATGGACCAGGCTGGAGCCTTTGGATATACCGGTTCCGAAATTTAAAATCGACAGGAACTACGTGGGTAAACCACCGCCGGTAGAAGTGACTATTTGCAACATGAATGACAACATTGACAGAGCCTTCTTGACGGACATGGTACTAAAGTTCGGAGAAGTGGAAGAGTTATCTATATATTACCATCCCATATCGAACAGGCACTTGGGACTGGCGAGAATCGTGTTCGAAAACGTGAAATCGGCTCAGTTTTGTGTAGATAGGTTGAATAACACTTCGGTGATGGGGAAAGTTCTGAGTGTTTTTCTTGACGAGTTTGGAACAAAATGTCAAGAAATATTCCAAGAGCAAACTGAAGACAGGAAAACGGGGAAGGATTCTCTTGAACAAGTCGTTATTGAATCGCCTTTGAAAGTTAAAATTCAAGATGACGGAAACTTGTCGCCTTCAAGGCAGCCGCCCAAGAAAGCGGCAGTGGTCGACCACGAAATGACCATGGAGGATACGGAGAGGTCGTGGCATGACAAGGACGACCACACCTTGACGCCAGGCCCTGGCGCAAGGAAAGAGCCACAGCCACACGCAGCTCACCAAGAGAGTGATTACAACTTAAAATCAGACCACAGAGGCTACTCCGACTATCCCACCCCGGGTCCAGTACGAGCGACTACGGCACGGGCCAGAGTGAGGTTAGTGGCTACACCGACAGAAGCTACACCAGCTCCAATAAAGACTTTGATCTCCATGGCACGCCGACGCTCAATCATCCTGGTCCTGCTCGGTATGAATACCACAACCAATTCACCTCAGTACCACCACCCTCCTCTCACGTAACTCATTATCAGCCTCTCTACCACCCCCCTGGCCCACCCCCTAACATCCATCTGCCGTGCCCTTCCATCCCCCCGCCCCCGTTCGGTCACACCCTCCATCCCCCACCCTCAGTATGCTCCCGCCCACGCATATTCTCCACCCCCCTCCTCTGCCCATACTCCCACTTTCCCACTCCAACTCCAGTTTGCCTTGGCAGCAAACCTGGGATCACAAGCAATCTTCGTCGTCAAGTGTGCAGCCTGTTGCCCCCCGAAGTAGCGGGGTCACCACTCTTCCTCCGGCAAAGGCCACTCCCACCTGGACACCGGTGTCTGGCAACACAAAACGAGTGCTGTTTTCACCCGAACAAAAGAAGAAGGAAATAAAAACTCCCGCGAGTAAATCCAAAGACCTGTCTGAAGAAACTCCGATTTTAGATTTGGACACTAGAATTGAACTCTTATTGAAAGGTAAAGGTATGGGAAGTCTGGCGCCGTCGTTTCTACATCTCGGTATCGGCGGAAGTGATTCGGAGGAAGAATCGACTAAACGTCTGTCACGAGGGAGTAAAGAAGGCTCTTCAAAACCCGCGCAGCATTCGCCAGCCCGTAGCTCAAAGCGTAAACTCTATAAAAAATCGACATACACTTTAGTAGACTCGGATAAGAAAAATTCAAGCAAGACTTGTTCCTTTTGTTCCTCTACCCACTCTGCTAAAAATGAGAAAGTAGACGAACCCTTGAAAGATCCTCCGTCTCCGTTTATTTCCGAAGAAATATATTTAAAATGGCATCAAATTCACGTGGAGCAGAACAGAGCAAAAGAATTTGAACGAGAGCAATCGGAAGGTTTAGTAAAATGTACACATTTAGAAGAATCTGCGGTCGATAACGATGATCTCGGTAGTTTGATTAGTAGTAGTGAAGACGAGATTCTTACGAAGTTCATGAACCTTCCGACGAGGAGCACAGCCCCTCGCAATCGTCGGGTTTCAGCCCGAAGCGCTCGATTCGTTCCTTCTTGAAACTGTCAGACGCCCCACCTGGCACGGAACCTGAACCTGATCAGGAACCCGAACCTGAACCGGAGCTTGAATCTGAACCAGAACTGGAAGTGATAAGCCAAAGATCCACGCCTCTTCAAGATGAGAACCCTGACGATGACCACATGTCTCTCTCGAGTCTGAGCTCGGGAGATCAGAATATCGAGGTGTCGACGCAACCGCCGGGAAAGATTTATGCGCCTGCTATGCCAATCATAAATACTAGTCTTCCTCCTCCCTCGATAGTGTTTTCCTCTTCCCAAGCGGTGTTCCCCCCTCCCACCTTCTACCCGCCTCCAACCCATCATCCACCTCCAACCCTCTATTCTACCACCCCCGACACATACATGTGGAGCACACCTCCGAGTGGATACGCATATCCACAGCCCACGTACCTCCATCCAAGGGCCCCGAGTCTTGATCCCCAGCACTGCCCGGTCGGCATGTCGCCGTTCATGGCCTCGTCATTCCCATACAGTACATCGGGGACAATGCCCTATGCACCTCCTAGAGCCCATGTGCAATCTGATCCACAAGCACCGACCATCAACGCTGTCATCGAGAGGATAACGTCAGAGCTCAAGGTCATACTAAAAAGAGACTTCAACAAAAAGATGGTGGAGAACACTGCTTTCAAAGTGTTTGAAAAATGGTGGGATGAATCTGAGAGCAAGTACAAGGCATCTACGTTCTCTTCCGTGCCCGATATTAATGAATCTCCATCCGTGCCGGCAAGGACTGGGAAGCGAGAATATATGCTAGGTTCGGTGTTCGACAACATGAGGGATTCTTTCAGTATGGACCACATTGGGATTTCAGGCTTCGGCCTTGGTTTGAGAGCGGCCATCCGAAGATGCCTTCTTTCAGGCGGAAAATAGACAAGGCACCGTCTCCTGTCCCCTGTGAACAGGAAGGAGAAGAAGAAGGGATTATTCTCGTCACGACTTGGTGGAAACAGACAAGGATGAAATGTCGGACACTGAGACAGAACTACAGGATAGTAAGAACAGCAGGCTATCGGAAGCTTCTACCAAATCCTCTCCGAGGCTACGCTCGAGCTCGTCTTCATCCTCCTCGTCTTCTTCATCCGGTTCGTCTAGTACAAGTGATGATAGCAGTCTGGAGGATGTAGATATCAAAAAGCTGCTAATGAATATCGACATGGAAATACTGGACAGAGTGAGAGAAAGAACTCCCGAGGGCTGTTCAACGCCGCTACCCTCCGACACCATGTCTGATGTCGAGGACAGCGACTACCAGCAATCATTACTCAAAGATGAATCATCGAGTGAAGGGGAAGACAATGTCCCTAGTAGCGATTACAGGTTTAGTTCAAAGGATGGCATCAAATAGAGAGGCTGAAGGTGTTTCCGTCGAAGAACAGAATTCAGCAAATAGACATATTCCAAAAACAAAGTTTGATGCTGTACATGTTTCGGCTCATAGCGCAAAATCTGGTGTGAACAAGCACGTTCTAATGATTGACGAGGACAATAGAGAGGAAGAAATTGAATCTTCGAAAAGGTCTAGGGCCGAAATGGAAACTAGTGTTAATTCAAAGAAGACTGATTATAATTTCGTGACTGGGAGTAGTGACGCGAACACGAGCGACGTTCCTAAAAGCAACGCGTTTGTCGCTTTGAACGAATTTTGCGAACGATATCATGAAGGTCAGACCAAAGGCTCTGCCGCTGAGAATAATTTCGAGATGGACATTTCCGAAAGCGATGTGCTCCGTGATAAGTCTTGGGATGGTAAAGACCTGTCATATAACGGTGAGGTCAGGGAGAATAGTTCTCCCGAGGGCAGATTTCCAGCTTTCCATATCGCGATGGAACACTCTTATAGTCTTCCTCCGGATCTCAGAGTGTCCGTTTTGCCGAGTGACAAAACTGTTGCTGACAAATGGAAAAGTGAGTCTCGACAAAATGAAGATACTAGAATGGCGGTTGATCACGATCATGGCTACACGCAGAGAGAAAGATCACCACCTCAACCACAATTACCGACACCGCCAACACCTGTTGTGGAAGCTTTGCCTGTAGTTAATAGTCTGAAACCACCCAAGGAAAGCAAACCGGCTAAGCCGCTTAGAGTGGAGAAGAATTCTGTATTTTTGAAACACAAAAAAACTGTTCCAAAAGAGACTGCCGTTCATCCTCCAGTTGTGTTCTCTAAAAGAGAGATAGTTAAAGAACTGAATATACTATACAACTTTTTAACTAACGGTGTTGATGCCGAGGATATCAAGTACTTGAAGCGTAGCTATGAAGCCATGTTGGCTAACGATGCTCATGGCTATTGGTTAAATGATACTCACTGGGTCGATCATCCCGTCACTGCCATTGGCCCGTCATCAAAGAAGAATAAACGCGATGATCCCAAGATACATTTATCGGGCTGTGCAAGGACAGAAGGGTACTACAAGGTTGATATCAGAGAGAAGGCTAAGCACAAGCACCATTACGGACAAACGATTCAACAGACGGCTGTTGACCAACAGGGCTCGTCTGATGTTTCCAAATCCATCACGGGTAAGATGCAAGCACAGCTGCGAGAGGCTCGCAGTAATCAAAGGCGCCTTCTCACCGCCTTTGGTACGGACACCGACAGCGACTTGCTCAAGTTCAACCAATTAAAATTCCGGAAGAAGCAATTGAAGTTTGCAAAGTCCGGGATCCACGACTGGGGTCTGTTTGCGATGGAACCGATAGCAGCGGACGAAATGGTGATAGAATATGTTGGCCAAATGGTGCGTTCGTCTGTGGCTGATCTTAGAGAAAGGAAATATGAAGCCACTGGGATCGGTAGCTCCTACTTATTCAGAGTTGACCTGGACACTATCATTGACGCAACAAAGTGTGGCAATTTAGCTAGATTCATTAATCATAGCTGTAATCCAAATTGTTATGCGAAAATCATTACTATTGAGGGGCAAAAGAAGATTGTCATCTATTCGAAGCAGCAAATCAGTGTTAACGAAGAGATAACATACGATTACAAATTTCCTCTTGAAGACGAGAAGATTCCATGCTTGTGCGGACACATACAGTGTAGAGGAACATTGAATTAAGTGTCTATTGACGATGTTGCACACTTGTTTGGCGAATAAAATTTATGCAAGTATGTATGTACAAAATTTTTCAATAAACTAGGTTAGTTTGTAAGTTCAAGTCTATTTACTAGTTTGCCTCTTGTTGACTAGAAATCTGACCTGCCATTTGAGGGCATTCCTGTCTTTCTATTTGCTAATAAATTAAGTTAGATCTCCCTTGTCTAGCTTTACAATTTTAACTTATTAAAGTGAGAATTAAGTCTATTTTATCTGATGTCTAGGATAGTACAATAGTAGGAATTTGGAAAACTTAAGAGTCTAGATTATTAATTGGTGTTTATTAGGGGTGTGTGAATCCTCAAAAATTTTTGGCTTAATTTAACATATTTGTTAACTTCGAATGAAATTTAACTTCACAAAATATGAAGCTTTACAAATAATTATATTGATGGCTATAATACACATTTGTGTTCTATTTTTGTAATTTTATGCTGTTCAAGTTAATTACAAATTAATGTTAAAATTTCTAAGATCTGCAGTGATTAAAGTTCATGTTGTGATATTTACTTAATTTATCAGTTTGAGGTAAAACGTGTCGAACATTTTAGAAATAATACCTGTCTTAAATCATATCTAGTGTGTTAAGACTGATTAACTAAGCACAATATATATTAATTGTATTTTTACATAAAACACTTTTTAAAAAAACTTCATTTCGGTTTCGTGAATATTCCACTATTCGATTTGGCTTTGAACCGAAAAAATGGATTTGGCAAATCCATATTGTTAATAATCTTGTATGGCTTATAGCAGAGTTTCTTAACTAACTTTTTTTTTGCAAGAATCATTCACTTTGTGGTATTAACATGAAATTTGGCATATTAGTATAGATTTTTATGAAAAATAAAATGAGATAAAGGGCCACTTTGTACCAGATTTTTTTCCAGCCATCATCTTGGAAAAATGGCTCTCAATTTTTTTTTGCAGTTATCTTGAAAACCAATCGTTATATCAAAATCTTTGTGTGTATGAAAGTTAACAAGGATAAAATTATCTATAAAAATGTTCCTTACAGTTTTTTTTGATATCTTAAACAATGTTCGTGCGACAACACAAGGAATTATTGATACTGAACACTATCAGTTGCTTTAGCTAAATTTGGCTTATTGTATTTGTATGATAAATCATATATATATACTACTTAATCAATTTAAAACTAAGAAAGGAATTACTCTTTAAGAAAAGTATTATATGTAACATTATATTGCTATACCTCATACAAGAAGACACACTAACAGGGTGTCCAGCGACCTGGAAAACCTGGAAAACAGGGAAAAGTCAGGGAATTTGCTTGGTCAGGGAAAAGTCATGGAAAAGTCAGGGAATTTAATTAAATTTCTGGAATTTTCACATAATCACTAAAAAAATACTAACATTTTATTTACACTACTAAACATTACATTTTTCTACGATTTAATACACAACAATATCTTTTAACACAGTTGAACATACAAATTTTAATTCTCAACGTCAACATGGGATTTTTGTGTGTCATCCATCTTTCCATCCTTCTACTTCACATCTTTATTTCTTAAACTGTATTTGTGCAAAGCAATATTTTAATGTATCAATATGATCTCACTGAATTCTAACTTAGATCGCTCTACCCAAGAGCCCATCACTTTAGGCTGTAACCCTTCATAGAGTGTCACAATTTCAGAGTGTGGATGTGTTTAGAAATATATTGCATCAAGTTGTGATCTTAATAAGATAGTGTGTGTAATATAGGGACTGGAAAAGTTGTAAATTGGTTCTGGAAAACCTGGAAAAGTCAGGGAATTTTAAAATATGGTTTTGCTGGACACCCGACTAAATAATACGCTAACCTAATTTACACACCTTGAATAACTGCAGGGTCTAACGCGCTACTCATGCAGTAGACTAGATTGCCTATGACGGGTAGATAGAGGTTCAAATCTTGGTTGGATATGTTGAGGGTGGTTTTTTCCAAAATTGTTTTTCACTCTGTTTCCACACAAATGTGGGTACATTTCCTGTGATCATAACCTTCTTAATCCCTAAAACCATTAGCATAAATTAGTACATAAGCGTATAACCTGAACAAGTAGTAAAACGTGACAAAAAAAAAAAAAGGAAAGTAATTTGCTAAAGATAAGCCATAAACTTGATGGCACTGTCCTAAGCATAAGCTAATCAAGGGAATTTGATCAAATTTCTGGAATTTTCACAAATTTTCTAAAAAAAATGCCTAGTTCTTAATCAAATAGTCAAAATAACACTGTTTTTCCAATAAATAAACAGCACAAATCTTTTTTTTAACACTGTTGAGCATACTAATCTCAATTCTCAAGGTTAACCGGTGATTTTGTGTCTTTCCACTGATCTACTGCGCGTTTTAAGACAAGTTGAGGCATGTTTATACGCCTGTGCGATAGTTCGATTACGTTATAGCAAGGGCCCGCAGCCTTTTTTTTTGGGGGTCCTGATCGAATTTTACATTTATCGAAAGCCCTGTGATCACCCTTCATTTCTCCACTTTACTTTTTTTGATTATTTTTTTCTATACATCTTGTATTTATTCCTTAAATTCAATATTTCTTTTAATACTCATGTCCCTACCTTTATGGAAAACACATAAAATAAATAAAAATGTACACACTGTCTACCTTGCAAGGTAGCAGTCTCTTACTGACTAACTACACTAAGGTCCTATCTTATGAGCTGTACCATAGTGGAATAAAGCAAGGTAAACTTGCCTTTTTGTGACAATGTAGTTTTCTTATGTTATCGACTGAAAATTGCTGGGAGATTGACCTATTACCGACCCCTGCGCTATAGGAATAAGAAACTCTTAAAGAATGAGTCTTACAATTTTAAACTGTACATGTGTAAAGCAATCTTTTAATGTATCAACATAATCACATTAAATCTAACGTAGATCACTCATCCAACAGCCCATTGCTTTAGGCTGATAAGCCTCTAACCCCTTCACAGAGTGACACAACTTTATAGTGTGTAGGCCCTACACGTGAAAAAATATTATTACATCAAGCTGCGATCTTAATAAAATAATGTTTGTAATTTACACTGACTGGAAAAAAGTTGTAAATTGGCTCTGGAAAAGTCAGGGAATTATAAAAATACATTTCGGCTGGACACCTGTATTTAAAACAAACAAATGTTTGTGTTTTGCGTTTTAAAAATGTCAAAAAAGGCAAAGAGTGTTGATGCAAACCTAATAGCTATTTTAATGTTGTTTAATATGGTACAGTTTGACTGGACACCTGTATTTTAAAAAAAACAAATGTTTGTGTTTTGCGTTTTAAAAATGGTCAAAAAGGCAAGGGTAGGGTTGATGCAAACATAATAACTATTTTAATTTTTGTTTCACTCCTAAATATGGTACAATCGAAACATTTTCAAATACCGTAAATATTATATTTGGAAAAAGATACAGAAAAGATGAATAGAAACATATGAAAGAGAATAAACACAAATGGCTTTTACAATCAAAAGAACACAGTATTTTTCTTCCGCGTTCCACACTCCCTTCTGATGAGTTCCGACAATGAAACCTATGTCGGGGAATCGGGTGGTGAGAATAAATTTTCTTAAAGACGAGCCATTTACCTCTTTGTCCAGTGGCAGCAATGTAAAGTGTGAACTGTGTTCTTCTTTTCATTTGTAAAAGCCAAGGCCGTAACCAACCAATAATTTCAGAGGGGGTTTGGTGGGCACATTCCCCGATTGCCAGAGGCTAGAAAAAATTCTAAATGATAAAACAGTTCTAGAATCTATCTGAAGTGATTTTTTGTTATGGTAACATAACCCCCTAATTGCCAGAGGTTAGGAAAAATTATAAATATTAAACACACCTAAAAGCTCTCTAAAGTTTTTATTTTTATGGTAACACAGCCCCCTAATTCGTACTTTTACCTTAATTTTGATATGTTTGAACCATAAATTAAGCCATATATATTTTGTTCATAAAATTGTAGGGTACGGGGTGTTGTACCCCCCCCCAACTACGGCATTGGTAAAAGCCATATTCTATTTGTTCCTTTATATGTTTCTACCTACCTTCCATGTACCTTGTTCCAAATGTAATACAATTACCTCATAAAGCGAAAAGAGGTTTTCCTTCTAGAGGTATAATAATGCCTTAAACAGTAATAGCATTGAAGATGCCCAGTGGCTAAATGATTTTATAATAATGGAAATATATGAAAAATAAACTAATAAGTGTAAATTTAATTAAGAAAACTTATCTAGGAGAAAGAGGAAAAAGGTGGGAAGAATGCAATGCACAAAGGTGACATCTTTTATTTTTCTATCTTATATAGTAGAAGTGGTCACTCACACAGTTAAACACAGATTGAGTAATATTTCAGCATTGTTGCCTTTATCAAACAAAGAAGATAAGAGGAAATACACCACCATTCAAAAAAATGGGGTGTAGCTGTGTCATAGACACGGCCGTGTGTTGTAGGCGAATACGTTTATGTAACAGCTGACGATTAAAACTTAAACGAACGTCGTAGCTTCTCCGAGTCAAAAGTTATACTAATTGCAACTCTCGATACGCAGCAAAATAACCTCAAAATGGCGGCGCTTCCCCCTCCACCGCGCACGATGCGTCACTGTTCTCGCTTATTGTAATGAATTCTTTGATCCTTTAACTATCCAGTGGTATAATTTAATTTTGGATGTAGAGGAAAGATTCGAAACTACAACACCAAACTGTATCCCCCGATTTTGTTATCATTAGGTTTTTTGGATTGCCCTCGTATGGTAGCAAATTTAAAGACGTATTCACGTCAACAAGGTGTAAAGTATATTTCCTCTTTGACTTTTTCTCTACTATAGAAGACAGAAGAAAATAAAGGAAATGCCACCTTTGTGCATTGTATTTTCTTCTCATCTTTCTTCTTTCGCTACGTGGGCTTTCTTCATTCGGAAATTATTAGTTTATTTTCCCCTTTTCTTTATTTTTATCAATATCCTCCATCACAAAACAAATGGTACGGGTGTACCGCAAAGCACAGACTTTTATCTCGCTTATTTACTAAAAACTCGTAAGATTTGTTAAACAAAATGATAGCATTATATATACATTGTTGTAGAAACATTACTCAACGATCATAAATGCAATAATATACATTGTTACTTACTTTATGACATTATAAACTGGGAACACTGTCACAGAGAAATATCTTTGTCCACCAAAGAGCATAAGAATAAAATTCATTTTCTAAGACCTGAATTAAAAAGTTATATATTTGATTACAGCTCAGAAACTATATTTCCTATCTCAATCAGTTGTGGAGAAATGATAAAAATGGGAGAATATCCCTCATGTAAAGTACCCCGAAAGTCATTTTCTTGAGTAAATGAGAATTCCCATCTTGTTTATAATGATGAATTGTGTCTGGGTAAAACATTTAATCAAAATCGTTATAGTAAATTTCAAGAAAATTGATTTTTTTCTCTTTTTGCCCTTCATTAAACTAGCCTTAAATTTAGGGTTGGACATCTAATTTAAAAAAAAATTCCGGGGGGGGGGGGGGGAGGCCTTATGAACACCCCAGAAATCAAGTTTTAGCCCAATCTGTAAAAAGTTTTGGCTCTAGCCCGCGGTAGAGACAAACGGCATCGTGAAAGCCACTTTTTTTGGTTTCGTGGGGGTCATAAAAGTGTGACATTTATCAAAATCTTGAATTCGAATTTTTTGACAATCACAAAACTTTCTCTTCGAGGTGTCGAGAGAAAGTAAAGGATACCTGAAACAGGTTTTTTCCTGGACACTTTTATAAGCCAGAATTTATTGTTGAATGATTTTTTTTTAAATTATGTTACTTCAACTATTGAGAACAAAGTCTTGTTTTGTTAAATAAGTGGAAAGAAAAACAAATCTTGAATTCTCCCGATATTTTTCATAAAAAATTCAATTAGATATAATTCTATAGAATTAATAATGAGATGTAAATATTACTTTTAAAAAATGCAGCTTAATCCTTAACATAATGTTTTATGCTTGCAAATACAGAATTAGTCCTCTTTAGCGTATTTTAAGCCAAAGTGTTTGCCTCCACAAGATTCCTTTTGGGATGATGTTTGCGACAATTTTTATGTATTCCTCCAGACTCGCCCTGCCGATGTTGTTGCTCTAAGTGACAGCATCAGCGAGAACCTTTCGACTTTTGGGTTCATTGCCTCGCTTTCGGTGTTTGTTACCACGTTTTTTGTGGCCGTGCATTGACCTGTCGATAACGATATCCACCTGTCCTTGAGAATAATTTATGGTGTTTGTTTTGTGCGAAACTTTTTTGCTTGCTGTTCCTCCCAATATATTTTTGTGCGCTTTAATCTTGAGATTTCGGCCTGCCGAGGTTATTTGTGATTGACTCTCTTCGTCGATCAGTTTGTGAATCATTTTTGTCTCGTTTTCTGAAAGTACTTTAAAGAAATTATTTGTATTTTGGTTAGTGTCTGCTAATATCGAACTACTTTCAGTTCCTTGGTGTGATGATGATGATGGTTCGGATGAAAGGTACATTTCACTCTGGTCCGTATCATTTAAGAGTGGAATTATGTTCTCACTCTTTTCAAAGGTTTGTGTACCTGCTAGATCTTTATCATACTCTGAAATCTGCGATAAAGGACGTGAGCCACAGTTAGATTTGCACTTTTTCTTTGTCTTAACTCTAGGATTTTTTGGTGTTTTGCTAAAATGGGGTCTATATATCGTTTTCTCAGCCTTTGTTTCTTTCGGAATACTTGTGTTGTGGTTAGTTTCTTTCGGCCCGGTTCTTCTTGCTGGAGTTTTGTCGAACTGTAAGAATCGGTCTGTTCCGATACTGTATGGCATTTCACTGACCGGCTTCACATTTTGTTTGTTTATTTGAAGTCCAAATACCTCCGATTCTTTTTTCTCATTTGCTATTTTATCTGTTAGAAATGTCGACATGTTATAAGCGGTCACCGCCTTACTTGCGTTGGCTATGGCACAAGGTTCATTTTGCGTAGGAAATCGTTTCAGGAAACCAGCTGTTTCCGTATTACTATATGGCTCGTCTACTGCGATATTTGGCGTTGAATCGAGCATCGATTTCTCCCGGCTCTTAATGGAGTGTCGCAAGGCATCATCTTTAAAGGAATTATTTATATTTTGGTTAGTGTCTGTTAATATCGAACTACTTTCTTTCCATTTGGTACTTTCAGTTCCTTGGTTGAATGATGATGCTTCGGATGAAAGGAACATTTCAATTTGGTCCATAACATTTACTAGGGGAATTATGTTCTCGCTCTTTTCAAAGGTTCGTATACCTGCTAGATCTTTATCAAACTCTGAAATATGGGATAAGGGACGCGAGCGACTTTTAGATTTGTTCTTTTTCTTTGTCTTAACCTTAGGTTTTTTTGGTATTTTGTCAGCCTGTGTTTCTTTCGGAATGCTTGTGTTGTGGTCGTTTTCTCTCGGTCCGATGCTGCTTGGTAGAGTTTTGTCGAACTGTAAGAATTGGTCTCTTCCGATACTGTCTGGCTTCACATTTTGTTCGTTTATTTGAAGTCCAGATACTTCCGATTCTTTTTTTTGTGGTGACCCTAGTATTTTAGACATAGCTAAAGTATCACTCCACTTATTTTCTATTTTATCTGTTAGAAATGTTGACATGTTATAAGCTGTCACCGCCTTACTTGCGTTGGCTATGGCAAAGGGTTCATTTTGTGTAGGAAACTGTTTCAGGAAACCAGCTGTTTCCATATTTATATATGGCTCGTCTACTGTGATACTTGGCGTTGAACCAAGCATCGATTTCTCCCGACTCTTAATGGTGTGTCGCAAGGCGCCATCCTTAAGGTTCTTTTTCTTGGTTCCTTTAGTAAAAGTCTTCAGAACTGATGGCTTTTTCTTTTTAATTGTGTCACTTTGTTTAACTTGAGAAATGAGTGACTCTGGTCGATTGGGCTGTTTATAATCTGCCGCGACATCTTGCAACGTATTACTGGAGATTTTGCTTGCACTCGTATTTAGATAACTATTTAATGTATCCACCTCAGTTTTGCTGATGATTCCAAGTGTTCCGGTCTCCCTTACTGACCCCTTAAAAGATGCCCGTGGCTGTGTGTACGAATTAACTTTTCCGTCGATTGTTCTATCACTGCCCGAAGTTTTGAAAGCGCTAGCATTTTGATTTGTGGGAGAATCGGAAGAGTTTTGAACGGCCTGGTGTTTTTTCAGTTTCGCTGTCTTGTGATTCCTCAGGATGGTTTTGATTTTTTGAGGTTGCGGCTTAAGGATCACTTTATGGCTGCGAGGAGCTGTGTTTTTATGAGAACCGGAAGGTTTCGGGACGTGGGGGTCATGTTCTCCCAGGAAATTGTTCGTGATGAGTTGGTGGATTAGTTGCGAGGATTGGATGGATCTGAAGATAGAATCTACGGTGGATTTCCTTTTGGATGTTATCTGTTGAATAAAAAAAAGTATTCTCTGTTTGGAGAAGATTTGATACCCACACCATTGATCATGTAGTCTAAGGCATTGGGTTCTCAATAGACAGAATTGCGGGTAAGGAGGTAGAGGTTCGATTCTCGACCGGGTGCAAAAGGTAAGATTCTTTTCACCTCCTGGCGATACTAATGTAGATGCATTTCCTTTTAGTGTCCTCCTAAACCTTACATTTTGGATAAACCATTAAATAACCATTGTGTTAAAAAATATATTTTCTAAGACAATTACATTTGAATATAAACCAAAATATGTCAGAAAGTGGAAAAACTGGAAATGGTCTTTTACTATACAAAAACTTAAAAATTTTCTTTAAATTGAAAAATAACACCTGAGCATGAGAATCTAACCTGGGACTTTTGGCTTATTTTAAGACAGAGTTTGTTTTGGACATGAGGTTCGATTCCCGTGTCTAGGTGTCATTTTTCAATTTAAGGAATATATTAAGATGCGGCTTTAACCGTAACAAACAACAATAATAGCTTGCCGATTAAATCCATCAAAAACTTAAAAGGTTTATTACCACTCCCCTTTTTTTTCTAAACAAATTAAAATTTTAAATAATTTAAATTATCTATCTGCCAATGTCTGTCATAAAATGTAAAAATATTTATAAATTAAATTTTTAATTAATTACCAAATTTGCATTGTCACATCGTCCATTTTTATTTCATTATTTTCTATTCAAGCCGAAGTCAGTTATTGTTAAATATGTAATGGTTATAAAGATTAGATAATACTTATGGGGCTTGGGGGGTGGGGGTGTTTCTCAGTAGCAATTTTAGGGCAGGGTTGGAGTCGATAAAAATGTGCTGACTGCGACTTCAAAATAAAAACTTAATAAGTATAAAATCAGTTCAATTTTATATAAATATATAATTTATTTTTTTCCAAGACATATATTTGTAGTTTGGATCGACAAATTTATTTAAATATAAATTCAAAATTTCAAAAAAGCTTCCAACGACATCGTCTGTATTTGAGCATTTTACTGCAGTAAATTTATAATTTCCGACAATAATAATAATAATTGTTGATATAGTCTTACCGGAGCACTGCGGGAAGTCCTCCTGGAAATGCGACGCTGTTCCTTCACCAGATCTGTAATGTTGTGATTTCTGCTAAAGTTAGATACTACTTTCCAAGTAGTATGTATTTACATTTTTACAAGCTAACTGAAATTTCATTTAATGCTTGACTCGGCTTTCCTTAATTGAAATTATGTTGAAACTTTGTTTCTTAACTTTTCTCCTCTAATTGTGCTAGTTCACGACTTCCATGTACCACATATTTTCATGTCACTTTCATTAGATATAACATCTGGCCTCGTGTTGTAGTGGTCAGTGCAACTGGTTATGAACCAAGTGGGGTCACGGGTTCAATTCCTGGCTGGTACCTTGGGTATTTTTCTCTTAAGAGGAGTTGGTAAATTATGCTTAAGTTAGGTTTAAGACTCCTGCTGGCTATACCCCTCTATACTCGCTATCATCTCATTGCGAGTACGTGTAAACAATCCCCATAGGTGTATCCTGGGAAACGCTCTGTCCCACCAGAGCGACAAATAATCTACATACAGGCGACCGAATTAGACGTCATGTCCCTCCCGATCAGTAATGCCATACGCTAACAATAAATAGATATACCGCAACATTTCATAGACCTAATTTGTTGACTTGACCAATACTTAACACGATTTAAAAAAAAAGAAAGTTATAACGTATGAGTCATTTAAATAACATCTCTTTAGTCTAGCTAAACATAATGAGATCTCTATTTTGGCGCCATTAAAGAGCCTATTTTATTATTTGAATTATTTAATGTGTACTTTTTAACCAACTGACTTTATCAGCACACAACTTTTAAACTAACTTCTAGAACAGACACAACATCACTGTGAATGGCGATGGAGCCCCTTTTAACGATTAAGTGAAATGCTTTGAAGTAACATAAGAGCAAGGTCGTCCTGTATCCGTAAAGTTGCTGCTTAGGCAGCTGAGGTATTTCTAATCAGATGCTGCACTAAGGTTAAATATTGACAAAGCCTTTAATGGTACAAGAGTTTGGTGTTCACTGTAATGAACACAAACATTTTTGGTAAATTGTATTATTTTAATCGTTTGATTATTAATAGGATTGATATTTATTTTAATATAACTAATATTAAGCCCATATTCTTCTTCCCTTTGAACGTGCGGTGAAACAATGAAATGATCGCTACTGTGAGTTGTTTCCAGATTTTTCGCTTGATTCAGGCCAGTGATATTCTTGTTGGATATGTGAAATACATTTCTATTCGACAATGGATTTCTGTATAATTTTTTTATTCAAACAAAATATTATGATAATAATAATTATTATTTAAACCAAGTTTCTTGTCATGTGTATTGTAATCAACTATCTCTGTGCAACAAACGAAGTATATCCTTCAATTATTTCTATAAAACAGTGAAAATAGTGATTAAAGTGGGGTTAGTCAAAGAATGAAAATGAAACATTTAAGAAATTTTTTGTCAAAACTTTTTTTTTTTAGATTTTGTCTCACTATAAACATTGATTTAAAAAAACCTTCCCTAAGAAGTACCTTTTCCCAACCCCCTTGTAAGGTAGTGTAAGAAGAAAATAAAGAACACCCCCCCACCCCCAAAAACCCATATATAATTTAAGGACGACCCCATATATTTCGTTTGATCATTAAATTCTTGGAAAAAGAAAGGTAACTGGATATTTGTGGATCGAATGATGTCATTTAATAGGTGCTTGGAGAGGGGAGGGGGGGTCCACAATACAAATTGTATTGTCATTTGTATTTTCCTTCTCCCCTATTTGTGCTCACACTGCCGGACAACTCTACGCATGAACGTTCTAAACTCACTTGGTTTCTGGTGTTTATGAATTTCTGCTCGAACTTTGTAACTTAAACTGTAGTACATGTACCCAAAAGAGTACAGGGAAGGTTTTCACGCAGTGTGCAATACACCACTGAGTTTTATTAATCATTAAATAGTTATTAATAAAAGTGAGTGCTCTAAACAAATTAGCGCATATTTTAACTATATGTAATGGACTTTTACAAGTATTTACTTCCCTCTGTCGTGTTTTTGTTTTAACTTATCACAAAAATGTAATATTAAATTTGGACCAACCATTTATGTATCCACAATACATTTTTATTGAAATTTGGAAATACTGTTTATAAAATATCAGTTATTTTTTTCATTAGTTTTTTTTACTACAAAAAGATAAAAGGTGTACGTTGGTTTGGCAATGGACCCAAAAAGGGTATGCGCCTGGAGTTAGTTTGAAAAAAATTTTGCTTGACTATCTTAGCGCCTTAAGAATTTTGCAGATAATTTGAAACGACACCTCATTACACCCTACAATGGTTGTAACCGGAAGCCCCTTTAGGAATATGAATTGACCTGCTTCGATGACCGCATGCTCTAAGGCGCTAACTCTCTGATTAGACTAGATCATCAATGACAGGGAGATCAAGGTTCAAATCTCAGTCGGGTACTGAGGTTTGTTTTTCCAAAATGGTTTTCACTCTCTTTACACAAATTTGGGTAGACTTTCTATAAATATAACCTTCCTAATTCCTAAAACCATTAGCGTATTTAGTACATAAGCATATAACCCAGAAGGGTAGTAATACACGGCGCTAATATATATATATATATATATATATATATTATATATATATATATATATATGAATAATTGTACTATCTGTTTTAGTTCTGGTAAAATAACATAATTTTATTCGCTTTTAATTGTTTAGAGAAACTTTTGAAAATTAATTGGTGTAATTTATGATTTTGTTTTCTTACCAGAATAGTTTTTGTTTTCAAGGTCAGTAGAACTTGTAAGCTGTAAGCAGAAAATTAAATTAATTAGTTATGATGATTATATATATAATTAAGGGTTTATTTTATTAATAACAAATAATGTTTCATACTTCAAAAGGTTGGTATAAGTATAAATATTTTCTTTTAAAACAAAATACATTTTTAATGTCTGTTTTATATCATAAAGATTGATTCATACATCCGTGTGTGGGGGGAAAAAAGCAGGCTCTGCTTGAGTAGTGCAGCAAACTCGCAACAATGCATTAGGCAAGTGAAAAATTGTATTATAGAAAATATTAGTTAGGGTCTAAATGGCAAAATAAGGTTTAATGGTTGATAGACCAGACCTATAAAAATTTGTTTCGGTCCAAATTTTGACGTATTTTATAGTTGATTTTGGTTAAGAAATTTTTTAAAGTAAATGCAACAAAAAATTTCTTCGGGTGCTTCAAGATTTCACTCACTAGTTTTCGCCTCTTAAGTTCGTGTTTGATTCTTTCCAACAAATCGTCATCTGTATCATCTTCTTTAGGCAGCAATCGTCTTAATATCTGGAAATAGTTTTACATTGGGGAAATAGTTTTTTTTATAACAACACACAAAAACCTACTTAATATATGAATGCACAACCAGTTTTTCAACTAATTTGGACCAAATTTTGGACGATTGTAAAGGGCACCAAGATTAAATTCAAAATGTACTGTATGTATGATCATACTTTTCATTTATTATTTCTTTGTTGAAAATTTAAACAAGAAGCATACTCATATATTATAATTTATATGAGACTCTCTTCAGATATAAGTTTTGAACTAAATTGTTAAAGCAATTTTTTTTCTTAATCTGTTACTATTTTATTTAAAATGTAAAGTACTCCCCGAGTAATCATTTAATCATATCATAGAACTGTTTCTGAAAAATTTCAAAAAATCGTCATCGGTATTTAATTTTCTACTATTCACAAACTTCTGTTATTGAATGTATTCCTTAACACACAGAATTTTCACTAAATCATTGGTATTAGATCAGAATGGAACAGGGGAAACTTGGGAATGTCTGAAATTTTGTAGTTGGTCAGAGAAAATGTTTGTTCGGCTATGGAAGAAAAATGTCTTTTATTTCATCTCTTTTAAACACGGGCTTTAGTTAAAGTTTGTGTTTATTTTTTTGTATATTTCAAAAATAATCATTTATACAATCAGATTTGTTTATTTTGTTTTAATTAACATCGCATCATCGATGTTCACATTCTAATATGTCACAGAGGTCATGGTTCTAATCCCAATCGAGTTTACTTGGAGAGGTTTTTTACTAAAAATGATTTCAAATTCTCTCTCCATGCAAATTTGGATACACTTCCTCTAAAATTCTATCTTGTCTTGATTCCACTAGCGTAATTAATGTATATGTATAACCCGAACTTATACTAAGACACCATGGAAAAAAAAACACCTTTTCAAAGAAAATGGGTTTTGGATCAGGGAAAAGTCAGGGATATTTTTCTCTTAGGTTTTGTGGCCACCCTGTCTAGACAAAAGGAACCATTAATAATTTTGTTATTATGAGAGATTAGACTATCCCCCAAAAAATGTGTGATATAGTTCCTAGGTACTTTCTGTTTATCTTACCTTGACAGAATACATAATGGCCATCTTAAGGGGGCCACCTCGATAACACAATATTTAATTATTCTATGACCCGTTATTTCAAAATATGGTTCAAGCCAAATTAAAGTCGAAAGGTTCCAACAGGGTTCTTTCTCCTTATAAGACCCATAGTTTTGAGTTTTACTTAAAAAAACAAATATATGAAAATGTGACATTAGCTCATTTTCAATGACTTTTTAATTAAATGAGACTAGGCTCGGTGAAAAAGATCTCTAGCAAATACATTAATCTTTTGACATTTGAGAAATAGCAGTGAGCTTTCTTCTTTACCTTGATATAAAATTTTTTGTCATTTTATTTCCATAAAGGGTGGTTGTAGGTGAAGGGCAAAAGGGAGTATAAGCTTAGACATAATATAGTAGTATCATAAAACCAACACAGACCACTGTATTTAAAGCTGTGTGGTGTGACGGTGATTTATTCTTTCTCGCTGGACGAGGCGATCGCCTTAAAAGTTATACCATAACGTAGAGGTCAGCAACTCTTTTGGGCCCCGATCGACTTTGACACTTATCAAAGGTTCAGCGATCATCCTTTGTTTTCCCACTCTACTTAATTTTTTCCCTATACATCTTGTATTTATTCCTTAAATTCAATATTTTCTCCATATAAAATAGAAATCTAGCTTACCCTGAAAGGTGCAACATTCTCCTTGACGGATTAACTATGCCTACTGCTTACTGTGGAATAACCCTCAGTGGCGTAGTTGGGTAACGCGCTAGTCTGTTGAGCTCGACAGCAGCGGAATCGAGTTCGAATCTTGGGTGAACTGGTTTTTTTCCTAATGGTTTTCACTCTCCTCACGCAAATGCGGGTCACTTCTTATTACTCCCATCTAATCCATTTGAGTAATTGTACTTAAGCGTATACCGACGGTAGTAAGACGCGGGGCAAATTTATTTATTATTATATATTATTTATTATATGATAATGACAATGAGTTTTCTTAAGAGATCGACCGAAAACTGTTGCGAGATCGACCTATCGCCGACCCCTGCCATAGTGAAATAGTGAAAGGTAAGCTTTCTACTTTACAAGGTGTATGAAGGTTACAATCATAAACAGCACGGGGCTCAAAAGTAGTGCTCGGATTGAAATATTGGCCACTTTTAGTGACGACTACTTAGAATTAAAATTAAACCTCAAAAGACACTATTTTATTCGTGTTAATTAACCTTGTCCAAAACGTTAGCGTTGTTCAAGATTTTGTTCGTTTGCTCTTCACTTTGTTCGGTGGCTGTCGATTGATAGCGAACTACCGAATTGGGAATTGCTGCGCCTTCTAGGAACACTAATATCTTTTTGTGGGATTGGTCGTCGTTCAAAGGAAGGGTTTTTTGTCCTGGTTGACTCTCTAGTTGACTTGTGGGTTTATGGTACTCCTGCAGTTAAAAAAAAACACTTTTTTTTCAATCAAAGAATTTTTTATGTATATTTATACAAATGTTTTAATTTTTTTAGTACCGAGAATAATCAACTCGAACTGTTTTCCACATTTCCTCTCCATAAATGCAGGTATATTTCCTCTACCACCATACCCTACACAATTAGTGCAAATTTGCGGAGATATCAGACGGGTAAGCTCCTAAACATTTTAGAACCGCGCCTCAATTTTTTAAAACTAGAAACTTTAGCGACCTGCTTAGTTTAAATGGAGGGGGTATTTTTTAAAATATATATTACTACTTCTTTTATTTATCATTAGCATAAGTACCCCAGCAACTCTTTTCCTTACTTTAAAGAAAGAAACGAAAATCTCTTAATTTTATTTCTTCCAACTCAGATTTAATAGATTAAAAAAAAATCTAATCAAATTTAAAATGCTAGCTTCTAGGTGTATATTTTTGTGCTTTGGGACCTACTATTTTTATTTTTTATTTCAGACCTCTTTGTACGGTACCGGTAACGTTCATGTTTATTCCTTATGTGGGGTGTGTGCAATCTCAAAAGGCATTAAAACTAACGTGCGTTCACCGTGTGAAAAAAACAATTTGGACAAAACTCGTTTTCATATTTAAAAAAAAAACTCCATATGAAACAGTAGGCCTACGTTACTAATAGATTTAGTGCAATTACAGCCTTTTTATGACTCTCCGCCTGCCTTTCACTTCTTGTTTTTATCAGCTTCTGCTCCTTTTATTACATTGTAAAGAACATGAAAATGTTAAGTGATAAACGTAATGTGAAATAAATTCATATTTTATTTTTATCATATGGATTTTACTTTTACAATAAGAATGCTCGATCTTGGGGTCTATCTGTACGATCTATACGTTTCTTTAACCTTAATCGATTTAAAGATCTCGATCTGAGTTAGGAATCGATTCTTTCTCTGGCGATTTCAAAGATCTAATAAAAGACACTTTTATAAATTATTTTTGCAACTAGGAACATTTCGAAATTAACGTAGGCAATGTTGGCCCACAAATTTGATTAAATTTATATAATGCATAATATTATGATTAGCCACAAGGTGTACCAAATCTTGTTGTATGATGTGATAACAATAATTTAATGAAGGCCTAATTTAAGATATTAATATTATTTATATCATAATAATATAATATATTATTTTAACAAATTTATCTGCCATTTTTTTACCCTGAAAAGTATTTACGCATTTATTTCTTTAATTTAGTCAAATCAACTTTTAAAAAAAATTGTTTAATCGATCCTCCTAAGATCGATTCAATAGACTTGATTTTTTTTTCTCGATCGATTAAAGACCGCTTGATATTATTTGTCATTCTAGATAATCGATTCAAGGCCTATTAATCGAGTATATCTTACTACTCACAAGTAATGGCATTGAGTTAATTGATAGATCAGCTTCATCTTCTTCTTTGACGCTATCCAATACATATCTAGTCTCGTAGCCGCGTGGTCCGACGGACGTATCTTGGTCCATTGCTTCTGTCTTTCACAAGTAGCTCCAAAACTTGCTTTGTTAAAGCATAGTTTCATAAAATGCACAACTCAAGTCACGGTATGTACTAAAATAAGTGTGAAAATTAAACTGATGCATTAAAAACTTAATGATATTAAGCGATTTGGCACCTACTTGACATACGTAAAGTTACAAACGTGCAGTAAATATTAGGAAAAGGAATGCCTCACAGAGCCATGGATTTTTGTCACCATCATAGTTTTATTTTGATAACCTTATTTTAAACACAAGACAGGGTAAACGTGGTAAAACTATTAAAATAAGTAATGGCACTTACAAATAATGGTTTTTTGAGCAGTACTAAAAGATTCCGTCATTTTGGCGGGAAGGGGGATTAGTGTATTACCGCCAGATCAAACTACTAAGATGCTAAAATTAGCAAGTACCAACTAAATTTTAAATTATTCTCCAAATTATATTAAAACGCTTTTAAGTAACCCGCATCAAGGGTTTAAATATCAAACTCAATCCGAGAATATAAAGGTCATTCGAATGAGTCTCAGCCCGTGATGAAGAGGCTAGGACTGGGAATAATTTTCTCTAAATGGTTTCCCATTGTCTTCCTACAAAAATGCGGGTACGTTTCTTTTCAAATATATCTTCTTCATTCCTTTACCATTAACATAATTAATATATGTGTATAGCAGTAACAGATATTAAGACGAAGATTAAATATAAATCTTAATGAAACTGATATTTTCCTCCCTCAAGATAAGGGCAGTAATTTTGCAGTGTTTATTTACAAACTTTTGTTTGTCAAAATAAATCAAATTATTATTTATTACAGTATAAATATAAAGTTTAATTTTATTCACATAGTGATATAAACACTTATTGAATATATATGTCGAGGGTGTCCTGAAATGTAATGATAACTTTTCCTCTTAATTTAAAATGCTTTTTATCTAATGCCGTTATGCTCATGACAGATACTCAACAACTGTTGATGTCTCCACGTGAAGAAAATTAAACTACAGTGAATGTTTCTGTTGGAGCCATATTTGTTTATTTTGCAAAAAAAAAAAAGTTTTGCTATAGATCTGCAAAAACATTCCCACCTTGAGTAATTGGGTAAAGTAAATGCCCGCTTTTAATTAGGTTATGGTAGCTAAACCAAACTAAACCAAATACATCCACTATAATTTTAAATATTTAAAAATCAAGAAATTTGTTTATGGACTCGATTATATAATTTTGAATATTTAATTTTTACATGGTCACAATCGTAACCTAGCAATGTTAGGGCTAACAATACCAATTAATATTTACGTGAATATTTAGAGTGTTTTTTTAAGCACCGCGTCACCGGTTAAATGCATGAGCTATTTTTATTCCAATCCAAGCCGTGAAATCAAGGTAAGTTAATTGCCCAAATCGAGAAGTTGCGAATGGTATTTTTGAATTTTTCAAACAGTTAAAAAAATTACTAAAGTTCCCACGTCCATCCACTTCACATATGTGTTTTGAAAAGGGATGTCGAATTAAATCACTTGCAAAACGTATCAAAACATATTTGCAGAATGTATGAATATGGCAATAGTTAGACATAATTGCCTCATAGAGAGACAATAAGTTTCAGGTACCAATGATGAATTAATGAAACATGTATTTAATGAAAATTGTATTAATTATGTAAAAGGGTTTATATTAAAGTGACCAATAAGTAGACACCAAAAACCCAACCTAATATGAAATTAGATATAATTCTAAGACACATGAAACAGTGCAACAATATTATTTACAGCATGTCCTATTGAGACGTATTAACAATAAAATCCACATATAGATAAACATAATGTTTTAATAATCTTCTTCTTGTATCGCCTAAACCTCAAAAAGTCTACAGCAGTGGTGCAGTGAGACAGGTAAGATAAACTAGTTTTAATATTTTATCCACATGTTTAACAAGATAGGCATTCGTACAACATGATTGAAACACACTATTCTTATGAATGGAAATATGAGAGAAAAAGCTACTTTAGTGCATTCTAATTTTAAATTCCAGGCAAGTTTTCGCGATTGACTTCGTCACGTCTTGGTTTCGAGTGTTTTCGACCAGGTAGTTCTGACCAAGGCGGACTACGAAAACAATTTTGAGTTTTTTTCTTCTTTAAAAAATGCTGGTCAGGGTAGAGTAGATCTAACAGCTTGTATGTGAATTTATGTAATCCTACTTAATGTACAGCAAACACAACTGAAAATTCTTAGCTAGATTGGTGCTTATTTTGGCTAGTCCTAATATTTACACAACATTAAGCTAAACATATATTTCAGAAAATAACCTTAAGAAAACATGATCTACGTATTTAACATTAAGAGGCCTAGATCATATAGTACTCTATTTTATCCATAGCTAAACGGTTTTTAAGTATATATTGACTGTCATGTATTTGTAGCTAGTAATTGCTGTTCATTCTAATTTATAAAAACTTAAGATCCGTTGACTATGAAGTTATTCTCGTTTAAAACTAACATAAGAAGTGATGCTGTTTTGAAATTGGAGTACAAATTCTTTGTTCGTTGGTCGTAACCATACTCTTTAGTCTGGTCTAGGAAAGCGTTACCAAACTGAGCTCTGGTATAGTTTTGGTCATAAACATTTAGTTAACATCGATACCAGGTCAAACATGAAAATGTTAAGGTCGTAAACATTGATATCATGTCAACCACGAAATCTCGCCTATTGATACCAATTGGTTTGCTCCCGTTACTGTGGATTCACACGTTCGCAAAAAACAAAAAAAACTAGCGCAGAACAGAAACGTGGTCACGTGACGCACGCTAAGCCAATCACAAGATTTCCGCTTAATCAGCGCGAGCTGTTCTGCTTAAGTTCAATTATTCTCTACTTTGTTCAATCTGCTCGAGATGTTAGTCACACGAGAACCAATCAAATATCAGAACCAACCATCTCAAATCAGTGCGCATGCGCAACTGTCAACGCATGCGCTCTACAGCCAGAAGCTAGCAGACAGCTTCGTTGGCCGTTGTGAGGAGATTTGAAATAACCCGTTAGTGTAAAGCGTGTTTATTGATGTATTAGATTGTGCCACGACACAGCGTTATAATTAGAAAACATCCATAGGGAGAATGATCGAAAATATATGTTTATCCACTATGAGATAATATATGTTGATAATCCGCTGTATTAAAGCGTTGCAATGCATCATGGGCCAACTTAAAGTGTTTGAATTACTGCTCAGATTCTGCTTTCTATTTTTCGCCGAACGTGTGAATCAAGCTTAAGTGTTATCCTTTGTCTGCTCAGCTGAGGGGCTTATAAGTTTAGAAATGAATATCGTTATTTCTTTGCAATAAGTATAATATGTGTCATAACATTCACTGATGCAGCTAATGAAAGTACTATAAACTAACAACGATTTTTATTTAAATCGGCTATTTTTCAAAATATGAAAATTAACATTATTTCTCAGTTTCGAAAATATCCAAATAAATAGACGTAATAAATCTTTTTTCAGATGTGTGGAAAAGCAGATTTTGGTGGTTACTGTTGCCTGTAATAATAATCGTGAACAAAACCAACAAAATGCGAAATGGATAATTACACGAGGCTTGAAAAAATTGAAAAAATATCTCACAAAATGTTTAATGTAGAAGATCAAAAGGTGGAGTTTAATTTGATAGCTTGAAAACGTGACACAACAAAATCCTGCATAATTTTTGTTAATGGTCAAGATAAATTTACAAATCCAAAATAGAATTAGTATTCAAACTTTAGTTATGAACCTTTTCAATTTAAATACTCAAATAGTCAGCAAATGGTATAGAGCATGACGTTTAACCGAATAACACATTGTTCAAATTCACTCACAATTTTTTTTAAAAATTAATATTCATAATACATTGTTACAAGGATTTTTTTTCTTAATGTAATGAAATCCTTTTCTTAAGTAAGCATTTTATTTGAAAATCCTAGGATGGATACTTTGAGTAGATTTGTGAGAAACGTTAAACTATTAACTATTATTTTTAATTTGTACTTTTGATAGCGGGATACATACAATAAAGCTCTATAATGCCATCTCAACTGACCTTGAAACTGCGTATAGTCATACCACAGTCCAATAGACGACTTTCCAAGAGCATGTATTTAATTCCCGCAAATTGTAAAAGGGATAGTATAATTCACATTTAAAGACATATGAGAATGCCAGAGAAAGTTAGTTTGTTTGAAAGGTATTTATTTTTTGTAAACAATATATATTTAGTACATTAAAACCCGCCCCATCACTCATATAGGGTCGACAGGGACCTTAATTTAATAGATACATAGGAACGGACATAGAGGAAAAGATCAGAAATATATAGCCAAAAAGAAGATAAAGTATGGATGACCCCGGTTGAGCGAGCCGTCGGGATCAGTCAGAGTTTGTTTGTTTGGTTTTTATTTTTGTAACAATGAACAGATTATTTACATGTAAAACATTGAACATAGAGAAATACAAATAACGAACACCAGCCCCAGAGATCGTAGATCGCTACTGGACATTATAATTACAAATAAATAAGAAGACATGTGGCGCCCTGACGGGCTGATAATGAGTTATCCATAGTTTCGTGGACGGGAAAATAATATATTATTTAGCACCGCGTCTTACTGCCCGTTCGGGTTATACGCTTAAATACTAATTACACTAATGGATTAGGAATTGGGAAGGTTGAATTTAGAGGAAGCGAACCCGCATTTGCGTGGAGGGAGAGTGGAAAACCATTTAGGAAAAACGACCCCCAGTTAACCCGACCGAGATTCGAACCTCGATCTCCCCGTCCTCGGTGGTCTGGCTCAACACGACTGGCGCGTTAGCCAACTACGCCACCGAAGCGGGTGAAAATAATATAAAAATAATATAAAAACCTGTCCTGTCGCCTGTAAAAGGTCAACGAGGACCTTAAAAATATACTGTTGTACACATTAATGAAATAGAGAAGAAAACATAGAAGGATGAGGAACCAGACGTAGACAAAACAAAAGGAAACCGGAGAAAAAGAAGACCCCGGTCGAGCAAGTCGCCGTAACCTTTGTGCGTGTCACTTTCGAGTCTTTCCGTAGGAAGAACCTGGCCCAGCAGTGCCATCACTGCCCAAGGGTTTGGACACCCCTCCGTATCCTGTTTCAGGAGCGATAAGTGTGTCAAATGCGGAGGCCCACACACGTCCGCGGCCTGCGAGCGCCCGCGCTCGGAACCCGCCAGATGTGCGAATTGCGGGGGCCCTCACCCCACAAATGCGGGCATCTGCGAGATGCGCAAACGGTTCGTCGACTCGCGCAAGCGCTCGACGGCCGTCGGCGCACCTGCGCCGTCTAGACCCGAGTATCGTCCGGCGCCCCCCCCCCTCTTGTTAATGCCTGGGACTTTCCCCGTCTTCCCGGAGGAAGGGCTGGCGTCGCGACGCCGGGCGTCCAACCGGCGGCGCGGCAGCCTGCCGCTCACCCCCAAACTTCGAGCCGCCGCGCCCCACCCCACCCTCCTTCAGCGGGGACCGCTGATCTCAGGTCCCTGATCCACACTCTCACCGAGATATGGGAGCTTTTCCGCTCGCTCCGTATCTGTGAGAAACTCCCCTACCTGAGGGAGTGTCTGACACGCTTCGTGGCCGCCCCGGACTGGGGGGGGGGGGGGCAAGATTCAAATCCTGTTCGAAGTGTGTCAGACTTTGTTTGATTGACGAGATCAGACTCCTTCTCTGGAATTGTAAATCGCTAGTTCCCAGGATTCCCGAACTCATCCATATGTTGACCGACGTGGAGGTACACGTCGCGTTTCTGACGGAGACGTGGTTCAGAGCGGACACCGTCTTCCGGGTGGACCGAGGCGGTCACCGGAGGGGGGGTGGCGTGGCCCTGTTGGTGCGGTCCCGCCTCCAGCATCACCAGTCGGCCGTCCCGGGGCTCGTGTCCCTGAAGGCGGTCGCTGTCCGACTGCTGGGAGCCGCGTACTCCGTCACTCTCGTCTGCGTTTACGGTCCGCCAGCGGTGGTTCTGCCGGCGGTCGATTTAGCCGTGTTGCGCGCTCTCGACGCTAGCGTTGTGCTAGCGGGCGGCTTCAACGCCAGGCACGTCTCCTGGGGGTGCGTGGCGTCTCAAGCGCGCGGCACGGTTCTAAGGAGGTTTGTCGACAGGACCGGCCTATTTATCCACCGTCCTCATCTACCCACCTACTTGCCCGACCACCCTCGACACCATCCCAGCTACCTGGACCTGATCCTGACCACGAGGAGGCCGTTTCTGACACCTCTGGTCACCCATCTCTCCTACTCCTCTGATCACAATCCTGTGACTAGCGTTATGCGATTTCTTCCCCTCCAGACAGACGTGCCGCCACTGTTCAACTACCGACGCGCGGACTGGCCTAGATTCCAGGCTAGGTTGAGCCGCGTAGTGGACCCAGCAGCCCCCATACCTGACGCTGGAGAACTGGACCGCCAGGTTCAGCTCTTCACCGCCTCCCTCCTGTCGGCGGCGGAGTCGTCGATTCCGATCCGTTGACCCCCTTGTTGTGCCCCCCCACTACCCCCTGACCTGATCGACGACATGCGTCTCCGTGATAGAGCGCGCGCTCTGTGGCAGAGAGGTCGTCTCCCCCGTGTCCGGGAGATATACGTCGCGCTCCGCTCTCACTGTCGGCGCAAGCTCAGACAGTGGCAGAGGGAGGCTAAGACGCGCCGTCTTGCCGCTCTCGACACAAAAGATCTCTCACTGTGACGTCATCTGAAGGGGATACGTCACAAGAAAGATCTGATCCCCGAGCTCCACGAAGCGGGCGGATTGGCGTCCACCGCCACAGACCGGTCAGAGGCTCTGGCGACCTCCCGGCTGGCGCACACGCCGGCGGCTTACCCGAGTCCGTGACTGAGTGTTTGTGTCGTCCAGTGTGCGTCCCCAACCCCACCAATCCAGCCGGTGTGGGTTGGTCAGTTCTTACAAAAAACCACAAACAAACAATAACAATAGACAGTGATAAAACTAAAACATTTTCATTATTATTATTATTATTTTCTCTATGTTACTTGGTCAACCACGCTAACCACGCCACAAATGTGGCTTAGTCGTTTGTTTTACCCGCCCCACTCCAAAGAAGAGGTGAGGCGGGATTTAATTTAGTTTGATTCAGTCAATTCTTTTTTCAGTGTTAAATGTTATTATACTGTTTTGCTTGTGTTTGTTCTGTCCAAAATAAAGAATTGATATGTCCCTGCCGGTCCTAGAACTGGGGGCCGGAGTGTCCCTGTCCTGTCCTACGTCTGTGTAAACTGTGTTCTCCTTCTGCTTCCCTCCCCCGCCCTCATCCTATAGCTGGTCCCACCATTTTGCCTATCCCTAGCCCCTTTTTCACTTTAATATTCAATTGTCTGCCCTATAAGAATGGGCAGCAATTTCCAAACTATGTTCAAACCAAAACATTTTTATTTTCCCCCCTTTTGAGGTTTACACCACCAGACGGGCTAAAAATGCCCGCTGGCAAAACTTTTTATTTCATTTCCCACCAGGATTACGTATGATATCATACGTAATCCTGCCGGAGTACTTTTCATACAGCCGGCCGACGGCGAGGGCCTCCTTTGTCCAAATCTGCCCTGACCAGTCCTCGAACCGGGATAGAGCAGGTCCGAGTCCCCCATTTTTTATCGTTTGTTTCCACTCTCCTGATGCCCCACCTTCCCTTTTTATGTGTTTCCCGCTCCTTTGCTCCCTGTCCTACCCATTTTTCATGGTTTAACTTGCCCGCGAGTCGCGTGCAGCGCCAGTACCTTCGTAGGTTCAATATAACATTTTTATTTATTTCCCTTGTTTCTTAACACCGGACGGGCAGAAATAGCCCGCCGGGGATAGTCCCTTTTGTTTTCATCTTAGTTTTCGTTTTTCACGCCAGGGCTACATATGGAATTGTCACAGTAGCCCTGGCGAAGTATTATTAACTATTATGACCGATCTCGGCGACTCATTTCTCTTTTTCTTTATCTTCCCCTTTGTTTCCGTCCTCGTGTCGTTCTTCTTTGTACTTGTACCCTGGGTACCACCATGGTCCAATGGACCCATTATGTGCTGCGGGTGGGTTTTTGTTAAATTTTCCCACCCCTACCCCAAAGATCACATTAATCAGCCCGCCAGGGCGCTAAAGTAATTCTTCATGTATTAATTGTTCTGTGTACCGTTTGTTTTCGAGAGCCCTACGGGGCTGGTGTTAACTGTTTGTTCAAAATGTTTCCTGTTTTTCATGTATATTTTTGATGTTAAAAATTAAAAACCCTTACAAACAAACAAAAATAAGAACGCTTACAGACAAAACAAACAAACAAAATAAAAACGCTCACAAACAAACAAACAAAACAAGAGAGTAATAAAGTTGAGCAGACCCCTAGTCGAGCGAGCCGCCGAGGTCGGTTGATATATATAAAATTACACCGCTAGGGCTGCGATGACAGCACGTTAATTTAGTTCTCACTGATGAAAAATGTTTTCAAATGCTTAAATCTAATATATTAATTGTATTTGGCTTGGCCATCGCTGGTCAACATTTTTTTACCAATCTCCCATGCGAGAATTATTGCCAAATAAATTTTTGAATAATCGTCGATTAAAATCAAAATATCTCAAATAAGATTGTTTCAAATGAAAAACAGTGTTATTGGAAAAAAAAAAATTGCAGTAGTGTGGATTAGAACACAGATATATTACTTGCCAATCCTTGCTCTATAGCACTGAGCTATCGAGTTTGTTGAATATTGATGGTGCAATTGTTATATTTAAGTACAAGTTCCATAATGGACTTTGAAATTTTCTTAGCCGCATCAAATACTTTCAGAAAGATTTTGTTGTGATCCTCGCGTAATTTATTGGACGCCAGTCACCATCGATCTGTACCAATGTCTGCGCCGGCCCGTTTTCATTCCTTAGTCCATCTGAAGATCTGTTTAGTGAAAATCTTTACAATATGTTGGTATTCCGAAACGATTGTATTTTCAAATGACTTTGGTGAGTTTAGTTTCACTCACTAGATTTTATTTATTATTTTGGCAATAACGAGCGAGTCAACTAACAAACATCCTAACGATGCAAATTAAAAGTTCTATTCTGTCACGAGTCCCGATTTGTTTTAGTTGTACATTTGCCAACAACGAGTAAAATATTCATTTTATATCAATAAACGAAAACAATGTTAGTCTGCGGTGAATAAGAAGCTAGTTTGTAACGCCATCTATTAACAACCATTGGAGCCTGTAAAAACAACCCCTGAGCGGGCCACCATGGTCGGTTGGCATTCACCGTAGTGCACCGCCAGAGTTGCGATGACAGCCCGTTAATTTAGTTCTCACAGATGAAACATGTTTTCAAAAGCTTAAATCTAATATATTCTTTATATTAGGTTTGGCCATCGCTGGTCAAAATTTTTTTACCAATCTCCCGTGCGAGAATTATTGCCAAATAAATTTTTGAATAATCGTCGATTAAAATCAAAATATCTCGAATAAGATTGTTTCAAATGAAAAAGCAGTGTTATTGGAAAAAAAAAAATTGCAGTAGTGTGGATTAGAACACAGATATATTACTTGCCAACCCTTGCTCTATAGCACTGAGCTATCGAGTTTGTTGAATATTGATGGTGCAATTGTTATATTTAAGTACAAGTTCCATTATGGACTTTGAAATTTTCTTAGCCGCATCAAATACTTTCAGAAAGATTTTGTTGTGATCCTCGCGTAATTTATTGGACGCCAGTCACCATCGATCTGTACCAATGTCTGCGCCGGCCCGTTTTCATTCCTTAGTCCATCTGAAGATCTGTTTAGTGAAAATCTTTACAATATGTTGGTATTCCGAAACGATTGTGTTTTCAAATGACTTTGGTGAGTTTAGTTTCACTCACTAGCTTTTTATTTATTATTTTGGCAATAACGAGCGAGTCAGCTAACAAACATCCTAACAATGACAACTTAACAGTTCTAGTCTGTCACGAGTTCCCGATTGGTTTTAGTTGTACATTTGCCAACAACGAGGTAAAATATTCATTTTATATCAATAAATGAAAACAATGTTAGTCTGCGGTGAATAAGAAGCTAGTTTGTAACGCCATCTATTATCAACCATTGGAGCCTGTAAAAACAACCCCTGAGCGGGCCATCATGGTCGGTTGGCATTCACCGTAGTGCACCGCCAGAGTTGCGATGACAGCCCGTTAATTTAGTTCTCACTGATGAAAAATGTTTTCAAAAGCTTAAATCTAATATATTAATTGTATTTGGCTTGGCCATCGCTGGTCAACATTTTTTTACCAATCTCCCATGCGAGAATTATTGCCAAATAAATTTTTGAATAATCGTCGATTAAAATCAAAATATCTCAAATAAGATTGTTTCAAATGAAAAACAGTGTTATTGGAAAAAAAAAAATTGCAGTAGTGTGGATTAGAACACAGATATATTACTTGCCAATCCTTGCTCTATAGCACTGAGCTATCGAGTTTGTTGAATATTGATGGTGCAATTGTTATATTTAAGTACAAGTTCCATAATGGACTTTGAAATTTTCTTAGCCGCATCAAATACTTTCAGAAAGATTTTGTTGTGATCCTCGCGTAATTTATTGGACGCCAGTCACCATCGATCTGTACCAATGTCTGCGCCGGCCCGTTTTCATTCCTTAGTCCATCTGAAGATCTGTTTAGTGAAAATCTTTACAATATGTTGGTATTCCGAAACGATTGTATTTTCAAATGACTTTGGTGAGTTTAGTTTCACTCACTAGATTTTATTTATTATTTTGGCAATAACGAGCGAGTCAACTAACAAACATCCTAACGATGCAAATTAAAAGTTCTATTCTGTCACGAGTCCCGATTTGTTTTAGTTGTACATTTGCCAACAACGAAGTAAAATATTCATTTTATATCAATAAACGAAAACAATGTTAGTCTGCGGTGAATAAGAAGCTAGTTTGTAACGCCATCTATTAACAACCATTGGAGCCTGTAAAAACAACCCCTGAGCGGGCCACCATGGTCGGTTGGCATTCACCGTAGTGCACCGCCAGAGTTGCGATGACAGCCCGTTAATTTAGTTCTCACAGATGAAACATGTTTTCAAAAGCTTAAATCTAATATATTCTTTATATTAGGTTTGGCCATCGCTGGTCAAAATTTTTTTACCAATCTCCCGTGCGAGAATTATTGCCAAATAAATTTTTGAATAATCGTCGATTAAAATCAAAATATCTCGAATAAGATTGTTTCAAATGAAAAGCAGTGTTATTGGAAAAAAAAAAATTGCAGTAGTGTGGATTAGAACACAGATATATTACTTGCCAACCCTTGCTCTATAGCACTGAGCTATCGAGTTTGTTGAATATTGATGGTGCAATTGTTATATTTAAGTACAAGTTCCATTATGGACTTTGAAATTTTCTTAGCCGCATCAAATACTTTCAGAAAGATTTTGTTGTGATCCTCGCGTAATTTATTGGACGCCAGTCACCATCGATCTGTACCAATGTCTGCGCCGGCCCGTTTTCATTCCTTAGTCCATCTGAAGATCTGTTTAGTGAAAATCTTTACAATATGTTGGTATTCCGAAACGATTGTGTTTTCAAATGACTTTGGTGAGTTTAGTTTCACTCACTAGCTTTTATTTATTATTTTGGCAATAACGAGCGAGTCAGCTAACAAACATCCTAACAATGACAACTTAACAGTTCTAGTCTGTCACGAGTTCCCGATTGGTTTTAGTTGTACATTTGCCAACAACGAGGTAAAATATTCATTTTATATCAATAAATGAAAACAATGTTAGTCTGCGGTGAATAAGAAGCTAGTTTGTAACGCCATCTATTATCAACCATTGGAGCCTGTAAAAACAACCCCTGAGCGGGCCATCATGGTCGGTTGGCATTCACCGTAGTGCACCGCCAGAGTTGCGATGACAGCCCGTTAATTTAGTTCTCACTGATGAAAAATGTTTTCAAAAGCTTAAATCTAATATATTAATTGTATTTGGCTTGGCCATCGCTGGTCAACATTTTTTTACCAATCTCCCATGCGAGAATTATTGCCAAATAAATTTTTGAATAATCGTCGATTAAAATCAAAATATCTCAAATAAGATTGTTTCAAATGAAAAACAGTGTTATTGGAAAAAAAAAATTGCAGTAGTGTGGATTAGAACACAGATATATTACTTGCCAATCCTTGCTCTATAGCACTGAGCTATCGAGTTTGTTGAATATTGATGGTGCAATTGTTATATTTAAGTACAAGTTCCATTATGGACTTTGAAATTTTCTTAGCCGCATCAAATACTTTCAGAAAGATTTTGTTGTGATCCTCGCGTAATTTATTGGACGCCAGTCACCATCGATCTGTACCAATGTCTGCGCCGGCCCGTTTTCATTCCTTAGTCCATCTGAAGATCTGTTTAGTGAAAATCTTTACAATATGTTGGTATTCCGAAACGATTGTATTTTCAAATGACTTTGGTGAGTTTAGTTTCACTCACTAGATTTTATTTATTATTTTGGCAATAACGAGCGAGTCAACTAACAAACATCCTAACGATGCAAATTAAAGTTCTAGTCTGTCACGAGTCCCGATTTGTTTTAGTTGTACATTTGCCAACAACGAGGTAAAATATTCATTTTATATCAATAAACGAAAACAATGTTAGTCTGCGGTGAATAAGAAGCTAGTTTGTAACGCCATCTATTAACAACCATTGGAGCCTGTAAAAACAACCCCTGAGCGGGCCACCATGGTCGGTTGGCATTCACCGTAGTGCACCGCCAGAGTTGCGATGACAGCCCGTTAATTTAGTTCTCACAGATGAAACATGTTTTCAAAAGCTTAAATCTAATATATTCTTTATATTAGGCTTGGCCATCGCTGGTCAAAATTTTTTTACCAATCTCCCATGCGAGAATTATTGCCAAATAAATTTTTGAATAATCGTCGATTAAAATCAAAATATCTCAAATAAGATTGTTTCAAATGAAAAACAGTGTTATTGGAAAAAAAAAAATTGCAGTAGTGTGGATTAGAACACAGATATATTACTTGCCAACCCTTGCTCTATAGCACTGAGCTATCGAGTTTGTTGAATATTGATGGTGCAATTGTTATATTTAAGTACAAGTTCCATTATGGACTTTGAAATTTTCTTAGCCGCATCAAATACTTTCAGAAAGATTTTGTTGTGATCCTCGCGTAATTTATTGGACGCCAGTCACCATCGATCTGTACCAATGTCTGCGCCGGCCGTTTTCATTCCTTAGTCCATCTGAAGATCTGTTTAGTGAAAATCTTTACAATATGTTGGTATTCCGAAACGATTGTATTTTCAAATGACTTTGGTGAGTTTAGTTTCACTCACTAGATTTTATTTATTATTTTGGCAATAACGAGCGAGTCAACTAACAAACATCCTAACGATGCAAATTAAAAGTTCTAGTCTGTCACGAGTCCGATTTGTTTTAGTTGTACATTTGCCAACAACGAGGTAAAATATCATTTTATATCAATAAACGAAAACAATGTTAGTCTGCGGTGAATAAGAAGCTAGTTTGTAACGGTGACCTGGTGGTCTAGGGGTAAGGTGTCAGACTTCTGTGCTAGGGTCCGGGGTTCAATCCTCGGTCCCGGCACAGATTTATTGATTGCCAAACCCTTCCTTCACCTCTGACAAGACGTGTATTAATCACAACTTGTGAATGTGAGGAATGCCAGGCCTCTACCGTGGTTCGGATTCCACGTTAAACTGTAGGTCCTCCATTTCATCTCACAATCACCCTACCATTGCACATTAGCGTAAGTGCGTATAACCCGAACGGGTAGTAAGACGCGGTGCTAAATAATAATAATAATAGTTTGTAACGCCATCTATTAACAACCATTGGAGCCTGTAAAAACAACCCCTGAGCGGGCCACCATGGTCGGTTGGCATTCACCGTAGTGCACCGCCAGAGTTGCGATGACAGCCCGTTAATTTAGTTCTCACAGATGAAACATGTTTTCAAAAGCTTAAATCTAATATATTCTTTATATTAGGCTTGGCCATCGCTGGTCAAAATTTTTTTACCAATCTCCCATGCGAGAATTATTGCCAAATAAATTTTTGAATAATCGTCGATTAAAATCAAAATATCTCAAATAAGATTGTTTCAAATGAAAAACAGTGTTATTGGAAAAAAAAAAATTGCAGTAGTGTGGATTAGAACACAGATATATTACTTGCCAACCCTTGCTCTATAGCACTGAGCTATCGAGTTTGTTGAATATTGATGGTGCAATTGTTATATTTAAGTACAAGTTCCATTATGGACTTTGAAATTTTCTTAGCCGCATCAAATACTTTCAGAAAGATTTTGTTGTGATCCTCGCGTAATTTATTGGACGCCAGTCACCATCGATCTGTACCAATGTCTGCGCCGGCCCGTTTTCATTCCTTAGTCCATCTGAAGATCTGTTTAGTGAAAATCTTTACAATATGTTGGTATTCCGAAACGATTGTATTTTCAAATGACTTTGGTGAGTTTAGTTTCACTCACTAGATTTTATTTATTATTTTGGCAATAACGAGCGAGTCAACTAACAAACATCCTAACGATGCAAATTAAAAGTTCTAGTCTGTCACGAGTCCCGATTTGTTTTAGTTGTACATTGCCAACAACGAGGTAAAATATTCATTTTATATCAATAAACGAAACAATGTTAGTCTGCGGTGAATAAGAAGCTAGTTTGTAACGGTGACCTGGTGGTCTAGGGTAAGGTGTCAGACTTCTGTGTTTGGGGTCCGGGGTTCAATCCTCGGTCCCGGCACAGATTTATCTGATTGCCAAACCCTTCCTTCACCTCTGACAAGACGTGTATTAATCACAACTTGTGAATGTGAGGAATGCCAGGCCTCTACCGTGGTTCGGATTCCACGTTAAACTGTAGGTCCTCCATTTCATCTCACAATCACCCTACCATTGCACATTAGCGTAAGTGCGTATAACCCGAACGGGTAGTAAGACGCGGTGCTAATAATAATAATAATATAGTTTGTAACGCCATCTATTAACAACCATTGGAGCCTGTAAAAACAACCCCTGAGCGGGCCACCATGGTCGGTTGGCATTCACCGTAGTGCACCGCCAGAGTTGCGATGACAGCCCGTTAATTTAGTTCTCACAGATGAAACATGTTTTCAAAAGCTTAAATCTAATATATTCTTTATATTAGGCTTGGCCATCGCTGGTCAAAATTTTTTTACCAATATCCAATGCGAGAATTATTGCCAAATAAATTTTCGAATAATCGTCGATTCAAATCAAAATATCTCAAATAAGATTGTTTCAAATGAAAAACAGTGTTATTGGAAAAAAAAAAAATTGCAGTAGTGTGGATTAGAACACAGTTTTATTAATTGCCATCCCTTGCTCTATAGCACTGAGCTATCGAGTTTGTTGAATACTGATGGTGCAATTGTTATATTTAAGTACAAGTTCCATTATGGACTTTGAAATTTTCTTAGCCCCATCAAATACTTTCAGAAAGATTTTGTTGGGATCCTCGCGTAATTTATTGGACGCCAGTCACCATCGATCTGTACCAATGTCTGCGCCGGCCCGTTTTCATTCCTTAGTCCATCTGAAGATCTGTTTAGTGAAAATGTTTACAGGATGGCTGGTAGTTTGACACGATTGTGTTTTTAAACGACAATAGGCAGCTTCATTTCACTCACAGAATTGTATTTATTCTCTTGGCAACAACGATGCAACTTAACAGTTTTAGTCTTTCGAGAATTCCCAATTGGTTTTAGTAATATATATTTGCTAACAACGAGTTAATATATACATTTTATATCAATAAATGAAAACAATGTTAGTCTGTGGTGAATAAGGAGCTAGTTTGCAACCCCATCTACTAACAGCCATTGAACTATGTCGCAATATTATTATTATTATTATTAGCACCGCGTCTTACTACCCGTTCGGTTATACGCACTTACGCTAATGTGTAATGGTAGGGTGATTGTGAGATGAAATGGAGGACCTACAGTGTAACGTGGAATCCGAACCACGGTGGAGGCCTGGCATTCCTCACATTCACAAGCTGTGATTAATACACACCTTGTCAGAGGTGAAGGAAGGGTTTGGCAATCAGATAAATCTGTGCCGGTACCGAGGATTGAACCCCGGACCCTCAGCACAGAAGTCTGACACCTTACCCCTAGACCACCAGGTCACCTATGTCGCAATACATTTCGCCAAATAATAGCAATCAAACTAATGCGACGCACGTTAATTTTGTTTGTAAGGTATTTATTATTTTGTAAACATCAATTTTAATACATGAAACAAGAAACATATAGAATAAAATGAAAAACACCAGCCCCGAAGGGCTATCTAACTCCAGCTTTTCAGAGAACAAAAAACATTAATACATTAACTATTAAATATGGCGCCTTGGTTGTCTGATGGGTTGCAACGCTTTCGAATATGGGCGGGAAAATACCAAATAAACCACCCCATCGCTCAAAAATGCGCGACGCAGACCTTAAAATATACATTGTACTGTAGTGGAAAAAAGGGTGAAACCATAGATTATATATATAAAAAAAGAATAAAATAACAAAGGAAAATAAATTGTGAACAACCCTACCGAGCAAGCCGCCGGGTTCGGTCAGAGTAAAATAACAGTACACTACCAGGGCTACCATGACATTTCCATACGTAAACCTGGCGTGAAAAAGAAAAATAAACTTTTACCAATGGGCTCCCCAGAAAGTATTTAATTATATATTTTATTATCCAACAACAAGTCAAATAAATAATAAACTTCAATGCGTTACGACAGGTTTCGTCTGCGTGAGGTGAATTGTCGGGATTCTAGCGCCATCTAAGGGCGACGATTTGTTTTGAGTAGTTTTAATATACACCAACAGAGGGCAATTAAAACAAATTTAACCCCAAGGGGTTGGTGTAAGTTTTTTTTTTGTATATATTTATTATGTTTACAGTTCATGTATTGTAAATGTATGTTTAGTTAGATGATAATAATAAACTGATGAAACTGAAACTAATTATGATATTGCGATGGGAAACTATTTTGGAAATTCATTATTATCCGTAAAATCCAAGAAATTAGTATTTGGATTTAGGTTGATTAGAACACACATTAATTCAATCACATCTTCAGCACTATGGCTCTGAAACATTTGAGATTCTTATATTATATTGCGTTATAACGTATATTTGAATTGTTATTCTATAATCTACTTGTGTAAAATTTTAGTCGAGGGTATATATATATCTAAATTTGGTCTCATAACAATTCACGGGGTGTTGAAATAGTATAATTTTTATTTCCAGGCGTAACCCATACAAAGTGTTTTGAGAGGCGTGGTGTAAACATGTATAGGCCATTCCAGTTTATTTTTTTATATAAATCGTCGTTTGAATCATATTTGATAAAATATGACAAGACCCGAAAAATTTTGCTTCACTATATTTTTATTTAACTTCAAAAACTATACAAATGCAGCATTAACAAACACACAATTTAAACACTAGACAAAACCCACCATGAGGCTCCTTAGGGATAACTCGTTTGATAAGCAATAGGTTAAGGGAGGGCAATTTTAAAAAACCTCCCCATCACACATATTGGCTTAAGTGACCTTAATAATACATGTAAAAATTCAAAGTGTTTCGAAAAAATTCATAGATATGAATTTAAAAATAAATAAATATATGTATTTTTTTAAATTTATTTATTTTATTTTATATATATATATATATAAAACCACGTGTTACTACCTGGTAATTGGCTAACGCGCTAGTCGTGTTAAGCCCGACTGCCGAGGATAGGGAGATCGAGGTTCGAATCTCGGTCGGGTGAACTGGGGGTGGTTTTTCCTAAATGGTTTTCCACTCTCCCTCCATGCAAATGCAGGTTCACTTCCTCTATTCAACCTTCTCAATTCCTAATCCATTAGCGTAATTAGTACTTAAGCATATAACCCGAACGGGTGGTAAGACGCGGTGCTAAATAATAATAATAATACTAATACTACCGGGTCAGGTTATACGCCTTAAAATAAATATCAAACTAAGGAATTAAGAAGAGAAATTTAGTATTAATTTTTTTTTTTTAATATTTCAATACCTTTTTCCAAGTTAACCCCACCCCCCCTTCGCCCCCAAATGAAATGAAATAAGTTTTGTTTAAAAGAATTTTATTCAAAACAGGATGGAGGAAATAATATTAATAAATAACAATAAAATACACTTACACTGGCCAATATAGAAATTTGCACTCTTTACATCAGTACATTAATATATTTATAATTAAATATAGACTGTACATAAATCTACATACTCTAAGTAAGCGGACCAATCTTTCTTTGAGTTATTACTTTTGCTTTATATTTTTGAAGAGATTTTATAATGTTCTTAACGCCATCTTTCAAATGAAACTTTGTATTTATATCGTTGCAAATCAAAGAATTAATGTTACAATAATTATATATTGGAAATTGGAATGATAGGCCTTAAGTTACTATCACACGACACTTGTACTAGAAATCAAGTGTGCTAGCCAGCGCCTAGATATCTGTATACTAGCTAATACAAATATTTATGAAACGTCAGCTATTAATGTTGGGTGCAGCAGCTGCATTAATTATTAATAGCGATATTGAAAATTATGAGGAATGTAGACACAGGACTGGCTGGAAAGACAAAATAATGATCGCGGTATGCTAAAAATGATACATTTGGGTTGACACTAACGTTTAGTATTTCCTTAAATTTGTATTAATTTATTTACGATGTGGTCAGAGGCCCCTAGGCCCATGGGTGTACAAGTACAGTATTGTTGATACACAAATGTTCTTTTTTAGGCCTACGCAACCTTTATATTTAAAAAATAAAACCACCCAAGGTTGGGCATGCTATCAAGTTTATCTAGATTAAAATTGGGTCTGGAACACAGTTTGTCGTTTTTAGATGACATGCTTTTAATTTTATATATATATTAGTCATATTGTGGCAATTTGATAATATAAACAAGGATGCTTAAAATAATTTCTGCCAACAAAATCACATTCGATGACCATGTTGGCGCCATTTCTACCATTTCTGTACACACAGTCTCAGCGCATATTGATTGGTTGAACTACACAGAACTCAAACTAGTACTCACCTACCTTAGTTGTGTTTGTGAACATATCATTATATTTAACATACTAAGATTTTTTTAAAAAAAACCACTTTAAATCAATGTACAGTATATACTTAAAATGGTCACATCACTTAAAAAGTTTGTATTAATTTTTTGATTTATTGGAGCTGCTTCCTTTTTCCCTATCCCACCATGTTTTTTCCGTAACATCCTGTTCCGGATAATTAAGCAGGTTATGAGTCCATTCCAGTGCAGTCCCCTTGCATACACTTTTTGCCGCTCTGGTAACAATCTCTTCCCTAGGGATTTACCGAGTACAACAATTGGTAGCCCTGTATTCTCCGTCAACGCATCTTTTTCAAAAACATATTCCCTGCTGTTGGCAATGCCGCAGTTAATCCGCTAAGCGGATAATCGGGAGTTTTCTGTGGTTATTAATGAAAATCTTCTAGTTGAGAGATATTAATACAAGAATATAAGTTTATAAAATAATCAAATGCAAAATTGGCATTTGTTGGTTAAGACAAAAATAATAACAATTTAGGAAGTTCCAATTGGATGAACTCACAATAAATGAGATATAAATCATCAATTAAAATATGTTTAAACATATAATGCAAATGTAGTTTTCGAAACCATCTTCAAGAAATATGTTAATAATAATATAATTTAAGTTTTGGAGAATTTAAGTGTTGAATCAAATGAGCAAAATATAATTAAATAAAAGTTATTCATTCCTTATCTTGAGTTTTTATTAATCCCATCTCATTATTACAAAAATTAAGCATTAAATATGTGACGATTATGTGGTGAATTTAGGTTTACATAAATTAAACTACCAGCTGTTATATCTATTCTAACCTGGCCGCCATATTTGTTAACAAAAAACTCAAAGTTATTTTTGCGCTTCACCCTGATCAGAACAACTTGAACCCCCAACCACCCAGAACACCCAATATCAAGATGTACCCAAGTCAATCGCAAAAAGTTGTCTAGAACGTCTTGTTCTAAATGTTAAAAGGATGCTGGTGTTATACTAAACAAAGCAACGGTAGAGGAAATGCAAGTTTTATAACTGGGTTTAACGACACCAAAATTTGTGTTAATTCAATTATCAGACTTATAATTATATATATTTAATTTTCTTCACGCGTTGATATCAACAGTTCCTGAATATCTGTCATGAGCATGGTGAAATCATCTTAACAAAAATTTTAAAATGAAGGAAAAAAGTTGTCATTAAATTCCAGAACACCTATAACAGATATTCAAGAAATTTTGAGGTCACCGTATGAAGAAAATTAAATTCTATGTTTGTACTGGAGAAATATTTGATTAATTTTGGCCAAAAAAGTGTTTTGCCATAAAAAATATATGCAAAAACATTGGATTTTTCTTGGGTTCCCTTCCATCCAAACTTAATACCAAAAGGTTTACAAATCCATATTTTTTTTATCAAGTGGAGTAATGACCTTAATTGGACATTGGTGTGGGTCTTAAAAAGATTTATTGTTTAAAGTTACAAAATGTGACCCTATTTTCAACAAATTACCAGCCAATAAGATGTCTTTCTCCATCTGGCGTTACTTTCTATTCTTTTTACAATAGTCACAATGGGGTTTCTCTTTATCTTAGCGCAACAATCAGCGAATCACATTTTGTCTTGCTACTGTTTTTACATTAATTTAGCGTGTAATGTTGTAGAACAAGAGAGAACAATAACATAACTATGGAGTATGCTGCGGACAAGTCTACCATATTTCAGGGTTGCCAATGATATCCTCGATTTCATTTCCCTGACCAAAATATAAAACATCCCTGAATTTTCCACAAGCTGCTGGTAGCATAATATTAATACAAATCAATACTTAAGAGTATGTCAATTTAAGATAATAGCTACAAATACTGGAAATAGCCTCCTTCTTCCCCGTGATAGGAATGCGTATCGATATTAGACAATTGCTGCCAATACAATGTTAGTAGGAAAACCGTACTCCAGTCATTCCTATTCTATAGACATACCATCACACAACTTTTGCCTAATTTTTTTAAATTAAATTGTGTTATTAAATAATCAATAAACATAGTACTATAGTATCCATGGCTTGCAATTTTTAGTAGTTGTTATCACAACTTTCTGACATTCCATTCTGAATACAAGAATGTCTTTCTCGGATGCGTTTACATTGTTTAGGTGTTTAACCTGAGGTTAATGTGTTTTAACTGAAGTAGATTGTCACAACAATTAAGGTCCAGAGCAACAAGTTTACTACCACAGTGTCAGCAGATTTATCAACATGGCTCATAAGACTTATATTCGTAGGAATGGTACACATTCTCCAGCCAAAGTCTTGAAAAAAGAGAGTTTATACTTGAGAAATCTGTGTGCTAATGACACTTTCATTCGGTTTGGTATGAGGCAATTTAGAGGTGTGTGTACGAATTTGTGTATGTAATCAACTACAATTAAAGCTCGTTCTAAGCAAGTGACATTTTCAACCCGCAGTAGCCACAAACAAATCAGGTTTTAAAAATAAGAAGTTACAGTACATAGTATACCATCTTACCTAAAAATAAATGATTTCTTATCGACGACACTGTGAAGAAAATAATCTGCAATTTAATGAAATACACTAAAAACCTCTTCCTGACTTTCCCTGACCATAATTGCATTTCCCTGATTTTCCAGGTCAGTGGCAACACTGTATTTGATATGAAGAAAGATATTGAGAAGGTACAGGAATGTGTTTCAAAGCCAAATAAATAAAAAGCATAAACATTAATTTACTAATAAGAGTAAAGTTATAAAATAATTTTGTTTTAAATTCCTTTTTTTTAACCATCTGTTGATAATCCAAACGTCTTAGACAATTTCATGTTCATATTAACAAGACGGTGGGTTAAACCTTAAAAACATGTAATTATTTTCATTTTCCTTTGGCTTATTATGTGCAATCAAAGTGTTAGATAATTCTCTAGGTGGGTTCATCTTCAATATTCTCAAATTTTGTCAAAGGCCAAGTAGTAAAACCAAACCCGACCTTCGCATTACAGTCGCACATCAGATGATGAGATGAACTTTACATTCAACCTACATAAAATATATGACGACTAGAAATATATTTGATCTGGACAGTGTTTATAAGTTTGTACATTTTAGCTACCTCGAAAGAGAGAGGAAGCTTACTTTGCATTTTGAAAAAAAACGAATCAAACAGGTGACATTTTTCAAAATTTACAAATATGATTTTGGTAAAGGAAGAGCCAGTCTAGGATAGGATAGAGAAGGCAGGACTAAGGTGGTATGGCTATGTGTGGAGGGATAGAGGTGGTAGGTGGAAAAGAGGCAGTGGAGAAGTTTATGTTCCAAACCCAGCCAGAGGATGATGATATTAGATGCAGCTGTATCTGCAACTTAAAGATCATTTCAATCTCCCAAGCGTCGCTTGTTATGTACGATTAATTGTACAAGTGTATACTTCCTCCATTTTCTTATTTTGTTCCACTATGGTGTAGCTCAGAAGTCGGCTACAATCAACTTTTAACTTTATTAAAGGTCACACAATCACCCTTCATTTCTACACTCTACTTTTGCTTTTTATCTGTTATCCTTAATATTTAACTCAATCGCTTTTAAAAAAATCAGAATTTTAATTAACTTTATTTGTCACATCTATGCCACTTGAAGTATTCACTTAGAACTTAAAATCGTATTTTAATTCAATAACTTTATCTTACACATCGATTATAAAATAAAATAATATCGACGTTAAACCTGAATTGGTGCTTATCTTTTTAATTTGTAATTTGAGGTTTTCTTACTACAATCGATTGTATAATAGACAATAATTTCTATGAGCGGTTGCCAAACATGGATTGGAGCTATCTTGCTTATTATTTATTGAGGTATTTTACGTTTGCACTTTTTTAACTGATTGATTACACAGCACACGAAATTTTATGAGCGGAGCAAAAGGGCCTACCATTTGATGGGAAAGGTATTTTAACATACCTTCCAGGTCTTTACATACCGCAATCGAAAAAGACCGAACGACTTTACTTCCGCTGAAAGATGTGCTAAGGATTTTTATAGCTCCAGAAAAAAATCTGTTGACTCCGGCTGGGTTTGAACCCAAGAACGTAGGAGTCCTGAGGTGAGGACTTTACGCCAAGACCATCGAGGTCAAATGTAGCTTATAAAATAAAGTAAATGTATAAGGCTGCTACCAAGTTAAAGGAATATACCTGTGTCATAAAATATTTTATTGTTAGTATTATTACTACTAATTTTCAACATTTTAGGTATAGGAGTCAATAGTTTAGACCTGTGCAACGTTTCAAAATTTCAAATACAAATCTGAATCGTGTTAAGATTTGTATTCAAGACTTTAAGACCATATGAATACACGGTGTGAAGTCTTGGCCTTACAATTCTAGTATTTCAAAGTTTGTTCACAAAGCATTCTCACCCGTGTTCCATTCCTTGATATTGTGTAATTTTACACTATATAATACAAAGAAGTCCTTTATCTGAAGTGGAGAGCGTTACTACCCAACCTTGTTCTGTACAGAAAATGTCACCATTTTCAATGTTTTTTAACGGTTGTGAACAGAAAAAAACTATCCCATCTTTATGGCCAAACAGTTTCTTCGTCCACTTGATACATCAGCGAAATTCATTCTTGAGTATCACAACCCATTCCTTCTATTTCGATGCTTTCGATGCAATATTTCCTATTTGTCCTGGAACAATGGAACACACAGCTTGTTAAAACCAACCATAACAAGATTTATACAATAATTTAATACCAGTATAGATATAGGGATGTGTGAGAACCACTTTTACAATTTGAGACAATACTGAGACAGGAAAGAGAACGAGAAAGAGTACAAGGAGTACATGATATAGTGCTGTGAATACAATAAGCAGCCCTAGCGCTATGACGTTCAGAATTACCCAATTATTTAAGACGTTTGTTATTTAAAATTATGACAACTACCAACATCAAAATTTTATAATCTTAAAAAAAATTGCACAGAAGAGTAACATTTGGGTGACCTGGTGGTCTAGGGGTAAGGTGTCAGACTTCTGTGCTGGGGTCCGGGGTTCAATCCTTGGTCCCGGCACAGATTTATCTGATTGCCAACCCTTCCTTCTACCTCTGACAAGACGTGTATTAATCACAACTTGTGAATGTTTGGAATGTCCAGGCCTCCACCGTGGTTCGGATCCCACGTTAAACTGTAGGTCCTCCATTTCATCTCACAATCACCCTACCATTTACACATTAGCGTAAGTGCGTATAACCCGAACGGGTAGTAAGACGCGGTGCTAATAATAATAATATAATAATAATATAATAATAATAATAATAATATAATAATAATAATAAGAGTAACATTTTCATTACGACACCTTAACTCCTTAAGTCGGGGATCCGGTAAGTTTGAAATTCGGACAATCAAGGGTTCGAATAGTCGGCGTTCTACTGTAATGTCTTTCAACTTTGTGTGCATTTTGAGTTATGAATAGAGACACAAAAATTTTGCAAGATGTGTTTTTACAAACATTTACTTTAAAACATTAATAAGGCCATTAAAACATATTTAAAGTTCACTGTAGCATTTTTTGATTAATAACACATGTGCGTATAAAAACAAACCTTAGTATTTTCATGAAATCTACTATTTATAATTTAGATTCAAATTTTGATAAATTTTTGTTTCTTTAAATGTGAACTATTGATAACATTTCAATAGCAGTAAAAAAAAGAAAATCCTCGGCCTAAGAAATTTATTTCCCTCAACCAAACAACATTGATAGAATATATTAAACCGACTATTATAACAGCCATTATTGCGACAAAGGTCAGTTATTTAAAAAATAAAATGCTTTGTTATAAACAAATTTTAGCCGAAATTTTTCTATTTGATTAAAATTAAAATAAAAGTTGATTTACTATCAATTTTTACCAAAAACCAATATTTTATTTCCAATAATTTTAATTAGCACAAAATCAGGGCCTTGTATAAAATACCAAAATATTTTTATGGTTAAAATATCTATCTAAAGTGACAACTTGACGTATGGATACGTGAAAGTAGTTCTAGTATTGATAGCCCTGTTTCTTACAACCTATTTAGGTTATACGCATGGGTCAGTTTTTTATTCAAGCCATATATTTTCCAATATTGGCTTGCTAGCCTGTCGTAGCTTCATATGCCTTATAATCTAACTTAAGACTAGGACAGGCACAACATCCAGTCCCCAGCCGTTAATTCATCACTGTGGAAGGGTAAACCCATATTTTTCATCAATTATATATTTTCGGCCATACCGGGAATCGAACCCGGGACCCTAAGATCAGTATCTATCAGTATCAGTATCAAGCTATCGATTGAGCTAAGGATGTACGTATGTACTAATTATACCAATGAGTTGGGAATCGGGAAGGATTGAATTTAGAGGAAGTGTACCCACATTTGAGGGAGAGTGGAAAAATTATTTAGGAAAAACCACCTCAAACACATCCAACCAGGATTCAAACTCCAATCTCTTTGTCATCAGCAGTCCAACCTATTGTGAGAGTGACGCCTTGAACCACTCGGCCACCCAGGCAGGCTACCAGCTGTCAGATAAGGTCCTTCTAATGAAAATTGGCCCGTACATACCTGCACTCATGCCCGCACTTGACCGAGCGGCATTTAGTGCAGGGGAAGTGACACCCTTGACAGGCTTCCTCCAAACAGTCGCACAAATCCTTGCCGTAGGCGGACAAATACCCGTGTTCATCATGGACAGATGATATAAACCTTTTCCTGAAACACAATAAAAATTAGATGATTCAAAGACAATATAATATGTGTTACCATACAAACCAGATTCCAGGACAAACTAGATAAGATTAGGCTGAATTTATTACATACTAAGAGCCTCATTTAGCACCGCGTCTTACTACCCATTCGGGTTGTACACTTAAGTACTAATTACGCTAATGGATTAGGAATTGGGAGGGTTGAATTTAGGGGAAGTGAACCCGCATTTGCGCGAAGGGAGAGTGGAAAACCATTTAGGAAAAACCGCCCCCAGTTCACCCGACCGAGATTCGAACCTCGATCTCCCCGTCTTCGGCGGTCGAGCTCAACACGACTAGCGCGTTAGCCAACTACGCCACAGAGGCGGGTCTAAGAGCCTCAGGATGTACTAGTTTAGCCTGGTCTAAATTGGTTAATCCTGAAAGTTTGGCCTAGCTCATAGAATAGATTAGTATAACCTACAATTTTATTAGGAAAAACCTGGGTTAGGTTAGGTTAAGTTAGCTGACCTGACCACATTTGTGCGCAAATTGTGAAAGATGAAATCTGCCCAAGGTCGATTCATCGTATGGGTTGAGAAGAATGAAAACTAGTACTGCCTAAAAACATCAGGCTATATCGGTTCATCCTACAAACAGCAGGATGTATTAATTTGGCCTAGTCCGACCTAGTTTGTCTTGGAAATCGGGTTTGGACGGTAACATATAGAACGAATTTTACTATTCAATATTGTTAATTCATCACAGAGAGTTTGAATGACTATTAATCTACCAATGGTTTATTAGTTTGACTAAATGTGAATGATAATTAGCCTCTTAACTTACTAATTATTTTACATATGTCTTTCCCAAAATATATAAAAACGAAATGTAATGTGTATACATGGCTTAATACTTTGGGTAGAATTACAATGATTTATATCGTGTAAAACTTGAAATATAAAATATTATATTCGTGCTATATTAATACCCCAAATATATTCATTTATCGCCTTTGAATTAAAAAAAAATAGTTTTTATTCAAATTTACATGCTCTATAGCACTGGTTATTGAAATTTCTGCAATAAAATTTTTTTCTTTTTCCTAAACATTCCATCCCTTTTAAATGTTCATCATTTTTCAAATGTTTGTTACAGTATGAAATACTTTAACCAGTGTCTGACTCACTTTCTGATTCACTGAATTCAATATCCACTTCATCTTCAATTTCAACTTTTTTTTATTTCAAAGAAAACAATCAAAACTACGGTACTGTAAGCACATCAAGCTGTTTATAACTTTCTAGCTAAGGAAATAATTATTCAGGCAAAAGAACAAATTACTTCACTGCTCTCTAGCGCTTTAAATGCAAACCAAATGAGTATCATAACTGCTCTCTAGCAGCTGACTGAGTAATTACAAGTGATAAAAAAATAGATTCGAGAAAAAGAAATATTTTCTGGTCACTAGCGATATGGCCGAATATATTCGGGTTTTTAATACATTGCCAAAATTAAATTCCCGCATATATTTGGGTTTTTCAGGTAAGAGGTTTTTTGTTGCTATTGTAAAAAAAAAAATAATAATAATAAATTTATTTTGTATGAAACATGCTTCACTACTGCCGAAGAAAACAATATTTACCGACAAATTAGTTTATGTACCTTTCCATACTGTCACCATGAAGAACAAACTGAAATGCATTGGTTTGTTGCTGACAGAAAATAAACCAAAAACTAGATTGCAAGTACAGTAGTTACTCAACATAATATCAACTATTATTTTCCTACAATTTGTGCACACATGCAGTTTGGCCAGTTGCGCAACACTAAGAGTGTCATGTCTAATCTCATCTGAAGTACAGTGTACTTTATTAATAATATATTAAAATTATGGTTTCAGTAGGTTTGAATGTGTATAACAGCAACCTTTTGCAAATAATTTTACTACAATAAACACAAATGATGGGTTTCTTAACATCCTTGATTTTAAGAATCTAATTTGACACCATAGCTCAGTGGGTAGCGTGTATGCCTACTGAGCTAACGGTCCTGGGTTCAATTCTTGGCATGGCTGAAAAATTTACCATTGGTGAAATGTGGGTTTACCCTTCACAGAGATAAATTAACGGACGGGGTCTGGATGTTGTGCCTGTCCTAGTCTTACATTAGGTTATAAGATACACGAAGCTACGACAGGCCTAGCAAGCCGGTATTTGAGAAAATATATGGCTTGAATAGAAAACTGACCCCAGCCACAGGCTGGAAACAGTAATGGATTTAAAACTTGAAGAATTTAACATTTAAAAAAATTCAAAATTCAATAATTATTTACTGCATTTTACTACCTGTAAAGGTTATGTATATGTACCAATTACACTAATGAGTTAAAGATGAGGAAGGTTATATTTAGAGGTTCAAGTGTACCCACAATGGTGTGGTGGAAGAGTGGAAAACCATTTAAGAAAAACCACTCTCAGTAGGCCAGACCAAGATTCAAACCCTGATCTCCCTGTCATAGGTAGTCCAGTCTATTTGCGAGTGTGACTCCTTGGAACATGCGGCTGACCACTAAAACACGTAATTTTTCTTTACCTCCATTACCGTTTCCAGCCTGTGGCTATTCAAGCCATATATTCTCCACTACCGGCTTGCTAGGCCTGTCGTAGCTTCATATGCCTTATAATATAACTTAACACTAGGACAGGCACAACATCCAGTCCTCAACTGTTAATTTATCACTGTGAAAGGGTAAACCCATATTTCAACAATGACAAATTTTTTGGTCATGCCGGCAATTGAACCCTGGACCCATAGCTCAATATACAAACACGCTACCAACTGAGCTAAGGTGTCGGATCAAAACCCTGTAATTGAGTTTTTTTAAATAAATATATTATGCTTTAATAATGGGTTTGGACCAACATAATTTTAGAACAAACCAAACACTAAAGAATTAATTTACCAGTTAATTGAATGTGATTTTACAATTAGTTAAAAAAAACAAAAACTTCAGTGTGTCAGCCCAAGAACTAACCATACCGACCAAGTGGCTGCCGTTTGTTGGCCAAGATATTACAACATCTGTGGTTAGAGGATTTCATATGATTAGTACAACAAATCCGTTGGCTGTTAAACTCAGTTTTTTAGACCGGAGCTGCTACTTATTTATTCAAGTAGTTACTCGTTTATTCTCACAAGGTTGAGTTTGACCGCGTTCAAGACACAATGCTTCACAGAAAAATATGGCAGTGCTGAAGCTTGAATCCAGAGATTTCTGGATCTGTAGTCAGGAGATATGATCACATGACCACATGACAACAGAGTCTTTTCAAGCATTTAGTTATGATTTATATTCTTAGCTAGCGAATAAAGAATTTTTATGTGAAGCCCGCTTCAGTGGCTGCAAGGCCCACAACGCTACTCTTTCAGCAGACTAGACTGCCGATAGCGGGAGATCATGGTTCGATCCTTGTCGAGTGTATTAAGGTGGTTTTTCCTAAATGTTTTCCCTCTATCTTTTCACACAAATGTGGGTACAATTCCTCTAAATTCAACCTTTCTCATCCTTAGCCCATTAGCTTATAGCCCAAATGGGTAGGACACAATTATAAAAAAAATATTAATATGAACAAATTCAGAATGTAGGAAAATAAAGTGTACTAATCCAGGAATATAATTAATCTCTTTATTTATGCTTTCTAAGATTTAATTCAAGATCTGTAGCTAAAATGTAGATTCGTTCATATTTGATTGAAAAAAAAAAATAGTCCCCTATGTGAATTTGAGCCATCTAGCTCTATAACAACTCCGAGGTCCTGCCAAATCCTTGGAAAGGCCCCACTTACCCCGCGCTGACAGTCGCGCCGACCACAGATGTGGTGATTTTTCTCGTCAGCTTCCTTCTCTCTCTGTTACTTTGTTCTGGGTCAAAGTTTTCCATGAATTTCATGTTCTGATTGAAAGTCAACTTTTTCAATGCTTGAGAAATTCTCTGTAGAGAATAAAAAGTGATTGTTAGAAGGAAAAAAAAATGTCAAACAGTAAACAACTCAAAAAAGCACTTTTAACTTTGCCCGCATTGTATCAATTGTACAAAGATATGTATTGGTACAATTTTTTTTTTAGCACAATGTCTTACTACTCGTCTAGGCTATCAGAATTTAATGGTACACTAATGAGTTAGGGTTGAGGAAGGTTTTATCTGGAGGACATGTACCCTAGACGACTCCTTCCGACGACGGGGTGCTGAAGGTTTTAATCTCGGTCGAGTGTACTGAGTTTTTTAACAAAATGGTTTTCCACTCTCACTCTATGCAAATGCGGGTATATTTATTATAAATATAACCTTCCTCATCCATTAAACCATTAGCTTAATTAGTAAATAAGTGTATAACAGGAATGGATAGTTCTAAAACGTCGCGCTAAAAAATGGTACAATTATATTGTATGGGTCCGCATATCACGATAGCAGCAATAAGCCAACTACCAAGTCAATGATGGCTGCGTTATCTGATAGCTTGTGATCTTAATTGATCACACATTTATAATCGATGATTTCTGCATGTCCATAACAGACTCTGCCTTAAAATATGAGTGAATCCCGGGTTTGATTCCTGTGTTTAAGTGTCATTTTTTACTGTAAAGAATATGATATCTACATAGATGCGGCTATAACCGACACAAATAAACATAATAACTAAGCTATTTAATCCATTATTAATAATGTTGCATTAAAAAATATTATCACGCGCCAAACGATTTCCTGCGTGGTTGAAATGTGTTAGGCCTAATGATCTGCTTAATGTTGTTTCATTGGTGGATGTTCTAAGTTTTTAAAGTAGCCTATATAGATAATAAAACAATAATCATTCACAAAAATTTAGGTCCTACTTTAAAAAAATAGTGCTTTAAGATGCTTAATGCGTATTAATAAATAATATGTAAAACCACCATTAAGCTATAATCTAAGGTGTCTTAACTGTTTTTCGCTAACAAAAGGAACATTTCGTTTCACACAATGCTACGAGATATGGCAGATCGATCGGTCGGTGGCCTGGTCAATCAGTGAAGTTGAGAAAAAAATATTATGGTTTAGAATCTTTTTGCAATGTTTTGTTAGGATCGAAAACTTCAGAATGTTTTGTGTAAAGATGCTAGAAAACATTATATTTCTAATAACTTAACAGTGCAAAAAAGTAGAGAATCCCGTACTCGCTTCATACGATTCTTCAGCTATTTAAATATTCTTTTGTGATTTTAGGGAGTACATTTTTTATTTTTCTAATAGCCTATTGGAGAACCTACAATCTTAATATTGATATTATTTAATTAACTGTATTCTCGTTGTGTGTATAAAAAATAAGAATAAGTTAACAACGTTTAATGTTACAAAGAAATATATTTTTAAAACACTCGTAAATTAAGTAACGTTCCCAACAAGTTTTTCATGACAAGTGTTTGAATATGATTATTATGATTAATAAAACTAATTTGGTTTGTTTTTATTATAATCAACTCTTTTTCTAATGGGGTCTAAGTAATAAGATACAAATACGTTTTCCGGAGTCTATTGGTCATAAAATAAATATAAAATGTTCCAAAATTTTAGTATTTCACGAATGTAAATAAATTACATTAAAATTTTAAAAAGAAAATATCAATTCCACTTAAACTATACTTACACCAGAAATTTGAGGATCTTCTGTGCTTTCAGGCGCGTCTGTGTTTATGCTCCAGTTGGAATTTGAATCTTCCAGAAAATCAATATTTTGATGTTGATCTCTCGAGTCCGCCATGGTAACAAATTATATTTTAAAATTTCCCACTATGTATTATCATGTTAGGAAAATGCTTGAAAACAATAATTTGTTTCAAAATCCATTTACAATATTATTAACATCCATGCGAAATTAAAACATTATTTAAAAATAATAGTTTACTTTAGCAAATAATAATCACTGTAAGGCTGTTGGCTACAATGTATAAGTGGTGATTTTCAGCCAATTAATCGATTTAGTAGAATCGATCGTTTTAATAAAATATGAATCGACCTCTAGCTGCATTTCTGCATTGATCCATTGATCTCTATAATATCTGTAGCTGAAATTTTCGAGCTGTTGTCTGCATAACATTGTGTAGGAGAGAGAGAAACTTTCGGGTATCTCTTTTTCTCTTACACTCAAAAAAAGGCAATGTGGCATTTGACATCGTTCATTAATTTGATTGAATATATGAGATACATCAATGTGTGACTAGTTAAATGAATTAAATATCTTAGTAAAAGATTTGAACAGCACATTAAAGTTCGAAACTGGATAGTTTTTTCTGTGAATAGGTTGATGATACGATGATTTTTGAAGGAATCTCGCTTGCAAGGCTTTATTTCGTACCAGAATCCTACCCTATAGTTGTGTTTAGTTAGGATAAAAGACCTTCCAGAAGGAAATTTTTTCTTTCGTTCTAAATGGACGTTAATCCTACCAAATATATTTATGATAGTATTTTAGTACGAAATAAAGCCTTACCGATTGGAATTATTATTAAATTCAGGGTTTAGTAGATACCGTACTGGGTACTTCCTATAAGCCTATAACCTAAATTATCATTTGAACGTAAGACTTCTACACAAAGTATGTCATTAAATATATTAAAGATTTTTAATATTTGTACAGTGTTACCTGTGCAACTGAATGGTACATATATTCTTTAATATAAATATTTCTTTACCCAAGTGTAATATAATACTTCACTATTTTCCTGTTTTATTCATCAGAGGTACTATGTTTTCGCACAAGAACATTGAAAGAAATAGTTAAATCTATACTCTCACAATCAAGCAGACAGCAAACTTGAGAATCACGGTTTGGTCCTTTGCAAGGTGTGTGTTTTTTGCCCAAACAGTATAGTATAACGATCACTGCTTGGGATGTGCTTTCGCTTATCAAATTTATGTTGTTTTAACAAGTGACGTATCAGAGCTCTATGAATGAGAAAATATAAGTCAAAACATCAAGTTAGTGAGTGAAGCGAATACCTTATGATACTAATCCTGGACAGTCCTATAGTAATAACACAGGTACATGTGTAAAGAACTAGAGTGCTGTTACCTAGCGGCGCGGTGTTGTATACTAACCGCGAAACTGAAACCTCACAAATGTTACATGTCGACTACTGTATTTACAGAATTTATTTGAAAAGGGGTAGTTTGTTATGTAAATATCAGTGATTATATTAAATTAGTTATATGTCTTAATGTTTTTCTGTCAATAGAAGGAGCATAGAGAAAAATCCCAAGCTGAAAACAGGCAAGACGTGGACTGAAGAAAGAAAGGAAGAGCAACGATAACGAATGCGCGAATGCTGGGCCAAAGTTAAAAAGCTCAAGGACAAAATCAGTTGAAATAACATGGTCCATAGTTGGCTGAAACTAGAAGAAGAAGAAGAAGAAGTAGAAGAAGTTGAGGAAAGAAGAAGTATACAACTTGAAATTGATTATTTTGTCTCGATTATCTATTAATCACAGTAAAGAGTCGATTCACGCCATACATTGAAAATATTTGAATCGATTAGTAATTTCAAACGAATCGATTATTATTGTCTATAAATACTAGAGTGCATTAGGGATGGGAAAAACTGCTCCTTTAGTGGAGCAGGAGCAATCTGTTACTGCTCCACCACTGGACCTGTTCCTTTTACCTGCTCCTTTTTGTCACAGTCACTATATTCGAACCTGCTCCAAGCCTAGTAGCACTTATCACGTTCCTTGCTTGTGCCAGCACAATTCTTTGGACAAGCGCCTAGGGGTAGAAATTTAAATGTCGAAACAAGATATGAACTGAGTTGTGCGCATGCGTGAATACGGAATAAGTGTTTTGTTTCCATTACACCATCTAGAAAAACTATAAATTATTACAATTTAAAAAACATTTTAACGTTGGTATCTATACTATTACCTATACTTGCTTAATCTAAATTTAACGGTGACGTATTCAAGACTATGCTAATTTCTAAGCTAGTTTATTTGTTAACGTTAAAACTTGTCTGCTTGAATTGGCATGTGTAGCTGTTCATTTAAATTGGTTTCTTATTCAGCATTCGCACATGCGCACCATGTACACTTGTATTGTTATTTTTCTTTTTTCTTGCTCTTTCACTTTGCCGGATCTGCGCTCCTCTTCGAACAAGCTTGCTGTATTGTCAGCTGGTTTGATCTTTTCGTTTAATAGCATAGGAATCCGCTTCGGTGGCCGTTTGGTCTAACGTACTGCTCTTACAGACTTGACTGCCGATGTTGGAGAGATCGAGGTTCGAATCTCAGTCGGGTGTACTGAGGGTGGTTTTTACAACATGGTTTTCCACTCTCTCTACACGCAAATGTAGTTACACTTTCTAGCTTCCTATTTATATAAACTTCCTAATTCTTGAAACCATTAGCGTAGTTAGTACATGGTCATATAACCTGAAACCCGCCTCGGTGGCGTAGTTGGCAAACGCGCCAGTCGTGTTGAGCCAGACCGCCGAGGACGGGGAGATCGAGGTTCGAATCTCGGTCGGGTGAACTGGGGGTGGTTTTTCCTAAATGGTTTTCCACTCTACCTCCACGCAAATGCGGGTTCACTTCCTCTAAATTCAACCTTCCCAATTCCTAATCCATTAGTGTAATTAGTACTTAAGCGTATAACCCGAACGGGTAGTAAGACGCGGTGCTAAATAATAATAATATAACCTGAACGGGTAGTAAGATACATCGCTAAAATTTAAAAAATATATAGCATAGATAGTAATTTTAATATAGTGTAAGAGTATGGGATTATAACGTAAGATAGTGAGAGTAAATAGAGGGACGTGACGGATAGAAGATGGGGGTGGGAGAGGGAAGGAGCAAATGTTCAGGTAAGCGAAGGTCAAAGGAGGCAGAACTTTTGCTGATTTTTTTTCAACGTGCTAATTTATTTTGACTTTACTAATACTAACGGGTAGTATAATATTCAAAGTTATGTTTACATTGTATATTGTAATTATAACAAAGAGGAGAAAATCTAAATAAAGTAATATTAAGGATTTTCAATAATAGCATATTTATGAAATTACTCAGATTAGACACGGGAGTTGAAACTAAAACGTTAGAGGAGGGGTGGGGTAGGTTGGCCGGAGAATGGAAATAAAAGTTCTAGGGAAAGTTTTAACTCATGCTTTCCCCATTGCCTATTCATATGTATAGTGTGATTCTAGTAAGAAGAAAGCTTTACAAAATACAAACATATTTTTTGGCAGTCAACATTAATAACATTTTATTATATTATTAGTGATATTTTATAGGTAATGATAATGTATATCAAAAGTGACGGCTGCAGCTGCTGACTGGTCGTATGAAAATGGTTTTAGTAAATTTTCTAACAAATCATATAAAAAAGTTTATTCCTATCAGAATTTGACGTCGATTAAATAGGTTTACAATATCTCGCTGGAAAATATATGCCTGACCAAAAACTCCCCTAACAGCTGTTTGTGTATATATATATGTGTGTGTGAGGTTACTTTTTCTAATATTACGATAACTGTTCAAGTATTGAGCTAAACTTTTTTTTTACACTAGTCACTTTTCCACAGAGTTAATTATTATGCATAGAAGTTTTTAAAAAAATACTACTTTTCAGTGAATTTAGCATTGCAATTTATAAAGATAAGCTGTTTCACTTTTTCGGATGTCAATCTAGTACGTCTCTCATTTAATATTTGGCCAGTTTTTGAAAATAAACGTTCACAAGGAACTGACGTCACCACAGTGCCAAATTTTTCTCTGACCACCTCACTTAAATAAGGATAATTATATTTGTGTTACCCGCCTCGGTGGCGTAGTTGGCTAACGCGCTAGTCGTGTCGAGCCCGACTGCCGAGGACGGGGAGATCGAGGTTCGAATCTCGGTCGAGTGAACTGGGGGTGGTTTTTCCTAAATGGTTTTCCACTCTTCCTCCACGCAAATGCGGGTTCACTTCCTCTATTCAACCTTTCCAATTCCTAATCCATTAGCGTAATTAGTACTTAAGCGTATAACCCGAACGGGTAGTAAGACGCGGTGCTAAATAATAATAATAATAATAATAATAATAATAATAAATATATTTGTGTTCCAGCCACCACTTGAGAGGATCTTCATTTCGAGGAAGCACATCATCTTCTAAATAGCGTTGTACTTCTATAATAGCTCTTGATTGTGCGGTCCCACTTGGTTTTACAGACGCAACTTTTGTGTCGAAGTTGCTCCAAATAGACAGCTCTGCAGAAACATCTTTAGCACTATCTCTTCCTTTGTCTACGTATGATATTTGAGTTGCAGGACAATTATTTTTCAATTTGTTTGCAACAATATTTGTCACCAATCTTTTGGCATGCTCAGCCACGTTCTCACTAAAGGCAATATTTTTAAAACGAGGATCTAGAAATGTAGATACCAATAAAGTATTACTTTGCTCTACATTTCCAAATCTTTCTGAAATACCGGTTTTGAGTGCTACAATCAACATTTTAGCCGTTTTTGAGACTTCCTGTTGAAGTAGACGGTGGTACACGTCATCGAGGCCTTTTGTTAAAATTATTACAAGCGAGGCTGTTACGTAACGCTCTCCACTAATTATTTTAGTAACACTTTCGAATGGTTTAAGCACTTTTACCACTTCGCTTGCCACTTTCCAGTCCTCTGTGGTTAAGACTGGTAAGTCTTTGTCAACCAATGCCACCGTAGTCCGGACAGCATCCTCTAGCTCAACAAATCTTTCAATCATATAAAATGTGGAGTTCCACCTAGTGCAAACGTCTTGAATTAATTTTTTTGGTTCTTTGCCACAATTTTTATGAAAATCTGTAAACTTGGAATTAAATATTGCACTTCTCTTAAAAAATGTTACAATAGTTTTAATTTTTTCTATAAGAGGTTTATTTAGTTTCAAACCATTCTGAACAATTAAATTGATTGTGTGCGCAAAGCAACCAAAATGTTTCCAATGTAACTCATTTTGGACTGCGTTTTTAATGTTGGATGCATTATCCGAAACCACCAATAAAATTTTGCCTTCAATTCCCCATGAACAGACTATGCGCTTTAGCTCAGTGGCTAAATTTGCGCTAGTATGCCTCTCATTAAATGAGTGGCATTCCAATAAAATTGATTGGATCTCAAATTTTGAATCAATGAAGTGAGCTGTGACCGCTAAATAGCTTTCATTATTGAGGGATGTCCAGCAGTCAGTAGTAATGGTAACAGAAGTTATGTCCTTTACCCTTTCCTTAACACCAACGAGAGTTTTTTCGTAAAGAGCTGGAAGCATAGATTGGGTTATTGTCTTTCTACTTGGAAGAACATAAGAGGGATTTAGAGCAGATATGAAAGAACAAAATCCGATATCCTCAACTAATGAAAATGGCTGAAAGTCTTGTGTGAATAAACTCATAAGACAGTCATCAAGTTTTCTTTTTGCACTTACCCCTATTTTTCTGTGAAGATAAGGAATAATGCTGTTTTTCTCTTTGTCCTTAGTAGGGATTGATTGTAAACTGCGTTGTGGTTCAGAATGATGCTGTGATTTTGTAGTGAGCTTTTGAAGTTTAGAGCAAGAAGCTAAAGGTTCATTTTCGGTACTTGTAGACTCTAAAGGTAGCACTTCCAATTTGTCAGGCTCATCAGGGTCAAAATAATCAGTATGAGGCTTGCTAATATTTTCTGTACGAGGAGCACATTTACCGGGTGAGTCAGTGGGATTGAGATTAATTAATGGATGTTTGCGTACTATGTGCTTTTTTAAGTTAGACACAGATGTTTTATAAGAAATTATTTGTTTACATAAATCACACTTAGCCCTGGAATCATTAACCATTGAAAAAAAATTCCAAACTGGTGCAGTTTTTCTATTTTTTACGTCAGCGTTCATTTTGATTATAGTTTAAATGATTAATGGTCCAACAGTTAAAAACTAGAGCCACAAAATTTTAAAAAAATCGGTAAACTAATTCAACAAAATTAATATGACACTACACTTATATACTGACACTGTCACTGCAATCTTGTAAGTTGTAACTGTTATATGTCTAGACAGGAAAAAGAAGGAGGGATTGGTAGAAGTATCTAACAAGTCAGCTTTTCTTTAATATTGTCAAAAATGTTGGCGTTGCAGGACTTGGAGGGGCTTATCTCGTTCCGTGTGCTAAGAACAATAATGATATTGTACTGTCTTCTATATCACCTTTAGCAAGATTATCTATAGTGAGATTCTGCTAGGAAGACCAGTAATTGACAGTCACAAACACTATTGAAACTCCTTTCATATATTCATAACTTAAGTCATGTGATTTACATTTTTATCATTTGATAGATAATATCAATACCTATAAAATAACATTAATAATTAATTATAATGCTTTCAATGTTGACCCCAAAAAATTATGTTTGAACTTTTTAGAACTATTCTTCCTACCAGAATTATATTATAGCTTTTTTTTACACCGCGTCTTACTGCCCGTCCGGTTTATACGCATATGTACTAATTACGCTAATGTGTTAGGAATGGTGATGGTTGATTTTAGAGGAAGTGCACTCGCATTTGTGTAGAGTAAAAGTGGAAAATAATTGGGGGGGAAAACCTCAGTTCACCAGACCAGGATTGAACCTCAACCTCCCTGTCATCAGCAGTCTAGTCTATTGCGAAAGTAACATGCCTATAAAGAAGCGGGTATCAGCTTTAATACGAGTATATTGTTTTGATACCATACTGCACGCATTCTATTAATGATACATTTTATGGCTTGTGTCACCCTGCCCCCCACACAGACACACACACACACACACACACACACACACACACACACACACTGGCTCAAGAGAGGGACATGTTTCTTCTTGTAGTTACGTCCTTGATGCCATCAAACTTTATATTATACCATATCACTAAATAAGCATTTTCAATCCCACTCCATCAATGTTTTATAAGCAACCTATCTTTTCACCCCCTCGGGTTATACAACCCGCCTCGGTGGCGTAGTTGGCTAACGCGCCAGTCGTGTTGAGTCAGACCACCGAGGACGGGGAGATTGAGATTCGAATCTCGGTCGGGTGAACTGGGGGTGGTTTTTCCTAAATGGTTTTCCATTCTCCCTCCACGCAAATGCGGATTCACTTCCTCTAAGTTCAACCTTCCCATTTCCTAATCCATTAGTGTAATTAGTACTTAAGCGTATAACCCGAACGGGTAGTAAGACGCGGTGCTAAAAAAAATTTATAAAAAATTAATTAATTAATTAATTGGGTTATACGCTAAAATACTAACTTTACCTGCTCCTTTTTGTCACAGTTCCTATATACAAAACTACTCCCAGACTATTTTTTTAAAGCATCGTGTCTACTACCCGTTTGGTTTATAGCCATATGCACTAATTGCGCTAATTTGTTAGGAACGGGGATGGCTGATTTTATAGGAAGTGCACCCACATTTGTGTGAAATGAGAGTGGAAAAAATTTACGTAAAACCACCCTCATTGCAACCAACCGGGATCGAACCCCAATCTCCCTATTATCGACAGTTCAATCTATTGCAAGAGTAACGCCAGAGACTAGGGGTCTGTAACCTTTTTGATATCGTGGGCCATATGTGTTTAAAAAATAATAATTGTTGGACCTATTCGAAAAAAAAAGTTCAACTTTGCATTTTTCATGTAGCAATTAGTTATTAATTCTATTGAACACAATTGTTTTCTAAATATTTTGTGGGCTAAATAAAACCAGTCAATGGGCCGTAGATTGCTGAACCTTGCCTTGAATCATTTGATCACCAAGTGGGCCCTTTCAATGTTCAACATTAACGTAACAATTTATTGTGCGAATACATTACATACTCTACTTGTATTGTGGAAATATAGTTTTTTACTACGAAAGTTTTCCTCCTAAAATCTCATTTGTGACTCCCCAAACCAACTCTAAACTAGGCCTATAATAGATAAGTAAGGTTGCGCTAGACCTGATCTCAGCGCTGTGACAAGAACACAACGTATCAACTTCCTTTCTACTGTACGACTGCTCCAAAATATCTCAGGAGCATAAAGGAACAAGGTTGCTCCGGACCTGTTACAGCGCAGCCTGTCACAGAGACGAGGAGCAAGGTTACTTTGGACCTGTTCCAGCGCTGCATGTGACAGAGAGACGAGGAGCAAGGTTACGCCGGACCTGTTACAGCGCAGCCTGTCACAGAGACGAGGAGCAAGGTTTCTCTGGACCTGTTCCAGCGCTGCCTGTGAAAGAAAGTAGGGAGACGAGGAGCAATGCCAATCGTTGATAAACACTTCTAATACGTAGCTGTTTTGTGCTGCCATCTACCGTACAATATTGTAACAACGCAGTCTCGACTGAGAGAAAACAGTAGAAGCTCGGAAAAAACAAATGGGAATACAGTAATAGGTTTAACGTTTCAAACTGACCTGTGACAAAAAGGAACAGCTCCTTTCGTCTGTCAGGAACAGGCTGTGAATGTGACGTCAGAGGAGCAGTGACAAAGGAGCAGGTTGTGATTTCACAACCCATCCCTAGAGTGCATAGAAAAGACAGAATGGCAACATCTATAAGTTCTCGTGCTTGGCAGGTTGGTTGAGTAAAATCATAAAATATATTTGGTTTTATAAATTTTTTTTCACAAGTGATATGAAAATATGCAAATAATAATCAATAGTTTATTGGCAAGTTTATGTGATTGCTGAACTTGTTCAAGTTAAAATTAGACCTGTTCCTAAAATCCTGTGGTCCACATTGTTGGGATAAATTTTTTTTTATTATTACAAATTCCATAAGAAAGACTTATGTTATATATAAATATTAGGGAAATAACTGACAAATGAGGGGTGTATAATTATACGCTAAAATTTTTAAAAATCAGAAAGGAATTAAGCAACAAACATACAAGAATATATATTTGGTTCATGGATGTCATCTAATAAGTTAAATTGTTGGCAGTGTGTGGTTAGTAGCATACATATTTTTATACCTAATCACTCCTTTCCCTTACGGGTTAGGCAATAAACAGTGTGTATAGCTCAAAAAGCAACTCGGTACTTAATCCATCCTCACTAACTTTCTCCACACTTCCCTATCCTTGCATACTTCCTTCACTTCGACAACATCCATACACCGAGTCATACATGCTCTTTTATTCCTAAAACTCTTAATGTTTCTCTTTTAAACACATTAATCTACCACATTTAGCCACGTCTTACATGGCCTACCCCTTCCTTTTGATCCACACACTCTACCTTCATATATTTGCTTTATCACTTGATCCACACTTATCCTCACAAAATGCCCAAACCAACATGAGACGCTTCTTTCACATTGACCTATTGGATTCTCTTTGAAACCGTACTCCTTCAGTGCCCGTTCATGACATACCTATTGGCTTCTTCGATTACATCCCTACCCAATGCTCTAAGGCGTCACTCTCACGCTAGAATGGTCTCCGATAACAGGGAGATCAGTGTTTGAATCTCGGTCAGGTGTACCATCATCATCATCATCATTTGACGTTTTCGCCTCTGCGGGTCGTCTGGCGCATCCTCCTCCATTCCTCTCGATCCCTCCAAGCGTCTCCAGTCCACTCCTTTATCCTCCATGACCTACTGCGATGACCTAACCACAGCAACCTTTTTCTCTTCAGTGTCTCTTCTAATCTTATAACTTTTAAACCATCCCTGATTATTTTATTCCTTATACTATCCCTTCTTGTTACATTCTCAATGCCTCTTAGGAACCTCGAGCGCGGTTTTTTATAAATGGTTTTTCACTTTCCTCCCATGAAAATGTGGGTATATTACCTCTAAAATGATTCTTCCTTCATCCCCACTCCATTAGAGTAATTATGTATATATATATATATAAGTGAAGATCATCAGGAGGTAAGGTTAGAATAGGGATGTTATCTTATATTTTCATCACCGCGCCTTAGGCTACTACCCGTTCATGCTACCTACATACACACACGTCTGTGTGTGTGTGTATATATATATGGGTAGTAGCCTAAGGCGCGGTGATGAAAATATAAGATAACATCCCTATTCTAACCTTACCTCCTGATGATCTTCACTTTCCCAGCATGAACTATATCTTCTTGTGATCAAGGGCGGCCCAAGGTTAATTTTGTGCCCGGGCGGAATCGCTTTTCGCCCCCCCACTTCTCTATATAACTATAAGAACATGTTTTGTAAATAATGTTTTCTTCTTTCTTTTTATAAAAACAAACAATTTGATGATATGATTGGTTTACGATATAATGTTTTAGGGCGCTATTTTTTTCAAGATGGTGGATGTAAAATAAAATTTAAGAGTGGTTACGTTAGGTGAGGAGTTAGAGGTTTGGGGATTATTTTCATATCATGCCCAGGTTATATTAGAATAGTTTAATGACCTGTTTGGTGAGCTTTGGGCAGCCACCCGGTTTGCCTGGCCCTTAAGTCGCCTCGGCCGGTGATATATTTCACTCGCTCTTTATTTATAAGTGAGAATCCACACAAACCTGCCCTACATTACACCTTTCTCAATTTTCGGCGAATAATGTCTCGTACTTCCCACTGTGCAGCCTTCCATTCAAATTAACGTAATGCTCTCCAAAATTTTCAAAGCTTATTATATTTATTTTTAACTTCATCTGTCACTCACCAATTCTTCCAGCGAGGTTGTTATAATCCTTCTTCAGTTCCCTATTTCTGCCCTCTCCATGCCCCCCCCCCCCCCCCCCCCCCCAACCTGTGCCAGCTGTTGTGCGGTCCAAAATGTCACCAGTTTAAAAAAAATAGGTCTCATCCAACTTCTGATGTGATAGGTAGCCATTTTACTATGTAGTTTTGACAAACTCACTAGATGTAACTTTTACCTTGGATATTTTATTTATTTGTGGTATTTAACATGCACTTTCTGAACCAACTAAGACTCCTCACTTGTGTTTAAATTTTTGTTAAAATGTTGATTGAATTTTATATACATAACTTATTCAGATATTTAAATAAGTATTCATTATTTCTTTCAGACTATTCGGCCACACGTTCCGTTGATAAAATTCCGCAAAGGAGGTCTCTCTGCCAGTGGTAAGTTGAATGAATTAGACCACGTTTTTTTTATGAACATAAAAAAAAATTGCACTTGTTGCTCAGAAACTATAAGCAATTAACTAATGGAGTTTGTTGAATGTAACTTTGGCCTTTTCTAACATTTGAAAAGTTTCTATCAGAAAAATCTAAAATTAGTGTGAACCAATTATACAGTAAATAATAACTTTTTTTTTAGCACTGCGTCTTATTACCCATTTGAGTTACTGTATACACCTGCGTACTAATTACACTAATATGTTGGGGAATAGGAAGGTTTAATTTAGAGGAAGTGAACCTGCATTTGCATGGAGGGAGAGTAGAAAACTGTTTAAGAAAACAAACACCTCAGTGCACTTGACCGAGATGAACCCCGATCTCCCTGTCTTCAGTAGTTTAGTCTAACACGAGAGTAGCACATTAGACCATGAGGCCACCGAAGTTAGATAATATTGAAGGTGGTTTAATATAGATTATTTGATAGGTACCCACTTTGGTGTTATACTGGTGTAAGGCACCACTCTTGCAATAGACTATACCAGCAGTTCCCAAACGTTTAGAATGGCGTACCACCCCAACAATTTCCTTAATTTGGACTACCACCAAGATATTGCTGAAAATTTACTATTTTGGTACATTTTTAATGGTACCCGGGGATATAATAACACAGACTGAGCGGCTGCACCGGCTAGCTTGAGCTTGAATCAGTGTTGCCACCCTTCCAACCATTGTTTAAAAAACTTTGTTGTAAGATTTAATGAGGCCCCTATCTTTTTACAACTTTAATGTGCTTGTTTTGTTTGGCTACTTATGGCGAATCACCAGGAATAATTTTACTTACCACAGTTTGGGAACCGCCGGTCTAGACTACTGATGATGGGCAGGTCGGGGTTCAAATCATGGTCGTGTGCAATGGGGGTGATTTTTTTTTTCAAAATGGTTTTCCACTCTCCCTTCACACAAATTGGGTACGCTTCCTCTGAATTTATCCCTCCTCATCCCTGGTGTATATTAGTGTAATTATTTCATATTTATACAACCCAAACAGGTAGTAAGACGTGGTGGAAAAATAGAAATGTATAATGCAATCAATCTTATTATAAAGACATGCTGATTTTAATATTTGTCGGCTGTCTCAATTGTGAAGTAGCCACGCATGCTTCAGATCCTCGTGGGGGGACCACAGCGTCCGGCCCGAGTTCCGGCGGTGGCCAGGCGTCCCAGAAGAGAGCAGGTACTGTGGTGAGAACTGTGAAAGAACACGAGCTTCCCTGGCGCTTACAAAGAAAGGACATCGATGAAGCTGAAATGGCGTATATTAATGTAAGTCTTAGGATAAATTACTTGTGTAGTTTACGATTGCATCAATGGCAACCTTTGACCTTAACTCTTGCTCAACCAGTAGTCTATACATTTCATTCGTTAGGGGTAGTTTGGGGGACACTTAAGAGAACCTTCTGATCCACCGTTATTGTCAATTTTAAGTTTGTTTCTTTGTAATAAAGAGTTTCTCTGCACAAAAGTAAAACAGAGGTTGTCCAATGACCTGGAAAACAAGAAAAAATCAGTCAAATAACATTTTTCTTCCATTTAATACACACAGCTAATCTTTTTTAGCACATTTTTCCCAGTTAAGCATTCTAATCTTAATTCTCAAGTTCAACATGTGATTTTTTTTAAGCACGTCATCTTACTACTCGTTTGGGTTATACTAATAGGAAGTGTACCTAAATCTGCAAATAGAGAGAGAGTCGAACCATTTTGGAAAAACCACCCTTAATTGCACTCGACCGAGATTCGAACCTCGAAATCCCCATCATCGGCAGTCTAACCTACTGCAAGAGCAGCTTGTTAGACCACGCAGCCACCGAAGCGGGTGACATGTGATTTTCATGTCATCTTTCAACCCCTCTATCGCATGTGATTTTCATGTCATCTTTCAACCCCTCTATCCATGTGATTTTCATGTCATCTTTCAACCCCTCTATCCATGTAATTTTCATGTCATCTTTCAACACCTCTATCGCATGTGATTTTCATGTCATCTTTCAACCCCTCTATCGCATGTGATTTTCATGTCATTTTTCAACCCCTCTATCCATGTGATTTTCATGTCATCTTTCAACCCCTCTATCGCATGTGATTTTCATGTCATCTTTCAACCCCTCTATCGCATGTGATTTTCATGTCATCTTTCAACCCCTCTATCCATGTGATTTTCATGTCATCTTTCAACCCCTCTATCCATGTGATTTTCATGTCATCTTTCAACCCCTCTATCGCATGTGATTTTCATGTCATCTTTCAACACCTCTATCGCATGTGATTTTCATGTCATCTTTCAACACCTCTATCGCATGTGATTTTCATGTCATCTTTCAACCCCTCTATCCATGTGATTTTCATGTCATCTTTCAACCCCTCTATCGCATGTGATTTTCATGTCATCTTTCAACCCCTCTATCGCATGTGATTTTCATGTCATCTTTCAACCCCTCTATCCATGTAATTTTCATGTCATCTTTCAACCCCTCTATCCATGTAATTTTCATGTCATCTTTCAACACCTCTATCCATGTGATTTTCATGTCATCTTTCAACCCCTCTATCGCATGTGATTTTCATGTCATCTTTCAACCCCTCTATCGCATGTGATTTTCATGTCATCTTTCAACCCCTCTATCCATGTAATTTTCATGTCATCTTTCAACCCCTCTATCCATGTAATTTTCATGTCATCTTTCAACACCTCTATCCATGTGATTTTCATGTCATCTTTCAACCCCTCTATCGCATGTGATTTTCATGTCATCTTTCAACCCCTCTATCGCATGTGATTTTCATGTCATCTTTCAACCCCTCTATCGCATGTTTTTAGACAAAGTTGAGTCATGATAATGTGCATGCAAGGGAATTCAATTATTTTGTAAGAAGAAGAAACTAAATAAGAATGTGTCTCGCAACTATTTTAAACTGTAATGGTGTAAGAACATTTTTTAATGCCTGAATATCTCAAAGAAATTTTTTTAAATATTAAGTCGGTATTGACATGAGTTTCTTATTTTCCAGAGGGGTGGTCCAGAGTGAAAAGTCGAGGGCGCGGCTGTTAAATTAGTTAAGAATACACCCACTCATCTTGTCTGTGTGTACAAATATGTAAATATAGTTATTTATTATTTCAAACATATTTTATTTTCCCTGCAACACACTGGTTTATTTTTAAAATGATTCCAAGGCTGAGTTTGAAGGGTCGCTATTTCAAAGCGACTTATTGATAACATAATATAAGTCTTATTGTATTGTCTTTTGACACAAAATCAACACCAAAATCACGAATAAAATAATAACCTACAAAATTGGACTGCATTGTTTTGTGTTTTTACGAAATAAAAATTAATATCTTAGTATATAACCCAACCCTTAGACTGACTAAACATACTGCAAAATATGTTGGCCTCACCACTAAAACTCTCCGTAAACGAATGAATGGACACCGCCATGACACCAAAATCAAGAATCCAGAAAAACCAGTTTCAGCACACGCCACCAATCATAACCTCAACTTTGAGGACTGCTACACTGTCAAGGTGTTAAAATCATTCCACAAGACACAATGTAATATGTCTCAGTTAAGAATATGGGAACTGGCACATCAATGGATCACAAAGTATAGAAAACCACCTAACCTAAATATTCGCTAATTTCAACCCAGAGACTACACCAGTACCACTTACCATCCATAGAGTAATAGAGAAACATTCAGGGAATTTCAACTCCACCAGAGAAGTTTTCATCCTCACCAATCAAGTTGGCATCACTGAAGACAACATCCTGTTCAGTCTAATCACTACTACTTTTTGAGGAAGATGCTATAATAGCATCGAAATATTAAAGTGTGTGTAAATATGTGTCAGTGTTTTTACTTTTATTTGTGCTCTACCATTTTCCTAATATTCTATCATTTTATTTATTAGTAAATAAACATAAGAAAAATAAATATTTAATCGTCAAGATACCATAGGTTAGTCGATAGCGTGTCTGGCCACTGAGATAAGGGTCCCAGGATTGAATACCGTTATCATTTATCATTGGTGAAATGTGGGGTTCCTCTTTCATCATCATAAACTGTTAATAGTCAGTGGTCGGGTTTGTCTAGGAAAATGTCTCCATCTCCCTGAGCTGTTCTTCCACCATTCTTCCTCCTACTCTCACTTGCACACTTGGTGCTATCTGTTTCTCCCATCTCTTCCCTGTGTACTTCATATCCATTAATCTTCTTGGAATCCTCTTCCCTTCCATCCTCATTACTTGTCCATACCATCTCATCCTAGCTTCCTCTAATATCTCATGTACTCCAACTCTAGTTCCTAGTTCCTCCTTTAACAGTTATTAACAGCCGAGGGGCTGAGTGTTGTGTTTATCAGGTTGTCTACCATCCGGGAAAATCAGGGAAAACGGGAATTAGCCGGGAATTTGAATGATCAAGAAAAAACAGGAATAAGCCGGGAATTTGGTAAATTACAATAAAAATCTGGGAAAATAGGGTTTACTCAAAATATGAAATATAATAATCATTAAAACAGTAAATAATAATGTTATTCAAACTGTAGTTATTTTTGTAGCTGTGTAATATATTTTATAATTCCTAATAAACAATGTTAATACAAATTTAAAATAATTGTTTATTTAAATTTTAAAACTTCTTATTATTCTTAAAAAAGATTAATAGAAAAATTAGGGGGTAGGTGGGGGAATTAGAAGGATGTGACACTTTTTAGTTGGGAAATTTAGGAAATGATCAGGGGAAATCAGGGAAAAAGTCGGGAATTTCATTGGTCAAGTTGAGTAGACACCATGGTTTATTCATCTAAGTTAGCTTATAAGTCGTGTGCTGATAGTAAGACGGCTCAGAAAGTGCACGTTAAATACCCCAAATAAATAAAAAATAAAATATTAACATTAAAGAATTGTAGAAAAATAAAGCACGAATAAAAGTAAAAACACTAAAAGTCTAACACAAATTTACACACACTTCAATATTTATATTCTTTCATTGAATCATTCTGAGGAATTAATAGTTAATGCACGGTACCTTATTTGTAAACAAAAACTAATCGTTATTGTTTAACCATCATATCAGCTCAGCTCCCTCATACTTGTGGTATAGTCACAATTTAAGACTGTCATATGAGCGAGACGTCAAAGTGAAAATATGTCTGTAAAAAGGGTTAATATCTCTATTAATAAAATGAAGTTAGTTTGTCATAAGCATTGTGTGATATCTACCGCACACAGAGGTCTGAAATTTTAAAAATAGTAGCCTCTGTGTACATAAAAACTAGAATTTTTGGTTAGATTTTTTTTTTAAGTTCACTAAAAATTGGGTGGGAAGAAATAAAAACAAGATTTTTTTTTTTTTTCTATCTGTTTGAAGTAAAGAAAAGCTTTGTGTGGTTACCCCGGGCAAGGATGGTTACTTCTGCTAGTTTATTATAAAAAAAAGGGTAGGAATATATAATATATCTCTACAAGGAAAACCTCTTTTTTCTTTATGAGGTAATTGTATTATATTTGGAAGAAGGTATAGGAAAGGTGGATAGAAACATATGTTTCTATCCACCTTTCCTATACCTTCTTCCAAATATAATAAAAAAAGGGTAGGGGATGTTAGTTTATTTCATTACAAAATGTGGTGGCATTTCCACACTAAATATTCAAGTGTTCCGAATTCCAGTAAAATCATTACCGTATGTGTCGCAAATACTACTAGCGAACACACCGGAATTTAAGAAGTGATCTAATCGCACGGCTAACGCTCAAACTAGGGACTGGGCTAATGTGAAATATTCGTTTGAAAACAATGAATTTGATATCAATGAAATTATTTTAAGGTATTAAAAAATTAGTTATTTCAAAATGAAAATAAAAAATAAAAAAATGTGCCAGTGATCTGAATTTTGTTACTGTCATGTGAAAAAATCAGAAAACTTTGAAGGTGGCTTTTGTTAGGGATGTGCGGGTAGGCATTTTTCCCTTAGAGTTGAGTTTGAGTACAATTTTTTTTTTTTTTTTTTTCCAAGTTTGAATACCATAAATATTTCAAGTTGAATTTTATGTATTAGATGCATGTATAAACCAAACCTTTTTTTTAGAATGATTTTTTTTTTGTGAAAAAAATTATACTCACACAAATTCTGATTTTTAAATATTATTTAATATGATTGTACAATTTTACTTTCTCTCTACACCTCTGAGAGAAATTATTATGATTGTAAAAAAAAATGAAGTAGTGATTTTAATAAATGTCGACGTTTCATGACTCCCCGAAACAAAAATGTGGTTTTCACGGTGACATTTATCTGTACCTCAGGCTAGAACCGAAACTATTTTACCGATTGGGCTAAAACTCGATATTTAATGTTTTCATAAGGTCCACCCTAGGTGTTTTTGGAACTAAATATCCAACCCTAAATTGAAGGGTAAAAAGAGAAAAAAATCAATTTTATAGAAATTCACTTTTATAATTTTGATTAAATTTTATATCTAAACACAGTTTATAACTATAAAAAAGATGGCAATTCTCGTTTTCTCATAAAAATGATTGAAGATACTGTAATTAAGGGAAATTTTCTAATTTTGATAATTTCTTTGCGACTATTTTTGAGATAAGCAATAACTTATCATTGTAAAGTTGTAATATAATTAAATATACAAAAAAAAAAATTTGAAATATATTTTTATAAAACCAATAATTTCTTAGTTATAATCAAATCTATATATTTTTTAATCCAGTTCTTTGAAAATTAATTTGATTCTTATTCTCTTTGGTGGACAAAGATGTTTCTCTTTTCTCATTTTTTCTGTAACAGTGTTCCTAGTTCTTAGTGCCATAGAGTAACAGTGAATATGATTTAATTTATGATCTTTGGTGTAGTGTTTCTACAACAATTTAGACCTATTATTTCATTTCACAAATAAGAGTTTTTAGTAAATGTCTATTTCCAAGATAAAAAAAGGAAGAAAGTTTTTGCGGTACATCATACAATTTATTTTTAGTTAAAATAAAATATTGAGGGACTCTTTATTTTTTATAAAATATCTTAACATTGAATTAAATTAACAAAACTCAAAATTTTTCGAGATAAAATAGAAAATTCCGAGCATTAAAATTTTAGAGTTTGTAAAATTCTTCTGAATTTGAGTAGCTACTAAACCTGAATTTTTGAGTATTCGAGTGTACAGTAGCCCCATGGCTTCTTTGGTGCTGACTGACAGTTCACAGCTGACTTCTGACAGTCAAAATTTAGGTATATACCTAAATGTTCTGACAGTCAACATTTAGGTATATACCTAAATTTTGACTGTCAGAAGTGACAGCTGCTAAACACATGTTTTTTGCAGATCATATGGTTTGGCGTAGGGATACATAATTTGGTTTGGTAGCTTTTCAAAGCCGTCAGCTGTCAGCTGTAAGCTGTCAGTCAGCACCAAAGAGGCCATGGGGCTACTGTATATAAAACCCTAGTTAATCAAATGTGAGACGGGCTCTTAGGATTTTGTCTATAAATATAAAAATTGTAAGCCAGAAGTTTTTATTTCAATTTTATGCTTCATAGGTGGTAAAAATCTTATGGATTTCCTTTAAAAACATGAAACATAAAATAAATACAAAATAATCCATCCAGCATTTATTGGTATTTAATATCCTCTCTCTTTCCAAACAATTTACACAACACAAATTATTAACTTTGCACAAAAAAAAATAATATTTTTTTTACATGTACGATTACCACTTTTACACACACAAATCATAATAAAATCTAATATACACTTCCTCTTTTTTTTTTAATATCTTGTTTCATTTGTCTTGTATTCAGTGTTTTTTATTTACAACAATAATGTTAGGGAAGCACCTTTACATAATTATGTTGGAACCTTTTCGATACGGTACAGCAATTAAAACTTGACAATACAAACTTCAAACTTTGATTAAAAAGGTACTCTGGTTAAAAAAAAAAGCTGCTTTTAAAGTGTTTACAAAAAAATACTCTGAAGTATACCTATAGGAACTTTCACTTTTTTTTTTAATCAAAGATGATCAGAAAAAAATATGAAAATATTTATTTTCTTTTGACTGAATAACCAAATCTTTTTATATAAGCACATTAAATATTATGCAAATATTAACAAATAATATGCTATATGCTAATATCTTGCTATGGAGTAGAGAAGTACCCTTGAAGTGTAAGGAAGTGTTATACAGGGCGTGCTTTGTACTCATTGTCACATATGCAGCAGAAACATGGACAGTGAATGCAAGAGAGACCAGGAAAGTGGAGGTAATGGGAATGAAGTTTGTGAGGAGCAGGTCAGCTGTCACGAGGAGAAATAAGATTAGAAATGAAGTTATCCGGGAAAGGGTGGGGTTACAGGGAGTACTTAAGATAGTAGAGGAAGCAGAACTTAGAAGGTATGGACATGTCATGAGGATAGAGGAGAGGATTTCAAGAAAGAGATGAGAGGAGCAAAAATGATGGAAGAATAGAAGAATACCAAGTCGAATCAAAGTTGAAATATTTTTCTACTATTAGCAATGTGTTTTACTACCTGTTCAGGTTGTACACTTAGGTACTAATTACGCTAACGAGTTAGGGACAAGGAAGGTTGAATTTATAGTAAGTTTACCCGCATATGCGTGGAGGGAGAGTGGAAAATAGTTTTGAAAAAAAAAACCCATCCTCACTACACCTGACCGAGATTCGAAGGCTGATCTCCCTGTCAAATATGAGAGCTACGCCTTAGACTACGCAACCAATGAAGCAGGTTTGTATACTGATCTATGTTAAAAAGGTTATAAGAAATAGTCGGTCATTGATACATTAGTTATTGAGTTTCAGTTACTATGGAAAAATAATTTTATAAACGAAGGAACAATAATTTTTATCATTTAAAAAATAAATAAATGGGAAATGTTGGGTGCATCTCTATAATAAAATCGAGTTGATGTTTGTTAATCTGACCAAAATTTTTCTCAAATTTCCTGATAAGGTGCAAAGCTGAAACTTTGCACACCGATGAGCACTAGTTTCCCCTAAAATTCCTTTAAATTGATTTTTTGTTTGTTGCAGGGGCATGAACACATGGAGAGGGAGGGAGTGGGGGAATCAGAACATCACTATCTTAGGGCCATTTTTGGTGAAAGAGTGAAATAAAAACATGTCAATAACTACTAAATAAGTGGAGTGATCTATCAATATTAGAGAGATAACTTTTTTGAAGACTCCTTTTAAAAATTTTTAATTCATCTGTTTGATTAATTTTTTAGGTCAGTTTTCATTTCTACTAAAATGTCCTTCAAATCGCTTAGTCACAAGAATTAAAAATTATTCATGTCAAAGAGTTTGATAACTATAAATAACCTTCCAACCGCTTCTGTGGTCAAGAGTTCCTCGCTACAGATCCAGAGGTTCTGGATTCAATCCCCGGCGCGTCTAAAAATGTTCCGTGACACATTGGGTCTAGAACGGGGGTCAAACTCAAGACTTGTGAGGACATATAAGGAGCTAAATGAAGAAAGAAGTAGCAGCTCCAGTCTATAAAACTGAGATTAACAGCCGCCGGGCTCGTTGTGCTGATCACATGACACCCTCTATCTGCAAATGTTGGCACTAGCATCACTAAAGGCAGTATCCACTCGGTTGGTAAAGTAAGCTTGCGGGCGCTCATACCATGGATAACCCTTCTAGTTTTTATGTATCACATATTTTTCCAAATACGTTATGCTATTCCTATTCCAATTATTTGTTTTTATAATATAATTCTCACAACTTCAAAACTACTTGCTCCAACTGTTTTTTTATGACACAAATAATAAGAATATCCGACCAAATTTCAATAGTTCTTTCACACAAATGAATATTAAATTATCAAATATACATGAAAATTGACTAAATCTAAGTGGAGAAAATTTATACTTTCAACCCAAACTTGCAAGATTTAATACAATTTTCTTTTTTCTAGACATAATGTAGTTAACAAGTTCTATAAACATATCTAAATAGTTCAAGTATTACATAAGCATCTTTTTGGCCATTTTGTACCCTTTCCAACTCCTTTGTATGCAAAAATAAGCATACGCTGCAACCTAGTTTTGCTTACGTTATTTTTGTCAACTTATTTTTTTGTAATTTTTTCATAGGAATAAACCCTTTTTTTTAAATCCAATTTAAAAATTACTGGTAATTATTCATGTAAAGGTGTACATTAATTTTGTGAAATAGAATAAACAATATTGTAAAATTAATTTAAATTTATTGTACTTAACAGGTATAGTTAAAAAAAATTTATTATTAGTGAATACATGAATAATTATTATAGTTATAAAAATAATTCTAAACTACTTTTAATCTGATGTCAAAGGTCCTTGAATCGATGTATCGACACTTTTAATTATTATGTGTTCATTTGGGGTGGCTGGCTCACTGCCCCATTCTTGCCCGTTTTTCTCTGTCCTATGTAAGTATTGTACTTATCCCCCTTCACCCTTGTCAAAAAAAAAATAAGCAAAGCTCAAACAAACCCTTCTCCTTCCTTAGGATGCTTACATAATATTTGAACACTTTCATAAACTTATCTATCATTTATCTTGGTTTAAAACAAAAATGTTCATCAAATTCTAAAATAGTTTCTTAGCAATATTTTTACATTATCAAAATTTACTAAAAAAAATACATTTAAAGAGAGAGAGAGATATATATAATTTATTTTTATTCCAGGAAACACAGAATGTGTGTTGGTTTGGGATGGTTCCTAAACTACTGAATAATTTTAACTCCCAAACTTTATAACGGGGACACATGATGCGTCAATTCCTTTTTGATCGCTGCAACAAGGGAATAAATCTAATAGACAGTTTTTTTCTCTAATCACAGACAATGATAAAATATAGTTGTTCCGCCATTGTTCGTCGCGCACCCACACAGAGAACAACAAAAAAGGTGATAACATTATCATTATACCCAGTACATCGCATAAGAATGTCGTACAATACACAATATTCTGATAACAGTTAAAGTCAATGGTGAGAGTCTAAGCTAGCTGTGCAAATACTTTCATAACATACTATTTATTTTTTTGTAACATTTCGACTAACAATATCTAAAAACAACTTTCGAAGGAAAATTTATTGTTGTCTTTAATTTTTTTTTTTCGTTTTTAACTGTTTTTGTTTGTAACGTTGCGTGTAAAACACAATTTTTTTTCACTCACTCTGTACACAAATGCTTCACATACACTGCAAGTATAAAATCAAAACAATTCTTGAATTTTAGTACTAATTTATAGTTCATGTTTTGTGCTTAGTATATTTTTTTTAAATATTTTAACTACATCGCTCGAGACTAGTTTTCAGCGACGTTATTTTAAATCTTCATACTTGACATTCTTTCACAATTGAATTAAAATAAAGAGACTAGTTCCCTCTGTGAAGTGAGATTCACTTATTATTTATATATATATATATTACTGAAGTTTATATTTATCTTCACTCAACTGGACATTTTCAAATTAAACATGTGTGTATGTATATATATATATATATATATATATATATAATTATTCACTTTACCATGCATTAAACTGTTGCATTACAAATTAAACTTTTGACAAAAAAATGTTGTAATTTTCTGGGCTGTGGAGTTGGTACAACAAGACTTAAACTCAAGACATATCTATTTTTCTACTGTCCGACTCAGACAAATTTACTGCAATAAAATGCTAAAAAATAGATTACTTTATGGGAAGCTTCTTTGACATTGTGAATTCTTATTTAAATCAATTTGTCAATACAAATAACAAATATTGGTCCTAAAGAAAAAAAAAAGGTATCAAATTAAAATGATATATTTAACATGTATTGTTATAGCATTATAAGTTTTTATTTTGAAGCCGGTGTCGGAACATTTTTACCGACTCCACCCAAATTTGCTTTCCAACTCCACAGGCCTGGTAATTTTAAAACCTTGCGTGTACATGATAAAAAAAAGCTGCCTCCTTATGCAAGGTTACACTCTTATTTATGTACAAAATTGTGTCATGGATAAAAAGTAACAAATTTCAACATAGAATAATTAAGTGAAGATGGGTAATTGTGCCATTGGACAGAAAATATTTGTATTAGAAATTTTAACACTAAACATAAATTGGACAGTGCTATATATATTTGGTAAATTATTTGTGCGATTTCAAAGATATGTCTGTAAATATATTTTATTTATTTATTTAAGGTATTTAATGTGAACTTTCTAAACCAAGTTATTATATTTGGAAGAAGGTACAGTAAAACCTTGGATTGCGAGCATAATTTGTTTCGTAAACGTGTTCGTAATACAAAGCACTCGTATATCAAAGCGAAATTCCCCCATAAGAAATAATGGAAACTCATATGATTCGTCCCACAACCCAAAATTATTTAATCTAAAAATGATTAATACCTTTTTTATTTTCGTTATTTAAATGTAACTATATTGTAATCAAATTTATTTATTAAATTTAATGGTGGCTAGTGTGAGATAGACTAGAGAGAGGAGAGGAGGTGGGTTATTGTTTAGGTCGACTTTCACTGTCACTAACGGAATCACTGCTATATGTTGGATCACTGGAATATTTTTCTTTTTGTGCGACTTTAACAAAGAACCTATCCAATGACACTGCTCGGCAGACAAAGTGTAACCATAGTACTACTCGTATTGTAAGATATCGCTCGTTTATCAAGTTAAAATTTATTGAAAATTTTTGCTCGTCTTACAAAACACTCGCAAACCAAGTTACTCGCAATCCAAGGTTTTACTGTATATGAAAGCTGGATAGAAACAAACAAAAAGGAATGAACCCTTTTATTTGTTTCCAACACACCTTTCCTATACCTTCTTTCAAATATAATAAAAGTACCTCAAAGCGAAAAGAGGTTTCCCTTATAGAGATATACATTGAGTTATTATATTAAGACACGGGAATTTATACGAACGAGAGCGAAAGGCCCACCAATTTTGCGGGGAAAAAGTATTTTCACATACCTTCGAGGTTTCTTTTACGCACCATAATCGAAATAGGACCAACGACTTTACGCAAGGAAGTTGTGCTAGGGATTTTTATTGCTAGAGAAAAATCCGTCGACCCCGCCTGGGTTTGAACCCATGAGCATCGGGTCCTGAGGCGAGTACTTTATCACAAGAACACCGAGGTCAACCTGTATATATATATATATTCCAGAATATTTGAGTTAAACTTTACTTTGGGTTCAGGGTCGAGATCAGAAATAAGATTTGTCGAAAACAAGACACAGACATGAACACGCTGAAAAACAATATCTAAAGACATGGATAAGCAAGATTGATTATTCGAGACAGTGGTAATCTTTTCAAATAATCAATTAATAAAATTTGTGTATTTTTAAAGAAATATGAGAGTACTCGAATAATTGAGTTGGGTTTTTAATAAACACCAGGGTTGAGCTTGATAGATTTGTAGGCTCGACAATTTTGAGATTTTTTGTATATGGTCTAATTATCTTTGCTTTAGTGTGTTTTCTGGCATGGGCTGTGGAGACCTAATTTTGGTTAACCCTAGCAATCTTAAGTTGTATTTTGTCCAAGATTTACTTAAGGGGTAGCGAGGTAAGCCACTGTAAGCCCATCTTTTTTTATCTTATATATTGATAATAATTTGTTTAAATAAAAAAATAAAAATTATTAATACTTTCTATAGTCCTATACAAATCATTATTATTTTTTTAATACTGTCTCTTACTACCCGTTCGGGCTATAAGCCTATGTACTAATTACACTAATGGTTAGAGACTGTGAAGGTTTAATTGAGAGTAAGTGTAACCACATTTGTGTGGAAGGAGAATGGAAAACCACCCTAAGTGCACACGACCGGTATCGAGCCCAATCTCCCAGTCTTCGGAGTCTAGTCCAACACGAGAGTAGCGCGTTAGACCACACGGGCCACTGGAGAGGGTAAAATTAATTAAAAACCGAAAACGTGCATAATTTTGGTATAAGAACATCTACTCCTCACTATTCGGTCTGTGAATCGCTGTTTCGTTCACAATTGGTAAGTGCACGCAGCAGGTATTTTTTTAGCACCGCATCTCACTACCTGTTGGGTTATACGATTATGTACTAATTACGCTAATGTATATGAAATAAATACATATAAAATACCTAAAAAAAAGTGAAAGATGTTTTCATTAAAGAGATAAACTACACTAATGTGCTAGGGATGAGTAAGGTTAAATTTAGAGGAAGTGTATCCGCATTTGCACAGATATATAGTGGGAAACCCTTTAGGGAAAAAAACACTCTGTACAACCAACCAGGATCGAACCTCGATCTCCCCGTAATCGGCAGTCTAGTATACCGCAACAGTAACGCCTTAGACCATGTGATCACCAAAGTGGCTCACACTGCATTTTCCCTTACTTTTTTACAGGTTAAAAATATCTTTTCGTTGGTTCAAAAAAAAATCCTTCCATTTAAGGGATGGTTTTAATAGTCCTAATTAAAAATAGCTGTAATCGTTGAGAAACATTTTATAAAATATAGCCTGCCTCGATGGCGTAGTTAGCTAATGCGCTGGTTTTGTGTTGAGCTAGACTGCCGAGGACGGGAAGATCGAGGTTCGAATCTCGGCCGAATGGACTTTTTTTTTCCTAAACGGTGTTTCACTCCCCCTCCACGCAAATGCGGGTTCACTTCCTTTAAATTCAACCTCCCAACTCCTAACCCATTCGTAACTAAGCGTATAACCTTAATGGGTAGTAATATGCGGTGCTCAAAAAAATAAAAATACAAAATACATCACAAAAATAGCTTTAATGGGTTAGTAAAAATCTACTAACAGCTACATGGAGGTTAAGTTTATTCTGATTTAAAATTAATGTTATATAAGTCTGACACCTTGGCTCAGTCAGTAATGTGTCTGGCTACTGAGATAATGGTCCATGGTTCGATTTTTGGCCTGGGCGAAAAATGTATTATTGGTAAAATGTGGGTGTCCCCTTTTAGAGTGATGGAATGAGGGTATAACCCTCATTTTATGAAAAAAATGTGTTATCAGCGACTTCTGGCAGCTTACCTCTTGAAATACAAGTTGTTTTTATAGTCAGTCAAGACCTTGGGATAGCTAATATCGACAAATATTTTAGTTATTTTTTATAGTTAGATTTCTGTATTTCTTTAGAAGTTTAAATAATGAATACATCCCGTCTAAATCTATAAGGCTATCATATTTTTAACTCAACCACCTCAATTATCAGACGAGAGATGGATGTTGTGTCTGTTCTAGACTTAAGTTACCAGTCGTGTCTGATATAATTCAGTCGGTTCAGAAAGTGCACGCTTAAAATACCCCAAATAATGTTAGAAAAGAATGAAGTGTGGGCTCGATCAACCTTCCCTTTAGGATTGATAGGTAGATGGAAAGAAAAAAATAAAAAAAAATAAAATGGCAACCATTGTTCTTTTTTCAGCACAGCGTCTTATTACCCGTTTGGGTTATACGCCTATGTACTAATTACATCGCTGTGTTAGAGATTAGGAAGGTTTAATTTAGAGAAGTGCAGCCAGCATTTGCGTGGACAAAGAGAGGAGGGGAAAACCATTTATGAAAGCCACCCTCAGTGCACCCTTACTGGTATTGAACCCCGATTTCATTGTCTTTTGCAGTCTAGTCCAATAGGAGAGTAGTGTGTTAGACCATGTGACCATTGAAACGGGTGATAACTATTGTGAAACTGTAGTTTAAGAGTGCGTTGGTATACAAAGGAATAATTTAACTCGGTCGATGACTCGATAGTAAACATATATAGGACGAGGGAAATTATAACTGCCGCCGAGACAAAAGGGGTGAAATTAAAGCTACTTCTGATGAAAATAAGGGTAGTATCATATGACAGACACCCAAAATACAGGCTCTATTAAAACAAGAATCTTTTTTACTGTTGAAAACAATCTTTTTTTCCTCAGCTATGCAATACTCTCAAGGTATTTTGCCATCCAAATGCAATAAGAAAGCAATTTACTGGGGATCAAAAAGCAAAAGCAGAGAATAAAATTTTTTTGAGCATGGAATCTTGTGCTGTTTTTAAAAACCCAACATTTATTATTAGAATAAACTCATTAATACTTACTAGGGGCGAGAAAAAAAAAATCACAGGGAAAACTATTCTCTAGGTCAGCGGTTCCCAAATTGTGGTATGCGTACCACCAGTGGTACGTCGTGAGAAGCCAAGCAAAATCAATCAAATCAAAGTCGAAAAAAGTTAAGGAATCATTAAATCTTATAAATATATTTGAAAAATGTCTAGGCAAAAGTAAAACAGATTTAAACAATGGTTGCAGGGGTGGCAGCATTGATTCAAGCTCAGATATCGGTGCAGCCGAGCAGTCTATGTTATATCTCTAGGCACCATTAAAAATGTACCGAAATAGTAAATATTCAGAATTATCACGGTGGTACTCCAGATCATGGAAATTGTTGGGGTGGTACGCCATTCAAAAAGTTTGGGAACTGCTGCTCTATGTTATTTAAAAATTTAACCAATGTATGTTTTTTTTTAAATAAAAGTTTTTTCTCCATTAACAATTTGTACTTTCTAAACTTCTAAAATCATCATTTAAAAACTTTTATCGAGTTAATTAAAAATCTTAACACTATTCTTTGAAGTCTTAATGTAACAAAAAACCTTAAGAGTATGTTAAAAACAAAATATAAAAGGACAACAAATATCTGAACCAATAATTATTCAAAGGAGAGATGAAGGGTAACATCTTAAGGTGCGGCAGAAGGGAGCTCAAGTTATTTTACAGTTTTTATAGCATTACAATTTTTTGGCCAAAATAGATCAAATATTTCTAAAGTAGCAACATACAGTTTAGTTTTATGCACATTCTAATGTCAACAGATCTTGAATATCTGTTAAGGCTGTCCTGGAATTATGTCAAAACTTTTTAAATAAAGAGAAAAAGTTTTGACATAATTCCAGGACAGCCTTAACAGATATTCAAGATCTGTTAACATTAGAATGTGCATAAAACTAAACTGTATGTTGCTACTTTAGAAATATTTGATCTATTTTGGCCAAAAAAATGTAATGCTATAAAAACTGTAAAATTACTCACGCTCCCTTCTGCCGCACCTTAAGACATGTACTGTGATGTGTTATATACGTGAACTTTTTGGACCTACAATTTTATGTCTCATACATATGTCGTTTATGCCCTTCTATGTTCCTTTCAATATTTATGGCATATTAAAAAAAAATCTTTAGACAGCTACATATATGTATACTATATCCAAATGATAGTAATATTATTTTACAAAACATGTTGAATAACAGCTAAGGATAATTAAAAACCAGATTTATGAAAGAAAAAAAAGCAATAAAGGTAAGACTGTAATACCTCACAACACACAATGATCCAAAGTAAGAAGCATGCAAAAATTTCAATCATTTCCTTCTAAAAAACATAGGAACTTTTATTTTAACACTATGTTGAGGCGATCGAATTTAAATCAAGAAAATTACCCAAGTGAGAAGAATAGTTATTTTTGTAAGATCAGTAAAAAGAGATTACATCCAGCAACAAACAATCGAGCATCAATCACATTTTAATTTTACTTTTCAAACTTCAAGAGTTCATTTGGAATAGCCTTTGTAGGGATGAGATTATATACCGTAATGTCAAGAGTTCCGAGTTTAACGAGAATGGGCCTATCTCAAACTAAATGAAATGGCAGGAAAAAAATTTAAATAGTTCTATGTTTTTAAGTGTAGAAAAATATTTAATAGGCAGTGGCGCACCCAGAAATTTTCTTTGGGGCAAACATATGATCAAGGCTGTAGTGAAATTTCTGTGGGGAAAGTGGGGATGGGGTTTGGGGTGTCAAAGGAATAACCCCCAAACTTTAGGAGACAATACAAATTATGAACATTAAATGCATCTAGAAATGTTTGGGAAGTTTCTTTTTTCATTAAAGCATAGGGGCAGATATTTAATCCACTCAATTAAAACATAAAATACAATAAGTGGAATGATCTGATGACAGCCTTAGCCAAAGTAATACGAGACGACTAATAAAACCTTTGAAGCATTAAAAATAAATGTTACTTAGATTATTTCAAACACAAATGTGATGTTTCAAATAGTAGATAGATCATTTTTAATATTGTTTATATGCCTTCTAACAAAAAAAAACAACAAAAAAACCAAAGAATATATAATTTTTCTTTAGGAAATAGTACATTAATTAGGGGTGTGCGAACTTTAATCGAATATATTAAATATTCTCGAAACCGAATCGAAGTTTGAATATTTTTTTTTTTGGGTTTTATGCTTGAAAAAATATGATACGTTTGTTATTTATTTAACTTTATGTACTAAAAATTAATTTAAAAAAACATTTTACTGCACAATTGTTTCTAATGATGTGCTTCGAATTCTGGTCGGGTGGTTTCCCCTAAATGGTTTTCCACTCCTCCTCCATACAAATGCGGGTACAATTCATCTAAAACTAAACCTTCATCATCCCTAACATTAGCGTAATTAGTACATATGCATACAACCTGAACAGGTAGTAATATACGATCATAAAAATAAAGGTTTCTAAGATCTAATTAAATTCTGATAAATCACTTTTTAAGAACTTTTGTAAATGGATATTGTCTTGCACTGTGCATAACAGCTGAGAATGGCAACAACTAACCATTATTAGGTAAGATTCATAATTGCCAAGGCTATATATTTTTAAAATGAAGTCAAAGCTGATATTTGTTTTGAAGATAAGTTGAAGTTTCAAAGCTTCACACACCCCTAAAATATTATTTTCCAATGAATATCAACGCAGAGGCTGCAAATCATTGTAGATACAGGAATGGCTGTATTGAGGAGAGCACATTTAAATTAATTTAAATTAGTAGAAAAATGATATCTGGAATACAAGACTCAAACCTGGCGGCTTAGCGCACCAATAATCAATTGAGCCAGCCATGGGCAGTGCCCTAATTAGAATTATTTGCAGCCTGTGTGTTAATATTCATAGAAATTTCACTTTAAAAATTACAAACTTATATTGTACTATTGGCAGCACAGCAGCCCTTCTGAGTCGCAGATGGTTGTGGTATCTGATAACTCGAGATACTATTGTCCGCCAATATGTAGCTGACGATTTACACATGTCCATCACAGACTCTGTCTTAAAACTATGCATGAAGAATGACCCTGGGCACTGGACGAATCCGGGATAGCTCAATGGTAGAGCATTGGTGTGTTAAGCCAAAAGTCTAGGGTTCGATTCCCATGTGCAGGTGTCATTTTTCAACTAATTTATTTTTGGTGATAGGTATGTCTGCATCTTTTCGTAAATGTTCGTTTATGTGTGTATTTTTAAGGTTTAAAAGTTGGTTAAAAGTGGTGGATTTATTAGTCTAAGTACCAATGAAACCTGGCCATTTTCTGTACTTGTTAGAAAGTAACTAACGGAAACCAAGCTGCTATAAGTTAACAAACGCAATATATTCTCATCAACAAGTGTGTTGAAAAACTATTCTTTGGCGACAAAGTTTTTATTTACAAATTAGCATGTTTATTTGTTAAATTAAATGAAAATGAACACTGCTTTTTATTTCGTACATGTTAATCTAAGAAAAAGATGTGAGGAACAGAAAGAGAATAACGGAAGCAAATAAAGGCGGAAGAGTTGTGAAAATAAAGAAAAAGGAAAAATATACTAATAAGTTTACCAGAGATAAAAAAAAGTAATTTTGTCATCGTGTGCAGTGTGTATTGACTGTTATAAATGGCTGTGTCAGGCACGCAGGACACATCTTTTCCAGACTTATTCTGATGAATTTAAAATGCATTACAGTTAAACCTCGTTTAGACCGAACCCCAGTAGTCTGAAGTTCCAGATAATCCAAACAAACTTTTCGGAAAACGGGGGAAAATTAAATTAAGTCAAATGAAATATAACTTTATTGGTTAACCAGCTCAAAGTTAAAAGAGAATTTTAATAAAAAGTAATATCTGATAATAAATGCTTATTATTTACATGTTGTAGTCAACACAATGTGTTCCGATAGAATGAAACCTAGGTCGGGGGATTAAACGCTGATGATAGATTTTCTTTAAGAGGCAACCATTACCTCTCTGTCTAATGGTAGCAGTGTAAAGTGTGAACTGTGTTCTTCTTTTCATTGTAAAAGCCATATTGTGTTCGTCCCCTTTTATATGTTTCTATCTACCTTTCCTGTACCTTCTTACAAATATAATAGTACATATAATGTGTTATACATCAGTTAAATAAATGAAAATTTGACTAAACCCGTTCAAATGTAATTTAAAATTCGTAAAAATACTGTAGCCCTCTATTATGCCGCTTAATCCGAACTAGCTTCAGTCCAAATTAGTTTAGATTAACGAGTTTCTAGTGTATGTTTAAGATGAAGACATACTCTACCGTAGGCTATTAATCAACACTTCACATAATATATGAAATTAAAAAAAAAAAAAAGTTAAATGGTTGTCTTTCACACGAGTGATAAAATAATCGTAAAACAATATCACGAGTAGTGAGACGACTAAACGATTAAAAGTTCATGGGCTCATTGAAACCCGATTAGTTAAATATTCCAGTTATCACTTCATTTTGCACAAATTCATATTTTTTTTTCCTTCTCCATCGCACCACAAAAAAAAAAAAAACTCGAGATGTATGGCAGTTTATCATTGTCCTTTGGTTTGTAAATAATATCATTTGACTTTTCAAAAAGCAAGCAGTCGAGATTCTGCAGAATAAGGCAAATAAAAAATATAATTCACTTTAACAATTGGGAATTAATATTACTTATATATAAATATTTGTGCAGACGCTAAACAAACTAGATTGTGCAAATGTCCAGCCTTGTCACCCTTTTCACATTTTGAGCACCACTTTACATAAAGCTGCTCTTTGAATCAATTTTATATTAAAAAAAAACAAATAAACAAAAACAAATTAGTGTTAAGGTTAGATTTAAACAAATATCTAAGTCTCGATGATTCTTTACCAATTAAATACTTTATGTACAGTGAACAACTTATTCTAAATTGGAAGATTCATTTTCACATATATCTACGAATCAACATCAATAGCCATATAATAAAATCTCACAACCCCGTTATGAACAAAAAAAAAAGAAAAGTTTTGTTTTGTTTTCTTCAGGTATTACCATCCCAGTGAGATCTTTCTCGGTGGCAGTATGGGATTCGATTTCGAGCAGGGTGGATATTTTCGACAGTAAAAACAATATCATTCGTGAGAGACAATTACTTTTGCAGACTCTAGACTCGACACTTCAAATCGACAAATCTTCCGAAATGACGGAAAAAAAAAATTTCTTTCCTTTTTGTGTGCACTATTTAGACAAATAATATCATGACGGTATCACAATGCAGATCCATTACCATTATAGAATAATTATTGTTTCTTATTTACAACCCTTAAACGCCAGCCTCGGCTTCTGATTGAACACGCATGATACCCCCCTTTACCCCGCCCCTCCCGAACCTTTTGACCCGCAACCTGAAAAAAAAAAAAGGAATTAATTTACACGGCAGACCAGATCCTGTACTGCCCTCATGTTTGCAGCGCGGTGGCTATCTCACGGTGGATAGCCGCCAACTCCTGCACCCGCGCAGCCAGCTGGGAGTTGAGCGTGTCCAGGACGCGCCGCTGGGACTCCTGGGCCGAGATGGCAGTCTCCAGCTGGGCCTGCGCCAGCGACACCCTGCTTGTAGCTCGGCATTCTCCTGCTGCAGGTTCTGGGAGCACACCGACACAAGAGTTAAACTATCTGTTCCTGTGCGCGCTGTTTTACGCTGAGCTATTTGTATATTTACACTACAGGTTTAGGAATTAAAAAGGTATTTAAAAAAAAAAGAATTTGAGGTATTTAATGTGCACTCTCTGAACCTACTAATAATATCAGCGTTTTTCAAACTGTGCTATGCGAAGCTCTTGGGCTCTGCCATAGTTAACTCAAGCTGTGTGAAGCAAGTTTAGAATATCTTTTATTGGTTTTCACACTATTAAATAGCATCAGTAATTAGGATTGCAGTTTTTTTTTTCAAGTCTAAATAAAGGACTGTTGCCAATAGTAAAAGCAAAGCCAAAACATGTGATGTTTTCTGTTTGTTTTATACTTTTATGCTTGTAGAATTTAGCTGTCTTTATCGAATGTTCATAATATTGGTGTCAAAATATTTTATGAGGGTTCCAGCATATACATATGTTTCCGTTACAACTGTTATAATAGCCATTTAAGAGACATTTCCAGCACCAGTAGTTCTAATATCAGAGGATTAGAACAAACACATTCTCGAATATGTCTTTTACCTCCATTACTGTTTCCAGCCTGTGGCTTGGGTCAGTGTTTTATTCAAGCCATATATTTTCCACTACCGACTTGCTAGGCCTGTCGTAGCTTAATATGTCTTATAATCTATCTTAAGATTAGGACAGGCACAACATACAGTCCCCGGACGTTAATTTATCAATGTGAAAGGGTAGACCTATATTTCACTAATGATACATTTTTGTCCATGCAGGGAATCGAACCAGGAACCCTTATCTCAGTAATCAGACACGCTACCGATTGAGCCAAGGGGACAGTGTTACCTTGAATCGCTCCTCCTGGTCTGCCAGTGGTGCCACCTGCTGTTTGTTCAGTCGTTTTATCTCGTCATCCTTGTTCCTGTTCTCAAGATCCAAACTCTCCAGCCGAGACCTCAGTGACTGAAGCTCTTTACGCAGTTCGACTGCCGCTTCTGTGCTCCCTGAACAAGTCACCCAAAGATACCTTGGTTTGAATACCCATCACATCAACAATATTTAAAATAGGTGTCATTACTTGTGCTGCTGTCACGGTCGACTATGAACTGGAACCTGATTAATGACCGAGTGATTGGTGACCTGGCGGTCTAGGGGGGATAAGGTGTCAATACTTCTGTGCTGAGGGTCCGGGGTTCAATCCTCGGTCCCGGCACAGATCTATCTGATCGCCAAACCCTTCCTTCACCTCTGACAAGACGTGTATTAATCACAACTTGTGAATGTGTGGAATGCCAGGCCTCCGCCGTGGTTCGGATCCCACGTTAAACTGTAGGTCCTCCATTTCATCTCGCAATCACCCTACCATTACACATTAGTGTAAGTACGTATAACCCGAACAGGTAGTAAGACGCGGTGGTGATAATAATAATAATAATAATAATAATAATAATAATAATAATAATAATAATAATAATAAAAAAATACTAATAATAATAAATAATAATATTATGATGATGATGATGAGTGTGTATGTCTACACACATAAAGTAGTTTTAGATCCTTTCTCAAGGTGAATGCCAAAGAATTTATTTTAAAATAAACTCGCTTCCAGTTGAAAAGCTAGATCACCTATTATTAAAAAATTGAATATTAAAAATAGGGATGTGTGAGTACTTGAAAATTCGAATGTTCAAGTTTAGTTTAAATAGCAGCTCAAACTCGACTCGAGGATTTTTACAAAGACTTTAAATTTTAATTTAATTTTAGCACCGCGTCTTACTACCCGTTCGGGTTATACGCTTAAGTACTAATTACACTAATGGATTAGGAATTGGGAAGGTTGAATTTAGAGGAAGTGAACCCGCATTTGCGTGGAGGGAGATTGGAAAACCATTTAAGAAAAACCACCCCCAGTTCACCCAACTGAGATTCAAACCTCGATCTCCCCGTCCTCGGTGGTCTGGCTCAACACGACTGGCACGTTAGCCAACTACGCCACCGAGGCGGGTAAAGACTTTACTCTGAGTTTTCGATCTTTTTCTCGAAAATTCCTAGAATGATTAATTTTATTCAATTTTAAGATATAATTTCATAGCAAAGAGAGTCTCTCAATATTTCCTTTCGTCTAGTTAAAAAAAAATAAGATGTACAATTATATTATATTTATTTAAAATTTTGAAGTGTGACTATAAATTTTTTCACAAAAAAAATTTAATTCTAAGAAAAATTATCTTTGAAATATTTATGGTTTTTCTGTGCATGGATCTATTACAGAAACTCAACTTGAAATATTTATTGTACACATAATGCTCTATATTATTCGAGTTAGAAAAAAAACTCCAATTTTTCATTCAAACTTGACTCGAGGTGAAAAATACTTACTCGCACACGCCTAATTAAAAATACTTCTACAGGTGTACTTTGCTTTACTGTGCTTCGCTAATATAGCAGTATGCAAAAATGATATGTTCATCTTTTTTTTAACCTCTAGGCCAGGGCCGTTTTAATAAAATGTGAGGCCCTGGGTGAAAAAAACTTAAGTCCTCCTTTGTACGTCAGTTTTTCAGTTTTAGCATTAAACCGTTATAATATATTGATATGTACTCGGTACTTATGTTAAGTACTTAATAAATTCTCGTGTTTTATGGAATATTGATCAACCCATTAAATGACTGTACTTTATTAAATACAAACAATCAATCCAATTAAGTTAACAAGAGTAAATTCCTCCTTGCACCATTGTTCTCTTAGTTTTCTGTGGACCAACAGCGGTAGCGCAATGGTGGCGTATTCTACTCTACTGCAGCACATTACTCGAATAATGTAAATCTTAAATTACATAAAATTAGGGATTTCAGAAATTTGGAGTGGAATTCTCTCACTAAGGAAATACTTATTGCTGTTAATTATATGTACACTATTTGATGCGAAATTTAAAATAATAACTGTAATTGAATTTAATAATTTTTTAAGGAGATGTGGCCCCCTGAAATGTGAGGCCCGGGGCAGTTGCCCCCTTTACCCCCGCCATCCCCTAGACGCGGCCCTGCACTAGGCTATGAGTATGGGCATTGTAACAAAGCTACTTTACCTTTAGCAGCCTCCAACTCAATGTATTTGGTCTTGAGACGCTGATTCTCTTCTTTATATGACTGGAGTTGACGTTTCCACTCCTCTACGTTGGCGGTGCTTTCTTGAAGGGCGCTTGTCAGGCGGACATTGTTATTTTTCAAGGTTGCCAGTTCTATCTCCCACTTCTTTGCATTAGCAGAGCTTTGGAAAAAAAAAACCCCACATAATTAAAAGCTGTCAAATATAAACTGTAAAAAAAGTGTTCTAAATTACCTTTTCTTGCGTTTGTCCTTTATGTTATACCTTTTACATGTTCCTATCTATGTGTCCTATCATTCTTTACAATCTTACATTTTCTCCCTTTTTTTTTTTTTGTCTCCTCTTTTAGGATGTCGCGTTGCGAGTTTCACACTCCTCCCTGATGAGTTCCAATAGAATGAAACCTAGTTCGAGGGATTGGGCAGTGACGATCAGTTTTCTTTTAAGAGGCAACCATTACCTCTTTGTCCAGTGGCAGCAATGTAAAGTGTGAAATGTGTTATTTTCATTGTAACAGCCATATTGTGTTCGTCCCTTTTCTATGTTTCTATCCACCTTTCCTATACCTTCTTCCAAATATAATATAAATTACCTAAAAGAAAAGTCTTTTTAAACGCTATTTTGAAAATAAGGTTGATTATAGCCAAGAAAATAATGAAGTAAAAAAAACACAAAAATAAAAAACGAGAATTATATTGAAAAAGGAACTGTAAACGAAAATTAAAAAAAAATAATAATTTGTCAGAAGAGAGAGCTCCATTAATGTAGCGGTTTTGGACCTGTAAGATGGAGGTTCAAATCCATCAAGAAGTATTAGAGTTGACCTCGGTGGTCTTGAGGTAAAAAGCTCGCTCTCAAGATACGATGTTCATGGATTCAAACCCAGCCAATGTCGACGGATTTTTCTTGAGCGATAAAAATCCAGAGCACAACTTCCTTCGAAGGGGAAAAGTAAAGCCATCAGTCCCATGTCGATTGTAGAATTTAAAAGAACCCTGGAAGGTATGTGAAAATATTTTTTCCAGCATAATTGGTAGGCTCTTTTGCTCTTGTTCACAGAAATTATTGTGTGTGGATATGGATTTTTTTTCACATAATAGTTTACCTCCAGGAAAGGAATTTGATTGTAATTTCGATTGGAAAGTGAAAAACAACAAACAATCCCAACTTAATTTAGGAGCTCATTTACTGTCATCGAGCTTTACAACAGTCCAGTTTCAGAAAATGTCTAATGAAACCGATTGATGCGACTCAAACTCGAGAAAAGTTTCATTTATATAAAAAAAAAATATGTTCTGTCGCGTGCACGAGACGACATCTGGATATCTCACTGATAAAAGCATTGGCATACTAAGCCAAAGATCCCAGGTTCAATTCCCATGTCCAGGCTATAATTTTTTTTTCACTTAATTGAAAGTGAATTAACAACCATCTGCTATAAGACTTGAAGTTGAATATATAAAATAATATCAAAACTATTTATGAATGGGGGGTAAGGTGTAAAGACTTCCGTGTTAGGCATCCGGGGATAAATCCTCAGTCCCTGCACAGATTTATCCGATTAACAAACCCTTCCTTCACCTCTGCCAAAGTGTGTGCTTTCACGCTTTGTGAATGTGTGGAATTCCAAACCCTCCCCTTTACTGTGGTTTGGAACCCACATTAAACTTTAGGCCCCCTCTTCTTTCCACCATCATCATCCTCACATAACATCCTATCATCTGGGAATAATGGAAATCACCTTAATGGTGCCCAACCTCAGAAATGAATTCCTCCACACGCCGGGAGAGCAGAGGTAAGGTAAAGTCGAACGGCCAAGATCTAGAGCATTATTCCACCCACCACCCTATTTATGAATGGACTGAAAAACTTAAAAAAAAAAAAAGTTGCTCACGAAAATAGCTATTAAAAGGAAAAATACACAATTAAAAAAATATTTTAGTGTGGAATTTGCGTTATGACAAAAAACGTTTTCTTCATTGATAATTTATTGATTAGTGTTCAACCCAAAAAGCTGGTTTGATAAGCTTCCCATACATCCAGAGATGAACACGCATTCATCTCTTCAGCTGGTTAGTACCGCCAACACCATCTGGTAGAACTCAGATGCACTAGGGAAGTTCAGAAAGTGTGGTGGTTTCCCGTTGTCTTCCACAGTGAAATCCTAAGAGCGAACGAACATGAAAGAGCCTACTATTTTTTGCCGGGAAAGGTATTTTCACATACCTTCCAAGGATATTTTACATGCCACAATCGACATGAAAACAATGACTTTACTTCTCCTCCTAAGGAAGTTGCACTATGGATTTTTATCGCTCAAGAAAAATCCACCGATCTCGGCTAGGTTTGAACCCACGAACATTGGGTCCTGAAGCGAGCACTTTACCCCCAAGACCACGAAGGTCGACATTCTCTTCATATTGTACTATTAAATATGTAACTGCTTCTAATGTTTCAAATTTTCATAATTTTCTTTTATAAAACCCTAGTACACGTTCTATGATGTGAATGTTTGATAAAAGCTTTGTAAAAAATATTATTGTTTTATAAAAGATTGTTAAGAGATCATTAACGTTACTTGATATTTATTTTACCAAAAAACTTTTATCAAAGATATACTCATACGACAGTCTAATATCATCCTTATTGTGTTTGTTCCTTTTCTTAATTCTACTGCCTTAGATAAAAGAGAGAAAATAGATGTTTGCCTTAATGAGATAGATCTCGTTGTATAATGAAAGAAGGTTCAGAAAAGAGAGGTAGAAACACAATCTAATGAAGAACACAGTTCTAATCTTACTGGATAAAGATGCGACGGCTGCTTCTTGAAGAAAGTTGATCATTACCGTCCTATATTATAAACCTAGGTTTCATTATATCGGAACTCATCAGGAGGGAGTGTGAAATGCGCAACGCAACTTCCTACGCCGAATTTCATCTCTGTGGGAACTTTACGGTTTACTATCGGGAGTACAGAGTTGTCTTTAGCTTGTTTTCAGTGTTCGATCTTACAAGACTAAAGCGGTATGGCCACGTGAGGAGAGTGGAGGGGAAAACGATACTGAATATGTTGTTAGATATAGTAGTGGGGGTGAGGGGGGTAGGAGGTCAAGAGAAGGACCAAAGGAAAGGATTGCAGAGGAGTGTAGATGAGAGGACTGGGCCAGTGTGGAGGAGGTGAGGTGATTAGCAGAAAGAAGACTGTGGAAAGGCTTTATTCCAAAGAGACACAGCAAGCGGCTGGACGACGACGACGACGCATTAAATATAAGACAAATCTTACAACGCTGGTTCATAAGTGTTGCCGGTGGATCCTTTTTTTTATCCAGGCCCACCACCTTCCAACATAATTGAAAGCGAAGACATTTGGTAATAGTTGACCAAGAGAGAGAGAGCGAAGATATTTTTTCTCTGTGAGACGTGGAGTTCCCTCAGAGGTGATATTCAGTTGGTGTATGCGAGTATTTAAAAATTCTAATTAGAGCAAAAATTTAATAGTTGTTCAAAATCAACGGTTTTTACAAAACTCGAAAATTTTGTCTACTAGGTAATATGAATTTATTATTTTAGTTCGAAAATTCAGAGTTAAATTAATTTTGTTCAATTTAATAAAAAAATCACTTGGACTCTTAAAATTTTTTAAAAATCTGAATTTATGTAATCATAACTTTTTTGACAAAATATTTCATTTAAAAAAAAATCTATGCTTGTGCTTATGGTCCATGCATGGATCCATAAGAAAAACAACTTGAAATATTTCTAGTACAGATATTGCTCCATATTACTTGAATTCAGAATTAATTCTTGTGTTTTTATTCAAATTCGACTTGAACTCGACTCGAAGTGAAAAAATGACTGCTCGCACGTCTCTAATATTAAGTGTAGTTAGAATATAAATATTATCCGACACCTTTACTCAGCCGGTAGCATATCTAGTTACTAAGCTAAGAGTCACAGGTTCAATTACCGTCATGGCCGACAAATTTATCATGATGAAATGTGGGTTTACCCTTTCACAATAATAAGTTAACGGCCGGGGACTGGATGCTGTTCCTGTCCAAGTCTTAAGTTAGATTATAAGGCATATGAAGCTACGACAGGCCTAGCAAGTCGGTAGAGGGAAATATATGGCTTGAATAAAAAAACTGATCAAGGTCACAGGCTGGAAACAGTAATGGATTTTTTTTTTAACAGTTTATTAATTTTTCTCAAAGACTCTTATTAGTGGTCACCAGCCCATTTGGGTGCGTACCTTTGTGCAAGAGCCAGCTTCAGTCGATCATTCTCGTATTTGAGCTGTGCTTCCCCGGACCCAGTAGCCATTGTGGGAGGTGGGGGTGCAGTGGTGGTTGGAGGGGGCGCCTTCTCCCCTGTCTTGGCCTGGTGCTTGGGACTCTCACCCGGCTAGACACGAGAAAACATTATTATTAGTCGAGATGGGTCAAAGCCAAATTTTATTTGAATCTTGAATCCAAATTCAAATCTTTGAATCTTTAAAAATGTACAGTGAAAATATTTAAATTTTAAAAGGTGTGTTTAAGGCTTGATGACAATGACAAACACTATTTTGTTTGTCACATCGATTATATCATCAACAACAAAATAACACTTTCCATGTGAATTAATTATATTAATAAAATTTTGTCCTTTTTTTTGTGAAATTGTTAAGTCTTCAAACTAAACAAGTCTACATAGTTCCAACAACCAATTGTTTAAATTTTTTATTTGAAGTCAAGGTCCCCATAACGGTACTCGAGATACTTTTTTTTGAGATTTTTACGGATCTCGAATCTTTCTACTACGATTGGATTCGAGAATCAAGGAATCAAGCACACCATCTCCACTTGATAGCCTTGGGGTTTCAAGTGTACAGTAAGAACACGGTACTAAGCATGATTCACACGTTCGCTGAAAATAAAGAGCAGAACGTGACTGAAAGGTGCAACAATTCATACGCTGTATGTTGACCCTAAGACAATCACAAAGATAACTAGAGAGATCCGATTACAGAAATAGTTTATTTTCTAATATGGTGACCTGGTGGTCTAGGGGTAAGGTGTCAGACTTCTGTGCTGAGGGTCCGGGGTTCAATCCTCGGTCCCGGCACAGATTTATCTGAACGCCAAACCCTTCCTTCACCTCTGACAAGACGTGTATTAATCACAACTTGTGAATGTGAGGAATGCCAGGCCTCCACCGTGGTTCGGATTCCACGTTAAACTGTAGCTCCTCCATTTCATCTCACAATCACCCTACCATTGCACATTAGCGTAAGTGCGTATAACCCGAACGGGTAGTAAGACGCGGTGCTAATAATAATAATAATAATAATAATTTTCTAATAGATAAACATATATATTTTAGATCAATGGTTCTTAAATATTTGGTACCCTAGTACCGGGTGACCCACCTGAAGACCAGAGAGTGACTGACTGCGCTGATGCGCCACCAGGGTCGACGTCTTGAGTGTGTTGTTCCCGGCGTCACCCCCGGAGTTGGGAGCCGCCGGCGTGCTGTTTGCCGTACAGGGCGGCGGGATGGTCGAGTTGTTGTTGTTGGGGCCCATGTTGGGGGGGTCCAAAAGGGGTGTAGAGTCGGCGAGAGGAAGGGGAGTGTCCGCTGAGCGCGGAGGAGGAACGCACGCCCTGGCTGTGATGGGGCTGGCGTTAGCGCTGGTCACGGGAGTCACCCCAGAGCTCGTGCCGTTCGCGTTTGCTTTGGCCGCCGCTAACCGCGTGGCTTCCTTCACTTCTTGAAACTTCTCGATGAACTGGACATAAAACAATATTCAAAATTAAGCATGTACATTTAATACCGGGTATTTAAGGCCTCTCAGGTATAGTGGCCAACCTTCCTGGCTGGCTAGATATCAAGAGATCTTGGGTTCAATCCCTGGCACTTCCAGTTTTTCTGTGAACCATTGGGTCTGGAACGGGGTCAACTCAGCCTCATGGGGACAAATGAATAAAGAAGTAGCGGTCACGGTCTAGAAAACTGAGATTACTGGCCGGAGGGTCTGTTGTGCTGACCACATGAGACCCTCTACCCTCACAAGTTGGCACTATCTTCACCAACAGATGGAGGCCGCACAGTCGGTTTGGTTTAACACCATGTAGTTTATTGAGGTGAAACATAAGGTCTGTATTTTATAGTTTTTTTTTTAACAAAAAGAGCTTTTGGCTAAAATTAAAAAATTGTTTAGTTAGATTAGTTTATGTTAAATTGAAACATATTGTAATCCAAGAGTTCTTAAATATTATTCATCACACCCGCATAGGGGGCTGCGTGGTCCAACATGCTACTCTCACAGTAGACTAGACTACTGATGATGGGGAGATCGAGGTTCGAATCTCAGTCGGGTATAATGAGGACGGTTTTTACAAAATTGTTTTTGATCACCATAAGCAGATTCGGGTACATTCCCTCTAAATGTAACCTCCCTAAAACCACTAGAGTAATTAGTACATAAGCTTATAACCCAAACAGGTAGTAAGACACAGCGCTAAAATAAAAAAATATTCATGGGGGGCATCGCGGCATTTGACCAGGAATTTTTCTCTTAATTTAAAAAAGTTTTGGTTGAATGCCAATATGACCTTTATAAATATTCAATAATTTTTGGAGATTACAATTTGTAGCATTTATTTATAATAGCCCAAAACTTTTTTTTTGGTTTTGTTTTAAAAAACTGTACAAGTAATGACCTTAAACCTGGTTCCATTCCACCTTAAAAACAATACATACATAAAACCTGTCACAACTAAACTGAATAACGGACTTATTTTCTAAAATATCTAAATATCATATTCTTTAAATTGAGAAAATTACATCTGAACACAGTAATCGAACCCAGGATCTTTGGCTTAGTATGGCAATGCTCCAACCACTGAACTATCCAGGAATTGTCCTGTGCCTAGTGGATACAGCATTGGTGTACTAAGCTAAAGGTCCTGGGTTCAATTCTTGTGTAGGTGACCTGGCAGTCTAGGGGGTAAGGGTCCGGGGTTCAATCCTCGGTCCCGGCACAGATTTATCTGATTGCCAAACCCCTTCCTTCACCTCTGACAAGACGTGTATTAATCACAACTTGTGAATGTGAGGAATGCCAGGCCTCCACCGTGGTTCGGATCCCACGTGAAACTGTAGGTCCTCCATTTCATCTCACAATCACCCTACCATTACACATTTGCGTAAGTGCGCATAACCCGAGTGGGTAGTAAGACGGGTGCTAATAATAATGATGATGATAATGATGCTATGATGAGATAATGACGATGATGATAATGATGATGATGCTGATGATGATGCTAATGACGATGCTAATGATGATAATGATTATGCTAATGATATGATAATGATGATGATAGTGATGATGATAATAACGATAATGATAATAATAGTAATAATAATAGTAATAATAGTAATAATAATAATAGTAATAATAGTAATAATAATAGTAATAATAATAATGATAATAATAATAATAATAAATATAATAATAATAATAATAATAATAATAATAATAATAATAATTGTGTAAAGGTGTTATTTTTCAATTAAATTCAAAACACATGATATTTAGATGCGGCTATAACCGTAACTAATTCTATCGGGTTCACCTTGTTGAGTTCCGCCTCCGAAGAGAATCCCAGACCGTAGACGGTGTTGGCCCTCACGTCCGACCATTGGCCGAACTTCTGGGACGTCTTGGTGAACGTCATGTTAGGGGTGATCGTGCTGTTGATGACCGCCTGCAACATAAACAAACCGTTGCAACGTTAGTGATGTTATCACCCGCTTCGGTGGCCTCATGGTCTAGGGAGTTACTCTCGCGGTGGACTAGTCCGAGAGGTTAGAACCTCGGTCGGGTGTACTGGGGGGGGTTTTCCCCTAAATGATTTTCCTCTTCCTCCCTCCACGCAAATGCGGGTACACTTCCCACAACCATCCTAATCCATAAAATCATTAATATAATTTTTACATAAACGTATAACCTGAATGAGTAATAAGACACAGTGCTAAAAAATGTAGAGAAGTTTAACTTTTTTTTTACATCCATTACTGTTTCCAGCCAGTGGTCAGTTTTTTATTCAGGCCATATATTCTCCACTACCAGCTTGCTAGACCTGTCGTAGCTTCATATGCCTTATAATATAACTTAAAACTAGGACAGACACAACATCCAGTCCCCCGGCCTTTAATTCATCACCGTGAAAAGGGTAAACCCACATTTCACCAATGATACATTTTCCGGCCATGCCGGGAATCAAACCCGGGACCCCTAGCTCAGTATACGGACACGCTATAGACTGAGCTAAGGTGTCGGACAGATCCATTAAAATAAAAGCACCAACGGAAACATAGGTTGACAGTTTAAATCGTGTTATAAAGATTATATAGGCCCACTTATTACAAGCCCACGCAGAACGGACAGCGGAAACATATCTGCAGTTCCAAGTAAACAGATTTATATTCTGAATGATAGACTCATTCTGCGCTACCACATAACACATAACACGTGTTCATACGTCAAGTCATGTGATCTGCAGCTGTCACTTTTGATATATTACAGGGTGTCTACCATCCAGGAAAATCAGGGAAAACGGGAACTAGGCGGGAATCTGAAATGATCGGAAAAACGGGAATAAGCTGGGAATTTGAATTGATCGGGGGAAAACTGGAATCAGCCGTGAATTTGGTAAATTACAATAAAAATCCAGGAAAATGTTTTACTAAAAATATGAAATATAATAATCATTAAATCAGTAAATAGTAATGTTATTCAAACTGTAGTTTTTTTTTGTTTGTAGCTGTGTAATATATTTTATAATTCCTAATAAACAATTTTAGTACAAATTTAAAAAAAAATGTTTATTCAAATTTTAAAACTTATTATTATTTCTAAAAAAGATTAATATAAAAATGAGGGAGGTGGGGGGGTTTAGAAGGCTGTGACATACTTTTTAGTCGGGAATTCTAGGAAATGATCGGGGGAAAAGTTGGGAATTTCATTGGTCAAGTTGAGTAGACACCGTGTATGTAGTAATCAATACTTATATAAAAAAAAGTTAATAATGTAGTAAAATGTCGTCTGATTTTAGGGATTAGCAATGTTATGTTTAGAGGAAGTGTACCCGCATTTGCATGGAGGAAAGTGGAAAACCATTTTGGAAAAATCCCCCTCAGTAAACCCAACCGAGATTCAAACCCCGATCTTCCTGTCATTGGTAGTGTAGTCTAGTGTACTGCGATAGTACCAGCCTTAGACCATGCGGCCACCGAAGCGGGTTCAGTTATCAACGTTGATACGAAAAAAAAAGAGTTTATAATAAACACCCTGCGGTCGTCAACCTGCAAGCCAGTTATAGCGACCGAGCGGCCACAGTCTGTTGGCGAAGATAGTGCTAACTTCTGCATATATAGGGTGTCATGTGATCAACACAACGATCCCTCAGGACGTTAATCTCAGTTTTCAAGGACACAGCCGCTACTTATTTGTTCAAGTATTTGCTCATTTTGTCCTCACGAGGTTGAGTTGCCCCGTCCCAGACCCAAATACTTCACAGAAAAATTCTGAAAGCGCCAGGGTTTGAACCCGGGACCTTTGGATCTAGCCAGGAACTCTGACCACTAGACCACAGAGGCGCTCACAATTTTTTTTTTAATATCTTCTAAAAATTTATTCTCATGAGAATCCTACGATAACGAAATTACATGACTTTTTATTTTTTTATTTAAAGCTGTTCATGACAGAATTAAAATATTTTCAATATTAATTAGATTGCATCAGTAATGTAATTATGAGCAGGCGTGAATTTATATAGGGGCTTAATGGGCTCATGGCCCAGGGCGGCAACATTGCGGGCGCGAGAGTAAAATGGGAATAAAACTTGATTCCCACGTTCGCCGAAAATAGAGAACAGACTCTGCTTGAGTGGTGCAGCAATTCACACACTGTATGTTTACACATGATGCATTGGTAACGCTTAACTTAAAACAGCTGATTAGCAACATATTTTAAATCATCATCTCCCGATGGATGTTTTCAAATTATAACGCTGTGTCGTGGCACAATCCAATACATCGATACACACGCTTTACATTAACGAGTTATTTCAAATCTCCTCAAAACGGCCAACGAGGCTGTCTGCTCGCTTCTAGCTCTACAGCGCATGCGCATTGATTTGAGACGGTTGGTTCTGAGATTTGATTGGTTCTCCTGTGCCGAATATTTCAGGCAGAGCGGATGAATAAATAGAGATGAGTTGAACTTAAACACAACAGCTCACTCAGATGAGGCGGGAAATTTTATGATTGGCTTAGAGCTCGTCACGTGACTACGTTTATGTTCTGCGCTAGTTTTTCGGCGAACGTATGAATCCTCAGTGATAAGGTTCGTCGGCACAGAGTGAGAGGGTCAGTCATTGAGTAAAGTAACTGTGACAGCTGTTGTCGACCGGCCAGCTTTCCTTTCAACGAGACTATTTCTTGTTAAAAAATTAACAAAATTTCCAACAAAAATTACCGAACCGTCAGTATTTTATTTTTCTCACGGAGTCTTACACCTGTTCAGGTTATATGCATATATAGGGCTATATATATATATGATAAATTACTCAAATGCGGTAGGGATGAGGAAGAAAAGCATTTTAGAGGTAATCTACCAATTTGCTGGAGGGAGAGCAAGAAAACAATTTAGGAAAAAACCACCCTCAATATACACCACCGAGAAATTCACTCGATCACCGGCAGTGCGAGAGTAAACGTTTAGTATCACCATAACATAATACGTGTAAATGCAGAAAACGCTAATTTGATTACTTGACACACCCTGATATGGCATGTGCAAATATTTTAAAACATACCCTTTAACTTAACACCCAATATATTTCAGTATGAGTTAGTCAAATTAATACAAAGGTGAGTGGGGTGAATTTTAAGGAAATTTACTTTTATTCACCCAGAAAAATGTAAGCCTATATTATATGAGGAAAAATACCCACCATATAGTAGAAGATTTCAAAAATTTGTCTTCTTTCTGACGTGTGATTACCAGTATTCCCTAATAATCAAGCCACCAAACTTACTGTGACGTAACAAATTCCTTGAGTTTTTCATTTCTTCTGTCCGACTTAGTAAATTTTGTGACTTGTGATCTAACTGATTCCCTGAATTTACTATTATTTCTTAAGAATTTAGTGATTTTACATGGCCTAGCTAGATCCTTGAATATGAAATTATTTCTCCATAATTTGGTGATTTTATATGACCTTGATAGTTACCTGAATTTCCCCTTGTTTCTCCATGACCTGGTGTATTTGGCAACTTTATTGGCCTTGATATTTACCTGAATTTTCCATCATTTCTCCAGGACCTGGTGTATTTGGCAACTTTATATGCCTTGAATTTACCTGAATTTTCCATCATTTCTCCAGGACCTGATGTATTTGGCAACTTTATAATTATGGCCTAGATATTTACCTGAATTTTCCATCATTTCTCCAGGACCTGATGTATTTGGCAACTTATATTATGGCCTTGATATTTACCTGAATTTCCCCTTGTTTCTCCATGACCTGGTGTATTTGGCAACTTTATATGGCCTTGATATTTACCTGAATTTTCCATCATTTCTCCAGGACCTGGTGTATTTGGCAACTTTATATGGCCTTGATATTACCTGAATTTTCCTCATTTCTCCAGGACCTGGTGTATTGGCAACTTTATATGGCCTTGATATTTACCTGAATTTTCCATCATTTCTCCAGGACCTGATGTATTTGGCAACTTTATATGGCCTTGATATTTACCTGAATTTTCCATCATTTCTCCAGGACCTGGTGTATTTGGCAACTTTATACGTATGAACTTGATATTTACCTGAATTTTCAATTATTATTTTCCCTAGTCCTGGTGAACTTGTTGACCTAGCGAATCCAAAGAATGTTTCTTAGTCCTCTAAGTATTCCAGAACCGCCGACCCCATCCATCATCACATACCTTTGTGCCCTCGACGCTGATGATCCTGTACAAGCTGCGAGTCGAGTCATAGAAGAAAGAGACGCTGACGGCGGAGCTGGACGCAGAGATCCACGATCGTTTCGTCTTGGGGTCAATGTGGAAGACGTGAGCCTTACAAGAGAAGATCGGCTGCTCACTGCAAAACACAAATACATCACGTGACTAGGATGTTCTTGTGAATAGAAAATAATAACAATAACACCCGGACATGGATTTGAACCCTGTTTTTTTTTTCAGGCTCTATAACTCTATCGACTGAGCTATCTGGGATTCTCCTCCATGAACTTGTTTGTATCCATGTCAGTGTGTCAGTAAAGTTGTAACGATTACATTTTACACATCCCTTTAGAACAATTATTAGAGATAGTCATATCAAGTACAAAGTAAATATATTCAGAATTTATTTAATTTATATTATATTTCGCGGTGAATAGCTACGTGGTGCAATATCCTTCCGTCTCTTTCTAGTTGGTCACCCAACCAAAATCTTCTCGAAGGACAAGGGGTAAGGTGTCAGACTTCTGTGCTGGAGGTCCCGGGGTTCAATCCTCGGTCCCGGCACAGATTTATCTGATTGCCAAACCCTTCCTTCACCTCTGACAAGACGTGTATTAATCACAACTTGTGAATGTGTGTGAATGCCAGGTCTCTACCGTGGTTCGGATCCCACGTTAAACTGTAGGTCCTCCATTTCATCTCACAATCACCCTACCATTACACATTAGCGTAAGTGTGTATAACCCGAACGGGTAGTAAGACGCGATGCTAATAATAATGTAGTATTGTTTTTTTTCGTAACTTATCAAAAGAACAAAGAATATTAATAAAACAATCAAGTTATGTGTCAACAAGATATATTATAGTAAATAGAAATAATAAATAATTAACAAGTATTATATTCACTCTTGTATCTTGTTATAACTGGCCACCAAAATAAATGATGTTATAACTTAAGAGAAAGAGCCACACAAAATATTAAGTTTCAAAATAAAAGTTTTTAGCTTGTAAACACAACAGAATACGGTTTATATGACGTCATCAACAGCCTTTGTTTCTTCCGGTTCGCCATCTTGATTTGTAAAGAGAACGTATCCTTTTGGAAGCTCTAGTTTGAAAAGCAATTTTTTTTAAGTGAACCACAGAAACAATCCAACGTTTATGTTCATTATTTCGTGTTTTAATAATGTAAAAAAACACAAAAAAAAAAATCAACTGCGAACAAGTTTTGGCTGTCAAAAGTTACATCAGCTCAACATACGGCCTTGCATATCATATGATTTGGCGAATGGATACAATATGAGAGTATATCTAGTAACTTTTGCCATCCGCTGGATATACTTTACAAGGGCGCACTTAATTACAACAATGAATTTTAACTATAGAGTTCCCTGTTTTGGATCACAGAAGGAATATTACATTGAAACAAGCGTATATTTTCAGAAGAAAAAAAATCTGATTAAATTATTTTTCTATATCTTCTCAATTTACTATCATGATATTAAAGATACATAATTTTCAAAGACGACAAAATAAAATGGCTAGAATTACATGACTTTCAACAATGAATATCAATGCTGCAGATACAAAAAAACAAAATGTATGAAGTTGCACAACCTCATAGACGAACCTTGGATACATTAATAGAACGGTGGATTATTATTATTATTATTGTGTGCTATGTTGCAGATATATTGTTTTCTAAGACGACAAAATAAAATTGCTGAATTTGCATGACCTCATAGACGAACCTTGGATTCATGAATAAAACTGTGGATTATTATTATTATTATTATTGTGTGTAAAGGTACACAGAGCACTCCCACAAAGCGCAATAAGCCACCCCGAACTGCCCCCCCCCCTTTCCACTCCCTTCTCTTTATGTTCTTGACAAAAGCGCGATTACAAGCCACACACATTCATTGTACAGCAGTAAACCCCTGCAGGCAGGAGAGACGGAGTTTTCTGCCATCAAAAAAACAAAAAACAATCGAATACTGCAAATAGCTTCGTTTCATTAAACAGAGAGTGCAGCACTTCAACAATTAAATACGTACAGTATGTTTGAATAGTCACTAAGACAGATATCATGCAGTGTGAGCCGGTTAACATCACTAGTAGGGACAGGGGTAGGATAAGCTATTCCAGAGAGAATCTATTCTGCGTATACAATTCTTTAATCACCATAACTTACTATCCGACACCTTAAGTTCAGTCAGTAGCGTGTCCGTATACTGAGCTAAGGGTCCCGGGTTTGATTCTCGGCGTGGCAGAAAAATGTATAATTGGTGAAATGTGGATTAACCCTCTCACATTGATAAATTAACGGTTTGAGGGATCTGGATGTTGTGCCTGTCCTAGTCTAGAGTTAGATTATAAGACATATGAAGCTACGACAGGCCTAGCAAGCCGGTAGTGGAAAATAAATGGCTTGAATAAAAAAAACTGAACCGGGCCACTGGCTGGAAACAGGAATAAATGTAGAAAAAAAAAAGGGAATCCATTCAGGAAACACCACCCTCAGTAGACCCAACCGAGATTCGAACACCGGTATTTCAATCATCGGCAAACTAATCCAACACGAATGTGACGCCTTAGACCGTTCGGTCACTTAAGTGGGTGTTTATTACTATTGATTATTAAGAGTTATGTTCCATCCGTAATAAAAATAGGTCTAGAAGTTTCAGAAATGACTGTCCATTAAAATATTCAACTGTTCCCTCGTGTTCTGACCAACAGTCGCACATTAAATTTTCACAAGGCGAACAAACAAATGCGCCTGGAACTATTTCCAACGTGTAATACGTTAACCCCGAACGCACCTTCCTGAAGAGGTAATGCAATCAGAATATTCTGTCCAAGTGACCGCTAAACAAGGTTGTCCATATTCATTTTATAGCTGGTCATTATAAAATAGATTGTGAGGAACAAACGTACACCATATAATCTATTAGTTTGGAGCAGCAAAATTTACAAAAATTGGTTAAGATTGGATGGCGAGGAAAGAGTCAGAGCTTTTGGAGTTTTCATGCCAAACAAGTTTTTCCGGCAAAAAAAAAGTTCACACATTGCTCCATTAGAAAAATAGAATTTAATTTTCTTCACACGTGATATCAACAGTTGTTGAATATCTGTCAGGGGTGTCCTGGAATTTAATGACAACTTTTTCTCTTCATTTAAAAGTTTCTCATCTAATGCCGCTATGCTCCTGACAGATATTCAACAACTGTTGATATCACCAGGTGAAGAAAATTAAACTCTGTGTTCGTAATGGAGAATTATTTTAATTTAGGTTAATGAAAATGTATTTTTTTATATAAAAAAAACTGCAAACATAGCGGACCTTAACTCACAATCCCTACCACAAAATTCGAAATCCCCCGAAATTCCCGTCAACGTAAAAACCAGACAAGACTATATCGACCACCGGGTGCGGTCTCAGAAAAACAGTTGAAAAAAAAAAAAGCAAGTTTCTCCGAAGACATTGTTTCATTGGATAAAAAAATGTGAAAGGAACAAAAGAACGCCGAAACAGAGGAGTAGCCTCTCACCCTTGTTCACCTTTTACTTCCCCAAGGATCCTTGTCACAGGAGAATAATGGAAGGCACATCCCGGACAACTGACTTCATTTGAATCTGAATAAAGAAGATCTTCTTCCCTAGAGTGGTAGCTTCTGAAAAGCTCCCCAAATTCGGGAAGAGGGGCCATATAGCTCTTCGCAATCCCCCCTTTCTACTCTTCCTCACACCCGTCCAAGAGGGAGGGGTGGCGCGATCTATGAATATAGAAGATCGATTGACAACAGGCACCTTAGGAGTCGACCTTCACCTTTCAATGTGTGAACAGTCTTGGTTCATTTCAAGAGATCTTCTTGGCTTTGTACTCGTACGAAGGTGTTGAGGATTTTATTTTTTCCACCCGCCGAGATTGACGTACACCACTCCGTATCACCCTTTTATTAAGATATTTTGATCACATAATTATTTTTATTGGTTTAAGAGACGGTATGGGGAAAAGTTCTATTAAAATGCAAGAGTTTATCTTCTTCTGTGAATCTGTTCTGAGACAAATATCAACTGGACGTCTTCCATTTTCATCGATTGTGATGAAGCGTCTTCTTTAATTCTTTTGCTAGCATCTTCCTTTCTTGATATTCGTTAGCATTCCAAACCTTCTTATTGCTCTTTTCCCCCCTCTGTATTCCCTTCCATAATCCTCTTCATTAAACAATCCTTACATAGTGTATGGCCCAACCAAGACGTTCTCTTCCTTACTACCCCTGTATGGACCCTATACTTCCCTACCCTCTTCAACACCTCCTCATTCCTCACGTTGTCCATCCATTTCACCTTATCCACTCTTCTACGCAACCACCTTTCAAAACCTTCCGAATACCTTTGTTACCTCTTTCTGATTGCTCACATCTCAGATCCATACGTGACTCTACTCCACACGAAGCACTTTGCAAACCTCTTTCCAATCTCAATCGGGATTCTTCCCACTGTCGGCAATATCCTCACCCTTCACCCCATGGCTATCCTGTTTTTAACTTCCTCAGTACACCCAACCGGGGTTCGAACCCCAATCTCCCCGTCATTTACAATATAGACGCCTTTAAGTGGTTTTCAACCCTTTTCAAGGTTCAACCCCAATTTGTCTATCCGAGATCATCGTGGACCCGTTGATAACCTATAGACGTTCATATACAAATTTTTAAATATATATATTTTACCACGTCTTACTACCCGTTCGGGCTATACACATACGTACTAATTACGCTTATGGTTTTAGGGCTTAGAAAGGTTATATTTAGAAGAAGTGCACCCACTTTTGCGTTCAGGAAGAGTACCAAACCATTTTAGGAACAATCACCCTCCACATTTAATCTTACCAGGTGGGGTAGGTAAAAGTGAGATGGGATGGGATTCGGATGGGAGTAAAGTGGGGGAGCGCTTGGGGGTAAAACTACCCCCAAAACACTGGTCCATAATTCATATCTTGACTTCCCCCATCACCGACGAACCAAACCAAAAGAGCCTGAATAGCCGCCGATGCCTTAGTTATTGCAAATTACTTATGATAATACTAAGGAGACTAATTTGTCGTAAAAGAGAATCAACAATCCCTGACGGGTGAGGATTTTAGGATGTTACGCTAGCAGCTTCACAGTAAACCAAACCAGCGAGAAACTATCAGACTTGGGAAAGCCAAAAAGGGAACCTAAACAGAAACGTGACAGGTTTTTTTGGTTGTAATTTTAACTCCGCACATTTCTAATTAGATTCAGCACCCATCCATTACTGTTCCCAGTCTGTGGTCAATTTTTTTATTCAAGCCATATATTTTCCACTACTGTCTTGCTAGGCCTGTCGTGGCTTCATATGTCTTATAATCTAACTTAAGACTAGGACAGGCACAACATCCAGTCCCCCGGCCGTTAATTCATCACTATGAAAGGGTAAACCCATAATTTCATCGATGATAGAGTTTTCGGCCATGACGGGAATCGAGTCCGGAACCTCTAGCTCAATAGGAAGACACGCTATACCGACTGAGCTAAAGTGTCGGACCTTTATACATAAGCCAATCACGCCGTTCCCCTAAAGGGTAGGCAATAAACTGTGCATATAGCTCAGAAAACAACAACTCCGCACTTAATACATCCTCAATAGCGTCCTTACACTTACCTATCCTTGCATACTTCCTTCGCTTGGCATGCACTCAGCCCTTAGGCTGGTTAGTGCCGTCCGAACCATCTGGTAGAAAATACATGTAGTGGGGAGGTTTCCAGTTGATTTGCGAACTAGATTTTTACGAGCAAGAAAGAGCCTACCAATTTATCCGGGAAAAGGTATTTTCACATAACCATCCAGGGTTCTTATCGACACGGGACCGACGGTTTTTTTACTTCCTTATCCGAAGGGAGTTTGTGCTAAGGATTTTTATCATTCAAGAAAAATCAGTCGACCTCAGTTGGGTTTGAAACACACGAATATCAGGTCCTGAGGCGAGCACTTTACCTCAAAAGCCGACCGAGGTCGACCCCCTATTATGTTATAATGAAAAAAAATAAGTAGGGTAGAGGAAAGCTCGGCCAATTTATCTTGATCTAGGGCCGGCCATTTCTGGAGGCAGCCACAATTTGTATTTGTTAGAGCTGTACCAGTGGTGCTTGGTTGGTGAATGATGAAAGCTCATCTAGGTTGTTTTTGTTGGGTGTTTGTTTTGGACATATTTGGTAATACTGTACGTGCTCTCAAAGTTTGTTGCGCTATTTCTCAGCGCCACGTCGGGGGGGATATTTGTCATGTCCATAACCTTCGAAGGGGGGTAATGTGTGTGTGTGTGTGTGTGTGTGTTTAAAGAGCGGCAGGTGTGGGCACGGGGGGCGGAGGGCGGGGTCAGAGACCAAGTTCAATGCTATCATGATGGGACGGAAAGGAAGATGGGTTTAGGACCGTGTTTTTTTTTCAGTTTATATGATTAAAAACAACTTTTTTTTTTTTGCCAAAATATACACATAAATACATATTTAACACCGCGTCTTAACACCTGCTCAGTTTATATGGATATGTACTAATTAAACTAGTAATTTAGGGTCGAAGAAGGTTGCATTTAGAGGTGTACCCACATTTGCGCAAAGAAACAGTGGAAAACCACTTAGAAAAAAAACGCACCCTCAGTATATCCGACCGAGGTTCGAACCCCGATCTCTTTTGTCATCGGTAGAAATCACATATTGCTTCAGTAGATTTGTTTAATTTATTTTTCTATGCATAATAATCTTAAACAGTTCTTGAATATCTGACATCAAAATCGCACAAGAGGCAGAAACCTACTTTTATTTAAATCACCGTGTCTTACTACCCGTTCGGGTACTAGCTACGCTAGTGGTTTTAGGACTTAGGAAGGTTATATATTTAGAGGAAGTGCACCCGCGTTTGTAAAAACAGAAAACCTACGAATATTAAATCATGTTTCTTTCCATTCCACCTTAACAAACCATTCCAGCGCAAACGCGACAATCCAATATGTAGTCTTGAAATAGTTTATTTGTAATATTTTATTTATTTGAGGTATTTAACCGACCGATTATATCAGCACACGAGAATTTCTATGAGCACGAGCGAAATTACCTACCAATTTTTCCGGGAAAGTTATTTTCGCGTACCTTCAAGGGTTCTTTTACAAGCCACAATCAACATGGGACAGACGACATTATGTCCTCTCCGAAGGAAGTTGTGCTACGGATTTTTATATCTCAAGAAAAATCCGTTGACCTTGACTAGGTTCGAGCCCACGAGCATAGTGTACTGAGACCACAGAGGTCAACTACTTATAATAAAACAAGAACAATCTACTACGCATAGTAGTTTGAAAAAGTTTGCTACCCAGTGGAAGCGGAATTTTAGTTTTGTTTTGGGATAGGTGACCTGGCGGTCTAGGGGTAAGGTGTCGGACTTCTGTGCTGGGAGGGTCCGGGGTTCAATCCTCTGTCCCAGCACAGTTGTCTAGTTGCCAAACCCTTACTTCACCTCTGACAAGACGTGTATTAATCACAGCTTGTGAATGTGTGGAATTCCAGGCCTCCACCGTGGTTCGGATCCCACGTTAAACTGTAGGTCCTCCATTTCATCTCACGTCACCCTACCGTTACACATTAGCGTAAGTGCGTATAACCCGAACGGGTAGTAAGACGCGGTGCTAAATAAATAAATATACTTGGGGTGTTATGTGTTTGCTCAAATTCATTTACGATAAATTCTCTTAAAACCTCAACATCAGGCATCGGAGTTATGTAAACAATCGACTTTAAATGTCCTCAAAAGATAAAAATCTATAGGGTTCAAATTTCGTGATCGAACAGGCCTTTCAACGGATCCCCCACGACTGGAAAACCTTTAACAACTCTAAAATTAAGTATTTATAGACCCATGTTTATATGGAGTTTTCTAAATGTTTGGTGGATGGAAATACAGCCATAGAATATTTGCACCAATTAATAGACACCCTGTATAGTGATAAATGTTTATCGATGAGAGCTTCTTCAAAACAAAACATAAAACATCATGGATTCCCCTAAAAGCCATTTGAGCATTTTTTTTAAAAAAAATGGTGGTTATAATTCAATGCATCATTCTCCACACGACTATGTAAAAAAACGTATAAAAAAACACCTCTCGAGTATACTTTACGCTTTCAGCGACTTACACACAATTAAGGCCACAGGAAGTGGAGGGTGTAAAACCATCGGGAAGGAATACTCTTTAAAATATAAATAGTTCTCCAAGATAAATGTTTAATACACAGACGATTATATTTACCTTCACAAATAACGGAGGAGAATACAACTCTTGAAATAATCCAGATTGGGTCCACAAAGTGAACAAATGCGAAGGGAGAGACTAAACAAAATAATTTTTTAGTTTTAGTTTTTTTGTTCACCGTATTTTACTGTCCCATCACATATTTACAGCACTGAGGTATGGATGAGAAAGGTGTAATTTAGAAGAAATGTATCAACATTTGCAGGGGAGAATGGGGGGAAACCATAAAGGGAAAAAAACCTTCAGTATACCCAACAGGGACTCGAACCCCGACCTCACCGTCCCCATCAATCCAGTATAACGCGAGAGTGACGCGTTAAACCATTAAACCATAGATGCGGGTCATTTGACAACTTAAAGCAAACCCTCGACAGTTATAGTTTAAAAATAAAGGTTTGTTTTCATAATTTGAAAAAGGAATGTTTTTTCCGAGAATATCAGAGAAGGGGAGCGAAACAGATTCAAAATATGCGAATCCAGGGAGAGGAGAGGGGGGGGGGGGGCAAATAGTCCCCCTGTCCCTTCTCTCTTCCTGCATGGTGTCTACTCAACTTGACCAATGAAATTCCCTGATTTCCCCTGATCATTCCTGAAATTCCCGACTAAAAAGTATGTCACATCCTTCTATATCCCCGCTTCCCTCCTCATTTTCCTATCAATATTTTTTATGAATATTAATAAGTTTTAAAATTTAAATAAACTTTTTTTAAATTAGTATTAACATTGTTTACTAGGAATTATAAAATATATTACACAGCTACAAAAAAAAAACACACTACAGTTTGAATAACATTGTTATTTACTGATTTAATGATTATATTATAGTTCATATTTTGAGTAAAACAACATTTTCCCGGATTTTTGTTGTAATAATTCACCAAATTCCAGACTTAATCTCGTTTTTTTTTCCCCGATCACTTCAGATTCCCGGCTAGTTCCCATTTTCCCTGTTTTTCCCGGATGGTAGACAACCCGCTCAGGTTACACATCGCCTACCATACCGGCGTCGGGAAAACTGCGACCTCCCATGAATCATCACACTAATAGGTGGGAAAAGTGCCCCCACACGACCTTGTCTGTCTCACATAGATAATTTTAACAAGGTCGTGTGGACGCACTTTTCTCACTTTCCTCACGACCTTACCATTTTCACCGGCGTAGATCGGTTCATCGCACCTATCTCTTTGCCTGTTGTTTAGTTTAGGTTAGGTTAGGTTAGGTTAGGTTAAGTTAGGCTAGGTTAGGTTAGGTTAGGTTAGGTTTTTCAATTAAATAAAGATTAGTATGTATATGTAATCATTTGATGTGAACTTATAAATTGAAGTTACCAAACTAATTATTGAAGACCTTTTACTCCATTTTTTGAATCTAGGCTAAACTCTTCAAACACTTTGTTAGGTCCTTGGGCGTACTTTCCCCACATAATGGTGTGATGATTGATAGGAGGGCGCAATTTCCCCCTCTTTTTTGGGGGGGGAAGGCGCAGTTTTCCCAGGCGAAATTTCCCTAATCCCTCCTATCATCTCAAAATAAAATATTATAAACACACAAGAAAAACATATATTTTTGAATCAAATCTAGAGAATCGCGTTTCATAATGAAGTATTTTAAAAAGACTTCATGGCGTCTATCTGCAATCGAGCCGTAGTGTACAAGAGACAGCCGTATGTTGGCGAATATAGTGCCAACTTCTGCGTATAAAGGGTGACATGTAGTCAGCACGACGAACACTCCGACCGCTAATCTCTGTTTTCTAGACCGGTAGCCACTACTTTTTTAAATCAAGTATCTCCTCATTTTGTCCTCACGAGGCTGAGTTGACCCCGTTCCAGATCCACAGCTTCAAGGATAAAATATGGAAGCCCGTGGATCGAAGCCGGGACTTCTGGGAACATATTTAAATCAACAAAATTGATCATAAGACACATTTAAAAAGTCAGCTAAGTCAAACTCGCATAAATACTTAATTTAGTTTTATTTCATGCATGTATTTTGAATATAACCCGCCTAAGTGGTGTAGTTGGCTAACGCGCTATTTTCTTGTTGAGCTAGACTGCCAAGGACGGGGAGCTCGAGGTTAGAATTTCGGTCGGGTGAACTGGGGAGGTTTTCTCTAAATGGTTATACATTCTACCTCCACGCAAATGCGGGTTCACTTTCTCTAAATTCAACCTTAATTCAATCTTAAGCGTATAATCCGAACGGGTAGTAAGACGCGGTGCTATAATTTAATTTTGAATATAAAAATGCTACAATGTTAATTAAATATTATAAAGTAAAAAAGAATAAACTCTTCGTTCATTAAGAAAATGTTGCCTTAATTAACTGATTAAAACTATGCCCACTCGCCGGGGACCTTGATTAAACATTATTTCGGAGAAAGCCGCAAGTCAATTTCCGGCAGGACGTGACAGGGGTGAGAGGGGGGTAATCTTCACACTCCCAACCACCCCCCACCAAATCTAATCAGCTCCTGTTCATCCGGGGAAGGGGGCAAAGGACCCCCCCTTCCTCCCAGCACATCGCAGCCTCCGTTAATTACCGCCCCGACAGGGTCACGTGATTTGATCAGCACGGACAGCCAGTCACTAGAGGGGCCCCCCCTTGCATAACAATGTTCAACATTTGATCAATCCACGCCTTCCTCCACCCTCTTGGGTCACATCGCCGGGAACGAGTGAGGATATCATTTTCTGACAAGAGATCAGCTTCAATGACCGAATGGTCTAAAGAAGTCGATCTGCCGAGGACGGGGTATATCGGGGTTCAAAACCAGATCAGGTCTATCCAAGTTAAAAACAAAACAACGATTTACCATCATATCCTTCCACGGAAATTCAAGTATATTATCTCTAAAATTCTTTCTTCCTCATCCTTACCCCGTTAGATCTCTATAAGAAAATAGTTCCTTGTGTCTTTATTTTGGTCTTGTTAAAACCGTAAATAAAGCAGTATTTTTTTTTTAAATTTATTTTTTGTCAACTTGGAGGGGGTTGAACCCCCTCTTTCACTCCCCATGGCTACAGCCTTGAGTATTACCCACAACCACATGTAACGTCACAATCGCTGTTGGAAACTTAACACGGCCGAGGCTGACCTCTGAGCCTGGCGGGAGTTAGAAGATCTGCCTTGGAAAAGTAACTACCGTTTGTTTTGAATGTGCTCTAAGGCAGAGGTTCCCAATTTTTTTTGGCCACGGAACCCTAATTGATCATACTTTTTTTGGCGGAACCCCATTTTTATAATAACAAAAGTGATTGTACCTTGTAGTGTAGTTTGAATTTTTTCATGTTTGACATGAAAAGAAAGAATAATTATAAATAAAAAAATTATTATTATAAGTATTATAAAACATTTATCGTACAAAAAAAAGTAACTATTTAATGTGAAGAATGAAATTTTTTCACATATTTACTTATAATAGCACTAAAATTAGGCTTAATGTCTGACAATTGAACGCGAAGATCTGAACTCGGAACCCCTTTGACACTTCCACGGAACCCCTTTTGGGAAACGCTTCTCTAAGGTACAAAAAGGTTGGGGACCTCTGTTATAGAAGATGTCAGACCCCCCCCCAATGTCTTTGCTCATATGTATGTTTCGTTATTGGCCTTGTTCTCTTTCGAGTTCTAAAACTTTATATCCCTCCAATAGCCCATGAGCTACCAACAGTTCTTTAAAGACTTTTATTTTCAGTACAGATGTAAAACATGATGTTTACTCAAGAAGTTTGCATGTCAACTGCACTCTTTTTCTGGACTTATTTTCTTCTCATGGCAAAACTTTTCTTCATATCATCAAAAACCTTCTTCTTTTCTTCAAAGTCTTAAAGCTTTTTTTATTACTATTTCTCTTTCTCTCTCCTTATCTTCTTTAAGTTTCTTTTCGCTCAGCTAGATTTCCTAAGTGATTTTTTAAAAATTTATTTAGCACCACGTCTTACTACCCGTTCGGTTTATACGCTTAAGTACTAATTACACTAATGGATTAGGAATTGGGAAGGTTGAATTTAGAGGAAGTGGACTCGCATTCGCGTGGAGGGAAAGTGGAAAACCATTTAGGGGAAAAAACCACCCCAAGTTCACCCGACCGAGATTCGAACCTCGATCTACCCATCCTCGGCAGTCTAGCTCAACACGAATGGGGCGTTAGCCAACTACGTCACCCCGGCGGGTTCCTTAAGTGATGATGATACTTATTTCTTGCATTTCTTCCATGATTGGAAAACAAGCAGATTTATTGACCTAAAACTTGCCATGAAGGAGTCTATGATATTCTATGAAATATTAAGCATATATTTAGACAGAACAATCTTAGCCCTTCAATAACTTAACAGCCTCGGGATGGAAAATAACAAAAGTGGCTAAGAGGGAAGCAGATTAATAGGAAACAAGAAATGTAGAGACAACAAGAAATAGAAAAAAAATGACAACCAAAAAGGAGAGAGTTCACGACAAAAAAAAAAAACCTCACTTAACAAGGGGAAAGGGCCCCGAAGGGGTAGTTTAACGTCGTGTTCGGGATGAAAGGTCGAAACTCCTCAATCTTTAGAGACATTGGGCCTGAATTGTTGAAAATTGCCTCAAAACACTATACTGAAAATCATACAACTTTATACAAATTATTAAAAAAAAACGCATATACCTATTTTTAGGGACTTTAGGGGCCTAGGGTTAAAAAAAACTTTAAGGAACTGTTTCGGTTTAGGAACTTATAGGGGCTTTAGGGACCAATCTGTTTGCCAAACCCTTCCTTCACCTCTGACAAGACGTGTATTAATCACAACTTGTGAATGTGTGGAATGCCAGGCCTCCACCGTGGTTCGGATCCCACGTTAAACTGTAGGTACTTCATTTCATCTCACAATCACCCTACCATTACACATTAGCGTAAGTGCGTAAAACCCAAACGGGTAGTAAGACGCGGTGATAATAATAATAATAATAGTAATAATAATTTAGGGACAAAGTATGAACCCTGCTATCCCCTACCACTGCCTCCCTCTCCAATATCTCTTTTGCCTCTTCCACACTTTTGCCTCTTTTGCTTCTCTCCACTGACTCGTTTGCCTCTCCTTCTCCAATGCCTCTTCCCCACTTGTGTCTTTTGCCTCCACACTGCCTATCCTCCAATTCTGCCTATCCCCCTTCATTGCTTATCTTGCCTACCCCTCCAATTCTATCTTGCCATTATAATAATCAATGTGTATTTAAGTGGCGGGAAGCGAACAACCAGCTCGTTACATAAAAAAAAACCTAAAGGCAATATATCAAAACGTGGGGGGAGGGGGGGGGATAGCGAGGAAATAAACAGCAAACTTGCAAATTCCGTCGAGACGACATTTGGAATCCAAATGAGGAGAAGTTTACCATATTCATGAAACAAAACTCTATAAGAAAACAACTTAGGGGTGAAGAGACGGGGGGACCCTCGCTAAATGGAGCGGAACGAGCCTCTCTCTCTCTCTCTCTCTCCCTTGTGGCTTGTACTTCCTCCCTTGTTCCTTGTTTACAGTTCTCCGCTTCCTGTTAACGATATGGAGATTAAGATAGATGTGTAGTTCGCGAACGGAAATAGTTAGAATCGGACGATTCTTCCGAGAGAACTAGTTCGCCGTCTCTAATCACCTAACAAGTGTCTCAACCGTAAGGTTCGTGATCATCCGGATGAGCTCGGCCACAGAAACGAAATGGCAAAGCCGGGGTTCCCCCAAAGACAAGGTGGGAGTGCAAAAGACGCAAGAAAAGGTGCAATTTTTATAGCAAAACTTTTTTTGGCGGGGAGGGGGGTCCAAAACAGATAAAATATTGGTCAAGAAGAAACATAAACTCCATGGGGTTGGCCCGAAATCGAGCCATACCGACCGGGCGGGCCGCCGTCTGTTGGCGAAGATAGTGCCAACTTTCTCTGATCTCGAGTGTCGAGGCGAATAAACGTGATAAAAGACCAGGACAAAACTACATTATAAATCTTAAATAATAATATTACTAGGTGGTTCTGGGAAACTTCTGCTGGGTGTTTGTGGACGGAATTGGGGCGTAACCCTAAAATAGGGGCAAAGTACAATTTAACCGACACAGCCCTACCAGATCCATCATTGGATCCATGACGTTCTGGATACTCTACAAGAAAATATCATGTACTTAGCTTTCGGAGAACACGAAACAGATAAACATACCTGTACTAAATACACTTAGACCTAAGAAAAGAAAAAAAAATCTCATACTATAACTATTTTGAACAAACTAATGGAGAAATCATGTATATAATGGAACACTAAAGATGGATAATTTATTTATATGTAATAACAGTATTGCACCCTACCTATCAGGCCGGCCAGTAATATACAGAACTAAAGTCTCATACAATTTTACTAATAATAATAAACAGTGTGGAATTATTAGTGAAGAGAAGTTGCCAAGTACAGTCCAATCAAAATATAATCATATAGAAATGTTTTCTTTATTTTATAAACCACATAAACTATTGAGGATCTGTTCCACATAGGCTACAAATGACAAACAAAAAATATATATAGTTATATATATATATATATATTATTATATATTATATATATATATATATTATATATATAATATTAATTTAGTTATACATTGAGTAATGTAAATGTGGTCCCCAGTAATGGAGGTGAAAAGCTGAAAGTCATATCTCCTTGTTGAGTAGCTTAGCGGTTGATAACTTTAGCTACCCTTACGGCCCAAATTTATACTTATTTTTCTGAGTAGGCCCAAAAAAAAGATAATAAACAAATTCACGAGGAAAAATTACCACCAGTAAAAAATTAAGTCTACGCTGAATAGGAACGGGCTCACCGTTTACGTTTCTGTCGTGGTCAGACGAATCTCTAAGGGTATCCGAACCACACTCTTACACTCCCGTGGGATTAAGTATTATTTCGGCGAATGCAGAAAGAAAGAAAGAAAGAAAAATCTCTAAAATCACTTTTCCCAACTTTACTTTGGTCTGCATCTTCTTAACAAGCAATAATATTTTAGAATATGTGGAAATTGTTTTGGATGGAGACGGACTCAAAATCAGGGCGTCCTCTCACCTCCATGTCTCAAAAAAAAAAAAAAAAGCCCTAAACAAAACCCCCCATTTGGCTAACTCTCTTCAAAACCCGCCGGAAACATCCCTAAGCACCTACCCTTAAGGCGGCAAGTTTCTCCCCAAAAGTTTACACTACAGATTTTATGCCTAGAAAAACTACAACTAAAACACTGTGTGAAGTTTAAAATAAATAGACATATTTCCCATTATTAAATACATAAAAATAAGTAATAATTAACGTTTTGAACGGTACTCGGTGGGTCACCAAAACTAAGAAACTCCCTCCAATTATTTTATTACTGTAAGAGCATAATTATTTTAAGGTTTATTCTGGCAAGAGGTTAACCCACGCTTGTACATTTCTTTGGAAGTCAAAAGTGTCGGGTTGCCATCCTGCCGAGAATAGCATATATCTCATATAGCTTGCATCCTGTTGACGAGCGAGCACGGTGCGACCGATTGACCTTCCTGGCTTGTTGGACACATCTTGATCAGCAAGTTTAAGTAATAGTATTAACACCTTGTTTAATGATTGGTTGATTAAAAAGTAGGGGAGGAGCTTCACCCCAGTTGAAGAGAAGTCATGTTTGGTGCATGAGAGTCTTCATCTAGCAACCACTGACTAAGACATGGAAAAAATGTGATCTGGGGGTTCCCCCCACCGGAGGGTCGATCGCGGGTCTCTACGAAGTTTTGCGAGTCCCGTTATTGTGCATGCTCCTTCGTCACGGGAGATCTACCCGTTTACCTATGTAGTAGTTGTTTATTATTATTACTATTATTATCATCACCGCGTCTTACTACCCGTTCGGGTTATACGCACTTACGCTAATGTGTAATGGTAGGGTGATTGTGAGATGAAATGGAGGACCTACAGTTTAACGTGGGATCCGAACCACGGTGGAGGGCCTGGCATTCCACAAATTCACAAGTTGTGATTAATACACGTCTTGTCAGAGGTGAAGGAAGGGTTTGACAATCAGCTAAATATGTGCCGGGACCAAGGATTGAACCCCGGACCTCAGCACAGAAGTCCGACACCTTACCCCTAGACCACCAGGTCACCCAAATATGTACTAGTTAAGTCATCTAAACCAATTAATAACTATACATTCTTGGACTAACACTCGAATCTCACTCCCCACGAACCACCCATTCCAACCCCTACCACTCGGGGTCCATCCCAACCATGTAACTCCCTATAGTGCCGCGGTAGTGTTGTAGTTAGGGTTGGCTACCGGGCATCCAAATAAAATAGGGGACGTTATATTACTACTGTTATAACTAAACAGTTTTGCAATCCGTCGAAAAGAAGGAGATGCCTATTTTCCATCTCCCTCTTCCAGGCTGCGCGAACCTGTATTCAGTTAACGAGGCGTGTTCTCACATGCTCAAAATGGCTTCCTGAGTAACCTCTGAAATAATTAGAAGAAAAAAAAAACTCTACGAGTGAATAAATAAACGAAAGGCTACAAAATAAGAATATTAAATAGAGCAAAAATAAAAAATATAAAACTTTAAATAGTTTTTTTTTAAATTTACTTATAAGCCAGGAAACACTTTTAAACAATAATTACAAATTTCTCTATTAATGGCCGGCTAAGCGTGCTATCTTCTAACCATGACACTCTAAACAGATAAGACTTAAAGAAAAATATTTAAAAAATAAAATACAAACTGACTATACTAAACAAAAGTGGTTAGAACAATAAAAAAAATACAGGGCATTAATAAATTCATTACAAACTTATGCGAATAGAAGGGTGTCATGTGGTCACCACAACATTAATCTCAGTTATCTAGACCGGGTCCGCTACTTTTTAATCAAAGTTGCTCCTAATTTGGCTTCACGAGGCTGAGATGACCCAACCCCGTTTCAAATCCCCTGCGTCAGAGAAGAATCTGGATGCACAGGGGATCAAACCCGGGACATCTGGATCCATAGGTCACTTTCACTGCCTTAAAAACTCCACTTAATGGTCGGGGGAATTTTGTAAGAATGTCTTGTTTTCAAATGCTAGTTTTTACGTCCGAATCGTAAATCCTAAAAAAAAAATTCTATTTTTGTTTCGGATGTTATCATGCTCTAGAATATTATTATGATGGACCTACTTCTCAACAACAAAAATAATATAATATTTCTTCTTTATTTTCAATCATATTTACAATCTTAATCATTGACGATAAAACAAATAAAATTCGTCGATAACAAACAGGTAGTCTGTTCATGATAGGTTTTTACCTCGATGACAGTTCAAAAATCATACGTTTAGGTTTCGGATTGCCAACACTCGTAAAAAATCACTGTTTTGTTATAAATGATGAGTTTTTTTTAATTACATGTTATATTTTAAATTTAAAATAACGTAAACTTAAGTTTTCTCATACTATTTCATTACTTTTAATAATTTATTTTTACCCAATCCTAAACAATATTTTAAACATAATTAAAAGTACTTATTCTCCATTTTGGAATGTTATCTATGATGTGTAAGTGCGTATAACCTAAACGGGTAGTAAGATGCGGTGCTAATAATAATAATAATAATAATAATAATAATAATAATAATAATAATATATCGCCTACCACAAAGGTTCTCGAACAGTGGGCCACGATCCTCACAGGAATCGCAGCAAATATTGACAAACGTGAGTAAATAAAATATTTATAATAGAGCTATTAAAACTACGATACACTAACACCTTTAATTCTCTAGTTTTTGTTTAGTTTATTACAGAAATAAACGTCGTCCGTCATGATTTGACAAACATAAACTTAATAATGATTCGTATAATTTACTTGGATAAAACTAATAGCTTACGTTGGTTGAAAAGATCAGTTGTTAAAACTGAATTTTTATGTCAAAATAAGCAAGCTCTTCTATCTCATAATTCTTTTAGGCTTATTAAATTTGAAAATTACAAAAAATGAAATAATTTTATTTCCCCCTTATATTAACTATAACCACCCAAAAACAGACATTACAGTATAAAAACTTCAACCCTTCCTGCCTGGGGTCACAAATAATTTTGTCTTATGAAAAAGGGTCACTAATACTAAAGGTTTAAGAACCTGTGGTCCAACATTTAAAAAAATAATGCAAGCATCAACGGAAGTTTGACGGTTAACTCACCGTTTTCTGCCCAAAAGGAGACTGCATAGGTAGAGTTGCTGCAGCTGATCGGCACTCAGCTCAGACATAGCGGGCTACATGGTGACATCATCAGCGCCGCGGCGCCAGTGCGACGTCACACGCACCACCACCAATATCCACATTGCACACCCAACATCCGCCACTATCTGCACACGCGACCCGCTAGGAGCGCTGCGCGCGTTACCGTCACAGAGCACATGGCTCGCTAGTTTCCAAACTACTGACGGGCACTTGCGAAGAAAAATTATTGATTAAGTCGATAGTTAAGAAATTATTCGAAAGTAAAGCATTCAAATTTATTCACATTGGTGCTTACGGTTTCGATTTTTTTTGAGTGTGTTAATTGTACATAAAATTTGCTAACATAAAATCCACTATTTAAAAGCACTGCTTTGCTTATTGACAGTCAACCTTACGGTTTAGAAAGCTTTCCTTGTAATTTATATAAAATATTCGCTACCGTAAGGTCCACTATTGCTAAGCGAAAGTCCAACCTTACTATTTCGTACGGTTTCCACCTTATTTATATCTACTCAAAGGCTTAAGATTTTTTTTCTACGACAAGGCTAAATGTTTTCGCAATTTGATACTGACCGTAAAAAATTGTTTGTGTATGTAGACTACTAAATTGATAAGGTTAGATTACATTTATTATTTATATTATAAAACGCTTGAAATATTAAGCTCATTGTTATCTATTTCCTCTTTAAAGTACTAAAGGTGCATTAGAACTTATATTTTTAAGTTTTTTTTTTACCTCAATCCTTATATTGTACTCAATATACTTTTTGGGCACCCATACTTTATACAGAAGAATAATGATGGAGTTCCTTAAAACACCCACCTTGGAAATCAAACTATATTACATACGATAAATATCAGCCTTATTGATTAACATATAACTAGAATTCATAAATAAAAGGGGACGCTCTTTTAATGATGAACTATGTGTAGATACGTCTTGTGTGTCCTCTGGTAACAGATGGGAGTGGCTTAGCCAACTCTTTGCTCCACCCCTTTATAGTTCACTGTTCAGTTTGTAGGTAGCCCTACTGACAATGGGTGAGATATTGGGATTATAGCATCAAAGTAGGTAGCAAATTGATCGATAATGATGCTATGGATTATAAATAATTTTATAGTAAATTGCTCTTGAATAATGTAAAAGTTGGACCTGTTTGAAAATATTTTAAATACTGCGCTTTTACATGTGTTTTTTTCAGGCGATGTCAAATTTAATTAGTTTTCGTAGATTTTCCCATGTCATGAACAGTAAAATAAGGTGGAACAGAAAAAAAAACCAAGTCCATATTCTAAAGTCTTGTTTTACAAAATAAAACAAACCCCATGTCCCTACAATGTATTCAAGGGGCTGCATTAGTTATACAAATTAGTTTCTCATGCAAACCAGTAAGTGCATCGCTTTGAGACGGGCCTCTTAAGGTGTAGTGTAAAGAACGCTAGAAAAGGTAAGTGCTTTTACAGTTTTTTTAGCAAAACTTTTTTTCACAATATAAATAAAATATTGCTCCAGTAGAAACATATAATTTTCTTCACATGGGGATATCAACATTTGTTGAATATATGTAAAGGTTTTCCTGGAATTTAATGACAAACTTTTCTCTTTATTTGAAATCCTATAATGCCGCAAAGCTCATGGCAGATATTCAACAACTGTTGATATCACCGTGGGAAGAAAATTAAACTCTACGTTTCTACTGGATGAATATTTTATTTATTTTGGCAAAGAATATGTTTTGCTATAAAAACTATCCTTAACTGTCGTTACATACATACAACATACCCACTTTAACGAGGTTCAACTGTTATTTAATAATGTATTGTTCATGACTCAATGATCTTTAAAACTCGCCGAATAAAATGTGAATTTATGAACATGGGAAATTCTATCCCAACTTTCCGTGACCACACAGGTGGGTAACGCCTTTAAGGTAACTTTTTTAAAAGACTTATATAATTAATTCCGTTATCATATTATGGTTTGTTCTGTCCCTCCCCCCCTGCCCACACCCATACCCACACACACATTAATTTGGAGACAGCGACGCCTTTGGGCGTCAGATTCGCATTGCACTTGGTCATTGGAGACAGCCAGGTCAAGGTTCAAATACTGGTCAAATGAACCACGATGGTGTATTCCCCCCTCCCCCATCTTATCTTACCGATAATACAGGTGCATTTAACCATTTAACCTAAGACCCCCCCCCTCCGCCCCATCAAGTTATTATAAGCCCTGTGATGAATCTATTATGAATACATATTTTTTAAGACACTGACTATACAGTGTTTTTTTAATAAGTTGAGCAAATATCTTGCGCACTAAAAGAAGAAGAGGAAGGGAAAAAAACCTTCTAGAATTTTCTTCTGGTATTCAAGAGCAGACATTTTCAAAATTAAACAGTGTTTCCATGCAGTGGGGATAGAAGCCGCTGCCTTATAGAATATAAGCGGCTTCTGTCACACGCTTCTTTGATTACTCTTCAATATGCAAGGCACGCGCGATCTTCCCAGCGTTTAAAGAAAGAGAGAGATAAAGTTAAGAGTGTTGCAACAAGGATGAAGAGATATAGTACCCAAGGAAGATATATATATATATATAAGCTCAGTTAAGGTAGATTCACAATGAAGGGACTGTGCGCCGGCTGTGACGTGTCGCCGCTACCATGATCCGTTTTGGTCACCGTAGCTACTTTCGACTTAAGAGTTTTCTCGTTATCGCCTTCCAAATGTTTTCTTTCACGAGATTACTATCGTATTCGTAACAAAATTATTAAGTTCTATTCGTCCATAATTAAAGGCTGCACACGATAGTTTTGTTGGAATGTTCTGCATCCATTGTCATATTTTTTGATCAGAAGCTTCGTGGAGGTTCGCACCTGCTGGAAGAAGCCGAACCAGGAGAAACGATTCATGGTCGACTAAAGGACGCCCGATCTCAATTTACACTGACAGGACCGTGCGTCTACCGTGCTGGACCGCGACCTCGGGAAAACACCTTTGAAGCAAGACGATACAGTCGGAGCGCGGTCGGAGCACGGTCGAGCACGGTCGGAGCACGGTCAGAGCACGGTCAGAGCACGGTCAGAGCACGGTCAGAGCACGGTCGGAGCACGGTCGGAGCACGGTCAGAGCACGGTCGGAGCACGGTCAGAGCACAGTCATAGCACGGTCGGAGCACAGTCGGAGCACGGTCGGAGCACAGTCGGAGCACGGTCAGAGCACAGTCATAGCACGGTCGGAGCACAGTCGGAGCACGGTCGGAGCACGGTCAGAGCACGGTCGGAGCACGGTCAGAGCACGGTCGGAGCACGGTCGGAGCACGGTCGGAGCACGGTCGGAGCACAGTCCTCAGTGTGAATTCAACTTAAGAGAAAGAGAGAGAGAGAAAACCAAGCAAGAAGGGAAAGACTCGCTTCGGTGGCCGTATGGTCTGAGCAGTGATTTCCAAATGGCAACATGCGATTTTTTTTTTTGCCCACGAAGTTTCTTGTAAAAGTAATCTACTGTCGTAAATTTAATATTTTTAACTGAAAAACGATCAGTTTTAATAAGCGCGGATTTTTTTTGTAAGCTACAACTGATGATTAATTTCTTCCTTACATCTGCTGTATTATATTGACGTATACAATTTAGTATATTTTAGTATAAAAGTTATTTTAGTGTATATAATTAATCATGATTAAACTACCACTTCTTAATTCGTTAGCAATTAAATAACTGTTCTCGTTTTTTTGTTACATAAATTGAAATAAATCATCCGATCATGTCATGGAATTGTGGGCCTCGGGCACTTTTAAGTCGGATACCCCTGGTCACTCTGATGACGGGGAGATCGGAGTTCGAATCCCGGTCGAGTGTAATGAGGGTGGTTCTTCCAAAATGGTTTTCCCCCCGCAAACGCGGGTACAATTCCTTTAAATATAACCTTCTTAATCCCAAACATAATCAATACGTATACGTACAGGCCGAAAGAGTAATAAGACGCGGTGCTAAAAAAAAAAAAAAAGGGAAGAGAATGAAATGGGCTAATTAAGTACGAAAAAAATATGCCAAATGAAAGAGAGGAGCATAGAATGAAGAGAATGAGAGAAAAGGAAGATGAAACAGAAAGAGGAGATGTAAAAGCGAAGCAAGATGAATGAGAATGACAGCAAAAAAAAACCCCTAGCTGAATTGAAAAGCAAATAAGTGATAAAAAGAGAGGAAAAAAGTGAAAAGTGACTGTAAGAGATGATACGAAACAAAAGAAAATATGATGCAAAAAAAAAAAAAGAGAAGGACATAAAAGACCAAAAAACAAAAACGGAGGACGAGTAGAAGCCCGGATCTCCCTGGGTACCTCCGCGAGTTTCACTAAAAAGTAATATCGCGATTCTGTGGGGCGTAAAGTTTCAATGTAAAAAGCAAACGAAAAAAAACAAACAGAAAAAAAAACCCAACATAGTCGAGCAAATGCAAGGAAGGATCCTTTCTCCCTTCACCCGTAGCCTTATGCCCCCCCCAGCCCCCTTTTTCCCTCGCCTTGCTCGTCAGAAAACCGATACGTAAGGGTACTGTCGCAGATGGCAGAGTTTGACAGATTCCTCGAGACTAGAAGAAATGGGTTGGATGTTCAACTGTGTTGGTAATAGTAAAGACGTGATTCAGTTCAATGGAATGAACTATTCATTTATCTAGTTCAATACTTCAGTCGTTCACGAACTATAGTCTGTATGTAGCTCGGTCCTTCGAAAACTACAGCCTGTGAGGTATTTGTTTGAAAATTACAGCCTGTAATATGATGGTTCGCCAATTACAGTCTGTAGGACAACGGTTTGCAAACTACAGCATGTAGGGCAGTGGTTTGTAAACTACAGCATGTAGGGCAGTGGTTTGTAAAATACAGCATGTAGGGCAGTGGTTTGTAAAATACAGCATGTAGGGCAGTGGTTTGTAAAATACAGCATGTAGGGCAGTGGTTTGTAAAATACAGCATGTAGGGCAGTGGTTTGTAAAATACAACATGTAGGGCAGTGGTTTGTAAACTACATCATGTAGGGCAGTGGTTTGTAAAATACAGCATGTAAGACTGTGGTTTGTAAACTACAGCATGTAGGGCAGTGGTTTGTAAAATACAGCATGTAAGACTGTGGTTTGTAAACTACAGCATGTAGGGCAGTGGTTTGCAAACTAGATCATGTAGGGCAGTGGTTTGTAAACTACAGCATGTAGGGCAGTGGTTTGCAAAATACAGCATGTAAGGCAGTGGTTTGTAAAATACAGCATGTAGGGCAGTGGTTTGTAAAATACAGCATGTAGGGCAGTGGTTTGTAAAATACAGCATGTAGGGCAGTGGTTTGTAAAATACAGCATGTAGGGCAGTGGTTTGTAAAATACAGCATGTAGGGCAGTGGTTTGTAAAATACAACATGTAGGGCAGTGGTTTGTAAACTACATCATGTAGGGCAGTGGTTTGTAAAATACAGCATGTAAGACTGTGGTTTGTAAACTACAGCATGTAGGGCAGTGGTTTGTAAAATACAGCATGTAAGACTGTGGTTTGTAAACTACAGCATGTAGGGCAGTGGTTTGTAAAATACAGCATGTAGGGCAGTGGTTTGTAAAATACAGCATGTAAGGCAGTGGTTTGCAAACTACAGCATGTAGGGCAGTGGTTTGCAAACTAGATCATGTAGGGCAGTGGTTTGTAAAATACAGCATGTAGGGCAGTGGTTTGTAAAATACAGCATGTAGGGCAGTGGTTTGCAAACTACAGCATGTAGGGCAGTGGTTTGCAAACTAGATCATGTAGGGCAGTGGTTTGTAAACTACAGCATGTAGGGCAGTGGTTTGTAAAATACAGCATGTAGGGCAGTGGTTTGTAAAATACAGCATGTAAGGCAGTGGTTTGCAAACTACAGCATGTAGGGCAGTGGTTTGCAAACTAGATCATGTAGGGCAGTGGTTTGTAAACTACAGCATGTAGGGCAGTGGTTTGTAAAATACAGCATGTAGGGCAGTGGTTTGCAAACTACAGCATGTAGGGCAGTGGTTTGTAAACTACAGCATGTAGGGCAGTGGTTTGTAAAATACAGCATGTAGGGCAGTGGTTTGTAAAATACAGCATGTAGGGCAGTGGTTTGCAAACTACAGCATGTAGGGCAGTGGTTTGTAAAAATACAGCATGTAGGGCAGTGGTTTGTAAAATACAGCATGTAAGGCAGTGGTTTGTAAAATACAGCATGTAGGGCAGTGGTTTGCAAACTACAGCATGTAGGGCAGTGGTTTGTAAACTACAGCATGTAGGGCAGTGGTTTGTAAACTACAGCATGTAGGGCAGTGGTTTGTAAACTACATCATGTAGGGCAGTGGTTTGCAAACTACATCATGTAGGGCAGTAGTTTGTAAAATACAACATGTAGGGCAGTGGTTTGTAAAATACAGCATGTAGGGCAGTGGTTTGTAAACTACAGCATGTAGGGCAGTGGTTTGTAAAATACAGCATGTAGGGCAGTGGTTTGTAAAATACAGCATGTAGGGCAGTGGTTTGCAAACTACAGCATGTAGGGCAGTGGTTTGTAAAAATACAGCATGTAGGGCAGTGGTTTGTAAAATACAGCATGTAAGGCAGTGGTTTGTAAAATACAGCATGTAGGGCAGTGGTTTGCAAACTACAGCATGTAGGGCAGTGGTTTGTAAACTACAGCATATAGGGCAGTGGTTTGTAAACTACAGCATGTAATCCCGTCGTTTGCAACCTAAAGTCTTCAGGTTACTCATTCGTGAACTATAGCTTGCACTTCAGTCACTCACCGGTTCATGCCATAGATATCGAGTAAGTAACTCGTGGGAGAATTTCGTCATTCGTTTCGTCCCTTCGTTTCTGAGGTTGTGAGGTCGGCCGAAGAATCACGATGGTTTACTGTAGCGTCAACTCGTGGTTCATTTTGAAAACAAGATCACTTTGAAAAAGTGAGCCAGATCGTCTGGTTCAGTTGATACGAATCGTTCAATTGGAACGATTCGTTAGTGAACTACATATCTTGACTCGAGACACAGAACCGGCAGAGTTGGTGTTGTGGAGCGAGAGATCCGGGCTCGATTCTGACCGGGTGCTCTTGAGGGTGGGCGGTTGTTTTTAACGTACAGTTTTTATAAACACAAACTTCCATTGCAAAATAATTCAGTCAATGGCAGTACGTATAAGTCGAATACTCGTGCAAGAAGTAAGACGAATACTCGTGCAAGAAGTAAGACGAATACTCGTGCAAGAAGGAAGACGAATACTCGTGCAAGAAGTAAGACGAATACTCGTGCAAGAAGTAAGACGAATACTCGTGCAAGAAGGAAGACGAATACTCGTGCAAGAAGGAAGACGAATACTCGTGCAAGAAGTAAGACGAATAATCGTGCAAGAAGGAAGACGAATACTCGTGCAAGAAGTAAGACGAATACTCGTGCAAGAAGTAAGACGAATACTCGTGCAAGAAGTAAGACGAATACTCGTGCAAGAAGTAAGACGAATACTCGTGCAAGAAGGAAGACGAATACTCGTGCAAGAAGGAAGACGAATACTCGTGCAAGAAGTAAGACGAATACTCGTGCAAGAAGTAAGACGAATACTCGTGCAAAGAAGTAAGACGAATACTCGTGCAAGAAGGAAGACGAATACTCGTGCAAGAAGTAAGACGATACTCGTGCAAGAAGTAAGACGAATACTCGTGCAAGAAGTAAGACGAATACTCGTGCAAGAAGTAAGACGAATACTCGTGCAAGAAGTAAGACGAATACTCGTGCAAGAAGTAAGACGAATACTCGTGCAAGAAGTAAGACGAATACTCGTGCAAGAAGTAAGACGAATACTCGTGCAAGAAGTAAGACGAATACTCGTGCAAGAAGTAAGACGAATACTCGTGCAAGAAGTAAGAACGAAAAGGGGAATACTCGTGCAAGAAGTAAGACGAATACTCGTGCAAGAAGTAAGACGAATACTCGTGCAAGAAGTAAGACGAATACTCGTGCAAGAAGTAAGACGAATACTCGTGCAAGAAGTAAGACGAATACTCGTGCAAGAAGTAAGACGAATACTCGTGCAAGAAGGTAAGACGAATACTCGTGCAAGAAGTAAGACGAATACTCGTGCAAGAAGTAAGACGAATACTCGTGCAAGAAGTAAGACGAATACTCGTGCAAGAAGTAAGACGAATACTCGTGCAAGAAGTAAGACGAATACTCGTGCAAGAAGTAAGACGAATACTCGTGCAAGAAGTAAGACGAATACTCGTGCAAGAAGTAAGACGAATACTCGTGCAAGAAGTAAGACGAATACTCGTGCAAGAAGTAAGACGAATACTCGTGCAAGAAGTAAGACGAATACTCGTGCAAGAAGTAAGACGAATACTCGTGCAAGAAGTAAGACGAATACTCGTACAAGAAGAAGACGAATACTCGTGCAAGAAGTAAGACGAATACTCGTGCAAGAAGTAAGACGAATACTCGTGCAAGAAGTAAGACGAATACTCGTGCAAGAAGTAAGACGAATACTCGTACAAGAAGTAACGAATACTCGTGCAAGAAGTAAGACGAATACTCGTGCAAGAAGAAGACGAATACTCGTGCAAGAAGTAGAGACGAATACTCGTGCAAAAGTAAGACGAATACTCGTGCAAGAAGTAAGACGAATACTCGTACAAGAAGAAGACGAATACTCGTGCAAGAAGTAAGACGAATACTCGTGCAAGAAGTAAGACGAATACTCGTACAAGAAGTAAGACGAATACTCGTACAAGAAGAAGACGAATACTCGTGCAAGAAGTAAGACGAATACTCGTGCAAGAAGTAAGACGAATACTCGTGCAAGAAGTAAGACGAATACTCGTGCAAAGAAGACGAATACTCGTGCAAGAAGTAAGACGAATACTCGTGCAAGAAGTAAGACGAATACTCGTGCAAGAAGAAGACGAATACTCGTGCAAGAAGTAAGACGAATACTCGTGCAAAGGAAGACGAATACTCTGCAAGAAAATACGTGCAAGAAGTAAGACGAATACTCGTGCAAGAAGTAAGACGAATACTGTACAAGAAGACGAATACTCGTGGAAGAAGGAAAATGAGTAGAACTCAATCAATGATTGAACGGGTAACATAAATATAGACTAGAAAAAGTAAATACATCGCGCGAATAGGAGAAGTCGAGATGAATGAGACAAAGAGAAAAGAAAAGGGAAATAGTCTTGTCTAGTCTTAGTAGAAATAGAGAGAGAAGAAGATACCACCCTAGGCAAGAGAAAGAGTAATTAAACTACAGATCAGAGACCAAGGGTAAGCAAAGGAACTTGGGTGGTGTAACCCCCACCTCTTTTCTAAACCCATCAAAAGAGGAGACAAACGTTTGTGTTCATTAGGCTTGTATTTGTCGAAGGAGGAAGGGAAAGAGTGATTTTGGTCGACTAGACGAGACTACTGCGGAGAACACACAAGGTGGGGGAGGGGGGGGAAGACTCAACAAGCACCTTTGCCGCGCTCCAATAAGAGGAGAAAAGACAGACCGGTTGGCCATTATCCTCCCGTCTACCGACTATACACGAATCGTCATACCAATAAATACCTTTTTCTGACCGTTCAAAAAGTGTATAGGTTTTTTTTTTCTTGTGGGGCCTCGTGGGTGTTATTAACGCGGGGGGACATGGACCCCCCACAGTCCCCCCAATAATCTGCTCAAATGAAGGACGATTCTAAGCGAGATGACGTCTGTTTGAGCCTAGCTCACAGACAAATAATATACCCAGACGCTCAACCTCCAGGTTAAAATGGTTGCGCTCCTTTTGACAGCTTGAGTCCTTCAACACTAGGATCGCTGTCATCACCCAGCAGTGACACTAGCGAAGCCCAGTGTTGAAGGAGTAAAGCTGACAAAAAGAGCGCAGGGAAACCCCCGTAAGGTTGAAAGTCTGTTCCTTACTTGTCTGTGGCCTAGCTCTAGAAAATTTCCTTTCGAAGAATTTAATTGGACGTTGTTTCCAACTTTCTCGTTGGTTGGCACGGTCACGTTATTACGAATATGGACTGTAGACGTGATTTCCATTCTTAAGAACTATCGGGAGGCGGAGCTTACGAACTCTGTAGATGAGGCTTGAGGAAATATAATCGAGGAATGAGTTAAGTTCAGCCAAAAAACCTACTCAGGACCAGACTTATGCGGGTTCGATTATTTCCAAAAAGATTTAAAAAAATTGATGTTTTATACCGATGTAGAGGGAATCTATATATAAATATAAATATATATATTATTTATATATAGATTCATTTTACATTGGTATAAAACATCAATTTTTCCGATGTAGAAGGAATCTATAAATAAATAAATATTTATTTATATATAGATTCCTTCTACATCGTATTTTATATATATATATATATATATATATATATATATATATATATATATATATATATATATATATATATATATATATATATATATATATATATATAAGGGCAGGTGTACTGAGGGTAGTTTTTTCGATAAATGGTTTCCCACTCTCTCTCAGCACGCAAATGCGGGAGTACCTACTCTAAATTCATTTATGTTAAGAAAACATTTAAAATGCATCAAAAAGGATTTAATAGTAAAATAGTTTTATATTTCTCCTGTTGGGGGGCATTGGATTTCACCATTAGACACAGGCTGTAGACACTCTCTCCCCCAAAACCAAATGTTTCTGGGGGGGAGGAGGGGTCATAAATTCTACATAGCTTTTAAAAAGAAGATTCAAGAAGCATCACTCTCGCACATTTAAAAACCAGCTCCGATTGAATTAAATTATTACAAAAAAAAACTTATTTGGTTTCTTACTTGATAAGAAAAAAAACTTGCGCCTTTTTTTTTTTTTCAATTCCATGTAACACATTACGATCAATTTGCTCCCCCTCCCCCCTACGGAAGATGAAGAGATGCCAGAGAAGTGAAATGATTTTTTTCCCCCCTTCTTAAATATCGCAGGCCTTCTTGGAAAATTCAATGAAAGCCATTTTCCCTATTTCTCATCCTGAAAGGGGTGTGAGGCATAATTCACGATTTAAAACTCAGCCACGCGCTCCTAGTGTTTGCCGAAAGAGAGAGAGAGAGAGAGAAAGACAAGAGGAGAATGAAGTTGTCGAAGATGCGAGGATCCGTTATCCTCAGAGGGGAGGTGTGTGTGTGTGTGTTCAACACGATCCTTAAGGGTGCTACATGGTTGAACAGTGAAGTGAGTTGCAGAAGTTTAGAAATTCCGCATTATCAAAAAAGTTGTTCGATATTATTTAATATCACTTTCAACAAAATGTAGGCAAAAATTATCAGCAGGTTTCTGACCAGATAAAAAGCTTAAATTTTGAGTTTTTAATTATTATTATTATTATTTTAAAAAAATTCAAAAATGCTTTATGCGAACATTTGTACCTTTGAGATTAAAGAAAATAGGTTTAAAACGTTGATTTAGCTTTCCTCTATCAAATAAAGCCACAAATAGAAAATGTTAAGGTAGTGTAGAATTGTTTTATATAAGTTATCACACATTTTTTTAAAAAACTTTAAACTTTTTAACTTTCTATTACAATGAAATGATCCTAATTTTTATATTTTATATTTTTTTCCCAATTTAAATATTTATTTTTATTTTCGGTATAATTTTATATCTATCTATTAGGCCAGTTTGTTTTATTTAATATAAATACTCTTTACATCATTCTATTTGGTAATCACACCACACTAGCGCTATGTTTTATTTCATGGTACTAACTTTTGTTTGTCATTTTCTAAAAACTTTCCAAAATGACGTCATCCTCTGTCCCAGTAGAGGGCAGGGAAGTCCTGACAAATGACGAACATCTTCACTCTGCGCTGAAAACCTAACTCTTGTGGACGTAGTTTTGACGGTATCCTAATTTATCCACGTAATCCTGATATAAAATGGCGTAGTATGTTATTTAAAAGATAAATGAATATTTTATGAATCAGATATAAATAAATAAAATAGTGTTTTAGTGAAACAAAATTATATTCGAATATCTGTAAGTATCTACGTCCCAGAAGAGAAAGGCGCAATGGGAATCACAATCGTTAGTAAACTTTTATAACTTCAGGAAACGATACTAAAATCGCCAGGCGGTTGTCACATTCACCTTAATTTTTAGTTCAAAGTGGGGCATGCACATGCACTATAACGCTTTGGTGGAAAAAAAAAACATTAAAAATATCAAGCCCCTTCATAAATAATCCGGGATTTCTAAACGTCTGCAATTCACCCGTGCTCTCCCATATAACAGCCTGAAGACTTTCCCGTTATATACCGCTTTTGGTATATTCCTCCGAGTTTGCATTTTTGATGTAAACTCCATTCCATCATCATTATAAGTTTTTATGTGAATTCCGTTCTATCCTGACAAGCTCTGATGTAAATTCCATAATGTCATGGTAAGGGTGCTAAATTAATTACGTCCTTGTATAATTCAACAACTAGCGTTGACAGTCGGTAATGAATGGGTGATGGAGGAGTGCGGTTTGAAAGAGAATCCAATAGGTCAATGGGAAAGAAGCGTCTTACGTTGGTTTGGGCATGTTGAGAGGATGAGTGTGGATCGAATGACGAAGAAAATATATGAAGGTAGAGTGTGTGGATCGAAAGGAAGGGGTGGGCCATTTAAGACGAGGCTAAATGTTGTACAAGTGCGTACCGTGCTTATTGTTTAGAACACTCTTTTAAGATGGGGTGCTAGTGAGCGCGAATTTAGTGCGCTAATTTTGCAGTTTTTATAGCATAAACTTTGTTGAACAAAATAAATCAAATTTTTCTTCTATAGAAACATAGAGTTTAGCTTTCTGCACGTGCTAATCTCAACAATTTTTGAATATCTGGTATGAGCATGGTGGCATTTGGTGACAAACTTTTTAAATTAAGAGAAAAAGTTGTCATTAAATTCCAGGACACATCTGACAGATATTCAAGAAATGATGATATCACGATGTGAAGAAAACTAAACTCTATGTTTCTATAGAAAAAAAATTGATTTATTTTGTTCAAAAAATGTTTATGCTATAAAAACTGCAAAATTAGCGCACTAAATTCGCGCTCACTAGCACCCAACCTTAAATACCTCTTTTTTTTACGCATGCGCTTTAAAAAAAACTCGCTGTAAGAAAAGACTTACGCTCTCCAAAAATGTTCATGATTGGGTCTATTTTTGTTGAAACTAGTCTAATTCTCATAGGTAGAGCCTTAACGTATAGCTAAAACTACTTAAAAAAAAGCTACCTACTGTATCTATTTTCATGTATTCATAGGTCAAGTCCTGTGATCTGCCGCTGTCACTTTTGATATAGATTATCAACAACTTTAAAATAATACAAATAAAATAATAAAATACTATATTTTTTTATCACCGCGTCTTACTACCCGTTTGGTTTATACGCATATGTACTAATTACACTAACGGTTTTAGGGACTAGGAAGTTTATATTTAGAGGAAGTGTACCCACATTTGCGTGGAGGGAGAGTGGATTTTTGTGTGTGGAAAAACCACCCTCAGTACACCCGACCGAGATTCAAACCCCCGAGTTATACGCATATGTACTAATTATACTAACGGTTTTAGGGACTAGGAAGTTTATATTTAGAGGAAGTGTACTCACATTTGCGTGGAGGGAGAGTGGATTATTTTGTGTGTGTAGAAAAACCACCCTCAGTACACCCGACTGAGATTCGAACCTCGATATCCCCGTCATCGGCATACTGCGAGAGTAACGCCTTAGATCATGCGGCCACCGAAGCGGGTTAACATTTTATTCGGCGTGTTTTTCCTAAGATATAAATCATATAGGACAATGAAACAAAAAACCATAAAATTCTTAAATAAATCTAATAATATTCTCACGTCGTCACAAAATTATTTTTTTGATCTAAAGTATTTTTTATCAAGTTTTTTTTTTCAATCGTGTACAACTCATGCTATTTGGTCTATTCACGAAATTGGCCAGGAGGAATCTTTCCTGCCAGGATTTAAATTAGGAAACCAGACCACGGACACTTGGAAATACAAGTTAACGCTCTATCCAGACGCAATCAGTATAAAGAGTATGTGTACTCGTCAGCGGAAGAGTGGAAGTGTCATCAGCAGATAAACAAAGAGACCGGCAAGATTTGTGATTTGTTTTTTATTACACCACGATTTTTACTCGTTCAGACTATACGCATGTAATTTTGACTATATGCATTTTAATAAGAGTTTTAAGTTTACATTGCAGTTAGGTTGAAAAAGGGGAAGGGGGGGTGTTCGGCAATGTGCTTGCGCGAGTACGGGTATTTGTTTAGTTCATGAGCTTTGTTATTTCCCCCTTTCCATCTCTACCGCCTTCATTTATTTCAACTGTCATTCCCAGACAGCCCTTACAAGAAAAAAAAACACGCAAAAAAAAAAAAAGCCGATTCGCGCATGCGCTGTATTAACGAGTCAGAGAACCATTAAACAAACTTAGACGGCATCAATGTTAAAAATAATAGAAAGGTTGCGCCGCCTGGAGGAATTTAATTATGTCATTGCTTACGTCACCCGATAAACAGAATAAAACAGTCAAACATGAATATTTATTAATCAAGTAGAGTAATGACGTTAATTGAACATTACCCGCTTCGGTGGCCGAACGGTCTAAGGCGTTACTCTCGTGTTAGAGTGGTCTGATGATGACGGGGAGATCGGGGGGGGGGGGGGTTGAATCCCTGTCGGTTATACTAAGGGTGGTTTTTCCTAAATGGTTTACCACTTTCTTTCCAAGCGAATGCGGATATATCACCTCTAAAATGCTCCCTTCCTCATTCCTACCTCATTAGAGTAATTATCATATATGCGTTTAATCTGAGCAGGTAGCAAGACTAGGTGTTAATAAATAATAGGTCTTTCTCCATCTGGCGCTACCTTCTATCCTCTTTACATTGCTGTCTTGTGAACTGCGTGACGTCACATGCTCAGACAGTCAGATGTCTTTCTCCATCTGGCACTATCCTCTATTCTCTTCACATTGCTGTCTTGTGAACTGAGTGACGTCACAAGCTCAGACAGTCAGATGTATTTCTCCATCTGGCGCTATCCTCTATTCTCTTCAAATTGCTGTCTTGTGAACTTAGTGACGTCACAAGCTCAGACAGGCAGATGTCTTTCTCCATCTGGAGCTTCCTTCTATTCTCTTCAATTTGCTGTCTTGTGAACTGAGTGACGTCACAAGCTCAGTCAGATGTCTTTCTCCATCTGGCGCTACCTTCTATTCTCTTTACATTGCTTTCTTGTGAACTGAGTGACGTCATAGCTTCAGTCCAGAGATGATCGAATAATAGGCCTTGAATTGATATTGGTCAAGACGTTTCGTATCGTATTTAGGCAAAAATTCAAAGCCATTGAAACGATTCGTATAGTAAGAGGTTCCTTTAACCATATTTTGTATTTTGAATATAAATGGTATCTAATATATTTTTCGAAAAAAGAAGCTAATATCGAGTCCAGTAGAATATCAGTACCGGTATGAGGTTCCTTATTTTTATCAGAAGCAACTGTACGTGGTCTAGCCTAAGAGTCAACAGACGTGTCACCTGACATCAAAGATGGTGAACCGTGTAAAACCCTGTCAGATCGCGGAACAATGTAACACCGTAAAGGTGGCTGAAGACGGGGTGAAGAAGGAAGGGAGGGCGCAGATACCCTCTCGCGAGAGAAAACACGATCCGAACTTGTGTCGTCAGGACCCTGAAGCTTCCCCCCCCCCCCCCCCCCCCTTTTCCATCGAACAAGTCCCGACAACCATCCCTCCCTCGTCTTGCTATGGTACCAGAGGGTGAACTTGGACGCGGGAAGCGTTTTCCATTTGGCACGAGGCGTGATTATTTACTCACGATAGGGGTGGAACCGGGGTAGGAGGGGATATATCAGTGTATTAGTGTATAATTTAAAGCTTGTTAAGTATACTAACTATTAGTTTACAATTAATTTTACATATATTTTATGTAACTTTACTTAAATTATACTAAACTAGCGGACCGACAGACATTGTCCTGCCCGAACGTTGGCATTTTGTTTGGGTGGCATAATTGATTTCGATAATATAACAAATACTATGTGATCATCACAATTACAAATTCACAATGAACTCCAATTAGTGAGTAACACAAATATTACAAATTCAGTGTTTGTCAAGAAAACATACAAAATAAAACATCTTTTCATTTTTGGCATTTCGCCCACAACTCCACAAATATCAGCTGTATCGAAAAACAAACATAGTTAGGAATTATTCTCAGAAGTTCAATTATTCATTAACTTTTCAGAAGGTTTTAACGGTCAATTATTCATTAACTTTTCAGAAGGTTTAAACGGTCAATTATTAATATTATTTTTATTATTATAAATATTGGGGGTGGTGGTGGGGGGTGAAATTTTGAGGTTACATGTTCTGATATGCAAAAAATCTAAAAAAAAAAAATCCCCTCCAAAAAAATTCCCCAAAAATAAAAAAAATCCTAGAACCCGATTGCAGCGCCACCTACCAGGTCCAATTGTGAATCTAAACCATCCACGGACCCACTCAAACACACAAAAAAAATTTGATAAAAATCGGTCCAGCCGTTTAGGAGGAGTTCAGTGACATACACACGTACAGAAGAATTATATATATTAAGATTATATATATTAAGATTAGCTTAATAAATAAACATTGTGATCTTGAATTTTTTTTTCAATAGTTGGCACAATGTAAAGCTTGCTACACATGAACAGCATGACCTGGGGTGTAAAAACCCGAGCTCATTGGCTAATTACTAGTGGGCGAGCGGAAAGGAATGTGTTGCAGCCCCCTAGACATTGGGGAAGTTCATTAGAGCCTCCCTATATTGCCCTGCGGTCTTCAAACAGCAGGCCCTGGGTTTTCTATTGTGTTAAGTAGAGCCTTTTGGAAGAAGAATTACTTAAAACACAGTATTCTTGGAATATGAACCAATAATAGTTTTAAAATTAATAATTCATTACATGTATATTTATTAACAATTTAAACATTAGTATATAAACAGAACAAACAATTCCCCCACCCTAGAAATTCCACCCTTCCATAAAATAAATGTCAAAAAATCCTTAAAGATTGTATCATAAGCTCAAAGAAAGAAATTAGCAATCGTATAATGTTGTACGGATTCAAAACTAAAAATGTTAAAATATTCTTTAAATTGAGAAATTACACCTGCACATGAGATTCGAACCCAGGAGATTTGGATTAGTACGTCAATGCTCCAACCACTGAGCTAACCAGGAATCGTCCCGTCCACAGGGTCATTCTTCACTCATATTTCAAGGCAGTGTCTGTGATGAACGGCCAAAGATTTCCGTACGGATGTCAACGATTCATGACCGCCAGAACTTAAAAAAAAAAAAAAAAGTTTTGCAGCGTTGTCTGTTTGTCTGTCTGTCTCTCGGGCTGGAGCCGAAACTATTTTACCGATTGGGCTAAAACTTGATAACTGGGGTTTTCGGAATTGGATATCTAATTAGAAATAACTTATCATTGTAAAGTTATAGTTACTATTAAATATAAAAAAATCTTTTATTTGGAAAATTATTTTTATAAAACCAATAATTTCTGAGTTTTAAGCAAATCTATATACTTTTTAATTCAAGTCTTTGAAAATGAATTTGATTCTTATGCTCTTTGGAGGACAAAGATGTTCCTCTTTTCTCAATTTTTCTGTAACAGTGTTACAAGTTCCTAATGCCATAGAGTAAGTAACAGTGTATATTATTTCATTTATGATCTTTGGTGTAGTATTTGTACAACTATGTATATACCTATTATTTCGTTTTACAAATCTTACGAGCTTTTAGTAAATGTCTATTTTAAGATAAAAGCGGGAGAAAGTCTGTGCGGTGCGCCGTACCATTTATTTTTAACTATCTATCTAGCCCAAAATTATGAGCTATTGAAAAAAATATATATTAGAGGGCCTCTTATGCCGTTTCTACCCCGGGTTTCGTAGCTGCTGGCATAGCCTCTTGCCAGGCTTCAGAAAACAGTTCGAATAAGGCGGAAAAGCGCGGATGAGAAGGGGGGAATTCGCCAGCGGTTCTTGTTTTGCTTCTCCGCGAGCAAAGAGAATGAGGACGCGTGGTTAATGTGATTAGCTCACGGAAGACTTGATGTTTTAATGATGGCGTCAAGTTACTGCCATCAAAAACTAGAGCTCAACGGCACAATGGGGGTAGTTTGTGAGAGATAGAGACTTTTGATTGGCTCGTTAGATGAAACCGCCGGGAAGGGTTGGTCGCACGGTTAGTGTGTGTGTGTGTGTTTGTGTGTGTGTGTGTGTGTGTGAATCGAGACGGGTTCGACACCTTAGCTCAGTCGGTAGCGTGTCTGTCTACTGAGTTAGAGGTCCCAAGGATCGATTCCCGGCGTAGCCGAAAAAAATTATCATTGGTGAAATTTGGGTTTACCCTTTCATAGTGATGAAGTAACGACCGGGGCGCTGGATGTTGTGTCTGTTCTAGATTTGAGTTAGATTATAAGCCGTGTGCTGATATGATCAGTTTGTTCAGAAAAATGGACGTTAAACACCCTTAAATAAATATTTTTGAAAAAAAAACCTTGTGTTGGGTTCGATGCCGGCTTAAGTCCCTTCATCCACCGCCGCAATGCGACTACAACTTGACCAAAGGAAAAGTCACAATCCAGTCATTTCGAGATGTTTGCCCATTCTCCTCGTACGAAACCTCTCACACTAGAGCGACTTAAAAGGCGATCTCGATCCAACTGCTCTTTTTTTAGGCCTTTCGCCCACTGAGCTACTCAAATAAGACTCAAAAGTAGGGGCGTGCGAAGCTTCGACTCGGCTTCGAAACAAATGTCTGCTTCGACTTCGCTTCGAGAATAATTCCGGCTTCGAAGCTTCTCCAATAAAATATTGATAGCTAAAATACTCGATTTATGGTCAATTATCGCCATTTATATAAAGACCCCAAATATATAACAATATTTATTTGGAAAAAATCCTAAGTAATTGAATTGTAAGTTGTAATATAACTCGATCTATTACATTAAAATTAAATATTTGTAACAATAAGTATAATAAAACATTTTATAAGTAATTTAACCCGCCTCGGTGGCGTAGTTAGCTAACGCGCTAGTCGTGTTGAGCTCGACTGTTGAGGACGGGGAGATCGAGGTTCGAATCTCGGTCGGGTGAACTGGTGGTTTTCCACTCTCCCTCCACGCAAATGCGGGTTCACTTCCTCTAAATTCAACCTTCCCAATTCCTAATCCATTAGCGTAATTAGTACTTAAGCGTATAACCCGAACGGTTAGTAAGACGCGGTGCTAAATAATAATAATAATTAATAATAATAATAATATAAGTAATTTCAATTATTAAAGTTTAATAAACAACAATATAATACATTTTTCTAGTGTAAAAAAATATAACAAAAAATATTGGAACTTCCGATTCGACGTCGAGAATATTTCATATATTCGATTCGAGTTCGCTTCGAATTGAAAAAAGTGGACTTCACACACCCCTACTCAAAAGTGACGCGAGTAAAACCTAAATTACCAACGAGTAGCTTGAGCATCACCGCTAATGTATTTCGATAGAGGTCCGTTCACGGCGATACTGTTTGCTAACCGGTTTACGACGCGCCCATGATTAGTCTCTGGAAATTCAAAATGTTATCACCGGGTTACCTCAGTTACAAACTCAATCATCATGAATGTACAATTATTGAACATTAAATGTTAATGTATTATTCAGGGTAGCTTTATTTCGACATTTTGCATCAATTTGTTGCAATTCCTTGCAGCGACGAATAATCTGCAGTTTGTATTCGTTTAAATTTACGGATGAATCAAAAATCTTCGTTGGTTACGTCTCTTATACTGTAATAATAATAATATAGAACCAAATACTCCCAGAATTAGAGTGACTATAGACATTATATTAATAATTATTAAATATTCTAGAAGTCCGAAGAACGTGAATGCAGCTAGATAACATGAAACTGATTTAAATTCCGTCAATTTTGCGAAACGTTAAATGAACAACCAGTTACTGACCAGTGATTGACTTCCATCACTAACCAGTTGAGTAGCTCCGTGGGCGAAAGGCATAGCTAATACAACACTAATGGACGTGTCAGTTACAAGCCAACCGCTACGCGACGATTGACTGTTTTATTTTATTTTTTTACAAAAGTAATTTGTAAAAGTAATGAGCTAGGTTTATGTATTAAGCTTACAGAAAGGTAGAAAGGTTTAATTGTTTCGTCAACTATAAATTAAAATACATTTATTGTGGTCTTTTCCCAGATCTTACGCAGCTATAGACTTTTAGTCCATTTTTATTTTAGTACCTTTTTGGTAGGCTATAATAAATAGTACGCGATTACAGCATCACTATCCGAACTGTTTGGTATCTCGTATATAAGGCCCTTGGCCCTTTCGAGTGCAAGTCTTTAAACCTATTTTGTGGGATGGTGGGCGGGAGGGTGAAAGGCGTGGCGTGGCTTAACAACCGACCAAAGTATCCTTCCGCGCCAACAAGAACAGATGGATCACGAAAACCATAGATGGCGCGCTAGCTACCGGACAGGTCTTGCGGAAAAATCATACGTTTGGAAATGTAAGTTTTCTCGAGAACGAGTGAAATTTTTAAGTTAATATTTTCAATACCCCTTCTAAGATAATGTAGCGATGTTTATTAATTGTTATATTTTCTTATTTTTTGCTATGAAGCCGGTGGTTTTCTATTGAAAAATTTCAATATTATCGATATTTTATCACTGTTAAAATTAAAGAGGAGGTGTGTATGTAAAAATTATAACTTAATCAACATGCTTCTCTTCTAGAACAAACCGTTTCCGAAAAGAAAATTACAAAACAATAAAAGTTTGTTCCCATGGCTCTGCATTTCCACGCCAAACTAAAAAGGACAATCGCCTTAGAACTGATTTAAAACAGATCGTTTTGGAAAGAAGAACGAACTCCACGATCAGTTGGCAACCGTTGCTGAAAAGTTGTTTCTCGGTTGAGTTGCAGTCGTGGTGCGGTGGTGGTGTGGTGGTGGTGGACGGAGGTCCTAACTTTGTATTTCATTCCATTCAGATATTAAGAAACATTTTAGACAGTTACAAAAGTTACGAAAACAATTTTAATATTCTCATACGTCAGCCTTTGTGATCTTGGGGTAAAGTGTTATGTTGTGAGAGATAGGCTGTATCCGAATTCTCTACTTATGCGTCGTCGCCTTGCAATGTATCCCTGTCAGTTAAATCAACAAGGACGTAGGGAAGTGTAGACCTGTCCGAATTGTCACCGGGGATGCCGATGGCACCCCTCTCACATCCATGGATATTGCTTGAATCCAAGGATGGAACCCGTACATAATCACCCGCTTCACTCTCAATAGGCTAGACTGCCGATTACGTGGTGATAAGAGGTTCGAATCATAGGTTTGGTGTACTAAGGATGGTTTTTCCTGAAATAATTTTCCACTCTACCTTCACGCAAATGGGGTACACTTCCTCTAAATATAACATTCCTACGCCCTAAAATCATCCCCACGTCGTCTCGTCGAACGGCTTTGATGCGGGGTTTGATTGGCAACTGTTCCATTTATTGTCGCCGCCCCCAACTTAGCACTACCCACCATTTAAAATTATGCTACAGACGTGTAATTATTAGCTAATTTGAAGTTTCGTGTGAAAAGAAATCGCTAATAATTGGTGTAGTGTGATAAATAATTATTGCATGTTCTATTTTAAAATACTATAGCGTTTAGTAACACCTAGAGATAAACAGACTGATAAAAACAAGTGAAAATGCAAGAGAAATAGTACGCACGCACGCAAGCGCACACACATTACATACATACATACATACATACATACATACATACATACATACATACATACATACATACATACATACATACTATATACATACATACATACATACATACATACATAAATACACACACAAATAATACATAAATACATACACACATACATACACACATACACACACATACACACACATACAACACACATACATATATACATACATACATACACACATACACATACATACATACATACACACATACACATACATACATACACATACATATGCATAATCACGACATCCTTACGGGGTAGGCAAGAAACTGCATACAGCTAAAAAACAACAGCTCGGTACTTAATCCATCCTCACTAACTTTCTCCACACTTCCCTATCCTTGCATACTCCCTTCACTTCAACAACATCCATACACCGAGTCATACATGCTCTTTTATTCTTAAAACTCGTTCACACACTCTACCTTCATATATTGGCTTCGTCATTCGATCCACACTCATCCTCTCAACATGCACAAACCAACGTAAGACGCTTCTTTCACATTGACCTAATGGATTCCCTTCTAAACTGCACTCCTTCAGCTCTGACTCTGTCCATACGTGTTTTTCCACTTACTTTTCTATGATATCTCATTCCAACCGCATTCACTTTACTCTTGTGTTCCTCCTGACAAACTTACACTTCACATCCATAAAACAATGTTGGCGTCAACACACATTTATATACCGCAATCTTTGCCTCTTTCGATACTACTACATTCTTTGCAGTAGTTCACATACATCCAACTACTCTCCGAAATGCGTTCATTCAACCCGTCTGCAAATTTCAACATCCATCCTTCCATTTTTACATTACATTCAACCCAGATACACAAATAATTTATTTATTCTAATAGTTTTCCATTCATACTAAGTTGACATCATAGTTTTGGAAACCTTTATACGAAAAACCCAACTGCAACGTATCGTCGGAAATGAAAGGTTTATTATGGTTTCGGAAAAGAGTGGGAAGTTTATTTATTGGCGTATTCAATTTGACACGAAGATTTAATAATGACACAATGGGAGTTCGCACTTCCCTCCCATTGCGGTAATATTCGCGATAATGATGCGGATACAGTAGTGCGCCTGCGTTCGTGTGATGTTTGCTGTCAAAGCTGATGGCCGGAAATAATCGGTAGGGTTGTGCGAAGAATAATCCGATAAAAAAAAACATTAAAACACGAAGCTCGCGGTTCTATCGATTTGTTCAAAATGGTCTGTTGGATTATAGCCGGACAACCGATTACAAAGTAGATTTTGTTTTTATTTTATTGTAATGTTTTTATTGGATTATTTAGTGTATGCATTCTAAACAACGGGATACAAACTAGTTAATACCACTCACCCAGCCCTAGATATTTACTAATAGGATAGCAGGACTTACAAACTAACTTAAACTAGTACAGCACGTTTAATACTACACACCCAGCCCTAGCTCCTAGATATCTACTAATTGGATAGCAGGACTTACAAACTAACTTAACCTAGGTCAGTAAGTCTAATACTACACACCCTACTATAGTTCCTAGGTATTTACTAATTGGATAGCAGGACTTACAAACTAACTTAACCTAGGACAGCACGTTTAATACTACACACCCAGCCCTAGCTCCTAGATATCTACTAATTGGATAGCAGGACTTACAAACTAACTTAACCTAGGTCAGTAAGTCTAATACTACACACCCTACTATAGTTCCTAGGTATTTACTAATTGGATAGCAGGACTTACAAACTAACTTAACCTAGGACAGCACGTTTAATACTACACACCCAGCCCTAGCTCCTAGATATCTACTAATTGGATAGCAGGACTTACAAACTAACTTAACCTAGGTCAGTAAGTCTAATACTACACACCCTACCATAGTTCCTAGGTATTTACTAATTGGATAGCAAGACTTACAAACCAACTTAACCTAGGACAACACTCCTATTACTACACACCAGCCCTAGCTCCTAGATATTTACTAATTGGATAAAAGGATGGGCCCGTATATTAGTAGTAAACCTTTATAAGCCCCACCCGGAATCAAACCAGGGTTCCTACAGGTTCGTAGCCGAATTTGCCAAGGTAATAGAACGGGCCTGAAAACATTCGACCAGAAAAGGTTCGACGAGTGAAATATAGAGTATATGCACCGGAACGACTTGGAATTAACTTTTGATTCGACGCCAATAAATCGACACCCTCCAACTACCCCTCCTAACCTCCCCTCCCAATCCAACGAAAGAGGTGTTCATTCTAAACGCTTTATATCACGTTTCGAATAGCTGAAAGTGCTTCCCACACTCGGGTGGTCGTGAGAAAGAACTTTTAGGTGTTGGTGAGGGGTTGGTGGGGTGAGGGGGTGCGGGGGATGGGGGCTTAGTCCCCAAAGTGCCAGAAAACACAGAGACAACCATCGCCCCGAGAATCTCGCCTCATTCCATTCCGTTTCCCCTCCTCCCTTCCCCCGCACAGCGTCGGTCGAAGCGGTACGGTAGCTGAACTTGTTCCGAACTCCATTTGGGCGGTTGCCCAAACTGGCGGGAAGGGGGGTGAGGGGGGGGGGGTATAAAAATGCCACTTCCAGACTTCCGCCTTCTGTCTCTGCGGAACTCTATACGCCTCCCTGGCTAAAGAAACTCATTGGAGATAGTAGTAGAGGGGCACTTTGCCTCTGCTTCACTCGATGCTTGAAGCAGGGTTTGGAAATATATATATACTGGAGAGGAAGCTGCCTTTGCTTCACGTGGTACTTGAACCAAGGTCTACGATGGTAGGAATTATATTGGAGTAAAAACCACCTCTGCTTTAAGATAAGCTTGATACAAGGTCTGCAATATATGCTGTAGAGTAAATTATCTCTGCTTCACGTGGTTCTTGAAGCAGGTTTTAAGAAAACATATGGAGAGGAACCTGCCTTACTTCACGTGGATCTTGAAGCAATGTGTAAGAATACATACAATTGAGATGAAACTGTCTACATATACTTCGAGTGGTGCTTGAAGCATAGTCTAAGAAGACATACATTTGAGATGAAAGTGTCTATTCTTCGAGATGTGCTTGAAGCATAGTCTAAGAAGACATACACTTGAGATGAATGTGTTTATTCTTCGAGTGGTGCTTGAAGAATAGTCTAAGAATACACACACTTGAGATGAAAGTGTCAATTCTTCGAGTGGTGCTTGAAGCATAGTCTAGGAAGACACACACTTGAAATGAAAGTGTCAATTCTTCGAGTGGTGCTTGAAGCATAGTCTAGGAAGACACACACTTGAAATGAAAGTGTCTATTCTTCGAATGGTGCTTGAAGCATAGTCTAGGAAGACACACACTTGAGAGGAAAGTGTCAATTCTTCGAGTGGTGCTTGAAGCATAGTCTAGGAAGACACACACTTGAAATGAAAGTGCCTATTCTTCGAGTGGTGCTTGAAGCATAGTCTAAGAAGACATACACTTGAGATGAAAGTGTCAATTCTTCAAGTGGTGCTTGAAGCATAGTCTAGGAAGACACACACTTGAGATGAAAGTGTCAATTCTTCGAGTGGTGCTTGAAGCATAGTCTAGGAAGACACACACTTGAGATGAAAGTGTCAATTCTTCGAGTGGTGCTTGAAGCATAGTCTAGGAAGACACACACTTGAGATGAAAGTGTCAATTCTTCGAGTGGTGCTTGAAGCATAGTCTAGGAAGACACACACTTGAAATGAAAGTGTCAATTCTTCGAGTGGTGCTTGAAGCATAGTCTAGGAAGACACACACTTGAGATGAAAGTGTCTATTCTTCGAGTGGTGCTTGAAGCATAGTCTAGGAAGACACACACTTGAGATGAAAGTGTCTATTCTTCGAATGGTGCTTGAAGCATAGTCTAGGAAGACACACACTTGAGATGAAAGTGTCTATTGTTCGAGTGGTGCTTGAAGCATAGTCTAGGAAGACACACACTTGAGATGAAAGTGTCTATTCTTCGAATGGTGCTTGAAGCATAGTCTAGGAAGACACACACTTGAGATGAAAGTGTCTATTCATCGAGAGGTGCTTGAAGCATAGTCTAGGAAGACACACACTTGAGATGAAAGTATATCTACTTCGAGTGGTGCTTGAAGAACGGAATATACAGTGTATGTTAACTTGAAGCAGAAAAGTAGGGTGGTCATACGGTCCAAGATATCACTCTCTCGTTAAATACAGGACTGCCGATGACTGAGATATCGGAGTTCAAATCCGGGTCAGGTGTTCTAAGGGTGTTTTTTTCCCCTAAAGGTTTTTTGTAGTCTCTCTTCACGCAAATGCGGGTAAATTGTAAATATGCAGATATCAATAATGTTAGTAAAAGGGTGAAAAAATCGACGCATACCTTTTAAGAACAAGAAACATTCAAATAATATGCTGATTTGAACAAAGTCAAAATATATCATTTTTAGCAAATTAATTAATAATGTCAGTTTATTTAATAAACAGTTAGCCAATTAGCAAAACTGTCTCATGCAGTGTGTGCCTTAATTTAAACTTGAAATAACAAGGTGGTTATTTTTACGATTAAGTTTATTTTTATTAATAATGTATGTGCTTGATAAAGTTAAGGCTTATTAAATAATCTAATGTTCAAACTTTTACACTTAATAATAATAATAATAATAATAATAATAATAATATAATAATAATAATAATTTAATCGGTGACTTTACTAATTACTGATAAAATTGCAAAACTATTATTAGTAAGAAGAAAAATATTTAAATTTAAAAATGACATATGAACACGGGAATCGAACCCTCGACCTTTGACTAAGTACGTCAACGTTCGTCTTACCGCTGAGCTATCCAGGAGTCATCCAGTGCCCAAGGTCACTCATATTTTAAGGCAGAGTCTGTGAGTGTGAGAAAATCGTCATCTAAATATTAGTGATCTATTAAGATCACAAGGTATCATATACCACAGCCAAGTATTATACATGTATTTTTATTACTAATAAAAGTTTAATTATGAACAAGTTTTTTAAAACAAAACAAAAACCATCAATGATTAAAGTTTTTAAGTATTTATTTATTTGAGGTACCGTACTAATTATATCATAACACGAGAATTTCTATGAGCGAGAATGAAAGGGCCTGAACAATTTTGCCAGGAAATATATTTTCACATACTTTCCATACTTTTTACATGCCACAAATGACATGGGACCGACGGCTATACTTCCCCTCCGAAGGAAGTTGTGCTACGGATTTTTATCGCTCAAGAAATATCCGTCAACCTCGGCTGGGTTTTGAACCCACGAATATATAAGAGTCAAGTTTTTCAGTGATTTACATTGCGCACGTTACCGGAAGTCTTCTTTCATTGTCCCTCCTTGTAACTAAGGTTGAATTTAGCGGTGAGGGGGTGTGTTCCGGCACCCTTAAGACGCCGGCGAGCCGAGTGAATGCGGCCAATATATCACGTGTGCAGGTGCATGATGGGAAGTTGGGTCGTAAGAGGTGGATAGGGAGAGGGTTGGGGGGATGTGTAATGAATGGCCTGGAGCCAAGACTAGACAGGATTGTTTTGAGAACTCCCCCCAACCCGGGTCATGGGGAGCAAAGAAAGAGAGAGATGAGAGAGAGGCAAGGAGAAATTAGTTTCAGACGAAATAAACTCACCCGTATTGGTGTTCACGCTGAACTAAAGTCTGTTCAGCATAGGAGTTGTTTTCTGAAAGGCCTTTTTTCCTACTAGAAATCTATTATATAGTAGGATATTGGTAGGAAAAAAGACCTTTCAGAGAGTAATTCCTACCGTGAATGAAGTATAGTGTCGGGATCGTCTGGTTTGCCGGGGAAGTTGAGGGTTCAAATCCTGACCGGGTACCACAAGGTTTTTGACCCCCCCTCCCTCTTTTTAAACGGGTTTCCCTCTCTTTTTTCCACAAACAAATGCGGGTGCACCTCCTTTAATCTAACGTACTCACTTCTCCCCTTTAAATTATGCAGTTAATAACCATAGTGTTAAACGTAATAATTAAAAAAAGACGAAGGTAGTTTGAATATAAATGCACCAACTTAGACTCGGTCACAGATAAAATTACACCAGACCCACAGCATCCGGATTTAAATGGTCGCGTTTATTGGGAGAGCTTGAGTTCTTCCACACGAGGATCGCTAGCTGTAGTACTAAGTGAAAACATCGCTATAAAGAAGGTATTTATAAAAAAAACAAGTTCACTTTAAAGATAGTTTTTCTAGATAACAAATAAAAATTGCCTTCTAGTGTCATTAAACCAGTTCACAAAGATAGGTTAAGGTAGCGGCCCCGCCCCTTTTTCCATAAACTAACTCAAGCTCTCCAAAGAGCCTACTCAGACTGCAAATTGCAAAGAAAACTTGTAATACAATGGTCCTTTGTTCGAGCAAATGTTTGCAAATTGTCTAGTTGTTAACAATCTTCAAATAACTTCGACTATACTGCATTCACGGTAGGAATTACTCCCTGAAAGGTCTTTTTTCCTACCAAAATCCTACTATATAATAGCTTTATGGTAGGGAAAAAGGCCTTTCAGAAAACAATTCCTACGCTGAACAGACTTTAGTTATTTGTATGAAAAGGTTGTTCATTGTGTGTGTGTGTGTGTTGTATTGTGTGTGGTATGTGTGTGTGTGTATGTGTGTTGTGTATTGTTGGTAACTTAACCATTGTGTTAGGACTCCCCAGTACCCAATAACTCAACTGGCTCAGGCACTATCCACGGGGCGGTCGGGGGAAGGGCCCCCCCCCCCCCCCAATCTAAACAAAATATATTTCAGCTGACCCACGCTTGTATTCACTAATATTTTCTATATTTCTATAACTTTTAATAGAAATGTATTAGTTTTTTTAGAAACGTATGTAAAATTAGTATATTTTATATTAAAAGTCATAAAAAAGTATATCAATTATTAGTGAATGCAAGAATGGGTCTACTTCAACATTTTTTTTTATACGAAATCCTATATATTATTTCTGTTGTCAACATCCTTTTTATCAACTAATACAAAGCCTATAACGATGATTAAGGTATCAGTGGATAGGATTTTTTACCGACTTCTGACATAGAACACTCAGTTTACGTTAAAACACATTGTTTGTTTAAAATTTAAGTTAAAAGAAAAATTGAACAATATTTTTGTATCAATTACCGAAAATAAACTCTCTTTGCTATTTTGTGTATACACTTCGCTGAGTATTTAATTTCAACAACCCAACAAAAGACTAACGTTCGATGTGGTTCTACTTGCCAACATTAGAGTGGCGTTTTTATACTTATCCCTTTTATATGATCGTATCTTACTACCCGTTCGGTTTATACGTTTATGTACTATATACGCTAATGGTTTTAGAGATTAGGAAGGTTATATTTATAGCAAGTGCACTCAAATTTGCGTGGAGGGAGTGTGGAAAATAATTTCGGGGGTAAAGAAACCTTGGTACATCCAACCGGGATTTGAACCTAGATCTCCCCGTCATCGGCAGTATAATCTGACACGAGAGTTGCGCGTTAGACCACTCTGCCACCGAAACGGATGAGTAGTGATTAAACTCTAGTGAATTTAACCCCTCCCGAGGTCAGATCGACATCAAGCCTGGTGATTGTGGATGAAAGAAACGGTTTTTAATTAATGGAACCAAACACGCTAACACTTTTCAACACTCTCCCTTTGATGTTATTCGAATGTCCTGGCAAATCCGTTCAAATGGTTACTATGCCCCTTTTGTGTTAGGAAGCCCGTTCTATAAGGCCTTATTTAGTACCCCAATCCTACTGTATAGCAGTATTTCGATAGGATAAAAGATCTTCCGGACGTAAACTTCCTACTAGAGTTGTGAAGGCCTATTATCCTAACAAAATACTACCATAAGGTAGAATTCTGGTAGGAAATAAAGCCTTAAAGAATGAGTTATTAGGTACTAAAATCAGGGTTGGCTGTAAAACGAAACTTTCCCTGCCAAAATACGTCTGAGATACCAAACAAAACATGTGGTAACGTGATTTAAAGTATGTATTTAGTCTAGATAAGGATTTCAAATTGGTTATCCAATTAAAATCAGGGCTATGGAGTCGGTACGCCAAGCTTTAGACTCCAACCACTTTATAAATAGTTCGTAAGGAAGGGGTAGGCCATATAAGACGTGGTTAAATGTTGTAGTCGAATGTGTGAAAAAGAGAAACATTAAAAGTTTTAATAATAAAAGAGCATGTATGACTCGGTGTATGGATGTTGTTGAAGAAAAGGAAGTATGCAAGGATAGGGAAGTGTGGAGAAAGTTAGTGAGGATGGATTAAGTACGGAGTTGTTTTTTGAGCTATAAGCACAGTTTATTGCCTACTGCGTAAGGGAACGGTGTGATTATGTATGTATGTATGTATATATGTATGTGTATGTATGTATGTTGTATGTATGTATGTATATTGTATGTATGTATGTATGTATGTATGTATGTATGTATGTATGTATGTATGTATGTATGTATGTATGTATGTATGTATGTATGTATGTATGTATGTATGTATGTATGTATGTATGTATGTATGTATGTATGTATGTATGTATGTATGTATGTATGTTGTATGTATGTGAGTATGTATGTGTGTTTGCGTGTTTATTACAAGACTGTGCGGCTGCACTATCTCTCTGATGTGTAATAAATGTTGCCACCCCTACAATCACCGAGTGAATCTATTTTAGTTTAGAACCCGCCTCCGTGGCGTAGTTGGCTAACGCACCAGTCGTGTTGAGCCAGACCACTGAGGACGGGGAGATCGAGGTTCGAATCTCGGTCGGGTGAACTGGGGGTGGTTTTTTCCTAAATGGTTTTCCACTCTCCCTCCACGCAAATGCGGGTTCACTTCCTCTAAATTCAACCTTCCCAATTTCTAATCCATTAGTGTAATTAGTACTTAAGCGTATAACCCGAACGGGTAGTAAGACGCGGTGCTAAATAATAAATAATAATAATATTTTAGTTTAGGTTATAATGGGTCGTAATATATTTATTAGATTTTATGAATACTTTTTTTACGACTTTAATTTGTTTGTTTTGTTTGGCTTCTCACGGCATACCATCAGGAATTAAAATTGTACGTCCCACAGTTTGGGAACCGCTGCTGTAGACTTTTTGATAAGCCTTCACTATCTTGGGCTTATTGAATAAAGCCTGGAATCAACTAGAGTGATTTAGCGAACAAAGGTGCATTTCATTAAGAGCCTAAGGCTGTATGGGCTCATTGCAATAAGTTTAAAAGTTATCAGGTTGATAAGCAAATATAATATTATTTTTCAATTAGCCTAGTTCATTGTAAATTAAAGGCACCTTTTGCAAAAGGCCGGATTTTCCCATTCACCTACGACATATATATATAAACTTTTATTATTATTAGCACCGCGTCTTACTACCCGTTCGTGTTATACGCACCTACGCTCATTTCATCAGGGCCATGGAAAGAGCCTCCATGGAAAGGATGTAGGCTACTATTAGTACATTCAGGCGTCCCCTGGACAACGGTACATTATGAATGGCTGATATTTCCACAACTGGGCTACGAATGACGTAGCCTAGACGGGCAATATTATCATCATTATCTCAAATCGTTACGTAAATATGATCAAAATTGGAAATTTCCACTTAAATGTAAAGTACAGTACGCTCAAAGCTATTTTCATGGTAAATTAATAATTGCCATTTTGTTTGTAATATTAAACAATGCCTAGATACAAATTGTATTCGAAATCGTTTGAACCTTACTCCGTAAACTATTTTCCTCTCTTTTTTTTTTTTCCTTCCTAAGTGCTCTAAGTGCTCTAAGTGCTAGGGTTAGATGTCCAATTCCAAGAACTCTTCTGGAAAACATTAAGCAAATCCCAGATGCCAAGTTTTAGCCAGTTTTTTTTATGATTGCAATACATTCTATCTCCTGAGAGGTCACGATAAAGTAAAAAAATGACACTTGGACACGGGAATCGAACCCGGGACTTTTGGCTTAGCTCGCCAAACCTCTACCACTGAGCTATCCAGAAGTCTTCACATGCCCAGGGTCATGTTTCATTCATATTTTGAGGCAGAGTCTGTGATGGACACACGTACGTGTGTGAGACAGCGAATTTTGCTATCGAGGTAAGGCGATTAACCCAAAATTCTGTCTCTAGATGGAGATGTAGACGGCTACAAGGCCGTAGTCAGGGGGAGGTTTTCAGGGTTGAACCCCCCCCCCCGAAATTTTATGAACAAAATATATATGGCTTTATTTATGGTTCAAACAATACAAAATTAAGGTACAAGTACAAATTAGGGGGCTGTGTTACCATAAAAAGCACTTCAGAGAGCTTCCAGAGGTGTTTATTATTTAGAATTTTTTCTAGCCTCCGTCAAATGGGGGATGGGCCCACCAAAACACCCCTGAAATTATTGGCTGGCTAAGGGCCTTGGACGGCTATATGTCAAATACAAGGGGGGGTCACAATAAGGGTGAGTGGTAGAATAGTTTTGAGGGGTAATAGAGTCTGAATGTAATTTCCCGCTTCAGTACACTACATACATACACACACGCACACACACATAAAGTCGTGGAGATCGTCCCAGAGTTTTAACTAAAACACACAGTTCCATTTTCTCGACGATTTGCCGAGCGAAACGGGTGAAAAGAACGGATGGGACTGTCAAAAAAAAAAAAAAAGAACGCAGACAGATCCTCCTTTTAGAGAACTGAACCTTCTAAGAAAACTTCTTCTAAGAGTTAAAAAAAAAAAGTGTGGGGGAGGGGAGAAATAGAAGGAGGAAGAAACAACCTTTCCAGGTTATTTAATAGTTTATTTCTACCGCAATTCTATTTACGCCACAAAGGTTACGTGGCGCATTGTTTCGTGGGTTCTCTACCCCCCTCCCTCCTTTTAGGGTATTAAAACCAAAATACTAGGTACAGTCACGGTCATGAAAAAAGTGACTTTCTTAAGGTGGGATGAAATGCGATTCGAGAAAAGGTTGGTAATATTTTTTAAGTTTACATAACAAACTTTTACATATAGCTCCTGTATAAACAAAGAGTTTAATGTTTATTTTTTCAGATTGTGATATCAACAGTTGTTGAATATCTGTCAAGGGTGTCCTGGAATTTAATGACAACTTTTTCTCTTCATTTAAATAGTTTGTTAATCTAATGCTGCTATGCTCATGACAGATATTCAACAACTGTTGATATCACCGTGTGAAGAAAATTAAACTACATGTTTCTACTAGAGAAATATTAATTGATTTAATTTGGAAGGAAAAAAAATTCCGTATGTAAACACAAAAATACTCGTAATCCCCCACCATCCACCTTAAGAGTCCTACGCAATTATACCACGTTTACGGGCGGTAAAATTCTGGGCAAAGTGATTCCAAACGCGAATAAAAAAAAATGGAGGGGACTAAAGGAACATTTTATTAGTCCTTTCGGTGGTAAAAAGGACGGAGACGGGAAGAAATAAAGCTAATGGCCTCTAGTTTTACGGGCTCCGCGCCCCCGATAATATGTCGCGGATAAAAAAAAACACAGCAACAAGTATTTTAGTACTGAGAAGATCAGATTTTGTAAAGATTTATAGTGAGGTGTTAACCGAGAGCAGGGTCGGGGGTGTTATTAAGAAGACGTTGGTTCCAGTGATTATTATTATTATTATTATTATCACGCGTCTTACTAACCGTTCGGTTATACGCACTTACGCTAATGTGCATGGTAGGTGATTGTGAGATGAAAATGTAGGACCTACATCAACGTGGATCCGAACCACGGTGGAGGCCTGGCATTCCACACATTCACAAGTTGTGATTAATACACGTCTTGTCAGAGGTGAAGGAAGGGTTTGGCAAATCAGATAAATCTGTGCTGGGACCGAGGATTGAACCCCGGACCCTCAGCATAGAAGTCTGACACCTTACCCCTTGACCGCCAGGTCACCTCCAGGTGATAATAGGCAACTTATAAACTACCCGCTTCGGTGGCTGCGTGGTCTAACGCGCTACTATCGCAGTAGACTAAACTGTTGGTGATGGGAAGATCAAAGTTCGAATCTCGTCGGGTGTACTGAGAGTGCTTAAAAAACAAATGTTTTTCTCTTTTCCTCCACGCAAATGGGGTTCCCTTCCTCTAAATATAACCACCATAATCCTTAGAACCATTAGTGTAATTATACATTAGTGTAATAACCTAACGGGTGATAAGACGCAATGCTTAAAAATACACAACTTACAAACTAACTTAACTCTGGAAATGAAGTAAAACCCAAACCTCTATAAAAAAATTCGTCACCGTCAAAGGTGAAGAAGACCCAATTTCAAAAATTACATATATTTTTGTTTCCAGACGCACAGTGAATCGAACCCGGGACCTTTTTATTCAGAGGCGCTACCGACTGAGCCAAGGCTTAGGATTACCTTAACTACCCTAAGTACATAAGGCGAAAAGGAGGAATGTTAGGGAAACATAGTTTGAGCTGGGAACAGATATTTTAAATCGATTTAAAGGTACAGGAGAAATAGGGGGAGTCACATTACACACATTTATCAGGACAACAGTTTTTACATCTTAAACCACACAAAAACCTCAGGAAACACTTTTTTGAATTAATTTAAACTCTTTTAGACAAAATATAAATTGTATTAGAAAGTTCTGATGATTGTCTACCAGATGGCAGCACACTCAATGTAAATATGACAGAGACCTCTTTTAACCATAATATAAAATGTATTAGAAAGGTCTCATGATTATCTAACAGATGGCAGCACTAACTCAATTTAAATATGACAGAGACCTCTGTTAACCATAATATAAAGTGTATTAGAAAGGTCTATTAATTGTCTAACAGATGGCAGTACTAACTCAATTTAAATAGGACAAGACCTCTTTTAACCATAGTATAAAGTGCATTAGAAAGGTATCATAACTGTCTAACATGTAGCAACACTTATTCAATTCGAGTTAAAATTGGATTTTCTCTCTATTCCCCTGTGCCCTTCAATTGGAAAATCTCGCCCCCCCAAATGGATGCACCATGACAGGTATTTGAACTCCAATAATCCAAGCCAAGGGTCTAACTCTTTGAGAGCGGTGATTGGCAAATGAATGGATCTGAACACTGTATTAACACCATATGAAGGGTAGGTGGGGGGGAGTCGACAGTAATAACAATAACAGCTTGATGAATCATACAGTCATTCACGCGGAATTTGCAGAAACCTGGGTCAGAGAGACGTAACAATAGAGAGAGTGAAAATAAAAGAGAGGTAAAGAAGAGAAAGTAACAGACGAAAAAAGAAATAAAAAAATATAGAAAGCATGAGTACAAAGAAATATAAAAAGAGGCAAAAAAAGAGTGAGATACAAAGGCATTATAGGAAAACTATAAAGAGGCAATAAAAGAGAAGACCAAAGAGATACAGAGGAAGGCAAAAAGAGAGAAAAAAAAGCAGGCAAAATGTGGTATATAGAAGCAAGCAAAGCGAAGGATGCACGAAAAACAGGCAAAGATAGAAATAGAAGGAGGCAAAGGGAGAAAAACCGGCAAAGACAAAGACAAATAGAGATGCAAATAGAGAAAGCTAAGATGCAAAGAGAGTGAAAAGTATAACAAAAGAGGGTGATAAAGTGTAGGAAAGAGAAACAGCTGAATAAATAAACGAGTGTTACTAGCGGTCCTCCTTCCTACACAGACGCACGTACATAATTTGAGAAGTTAAGAAACAATGGAAATAATTAATTTTCTAAAAGAGACAAAGACGGGTTGGATCCGAGGCGCGTTCATTACAAGTAGTTCTTGTCTGTCTTGGTCTTGTATTTGGGTTAGTTAATATGCACTTTATAAAGTCAGCGGTACATACACACAAGACTTTATAAAGTGAAGATTGCTGTCCACTTACCCAACACCACCACGCCCGACCCTTATTAAAACGGCAATACTACATTAGGTACACGAGAGTGATGCGGATTGTATAGCTAGACAAATAGAGGGGGGGACTCCGTTACGCGTCATTTTCACTTCAACATTTCTTTTTTAAATGAAAGGCGCTATTTTTAATTGATACAGTAAAACCTTGGATTGCGAGTAACTTGGTTTGCGAGTGTTTTGTAAGACGAGCAAAAATTTTCAATAAATTTTAACTTGATAAACGAGCGATATCTTGCAATACGAGTAGTACTACGGTTACGCTTTGTCTACCGAGCAGTGTCATTGGATAGGTTCTTTGTTAAAGTCGCACAAAAAGAAAAATATTCCAGTGATCCAACATATAGCAGTGATTCCGTTAGTGACAGTGAAAGTCGTCCTAAACAATAACCCACCTCCTCCTCTCCTCCCTCTCGTCTACCTCACACCAGCCACCATTAAATTTAGTAAATACATTTTATTACAGTACAGTTACATTTAAATAACGATAAAAAAGGTATTAATCATTTTTAGATTAAATATTTTTGGTTTGTGGGACGAATCATCTAAGTTTCCATTATTTCTTATGGGGAAAATTCGCTTTGATATACGAGTGCTTTGTATAACGAACACGTTTACGAAACGAATTATGCTCGCAATCCAAGGTTTTACTGTATATTTAACATAAAATTTCTTCACACGTGTTATATCACCACACGACTTATAAACTAGCTTAACCAACTAATTAACTAACTTAAGGCTGATTAGTATGTCTTTGACGCAAAAGAGAACTCCTAAAATTTAGGACATTGCAAAAAATAAGTACTTGTATAGATTCACTTCAAGTGGTTTTTTTTACTAACCGCGGCTTACTAACCATTCGGGTTATACGCTTACGTACTAATAATGCTAGTGGTTTTAGGTACTAGGCAGGTTATATGTATAGGAAGTGTACCCGAATTTGCTTGGAGGAAGAGTGAAAAACAATTTTGAAAAAAAAAACCTCATTACACCCGGTCGAGATTCAAACTTTGATCTAACCCTTCATCAGCAGTCTAGTCTACTGCGAGAGTAGCGCGTTAGACCACGCGGCCACAGAAGCGAGTGAGTTTTATTGATTATCATGTTACACAATTTATTGTAGGACCAATCATATTTTTCAAATGAAAATATGAATTAGGACTTCCCTTTGACCGTTTACTGATGGCATAGACTCAGTAAATAGAAATCACAAATTTTATCACGGGAAAATCACGTGCAAAGTTTTCCGACGAAAACGCACGAAGATATAAGGGTATCATCTCTGGGGTAACTGTTTCCTACTATTGGGAAACAGCGTTGTCATTCTCTCGTTCTCGTGTGGTCAATCTCCCCTAAAATATAAGACAAATTTCGCAACGCTGGTTAGCCGAGGTTGCCAGTAGCTCCATCTTACCCCAGCACATAACATTCAGAGCCGAGAGCGAGGAGATTTGGCAACAGTTAACTGCGAGAGAGCGAATATAAAGCTTTTCTCAATAAGACCTGCAGTTCCCTCAGCGATGATATGGGGGGGTAATCCCGCGACGAGCCGTAAGGGGGGCTCAGTTAACAATGGGAGATAGAGCTGGCATTGTCTGGCGGGAAGACGCTAATCCTGACTGGGGCCAACTCGACAAGGATGCCTCAAGGCCGTCACGGCTTGTCAAACGTGTGAAGAAGCTAATCTCCCCCTCTCTGGGGTTCGGAAGGGCTTCACTTCATACCCCTCCACCCAAGTGTTAAAAATTTGTACGACTGAGATTTGAGCAAAAGGTTATGAAACTAAATCTAGCCTTCCTCTATCTAAGTCATGTTTTGATAGGGACACAACAGAAAATTCTAATATACGTGGGATTGTTTTATAGGGTTTTATATAAGTTATCACATAAAAATTTTTTTTTTTAAATGGTCAGAATTTTCGCCTACATTTTGGTGAAAACAACTTAAGAAACCACTTTATAAAAATAATAATAATAATAATAATAATAATAATAATAATAATAATAATATAATAATAATAATAATAGCACCACGTCTTACTACCCATTCGGGTTATACGCTTATGTACTAATTACTCTAATGGGGTTAGGAATTGGGAAGGTTGAATTTAGAGGAAGTGAACCCACATTTGTGTGTAGGGAGAGTGGAAAAACCATTCAGGAAAAACCACCCCCAATTTCACCCGATAGAGATTCGAACCTCGATCTCCCCGTCCTCGGCAGTCTGGCTCAACCAGTGCGTTAGCCAACTACGCCACCGAGGCGGGTAACCACTTTATAAACCATCCAGGATTTCTAAACGTCTACTAAGATTCTAAGTACTCTCCCAGAGCGTTTTTGTTTTTCAAACATTTCTCCGCGGAGCCGTTAGAATAGCCTAATCAGAAACTCCTAAACTCCAGAAACAAGGTGGGTTTATAACGTTCCTGCGTGGAGCTGTCTGGCGTAGGAGAACAAACAGGGGAGGAGTGAAAATACAAATTACAATACAATGTGTTGTAACCCCCTAATTAATATATGATACTACATTACTACACATCACCATTCTACGCTTCCTAAGTTAATTTATTTCGAGGACATTTTACGTATCTGAAATGATGCATACACATAAATTGTGGTTATTTTTCAAGTGAAAGGTTAAAATCGTCACCGATTAAACAAGAGTTTGACACTTACTAAACAATGGTAGGGTCATATAAAATAGTTTCTATATAAGTCCTCTAACACCAATACATTTTACTTTATTAATTTTTTTTTATATTTGCTTTTATTAGGCTTGCATCTATTAAATTTTTATCAAGTCCATTTGTATTCCAAAAAAGTTTTATAACTCCTATAATCTTCAAATCATTTTACTGTTAGTGGTTTTGTCAGTATTCAATTAAACGGAAATATCTGATTGACAATATCTCGATTACATAGGCGCCCCTTAGGCAGGCCACGTAATTTAAAAGAAATCCTTGGTTTTCCCGATACGAAAAGATAAATTTCCTGGCCTAAAACTCCAAAACAAAAACACTTCATTTATAGTACATTATCCATTTTGTAATGTATTTAAATATAAATATACAAAATTATGAACAGTGTTTTATAAGAATGTAATAAAAATATTAATATTCGTATATACATTTTCTCACAATTAATTACAAAATGCCTTTATATTTACCTAATTTTCCTAACCTTTGCAGGTTTATCATATTCTCACCGACTGTGGGGCCACCCAATAATAAATTAGAATCATTTTATTTTTAAATATTTCTTGTATTTTTTTTACCCCCCTCTTTTTCAAACCCAACACCGGGGGGGGGGATCCCCCTCCCAACCACCAATCACAGAAAACAACTCCATCAAGACTCACTCGAAGCTGACGTCATCAATAATTCAACACGTGTATCTAGAACACGGACAAGAAGAAAGGGTTAAGTCGAAGAACCAGCCAAGTCGCTTTGTACTATTTGAGATAACGACGTCACCTACTTTGATGAATCGAGGTATTTTGTGAAGCGGATGCATCTTAACTTGACGCAACTAAGCAGTTAAGCACTATCATATAGGGATGTGAAAAAAAGTATCTAAACTTTACTAATATCGTTACTTTCCTTTTCGATATTAGTATTTTTTCTACCCGATACTTTTACTGATATTAGTACTCACACTCCGATATCGATCGGTATCGAAATAAACATATTACTTGTTATCTTCAATCGTGCTGGGATTAAATTATTATTATTATTATTATTATTTAGCACCGCGTCTTACTACCCGTTCGAGTTATACGCTTGAGTACTGATTACGCTAATGGATTAGGAATTGGGAAGGTTGAATTTAGAGGAAGTGAACCCGCATTTGCGTGGGAAGGGAGAGTGGAAAACCATTTAGGAAAACCCCCAGTTCACCCGACCGAGATTCGAACCTCGATCTCCCCGTCCTCGCAGTCGAGCTAACACGACTAGCGCGTTAGCTAACTACTGCCACCGAGGTCGGGTCTGGGATTAAATGTTTACTAGGGTGGACTTGGAGGAAGAAAAAAAATGGCACTATTTCTCGATTCTCACTCATTTTTGAGTTACAAGCAAGAAGCAACTATAGCATTCATCTCTTCTAGCTCATCATAATAGCTGTTCTTTCACCTTTGTATTCAATACAACCCACCTCGGTGGCGTAGTTGGCTAACGCGCTAGTGTGTTTAGCTCCACTGCCGAGGACGGGGAATCGAGGTTCGAATCTCGGTCGGGTGAACTGGGGGGGGTGTTTACCTAAATTGGTTTTCCACTCTCCCTCCACGCAAATGCGCGTTCACTTCCTCTAAATTCAACCCTCCCAATTCCTAATCCATTTAGCGTAATTAGTACTTAAGCGTATAACCCGACGGGTAGTAAGACGCGGTGCTAATTATTATTATTATTATTATTATTATTATTATATCAATATCAGCCTGATGCCAGACCGAGCGAATGGCGACGAGTCTACTTACTACCCCCCTTCACTTATCAATGAGCATGGTCTACACAAACCAAAACAAATAAGCTTTTGTCGAACGAATTAAATCAAGTCTAGTTGAGGTGAAAATTAAAAAAAAAGATTAATTCTATAGTAAAATTATTTAAGAATTTGTGGGTTTTTTACCCCCAATGTTGTGAATATAAAACTCACAAACACCCCCAGCCGTTTATTCATCACTGTAAAAGGAGGAATCCCAATATCATAAACGATACATTTTTTCCAGCTATGCAGGGAATCGAAACGGGTATCCTTAACTCAGTAGGCAAACACTCTATTGACTGAGTTAAGGTGTCGGACTCACGCTAGTTATTAATGATAATATATATATTTATAGAAAAATCACATAAAATGTAGATTAAAATTAATTGTTTCCATAACTCTGCTCTTTAAACTTGTGGTTAGAAAATTTCTGAAAATTCTCGTGAATTTTCCCTTGTTTTCCTGGTGCGTATCAACAGCTGTGATGTTAAAAATAGTTTAGAAAGTGTGCGTAAAGTATCTCAAATCAAAAGGCATAATTCAAAACATTTCTTCGTACTATGGCGCCACTTATCGTAATTGTCTGTACTTGTGATGACGGAATACAAGAGTTAGAATCTTGATCGGTGTACGAGGACGGGAATTTTTTTCCTTGGTGTTTTTCATCTCATCCTTCATGCGAATGTCGCTACACTTTCTCTATATTCAACCTTCCTATCCCATAAAACATTAGCATTATTAGTACACACGCGTATAACATAAATGGGTAGTAAGATTGCAGTGCTAAAACTTTTTTTTAATCTGCTTATTCACTTTGAATACTAAATTCGAAATGTTTGAATATGCCTGAAAATATTTCAAAATTTAAGAATAATGTAGACGAAAATCTCGGAAATAATGCAAATAAATATAACGAAAAAGCTTTTTACGAATTTAAATTAGAATATATCTGTAAACAATGAAAACCTTTAGCAAATAAACTCAAAAAACGATTTTCATCATTTTTATGTTGAATGAACGAAGAAGTAATTTAAGTAAACGATTCCTAAAGTTCTAATTAACCAACTAAAATACTTTTTTTTTATGGTTGTGAAACAAGGTCATTTACCTTCCATGACGAGAACAAATTTAGGGTGTTCGAAAATGAATTTCTTAGGAAAATATTGGGTACAAAAAGAGATTAAGATAGTGGAGAGTGGAATAAGTTAAATAATGATGAGTTACACCTCCTGTACACATCACCATACATTAGTAGTCAATCTTAGAGACTTCGGTGAGCAGGACATGCGGCGCGAATAGGAGAATCTAGAACCATGTTCAGAGTATTGACTGGCAAACCGATGGGAAGATACCAAGTGGGAAGACCAAGACACAGATGGGAGGATAACATATAGATGGACCTGAAGAAGAAATAGGGTTGTAATGAGGTAGGACTGGGTAGAACTAGCTCAAGATAGGGAGAGGGTGTAATGAAGGACTGGATAGAACTAGTTCAATATAGTGATGGACATTCGAGTTCATAATGCTATAGACTCATAGAGTAAGTAAATTAATGCTAATAAATTATATATAAGATGATAAAATGGATGGTAATCTAGATTTAAAAGTTTTGCGTTTAAATTTTTTAAATATAAATGCTAGAGTTGAGAGCTGTCATTTCAAACCACAGTGACACAATATCTTGTACACAAAACGTAAGCATGACTTTAGTATTCTCAATGAAATAACTGGCGCTTGGTTGGTTGTCATCCGGAAGGACTAGTTTTCCCGCCAGGCAATGAAACATCCATGAGCCGCCTAATCTTTGGTTCCAAACTTCGCAAGTGCTGCCTAGTATTACAACAGTGCCAGAGTTGGAACAAGAGTTGGAAGAGTAAAGTTCGGTGACCCTAAGGCTTAAATAAATACTTTTTGATCATGTGATCTTAAGTGATCGGCACACACGTTTTAAAAGGTTTATCTTTTAAAAAAAAAAAGTTTAAACAACCGCAGTCTTACTACCCGTTAGGGTTATACGCTTAAGTAAAAATTACGCTAATGGATTAGGAATTGGGAAGGTTGAATTTAGAGGAAATGAACCCGTATTTGCGTGGCGGTAGAGTGGAAAACCATTTGGGGGAAAACCACCCCCAGTTCACCCGACCAAGATTCGAACCTCGATCTCCCCATCATCGCAGTCTAGTCTAATGAGAGAGTAGCGCCTTAGACTATTCGGAACCAAAATAAGTCATTTAGTTGTTATTGTTTCATTAGTTTAATGACTGGAAAGTGAAAGTAAAAAGATCCCTAACCCCCTAAAAAAAAATCGAAGTTTTAATAATCCAAACTACGCGTGGGGCACGTGAAATACATCCACCCCATCCAGCCCTTACCAATGGTAGTACAAATATAGAAGGGAAAGCTTGCGGGAGGGAACAGGTTGAATGCGTAATGTTATCGAGTTATATGGAGGTAATAATTCGACTACACAACGCTTTCGGTATATTTTAAAAATCTCAAGGGTTTGTCGATTTTATTATGGAATCAAAATGCTGGATTAGAAGAAGGAACGAGGCGAAGGAGGTAAGGAAAGCAGGAAAAATGGAAGAAAGTAAGTTAAAATATGGAAATAATTCCCACCACCTCGTGCCAACAAACCCCTCGTAACCTTGTCGCGGCAAACCCCCTATCAATCAAAAGAGTTGGCTACTTAAAGCCCGTATCGCCCTCTAGATAACACCTAACTTAGGTAAGTAATACAGCTAGAACCAGACGTCTTAAGAGCCCGTCTCACCCCCAGATAACACCTAACTTAGTAGGTAATACAGCTAGAACCAGACGTCTTAAGAGCCCCTCTACTCCCCAGATAACACCTAACTTAGGTAGGTAATACAGCTAGAACCAGACGTCTTAAGAGCCCGTTGTATGTTGCCTCTGTTCTATTTTCAAGTTAGTTTAAAAGTATTGTGGTGATATAACCAGTCAGTTCAGAAAGTACAAGTTAAATACATCAGTTAAAAAAAAAACTATATAGAGATAAATGTGTCATCCCCAGACTTCAACCCCTAACCCTTCCGTTACTAGGACTGTCTTTAGACCCACCCCCCATCAGGGTGTTCCCCGGAACACTCGTCTACGAGCATCTGCAAGAATATCGATTATACCATTACAACAACCACGTGACGAGTTGAGGGAGGGTGGGGGAGGGAGTTGTGATCACCTCTTAGTCCGCGGTTGTGTGCGGGGTTCTTAATCATCTCCCTCTACCCCTTGGAGCAAAAGAGGGGAGGAGGAGGGGGGAAGGTCTGCTCCTCATTAAGACGATTTCCCTCAGGTGCGACGCACCCCTATCAACTTCCGGACACGTGCAAGGTCTGGTAGCCACGTGCGCAACACGTGTGACCACATATCGTCATATGGACCAGAGACGTGCGAGCGGATGGGACCACACCCTTAATGGAACGATAGAGGGGGTTTATGGACTCTCTTTTTTATTTTTTTCACTTTCTCTCGATCCCTTGGCGAGAGAAAGTATTGTGATCGTAAGAAATCGAATTTAAGATTATGATGGATGTCGACATTTCATGACACTCTTAATACGAAAAAGTTGTTTTCGTGATGCCGTCTGTCTGGGAGAGCCGAAACCTGTCTGTCTGTCTAGGGTTATAGCCGAAACCTGTCTGTCTGTATGTCTGTCTGTCTGTCTGTCTGAGGTTAGAGACGAAACCGTCTGTCTGAGGTTAGAGACGAAACCGTCTGTCTGAGGTTAGAGCCGAAACCCGTCTGTCTGGGAGAGCCGAAACCCGTCTGTCTGGGAGAGCCGAAACCCGTCTGTATGGGAGAGCCGAAACCCATCTTTCTGGGAGAGCCGAAACCCGTCTGTTTGTCTGTGGTTAGAGCCGAAACCCGTCTGTCTTCCTGTGGTTAGAGCCGAAACCTGTCTGTCTGGGGTTGGATTCCGAAACCTGTCTGTCTGGGGTTGGATTCCGAAACCTGTCTGTCTGGGGTTGGATTCCGAAACCTGTCTGTCTGGGGTTGGATTCCGAAACCTGTCTGTCTGGGGTTAGAGCCGAAACCCGTCTGTCTGTCTGGGGTTAGAGCCGAAACCCGTCTGTCTGGGGTTAGAGCCGAAACACGTCTGTCTGCCTGTGGTTTGAGCCGAAACCTGTCTGTCTGGGGTTAGAGCCGAAACCCGTCTGTCTTCCTGTGGTTAGAGCCGAAACCTGTCTGTCTGGGGTTGGATTCCGAAACCTGTCTGTCTGGGGTTAGAGCCGAAACCTGTCTGTCTGTGGTTAGAGCCGAAACCTGTCTTTCTGGGGTTGGATTCCGAAACCTGTCTGTCTGGGGTTAGAGCCGAAACCCGTCTGTCTGCCTGTGGTTTGAGCCGAAACCTGTCTGTCTGGGGTTAGAGCCGAAACCCGTCTGTCTGCCTGTGGTTTGAGCCGAAACCTATCTGTCTGTTTGTGGTTAGAACCGATACCATTTTACAGATTGCTCTAAAACTTGGCATCAAAGGTTCACCAGAGGGAGTTTTTGGAATTATCCACCAAACACTAAAATTAAGGGTTTTACTTTTGGTGAAAAGAGAGAGAGAAAAAAAAAAGAATTTCTCAAAATATGCTCTAACGATTTTGATAAAAAAAAATTCATATTTAGGCACTGTCTAGAATTAAAAACCAAATGGTGTGCTTCATTATTGCGGAAAAATGACTTTGAGGGTATTGTAGATAAGGGATATCACTAAATTTAGTCATATTTACGCAAATATTTAAGATACAAGAGATATTTTCATTATAAAGTTGTAGTACTATTGAAATTAACGAACTTTTATTTGAAATATATTTTTAAAATACTAATAGTCTCCGAGCTATAAGCAAATATATATATATATTTAGTTGGGGTCCCAATACTATACAAGCCCACCATAATAAACTGTTCATGCATGGGTAACTGAGGATCTAGGTCTTTTGTGTGTAGTATTAGACGTACTGTCCTAGGTTAAGTTAGTTTGTAAGTCCAGTTATCCAATCTAGGAGCTAGAGCTAGGAGTGTAGTATTAGACTACTGTCCTATATTAAGTTAGTTTGTAAGTCCTGTTATCCAATCTAGGAGCTAGAGCTAGGAGTGTAGTATTAGACTACTGTCCTATATTAAGTTAGTTTGTAAGTCTGTTATCCAATCTAGGAGCTAGAGCTAGGAGTGTAGTATTAGACGTACTGTCCTATATTAAGTTAGTTGTAAGTCCTACTATTATTTAGTAAATATCTAAGAGTTAGGGCTGGGTGTGTAGTATTAAACGTACTGTTTTAGTTTGTAAGTCTTGTGTTTATTTAATTTCTGTTTCAAATGCCGCTAAATACTCAAAATTAAAAAGTTTTGATCCCACAAATATTATACTCTGCGTGTTTTTACTACTTTATACTAGTTTAGCGTTCAGCCCTAGGATCGGTCCTGGAAAATAATATTAAAAAAAATTAAATTACAAATTTTAATATAAAAAAAGCGATGAAACTAATGAATACTAAACCGATTCAAAAATAAAAAGCTTAATCTGCATTTAAAACGGACGAATTATAAGCAATTTGTAAGCAGTCAGCAAGACACAATTTCACTACAGAGAGACCGTAAACTGAAAAAAAAGTCTTTTTACTTTATATTTGTATGACTTTATGGAGGGAAAAAAAAATCTAACAGAGCATCAGTTCCAATTTTTATTTTTTTTTCACCCCGGGTAAGTATTACAGTTTAAATAGCGGAGTAGAGAAAAATGAAAATAGCCTATTAAAATGTTAACAAAAAAAGTCACGCAAGAAACATTTTCTATAAGCTTAAAGAAAGAGCACTCTATAGCTAATATCACCGCTGATGGAAATGCAGAACTTTTGGGGGAAATAAATTTATACTAGCTCTCTCTCTCTCTCTCTCTCAGTTAACTGTTGCCAAATCTCCTCTCTTTCGGTTATGTCGGGAGGTGGTGTGGTGGGGTAAGAAGGATATACTGCAGAGGCGGCTCGTGAGGGAGGGTTTTTAGGGTACCGCCCTCCCTGTAAAATAAAGCGAAAGAAGAAACAAAATAGATTTTTAAATTCATACCAATTTTATCATATTTTTTCATTACATAATGAAAAAACTGACTAGATAAAAAAATCATTAAATTACTTCCCCATTTTATTGAGGAAATTAGTAAGACCTTAGGGTTCGGCCAGACTGACAAGCGAGCGAGCGAGCGCGTGATTAACAGATAGCTCTCGTTAGCTGTTGACGAGGAGGCTCCGACTCTTGGCTCAGTGAAATATGGGTGGTTTTTAACAAGTGATTTATTGTTGTGGTTTTCTCATCCTCTCTCCACGCTAATGGTGATTATTATTTGTAAAGGCCTACTTTGATAATATTGAAGTATTTTAACATATGTTTTTTATATATATAATATACACACACACACACACACACACACACACACACACGAGTTTGACCCATTTGACGCTTAAAAATATTGTAAATGGGAGTACCAAGCATTAAATACATTTTCAAATTATTTATGAATATAGAATATTACATCCGCGAATTATAATAGAGCATCTGAATATATTTTATAAAAAAAATATTAAATACTTTTTTTTCTGTGTGATTTTACGTTAAATACTTTTTTTTTTTGCACCGCGTCTTACTACCCGTTCAGGTTATACGCCCATATACTAATTACGGGAATGGTTTTAGGGATGAGGAAGGTTGTATTTAAAGAAAATGTACCCCCATGTGTGTAGAGAGAGTGGAAAAAAACCGTCCTCAGTACACCCGACCGAGATTCGAACCTCGATCTCCCCGTCATTGGCAGTCTAGTCTAATGGAAGAGTCGCACGTTAAACCACGGAGCCACCGAAGTGTGTCTTTAAATACTCTAATTAGGGTGACCGTATGTAACGTTTTCCAAATATAGTATTTCCCCCCTCCCCCCATCCAAATCCTATTGTCCTAAGGAACAGGTAAAAGCACACCTATAAATAAATACTGGTGTTTAGCCAAGTACTTCCATTTTTGTAGCTAAGAGAAAATCATATTTCGAATTTAGTAGTTCTAGCGTAAAGAACATCACCCTTGTTTTTATTCATTTGAGGTATTTAACGTTCACTTTCTGAACCGACTGATTAAATCAGCACACGAGAATTTCTATAAGCGAGTACGAAAGGGGCTACCAATTTTTTCGGGAAAGGTATTTTCACATACCTTCCAGGGTTCTTTTACATGCGACAATCGACATGGGACGGTTTTACCTCCCATCCGGAGGAAGTTGTGCTACGGATTTTTATTGCTCAAGAGGTAGCCAGCGAGTTTACCGTATAGCAATTTTTCGAAAATCAGTTTTTCGAAATTCAATTATTCGAAGTTTAATTTTTTGAAAACCAATTTTTCGACATAGTAATTTTTCGAACTAATGGTTTTTCGAAAATCAATTAGGCGAAAATTAATTTTTCAAAAACAAATTTTTTTATCTAGAAATTATTCGAACGAGAAGTTTTTCGAAAACTTCTTTTTCGAAAACAAATTTACCTTAAATCTGTTTTTCAAAATTAATGTTTCAAAAAAGAGGGTTTTGAAAATAAATTTTTCGAACGATAAGTTTGATGTATAATAAAATTCTAGCTTAGGTTAGGTTAGGTTAGATTAGGGGTAATCCTCCCTATGGGGGGTGAGGGTGAGGTTAGTCCTCAATAAAATAGCTTCCGGAAAACTCGCAGTTCGCTAAATTGATTTTCCGAAAAAAAAATTACAATTCGCAAAATTGATTGTTCGAAAAATTCATTTTCAATTATTTGACTATTGAACAATTGATTTTCAGTAAATTCACTTCGGGAAATTGATTTTAGGACAATTGATTTTCAAAAAATATGGTTTCGACAAACATATCTTTCGGAAAATTGATGGTTCGAAAAATTGATCTTCGACAAAATTACTTTCGATGGTTTTGTATTCGGTGAATTGATTTCGATAAATTGATTTTCGAATAACTTGTTTTCGAAAAATTTACCTAGACCCCAAGAAGAATCCCTGGTGACCTGCCGGTCTAGGGATAAGGTGTCTGACTTCTGAGCTGGGGTTCGGGGCTCAATCTTCGGTCCCGGCACAAATTTATCTGATTGCCAAACCCTTCCTTCACCTCTGACAAGACGTGTATTAATCACAACTTGTGAATGTGTGGAATGCCAGGCCTCCACAGTGGTTCGGATCCCACGTTAAACTGTAGGTCCTCCATTTCATCTCCCAATCATCCTACCATTACATATTAGCGTAAGTGCGTATAACCCGAACGGGTAGTAAGACGCGGTGCTAATAATAAGAATCCGTTGACCCCGGCTGGTTTTGAACCCACGATTATCGAGCACTTTACCCCAAGAACACTGAAGGCGAATTTAGCAGCTATAAATATTTTCAAGTTATATTTATCAAAAATGATATACACATGCGATGACAAAAGTTAATATCACCCGCTTTGATGGCCTCATGGTCTAAAGCGCCACTCTCGCGTTAGACTAGACTTCCAATGACATGGAATCGGTGTTCTAGTCCCGGTTGTATTTACTGATAGTTTTTTCCCAAAACGGTTTTACCTCTCCCACTCCACGCAAATGCGGCTACACTTAATCTAAATTCAGCCTTCATCGTCCTTAGCTCACTATCTTAGTAAGACGCGGTCCTAAAGAAAAAGCTCCTATCTAATATGTGTTGTATATAAATTCTTATGAAAAGGTGAAAGTATTTACATTTTTCCTTTTTATGTTTCATACCGTTACGTCTTTCAAAGATGTTTCTTGATATTCTTGAAACTATCCGTTCCTTGAGAAGTTTTACTTTTAATGCTACGTTTATTAGAAATCTTATACTGAAGTAATAATATGACGTGATTAGCAAACTTTCTAAATGTATTTATACTCAATAATTAAATTTAAAAAAAGTAAAAGATTTATTTATATGTCCGTACGAATATAATGTTCTTTTAAGTATTATTTGAATGGATGTAACTAATGGTTACCTTGAATTAACATTGAAAAGTGAGTTTTAATTAATAGTTTTGTATTTCTACTGCTTTTTTCCTTCCTCTTTCCCTCTATTATTTTGCCTCTATCCACTCAAGATCTCCTGTTTCTTTGGTTTTTTTGTAGCATACCATTAGCCCTACTAAAAATATTGTTCTGCTTTTTCTTTATAAAAAAAATTGGTCATCATAACTATAATAGAAAAGCGTTAACATTTAATAAGATTCAATTAGTGCTAATAATTTATAAATAAAGGGCTTGAGGTAATAATGTGCGATTTCAAAAATATAGTCTAAAAAATTAAAATAAGGGCCTTTTAGAAAGTACAAACTTTTTTCTTTTGGCGGTCAACTTGATAAACATTTCCTTATCATTATTATTTTAAAGTATTGATAGTAGCAATCAAAAGAGATAAGTTTCAGATCAAAATACTTGACGTATGGATACGTGAAAATTGATACAGTAACTTTTCTAGGTGTCAGTTAAGGATCTTCCTAAGTTGATATTGTAAATATTTCTGAAAGTTTAAAGCTTACTATCAAATTAAGAAGAAAAATGTATAAATTAAAACAATCTTCTAATTAATATTCTGTGATTTGGCATATTATTACCCTAAAGCCCTTTAAATAAACGTTCAAATAGAATATAAAAAAATTAATTAATTCACTGGTTTATGTGTGTTTGTCCCACAGAGTAAATAAACACTTGGCGTTATAGGTCGTGTGATCGTGCGGGATCAGCCGCCGCCCCCCCGACGCTATAAACGACGCCACCCGCCAAACATTCAACACGGCCGACACGAAGAGACTGACAATACGGAAGAGAGCGGCAGACCCTGGGGTTGGCCCCTGAGTCAAGATAGCCGACGTCCCTGCGCATGCGCGTTACAGGCGCACCCCTCCGCCCCCTCCCTCATTCAACCCTCATACAGACTACAACACTCGGCTTCCAGTGATCAATGATGCTACACTCACCGCCCCCCATAACACCAAAAAACTCTAACCTCCCCCTACAACTAAAATAAAAACAAAACCAACTACTTTTTTTTTTTGGCTTCTATTGCAGGCCCCTTATCTGCTTCCTTTTCCTCCCTTAAGTGAAAAGGGGGAGGTTGTATATAATGTTCGGTAAAAAAAAAAGAAAAAAGAGGCAGAGTAAAGGCCCGACGTCGACTCCGTATCCGTAGGTCCGTTGTACCTGTCCGTAAGTCGATGCACAGTATCAGATTGCTATGGTCACATAGTCCTTACTCCGTAGAGGTTGCCCAACTTTAACTTCTACGGACTATTTTATACGGACTACCAATCACAGCCGAGTAGATATGCGCATGCGCATTGAAATGAAAGAACGAATGCCAGTGAGACGATCCGTTTGCTATGGAAACATATACAAAATGAAAAGATGGCTACACGTGGAGCTATTTTAAAGACATTTTTCTAAAAATCTAAACATTCCGGGTAGAGCGGCTTCTAGGAAAATGTTTTCTGAGAAATACCGAGTTCTCAGAAATATTGGCTTTGCTGTTGTGGGTTCAACACCCCTATTATCAAAAATATTAAAAGTGCTTGTTTTGTTTTCGTCCAAAATACTAGTACATCCGTTTTGCATTTTCAGGTTATTGCAAACATTTATTTTAAGTTTGATAGTTAAAATAGAGTTTAAATATATTTCTTGTGATTGTACTTAGCCTACATTTTAGTATATATTTGAAGTTTTCTCAACAAAGTTGTTTTTGGTTTCTTTAATTCTTATTTGATCAGCTGACTGACGCTCGCTCCTTCCTGTAGACTATTTTTTTTTTCGAATTTTTTAACTGGACGAAGTCTCTTACCATCTCATTGGTTGAAACGGTCACGTGATTACGGATATTGACACTGTAATCGCGAGTAGAATTTCTTATGGACCAGGAACACGGAGTTCGGACTACGGATACGGAGTCTGTGTCGGGGGCTTAAGAATTAATGGTTCATCGGTAAAAAAAAAAAGAAAGAAAAAAATACTTTCCAGCTCTAGATGGAAAGTACTAAGTTGGACCTCGCAAGTTTTCCGAGAGATCGGCAGATTACGAGAAGCGACGAGGTACTTTCTTTGATTGGGGGGGGGGGGAAGGGGGGGAAAGGGGGGAGCGGGGAATATTTAACTTGCACTTTCTAAACAGACTGATTATATACGAAGGGCTTAAGGGCAATGATATACTAGTCTTATTCAAGTTAAGTCTAGTCTGGTTTTTCGATGACGCAGAAATCGAGGTTAAAAAAATCCCGGCCGTGTGTACATATAATATATTCCCTTTAAAAATTCAGTCTTCCTCAAAAGTTACTAAAACGTTTTTAAACGTGCAGGCGTCGACCTCGGTGGTCTTGGGGTGGGTAAAGTGCACGACTCAGAGTACCCATGTTCGTGGGTTCAAACCCAGCTGGGTCGAAGGATTTTTCCTGAGCGATAAAATCCGTGGCACAACTTCCTTCGGATGAGGAAGTAAAGCCGTCGGTCCTATGTCGACTGTGGCGTGTAAAACAACCCTTGAAGGTATGTGTAAATACATTTCCCGGCAAAATGGGTAGGGTCTTTCCCTATTGCTCATAGAAATTCTCGTATGCCTTAATAATAAAATTTAAAAAACAACAACATTAAGTCCGTAAAAGTATTAGGATGCTATACACACAAACCTTTTTTCTGTACCAAGTTTTATTACCCGTCTACAGGGGCTGATCCAGATCATTTTCATAAGGGAGGGGGGTCATAATTATAAATAACATAGTTAACTTACGATGTTAAATTTATGTTTAAAGCCATTTAATAGTTTCTCATTCATATTTGATCTTACGTATGTTTTAAACCGTGGTCATCCTTCCCAATCTTTTAAATCGGATAGTTTTTATAAACAATTTGGAGTGGCCCTCCAACAATTTTTTGAAAAATTGTTCACTCTAGAAGCTATGAGTAGTCTTTCGCCTTAATTTTTTTTTAAAATTATATTCTTTTATAAGCCATTTAAAGTGTTCCTCACCTAGACATATTTGAAATTTGGATGTTCCTCGAAGCTATTTAAAATGAACCTAACCTTTTTTTTTTACAATGAATAGAAAATAATCTTTAAAGTGGTCTTCCACCGACAAAATTTTGAAGATTGAATTCTTTCAGAAAATTCAGAATTTGGAATTGTTCTCCCTTCGACATTTTTGAAATTTGAATGACCTTGGAAGCTATTTAGAGCTTTACTCCCCTGACTTTTGTGCCAGTTAGATGCCTCTAGCCTAGTAGTTATTTGAAGCGGTCTTCTCTGGCAAATTTTGACAATAGAATGCATCTAAAGTCATTTGGAGTTTAATTAAGGCCATCTTTCAGCTTCTATATTCGGTAATATCAGAGGATTTGAAATATATCTGGGGGGCGGGGGGATTTATTCCCGGGAGGGGCAAATTATTTCCAGGGGGAAAGAGCCCCCACAGTTCCACCGCTCCTGCTGTCCACACATACCCTATATTCGGTAATCGTGGACAAACTGCCCTCAGGTGATTATTAGTCTTCTTTGATGTGTGGTAGTCTCTATGCGGAACCATGTTCGTTACTCGCTATGCACGACAAATATTCGTACATGAAAACCAATATTTTTTTCCACACTTGCGTGAGTCATATCGAAAGTTGAGTAAACATGGACGAATAACGCACATGTGGACCCAACTTAAGAGGTGTCTGGGAGTAAAAAGATTAAAATTGTATAAAATATATCTGTGTTGTATTTTATTTCCAAAATTATACATTAATTTGTTTTTTGTAATCACAGGGGGTCAATTGACCCTTTGATCACCACACTGAATCCGCCTATCCCATCTGGGACATTATAATTTAATGAAACAGTGATCCCAGATTATTTTTTTAGGAACCCTTAAAATATTTAGTAAAATTTCAGAGAACCTCTATTGGCTGACACATATAGGTTCGACAGGGGGTAAATTACAAAATATATGTGTAAACCAGTAGGGTTAGTAATACTAATTAACTCATACTTTTGAATAAAATTTTTTCAAGAATATTTATTGTAGCCTATAATTGGTATCAAACTTGAGTCAATTTTCGCAAAAAACCCGGACACGGGTTGACGGAACCCTGGATGTTTATCATTGGATTAGACTAACAGCGTTGGATTTATATACCAACGTTCATCCCACTTATCTTCATCTCCTTCCCTTTCCCTAACTTAGCATTCATTTCTTCTTATAAGGAGAGGAAATATTCAAACAGTACCATGTCCGACCCGCCAGAAAGCGCCACTATCGTACTAATGCTTTCTAGCGGAGATATATGGAACTAATGAGATCATTTTGATCATCCGCGTAGAGTTGTGTCTATTCGTTCAATACGTCTATGGTATGCTACTGTACATTTAAAGCTTACGGGCTAGTAGAGATGAGGAATATAGGATATAGAAGAAATGTACGACATTTTCATATTTTGTAAGGGAATATGTAAAGGGGGGAGAATCACTCAGGGGAAAACTCTCCTCAGCAAATCTGTCGGGTGATTCGAAACCCGACCTTACAGTCACCGGCAAACCAGACTAGTAGATCTTGGCGGTTTGTCCGATACACGTATAATTGTTACTAACGTCCTGATATATGATATATAAATGAGGGGCTATTTAGAGAGGGGGGGTGCAAGGGAAGTACATTCACTGAAATTAACATGGTATGACCCTCCTCGGTGGCGTAGTTGACTAACATGTTAGTTTCGTGTTGAGCTAGACTGCTAAGGACGGGTAGATTGAGGTTCGATCTTGCTCGGGTGAACTGGGGTTTTTTCCTAAACGGTTTTCCACTCTCTCTCTCTCCACGGCAAATGCTGGTTCACTTCCTCTAAATTCAACCTTCCAATTCATAATCCATTATCGTAATTAGTACTTAAGCGTATAACCCTAACGGGTAGTAAGACGCGGTGCTAAATAAATAAATATAAACATGCGAAAATATTCGCACTTAAAACTTCCCCCGTCAAACAAAGGGCAAAAAACCAGTGATCGTAGCCCAACTAAGCTATGGCGATAATACTCCTGGCCAGTGATCGTAGCCCAACTAAGCTATGGCGATAATACTCCTGGTCAGTGATCGTAGCCCAACTAAGCTATGGCGATAATACTCCTGGCCAGTGATTGTGGACCAACTAAGCTATGACGATAATACTCCTGGCCAGTGATCGTAGCCCAACTAAGCTATGGCGATAATACTCCTGGCTAGTGATCGTAGCCCAACTAAGCTATGGCGATAATACTCCTGGCCAGTGATCGTAGCCCAACTAAGCTATGGCGATAATACTCCTGGCCAGTGATTGTGGACCAACTAAGCTATGACGATAATACTCCTGGCCAGTGATTGTGGACCAACTAAGCTATGACGATAATACTCCTGGCCAGTGATTGTGGACTAACTAGGCTATGACGGCAATCCTCCTGGTCAGTGATCATGACCCAACATAGGGTGCGGCCAGACTGGGTGAGCGACTAATAAATAAAATAGAACACATTAGTTGTAATGAGAGGTGGCCAGACTGTAGTGAGCGAGCGAGCGCGCTTGGAAGATAGAACTGGTTCTATTTTTCAAGCACGCTCGCTCGAGCCGGTACAGTCTAGTTTACAGGCGCTAGACAATATTATTGTATGTTGGTTCATTGAGTGCTAGGATAACTTCTAATTTTGACAAGATATTGGATTTTTTTTTACTATTTATAGGTTTAACAAACTTGCTACTAACGGCCTAATTTAATTGGTAAGACCATAAACTATATATATATAGAAATATATATATAGATATATTTATATATATAGAGATATATATGTAAAATTGATATGTTAAAATACTTCAATATTATAATCAAAGTAGGCCTTTAGAAATAACAATCACCTTTAGCGTGGAGAGAGGATGGAAAACCCACAACAATAAATCAGTTGTAAAAACCACCCTCAGTTCACTGAGCCAAGAGTCGAACCTTTACCTCCTTGTCAACAACTATCGAGATCTATCTGCTAATCACGCGCTCGCTCGCACGCACGCTTGTCAGTCTAGCCGAACCCTTATGAACTAGTTTAAATGACGGGTGTTTGTGAGGAAGGCGGGGTTTTGGGGGTTGGGGGGGCGTGAGTGGAAATAAAAAGCGTGATACTTCACAGCCCTTGTTGAAACAAGGCGGGGAATACCAGGCACGGCTTTAAGTAAACAGATCAAATTAAATTATACGCCTACATCGGTGACTCAAGGGTAGTGACAGACAAAAGGGAAGTCTAAAAATAAAATAAACCTGCGTTCTAAAGATCTGAGGGAAGGAAACCAACAGAAGAAAAAGTAAGGCGGGAAATGATTGCGCACGATGAATAAAAAAAAAAGAGAGCCGCAGTAAAAATAATAAGGAATGAAAATGTTATAACCAACACAATAAAGTCGATCTAAGATAAACACTTTATTTCACATTTTTTTAGCACCGCATCTTACTACCCGTTCGGTTTATACGCACATGTAGTAGCTAAACTAAGGTGAGGGATTAGGAAGGTTTAATTTAGAGGAAGTGTACCCGCATTTTCAGTGTGTATAAAGCCATTTAGGGGATAACCACATTCAGTGCATCCAACCGGGATCGAAACCCGATCTCCCCGTCATCGGCAGTTCGATCTATTGCGAGAGTGACACCTTAAACCAGGGTTTTCGAAACTTTTTAGACCTAGTCAGCTTTTGCAGCAGAAAAAATACATGTTGAAGCTCCCATAAAAAAAAGTTATACTAATATCGGGAAGATTCAATATCACTAGTTACCAGCTTCGGTACCCACGTGGTCTAACGCGCTACTCTCGCAGTAGACTAGACTGCCTTTGACAGGGAGATAGAGGTTCGAATCTCGGTCAGATGTACTGAAGGTGATTTTTTTTAAAAAAAACAGTTTTTCCACTCTTCCAAGACGCAGATTCGGGTACACTTCATCTAAATATACCCTTCCCAATCTCTAAAACCATCAGCGTAATCAGTACATAAACGTATAACCAGAATGGGTAGTAAGACTCTGTACTAAAAAAAAAATAGCGACAGTTAAATTTTACAAAAATCAACGGAATACCTCACATGTTCTGAATGCGCTTTTGGCAAATGTCCTTTATTCAGATTTGAAAAAAATGGCAATAATAATAACTGATGATATTGTATAGTGTGTAAAACAAATATATAATACAAGTAAACCTTCGAGAAACTTTCGCACATTCAACCTCCTCCCCTCCCCCAAAAAATAAATTATTTAGTCTTTTGTTTGGTTGTTGAAATTAAATACTCAGCGAAGTGTTTACACAAAATAGCAAAGAGAGTTTATTAATGTGAATGTATTTACAATAACTCTTTGTATACAATATTTGATGTCAGAATGCAATCATCTTGAATTTGGATGTTTCTTTTTAACTTAAATTTTAAACAAACAATGTGTTTTAACATAAACTGAGTATTCTATGTCAGAAGTTGGTAAAAAAACCTATCCACTGATACCTTATTCATCGCTGTAAGCTTTTCTATTAGTTCATAAAAAGGGATGTTGACAACAGAAATAATATATAGGATTATAAAGTTCCTTCACGAAGCCTGTAATAACTATGGCGTGGGAAACATTTAGAAAAAAAAACGCTGCCTTAAGACTATTTTGACCATCGAATCGGGTCAAATGCGTGTTAAAAATTCATATATAAACATATAAATGGTTATCACTTAAATCAAAGTTTCCGTATCATTTAAAAAAAGGATTTTAACCCTCTGACCCCACACACAACTCACAGGCCCTTATCCACTCCCACTCACCCCCCCCCCACCCCCCACAAACATATCCCATTATTTAGATTTATTATTTTTTTCATCCCTCAAAAGTAAATGGACAAGTCTTTCAGCTTTTGTAATCTCTGTGGGCGACGCAAGCTGAAACAGGAAGCGTATTAAAGTCCTGGACAAAAACGCAGCAGGGGTGCGGGTGGGTGGGTTTTAGGGTGTAAAAGGGGGGGGGGGGAATACCCGCGGGACGGTCGCCCCTCTAACCAACTCGCGAACTACGAGAGTAAACGAATCCTTCAGCCCTTTAAGCCAACGGTTCTTAACAGGAGATCCTGAGACCGGATAGCTATAATTTAATTAACAACGGCTAAAAAAAAAATCGATCTAAAGCGTCACTATCGCAATAGACTGTATTTCCCACCTGGCGGGGAGGTCATGGTTCCAAATCCCGGATAAGTGTAGTAACGCTATCATTTGGTAGCAACGAAAGTAATTTATGTTAAGATATAAAGGCTGTTAGAAATCTCATAGCCCAAGCTACACATATAGCTTGTTTTAACCAAAAGTAATACACAATACATTTACACTTAGATCCGTAAAACTATGGTAGTACCATTAAATTGTGTTCAAAGTTTCAGCGTATAGCACGGGAGAGCAAAGCTGTTCAAGCATGCGTGTACAACAGGTTGCATAGGAGTTAGACATGCGGCACTACACATGTAATAATGGCAGGCACTTTCTGTGACGTAGGACCGTTAATGATGACACTCGAAACGTATTCGCATTTCTAGATGGACTGGTGTTTTGGTTACTATTAATTGTGGTATGTTCTGCTGCCGTGCTTTAAGATGTCGAGGTGTGGAGTACCGCGCGCCTAACTCCTATGCAACCTGTTGTACGCGCATGCTTGAACAGCTTTGCTCTCCCGGCTGTAAGCCGAAACTTTGGACACAATTTAATGGTATTAGCACGGCTTTTCGGTTATAAGTGTACAGGGATTTTGTATTGCTTTTGGTTCAAACAAACTATTATACTCCACGGATAATAAGTGGTAACCTGGGATAGACTTGAAACCGCGCATAGTACGTAACCATGGATAATACAAACCTCAGATAATAAGTAATAATAATAATATGGAACCACAGATAATACGGATTTTAGGATAATACTGAACTCGGATGATCGGGCTTCGGATAATCGGGACTCTTCTGATTATACATTTAATCATATATCCCCGTTAGTAGGTAAAAAAAACAACATCGAGTCAGCGGTGAATGCCACAGGCTCGACAGTCCTGAGGCCTAGCTAACACTAAACCAGTGTGTACTGCTTATTTTCCGGGAATGAGTTCTCCTGAGAAATTTCACACCGCTTACTTTACCTCATGAGAGAACGAACGCAAGAGTTTGGCCAAGCAGATAAACACCTTGGTGTCTCTCTAGGGGTAAGATGTATTCGCTTTGAGTGCACCGACACCCTCCCCTCTCTAAAGGGTGGGTGTGGGTGTAGAGTACAAAGTGCCCCCCCCCCCCATAACCTTCCATTCTAGTGTAAACAGGCGCAATTACACCCAAGAATAGGCCGTAAAACCGCGAGAAGGACCTATACCCCATCTACGATAGGAGAGTAGGTACGCTAGAGCTAGCAGAAGGTTCTTCATTGCAAACATTTCACAAGGAAAATAAAGAACACCTCTGTGATCAGAGCTCATATCTACAGTGGTCCCTGGTCATATCCAGAGGTCCCTGGTTCGATCCCTCGTGCTTCCAGATTTTTTTTGGTGAAGCAGTGTTGTCTGTAACGAAGTCAAATCAGCCTCGTAAGAACCAAATGAAGAGCTACTTGAATTTAAAAAAAAAAAGGATCGGCTCCGGTCTAGAAAACCGAGATTAACGTAGTGCTGGCCACATGACATCCTCTATCAGCAGAAGTTGACAATATATTCGCCAACAGACGGCGGCCGTTCGGTCGGTCAGGCTCGCTTGCGGTCTGACGCCACCGAGTTTTTGTTGGTACATAAGCGTTTAACCCGAATGGTTAGTAAGACGTGGCGACTAAAACAAAACACTAATTCAATTGTCAATTAGCATGGTGGTGCTACTTCACTTGTTATTTCACGATATTCACCATAATTGTTTCAGTACAAGTTTATCTACTTTTTTAAAAATCCACTACTGTTTCCCAGTCTGTGGTCAGTTTTTTATTCAAGCCATATATTTCCCACTACCGGCTTACTAGGCCTGTCGTAGCTTCATATGCCATATAATATAACTTAAGACTAGGAAATACACAACTTCCAGTCCCCCTGCCGTTAATTCATCCCTTTGGAAGGGCAAATCCACATTTCACCAATGATAAATTTTTCAGCCATGCCGGGAATCGAAGCCGGGACCCTTAGTTCAGTAGAAAGACAAGCTACCGACCGAGTTAAGGTGTCGGATACAAGTTTATCTACTGAATTAAGTAAACAAATATATATATATCGGCTTTGTGTGTGGGGGGAGATGGAGGGGCGTACAAGCAGTTGTTTAGTTATGTACAGTCCCGAACAATCCCCCCCCCCCCCCCGACCCTACCGATCAATCAACAGGTTCTTCACACACACCACCCCCTCCAACATTTCTTTTTGGGTGAAGGGAGAAGCAGTCAGGAAGAATAACGACGTCGATCAAATCGGGAGGGAGGAGAAGAAGAAAAGGTGGGGGGGTGAGGGGGTGAGAGGATCAGTGGCAGAAAGGGTTTGACATATAGTAGTAGTGTGTCAATGATTCGGACTGATTGAGGATCGGCCCAGTCCAGATTTTCAAAAAAAAACAGTACCTAAAAAATAAATAAAAAAAATAGACGGGATAGTTACGAAAACTCAAGTGTTAAGGTAAAAACATTTTCACTTCGAAATTACACCTTTTTTTGTTGTTGATAAATATTACAAATTTTGAAGGTATATAATTATATCGGATTTCCTTATTTATATATATATATATATATATAGATATATATAATTAAAAAAGTTGGAGACTTTTTCGTTACTATTTTTGCCTTATATCTTAATACATATAATTCTTCTGTACGTGTGTATGTCACTGAACTACTCCTAAACGGCTGGACCGATTTTGATGAAATTTTGTGTGTGTGTTTGAGTGGGTCCGTGGATGGTTTAGATTCACAATTGGACCCGGTAGGTCGCGCTGCAATCGGGTTCTAGGATTTTTTTTATTTTTTAGGTTTTTTTTTAGATTCTTTGCATACCAGAACATGTAACCTCAAGATTTCACCCCCCCCCCCCCCCACCACCACCACCATCCCCCAATATTTATAATAATGTATATAATATTAATAATTGACCGTTAAAAACTTCTGAAAGTTCACGAATAATTGAACTTCTGAGAATAATTCATAGTTATGTTTGTTTTTCGATACAGCTGATATTTGTGGAGCTGTGGGCGAAATGCCAAAAATGAAAAGATGTTTTATTTTGTATGTTGTCTTGACAAACACTGAATTTGTAATATTTGTGTAACTCACTAATTGGAGTTCATTGTGAATTTGTAATTGTGATGATCACATAGTATTTGTTTTACTATCGAAATCAATCATGCCACCCAAACTAAAAGCCAACGTTCGGGCAGGACAACGTCTGTCGGGTCCACTAGTATATATATATATATATTATTAGTGTGAATAAAGTCTCAAACTTTTTTTTAACAAAGGCTGAGGTCCATTTTTTTGGCGGCCGTGTCTCTGATATTGATACCACTGCGGTTATTTTATAAATATTATTTTTATTTGACGATCCGGATATTTTTGACATCTGAACTATCGACGCTGTATAACTGTGTCTCCTATAGCATTATTCTGGTAGGAAGAACGGACTGTATCAGAGAGTTATAAAAAAACTAAGCCTACATTCATATTATCATACGTCAAGACATGTGATACGCAGCTGTCACTTCCGATTGAGAGTATAAATACATGTAGCATATTAGTACAGTAAAAACCTCATTCATCCGGACTTAGTTCAACTAGATCTAGTTTCAAGTAATCATACGTCAAGTCATGCAACTGTAACTTTAGATAGATATTATCAATACCTACAAATTACGCTAATAATATTGTAAATAAGTTTGCAATTTTGAAAAGATGTGTCAAAATGTCAATTCGTAAAAAAAAATACACAGTTTTGTTTTAGCACCGCGTCTTACTACCCGTTCAGGCTATACGTCTGTGTACTAATTACACTAATTGTTTAGGGATGATAAAGGTTTAATTGAGAGAGTACATTAGAGTGGAAAACCCTTTTACGGAAAACCAACCCTCATTGCAAGCGACAAGGTTCAAACCTCGATCTCTCCACCTTTGGCAGTCTAGTCCACCGCGAGAGTAGCGCGTTAGACCACACAGCCACCGAAGCGAGTCACATGTAATTGGCTATTATTTTGGTTCTTCTTCTATATTAGGATAATGAAGTGTTTGTCATGATCATTGCGCGGTATCTACCGCACGCAGAGGTCTGACATTTTAAAATCAGTAGCCCTTTCGCACAGACATGTACGTTTAGATAAAAAAATTGAGACTTTTTTTTCCTTGTATGTTTGAAGCAATGTATTGCGTGGCTACGCCGGGCACTTCTGCTAGTTCTACATAAAACCATGACTTAACTAATATTTAGCACCGCGTCTTACTACCCGTTCGGGTTATACGCTTAAGTACTAATTACACTAATGGATTAGGAATTGGGAGGGTTGAATTTAGAGGAAGTGAACCCGCATTTGCGTGGAGGGAGAGTGGAAAACCATTTAGGAACACCCCCCCCCCCCAGTTCACCCGACCGAGATTCGAACCTCGATCTCCCCGTCCTCGGCAGTCGGGCTCAACACGACTAGCGCGTTAGCCAACTACGCCACCGAGGCGGGTCATGACTTAACTGTAAACATAAAACAACTACACGACACATGTTAACTTGAACCTGACCCGCCTCGGTGGCCGCGTGGCCTAACGTGCTAATCTCATGTTGTATTAGACTGCTAAAGACGGGTAGATCGGGGTTAGATCCCGGTCGGGTGAACTAGGGTGATTTTCCCTAAAAAAAAAAGTTTTCCACTCTCCCTTCAAGCAAATACGGGTACACTTCCTATAAATATAACCTTCACCATACCTAAAACCCATTAGCGTAGTTAGTACATAAGCGTATAAGCCGAACGGGTAGTAACTAAGACGCGGTGCTAAAAAAAACAACACCTTTAATCTACTTGAGTATCTTAAATCGAAAAAAAATTACAATAAATAAAACAGCCATAAAAAAAAGGTTAAGTGGGTCTACAGGTTGATAATGTTTTGTTCTAATGAAAAATTGCGCGTGTAAGATATAAACTAGGGTAAACAAAAGTGTTAAATAGCAGAGAACCCTGAATCAGCCATTTTTTTTTTCCCCTCCCTTTCATTTCAAATCTCTTCATCGGAGAAAAGAGCTCTTCTATTGAAGACGTTCGAGGGAGAGGCTTTCTGTTTTAAGAGCGGCTAATGAACGTTAGGAAGAGAGAAAAGGGGGGGGGGGGTGAAGGGGGTATACTTGGGAGAAGTTCTAAAACTTTTAACGAGGTGAATTGTTGGGTTTAGCCCGGTCAGCAGGTTGATGAGAAATATTGTTCCCCAAACTCCAAGGGGGAGAAAAGATTTTACGGGAACAGATTTCCTTTTTTTTAAGCACCTGCGTCTTAATTAATGTACGGCCAAACTGGGCGAGCGACTAAAAAATAAAATATAACACATTTGTTGTAATGAGAGGCGGCCAGACTGGAGCGAGCGAACGCTTGAAAGATAGAACTGGTTCTATTTTTCAAGCGCGCGCGCTCGAGCCGGAACAGTCTAGTTTACAGGCGCTGGGCAATATTATTGTATGTTGGTTCATTGAACGCTAGGAAAACTTCTCATTTTGACATTTTTAGGGCCGGTTGCACAAACAACAATCAGTGGCTTGGTCAGAGATCAGATGTATGTATATCTCCAATCAGTGTCTCAAACCTCATTTTCAGTTGCACCATTAACGATTAGGACGTGATTGTCGATCAAATCTCTGGTCAAGTTAACCAGCCAATTTTCTCCCATCAACTGTTTGATTCCCCGATCAGTGTGTTGATGGTTAACATAACCTGTAACTGTTATGTTCTTGATAAATATAATTTGTACTTTATAATCTTTATTTATTAAGTAATATTTAATAAATATATTTATATATATTTATTAAGTAATATTTAATAAATATATTTATATATCATTCAATTTATTTTTAATGTGAGTTTGATTCATAAATGTGAAGTATGGAGTCTTCAGATGAAGTTTTTAATTTATATAACGAGGTTATAGAAAATGTTCAAGTTCCAAGACAACTACGAGAAAGATATGAACTTTTCTTTAAATATAGCGATAGAGAATTTGATATGAGGCTTAGATAAATTAAAGTTGGGACTTCGGGATTTCTTTTCAGTCATTATGTTATTTTGAAATAATATAAATACTTTAAAAGCTCATTTTATAACCTAACTATAGTAATACATTAATACAAACGTCTAATAATAATTTCAAACAAATTTACATATATTCATTAAACAAATAAAGAAAATAAAGATGTTCACAAAGCCAATCTGGCGTATACTTTTAGGCTATGTTACAACAGTCAGCTGTTCGAAAATATAAACTTTTTACAAGGTTGCCATGTTAGTTTTATTTGATTCTCCGGTCAAATCTGTGGTCAGGCGATCGGAGTTTTTGATCTCTAGTTAACTTTGTTGCGACCCAAATTTTTCTTGATCTATGATTAAGCTGATTGACAATCCGGTGATTGAAGAATCAATATGATGTTTGTGCAACCGGCCCTTATTATTATTGATAGGTTTAGCACACTTGCTACAAACAGCCTAATTTAATTGGTAAGACCATATACCATACTTATATGTATATATATAGATATATGTGCTATATTATAATCAAAGTTGGCCTTTACAAATAAGAGTCACCATTACCGCGGAGAGAGGATGGGAAAATCCCCAACAATAAATCACTCGTCATAAAACATCCTCAGTTCACTGAACCAAGATTCGAAACTTTGCCTCCTCGTCAACAACTATCGAGAGCTATCTGCTAATCACGCACTCGCTCGCCAGTTTGGCCACGCAGTCGCTCGCTCGCTCACACGCTTGTCAGTCTGGCCGAACCCTTAGGGGAGTTTTATGTAAGCACATTTTTGGACATTTTGGAACCCCTAAAGCTTGGTTCACACGTTTGCCGAAAATACAAAGCAGAATCTTCTTGAGTAGCGCAGCAATTCACATGATGTATGTTGACCCATGATGCATTGCAACGTTAACTCAAAACAGATGATTATCAACATATTTTATTTTCAAGTGGACAAACATAATATATTTTAGATAATTCTCCCGATTGATGTTTTCAAATTATAACCCTGTGTCGTGGCACAATCCAATACATCGATACACACGCTTTACATTAACGGGTTATTTCAAATCTCCTCACAACAACCAATTGATCTGTCTGCTCGCTTCTAGCTCCACAGCGCATGCGCACTGATTTGAGATGGTTGGTTCTAAGATTTGATTGGTTCTCCTGTGCCTAACATCTCAGGCGGAGAGGACAACGTAGAGATGAGTTGAAATTTAGCAGAACAGCTCGCACCGACGAGGAAGAAATCTTGTGATTGGCTTAAAGCTCGTCACGTGACTACGTTTCTGTTCTGCGCTAGTTTTTCGGCGAACGTGTGAATCCACAGTAACACCCTTTGTAAGAAAAAATAAGAAAAACTCAAACTACCTTCCCTCCCTGAGAGGCTTACTAACTGTTCGGGTTGTACGCATATGCAATAATTATGCTAGTATGTTAAAGATGAGGAAGGTTGAATTTAGAGGAAGTGTACCCATATTTGCGTGTAGAAAAAAATGGAAAGCCATCTTAAGTAGGCTTGACCTGGATTTGAACACCAATATACCCGTCATTGGCAGTCTAGTCGAATTCAAGTAAGACACCTTGTGTCAAAAAAAAAAAAGACTATTTTCTGGCGGTGTGTGCTGGTTAAACTTGTAACAAAAGAATTATTAAATTTCGCATTAAATTTGATTTCATTTTCAATTTGTAACAATTTTCATAATTTTTCGTCTGAGGCAGTTGTAACTTAGTAGTCAAAGTATTCATGTTTTGAATAAATTTGTTCAAACAGTTTGTGTTGTTTTAAATGTTCGGTTGAGCTACTTAATTTCTAAATTTTTACATGGTGTGTCGAATTTTACTTCTCATTAGACACACCTGTGGCTATATTGAAAAATACGTTGCCCGTTTCTTCCTTAGACCATGCGGGCCCCGAAGGGGTATTTTTAATTAATTTTTAATTTTATACATTTTGAGTAGAATATTTTTTCACCCAGTACACACATTAGATTTTGTCTCGAATCATGGTGTATATATAACGTATTATGTATATATTTTTTCAAATTAATAATCAAGATGGTCTTATAGTAATCCTAAAATAGATAAAATTGAATTGTTGTTTGTTACTCTTTCATGCAAAAAACACTCAGCCGATTGTGTTGAAATTTCGCGTAGGTACATCTAGGACGTCTGGTTAATATATAGGATAGTTAAAATTTGCGTCAGCAATTTGTTTGGATGAGGGATACAAAATACCACTTTTTGGCCATCTTTTACAGCTTCTGCTTATCGAATTTTCATTGGGCATTCAAATTTAAAATGTTTCTGGATATAATAAATACGTGTTATAAAACACATTCCGTGTGAAAAACGGGCTTGTTTACTTAAAAAGATAAAAATAAATTTGTTCAAGAAATACATAGTTTGAAGTGAGGTGGACTGGATAGAACTAGCTCAAGATAGAGATAGGTTGTAATGAGGTGGACTGGATAGAACTAGCTCAAGATAGAGATAGGTTGTAATGAGGTGGACTGGATAGAACTAACTCAAGATAGAGATAAGTTGTAATGAGGTGGACTGGATAGAACTAGCTCAAGATAGAGATAGGTTGTAATGAGGTGGACTGGATAGAACTAACTCAAGATAGAGATAGGTTGTAATGAGGTGGACTGGATAGAACTAACTCAAGATAGAGATAGGTTGTAATGAGGTGTACTGGATAGAACTAGCTCAAGATAGGGATAGGATGTAATGAGGTGGACTGGATATAACTAGCTCAATATAGGGATATGTTGTAATGAGGTGGACTGGATATAACTAGCTCAATATAGGGATATGTTGTAATGAGGTGGACTGGATAGAACTAGCTCAAGATAGAGATAGGGTGTAATGAGGTGGACTGGATAGAACTAGCTCAAGATAGGGATAGGATGTAATGAGGTGGACTGGATAGAACTAACTCAAGATAGAGATAGGTTGTAATGATGTGGACTGGATAGAACTAGCTCAAGATAGAGATAAGTTGTAATGGGGTGGACTGGATAGAACTAGCTCAAGATAGGGATAGGATGTAATGAGGTGGACTGGATAGAACTAGCTCAAGATAGGGATAGGTTGTAATGAGGTGGACTGGATAGAACTAGCTCAAGATAGGGATAGGTTGTAATGAGGTGTACTGGATAGAACTAGCTCAAGATAGGGATAGGATGTAATGAGGTGGACTGGATATAACTAGCTCAATATAGGGATATGTTGTAATGAGGTGGACTGGATAGAACTAGCTCAAGATAGAGATAGGGTGTAATGAGGTGGACTGGATATATCTAGCTCAAGATAGAGATAGGTTGTAATGAGGTGGACTGGATATATCTAGCTCAAGATAGAGATAGGTTGTAATGAGGTGGACTGGATATATCTAGCTCAAGAAAGGGGAAGGCGACGTACTTTTTAAAGTGTGACCATGAACTTCCAAGTTCTCAATGCCATAGAGTGAGTTATCGATGTGGGCCGCAAACAAATGTTTGTGTGTGTTATCAAAAAGGTATTTCCTACACAGATTGGACTGTATCCAAGTAAGGTGTTATCCATGGGGCGATAAACTTGACGATTAAAAGGAAATCCTCTTGGCTTTAGTTGCACAGACAGCGTTGCCGCATCTTTTAATTTAAGCTTTCAGGTTTTGGAGGGTGTGTGTGTGTTTTATGTGTAGTTTTCAACCCCTCCTCTAACAATTAAACTGTTTGTAAGGTGCAGTTTACCGTCGTCGCCGTTGTAAAGGCACTCAAGCCCCCTCAGGCATTAAAGCCCTAGACGTGTCGGCACGCTGCTTGCTTCTTTTACACTCGGATTAATTAAAATATAGACCTGTATCATCTGGCTAAAAATGGCGATATAAAAATAAAATTGGGTAAATATTTCAGATCATTGAATTCTAGAGGAAGAAGACGCATTCGTAAAGGCTTTGATTATGATATTGTCAAAACACAAGGTCACCCTTAGGACTGTGCAAACTGTATGGTCGTACAGGGCCCTGTTATATTTAGGGCTCCACGCTCGCTTTGGTGACACAGGAAGGGGGAAAAAAAACAGTTGGGGTGGGGAATTTTTGTTTTCGCGCTCGTATAGTGGGTTCCCTTTACACGCGATCTAGCAAATATCGTCAAGAGTGTAAAAACTAATTAAAACATAATCATGTGGTTTGATTTACTGAACGAGTTCTCAGTTTTAACTCCACCGATTTGCATTTGATCTGTCTTGTGTATATGTCTCACGATAACTTTTGAACTCGTCAACCGATTCCATTCAAACTTGGGACAGTTGTTCTTTGTAACTTTATACATATCATGTTTGTTGAGGAAGGAAATCGAACCCAGGGTTGGGGAAAAATCAACCCTTAGCATTAATTATATATATATATATGTATTTACCTTTTAGGTCATTTCCTGATACCTTATAAGACTGAAAATTGGTATTTAGATAAAAACTATTGAACTAACCATAAACAAAAATTAAGTTGTTTTTTTTTACTTTTTGAAGGGGTAAGTAGGCGGGGGCAAGGCAAACTAAGATTGCACAGGGATCCCACTTCTGCTAAGGGAAGCCCTGTTCAAACATATTTACCACCAAAGAGCATAAATGAAATAATAAACACTGTTACAGACACATTGATAAAAGAGGAGCACCTCTGTCCACCAAAGAGCATAACAATAAATTTTCATATTTCAAACACCTTAATAAAAAAATAGTATTTTCTTAAAGCTCAGAAATTGTAGATTTTACAAAAATATATTTTAAATAAAGGGTTTTAATTTTTAATAGTATTTCCTATCTCAAGTATTTGCGAAGATATAACAAAAATGGAAATTTCCGCTCAGGTAAAATACCCTAAAAGTAATTTTCATGTGGAAATGAGAATTGCCCTTTATTCAAAAAATATTAAACAGTGTCCAAATACAAAATTTAATCAAAATCGTTTAATCAAAATCGTTGATGCAGAATTCGAGACAGTAGATTCTTTTTTAATCATTTTGCCCTTCAGTAAACTACCCTTAATTTTAGTATTAATTTATAATCCCAAAAACCCCTCGGGGGGAGCCTTATGAAAACCCCAGATACCAAGTTTTAGCCCGATCGGTAAAATAGTTTCGGCTCTAGGTTAAGATACAAACAAACGGAATCGCGAAATCAACTTGAAAATCAAATATGTTTCAAGCGTATAACCCGAACGGGTAGTAAGACGCGGTGCTAAAAAAAAAAATATGTTTCAACGGGTCATGAAACGTCGGTTTAAAAAAAAAAGAGTTTTTTTTATGATCACAATACTTCTCTCTCCAAGGTGTCGAGAGAAAGTAAAAACTAAACAGAATGCAATCTTTGGAAGTCTCCAAGCCGCTACTGAGAGGTCAACGCGGCCGACTTGGATCCAGTTATTTGGTCAGGCCGTTCCAGAACGGACTTCACCACAAATTGCCAAAGTACAGGGTAAGTCCTGGGCGTTCCAAAATTGTATTGGGAATTGGGGGGGGTATCTGGTGAGTAGGTCTAATCTACTAGTTTAATTACAAGTTACCATCTTAGATGGTCGGATGGTCTAAAACAGAGGTCAGCAGCCTCTTAGGTCCTCGAACGACTTTGAAGCTTATCAAAGGTTCCGCAAATCAACCATCGCTTCTCTACTCTAGTTTTGCTTCTTTTTTTTCTTTCTTTTTTTTTGTCTATACATCTATGTAATTATATTATCCGACACCTTAGCTCAGTCGGTAACGTGTCTGTCTAGTGAGCTAAGAGTCCCAGGTTCGATTCCCAGCATGGCCGAATCATTGGTGAAATGTGGGGTTTACCTTTTCCCGATAATGAACTAACGGCCTGGGGACTGGATGTTGTAGTTGTCCTAGTCTTAAGATCTATTATAAGGCATATGAAGCTATGACAGGCCTAGCAATCCGGGAACAATAATGGATGTACATATCTGTATCGATAAAATAAAAGAGTTTGTCTGCCATGAGCACTGCTCGATATCTATCGCATGAAGAGGTCTGAAATTTTCATCTTATGAACAAACTTGTGCACCTAGAAACAGGAATTTTACAATTTTAATTACATTTTATAACTAATTAAAAATCGTGTCTGAAGCAATAAGATGAAAAGTTTTTTTGTTTCTTTGTGTGAACCAAATTAAAACGTTGTCCGGGGTAACCATGCAATAAATTGCGACTTTACTCCAGGGAAACGACAGGTACGCCCTTAAATTCAACCATTCCTCAAATCTCTAGATCCCAATCGATCTCGGTGGTCTTGGGGTAAAGTGCTCGCCTCAGGACCCCGATGATCGTGTGTTCAAACCCAACAGAGGTCGACGGATTTTTCTCGAGCGATACAAATCCGTAGCACAACTTCCTTAGGAGAGAAAGTAAAGCCGTCGGTCCCAAGTCGATTGTGGTATGTAAAATAACCCTGGAAGGTAATTGGGAAAAATTGGTAGGAACTTTAGCCGCTCATATAAATTTAAGTACTTTAATTTATTTATTTTTAAACGGCCGCGCAACGAATTTTATCTTAGAAATAATAAAAAAATTATTAAAATTTACCTTTATGATTATTTGTTAAGAAATGTGTCCAATTTTATGATCATAATAAATATGTACACAGCCCATTATTTTTAATTTTTTTTTTTCGTTTTCTTTTAAATACATTGTCCGGGTTTTCATCCCCGAAAATTTTCTGGATTTCGCAGTTTACAATACTAGATTCAGTAAATTGGGCATAGCAACCCTAGTAGCAATTGATGTTTTCAAATTATTACGTTGTGTAGGAAAACAAATCAACATAAAACTTGAAAGATACACCCAGTTTTCCATTTAACGAGTTATTTCAAATCGTTCACCCGCCCTCACCCCCTTAAACACGAGAGGGGGGTTATTAAAACACACAACTAGCCCGGCTTACCATGAGACTAGGACATTTATTAGGGGATACTTTTACGAGGGTGGGGAGGGTTAAATTAGGGGAGAGCGGGGGAATCCCGCACAGTTGGACAATACCGCACACCCTTAAACAGCTCACTTTGTTCACTGTGGAAAAATACCTACCATGGCATACTCTAGCGGCTTATAGGGTGAACTAAATAGTGGAAGCTCAGAACACCAGTGGCCTTTGTTTCTGTGTAATCATTGTTTTTATAGTTTTATTCATTTGCTTACTACTTTCAATAGTATTTCATTAAAGGTAAGTCCATTTGGATGTATATCTACTATTTTTTCATAAGCATCTACAAATAGAGCTTGTTTTTAACAATAAGTCTACACCAGTAAATATTCCTTCTAAATAACACAATATTTGTTGAAGAGGTAGAAAATGGCGAAACGTGTTGTGGGGTAATCCCGCACGTTTAGAGAGGGCATTCCCGCACAGTGTGCGGTATAACCCCCCTCTTTTTTCTTACGGCAGAAACAATTATTTTTATATTCCCTAAACCTACGCGTAAGCATAAAATTTAAAAGTAAAGAATTTAACTAAAATTGAACACTAATGTATTTATACTCTGTGTGGCATCTTTAGAATATTTAAAGTGTTTATTTAAGCATAGTTCGGAATCTTGATATTATATTATACCAAACTAGTGTAACAATCACGATGAATTGAAAATTGAACAAGTATTGACATTTAAAGTGGAAATTGTTTTGATTCTTTAATATAGTTATTTTCAATTATTGAAGACCTGAAAATTTGAACCAGACAAAGCCCAAAAACTAAATATACAAAATGAACTTAATTTACAAAACAACATCATGCAATAAAAAAAACTTGTATTATTAAAATACATAAAAAACGAACCCATATCTTAGAAACATATTTTTTTTCTGGATTCTTTATAGTTTTTTTTGTTGAGGTATTTAACGTGCACTTTCTGAACCAAGTGATTATATTAACACACAACAGATTTCTACAAGAGAAAACATATGAGCCTTCAAATTTTGCTGGAAAGGTAGGCTACTTTCACATACTTTCCAGGGCTCTTTTACATACTACAATTGAAATGGGATCAACGGCTTTGCTTCCCTTCCGAAGGAAGTTGTGCTACAAAATTTTATTGATCATTAAAACTCTGCCCACCTCATCTGGGTTTGAACCCACGAACATTGGATCCTGAGGTGAGCTCTTTACCTCAAGACCATCGAGAATTTTTATTGTAGAATTGATTTATATCAGTTTCATGATATTGATATTTACTTGATTTTCATTCTCAGGTTTTCAATTGTATTTTTATTAATAATTATTGGTCTGCATATGTAATTTGTAATACAACACAAGAGTTTATAGAATGGCAATCTATATATTTTTTAAAACAAAACAATTTATATTTTACTATATTTTAGATGCCGAGAAAGAGACAAAGGAAAACAGATAAAGCGAAATGGACTGGAGACGTGATGAAAGAAGCCTTAAAAGCAATGACTGAAGGTGGAAAACTGAGAGCAGTATCCAGGGCATATGGAATTCCTGTTTCTACTCTAAAGGATAGATTTAAGTCTGGTCAGTCACAAGAGGCACGTTTAGGAAGAAAAGCTACCTTTTCTGATGAACAAGAAAAAGAACTGGTTAAACATATCATTATGATGGCTAAAATATTTAATGGAATATCACCCATCGAGCTTCGAAAAATTGCTTTTGAATTTGCAAGTAGAAATAACATACAACACAATTTCAACACCACCTTAAGAACTGCTGGTAAAGACTGGCTCAGCGGGTTTCTACGGCGAAATCAAGAAATCAGCCTTCGGAAACCAGAGGCAACAAGCGTGAGCCGAATTCTAGGTTTCAATAAGGATGCTGTGCAAAAGTTTTTCTCAAATTTGGAAGGAGTAATGGAAAAACACAAGTTCCCTGGCTCGAGAATCTATAATATGGACGAAACGGGAATTTCAACTGTTCATACCCCACAGAAAATATTAGGACCTAAGGGGCAAAAGCAAATAGGATCAACAACAAGCTGGGAGAGAGGCAAAAATATTACCGTATGTGCTGCTATGAGTGCAAGTGGAAGCTTTGTACCCCCTATGTTTATTTTTCCTCGATTAAGGATGAGTCCTACACTCGCCAAAGGTGGTCCAGAAGAAGCTATTTATCATTGTTCTAAGAATGGCTGGATTAATGAAGAGCTGTACATTATTTGGCTCCAACATTTTGCGAAATATGTGAGACCAACCAAGAACGAACCAGTTCTATTAATCATTGATAATCATGGTACTCACAAATCACTACAGGCTTTCACATTTTGTCGAGAGAATGGAATCGTAGTCTTGACAATTCCACCTCACACATCACATAGACTCCAACCTCTGGACCTTACCTTTTTTGGTCCTCTGAAAACTGCTTATAACAGAGAGTGTGGTTTATTTCTCAAGACCTTTCCTTATGAGAAGATACGGCCTGATGATGTTGCTTCACTTTTTAATAAGGCTTTCATAAGGATAGCAACAATTGAAAAGGGAGTATCCGGTTTTTCCTCGTCAGGAATTTTTCCACTTAACCCAAACAAATTCACGGAAGAAGACTTTGCACCAGCAACAATGCCCCAAGCTGTTAATATTATCGAAGATGTTCAGGATAACGTTCAGGAAAACATAGAAAACAGTGCATGTTTCAAAACTAAAACAGTGGACACTCAACAACCATCTACTTCAAAAATAGTTTCTGTTAAAGATATTACACCCATTCTAGATTATAAACCATCAAAACAGCCCCGTTCATCAAGAATGCAAAGCTCTGTTATTTTTACAGCAACGCCCATGAAAAAAACACTCGAAGAAGCAGATTTCAAACGTAAGAATAAAACAATCCGAGAAAATGAGAAAGAAGCAAAGAAAAGGAAGAACATAAGAAAATGTGAAATACAGAAGAAATTTAGGAATAAAAACAATGAAGATTCCAAGAATGAAATTAATAATAAAAATAAAAAGTTGCTTTTAGTGCGAAAAAAACTTCTCCAAGATAGCTCAGATGAAGGAGAGAATTTATCAAATCTGTGCGATGATGATGAACTGGATGATATTGAACCTGAATCCTCTAATAATTTACCTATGTTTAACAATTCAGATTCTAATTGTATGTTTTGTGGAGAATTTGGGAGGAACAAGGAGTTGTGGTTCAGATGTGTTCTTTGTTCAGGTTGGGTACATGCTGACTGTAGTGCAGCGGAAAGAGCAGAAAATTTTGTTTGTGACTTTTGTCTCAAAAAGTAAAATATATTTAATTTATGTTGCCACCTTTTGAGATCTGTATAAATGGACTATGTTTTTTACTATTATTATATTTTTAGTTTTACGTTTAGGCATACACATAGTTTATATAAGTTAATACAGGGTTAATTCTACTAGTTAAATTGTATTTTTTGTGTGTATCGCAAAGTATAGTTTTATATAACTCAATAACTATAATTGTACTGTATTTCCCCACTCTGTGTGCGGTATTGCCCTACCAGGGTGGGCAATGCCGCACAATGACTGTTTTCATATTGTAATTAATTATAAGAGAATGTTAGGTTCAGTATATAAAAGTAATGCACTGAATTGATGTATAAAAAACAAAGATTACAATGATATATTACTAGATTTAATAGACTAAATGAGAACATAGCAATGTCTTGTTTTGCTTAAGTGTGCGGGATTCCCCCGCTCTCCCCTAATAGCAGCATTCAAGTGGATTATACTCTCTCTTTTTTTTTTTAAGTTGTCGAAACGCGGACCCATTTTTACTCATAGGCGACGTTTTATCCCTTAAACACGCATTTAACAGCGGAATGTAGACGCGAAGCTTAAGCATGGCCGACTAAACCAGCTCGTTATGGGGTATTGCCCCCCCCCCTTCCCCCCTCATTTATTAAAGGTATTTTAAGTACACTTTCTGAACCGACTTATTATATCTGCCCACAGCTTATGATCCAACTTCTATCTAGAACATACACAGCATACACAGCATACACAGCATCCAGTACCCAGCCGTTAATTCATCATTGTGGAAGTTTGTTATTATTACGATTATTATTATTATTATTATTATTATCACCGCGTCTTACTACCCGTTTGGGTTGTACGCACTTACGCTAATGTGCAATGGTAGGGTGATTGTGAGGCGAAATGGAGGACCTACAGTTTAACGTGGGATCCGAACCACGGTGGAGGCCTGGCATTCCACACATTCACAAGTTGTGATTAATACACGTCTTGTCAGAGGTGAAGGAAGGGTTTTGACAATCAGATAGATCTGTGTCGAACCTAGGATCGAACCCCGGACCCTCAGTAGAGAAGTCCGACACCTTACCACTAGACCGCCAGGTCACTCTTGTGGAAGGTTAAACCTACATCATTTCACTAATGACATTTTTTTTTTCCGGCCATGCCAGGAATTGAACCCGGGACTCTTGGCTCAGTTTACAAGACACGCTACAAACTAATGTGTCGGAAGAGGTATTGCCGTTGAATGTAAATACACCCCCCGCCTCCCCCATCACAGAAGTTGACAGACTAACGAATAAAACTAATGGGTTTTAATTAATAACGATCATATCTCCACCAGGAACGCTAGTAGGGGAGTAGAAAGATAATTTTTCCTAAAAGGGGGGCCACCAGAAATTTTTATTATCACTTTAGCCAATCAAAGTATTTTCATGGTGTCTACTCAACTTGAACAATGAAATTCCCGACTTTTTCCCCTGATTTTTTTTTATAATTTATTTAGCACCGCGTCTTACTACCCGTTAGGGTTATACGCTTAAGTACTAATTACGCTAATGGGCTAAGAATGGGGAAGGTTGAATTTAGAGGAATTGAACCCGCATTTACGTGGAGGGAGAGTGGAAAATAATTTAGGGGAAAAAAACCGTTCACCCGACTGAGATTTGAACCTCAATCTTCCCATCCTCGGCGGCCTAGCTCAACAGGAAACACCACCTAAGAGGGGTCCATTAAGTTCCAAGGGGGATTCGGGCCCCCACCACTGTCTACGCCCTTCATCACTGATGTTATCCAACACAGATAAATAGTTTTCCGACAGGGACTGATCGTCTCCTTTTTCTGCTTCTCTCTCCTAACAAAAAAAAAAAGCTGTTTTGAAAGAAATAATAAAAGTTATTGCAACACTTTTCTCCCTCCTAGACAAACCCCCTCATACTAGTGCTATCTAGCGATAAGACAATTAACTATTTTTCTAATTTTTAAATTTATTTGGGGTACTTACTAATTGCTCACTTTCTGAACCGGCTCATTATATACGAGCGAGCGAGGAAGAGCCTACAAATTTTCCCGGAAAGTTTTCTCATATTATATATCAGCCACAATGGACATGGGACTGACAACTTTACTTTTCATCCATAGAAAGTTGTGCAACGGATTTTCATAGTTATGTAAGCATTCCGTCGATCCTGGTTAGGTTTGAACCCACGGATATCGGGTCTTGAGGCAAGCACTTTACCCCAAGACCACCGAGTTCGACTAATATAAATATATTGTTGTCAAACAAACAAAATCCCAGAGAAAACATTGTAAAAAAAAAAGAGTAAAATACTTTGTAAAACTAAGTTATGTTAGAAGGAGTAACAAATAATATGAAGGTTTAATTTTATAATTACATTATTTGTTGGTCTTTTTTCATCCTATTTATGCGTTAGAAAAAGATATTTTCATAAATTACTTAGATAGTGTATTTTTTTGTGTTTTTTTCTCCACCAGTTGAGAAAAAGTTCGAACAACTTTTTACCGAGGAAATTAATTCCGTCTGAGAACAAACAAAATATCCCGCATTACTTCCCGACTAACATCCGTTCAGTAACGAACAAGAAAAATATGGAGGAGAAATAAAAAAGTGCTGCCCCCTTTCACAACAAATCCTCCCCCCCCCCACCCCCTCGTGCCCTACAACCGCAAAAACGTCTGAGCTTACAGACTGTTGTACAACTTGTAAAAAAGTTGTGTTATGATCATAAAAAGACTAAAACAGGACGTACAGTACGAAAACAAATGGCGAGAAAAATATTGCACAAACTTTCACAAAAGTTTTTTTTTTTTTAGAGATGGATCTAATCATATATTTCTTTAATCCGAACCTTCAATTTTCTTTTGAATTTGGAATACAATTTCGAATCCTCGAATCTTTGAAAATAAACAATTTTAGTTAAAGTGAAAATAATTAAAATTATATTTGGAAAAAAAAAGAGTTGTTGGTGCTAATGAAAAATTATATTTTATCACGTTTATTTCGTCATAAACAACTTGACCAATGAAATTCCCGACTTATTTCCCCTGATCATTTCCTAAAATTCCTGACTTCAAAATATGTCACAACCTTCTACGACCCTCCCCCACGTTTTTTTATTTATCTTTTTGATGAATAATAATACGTTTTAAAATTTAAATATAAATGTTTTTTTTTTAATTTGTATTAACATAGTCTACTAGGGGCCGGTCTTATGACTACCGGATAAATATTGCTATCGGTAGGTTAAAGTTAGTGACCAGATAAAGGTTATCAGCCACTTTAATATTTTTCGCGTATTATGAACTGAATTTATCTGCCGGATAGCTATCTGTAGGATAAATATAGTTTTATGCAGAAAACGCAAGGTTGGTACTGTTTTTACTGGTGCGCGCATGCGTATAAGCTCTGTCGCTACCGCTACAACCTGGCTAGTGGCTACAACGCTCAACATTTGTTAAATAATGGCGGCTAAACGAGTGCAAGGAAACAGATGGCGTCACGTGGGCGCAGAAACTAAGTTGTCTTGCAAGTACTAATTTCGGTGTCAGCCAAAATGTGGGCAATAGTTATTTAGGTACAACGTTTACAAAATGTCATTTATTGTACTCATATTTAAATAATTTGTTATTATATAACTATAACGCTACAAATAGCTTGTCAGTTTTTGTAAAAGTGTGAATTAAATGTTCTAACTTTTATATGTTGTTAGAACCTGGGCCTGTGCTTACTAAACACGTGAACCAGGATTTTAACCTAAAAGAGATTTTGATAGGTGAAACCTCGTTAAAAACAACGCGTCACTATGATAACGCTAATTTTAACTTTCAGATAAAACGTTATCAGGTACTTAAAACCTCCCGATAAAAATGTGATGGATAAATACATTTTATCTTGCAGATAAATTCTACCTGGCGGTCATTAGTCGCACTTTTAACTTATCGATACAAATATTTAACGGCCAGATTAATATTTATCCAGGAGTCATAAGACCGGTCCTAGGAATTATAAAATATATTACAAAACTTCAGACAAAAAAAAATTAGTTTTAATCACATTGAAATTTACTGATTTAATGATTGTTATATTTCATATTTTGAGTAAAACAATATTTTCCCGGATTTATTTTTATTTATCCAATTCCTGACTTATTCCCGTTTTTTCCTCGACAACTTCAAATTTCCGACTAATTCCAGTTTTTCCAGATGGTAGACGCCCTGGCATACTTTCTTTAGTAAATTATTATCAATGCAATTTTGTACGTTTTGTGATTATTTTTCAGATTTTTTTCCCCGTTTATTTGAGAATTTAACGTGCACTTTCTTTACCGACTGATTATATCAGCACAGGACTTATAAATTAATATATTGAACAGACATAACATCCAGCCCCCTCACCCTCAGCCATTAATTCATCACTGTGAAAAGGGAAAACCCACATTCCCCCTATGTTCAATTTTTCAGCCATGCCGGAATCGAACCCGGAATCCTTAACTAAGGTGTCCGGACGCGATTTGTTATTCTCTCTACTACAAAATATATATAATTCCTTTTACCAATTTTAAATGCTTAAAATTGTTATATCAAACAAGGTCTTCCTAATCATTGTATTTGAGTTATTCTTTTGATATTTTTACAAATCTATAGGCTAATTATTTAATTTATTTAAAAAAAGTGTTCTCGTTGTTTTTTATGAGTTATGACATAATAGACATGACAAACAAAATAGCATTTGCAAGTTGCACCAAACATTAAAATAACTATTACATATTTTTTTATTTTAGATATTTTCACTTTAAATTAAATTATACATTTGTAAATATTCGATTAAGATTCGAGATCTAAAAATAAATAAATTCGGATTCGAGAAATATAAGACCATCTCTACTTATAAATTTGGGTAACTATATGTTAGGTTACAATGTAATACACCGACTTGTGGATGCTCGATGCTATGTGCTCCGAGCCAATGCTATGTTGTGTATAGCATGACACCCTCCTGTGGTCACAAGACTACACAGGTCCCTCGATCGACCCGTGTCTCTTGACCGACAATCCAATTATATGTAGCGCACGGTTGCATAGCTACCTGCTGCGGCCGGGCGTAAGTAAAACTCTTTCATGAAAATAATTCCTGGCAGGGAATCCGCCCCCCCCCCCCTATCCCCCGGCCCTCTTTCAAGAGTCTTACTACCCGTTCAGGCAATCCAAATATTTACAAGCATAGGGTAAAGGATGAGGAAGGTATAATTTAAAGGTAGTGTGTACACGCATTTGCGTGGGAAAAGAGCGAGAAACTATTTAAGGAGGGGGAGGAACAGTCACTGAGAAACTAGACCAGATAAGAAAGTCGCCTTAACCCGCGTGCCCACCGGTGCGGAAAAGGGAAAATAAATTAATAAAATGGCACTTAAATCCGGAAAGATATGCTAATACCATAAAATTGTGTTCAAAGTTTTGGTGTAGAGCACCGGGAGAGCAAAGCTGTTCAAGCATGCGTGTATAACAGGTTGCATAGGAGTTAGGCGCGCACCAATGCACACCTCTACATCTTGGAGCACGGCAGCAGAACATATCATAATTTAATAGTAAACAACACACCAGTCCATCTAGAAATGCGAATACGTTCTGAGGGTCATCATTAACGGTCCTACATCACAGAAAGTGCCTGCCATTATTACATGAGCAGTACCGCGCACCTAACTCCTATGCAACCTGTTGTACACGCATGCTTGCACAGCTTTGCTCTCCCGGCGCTTTACGCCTAAACTTTGAACACAATTTAATGGTATTAGCATAGCTTTCCGGATCTAAGTGTAAATGTATTGTGTATTACTTTTGGTTCAAACAAGCTATATGTGCAGTTTGGGCTACGAGTTTCTGAACATCCTGTATAAGATCACCCATTTCATAAGGAATTACAACGTCTCGGCGAAGAGAAAGACAAGAGCCCACAAGCAATCAATCACCTGATTCGGTGCTAGAATGGTCTAAGGCGTCACTCTCGCAATAGGCTGAACTGCCGATGACGGTGATATCGGGGATTTGAATCCCGGTCGGATGTGTGCTACGGATTTCTATCACTAAAAAAAAAAAAATCCGTCAACAACTTCGGCTGGGTTTGAACTCACGAACATCGGGTCGTGTGAGGCGTGAACTTTATCCAAAGATAACCGTAGGTCGATCTTCATGAATCGAAAGATGTCATTTAGGGGAGGTCACAACACAAATTGTATTATCGTTTGTATTTTCCTCCTCTCCTGTTTGTTCTCCTACTGCCAGACAGCACCGTCCAAGAACGTTTTAAGCCCACTTGGTTTCTGGCCAGTTAGGAATTAACGATCCGACCATTCTAGCATCTTAACTAAACTCCCCGCGGAAACCCAAGGTATCCCCCCCCCCCCTTTGACATGTAAAGCGAGCGGTTAGAACAAACTTGTAATCGGTTAAATTAGCCGCTGTTGAACGAGCTCCGATAGAAAGTTAACACTCCCTCCCTTTATCCAGTCCAAAACTTTCACACGCCAAAACAAAAGTAGATCACGTAATAAGATAATCCGTCCAGAGATGATCAGAACATTTTACTACCGATAATTCGCAACGTTAGGAAGAGAGATACGCTTTATTTCTTAACCGACAGGCGTAATATAAATTTTTCATTTCGTAATCCTCCCAATTCCATTCATTCTGTTAAGTTCGTCATTTTTTATATATATATATATGTAATGATATTGATTTGGACCGCTCTCATATATTTAAAAAGTCATGGATGAAGGTATTTTTCTTTAAAGTATCGTATGTAAATTATCCTTTTAAGACTTCATCCATGGAAAATCACGCGCTTTTCAGGAATAATCTAGAAGGATTACACCATTAAAACTTATTTTTTATTCCAAAATTTCACTCCGTAGTATTTACCAAACAAGCAATAGGAAGCTAGCCTTACAAGACACCTGTCGCAGGGACGCTTTTGATTTGTTGGTTTTGACACTGGTCACGAGAGGTCCAAGGGGCAAGGGGTATGTCATTTATATAAGCTGTGTGTGCGTATGAATATATAGAGTAGTCACATAAACAGAGAGAGTGCCGGCGACATAAACTAGAGTACGTGTAATATCACGACAGTACTACTAACTTATATACTACATAATTTGTATTTCAAGTAAAATTTTTATAAGAAAATATAATCACTCCAATAAATCGTGTGCAACTTCAACAGTTGTATTTATTTAAACAAAACAAACAGTAACATAATAATTGGCGCTCGATCACGAGGCTATAAAAACCAATTACATCTCAATAAAAAGAAACATCATAATATATATAAAATCACTACAGTTAAAAAAAAAGTATCTCAATGAAAAAAGGCAGCACGTAAAGAATTACATTTTATATGGATGAGAAAGCAACCGTAAAAGGGTGATACGTGAGCCCAGGCTAGATTCAAACATAGCGAACTTATAATTTATTGATAAGCAGTGAAATGGCTGGGAAGTTTCCACTACTTTAGGAGCGAGAGAGTGCGAGAGAGAAAGAGAGAGAGAGAGTAAAGTTTTATTTTATCGCCCTTCCCCACTTCTTATCTTGTTGCAGTGGCGTAGTTACGGGGGTGGTTATGGGGGGGATTGACCTCCCCAACCTCCCGGACGGTAGAAATAATTATTTTTAACGCGTTTTTCCACGCCAAAAATTATTTGATCTACTGTTTTTATTTTATATATTTTTGTTCCATCATTTGCGAAAATACTGTATTTACATACCCACGGTAATTGTGCCCACCCTTAACATACGGACGGGGTGCCGATTTCTTAAGACGTCTTATAATTAGAGGATGAGTGTGGATTGTGTGATGAAGAAAATATATGAAGGTAGAGTGTGTGTTGATCAAAAGGAAGGGGTAGGCCATGTGAGACGTGGCTAAATGTTGTAGATGAATGTGTGAAAAGGATAAACATTAATAGTTTTAATAATAAAAGAGCATATATGACTCGGTGTATGGATGTTGTTGAAGAAAAGGGAGTATGCAAGGATAGGGAAGTGTGGAGAAAGTTAGTGAGGATGGATTTTGTACGAGTTGGTGTTTTTTGATCTATATGCATGGTTTCTTGCCTACCCCGTAGTGTGCGAATGTATATATATATATATATATATATATATATATGTGTGTGTGTGTGTGTGTGTGTGTGTGTATAAAACCTTTGACTTAGAAAATCCTAAATGACCGTTCGACAGATTGCCCAAGCTAAGGATGAACACCTAGGGCAGGTGTGTATATCTCGTTTGACAATAAGGTCTACAATGAACATTGGTTATTATGAGGGGGGAGGGGGCAAATTTCAGAAAATTCAATATTGTCCCCATATTTTTTTTTTTTTAATCACCGGGTCTTACTATCCGTTCGGGTTATAAGCTTATATAATAATAAGCTAATGATTTTAGTGATCAGGAAGGTTCTATTTATAGGAAGTGTACCCTCATTTGCGTGAAGGGAGAGTAGAAAATAATTTTGAAAACAATAAAACATTATTAAATAATGTGTATGTCGTGAACGTTGAGCGATATCTATCTCACGCAAAGGTTTGACATTTTAGAATTGGTAGCCCCTGCGCACGAACATGTGCACCTAGAGAACCAGAATTTTAAAAATTTTATTTAAGATTTTTTTTATTAATTTAAAAACTTGGTCAGAAGAAATAAAAAAAGAGATTGTTTTATTTCTGTCAGTTTGAAATTAACGCTGGGTATCTCTGCTAGTTGTAAATGTGTGAAAATTCCAAAAATTTGATAAAAATTCCTTGACTTTTTCCCATGAATTTTCTCCTGACCAAGCACAAATTATTCGACTTTCACCCGGTTTTTTTTCTACAGGTCGGTGGACACCCTGATAAACCATGAGGATGAGTTTCTACCCTCCTTTTTGCCCTGTGTTGTACTCACTGCCTGAATGATATAACCTCACACATCTCAGCGATACCCCTTTGACGTACGACGATTAGAGATCGCCAATAGTGCACGAAGTGCTTGTAAAAACCAATAAGAAATAATGGTGGCAATAGTTCTGGAACGTTCCCTCCAAATAAACGACGGTTTGTGTGTTGTTTTACTCCTAAGTCCATCCCCAGTATGTGCCCCCCCCCCATCCCCGTGAACTTTCTAATCACGCGATTCCTACCCCCCTCCCCCGGCCTCTTTCTCTCTCTCTTTATCAAAGAACGACCTCTATATTTCAGCTCCGCGATTACTAGACGACAAGAAATACACACGGAAATTAAAGGGTTTTTTTTCAACCCTTTACCCCTTTATTTCTTTTCCCAGAGCAATAGAAAAGTCATAATAAAACCGAGCAAAGTTCTTCCCTTGGAAAAAAAAAAGGAAAGGAAAAGAAAACAGTTGTGTTTTTCTTTTTTTGTTGTTGTTGCTTTGTCGCCGAGCTATTGCACCCTCGCGCCTGATAAACGGAATCGTTTTCTTGACTTCTGGCGAGCCACGGAAAGAGCATAAGAGAGAGACACGGAAAGAGCATAAGAAAGAAAAGCATATGATAAATGCATGGGAAAAAAAACTTTTGAGAGAGCCACGGAAAGAGCATGAGATAGAAAGAGCACATGGTAGATACATGAAAAAGAGCATTAGAGAGCCGCGGAGCGAGCATGACAGAGAGCCGCGGAGCGAGCATGACAGAGAGAGCCACGGAACGAGCATGACATAAAAATAGACGTAAAGGCCATAAGAGAGAAAGAGACGTAAAGTGTATAAGAGAGAATCACACAAAGGGCAGAAGAAAGCCACGGAAAGAGCACATGAAAGCCGGAATAAGAATGAGCGAAAAAGAGTACATGAGAGATACTTGAAATGAGCATCAGAGAGCCACGGAATGAGAATGAGAGGGAAAGAGCACATGAGATATGAACGTAAAGAAAATCCAAGAGAACCACGGAACTAACATAAAAGTGCGAAAGAAAGAACATAAGAGAGCCACGGAAAGGGCATAAGAGCAAGGGAAAGCAAATAAGGGATAAGGCGGTTGTTTTTTGTTTCGAGGCGATGGCCCATTGTTCAAGCTACCTTATAACAAACATATGACCCCCTAGCCTCAGGCTTTGATGACGTCAGATCTCTTATGATAAATCCCATCTCCCCACCCCTTTTTTTTTCTCTCTCGTCGAAACGAGGCACGTCTTATAAGCGGCGTCACGAGGACGGAGCGTAATTTCTGACAAGTGTCTTTTAGCAGAACATCTCGCCTTCATGTGTTCAAACGTTCTTTATTGCGAGCTTTTTCTTAAAACGAATTTTCCACGCCGGAAATTGGCGCTTCGGAAAATTACGGTGCTTGGGGAAATGTCCCTTGAGAGCTTTCTCTCTCTCTCTCTCTCTAAGGACTTTATTCTATTTCTCTCACACGCAACATAAGGTGATAGGGTGCCTTGTAATTATATTATTGGAGGATTTAACGAGCTCATTCTAACCACATATAAATAATAACACGACTTACAAACTAATGTAACCAAATAGTATTACTACGCCTGTTCCTCAAATTAATTGGTTTTATATTCCCGACCCATGAAACGCATCTTGCTACTAGTTCAGATTATCCACATATTTTACCTAATGGGATAGAAACGAGAATGGTAAACGTTAAGAGGAAATGTAACCGCATCTGCATCGTGGGGGCAGTGGAAAAACATTTAGCTACACAACTTCTCGGTTATAAAGTCGTCCGTTATACTGTGGATTCGGATATACTGCAGATCTTTCTTTATCCTCGTGCCTTTGAATAGAATATTGAGAAAAATATGAGGCGGCTTTATTTATTTTTAGAACCACGTCTTACTACCCGTTCGGTTTATACACTTATGTACTAATTAGGCTTATGGTTTTATGGATGAGGAAGGTTATATTTAAATGAAGTGTACCTGCATTTACGTGGAGGGAGAGTGTAAAACCATTTTGGAAAAAATAACCTTCAGCACACCTGACCGAGATTCGAGCCTCAAGCTCCCCCATCATCGGCAGTCAAGACTACTGCGAGACTGGCGCATTAGACTATGGGGCCACCGAAGCGGGTGAGGTTGCTGTTACAAAACTCGCCCTGCAGGAAGCTTTCGCGTTTAAATTAACAAACAATAGAGCAAGCGGGAGTTTCTGATAAATCCCAGGGAAGCCATCGAGAAAGTAAAAAGAATGTTTGCAGGGAAAAATAAATTATAACGGGAGTGTAGGGAACCTGATTTAAGTGCACTGTTTTAGCAGCTTTTATAGAAAAACTGAATTAAATTATTGGTCCGGTAGAAACAAGAGTTTAATTTTCTTCACGCGGTGATATCAACAGTTGTTGAATATCTGTCATGAGCGTAACGGCACTAGATGAGAAACTTTTTAGATTAAAGTTGTCATTTAATTCCAGGACACCCCTTGACAGATATTCAACAACCGTTGATATCACCATGTGAAGAAAATATTTTAACTTTGTTTGTATTGAAGCGATATTTGATTTATTTTGACCAAAAAAAAAAGTGTTTTGCTATAAAAATTGGAAAAAATACTGCCCTTAACTCGTATTCCCTGCACTCCCAAACTTAAGGTAAACTTTCTCAATTGAGAGTGGCAGCTGCTAACTTCTCTCCAGAACTGGGTTTCTCGCAAGGAAATATAAAGGGTGTTCGGAAACTCACAGCCCAAACTGCTTGATTGAACCAAAAGTAATACAAAATCCCAATACATTTACATCCGTAAAACTATGTTAATACCATTAAATTATGTTCAAAGTTTCGGAGTACAACGCTGGGAGAGCAAAGCTGTTCAAGCATGCGTGTACAACAAGTTGCGTAGGAGTTAGGCGCACGGCACTACACACCTCTACATCTTAAAGCACGGCAGAAGAACATACCACAATAATAGTAAACACACACACCAGTCCATCTAGAAATTCGAATACGTTCTGAGGGTCATCATTAACGGTCCAACATCACAGAAAGTGCTTGCCATTATTACAGTTTCAGTGCCGCGCGCCTAACTCCTATACAACCTGTTGTACACGCATCGTTGCACAGCTTTGCTCTCCCGGCGCTGTACGCTGAAACTTTGAACACAATTTAATCGTATTAGCATAATTTTACGGATGTAAGTGTAAAGGGATTTTGTATTACTTTTGGTTCAATAAAGCGATATGTGCAATTTGAGCTATGAGTTTCCGAACATTCTGTGTCTGTGTGTGTGTGTGTGTGTGTCTGTGTGTGTGTGTGTGTGTATAGGCACCCTTTATTCTACCACTATGTCCCGTCAAACTGAATCAACGCCAACGCAAGACAGTAACGAACGTCAGGTATCACAATTATTACAGTTTGACGTGTTCACTTCGGGTTCGAATCGAGAGATGATCGGGAGAGGGTCAAATTCTCCGTTGTTCCACCGGGCGGAGTATAGCAGTTATCACTTGAATTGTACGAGGAATCAGGAAAGTATGTCGAAATAGTGACTACAGGCACCGCGGTTAGCGTGCCAGACTCTGATCATGTTGGCAAAACAATTAAAGAGTCCACCCGGTTCGGTGGCCGCGTGGTCTAACTATATACTAACATATACTAGACTACCGATGACGGGAGGATCGAGGTTCGAATCTCGGCCATGTGTATTGAAGTTTTTTTTTACTTAAATGGTTTTCCACCATCTCTCCACACAAATGCAGGTACACTTCCTAAAAATATAACCTCCTTTATCCCTAAAATTATTAGCTTAATTAGTACATAAGTGTTGTAAGACGCGGCGATGAAAAAAATGTCAAAAAAATTAGTGTGCCCAAATGATAATTTTGGTTGAATAATTAGTGTCAATTAATGTTCCTGGATTTGACCATGATAATTGAATTAATTATTAATATTATTATTAGCACCGCGTCTTACTACCCGTTCGGGTTATACGCACTTACGCTAATGTGTAATGGTAGGATGATTGTGAGATAAAATGGAGGACCTACAGTTTAACGTGAGATCCGAACCACGGTGGAGGCCTGGCATTCCTCACATTCACAAGTTGTGATTAATACACATCTTGTCAGAGGTGAAGGAAGGGTTTGACAAATCAGATAAATCCGTGCCGGGACCGAGGATTGAACTCCAGGCTCCCCAGCACAGAAGTCTGACACCTTACCCCTAGACCACCAGGTCACCAATTGAATTATTAATGTGACACCTTACCCCTAGACCACCAGGTCACCAATTGAATTATTAATGTGCCTGCCTGATTAATTTTACCGCACAGTTAGTGTGGCTGGATATGACCATGATGGTTGCATAACTAGTGTGGGCGAAAACGATAATTTTGTTGCACATTTTGTGTGCCTGAGTCCAGGGTTACCACTATTTTTTTTATTAATAAATTCCCTAAGGTTTTCCAGGTTCCCCAGAAGGAATCCCCGTTTTCCCAGGAAGCTTAGATTGAAGCAAAGAGTAGTTAACATTTAATTTCTCATCAAACTGATTAAGTGTGAAGTCATGTAAATTATGTTTAAAACATGATGATTTTAAGATTTGACGAGAAAATACCTCTTCTGTCACTTCACAACCCTTGTTTAAGGGACAATAATACACGTTTGAATTGACGCGCTTAATTTTGACGTGAATACATCTTTAAATTTGCTACCATACGGGGGCAATCCAAAAAACCTAATGATAACAAAATCGGGGGATACAGTTTGGCGTTGTAGTTTCGAATCTTTCCTCTACATTCAAAATTAAATTATACCACTGGATAGCTAAAGTATCAAAGAATTCATTACGATAAGCGAGAACAGTGACGCATCGCGCGCGGTGGAGGGGGAAGCGCCGCCATTTTGAGGTTATTTTGCTGCGTATCGAGATTTGCAATTAGTATAACTTTTGACTCTGAGAAGCTACGATGCTCGTTTAAGTTTAAACGTATTCACGTACAACACACGGCCGTGTCCATGACACAGCCACACCCCTTTTTTTTAAGCTCAATTTCTCATCCATACAAAGACCTACTATTTCAAGCTTTGAGTTAAATGTACAAAATTAACAAATATTCCAGGATTTTTTTTACTGGATTTTGCAAAAAAATTCCATGTGTTTTCCCAGTTCTCTATGTGCGTGGCAGCCATGATTGTTTCATTATTAATGAACTTGACTGACAAGTGTGTTTTTTTTCTTAACTAGGGAGGACTCTCAACCGCTGAGGTCCTAGCTTATAGAGCCTTGAAGTGAGCCACTTACCTGTGAGCCACCCAGGACTGAATAGCATGCAAATGAGCCATGCAGGGTAGACTTCAACCAAGTAAACAAGTCAAGCCGCTTACCTGAAACATAGAACAACCACTGTCAATGCATCATTCGTTATTAATTTTATTATGATTATTAAAAACAAAATTACGACTACCTTTGTGATCTAGTGGTCAGAATTTCTGGCTACAGATCCAGACGTCCAGAGTTCGAACCCCGACGCTTACAGAATTTTTCTGTGAAGCAGTGTTGTCTGGAACCGGGTCAAACCCAGCCTCGTTGAGTCCAAGTGAGGAGATACATGAACGAATAAATAAGTAGCAGCTCCGGTTTAGAAAACCCGAGATTAACGACCGGAGGGTTCGTTGTGTTGACCACATGACACTCTCTATCTCCGTATGTTGGCACTATCATTGCTAAAGGCGGCGGCCGCTCGATCGGCATAGCCCGCTTGCAGGATCACACCATGGATTATTATTATTATTATTATTATTATTATTATATTATTATTATTATTATTATTGGCGTTTTGACTTGGACCTCTCCAGAAGGGAGAACACACATAATTAAAATAATAGATTTTTATATTTATTTGAGTTAATATTTAACGTGCACTTTCCACACAGAATAATTATATCAGTACACGTGAATTTTTATGAGCGAGAGCGAAAGAGCCTACCAATTTCGCCGGAAAATATATTTTCACATACCCTTCCATGGTTCTTTTACATTCTACAATCGACATGGGACTGACGGCGTTACTTCCACTCCGAAGGAAGTTGTGCTACGGATTTTTTTTATAATAGCTTAAGAATAGTTCATCGATCTTGGGTGGGTTTGAACCCATGACGGTCGACATCAAATAGATCACAAGCTGATAGATAAAAGACGTAATACAAGCTTACTGGATGTCAGCTCATTCAGCGACGCTGATTGAGTTTCAGACCAATACCTGGTGGTAGCAAAACTTAGGGAGCGTCAGTCAGTAACAAATTATAAGGAGCACTGCATAAAATCTCTCTTTTATCTTAAAATAGAGATATTTATTAAAAACTCTTAAATATTTGTGAAACGAAATAATATATATGTTTGTGGTACACTCCACCAAACAGCATAAATACAATAACTTACACTTTACAGAATCATTGAGAAAAGAGGAACATCTTTGTCCACCAAAGAGTATAACAATACATTTCACATTTCAAAGAGCTCAGTAAAAAAAAAAATTAGATATACATTTGCTTATTTATAGCTCAGAAACTATTGGTTTTATAAAAAAAAATTCTAATAAAATATTTTTAAATTTAGTAGTACTACCACTTTACAATAATAATTTATTTCGTAACTTAGTTTCAAAGATATGAACAAAATTGGAAATTTGCGAGTATGTAGGGCCTAAAGTGCCCTTAAAATTATTTTCATGGGAAAATGAGCGATGCCATTTTGTTTATAATGTTAAACCGTGACTATGTATAAAATTTAATCAAAATCGTTTTAACAGACAGAGAAAATTGTTTTTTAATCTTTTTGCCCTTCAGTAAACTAACCTTAATTTTAGGGGTGAATATCTAAATTAAAAAAAACTCAGGGGAAACCTTTTTAAAACCCTTAGTTTTAGGCTTTAGACCAACACACAGACAGACAGACGGAATCGCAAAAATAACGATGGGTGCTCGTGGAACCTTTGATAAGTTAATAGGTCGATCTTCCTTAAAAGGTTTCCGACCCTCGCTTTATATCATCCGGCCAATGAAGTGGGTTACATACTACGTTCTTGCTCTAAGATACCATAAATACCTTTAGGAACTATATTTCCCATTACACCGGAAGAGAAAACCCAAGAGGTTCAAACGGAGTTTTTGTGCAGGAACTGTTTTTGTAACTGAGGTTTAAAAAAAACTTAGCTTAGCAGGCTTTAAAATCCTCCAGGGTCAACAATTTATAGCGACCCTTAAGCCATAAATTAAGGGGCGGATTATGAACACTCCCCCCCCCCCCCCCCCCCGTTACTCGGTATTTATTAAATTACCAAAAGGTAAATAGGTAAAATGTAACGAGTACCGTTAGATAAGTTTCAATTAATAGCTCCTTTTAATGCAGACATGTTTATGGTACAAACGAGAAACTCTAATTATTATTAAGGGGTGCGAGGCTTCGAGAAAAGATTCAGGCTTTTGACAATTTACTACGTTATTTCACGGAAAAAAATATTCACATAAACAACAACAACATATTTTTTTTTCATTTTATGTTATCAATGTGACAAAATGTTGTACATTTTTGCAATTAAAATATTTTATACAATATTTACATAAAAATCTGCACACTATAGACAAATTAATATAATATAAATTATTTGACTTGTCTTTGAATCGAAACAAAAAGGACTTGGCATACCTCTACTTAATAAAACATTAACTTGAGATGTTAAAAACAGGCATAACTATAAAATGGGAATCGGAGAATAATGTAAGGAATTTTTTTTTTTAGAACGGCGCAAAATTGACGTCCTAGAAAGTGCAACCACCAGCGAAGTAAGTGAAAATAGAAACCACTTGAACTTTGAGTGAAAGTTTAATTATATAAAATAATTGTGTGCAATAAAGTTAAGATGGGGTGCTAGTGAGCGCCAGTTTAGTGCATTAATTTTGCAGTTTTTATAGCATAAACATTTATTTGGCCAAAATAGATCAAATATTTCTTCTATAGAAACATAGAGTTTAGCTTTCTGCACATGCTAATCTCAAGAGTTCTTGAATATCTCTCATGAGCATAGCGGCATTTGGTGACAAACTCTTTAAATGCAGAGAAAAAGTTGTCACTAAATTCCAGGACACCCATGACAGATATTAAAGAACTGTTGAGATTAGCATGTGCGGAAAACTAAACTCTATGTTTCTATAGAAGAAACATTTGATTTATTTTGGCCAAATAAATGTTTATGCTATAAAAACTTCGAAAATACTGCCCTAAACTCACGCTCACTAGCACCCCATCTTAAGATATATAATATGATTAAGGACCGACCACCTGTATTATTGCGAGTATGTTACTCGCTATGGAGTTCTGTATTTATAAGGTGTCGTCCATAAAAAACTTAACTTTTTTTCTTGTCTTTTTTTTACCCTTCCACCCTACCATGTAACCAAGTAGACATTAATTTTATCTTGACCCCTTCAACCCTTCCAATCTTCCACATCAATAGTGAATGTCATTATTTCATGTGAAAGCTCTTAGAAATTAAGTACGCCGGTATTAATGGGAATATGTTACCCGCCAAACAGTTCTGTATATAGTATAGCCTAGAGGCCCTTATTATACAACAATACATTAGGGTTCGGCCAGACTGACAAGCGTGATAGCGAGCGAGCGAGCGAGCGCGTGATTAGCAGATAGCTCTCGATAGTTGTTGACGAGAAGGCTCCGAATCTTGGCTCAGTGAACTGAGGGTGGTTTTAACAAGTGATTTATTGTTGTGGTTTTCTCATCCTCTCTCCACGCTAATGGTGATTCTTATTTGTAAAGGCCTACTTTGATTTTAATATTGAAGTATTTTAACATATCAGTTATATATATATAGGTGACTTGGTGGTCTAGGGGTAAGGTGTCTGACTTCTGTGCTGGGGGTCCGGGGTTCAATCCTCGGTCCCGGCACAGATTTATCCGATTGCCAAACTTTTCCTTCACTTCTGACAAGACGTGTATTAATCACAACTTGTGAATGTGTGGAATGCCAGGCCTCCACCGTGGTTCGGATCCCACGTTAAACTGTAGGTCCTCCACTTCATCTCACTATCACCCTACCATTACACACTAGCGTAAGTGCGTATTAACCGAACGGGTAGTAAGACGCGGTGCTGATATTAATATATATACATATAAGTATAGTTTATTATCTTACCAATTAAATTAGGCCGTTGGTAGCAAGTGTGCTCAACCTATCGATAGTAATAAAAATGTCAACATGAGAAGTTTTCCTAGCACTCAATGAACCAACATACAATAATATTGACTAGCGCCTGTAAACTAGACTGTACCGGGTCGCTCCAGTCTGGCCACCTCTCATTACAACCAATGTGTTCTATTTTATATTTTAGTCGCTCGCTCCAGTCTGGCCTTAGGTGCGCCTGTATCACCGAGAGTAGCCCTTTATCGATCATATCAGCTGAATTCTTTCTACATTACGATTTTGAAAGGAAAACATTTTTTTGAAGGTTAAAAAAGTTACCAAAATAATTTCCATATATTATGATGACATAAAGTTACGTAATCTGTCACTTTTGATTGATATTACTATCAATACATATAAAATGACAGCAATAATAGTATAGTAAAGTGTTATCAATGTTGACCACAAAAAAAAAAGTGTCTACATTTTTTTTAAATTTCTTCCCTAAAATATTATCATAGTTTTTTTTTCCAGAGCTAGTCTAGAGGTTGGAGTAACTCTAGAGCCTTAAGGTGGGGATGTTGGGGACGCGAGAAAAGACCAGTGTTTTTGCAGTTTTTATAGCAACACTTTTTTTAACAAAATAAACCTATTATTTCTCCACTAGCAATGTTTAGTTTAATTTTCTTCGTACGGTGATATCAACAGTTGTTGAATATCTGTCATGAGCATAGCGGCATTAGATGACAAACTTTTCAAATGAAGAGAAAAAGTTGTCAACAAATTCCAGGACAACCCTCCACAGATATTCAACAACTGTTGATATCACCGTGTGAAGAAAATTAAACTCTTATATTTCTACTGGAAATATATTTGATTTATTTTGACCAAAGAAATGTTTTGCTATAAAAACTTTTAAAAAATACTCCCCTTATCTCGTATTCCCTATCTAAGATGGCTTCGCCGCGCTTTCTATATTCTCTCTCTCTCTCTCTTCAGAGATTGAAATATTTATGATACTAATACTAACATAATTCGCGTCAGGGATATGGGAAGGTATATATATATCCCTGACGCGAATTATATTAGTATTAGTATCCTATATATCTATATATATATATATATATATATATAATATACACTAAACTTAAAGTAGACTGTATTTTTTCTTTTCTTTGAGTAGAGAACCTTGCCCTTGTGTTTGGGGGAGGTGGGGGGTGGTATAAACACTATACACTCTGGTATTATATAGTTCAAATCTAACTTAGTTTTAATTAATTAAATATACAAGCTAGGTACCATTGTTAGTTACGTTTATAGTCAAATATAATATTCTTTAAAATGAAAAATGACACCTGGACACGGAAATCGAACCAGGGACCTTTGGCTTAGTAACCACTCAATACTCCAACCACTGAGCTATCCAGGAGTCATCCCAGCGTCAAGGTGTCATTTTTCACACATTTGTAGCTGACGATTTCCACACGTCCATCACAGAATCTGCCTTAAGATGTGAGTGAAGAATGACACCTGGTCACGGGACGATTCCTGGATAGCTCAGTGGTAAGAGCATTGGCGTACTAAGCCAAAAAGGTCCCGGGTTTGATTCCCGTGTCCAGCTGTCATTTTTCAATTTGAATAATATTAAATACTAGCAATCCCGCAGAGCGTTGCCCGTGACCCACTGTGATATAAGAGTTATATAAGCCCCCCGCTGACCCCTCTCCCCCCCCCCCCCCCGTGGTGTCTGATTTCAAATGGAAACGTAATTCTAAACAAGTTTAAAAATATTTTCTTCAAAGATGTAAAATTATCGGTCAGTGCACAACCCCTTCCGTCCACCTATGTTAAAAATTTCAGATCTTTGCGTGACGTAGATTTGGCTGGGCATCACACACACAGACAAACACTTCATTATTATGATTATTATATTATTATTATTATTATTATTATTATTATTATAACTTTTTGATCCCTTTTTGTCGGTATTTTGGTGATTATAGTTGGCAACACCGGAGAGCTGTGACTCCCGGCGTCGTCTTGTTTCTCTCCGTATTGTAGTAGAGCTCCCTCGAGCAAACCCGGGTACAGGGAAGGAATTAATTTCCTGTTCTCTCGACACGCACACAACAGCGCTAGTGGCGAATACTAGGACAATGGTGGCTCGCTGCCAGGAACGGCGAGCGAGACGTCTTAAAGTGGAACATTCATCGAGAGAAGAAACATCTTGAGGCAACGGAGATGTCCGGCAGTAGGAGAACAAACAGGGGAGGAAAATATAAATGATAATACAATGTGTTGTAATCCCTCTTATTAAATGACATCATTCTATTCACAAATAACTATTCTATGCCTAATGCACCGAGGAAATTAGGTGGAGGATCGCCTTGGCCAAGGAAGATTTCAACAAGAGGAGGTTACTGCTGACCAGCAAGTTGAGTTTGGAACTGAGGAAGAAACTGATGAAATGCTCCATTTGGAGAATCGCGCTGTATGGAGCAGAAACTTGGACTCTAAGGAAGATGGGGGAGGGGGGGAACTCTGAGAGCTTTGAAATGTGGTGCTGGAGAAACTTGAGAAGATCAGAGTGGACAGACAGAGTGGACAAATAAAAAAAAAGTCCTAAGAAGAGTGGGTGAGAAGAGAACCATTTTGGATGTGATTCTTCGGTACAAAGCAAACTGGATCCGGACACATCCTTAGGAGGAACTGTCTTCTGTACGACGTCATAGAAAGAAAGGTTGAGGGAAAGAGGAGCTTAGGAGGAAGGAAGATTCAAATATTGGAGGACTAGAAGGAAAGAAGAAAATTCTGGGAACCCCAAGGAGGAGGCAGAGGACAGGGCACATTGGCTATCTAGTTCACTGACAAAAGAATGGACCTGTCGTGAGATATGACACCTAATAATAAATACCAGTTACCTTTCATTTACCAGACATACTCTGATGATCGACGAAATGCTTCAGAGTGAGAAATGCCAACTTTCAAACCGTGAAGTCTTCCCTTTTATATAATCATATCAATACCAATAAATTACAATAATTTTGTTTATTTATTTCAAATATTTAACGTTCACTTTCTGAACCGACTGATAATATATCAGCTCAAGACTTAAAATCTAGATTAAATCTAGAACAAACCAAAACATCCAGACCCCAACAGTTAATTTATCACTGCAAAAGGGGAGTGAACCCCATATTTCACACGAAGATAAATGTTTCGTGACTATGCCGGAACCGAGCCCGGGACCCAGGAGAAAGACGCGCTACAGACTCAGGCAGCTAAAGTAGCATAAAAAAAGTATTTTCTAAAAGTGTCTTCCTATGAAAATCGGAGTGTACCACGAACCGAGGGTATTATAGATTTATTCACACGTCTCCCCCCCCCCTTCCCTCCCCGCCCAACGACGCGGGGTTAACGAACCAGAATCCGTTGATATCACCCTACCACCCCCCAGTTAGTCTCTCCTCTACCTCCTGCTCTTGTCGACACCTAATTTATTGCTACATTGGGTCAATTCCTCTTTACAAATACTCTCTACACACCTTCCCCCACCCCCCGCGAACCTATCCCGGGCACCATGCCCGCGTCGGAACACCTTACCCCCCTTCCACCGCCCCCCAACCCCTCCACTATCCCGTGTCCGCTAATTTATTTACTTTCTTTGAAAAGTACGATCAGGAAATGAAAAGAAAGAGAGAGAAAGAGAAAAATCGAAAGTTTTTTAAAGTCACAAAAGGAGAGAGAGATAACGACAAAAATCATCACTTAATATTTATTTTTTTAAGAAGGTGTTAAGGAAAAAAAAATCGTTTGATTGTAAAGTCTTATTTTCATATAATACATTTGGAAGAACTTTTTAAAAAAAGTCCTATAAACCGGTGGCAGAACATCCCGAATCCGCCACTGATACCACAGGCGAAATACCACAATCCCCACGCCACCACTATTCCATAAAACTATCGATTATACCAGTGGTTTTCAACCTGGGGTGCGCGAAGACATCTTAAGGCAGGGGTTCCCAAACTGGGCGTCGGCGGTATTGGTCCGGGGCGTCGTGGCTATAAGTAAAAACTAAAACTTATAATGTTTAGTGATATGAAACATGCAAATTTTAATACGTGTATTCGTACATATTTTAAAGAATGGAATAAATAAAACAATAAAACACATCATTATTTCTTGTGAAAGTGCTCACCTTCATTTAAGTTCCAGATTATAGTTCTCCTTGAAAATAGCTAAGTGTGTGTTTACGCCCTGAGAAAATTAACCGTGTGTGTTTGCGATCACTTAATATTTAAAAAAATATAAATATACTATTTTTACTTACGAAAACATTTAATTTTTGTTTAATTTTTTTTCCCAGTTTTACTAGACATTTCGTATGGGTAACATTCTCTCTCTCTCTCTCTCTCTCTCTCTCTCTCTCTCTCTCTCTCTCTCTCTCTCTCTCTCTCTCTCTCCTCTCTCTCTCTCTCTCTCTAGAACGGTAATTATTTTTAGTCCGGTACGGTCGAAAAATGTGTCATCGGCATAATAGAGATATCAGGTCAAATGACTAACCTAAACTTACCTAACCTAACATAGCCTACAAACTAGTAGTTTTAAAACAGGACCGATCAAAACAAAATTAACATCATATAGGCCTACGTCTTCTTAACCTAGACCCAACGTGCGAGCCATTTTTTATTTTGCTGTCTTCATTTTTCTTTTTCATTCGATTCTTAATTGGGGGCTGGTTGGCTATATGATAGGTAGTACAATACATATTTTATTTAAGAGATTGATTATTCTGTTTCTCATTCATAGCTTACTATTTAATACATTATTTTGGATGTAATTATTTTATAAGTAGATTATAGAATATGTGTAACTGGCATCATGCACACGGAATCTAATAAGTTTCATTTTCATGACATGGGACCAACGGCTTTACTTCCCCATCCGAAGGAAGTTGTGCTACGAATTTTCATCGCACAAGAAAAATCCGTCGACACCAGCTGGGTTTGAACCCACGAACACCGGGTCGTGGGGCGGGCGCTTTACACTAAGACCTCCGAGGTCAACGTCGGAATCTAATAAATCGGGGGTAGAAAGTAGAATTGTCAAATACGGGAACTAAAACGAAATAAAAACAGAAAGAAGTTTGTAGCTCCTTTTTGATATAATTATAGAACAGGACAGCTTGCTTGGTAACATAAGATTGTACAAGAAAGACATAAAATGAAAGAAAAGAATGTCAGTGTAGGTAAGCAGCTTAAAATATATATATATAAGGTAAAAAATACAAAGAGGAAATCATCTTGCAGGAGCCCAGGCAATATAGAAGTTAAGATCAATAAAACAGGAATTCAAATAGTAAAGCAACATTTTTTTAAATGTATTTATTTAGCACCGCGTCTTACTACCCGTTCGGGTTATACGCTTAAGTACTAATTACACTAATGGATTAGGAATTGGGAAGGTTGAATTTAAAGGAAGTGAACCCGCATTTACGTGGAGGGAGAGTGGAAAACCATTTAGGAAAACCACCCTCAGTTCACCCGACCGAGATTCGAACCTCGATCTCCCCGTCCTCGGTGGTCTGGCTCAACACAACTGGCGCGTAAGCCAACTACGCCAACGAGGCGGGTTAAAGCAACATTAGTTGATGATATTAAGTTCAGGAAACTGTTCATCCTGTGTGCTGAAGTTATGTCTGTGAATAAACGGGGGTAGTTGTGTGGTTTGAGTTATAAGTCATTATTTATAATTAGTTGAGAAATAGTTTTAAGAGAATAAACAATTATATGTTAACAAAGAAATATTCCAAAATGGAGTACAAACTTCGACGGACTTTCTAAAGATGGCCGAGCAATATAAAGGAAGTACCGTAGGTGTAAAAATTGCGTGTTAAATACAATAGTTCTTAGATAAGGGGAACAAAGGAAAGAAACGTATGTCGACTGTCAGGTGGCGGCGATTCTACACAACAGGCTGTCACGTAATCCAAATAGAACATCTGGAACATTCTGGGGCAGGATGTGTCGTCATCCTATCCTCCTCGAACATTGAGGATCTGCTATGAAGTGGAGCGTTGTTCGAACTACTTTTTTTAGCTCACCAGTCCAAAATCAACTCTTGTCGCGCGGGCGGATGTGCTTGGATCGTCTTTAGGTCGAGTGGTCGTATAAAGAGGGATCGAATGGGGGTACATGATGAGAGACGACCTAAGTTGAGGTTTCTCATATTTTTATATTCGTTGCTCATTGTATATTAATTGATGCTAGAAGCTAACAGATTTGTAGAGGGGCATGACTGCGTTAGAGAGAGGAAGAAGCCATGAATAGTAGGACGGGGATAGAGATGATTTAAATATGAAAGGCTACTTTCATACTGGACCTGTACCAACTCAAAAGGACCCAAAGTGAGCAAAGCTTTTGAGCGTGCTTAACGTCAAATTAGAACCGCGGTCACGCTCATGACCAACAAAGAGCATTGTGTGTGTGTGTGTGGAGGAAAAAAAAAAACTACGTGCGCGCGCGTGCACCCATAAAACTCGGCTTGCACCTGACATGAATGAGAGTCTGCGCCACCCTCCGATATATGGAGCTCCCCAACCCACCACTACCCCTCAGACACAATCTAAACGGGGGAGAGGGGGAGGGTTTGGGACGCCGATCGCTCATCGATTGTGCGGAATCAGCCGTCGCTATTAATTGCGGATGCATTTAAATGTTCAGGACGTGTCAACTCCCCCCCTTCCCTTAACCCCCCTCCACCTACACACACCAACTAAATAAAGTTCCGATTAACAAAATCTAGTTTAACACGATTTCAATCCCTCGATAGCCATTTGTGTGCTGTACACTCAGCTTAGTCCCCTGGAATTTAATTACAACTTTTACTCTTCGCGTGGAAAAAAAAAGTTTCTCATCTAATGCCGCTATGCTCATGAGTCATGACAGATATTCAACAAATGTTGATATCGCCGTGAGAATAAAATTAAACTCTGGGTTTCTACTGGAATAATATTTTAGTTATTTTTAACCAGAAGTGGTGACCTGGTGGTCTAGGGGGTAAGGTGTCAGACTTCTGTGTTGGGGGTCCGGGGTTCAAACCTCGGTCCCGGCACAGATTTATCTGATTTGCCAAACCCTTCCTTCACCTCTGACAAGACGTGTATTAATCACAACTTGTGAATGTGTGGTAATACCAGGCCTCCACCGTGGTTCGGATTCCAGGTTAAACTGTAGGTCCTCCATTTCATCTCACAATCACCCTACCATTACACATTAGCGTAAGTGCGTATAACCCGAACGGGTAGTAAGACGCGGTGCTAATAATAATAATAATAATAATAATAATAATAATAATAATAATAATAATTTGGCCAGAAGAATATTACAATACAGAAACTGCAAAAAAAAAAAACAACAACACTGGCCTTAAGGGACGTCACGGCAGGTCAAGATAGGATTCCCCATGTTAATGAATTCACGTTTTATTCAGCGAGTTTTAAAGATATAATATTGAAACAAAAACCATGAATTCTTAAATAATTCTAAAAAAATAGTCCTACAGTGTCACAAAATTATTATTCTCATCTTGAAAAAGTTTTTTTTTGTAAACGTATTTTTTATATATCATCTACAACTCAAGCTATTTTGCTTGGACACGAAAATGTCCTGTAGGAGTCTTCCTGTCCGGAGGTAGATTAAAATAAGTCCGTGCAAACAAATGTCTACCTAGAAAAGGTAAAATTAAAAAGCAAGCCAATGTTTTCAAGGCGCAAAAAGTATAGTGAGTGTGTAAACTCGTCAGAGGAAGAGGTAAGGTGATATACAAGAAGCCTTGCAGTGCGAACTACTCATTTTCTTCCGTCTATCTCTGTTTAGTACATTAGAGTCCAAGTATGACAGTTCTTAGTCAGCTTAGGTGCGTCAAGTTATGATGGGGTGCTAGTGAGCGTGAGTTTAGGGCAGTATTTTCGAAGTTTTTATAGCATAAACATTTATTTGGCCAAAATAAATCAAATATTTCTTCTATAGAAACATAGAGTTATGTTTTCTGCACATGCTAATCTCAACAGTTCTTTAATATCTGTCAAGGGTGTCCTGGAATTTAGTGACAACTTTTTCTCTGCATTTAAAAAGTTTGTCACCAAATGCCGCTATGCTCATGAGAGATATTCAAGAACTCTTGAGATTAGCATGTGCAGAAAGCTAAACTCTATGTTTCTATAGAAGAAATATTTGATTTATTTTAGCCAAAAAATGTTTATGCTATAAAAACTGCAAAATTAATGCACTAAACTGGCGCTCACTAGCACCCCATCTTAAGATGCAAACCCACTTCGCAAAATTAGCTTCGAAATCTCCCAAGTCGTTAAATTGAGCGAGTTCCCCATGATCCCACCTTTTGGAAGAACTCGCAATATCGCGATATAATGTTTCTTTGAGGCAAAGGGGTCGCTAGGGGTGGTTTATATTTCATTGATCGCAAGTCCGCGGCTAGGTAATGGCAGGGCGGGGCGGATATTTCTGGGGCAAGTGTGCACAAGGGTTTGTAAGAAGATCTGGAGGGGGGTGAGAAGGGTGTAGTTCTCTATCTCTGAAATGACGAAGTAGAAGACCGGTGGAAACGAAGAAGGGGTGAGATAAGCTTCTGTTTCTGCTCTCACACTAAAGGGAAGTGTAAAAGGGGGGAGGGGGGGGGGCGGAAAGAGTGGTTTAGAATATGGATGTATCTCTCTTACACTTGTCTGCGCTACCTGCCAACAGTCCAAAAACTTCCTGAGAAGAGTTTTTATTTTTACTTAAAAAAAAAAAAAGAGAACAGTATTTGACTTGCACTTTCTGAACCGACTGATTATATCAGCACACGAGAATTTCTATGAGCGATAGCGAAAGGGCCTACCAATTTTGCCGAAAAAAATATTTTCACATACTTTCCTGGGTTCTTTTACATGCCACAATCGACACAGGACTGATGGTCCTCCGAAGGAGATTGTGCTACAGAATTTTATTGCTAAAGAAAAATCCGTCGACCTCGGCTAGGTTTGAACCCACGAACATCGGGTCCTGAGGCGAGCACTTTACCCCCAAGACCACCGAGGTCGACAAGAGAGAGCTGTCTGTACGCCCAGGAAAGTGATTATGGATTTTTTTTGGTGCCATACTAAATCATATATCACGTGCTTCGGTGCCCGCATGGTATAAGGCGTTACTTTCGTGTTAGACTAGGCCACCGATGACAGGGAAACCGGGGATCGAATCCTGGTCGGGTATACTGAGGGTATTTTTCACAAACTGGTTTTTCACTCTACCTCCACGCAAATGCAGGTACACTTCCTATAAATATAGCCTTCCTGATCCATAAAACCATCGTAATTAGCACATAAGAGTATAAACCAAACGGGTAATAAGACACGGTGGTAAAAAATAAAATAACATCTCCCAAGATTAATATATAAGGTTATATTTATAAGTGTACCCGCATTTGCGTGGAGGAAGAATGGAAAACCATTTTGGAAAACCCCCCTTACTACACCCGACCGAGATTCGAAACTCAATCTCCCTGTCATCGACTGTCTAGTTTGTTGCGAGAGTAGCGTGTTAGACCAAGCGGCCACCGAAGCGTCTAAGATTGCTAACTTTTTATTATTCATATCCGACGGCCGCGGACTATTTATCAGTAGAGACACCGACTTTTCTCGAACAGTGTTTTCACGAAATGTTTGAAAAATCCATTTCGAAAGCGCTAAAACTTGTTTCAAGTTCAAATAAATCATTATTACGTATTTTTGAATACACGAAATAAAACGATAAAGGTATTTATTTACACGCGAAATCGAAGTTTTTACAAGAAATCTTATTATTCGTATTTTTAAACGAAATTCATGTTTTCTAGGCAATATTTCGTTTGTTCGTTAACACGCAATTAACATTAGCGGTCATGTTAATTTCGACTGCAGTAAAATTAATTAAGTAGTGGTCCAGGTCAAATCTACGCAGCCTTTACCATCAATGTCAACAAACATCAAAGACTAGTCGATATATAAACAGTGGACTCGCAAAGATCGATCGTAATTTTATTCTCTTCTATGAAGACTGAAAATAATATACCTAAAAACTCATGCGTTTAAATGTATTCCGTTTCAAATCTAATGATAAACATTTATTATGTATTTATTTCTATAGTTTAAAAGTAATCATGAAGTGGTTTATTCGTTGGATTATTAAATTATATGTTATTTTTATACTCTTTCAGGGAAAAAAAAAATTATACATCGAATTAATATTTTTATGTTTTTTCACTTTTTTGTTATTCTTATCTTTGGTTGTTTGTGATCTTTGCAAGCCCTGGAGTTTTAAATTCCTTTGTGATTTCATTGCATCTATGTTTGTTATTTTGAATTAGAATATATTTTATCTGTCTTCAGTATGGTTTGATTTTATATAGAATTTAAAAAAAATTATAAAAAAAAGTGTATTTCGTGATTTTCCGGGTGTTATAAAAGCAATTTTTAAGACGAAATTTCAAATATTTATTTACTATAATATAGGGTATCTAGTTATCAGATACATAAACTAAGGTCACAAGAAGTTAAGGATAACTTCAAGAAAATTCACTATCATCCATCTGGTAAATGGCGGAAAAAAAAAAAAACTTTGCCTCTGTGAGCTGGGTTCGAGAATAGATCCCCGGCCTCCAATATCACTGAATTTATCATTTAGGTTATATTTACCATTTGAATGAGTTTTAATTTCTAGTGAAATAAAATTAAACATTAAAGTAACATTAACAATAATTTACGGTTAAATCAATAAAACAAGAACTGAGGTGTCGTTGGACTTGGGTCACTCTTCTATAAACGTGTTGTTCACTGTTGCTTACTTTGATGGCATCTAGCGCAGCATTGCGGGACCTAAGCGTACTCGAAGAAACCAAAAATTGCGGGATACGGTGGCTCTATCGAACATCGGTATTTTATAGATGTTTAAACTATATGTTATTTTATCGTATCACTTAGATACTAAAAGCACATATGTAATATTAAGCACCCTAGGCTACAAAACACGCATAAAAATAAATAATTCGGGAAACACCTAAACTAAAATTGGGTCGTCTAACAATCAGCTTTAGTGACGAGGTAGGAAAAAGACTTTTGAGGATTATTTTAGAGGGCTGAATCTTGATCTTATATTATATTTGTTAAACTGTTTAGTGAGTATAAGCTAATTTAGCTATATCAATATTTGTTTTTGAATGCTCCCAATAAGCACATCTAAAGAAAAAATACAATTAAGTTTTACATAAAATTGTATTTTTTTAAAAATCAATTGTAAATACGTGCAAAAATCAATATAAAATAAATTTTAAATAATTACCAACCAAGAGCGTATTTTTTAATATTTAGAAAAATACTTCAAAAAATTACACCATTACCAAAAAATAAGTTAGCAAATTATGAACCTAATAAAAAAATAGGTTTTCATTTATAAGCGACCCGCTTCGGTGGCCGCATGGTCTAACGCGCTACTCTCGCAGTAGAATAGACTGCCGATGACGGTAAGATCGAGGTTCGAATCTCGGTCGGTTATAGTGAGGCTGGGTTTTCCAAAATGGTTTTTCCACTCTCCCTCCACCACAGATGCGGGTGACACATCCTGTTAATATTACCTTTCCAACTCCTTAAACCATCAGCGTAAATACAGCATGGGCGTATAATCCGAACGGGTAGTATGACGCGGTGATTAAAAAAAATTTACAAGCGGCGCTTTTGTGTGTGTGTGCTTTTTTTTACCCCTTTTCTCCCCCCCTCATTTTCTACATCGACGCCTTTCAGCTCGCGATAAAAGGAAAAGATTTTCGCAACGCTTTTAAATCACGTAAGAAAGTCAAAAGTCAGCCCCCCCCCCCGCCCCCTTTCATCCTCCAGCCTATTTAACCCCTCATAACATTTTTACATCCATTACTGTTTCCAGCCTGTGGTCGGGGACAGTTTTTTATTAATAATACTTAGCACCGCGTCTTACTACCCGTTCGGGTTATACGCTTAAGTACTAATTACGCTAATGTTTTAGGAATTGTGAAGGTCGAATATAGAGGAAGTGAACCCAATTTGCGTGGAGGGAGGGTGAGAAACAATTTAGAAACAAAAATCCGAGCGAGATTTTAACTCGATCTCCCCGTCCTCGGCAGTCTAGCTCAACACGAAACCAGCGCGTTAGCTAACTAAGCCACCGAGGCCAGTCAGTTTTTTTTATTCAAGCCATATTTTTCCACTACCGGCTGACTATTCCTGTCGTGATTCATATGCCTTATAATCTAACTTAAGACTAGGACAAGCACAACATCCAGACCCCCGACCGTTAACTTATCAATGTGAAAGGGTAAACCTGCAGTTTCATCATTGATATATTTTTTCAAAATTTAATTTATAATTTTATTTTCTAGCACCACGTCCTACTACCCGTTGGGGTTATATTCTTATGTACTAATTAAGCTAATGGTTTAGGGATGAGTAAAGTTGAACTTAGAGTGTACCCGCATTTGCGCAGGTAGTGGTAAACCGTTTAGAAAAAAACCATCCTCAGTGCACCCGACAGGGATCGAAGCACGATCTCCCCGTTCTCGGCAGTCCAGTCTATTGCGAGAGTAAGCACCTTAGACAATGAGGCCAACAAAGCGAGTAATTTGACAAATAAATTTTTGTTTTGTATTTATAGATTTAAAATGTATTTTCGTAGAAATGATATTTTTTTCAACCCCTCCCAGGGCCCTGACATCCCCTCAGTGCGGATAACTTCCATTTGATGGTCCTCCATACCCAAAAATTTGGGTAACACTGCTATAAGCGATAGAGGATGGACAAGGGGATTTTGGAGTAGAAATTGAATAAATGCACCCGCATAAGCACAGTGATGAAGAATACGCGGTAAACGCAATAATTTTTTTAAATTTTTTTTTAAATGCGATAATAGATTGGGTAGATAGACATCTCGTTGAAAACCTTGTAAAGAAAAGGGGGGTGAGTTTGCACCCCCTCATTCATACCCCCGTGGGGGTCGTTGGGTAAGGGACCAGGGAGGTACCGGGTGCATGATGTTACCAAGGGGGAGCGAGGGTGACCAGCCCGGGGGAACAGGGGTGAGACCACGCCTTGGCTCAAACCAATTAGGGTTTAATTAACCGAGGGCTGAAATAGGAAACCGTAAGCTAGCGCTTCACCTAGGCCCCCCTTGCCCTTTTTCCACTTCACTTTCACTCCCCAGACAGTAGCCCTTTCCTCTATGACTTCTGTCTAAACTTGATTCAGGCCAAATCTTATTATGGACACGAACCGGATATTTATGATCTCTCATCTATTTTTTATTATTATTATTAATATTATCACCGCGTCTTACTACCCATTCGGGTTATACGCACTTACGCTAATGTGTAATGGTAGGGTGATTGTGTGATGAAATGGAGGACCTACAGTTTAACGTGGGATCCGAACCACGGTAGAGGCCTGGCATTCCTCACATTCACAAGTTGTGATTAATACACGTATTGTCAGAGGTGAAGGAAGGGTTTGGCAATCAGATAAATCTCTGCCGGGATCGAGGATTGAACCCCGGACCCTCAGCACAGAAGTCTGACACCTTACCCCTAGACCGCCAGGTCAACCTATTTTATTCTTAGTCTCTGTTTATAATTCCTTTGTGACGCGGTGCTAATAATAATAATAATATAATTCCTTTGTAGAGATGTATATTTTACATACATACCTAATCACGCTGTTCCCTTACGTGGTAGGCAAGAAACTATGCATATAACTCAAAAAACAACTCCGTACTTAATCCATCCTCACTAACTTTCTCCACACTTCCCTATCCTTGGATACTCCCTTTTCTTCAACAACATCCATACATCTTCACTAACTTTCTCCACACTTTCCTATCCTTGCATACTCCCTTCGCTTCAACATCCATACACCGAGCTATATACTTCATTCACAGTAGGAATTACTCTCTGAAAGGTCTTTTTTCCTACCAATATCCTACTATATAATAGATTTCTGCTAGGGAAAAAGGCCTTTCAGAAGAAAATTCCTACGCTGAACAGACTTTACATGCTCTTTTATTCTTAAAACTCTTAATGTTTCTCTTTATTCACACATTCGTCTACAACATTTAGCCACGTCTTGCATGGCCTACCCCTTCCTTATGATCCACACACTCTACCTTCATATATTTGCTTCGTCCCTCGATCCACACTCATCCTCTCAACATGCCCAAACTAACGTAAGACGCTTCTTTCACATTGACCCATTGGATTCCCTTTCAAAACGCACTCCTTCAGCATCCATTCATTACCGACTCTGTCCATACGAGTTTATTTTCTTGGTTTTAGTACTTCTAGAGTAATTTTTTAGACATTTATAGGAATTTTTGCGTCATATTTAGGCAAGTTTGACCCATTTGACGGTATTCATGTTGAATAAGTATGTTATGATGAAGGTTCTTAAACAAGAAAAGTAGTTCTAACCTTGTTTATATTGATAAATCTCCACCCACACCTGAGGGAGTTGTCAGTGTTTGACAATTGACGGGACACCAGCTGAATGAAGATAAACTTTCTGATGAAATATGTCTCCCGAAAGAAGTTTTCCCCGTCTTGAAAAAATGAAAACATGACCAGCACAAAAAAGTGATAAATGTTTTGACATATCCACCCATGACATAAACTTTAAAAAATTATCACCGCGGACGATGACCGGTATTTTTTCATTTGGGATTTGGCAACTCTAATTACCAAGAGGATAGGGGGGGCATGTTTTAACTTCACCCCCCCCCCTCATCCCATCAGTTATACCCAGCGCAAGTTTATGGTTTTATTTGAAAATATTTGCGTATCGAACTGTCCACGTTCTTTATTACACATATATTTTTAATTGTTTTTAGCACAGCGTCTAAGGGGGCGTTAAAGTATTACGTAAGCACATTTTTGGTCATATTTAACCCCTCCCCTCTTGTAAGCAAAAATAAGCAAATGCCTCTCTACCCCCTTATATTTATAGACTTTTTTCCATTTGTTCGGAGGAATGACCATTCTTTTTTTTAATGCAATTTTGCTTATAGCCTGAACCAAGGCCGTAGCCAGGGAGGGGTTTTGGGGTTCAAACCCCCCGCGAAATTTTATGAACAAAATATATATGACTTTATTTATGGTTCAAACAATATCAAAATTAAGATACAAATACAAATTAGGAGGCTGTGTTACCATAAAAGCACTTCAGAGAGCTTCTAGAGGTGTTAAATATTTAGAAATTTTCCTAGCCTTCGGCATTTTGGGGGTTATTTTACCATAAAAAACTTCACATAGCTTCAAAAAGTGTTTAATATTTAGACATTTTCCAAGCCTTCGGCAGTTAATGAGTCATTTTACCATGAAAAAAACCACTTCAGAGACCTTCTAGAACTGTTTATCATTTAGAATTTTTTCTAGCTTCTAGCAATTGGGGATGTGCCCACCAAACCCCCCTGAAATTATTGGCTGGCTACGGCCTTGGCCTGAACAGCTAGTAAATGATGGTAAAAAAAAATCTAGGTCACTCAAGCTTTGGCTTACTTCTATAGGCTTCTCCACTTCTTCCTCGTTTAGCCAATCAGCATCTTCATTGCTGCCCGAAGCCCAAGCGACTTGCGATGCGCCCTCCTTCAATTTTGCCCGTCTTTCTCTGTCTTACGTAAGCAATGTTCTGACCCCCCCCCCCCAACCCTTCTTGTCAGCAAAATAAGCAAAGCTCGAAACTCCTCCCCCCCTAAGGTGTTTACGTAATACTTTTGAACGCACCCTTACTATCCACTCGGGTTATACGGTTTTGTACTAATTTACTCTGATGATTTTAGGTATTAGGAAAGTTTATTTAGAGGAAGTGTACCCGCATTTGCGTGGAGAAAGAGTGGAAAACCATTTTGGAAAAAAAAAAACTCAGCACACACGACCAAAGTTCGAACCTGGATCTCCCCGTCATCGACAATCTAGTTTACTGCGAGAATAGCGCCTTAGAACATTCGATCACCGAAGCACGGGTGTTATCAATATTGACCTAAAAATAAATAATGTACTATCAACCCCCCTCCCCCCCAAAAAAGGGTCCTTTCTAACCCGTCCTTACTATAGAAAGAGTACCTGTGACAAGCAACCGGTGCTCGATAAATCGATACACGGCCGGTACAGGGAGGAACAGCGGCGCGTCTTTCCTCTGCAGACCAGCAACGCAGCCAAGCGGAGGGGACGAGAACTTCTAAACTAGAGAGTTCTAGACCAGGGGTTACTAAAGTTTCGAGGGGGCCCAACATCATCTGGAACGTTAAGGCTGGTTCGCACAGAACGCTAAGCTATGCGAAGTTTTTTGTCAAATTTGGTTTCACACTTATTGCTAAGCTATGCGAAGTTTTTTGTCAAATTTTGTTTCACATTCATTGCTAAGCTAAGCTAAGGTTTTGTCAAATTTGGTTTTACACTCATTGCTAAGCTAAGCTATGCGAAGATTTGTCAAATTTGGTTTCACACTCATCGCTAAGCTAAGCTATGCGAAGTTTTTGTCAAATTTGGTTTCACATTCATCGCTAAGCTAAGCTATGCGAAGGTTTTGTCAAATTTGGTTTCACATTCATTGCTAAGCTAAGCTATGTTAAGGTTTTGTCAAATTTGGTTTCACATTCATCGCTAAGCTAAGCTATGCGAAGGTTTTGTCAAATTTGGTTTCACACTCATTGCTAAGCTATGCTATGGTTCCTCTTTTCCCTTCTGAATTCAGTGTGATTTTTTTCTGGTCTGCTACAGTGAAGTTATTATGACTAGGGAAATGCAAAATTCGCATTTGCGATAAAGCGAATCTTTACACGAATTCTACTGTTTTCGCACGAATGACACGAATTTAAGTTTTTTTCCCATAAACACAACTTCTTTGTAAATTAGGCAAATACCACGACATCTTATATAATTGTCAACGTAGTAACACCGGCGATAACGCTATGCCATGGCTTCTGTTTGTACGGATAGTATCAGTTTTTGCCGATTTTAAAGGTATAAAAGGTAACAGAGGATTTAAAAGTATTTTCATGGATTTAGGCGGTTTTTTTTTTCTACGTTAACATTAAAAATCACGAATTCTATTTTAACACATTTAAATACTTCAATTTCGATAGATTGATTATTTGTTTTCAGCTTTTAAAAGATGTCACGCTAGGTCCAAGCAAGGAAAGTAATATATGGACCTTGCATTAATATATATGGACCTTGCTACAAGCGGTCCTGTTTGGCAAAATTATATCTTCTTTATTTTTATTCCTTTCTCCTTATTTGATAGTTCTTTAGTCTTGTACAACATGTTTCGATGTTAATATTGTTGGGTCCAAACATAAATTGATAATCCATTATTCCGATATTGATATTTGTAAAAGAAAGTGGAAGGTAATTAATGATATTGAGATATCGAGTTTGACTTTGACATTACTAAGTGTGAAATGTTTTGTGCGTATTTTATATTTTATTTTTCTCCTAATATGTAAATAAATAGTTAAATACACAATATAAATTAAAAATGTAGACAGTTATATCCTAGGTTTTTTTTAATGAATACTAATTTGACTGGTATTTATGTAAATAATATTACTTTCCGCATAGCTTTTTAAGAAAAATAACTCCACTTTTCCTCTAAAAATAACCTCACCTTTCGCATGTCTCTAGTTATGACCTTCTCCAAAATATCTTGTTTGAGTTCAGGATATATAGTACCGAGTAAAAAAAGACGCAGCTGTTTTGGAAAAGGAAGAAAATGTAAGAGTTGGGAGGTTTGACTTTTTCAGTTAACGCTTCCATTTTAATACAAACACATTTATTAAATATAAACATAAATAGAGTATTAAGTGAATACACGTGAAACAAACTGAAAACAAAACTTCCAACACTTATTTAGTTATTCTCAACAAACCGGTACTGCGTCCGTTCAAGACGTGGCCTTAGCTGCGTTATGCGCATGCGCATCGTAAGTTGGCTCTGTAGATGGGAAAATTGCCCAGCCAGCAATCAGGGGAGGGAGGGGGAGGGGGATGAACAGTTCGCAGAGCAAATCTTAGCTTAGTTTAGCTTTCAGTGTGAACCAGCCTTAAGTCTCTCCACCGCCTCCTTTCCTCCCACCACCTTTGCCCAGTCCTCTTCTCCTCTCTCCTCCACACTCCTCCTTACTCCATTGACCCATCTGTTCTCCTCTCGGCCTCCTACCCTTCCAACTCCAAATCCGACATCATCCTAGGGATACCAGCCTCTCCTTGCTTCTCACATAGCCTCCACCATCTTAATCGTTCCTTCTCTATCCTCTCCTGTCCTGGCTCTTCCTTTACTATTCTGCTTACTCTCTCATTTCTCATCCTGTCACATTTTGTCACACAGTTCCTGCTTCTCATGAACCTCATTTCACTCTCCTGCATTCTGCTCCTATCCTGTTCCTTCGTTACCAACATTTCTGCAGCGTACGTCAATATTGGTAGGTAATAGTCATTGTAGGCCAACATCTAAACACAAATGAACCATAGTTGGTTAGGGGGAGGGGGGCAAGGAAAGGGGGTCCCCGTACCACTAAGGATGGTAACAATACATTACCCGCTTCGATATTCGAATGGTCTAAGCCTCTTAAAAAAAGGCATTACTCTCTCAATAAAGTGGACTGTAAGGACGAGAAGTTCGGGGTTCAATTTTTTTTTAAATCAGTTCTGAGTAAACTAACCCCAAATTATTTTTAATTGGTATTAAATAAAACATATTCTTATTTATCATGAAAAAATAATTCCCAGATATCCGTTTTAAATTAAATCTTTAAGGCCATTTTCAAATTTGTCATAAGTAAACCAACCTAAAATTAATTTGTTTTTGGATAAATATAAATTATTTATCATGATCCCCGATACCAATTTTGAACAAAATAGTTGTTGCTATTTAAAAAAACCACTTTTTTTTATATCAGTAAACTACTATAAAATGATTTTTTAAAAGGAAAACAAATGTAGAGAACTATTAATAGCGTAAAAAAATTACCAGATATATTTTGAACCAAATCGCCATTTTTAAAATAAACTATATATATTTAAACTGTCATCAATAAACTACCCTTAGACGAATTTTCCCACGAAAAACAGTACTGTCTTATTTTTCATACTAAACACTCCCCGGATATACATTTTAGACAAAATTGTTGGATCCATTTTCAAAAATCATTCGTCAATAAACCACTATTAAATAAATTTCCAACCAAAATTGTTAAAAGCTATTTTCGAAAAATTTTAAATTAAAAAAAAATCACTCATCAATAAACTACCTTTAATTTAAGGTTCTGAAAATTGAAATATGACACAGGGACACGGGAATCGAACCCGGGACCTTTGGCTTAGGACGCCAATGCTCTTATCCTCTGAGCTATCCAGGAATCGTCCCGTACCCAGGGTCATTCTTCTAAAAGCATAAATAATAGCTTCGGTTGTATGATTATTAAATATGCAATCCCTTACAATTATAATAATTGCACAAATTGCAGCAACAAGCCAACTACCGAGTCGAGGGTGGCTGCGTTATCTGATAGCTCATGATCTTAATAAAATCACACATTTGTAGGTGACGATTTCCACTAAGTCCATCACAGACTCTGCCTTAAAATATGAGTGAAGAATGACCCTGGGCACGGGACGATTCCCGGATAGCTCAGTGGTTAGAGCATTGACGTACTAAGCCGAAAGTCCCGGGTTCGATTCCCGTGTCCAGGTTTCAATTTTCAGAATATGATATCTAGATGGAGTAATCCTTAATTAGAAGTATAAATAATAGCTTTGGTTATTTGATACTTTAATTTAAGGGTTAGGAACGAGATAAAAAAAATTGTCCCGTGGTAAAGCCATATAACATCTAAATATCGAGTTTGAACAAAATCCATCAAAATGTTTCATCTCTGTTGCCGGGAACAAAAATGCCAGACAGACAGAGGACAGACAGACATACTTGTAAAATCCCCTTTTAGGGGGTTTGGGGCCACATAAAACCTATTTTTAGGCACCGCATTTTACTATCCGTGCGGGTTATACGCTTATGTACTAATTACAATGATAGTTTTAGGGATTAGGAAGAATATATTTAGAGGGAGTGTAACAGCATTTGCACGGAGGGAGAGTGGAAAACCATTTTGGGTAAAACCAGCCTCAGTACACCCGACGGAGATTCGTACCTCGATCTTCCCGCTATCGGCAGTCTAGTCTACCACGATAGCAGCGCGTTAAACCACGCGACCACCGAAAACGTAAAGAATCATCATAATCTCGATGTCGAAAATGTTCTAAATTACACTACTTTCTCTTGATTTGAAAGGGTAAAAAAGATTCCCCTCTCTCTCTAAACCCCCCCTGACTGCAAGAGAGGATAATAAAAATGAACAACGATAAATCACATCACCTTGACGACATCCGAACCTCATTCTCCAAGGTCATAGACAATCCCGTCTATCGCGCCTTAAGACAGCGTGACCACCGGCGCAGCTAGTGGTCAATTAATAAGTGCAAGACGGGGTAGGCGGGGGATTTTTTTAGCCCCACCGTCATACTACCTGTTCAGATTATACGCTTATGTACTAATTACGATAATGAGTTAGGAGATGAGGAAGATTGAATTTAGATCAAGTGTACCCGCGTTTGCGCGAAAAAACCTTTTAGGAGAAAAAACCACACTTAGTACAACCAACCGGGATTCGAACCTCGATCTCCCCGTCATCGGCAGTCTAGTCTATTATGAGAGTGAACGTGCGGTCACCGTAGCGTTTTTTTTTTAATGTTCCAATGACAAGTATCATGTTTTTTGTTTTTTTTTAAAAGACACATAATTTTCCTATCTTATTTGCTATTCATACTTGCTTCTCTCTCTGTCTCTATAAAATAGATAGCCACGCAGACAATACCGCGCCGTGTCGAGAGGTGTAAAGGGCAAGGAGTTGGTCAGCCTACGGGGGAGAGATTGTGACGAGGTCTGCCTGCCTGACTGTCCATCCGAGCGTACAAACGCTTCTACAGTCGGCGAAGCGATAGAGAAAAGCGAAACCCTCCCCCAACCCCTAAAATCCCCACCCCCCTCATCCACCCCCCTCTAACAAGCCTTGACAGGACCATGGTGGGGTGCGACGGGGGGGGGGGGGGGTAGAATAACTCCAAGCGCTACACATAGTAACTGACGGGAAGACACTCATGAAAATTGATCCGCTTACCAAACATTTTTTAAAAAAAATTCCATGCTTGATTATTATATTCAATCAGTCCAATTTTCATTAAAAAAAAAGTGTTATCTGACAAATAGAAAAATTACTAGATCTTTTTTGATAATTCCATACGTCAAGTCATGTAATCTGCAGTTATCACTTTTGCCTATTATCAATACCTACAAAATAAAATAATATTTTTAATAATGTTCATATATGATTTGGTAATCTATAACAATAAAAGGAAGTGTTTGTTTGTGTGCGTGTGTGTTTGTTTGTTTGCGATGCCCAGCCAAATCTATGGCACGCAGAGATCTAAAATTTTTAACATAGGTGGACGGAAGGGGGTCCCCGAATGCACCTCGAAGCAGGATTTTTAAAATTTTAATTAGTTTTTTAATTAGGCTATTTTTCACAAATTTTTGAAGAAAAATATTTTTAATATGGTTTAGAATTACGTTTCAGACATAACGTTTCTATTTGAAATCGGGCACCATAGTGGGGATGGGGAGGGGGGAGGGCATATAATTCTTATAATATGTATTTAACACATACATAAGAACTCAAAATTTTCACAATTTCCTAATAATATATATTTAACATAGTATCATATTTATCATAAATAAGACCTAAAGATTGTGTAAAATAAATACAAAAAATTATTTAGCACCACGTATTACTACCCGTTCGGGTTACACGCTTAAGTACTAATTACGTTAAAGGATTAGGAACTGGGAAGATTGAATTTAGAGGAAGTGAACCCGCATTTACGTGTAAGGAGAGTGGAAACCCCTGTAGGAAAAATCACCCTTCCCTAGTTCACCCGATCGAGATTCGAACCTCGATCTCCCCGTCTTCGGCAGTCTAGCTCAACACGAAACTAGCGCGTTAGCTAACTACGCCACCTAGGCATGTCGTCATAGAAAACTAAACTAATATCAAATAAGGAGAAGGGAATAAAAATAAAGAAGATCTAATTTTGTTAATAATATTATAGTAAAATGTTACTTTTTTGACGTGAATACGTCTTTAAATTTGCTACCATACGGGGGCAATCCAAAAAACCTAATAACAAAATCGGGGGATACAGTTTGGTGTTGTAATTTCGAATCTTTCCTCTACATCCAAAATTAAATTATACCACTGGATAGCTAAAGGATCAAAGAATTAATTACGATAAGCGAGAACAGTGACGCATCGCGCGCGATGGAGGGGGAAGCGCCGCCATTTTGGGGTTATTTTGCTGCGTATCGAGATTTGCAATTAGTATAACTTTTGACTCGGAGAAGCTACGATGTTCGTTTAAGTTTAAACGTATTCACGTACAACACACGGCCGTGTCCATGACACAGCCACACCCCATTTTTATTACTATGGGTACGTATGGAAATTGGCATTCGTTGAATTATGTTGGTGGCTGGTTATGCTCCGGTGGAGGATAAAGACGAGAATGTGAGAGAGGAGTTTTGGAACGAGCTCAATGAAGTATTGAATGAATATTATGGACCGGGTGAAAGAATCTCGTTAGGAGATATGAATGGATGGGTGGGTAACCAAAGAGAGAATCCAGAGAGAGAGTGTTAGGAAGGTATGGTGATGATGACAGGGTGAACTAGAATGGAAAAGATTTAGTGAGCCTGTGTTCATCAAAAGGTTTGTGTCGAACACATGGTTTACGCACAAAGATATTCACTTGTATACATAACAAAGGGGTGATTCGAGAACGGTTATTGATTTTGTGGTCCATGATGAGAAACTTAGAAGTTTATTAAAGAATACTAGGTATATGCATGGAGCTGAAATGTGGAACGGATCATTTCCTAGTGATCTCAGTAGTTGGATTAGGTAGGAATTTTGTGAGAAAGCAGCGGAAGAGTATTAAACAAGTAAGAGTGAAAGTGGAAAAGTTGCATGGATAAAAGTGTGAAAGCGAAATATTAAAGTTGGTTTGTCGAGAAATTTAACTTTACAAAAGGATGAATGTAATGTCAAAATAAATGCTAATGATATAGAAAGTTATTGGAACATAATAAAAGAGGCTGTAGATGAGTGCGCGAAAGATGTGTGTGGAGTTGCGAAGGTGGGAAACTTGGGAAAGAGATGAATGGTGGAATAAACAGGTGAAAGAAGCTGTGAGAAAAAAAGACAGAAGCATACAAACGATTGATTGTTGTGAAGAGTGAAACAGAACTTAAGAGAACAAGAGAAAAATATTAATGCAAAGAAAGTAGTAAAGGTGAGTAGAGAGCAAATGAGATTAAAAGAAGGAGAAAGAAGGCAGAATGATTTTGAAGAGAAATAAGCTGTTTTAAAAATGGGTAAAGAGAATAAGACATGGAGTGCAAGGAAAGACCTGTGGCATTCAGAATGAACGTGGTGAGCTGATCTGAGAGGAAAATGGTATGAGAGAGCAATGAAGGGAGTAATTTTTTTAGCAAATGTGTAGCGAAAACGTAGAGAAAGTTGCAGCAAATGGTGAAAAATGGTATGATTAATGAAAGAATTAACGAGGCTGAAGTGTTAAAAGCTATGAAAGTGTTAAAGAATTGCAAAGCTGCGGGCGCAAAGGGACACAAGTGAATGCTAAGTGTGGGTACGTACTACTGCATGGTGAGTTGTCAATATGTGAGCGGGGATTCAATGTTCTGATGATTGTAGAATGGTGCACGTTCTTGTATAAGGCAAAGTTGAGTAATGTACGATTATGGCAATGTTGTCGAGTTTCTGCAAAGTTGAAGTTTAGAGTGTGCATTAAAAAACTGGGCAAGATTCGGGTTGTGCAATGTGTTTGATGCAGTTGGAGGTTGCATGGCCCCAGATATTTGCATTGCAAAAAAGGATTGAGAAATGTATGAGATGTAAGAAAGTGTTTTGTGCATTCATTGAGAAAGTGCACATAGGGTAAATAGGAATATTTAGATGTCTGAGAGAGTATGGTAAGATGCATGTAGAGGTGTGGATCAAAAAAAGAGGTGCATGTAAGATTCGGCTAAATGTTGTGGACGAATGTGGATACAAGAGAACATTAAGAGTTTAGATGAAAAGAATGCATGACTGGATTTGTGAAGGTATGGGAGTATGCAAGGATAGGGACATGTGAGAAAGTTAGTGAGGATGGATTAAATACGGAGTTGTTTTTGAGTTTAGCACAGTTTTTTTTTAGCCTCCTTTAAGGTACGGCGTGGATTAGTATTTATATGGTGACTGGTGGTCCTAGTGTAAGGTGTGGCTATTATTGCTGGACGATCCGTGTAATCGGACGGCAACATAGATTTTATTAACGAATAAACTTCATCATCTCTGTAAAGGATGTGTATTAATCAAACTTGTGAATGTGAGTAATGCAGGACTCACCGTGAGTTGGATACCACGTTAATGTAGGCTCTTCTCTAAATCACTCTACAAACGGATTGTTATTGTGCGTATAAGCCACGGTGTTATGCCCTAACTAATTAATTAAGGTTATTAGGTATATTATGTATTACTTATAAGTGGACTGTATTATCGGCTTACCTACACCAGTGGTGCAAAGGACTTAATGTCAGGCTCATCTAATTTGGTTTAACAGTCAGGGACATAATCTCGGGTGGGTATACTGGGGTCGGCTTTACCTATAATTTTCTTTTTCTATTCTAGCTTTATTCTTTTATATATATATATATAAATGCGGGTATTTACCGCTACATTTTACCTTTCTAAACTATGGCTATTTGTGTAGTTAAATGCAGATACGTTGGCCGAATAGATAGTATGCATACTACTCGTCTGAATTATCTCTCTCTCTCTCCTCTCACTGATTATATACGTAGGGCAGATTGAGGGAAAGTCCACGGTGTCATGCCCTAACTATTCTATGATTACTACTAAGCGCTCATTGACAAATTTCTAACCCCCTTGGACAAGTGTTAATTTGTTGTTTTTTTTAGTTCATTTTACCATTCAACCTTAAAGTTAAGACGGTGTATTTAGCTTTAAGTGACAGCAAATATGTCTAAGAGGGGGTAATTCTGAGAAATGAGAACAGCCTCAGAAGTATTTGCTGAAAACTACAGTTTTGTGATTCAGGGTAAAATTCGAAGTTTTGATTGGTTTTTACTTCAAGTCATATGGTGTTTTGATAAAGAATGAAGTTATCCGGACAAGAGTGGGGTTACAGGGAGTGGATTAGATAGTAGAGGAAGCAAGGATGAGATGGTAAGGGCATGTAATGAGGATAGAAAAAGAGAGGATGCAAAAAAAAAAAGTTGGAGGTTGGCAATAAAGTATGTAGGAAAAAGACCGCAAGGGGGCCAAGAAAGAGATGGGGGGGAGCAGATAACAGAAAGTATTCAAGTGAGAGGAGAAGAATGGAAGAAATTATAGGAGAAAGAATGGTGGAAGGATAGAGTAAGATGGAGACATTTTATTAATACTGACCAGGACCACAGGTGTAAACAATTTCTGATGTTGATAAGTTTATGGTGTTTTGAAGAGCCATAGTATTTGTATCATAAGTGACCACCTAGAACAAACAAAGTGGCACTTCATACATTTCAGAAATACCACATAAACCACCTTAAAGAAGCTCTTCCATCAGTAAAGAGTTTTTATTTCAGTGATAGAGTTGCCAGTCAGTGTAAACTAAAGAACTTCATCAACATTTGCCATCACAAGTCTGACTTTAGCCCGGATGCTGAGTAGCATGTTTTTTGCTTCTGCTCATGAAAAAATGCCCGTTCTGGAGTAGGACGTGCTACGAAGAGAGAATCCACCAAACCGAGCCTGCAAAGAGCCTATGAAATCAGATTCTCACCCCAGAGAATTTGTATGATTTTGCTTTGGAAAAACATCAATGGCATACCTTACCTTTTTATTTCAACAGAAGAAATAAAAACAAATTATGAAGTGTTGAAACCTAGAGTTGAAAAAATGAAAAACTAGTACCTACAACCAGAGAAAAGTATAGATTTTTGCCCCTTAGCAAATTTACAGTGAGATGTTACCGAACAGCTGCATCTTTTAAAAATGAATATCTCCGGTACCACGGTATGGTTCCAACTATTCTGACTTAAAATGTGGTGACTACATAACCTGTATTTATACTCCATTCACGTAGGAATTACTCTCTGAAGGTCTTTTTTCCTACATACCTACTATATAATAGCTTTCTGGAAGGGAAAAGACCTTCAGAAAACAATTCCTACGTGAACAGAATTATTATAGCAGTGGTGGCTTGCTGTAATTGAAAATATCGGTTATGAAAATTAAGACCTTCATGCAAAGTTCTTCCAAGCCTCCAGATCCAAAAAAATCTTTCCGGAAATCTATTGAGTCATAATAGGTTCCACTATCGAGGGTTGTGCGAAAAAACACACCTTTGGAACCTACCACACCTACAGGAAAAAAAGAGGATACCAAAGAGAATGATGGAAATGATTGTGTGTAAGAAAATGACAGCAAGGGAGGCCAAGAAAGAGAAGGGAGGAGTAGATGACAGCACGAAAGAGGAGAATAATGGAAGCAATTGGAGGAGGAAGAATGGTGGAAGGATAAAATAAGATGGAGGTATTGTACTAAACTGACCCAGCAACAGGTAAGAAACAAATGATGATGATGATGATGATGATGATGATGATGATGATGATGATGATGATACTTACAGGAATCATTCACCAGATCACTTACAAACTTTGCAATTAAATATCACAGCTATAGAATTCCTGTAAAGGATGTCCCAGACCCAATAATGGATGCCAATTTTATGGATGAGCCGCAATTTACTTTTATGAATTTTGGGCTTATTAATCACTACACAGCAATAAAACCTGATGAGTTTAAGATTCCAATTTTTACCACAAGTAGGGATATCATACCATACTTTATCCCCTGCTAGTTTCAGATTTTTTTCGGTTTCACAACCTGAGGTATTGAGGCCTAAATATTTAAAAATTTGAGTGAGTGGCCATGTTTAGGACTTAATAAAATAAGAGTAAGAATCTTATATTATTATTATTATTATTATTATTATTATTATTTAGCACCGCGTCTTACCATCCGTTCGGGTTATACGCTTAAGTACTAATTACTCTAATGGATTAGGAATTGGGAAGGTTGAATAGAGGAAGTGAACCCGCATTTGCGTGGAGGGAGAGTGGAAAACCATTTAGGAAAAACCATCCCCAGTTCACCCGACCGAGATTCGAACCTCGATCTCCCCGTCCTCGGCAGTTGGGCTCAACACGACTAGCGCGTTAGCCACTACGCCATCGAGGTGGGTAAGAATCTTATAAGTCTTGAGATTTCACATACCAAGACTTTGGAAGTGGGTTAAGAAATTGTGAAAATTTGAAGACCCAGATTTATCCTATTTATTTATAAACAAAACCTACACTGAGTTTAAGGATACATTTCAGTCATTTAGGCTGTATTTATACAAATCTTAGATTTATATTAAATGCAGTCCACTTTAAGAGCAGAAAACCAGTTTCCGATCCAAGTCCTTCAATTTTTTATTCCCCAGGATATTTAAGTTTTTGTGAAAATCAAACTACGTAAAATCTTGTGTCGGCCATGTATAAATGGTAGTACCAGATAAACGAGTTGAAGGATTTTTTAAAATTTGTTTTTAATTACTAGTATTTGTAAGAACCTATGGGCCAAATATAAAAATTGGTCATGCAAACAAATAATTTTTTTCCTGGGTGATATTATATGGAATACCATTAGTTTATTTAAAAAAATAATGTTCATCATAGATTTAAAAAGATTTAATTTCACTCCTGATATATTTTTTACTGCTTTTTTATCTGCCCCCAAACTCGCACGACACATCGGTCGAGAAACAATGGTCCAAGCCATCACTCTCGCAATACACTGGACTGCCAATGAGAAGGAGATCAGGGTTCGTATCTTGGTCGAGTGTACTGAGGGTAGTTTATCCTGAATGGTTTTCTACTCTCTCTCCATAAAAATATGGGTACACTTCCTCTAAATTCAACCTTCCTTATCCTTAACACATTAGCATAATTATTACATATGCATATAGCCCCGAAGGGTAGTAAGTCAAAACATTAATCTGCTCGAACTATATTGATTAAATTTTGTGTCTAAGCATAGTTTAACATGAAAATTACTTTACAAAGGTACTTTACATAAGCGGAATTTCCCATTTTGATCTTCTTTTCGCAAATATTTGAGATACGAAATAACTTATCATTGTAAGGTTCTAATACTATTAAAAATAAAGATATTTTATTTAAAATATATTTTTTTAAAACCAATAGGCCTAGTTTCTGAGCTATAAGCAAACACATATATTTTTATGGAGCACTTTGAAATCGATTGTTATGCTCTTTGGTGAACAGAGTTTGTAAATGTCTCTAATTTAAGATAAAAGAGAGAGAAAGTCTGTGGGGTGCATCATATAATTTAGTTTTAAAACTTTCAACTTAAAATTAGCATATTATGCAATTTAAGGAATTAGACTATGTTTATATCACACTTTAAAGTCTGTCAAAAATATTTTATGTTTTAGTTAACATACAGTATAGTATAATCTTAGTGAAACGGGTCAAAAAAGGAATTACAATTTTATCACGGTTAGCTGGTGGTCTAGGGGTAAGGTGTCAAGACTTCTGTGCTGGGGGCTCGAGGTTCAATCCTCGGTCCCGGCACAGATTTATCAGATTACTAAACACTTCCTCTACCTCTGACAAGACGTGTGTATTAATCACAACTTGTGAATGTTTGGGATGCTAGACCTCCACTGTGGTTCGGATCCCACGTTAAACTGTAGGTCCTCCATTTCATCTCACAATCACCCTACCATTACACATTGGCATAAGTGCGTATAACCCGAACGGGTAGTAAGACGTGATGCTAATAATAATAATAGTAGGTAGTGTGACAAATAGAAGGAAGCTAACCTAAGCCCAAAAACAAATGTGTAGGCTTTCGGGTCTAGAACACAAACAATTTCTTTTTCAAAAATTTTTTTTTTACCAAATTAACATTATCGGACAATGTTATTAACTATAGTTGATACATAACAGAGAAATCTGTTAAACTATTGACATAATTTAAGTCCAAATTTAGAAAATAATAGCTTGAACCACCTATTCCCCAGGGTACGGTATCGTTCGGCCATATTCCTAACTATTTCCTGAAATGATTTAACCTCCAAATCCACTTAAATGTCCGACTAAATAAATGTAGCCCGTATACCCACCCCAACATTTATTAACATTTAATATTTTCAGGCATTGAAGGTTAGGTTAGGTTAGTTTGGTTTATTATTAATAACATAAAACTATTATTATTCTATAGGCCTACTCTTAAACAAATATTTTATTTAATGATTATAATTTGTTTAAAATAATTATTTATATGTTAAGTAATGTACATTGTGGAAATAAGTGACAATTAACATGGTAAATCTTTAATTAACTAACTTACTTATTTTATAATCAAAGCAAAATATTTTCCATTTCTGTTCAAATTGTAATTTCTAACTTTGTCTGGTCTATTTTAGTGGAAATATGTTTTAAAAATATTGTTACCGTACTACACCCGGCTTTTCGCCGAAATTAAGTTAAACCATAAAACATGTTTTGATTTGTAATTATCAGATTTGTAGAGTAAGTCCTCTACCTAAATTAAAATAAAACAATATAAATAAGGTAAATAGTTTTTCTGAAGTGAAGTTTAGTAAAATTCAATGTGTTATAAATTGTTATCATTCAATTGTTTTTATTCAAGAAATGTTAAACGTAAATGCCGAAAAGTGACAGCTCTCGAAGTGTCAAATTGTGTCAAATATAACCTATATGATAAAAACGACTTTGAAGTTATTTAAAAGGTTTCAGAAGCAATCACAAATTAGAGAGAATATTTCGCGAAAGAACTTTAAATAAATAAGTTCACAAACTCGAATGTTTCAATGTGTTTTGTATGGAAGGGTGAGGTCCATCTAAACAGTAGACTACTCGGTGGTCTGCTGTCATTTTGTTTTCGTTATTTGTAGTAGTATAGTGCCCCCAAAATTAAATATAGCTACTCATGCGATTAAATAAAAATATCATGTTGATATTTAAGTCTTACCCCATAATGTCCTTCCCTGCCGTCATTTACACAGTTGAACACAAATTCACTAAATTTTCTACAACCATTTTAATAGGGGGTGGGGAGGACCACTTTACCGGAAGCTGAGTTACGTCACATTCTGAGCTAGGTACATCTCTCTATAATCAGGAAGCTTCCTCGGATATGAAGAAAAACAAATCTAAAAATAATACTGATAAAAATAAATATTCAAACTACAATTCGTTTAAAATGCGACCATAAAATGTTTTGCATTATATTCTTTGGTTAATTCTGTAGAACTGGACTCTTTAACGCATACATTGGTAATATCATATAGTTGTAAATAAAATCGTTTTTAATTTTTTAGTTTAAATCATCATCATCAACTGTTTCCAGTCTTTGGCCGGGTAGATTTTGTGAAATATCTGCATCATTCTTCTAGCCTTCCACCATCCTTCCTCCTTTAATCACTTCCGTTCTTATCTCGCTTGAACACTTTCTGTTATCTGCTCCTCCCATTTCTTTGGTCTCCCTTGCGGTATTTTTATATATACTTCATCTTCATCATTATCTTTGGTATTCTCTCCTTTTTCATACTCATTACATGACCATACAATCTCAACCTTACTTCCTCTACTAAGTTATCTAATGTACTCCCTGTACCCCCACTCTTTCCCCGATAACTTCATTCCTAATCCTGTTTCTCTTCATGATAGCTAATATGCTCTACATGGCCTCCACTTTCCTAGTATCTCTTACATTCATTGTCCATGCTTCTCCTGCATATGTGACTATGGGTACAAAGTACGCCCTATACAGCACTTCCTTTCACTTCAAGGTCACTTCTCTTCTTCATAGCTTGTATTTTATACACCTATAGAATAAATATATCTGCTACCCTCTTCTTATTAAATCTATTTACTACCATACTTCACCTCAATCACGCTCTCAAGATATTTACACTCTTCACCTTTCTCAGCTCTGCTGCATATAACTTTATAGCTTTACTAGGCCTTATCCTATTTCTTGTCATTACCTTCACTTCACACCTTGCCATGCTAAATTTCATTCCACATTCTTTCACTTCCTCATTCCATTCCTGTATCTGTTCCTGTACTTAGCCTTACTTCTCCCCCCATTACCATCAAGTCATCAGCAAACATCATGCCTTTCATTCTTTCCTCTCCGAGTTTCCTTGCCCCTTTACTAATCACCCATTTCCATAAACATTACCGGTGCAACTAGTAGTGGGGAGAGAGCACTCCCCTGCTTCACTCAATTTTTTTTAAATTTAGAACCACTTCTTGCACCCCTCCTCCGTCCTAACACAGCTCATGTTGTCCTCATAAATACTTTTCTCTATAATTACAACTCTCTTACCACTCCAGCCTCCTCCATCCCTTTCCCAGACTTTATTTATATCCACACTATTATATGCCTTCTCCACATCCATAAATACCAGTAGGCTTACCCAGTCCCTCCCAAATTCATACCTTCTTTCCATTGGATGCCATATAACGAAGATTAAGTCTATTATATACCTCTATTACCTAATTTCATGCTGGTCCTCTCTTCACTTTCAATTATAGATCTTTCTTATTCTCTTTTCCAGATCTTTTCATATAGTTTTTGTAAAGTGACTCAACGGCCTTATACCTCAAAAATTCGTACACCTATTCTGTCTATTTCTTAAAAATCGGTACTATGATTTCCTCTTCCAGTATAATACACAAGTAAGGCTGGGTTTATATTCATGCATAACGCATGACTAATATTAAATCATGTAAAGTGTAGCCTACCATTCAGTTCACAATTCAGAATAAAAATATATTAAGTTTATAAAAAAGCCTAGTGTATAAAATTTTACTTAAATCGATCCTCTTTTATTTATATAAAATTGCGTAACCCCTTTTCAATACTAGATAATATCTCTAAAAATACTTCAATAAAGGCTTAGTCCGAAAAACAACGCTAATTAGATTATATCTTTCGAAACTTGAGTTCAACTAAATTTAAGTTTTTTCTGTACGCCTTACTCTTAAATCAAATTCGATTTTTATTTGATTCTGATTTTATTATTGTATTGAATATTATAGTAGACCTACTTCTCAATAACAGAATGAAAAATGTAACTTCTCGTTTATTTTCCATCATTTAGACGATCATAGTTGTGAATAACAAACAAGTTTGGGTCTTCCATACATGAAAACAAAAGCTAATGATTTTCGTCTGATTGTATACTATTTATTTCCTCTCATCGCATTCTCATAGGTTCATACGTCTCAAGTTCAATGATTATTTATATTATGCTCCAAGCATAAGATAAATAAGAAGTTAAAGTTAAATCAGCTTAATGCATGGTGGTGCACTAGTCAATATGCCTTGCTTGGACACTATCATTCAAAATAATATATTTCATTTTCTTGCGTAATATGCACTTATACACTATTCGTTATTAGCTATGCACTATGAATAAATATAAACTCAGACTAAATAAACAACGTTTATAGATCTATCAAGTTTTAAACCTGTCTAGAAGATCGGAGTAAATCGTAATGCTTCGAAGATTAATTGGCAATATGCAGGTTTTGAAATGTGAAGGGATCCGGTTCAACTAATTAACAATGTTAACTGCAACAATATAAGACATCTTAGTTTAACCATTTATCTTTATAATACGATTTGATGGAAGTCTGAGGCTGAAATTTTCGAGTTATTGTTTACGTAACATTATTTAAGAGAGAGATAAACTTTAGGGTATCTCTTTCTCTTTTACGCACATTAAAGGTTCTGTATGATTTTGACATCGTTCACTAATTTGTATGAATATATGATAAAAATCAATGTCTGTGATAATTAAATGATATAAATAAGTTAATAAAAGGTTTAAAAAGCATAACTAAGTTCGAAACTCGTCACTTGATTCTTTCAATAAGTTGATGTAGGCTAATATTTACTATGATTTTGGTAGGCCCGTTTTAAAGGCCTTATCTCGTACTAGAATCCTACCGTATAGATAGTGTTTTGATAGGATAAAAGACCTTCAATAAAGGAATTTCTACTAGCGTTCTAGAAGGTCGTTTATCCTACATAAATACTAATAGACAGTAGGATTCTGGAACAAAATAAGGCCTTCCTGAACGAGATTATTACAAAAATCAGGGTATAATAATACTACTTCCTACAAGCCTAGAGCCTATATGATCGTTTGAACGTAAGACTATTACACAAAGTGTATCATTAAATCGAATGTGATAAAGTTGTTAGCCACCTTATTACGTTAAAGTTATTGAACTTTCTTTTAATATGGTTTATTTATCTTATGCTGAAACCAACATACAAGCTAATAGCCAACTTTAAATATATTTTAGCCTTAGCATAATAAAACCACATGGGTGCTGGCAAAATATTTTATTATATCAAAGATTTTACTCGTATTTGTACACGATTAATTGTGATACTGAACTGCATATCCTTTAATGGAAATGTTTATACACCCAAATGTTATATAATACTTCACTATTTACAAACCATAACAAGTTTATGCACAAGATACATGTTTTTAACACAAGAACGTTGAAAGAAACCATTAAATCTATCCTTTCACAATCAAGCAGACGACAAACTTGAGCGTCACGGTTTGGTCCTTTGCAAAGGGTGTGTTTATGTCCATCCCGTATGGCATAAAGATAACTGAGTTCAACCAATCTTCAATCAGTAGACGCCTTGAAGATTAGGGTTTTATAGATTGGCTTGGCTTGTAAAAGAACAAATGAACGAATTATAATAATGAACTAAACACGTATTTTAGTGTATTGTGGTTTAAGTTACGCATTGATCCTATAGATTTAAGTTGGTAGAATTTTGCGCTCATCTGTAGGTCGAGTTTTCCCGAGCAATGCGTTATTTTTGGGGTTTAGGATTTTTGCGGAGCTCTAGACATTTCTTTAAGTCCGCCGTACACAGGATAGGTTCGTTGCTAGATCGCCTGCTGGATCTCGCTGCGCTGATGGGTTGGCTTCAGACGAGGGTCACCGTCTGCAGGGTCATGCGGCTAGTTTAGGAGAGAGCGCTAGCTCTGTTGTCAACAAACACATATGGTAAGGATGAGTTCTTGGACGACGATACTTTGCGGGCAATTTGTATTCATCAAAGACAATTAGTCATGACAATATTTTCAATAATTGATGCACCGAGGAGGAGCAGAAAATGTAGGAGACCCACATGGACGTGACCACCTCTAGGTTCTGTCACTGACTGCATGTAAACAGTGGCGATCGTCGTGCCTGAAGGTTGCTCTCTGAGTGGCTTACCTCCAGAGCCAGAAAGGAACCAAGACCGGAAATTAGCACGAGACCTATCAAGAGAAACCAGTAGGCTAGCCAACAGCCGAGCTAGGGCAGAGTCAAATAATTACTCGATTTTCTTTAAAAAGAATCGAGTAAAATTACTCGAATCGTCCCGTGGCAATCGGTTGGACAACATTACTCGGGCAATGGAATTCGATACTAATAGCATGTCCATAATCTCTTCCTGTAGTAGGCAGTCGACACTGACAGTGACCTCCACCCCCTTATTTTCAGGTTTCATATGTTTCATGTACAGTCAATATGAAAGTACCATATGCGTTTTAAGAAGTGTCTAAAAAAAAAAAAGTTGTGTGCTAAGGAGAAATTATAATCAATAAAATAATTAAGACAGTAATTATACGTGATTGTGAAAATAAGACTGAGGTGCAGAGTAAAATAAATCAAGCAACTTTCATAAAGTACTTTTAAAAAAGAATCGGCAATGTGATACACTTAGCATACTTTTGGATTGTGTACCTTACCATTTTTGCGTAACAGCAGAAACTGTTGGTGAAAAATGAGCTCTAAAAGAATAAGCCTTTTAAATGGAAATAGCATGGTAAACAGTCCAGCCAATAAGGTCGATTCTCACTTAGCTGGTAAGAAAAGAGAAAATAAAATATAAGAAGGTCTGAGTAAAGTTATTCGAGTAATCCCGGAAGAACCGAATACAACCGATTACACAATACAATTGAGTTACTCAATTATTTTTTACGATATTATGCCCATCACTACATCTAGTAATGAATCCTGCACCGTGTGTGGTGGGCTTAAAAATATGCAATAAGTCAAAGAGTGTATGTCACTATTAATAAAGCTTGGTGACAATATGGTGTTTGCAAAAGATAAGGCCATGTTGCAGGAAAGCGACTTTTAAAATGTAAATTGGGTGCAATTAAGCGCCTGCTTTTATCTTATATAATTATATAGGCATTTTAACTCTTAAATTGCAGTACATTGTTCTATGGGCACCGACCATCTCTTTCTGACACATTGATTTCCCCGTTAGCGCTGACCTTTTAAACCAAGCGAAGTTTCAATTTTTTTTAAACTTAATAATGAATTTTGTTATTTACAATGTAAAGAGAAAAGAAGGTAGCACCACTTGCAAGAATTTGAATATATCATTGTTAATGTCACACAGTACACAGAATTTATATTTTAATAATAAAACAGCCACAAACGCATTTATTTTAATTAATTGGAGTAACGACGCTCCCCTTAGACATTAGAGCTACCCATATTACAGCATATATTCATCAGAGCGACCCCATGTAACACCATAAATACATCAGAGCGACTCCATGTAAACATTAAAGCTAGCCCATAAAACACCTTGTATACATTAAATCTAGCCCATATAACACCTTGTATACATTAAATCTAGCCCATATAACACCTTGTATACATTAAATCTAGCCCATAAAACACCTTGTATACATTAAATCTAGCCCATATAACACCTTGTATACATTAAAGCTACCCCATATAACATCTTGTATAACCCGCCTCGGTGGCGTAGTTGGCTAACGCGCCAGTCGTGTTGAGCTCGACCGCCGAGGACGGGGAGATCGAGGTTCGAATCTCGGTCGGGTGAACTGGGGGTGGTTTTTCCTAAATGGTTTTCCACTCTCCCTCCACGCAAATGCGGGTTCACTTCCTCTAAATTCAACCCTCCCAATTCCTAATCCATTAGAGTAATTAGTACTTAAGCGTATAACCCGAACGGGTAGTAAGACGCGGTGCTAAATATTATTATTATTATTAACATCTTGTATACATTAAAGCTAGCCCATATAACCATTAAAGGTCCCCTATATAACACTATGTATACATTAGAGCTACCCCATGTAACCATTAGAGCTCTCCTATGTAACACTATGTAGACATTAGAGCTCAGCCCCACCTCTTTATAAACAGCGTTACATGGTTTATGGATGACCTATAGCATAAGTTTGTAGCCTAAGCTCAGCCTGATGTATGTTAAAAAAATTTGAATCAAATTAATAAAAATACTTTTTTTTATACTTAATTTTCTTGAGTTGAATTTAAAGACTAAAACTCAACTCAAATTCTTAAATATTCACACAAGGCTAAAATATATTTAAACGGTGGTTCCCCAACTGTGATTCGTGAAAATAATTAAAATGAAATTGAAACAAGGGAAAAAAAAGTTGCACATAATAAAATGATATGCAGACCGGGTTCATTGTCATGCCTTTGGCGTTTACGTCAATGCCGTCTGTAAACAAAAACTAGAAACAAGCACACCTTATGGAAATACCTCATTATTATAAATAGGTGAGTTTTTATAGGCTTATATTCAATAATAGATTAAAATTATAAGAAAACAAGTTTGATTCTAGTGTCAAAGTTCCATTTTTCAATTAAACTTAAAAAGGATAATAAGTGTACAACCAAATTCGCACAAAAAGATTATTTCCACCCAATTTTAAACATTTCTAAATTTATGGTTATCCTCCCTGTAATAAGCGTGTTCATAGCTTTGAAAACTTTGACTTCTCTCTTTGATTATTCCTCAGCTTCAACAATTATGAAGCATAATCAATAATTAAAACAAATAGCTAAATACACTTTTATAATTGTTAAAGATTTGTCATTTTGTACTATAATGTATCCTTTGAGCAACCTTGCAGGTGTACATCATTATTTAATGTTCAAATAAAATGTTGTATTTCAATTTTAAAAGCCAGTAAATAAAATGCTTTTTTTTCAACTATAAATAATATAAAAAAATCAACTCAAACGGTAATTTTGTGCCAGTTTCATGGTCAGACTTAGTACTCCTCAAGTGCGGTGCTACACTAAATACAAGACACCTACCTAGACCAGAATGGAATGGGCCAGTTTCATGGTCAGACTTGGTATTCCTCAAGTGCGGTGCTGTACTAAATACAAGACACCTACCTAGACCAGAATGGATTGGGCCAGTTTCATGGTCAGACTTAGTACTCCTCAAGTGTGGTGCTGTACTAAATACAAGACACCTACCTAGACCTGAATGGATTGGGCCAGTTTCAGAGTCAGACTTAGTACTCCTCAAGTGCGGCGCTATACTAAATACAATACACCTACCTAGACCTGAATGGAATGGGCCAGTTTCATGGTCAGACTAAGTACTCCTCAAGCGTGGTGCTGTACTAAATACAAGACACCTACCTAGACCAGAATGGATTGGGCCAGTTTCAGAGTCAGACTTAGTACTCCTCAAGTGCGGCGCTATACTAAATACAATACACCTACCTAGACCTGAATGGAATGGGCCAGTTTCATGGTCAGACTAAGTACTCCTCAAGTGCGGTGCTATATTAAATACAAGACACCTACCTAGACCAGAATGGAATGGGCCAGTTTCATGGTCAGACTTAGTACTCCTCAAATGTGGTGCTATACTAAATACAAGACACCTACCTAGACCAGAATGGATTGGGCCAGTTTCATGGTCAGACTTAGTACTCCTCAAGTGTGGTGCTGTACTAAATACAAGACACCTACCTAGACCAGAATGGAATGGGCCAGTTTCATGGTCAGACTTAGTACTCCTCAAATGTGGTGCTATACTAAATACAAGACAACTACCTAGACCAGAATGGAATGGGCCAGTTTCATAGTCAGACTTAGTACGTCTCAAGTGTGGTGCTATACTAAATACAAGACAACTACCTAGACCAGAATGGAATGGGCCAGTTTCATATGCGAAACTAACCCCATTTGAGTTTAAGCAGTTGTCATCCTATGTTTGGTTTCGAGTCACACTAAGTCTGACTATATCTGGCTCATAGTTTTAAGGATAGAAAAATTATGGAGAAATTTCTCATTCTTAATTTTAAATTAAACATTGAAAAGAGGATAGAAGTACATGGCCTACACAATTATCAGTAAATTGTATTATTATTATTAGCACCGCGTCTTACTACCCGCTCGGGTTATACGCACTTACGCTGATGTGCAATGGTAGGATGATTGTGAGATGAAATGGAGGACCTACAGTTTAACGTGGGATCCGAACCACGGTGGAGGCCTGGCATTCCTCACATTCACAAGTTGTGATTAATACACATCTTGTCAGAGGTGAAGGAAGGGTTTGGCAATCAGATAAATATGTGCCGGGAGAGTAAATAGTAGGCTTAAAAAAAATAAATTCACAATTAAAAACACAACAAAACACATAATGGTGAAATTTTCGAGGATACGTCAGTTTCTTTTTCTGCCGACAATTTTATGTTAAGTGTGTAGGCCTTTTCCTTCTATTCTCTTTTCAAGTTTTAATTTTAAATAGCTGTTTGGCGCCATTTTCCTTTAATTTTTTAGTTTCATAATAATGAAAATTGATAAAAAATAAACTAATATAAGTGCAAATTTATTGAAGAGAGCCCACTCCGGGAAAGAGAAAAAATGTGGGAGCAGTCTAATACACAAAGGTGACATCTTCTTCCTTTCTTCCGTCTTCTATAGTAAAAATAGTCACACACACATTTGAACATAAAAGTAAAAATGTACCGACTACGGCTTCAAAATAAAAACTTCCAAAATTATAACAATATATGATAAATATATCATTTTGATGCTATCATTTTTTTTTCATCCTTTAGGACAAACAGTTGAAATTTGGATTGACCAGTTGATTCAAAAAACGTATGCTGAAGCTTTCCATGAAGTAATCTGTAATGGAGCATTCTATTCCAGTAAATATTGATTTATCACCTAGAGACTTGGAAATCTGTAAGACTGTAAAAACACTATACAGAATGAATAGTAATTTTATTTGGAAGAAGGTACAGGAGAGGTGGTGTTATTTGTTCCTTTTACATGTTCCTATCTAACATGTATGAAATAAAGTGCATCGAGCAAAAACCAAAGTAAAAACACTAACACATATTTACACACACTTCAATATTTCGATGCTATTATAGCATCTTCCTCAGGAAATAGTAGTAATTAGACTCTACCATTTTCCTAATATTCTATCATTTTATTTATTACCACGTTCCTATCTAAATGTCTTCAAAATTTTCCTTTTTTTCTCCCTTTTGTGTTATTTGGTTTCCTCTTTTAGGAAGGCGCAGTGCACTTTTCACACACCTCTCTGTTGAGTTCCGATAAAATAAAACCTAGATCGGGGGATTAGGTGGTAACGATTGATTTTCTTCAAGAGGCAGACATTACCTCTTTGTCCAATGGCAGCAATGTAAAGTGTAAACTGTGTTTTTTGATTGTAAAAGCCATTTATTGTATTCGTTCCTTTTATATGTTTTTATATACCTTTCCTATACCTTCTTCCAAATACTATACAATTAACTTCCTCATCAAATGAAAATATGTTTTCCTTAAAGATATATAGAATGTAAAGTGATAGTGAAGGAAGCCAACCTGAAAGGATAGTTAGGTTAGGCCTAGATAGGAACAAACAAATTTATTTCTTCATTTTCATCTATCTATTCAAGCCTCCATTCTGTTGCATAAATTTTGCAACCCTGCAAGTTTTCAGTTATATTTAAAATTCTTCAAGCATGTAGTTCCAGTGTTGCTCCGTGTTTTTTATTTATATATTATATACATACTTTTTTTTTTACATCCATTATTGTTTCCAGCCTGTGGTCAGTTTTTTTATTCAAGCCATATATTCTCCACAACGGGCTTGCTAGGCCTGTCGTAGCTTCATATGTCTTATAATATAACTTAAGACTAGGACAGACACAACATCCAGTCCCCGGCCGTTAATCCATCACTGTGAAAGGGTAAACCCATATTTCGCCAATAATACATTTATCGCCCATGCCCCGGAAATCGAACCCGGGACCCTTAGTTAAGTAGATAAACAACGCTACCGACTGAGCTAAGGTTTCGAATTATCTATGTATCTTTATATGCAAAAGGAATATTTCCAAAAAATAAAACAATGTGTAACTGTGAAGTGCTAAAAGTGTATGAAGAAATGAAGATAGAAGGTGTTTTGTTCCTATCTAGGCCTAACCTAACTATCCTTTAAGGTTGGCTTCCTTCACTATCATTAACTTTACATCACTGTACAGTGTTTCTATACTGTCTTACTATAAAAATGCAGTGAATTTGTTATTACTAATTAATATATATTATCTATATATGAAGGAGTCGAAGTTTGAGTCTGACAGTAGCAAAATAGAGGAGTCCGAGTTGAAGGCGCCTTAACACCACATTAAACTTTGTCATCTCCCACAAATAACTTTTAAATAACTTTCCAGTATTATATCAATGTAAAATCAAATAGGCTAACTTTACAAATTCGACAATATCAAAATGCGTAACCTTTTAATATTTTTGGTGGGAAATAATACAATACTCCAACATGTTATTAATACTCACCAGCCATTTGACAGAAATCCATAGTGAGTACATAAATAACAATAGAATTACTTTTTTCTTCTTCTTCAATGAGTGAAGTCAAAATGAATTATTTGATCCAAATACCCGTTAGGTATTTGACAATAAAAGTGTTATGGTTCATATAAAATGATATGTAAAATAATAATTAAACTCTCTTTATAAAGTATTGTGTTTTTCATAACTCACAAAATAAAATATATGGAATTCATACAAAGTGCATAATATCTGTAACTCTTGTGTTGAAAATATACTTCCAAACACATAATATTTTCAATAATCTTCTATTATACATAATTACAAGTTATACCTGATTTACATTCAGTCTAAAATCATTCATTTAAACAGTACAATTTCCAATAAACCGATACAAAAAAAACAAAACTAGATACAATGGTTATTTTAAATAATTCTTACAAAATATGACAAAACATGTGGGTACTACATAAAAAGCATGATTTTTTTTTATGTATAAACATTTCCACCACATTTATAGTTTATTTTACAATGATACACTCTTAAGTGACTTTTTTTTTATATATTATTTACAATGTAAAGAAGTAATAACATAATACTCTTTTTCAAAGAATAAACTTAAATATAGATTAGTTCTTTAAAAATAATAATATTAAAAATAATTTATCACACAGCAATATTAATTAGGGGGTGTGTGCAAGTAGGTATTTTTAACTTCAAGTCAAATTTGAAAGAAAACTAGTTTTTTTATTTTTTGAGTTTGAATAATATAAAGTAATATTTGTACAATAACTATTTGAAGTTGAGTTTTTGTATATCTTTGTTGGTTTTTTTTTGTGAAAAAATTTATATTCAAAAAAATTCAAATTTTTGAATAAAATTAATATATTTTTACTATTTTATTTGAACTAGACAAAAGTAAATATTGAGGGACTCAATTCGCTATTAAATTATATTTTAAAATTGCATAAGAATTAAATGAACCAGGAATTCTCGCGAAAAAGATCCAAAATTCCAAGTACTCAAAATTTTCAAAATTTGTAAAAATCTTTTGAGTAGAGTCTAAGCAGCAAATAAAACTCGACTTGAACTTTAATTTTCGAGTACACGCACCCCCCTAGGGTTAATTAATAATATAAATTACATTCCATGATTCATACGAATGTTCCTTAGACATTTACAAGTTCATCACTACATTTCTGTACAGTAAAAAAATTACGTTTATTCCAAATCATATTCTGTGACGTGTAATGTCTATTTAAATTGTACATATAAAATGTCTTTTTTGCAAATAATATTATCAACGAAAATATGAGCAAGATGCACACGCACAGCACAAAAAACACAATCCAAAGTATAAAACGACTACTAAGAGTTAGATGGAGGCGGCCTACGGTCGTAGTCTCTCCTGTAATCTCTATCCGATTTACCTCTCCAGTCCGAATACCCTCTCCCTTGACCCCCGCCTCCGCTCCCTCCTCCTCCCCCCCCCATAGGCCCAGGGAACCTCTCTCTTTGGAAGTGTGGTTGCATATCACCTTGGGGATACGTCGATCCATAGTGGTTACCGTAGTTGGACTGACCCTGATGAAATCTAGGAGGGGAGGAAAAAAAAAAAAGATTAGTTTTAGGATTGTGCGAGTAGTAATTTTACTCCGAGTCGAGGCAGAATGTAAATAGTGAGTTTATTTCAAGTAACGAGTAATATGGAGAAATGTTTGAACTAGAAATATTTCAAGTTGAGTTGCATAAATCATAAGCATAAACATGGATATTTTAAGAATGAATTTTTTTATTGTCAAAAAAAAAGTTATGATCACAAAAATTAATATTTTTAAATGTATGTTTTTATAATACAGACAAAAGGAAAAATTGATGGACTGTATTTACTATGAAATTACATCCTTTATATTCACATGGTGGCTACAAAACATATTTTACAAAATTCCCTGACTTTTCCAGGTTTTCCAGGCAACATTTTTCAATTTTCCCTGACTACTTTTTTCCAGTTTTAATGGTGGATGATGACTTGTTTTATTTATTATTGATCACATATTAAAAAAAGTTTGTATCTACTAAACATCAACAGTTTTATCAGTTATTTAAAAAATTAAAATGTTATTTTATTTAGGTATTACTAACTTTTGTTTCAGTGTTTAGTTGCGAAATTAATGGGATTTTTAGACATATTTTTTAATTCCCTGACTTTTCCTTATTTTTAGTTAAATTCCCTGACATTTCCCTGTTTTCCCTGTCATTCAAAAATTCGCTGACTTTTCCAGGTTTTCCCTTTTTTCCCTGTCTGTAGCCACCATGATTCATTATTGCTTTCAGCCTGCGGCCAGGGTCAGTTTTTTATTAAAGCCATATATTTTACACAACCGGCTTGCTAGGCCTGTCGTAAATTCATATGCCTTATAATCTAACTAGACTATACTAGAACAGGCACAACATCTAGTCCCCAGATGTCAATTTATCAATGTGACTGGGTAAACACATATTTTCATCAATGGTAAATTTTCAGCTATGCCGGGAATCAAACCTGGGACCCTTAGCTCACTAGACAGACACGCTACCGACTGAGCTAAGGTGTCAGACTTGCTATGAAATGCTATCTTTAAATTGAATCAAATTAATAAAAATCAGAATTTGAACTAAAATCAAAAATTCTGAGTATTCAAATTTTTCTAGTTTTGCAAAAAATCTTCAAGCCGAGTTCGAACAACAACTAAAATTTGACTTGAACTCGAATTATTGAGTATTTCCAGACACTTAATTAATTTAAAGATTTATAAACCACGTAGTAACTTATAAAAGAAAATCTCTAATAAACCTTTGAGATACACAATATTATACTAGTTAAAAGATAAGACAAGATTTATTCATGAATTTGGTTTTCTCAAAATTGTGAGTCATCTTATATTCATGTACTTAAATTTATTTTTCTGTCTGTGTCATTGTTTGTTTGTATGTTAGGAATAGTACGCAACAGCTGATATATTTTGATCAGACTTTCTGTTCAAGGTCAAGCTTTATCTCTGACATTCAGCTACTGGGTTCCCCCAGACTCTTGATTTTCAACATTGACAGTATTCAAATACAAGTGTGAATTAATTATTCTTTTATTTTTAATAAAAATATGTCGATCCCTATAATGTTTTATATTTTATGGGAACACCGCATTCCTACGTTTGTTCTCTTTGTTATTTGTTCCTCTTACATGTTCCTACCTAAATGTCCTTTCATTCTTAATCAATTTCTTTTCTCCCACTTTTGTGTGTTTTGGTTTCCTCTTTTAGGAAGTTGCACTGCATGTTCAGCGCTCCCTACAGATGAGTTCCAACGAGATTAAACCTAGGTCGATGGATTAGGTAGTAGCGATTAATTTTCTTAAAAAGGCATCCATTACGTCTTTGTGCAGTGGCAGCAATATAATGTGTGAAACACCTCCATCTTCATCTATCCTTCCTCCTTTTATTTCTCCCATCCTTCTCTTTTCACTTGAACACTTTCTGTTAGCTGCTCTTCCCATCTCTTTCTTGGGCTCCTTTGAGGTCTTTTTTTATACATACTCCATTTTAAACATTTTCTTTGGAATCCTCTCTCCTTCCATCCTCATTACATGACCATAACATTTCAGCCTTGCTTCCCCCACTATCTCACGTACTCCCTGTACCCACAGTCTTCCCCAGATAACTTCATTCCTAATCCTGTATCTTCTCGTGATAACTAACATGCTCCATTCCCATGGCCTTCACTTTCCTAGTCTCTCTTACATTCAATGTCCATAGGGCCAGTTTCATAGTCAGACTTAGTATGCCTCAAGTGCGGTACTATACTAAATGCAAGACGACACCTACCTAAACCAAAATGGACTGGACCAGTTTCAAATGCGAGATTGGCTCATTCCATTCGAGTTTAGGTAGATGTCGTCTTGCATTTAGACTAACACCGTACTTTAAGCTTACTAAGTCTGGCTATGAAACTGGCCCCATGTTTCTGCAGCATGTGTGACAATGGGTATAAATACAACCTGTATAACACTTCCTTACACTTCAAGGGCACTTCTCTTCTCCATAGCAGGTCTCTTACACACCTATAGAACAACTCTCCATAGCAGGTCTCTTACACACCTATAAAACAACTCTCCATAGCAGGTCTCTTACACACCTATAGAACAACTCTCCATAGCAGCTCTCTTACAACTATACAACCATAGGTTTAACACCAAAACAACTCTCCATAGCAGGTCTCTTACACACCTATAGAACAACTCTCCATAGCAGGTCTCTTACACACCTATAGAACAACTCTCCATAGTAGGTCTCTTACACACCTATAGAACAACTCTCCATAGTAGGTCTCTTACACACCTATAGAACAACTCTCCATAGCAGGTCTCTTACACACCTATAGAACAACTCTCCATAGCAGTCCTTCACCTATAGCACGCGTCTCTTACGTACCTATAGAACAGCTCTCCATAGCAGGTCTCTTAAACACCTGTAGAACAACTCTGCCTGCTATTCTCTTCTCATTACGGCCTCTCTACTTCCACCTTTTGCCTCAATCACGCTTCCAAGCTACTTTACATTCTGTACTTTTCTCAGCTCTCCTCCATCCTACTTTATAGCTTTATTAGGCTTTACCCTCTTCCTTGTCACCACCATCACTTCGCACTTTGCCATGTTAGATTTCAATCAACACTCTTTCATTTCCTTACTACAATCTTGTAGTTGTGTTCTGTACTTCCTCTTCCTATACCATCAATTCATCAACACACATCATGACTTTCATTCTTTTCTCCCCGAGTTTTCCTGCCACTTTGTTCATGAATATTTTTATTACCATTACAAATATTAGCGATGATAAGAAACTCCCCTGCTTCACTTTTTTTTTTTAAATTTTGAACCATTGTACCACTATAAAATTAATTAAAATTATTATTTTTAAGCACTGCATCTTATTAACTGTTCAGGTGATATGCTTATATACTAATTACGCTGATGGTTTTAGGGATTCGGAAGGTTGCATGTCAAGTGTACTTGCATTTGCGTGGAGAGTGGAAAACCACTCTCAGTTCACCAGACCGAGATTCGAACCTCAATCTCCTCCTCATTGGCGGTCTAGTCTACCGTGAGAACTGCGGTTTAGACCAAGTGGTCATCAAAGCGGGCGAAACTGATGTTGATCGTAGTGTCTAGTATCTATAAAAAATGACAAACGGTAGTGTTTACCTTCGTTTGTCCAGCATACGATGATTTCTGTCTCTGTCTCTGTGGTAGCCAGGACCAGATCCCCCCCCACCGGGGAGCCGTTGGTAGTTGTCGTATCTCTCACGTTTATGGTCATTGCTGAACCTGTTAGTTACAAAATAAAAATATAGTAAAAAATAAAGTTGTTAAATTAACTACCTATGGAAATTGTGAAAATTTAGCAAACAAATAACTACACATGTGACGATTCATGTTTTTCTACATTCTCATTCTTAAATTCTAGCTATGAAGGGACCCTCAAATCCTTAGGATATTCGAGATTCAAGCCTTTTTTTTTTTCATCTGAAATTTGTTTTAAATCTCTAATATTGGCTTTTGGTGGTTCAGAGCTAACACAATAAAAACAAACTCAACAACCATACCAGTAATTTAACACTATTCATCATCATGCCTCTAACTTCCCCTTTCTTTCCACCACTATTCCTACTTTAATTACTACCATTCTTCTCCTCTCACTTGCATACTTTCTGTTATCTCCTCCTCTCATCTCTTTCTTGGCCTCCCTTGTGGTCATTTTCCTATATCATTTACAACATTTTCTTTGGCATACTCTTCTTTTTCTATCTTCATTACATGACCATACCATCTCAGTCTTGCTTCCTCTACTATATCATGTACTCCTACATCCTCATTACATGCCCATACCATCTCAGCCTTGCTTCCTCTACTATCTCAAGTACTCCCTGTACCCCAACTCTTTCCTGGATAGCCTCATCCCTAATCTTGTTTCTCCTCGCGGCAGCTGTCCACGTTTCTGCTGCGTATGTGACTATGCGTTCAGTTACTGCAGTGTACTGGACCGCCGTTGAAAGGGACCGAGAGATTCGAATCTCTGTCTCATGTAATCGAGGTATTAAAAATAATTGTTTCCCACTCTGCACCCACTCAAGTGCAGATATACTTATAAGTTTCACCTTCCTAACCCCTAACATATTAACGTAATTACTACAACATTTGTGTGAAACCTGAACAAGTAATGAGACATGGTGTGCTAAAAGAACAGCTTGGTGTGAATTGACTGTAGGTAATAAAATAGAGGGTAGTAAGATCAGTCTTACATTGCCTATTGTGTGCTTTATTTTCCCTAAGTGCCAAAATCCCATATTTTTAATGCCTAAGAGTATTACATACCTGTCTCGGCTGGAAGGGGCTGGCAGCCACCTGTCACCACCACCGTCAATGACAGGCCTATTGTGAGGACTGCCTGTGTACGGGGGAGGAGGGCGCTGAGGCGTGCCAGGTGCCCCGCCGGGCCTCACGTGCTGCTGGTAAGTGGGGGTGGTGGGTTGGGCCAGACCCCCGCTGTCCCTCCGTACGCGCGGGTTGCCCCCTTCATTGATGTGGTCTCTCTCTCGCTCCCGGTCTCGGTCCCTATCTCTGTCTCTGTCGCGATCCCGCGGAGCGTTGCGTTCCAGCATAACCTTTTTAACAGAGTCCTTTTCTCGACCGCGGCTGTAAGAATAACAGACTCAATTAACACATTAACAGCTAACCTGTAACAGCAGTTGTTGCTGGTGTGTTTTAAAAATTATATTTGACACTTTTTGGGCAGTTAAATATATAAAAATAAATCAAAAAATCTTAACTCCAAAACTCCATCGCTTAAGCCCGAGATAGCGCTATACTTTACCAAGTGACCGCCGTTGTTAGCAATGATAGTGCTAACATTTGCAGAGAGAGGGTATCATATGGTCAGCACAAAAAACCCTCCGGCCATTAATCTTAGTTTTCTAGACTGGAACCGCTACTAATTTATTCAAGTAGCTAATCATTTGTCCCCATGGGGGGTGAGTTTGACCTTGTTACAGAGCCACCGAATTAACGGAAAAGTTATGGAAGTGGTGGGAATCGAACCCTGAACCTCTGGCTATGTTGCCAGGAATTGTAACCAAATAGAGAGTTTAAATATTTTCCCATTAATTAAAATGGTTCATTTTTAAAGATTAAAATTATAAAAAATTTATATTCAAGTTGGAAAGAAAATTTATGGTTCCCATTCAAAAACCTGACCCAAGAAATTCCGATACACTTCTAGTTTGAAATGCAAAGATTTGTGTTTGTTCCTTTCACACACCTGGGTTCGGAAACCTGGTAGGGCCTCTTGTTAGGGCTCGTGTGTGCGTCCTGATCCCCGTCTTTGCCGTCTTCCAATCTCCTTTTGTTGGAATTTCGATTCTGACTGTTTTCCTTTGAACAGCTCGGTTTGGACTGCAAAAAAATAATATGCATTCATGGATCACCAGGAGATACAAGATTATAAATGAAGATGTTCAGGCTAGGAGAGTGCAAGTAGGCATTTATAATTTCGAGTAGAATTTGAATGAAAACATAAGAGTTTTTTTCTTTCAAATTTGAGTAAATTTACATCCATTACTGTTTCCCGCACGTGGCCTGGTCACTTTCTTATTCAAAACATTTATTTTCCACTACCGACTTGCTAGGCCTGTCGTAGCTTCCTATGTCTTATATTCTATCTTAAGACTAGGATAGGCACAACAGCCAATCCCTGGCCATTAATTTATCAATGCGAAAGGGTAAACCCACATTTCACCAATGATACATTTTTGGGCAACCCGGCAGTCAAACCCGGGTACCCTTAGCTCAGTAGACAGACACGCTACCTACCGACTGAGCTAAGGTGACGAATAGCGTTTGAGTGATATAAACAATTTTTTTACTAGAATTATTTTAAGAAGAATTTCGGTAACAGAGCTCGCCGGCATCATCCTTAGGACCAGACACAAAATAAGACGGGCTTCATGATTGTTTGATGATGTTCTTTACTCTCTTGTGCTGAAGAAGAGGACTGAAGTAACCCGAAAATTAATTATGTGTTTTAGTTGTGAACTTTAAGGCCTATGGTTTTCTGGTAAGTGTGTAAGGCTTACCCTTCTATCCTCCTTTCAATGTTTAATCTAATACAGACTTTTTCCTTTATTTATCTAACGAGATTTGGAATTTTGAATCCTAGCAGTCTCATTTAATGAGGATGGAAAAAAGAGAGGATGCCAAAGAAAATGTTGGAAAAAATACCACATGGAGGGCTGAGAAAGAGAAGGGAGGAGCATATAACAGAAAGTATTCAAGTGAGAGGAGAGGAATGAAAGAAATTAAAGGTGGAAGGATAGAGAAAGATGGAGGCATTTTACTAAATTGACCTGGTCACAGGCTGGAAATAGATGATGAATCCTAGCAAGATTCCAATTCGGATTGTGAAGCTTTGCAAAGGCTTAGTATGAATAGAAAGAAGGTATTATTTAATCTTTTTATTTAAAAAAAAATCTTGGAGTACTTGAGATAATAAGTGTAAGGGGGGTATGCAATAAAAAAAAGAGATTGAAAATCATTGACATAAAATATAACTAAATTTTGCTAATGATTGACTTACCTCATCCTTTTCAGACTTTTCTTGTTTTATCTTTTTCTCTGATAATTTTTCTTTCTTGTCAATGTCTTTTTTGACGGCGTGCTTGTAAAGTTTGAAAAGTTTCTTGGCATCAAACTCTGTAAACTTGGATACAAAGTACCAAAGATTGCTGAAAAAGGCAGAGAGAAAAAAAACGGTAAAAGAAATGCTTAAGGCCCTTGGCTATGTCAAGTGCAAGTCTAAAACCTATTTTCATGGATGGTGAAAGGCGTGGTGTGGCTCCACAACTGACCAAAGTATCCTTCCACGCCAAAAAGAACAGATGGATCAAGGAAAACATAGATGACGCTAGCTATCGAACAGGTCTTGCGGAAAAATCGTACATTTGGAAATATAGATTTTCTCGAGAACGAGTGAAATTTTTATGTTAATATTTCCAACACCCTTTCTAAGATAATGTAGCGATGTTTATTAATTGTTATATTTTTTTATTTTTTGTTATGAAACTGGCAGTTTTCTATTGAAAAATGTCAAATTTTATCGATATTTGATCACTGTTAAAATCATAGAGGAGGTGTGTATACAAAAAGTATAACTCAATCAACATGCTTCTATTCTTGAACAAACCTTGCAAAACAATAAAAATTCTTGAAGATAATCGTTTGTTCCCATGGCTCTGTATTTCCACACCAAATGAAAAGGGCCAATTTCCTTTAAGGTACTTTGTTGTACGCATATTTATATTATAGGAAGTTAAGAAGAAATAGTAATAGAAATAAATAAAAATATCATAAAAGCATTTTAGGGGCGTCACATAGGGTGTCCAGCCAAACTACATTTTAAAATTCCTTGACTTTTCCAAGTTTTCCAGCAAGCCATTATGTTTTTTTTTAAATTAAGTCTATTAAAACCCCATTTTATTAAGATTGCAACTTAATATAATAATAAGAAGTAAATACTCAAGCCATTATAGATGTTAGTTACAGTTATAACCGCAAGCCATTATAGATGTTAGTTACAGTTATAACCGCATCTAAATATCATTATTATTAACACCGCAACTTACTACCTGTTCGGGTTGTACACAATCTAAATATCATATCCTTTGAATTGAAAAATAACACTTGGACATAGGAACCAAACCCTGGGCCTTTGGCTCAATACGACAGTACCTTAGCCACTGAGCTATCTAGGGATCGTCCTGTGCTCAGGTCATTCTTCACTTATATTTTAAGGCAGAGTCTTTTGATATAAGTGTGGAAAATCATCAACTACAAATAAACGATCGAATAATCAGATAACATAGCCTTCAACTTGGGAGAGCTTTAATCATTCCAATAGTACAACAATTATACAGTATACATATCACAAGATGATACAATTGTTGTACTATTGGAATGGTGAAGTCCTCGAGTCGAAGAAGGCTGTGTTATCCGATAGATCGCGATCATTCGATCACTTAATTGTTGTAGCTGACGATTTTACCGCACTTCCATCAAAAGACTCTCCTTATGATTTGAGTGAAAAATTACCCTTTCCACGGGACAACACCTGGATGGGTCAATAGTATGAATATTGGCGTATTAAGCCAAAGGTCCCGGGTTTGATTCCTGTGACCAGAAACCATATTTCAAATTTAAATTTAATGTAATATTTTTTTAGACACATACATATCCTGAAACTGTGTCACTCTATGAAGGGCTTAAGTGATTTCATCCTAAAGCAATGGGCTATGGGTAGTGCGATCTAAGTTAGATTTCAGTGAGACACATTCTTTTATCAGATTCTTTTTCTGATGGCGTAAGTGAATTCGGAACGCACGTGCACAGCCATGACTCAACTATATATGAAATAGAGGGGTAAAGATGACACAAAACCACATGTTGACGTTGAGAATTGGGACACGAGTGTTATAAGAGATTTGCAATGAGTATTAACAGAAAAAAAAAGAAGTTATTTTGACTAGTGTGAATAATGGTTGCGTTTTTTTTTTAGTGAGTGCGTATACACTCCAGAAATATGATAAAATTCCCTGATATTTTTCTGATCACTACCCCGCTACAATTTCTAATATTCTCGATTTGAATCTCTAATAAAATCATTTATCTGTAGACAGTACTACAATGCATTTAGGATAGGTTGGTGGTAGATTTGGGAGCGTTCAGAGGGGTGGGGGACTCAATCCAACCATGTTTGATCATTGAAAGATCCCTAATGTTTGGGTGGGGGTGGGGGTAGAGAGGAGCAATTATGAATTTATGAATATTGCCCTTTTGTCTGGACACCAGAATTTTAGTTTGCTGAGATTTTTGATCCAAGAATAGAGGTAAGTTGATGTAATGAGATGTTGGAGTACATGAGATAGTAGAGGAAGCAAGACTGAGATGGTATGGGCATGTAATAAGGATGTTGGAGTACATGAGATAGTAGGGGAAGAAAGACTGAGATGGTATGGTCATGTAATGAGATGTTGGAGTACATGAGATAGTAGAGAAGCAAGACTGAGATGGTAGGGTCATGTAATGAGGATGTTGGAGTACATGAGATAGTAGAGGAAGCAAGACTGAGATGGTATGGTCATGTAATGAGGATGTTGGAGTACATGAGATAGTAGAGGAAGCAAGACTGAGATGGTATGGTCATGTAATGAGGATGTGGAGTACATGAGATAAGTAGAGGAAGCAAGACTGAGATGGTATGGTCAGGGTAATGAGGATGTTGGAGTACATGAGATAGTAGAGGAAGCAAGACTGAGATGGTATGGACATGTAATGAGGATGTTGGAGTACATGAGATAGTAGAGGAAGAAAGACTGAGATGGTATGGTCATGTAATGAGGATGTTGGAGTACATGAGATAGTAGAGGAAGCAAGACTGAGATGGTATGGACATGTAATGAGGATGTTGGAGTACATGAGATAGTAGAGGAAGAAAGACTGAGATGGTATGGTCATGTAATGAGGATGTTGGAGTACATGAGATAGTAGAGGAAGCAAGACTGAGATGATATGATCATGCAACGAGGATGGAGAAGAAAGGGGAAAATACCAAAAAGAACAATGAAGAAGTATATAGGAAAAAGACTGCAAGGAAGACCAAGAAAGAGATGGGAAGAGCAGGAAACAGAAATGGCGCCAAGCGAGAGAAGAAGAATGGTGGAAGGATAGAGGAAAATGGAGGCATTTTACTAAACTGACCTGGCCAAAGGCTGGAAACAGCTGATGATGATGATGATGATGATGATGTTGTACTTTGCTATAAGGAGCTAGTTTAAATGATTTGCAACTATGCTACATGTGTGCCAACTAACCTCCTCCACTCCTTGACCTGATCAGGATCTTTGTATTCGTCCAGACACTTGTTGATCTGGTCTCCGATTTGGAGTAAACACTGCCTGGTGTGATTCACCTGCTCCGTTTCCGTCAGAGTTTGGTCGGGATTGTCCAGAGCTTTCAGCGCCTTTTTCACGGCCTCATCTTTTCTTTACACTGAAACAAGGACACATCAATTCGATATCTCTCGTTTACAGGACGCCAATAATACACTAGGGATGTACAAGACTCATAAATATCTCGAATAGATGCAAAAACCATATTTTGATCTCGTCTCAAAAATTAAAAAGGAATCTTGGCGGGGAGGGGGGAAGCAGCCCACCTGTTGAAAAACGCTGGTCTAAGGGGTTGCTCTTGCAATAGACTAAATTGCCAATGAGGTGAAGATCAGGGTTTGAATTCCGGTTGGATATTTATATAATGAGGGTGGTTTTTCCAAAATAGTTTTCTGCTCTTCCTCCATTGAAATGCAGATACACTTCCTATAAATTCAACCTTACTCTTCTTTTAAATTCAACCTTGCTCATCCTTAACCCATTAACGTAATTAGTACATAGACGTATAACCCAAGGTGATTTTTTTTTTATAAAAGTGATACACAAGTATTTTAGACTCCTTAATAATGATCTGTGCCAAAACTAACCTCGTTGAATATAGATGGATCGAGATCGCCAATGATTTCAAGGGCGCGGGGCTCACTGTTCGCTGTGAAGTGCATCGGCCCCATCTGTTTTTTACTCTTCTTTTTAGGTTCTTTCTTCTCTCGCTTGGGTTTTTTCTTCTCCTTTTCGTGGGGGATCTCTTCTTTCTCCTTGCTCTCTTCTTCACTTTTAACTTCTTCCGTTTCCTCCTTAACCTTCTTCTCGGCCTTCACCTTGGGCGGCTTCTTGGGGGTATCGGGAGGGCCGCTGTCACGGTGCCGCTGCTGTTCAGGTTGTCGTCTCCGGAGGTGATGTCGTCCACCTCATTAACTTCTTTTATGGATTTCACCTCCCGCGGCTTTCTTGTGCGTTCTCGCTTCGGTTTGGTCTGGAAAATGGTTAAAATATATTAAGTATAACAGGAGGGACGGGTCTTTTGAATCCCTCGAATCCTTGAGAAGATTCAGATTCCAGATTCTTTTTAAATTCAAAATGATGGATTAGTTTAGTGTTTGTATAGTTTAGTTCCTCTTCTCTTTTTTTGTCTGATAAAGGGAACAATGCCTAACTATTACTGAACTTGTGTTTAAATGTGTCTGCGACTACTTTTACTAAAGATGAGAAGAAGTTAGATGTCACATGTGTGCACTGGATTCTTCCCACATTTTCTTCCCTCTTTATCCAGATGGGCTTTCTTCCCTAAATTCATGATTATTAGTTTATTTTTATCAAATAACTTGCAATGAAATTAGTATGTAATTCATCTATTACTATCCATGCTTACACAATACAAAAGCAAATGGATGCCATTCCAAATCATAATATTTAATCAAACATAGAAAGGAGGAGAGAAGAGCAAGGCCTACACATAACAGTCAGTAATTTTTATATAAATAATAATAACCGATATTATAATTTAATTTAATGATCTAACTAAATATAATATAAATACAACATTCTATCTACCAAGAATAAAAACATAAGTTTGAACAAACAACTGTAGAGTCCAAGCCTAAACTTTTTTTTTAAATCGAGTAACAGGCAACAACTGAATATAGGTGACCATGATCAACAACTTTGATTCGGCTTCGAGAATGTTTAGTATATTTAATTTGATTTCGCTTTGAATTGAAAAAGACATCGCACACCCCTGTTTATAAACATTAATTACAAACATAACATTGAATAGACATTCCTTTATAGTAACTTTTTAACATTAATCTTTTCCTGAAAAATCCAGAAAATAGTTTTTTGCATCAGGGTTTTGGGAATGTCAAATTTCCTCAATTTTTTCTCACAGTTATGGATCCCGCACAGGCCTATTGAGTATAGTATTTTTTTCAAACACAAAACAATTAACAAAAAATATTCCAAATTAAAATCAGCTATTTAATTTTAGTTTGGTTTCAATTGAAAGAGAGGTGGCGGCAGCAGAGATGAAGTTCCTGAGAGGCATCGAGAATGTAACAAGAAGAAACAAGATAAGGAATGAAATAATTGGAGATAGTTTAAAAGTTGTATCATTAGATGCGACACTGAAGATAAAACGTTTAATGTGGTTAGGTCATGTGATGAGAATGGAAGAGGACAGAATGCCTAAGAAAGCCTTCCAGAAGAAAGAGAAGGGTAGAAGACGTGGTTAGGTCATGTGATGAGAATCAAGGACAGAATGCCTAAGAAAGCCTTCCAGAACAAAGAGAAGGGTAGAAGACTTATTGGAAAACAAGGGACCAGATGGATGGACCAAGCACAGAAGGACATGGAGGCTAAAGGAGCGGACTGAAGACGCGTGGCTGGTGGAGAAGTTTGGAAAAATCGACAAGAATGGAAGAGGATGTGCCAGACGACCCACAGAGTCGGAAACGTCGAATGATGATGATGATGATGATGAAAGAGTGGGCTTTGAACTAGATTCTACCCACATTAGCTCCTCTTTTACTAGCTAGGCTTTCTTTGTTATTACATATAAAGCAAAATAAATTAGTAAGAAAGGTTTTTGTGTTATACTATTCATTGATATTACAAATAGAGTGATGAAAAACAAGCCAATGGAGTGCTTACAATGCCCTGCTTCTGGTCCAACTGTTTCCTGAGTATCTTGAGCAGGTAATCGCAACGAGACTGCAGCTGCTTCGCTTGAGGTTTCTTGTTCTCGTTGACGAGAAGCTTTTCTCCAATATCGAGAGACGGGTCCATCTTAATTGCTTCCCAAGAGCCGATACCATACTTGTAAATACCCCGCAGCAGTTTAGAGTCGTCCTCAATCTCCCAAGGGACGTCAAAGTTTGCAGGTTTCACCCGACTGAATGGATACAAACATAATTATTTAACAGTTAACAACAAGGGAAAATATAGCAGTTTAAAGAAACAAACAGCTAGTTCAAGGGTCAAATTATTATTACCGGCAAGGCCGGTCTTAAGATTCTGACCCAAGAGTACACAGTTCATTTCTGATTGGTTGCAACTAAGTTAATTTTATCTTGTGGCGATTTTCTATAAAATAAGTACTGAAACTTATTTTACTTTGCTCTCTTTATCAATTAGGTTTAAGCCTAAAGAATATTGTATTAAGGCATACAAAAATATACTATCACAAGGAAATGCAGTTAAATTGTTCAGTTCTCTGAATTGTCTATATCTTTTTTTTAAATCCTTTACTGTTTCCAATCTGTGGACTGGGTAAGTTTTTTTATTCACGCCACATATTTTCCACTAATGTCTTGCTAGATCTGTCGTAGCTTCATATGTCTTATAATTTAACTTAAGAGTAGGACAGACACAACATCCAGTCGCCTGCCATTAATTTATCAATGCGAAAAGGGTGAACCCACATTTCACCAATGATAGATTTTTCGGCCATGTTGGGAATTGAATCTGGGACCCTTAACTCAGTAGACAATAAACGCTACCGACTGAGCTAAGGTGTTGGACAATTGTCTATAAAATTGTAAGATAACTTTTGTGAAATATTTTGTTTAGCATATTTTTAATGCATTTAGTTCTGTTTTGATTTGTTCTTTTTGAGTTTCTCGCTATTCTTGAGTGTTGGAAAGATCGTTCTTTTTGTTAGTGAGAACCAGTCGTCATCGTAACGTCAAGTTATAAAGCGAGTGCACGCCAAAACGGGCACACACACTGATAGTTGTATTATGGTGAGTTAGACATTTAAAGTGAACTTCAAAATGAAGATAAAATGCAAATTCGGGAGCTATCGCCTGGATAACCCACTACCCTTAGTCCTTTCCTCTCTAAACTTGAGTTGGAAGAGTTAAGTTTTTATTACTAGCTATTCATTCTTACGAAAGGTCCATTCCTTTTGTCAGTGAACTTATACCGCCAATTGCCCTCTCCTCCTCCTTCAGCTCCCAAATTTTCTTTTTCCCTTCAAGTAATCTAATATTTGAATCCTACTTCTTCCTAAGTTCCTCTTTCCCTCAACCTTTCCTTCTATAGTCATGCAGAAGACAATTACTCCTAAAGATGCGTATGATCCAGTTTGTTTTGCAAAAAGAATCACATCCAAAATGGTTCTCTTCTCACACCTCTATTAGGACTTCATTTGTCACCCTGTTTGTCCACTGATCTTCTTAAGTCTTCTCCGGCAGCGCATTTCAAAGCTCTACAAATATTTATTTTCCGTCTTCCTAAGGTTCAAGTTGGGCACTTAATTAAGTAAACACTCTCTAGAGTTTTATTGTTTTTCATATCGTTTGTTGTTTAAAGACTGGAGCGAGCATCAAAACATTATCTTTTTAAGTTGTTGATTTAAACTAGAGCCTAGGAAGCAGGTAGTGGAAAATATATGGCTTGTATAAAAAAGACCCAGGTCACAGGTGGAAACAGTAATGGATGGGAAGAGGGGGAGTAACCTAGAACTTCAGAGTGAACCAAGTATAAACAAATAAAATTTATATATTTTAGTGAAACAAATCAAGTTTAAATCAACAATTTTTTTTTTGTAAAATAAAGATAAATATTTAATTGAATTACAGGAAAATTGATATTAATATTTTAAACACCATGTTGAAAATACAAGATGGCGGCCCAACCCCCTCACCTGGCCTCAAGCACCCACTTGCTCCTCTCCGCTGGGTCTGGCGGGAGGACTTCTTCCAGAGGCTCCAATTCCTTCTCGCATGCCATCACGCTCTTGGCGTTGACAGGCACACCTCCTAGTTTGAATGACACCCCCCTCGCCCGGCCTCGTTTACCAGGCCCAGGACCTACGAGTAAGATCAACAGAATTTTATTTTAGGGGTGTGGAAGTTTCAAAAACTTCATCGCTTGAAAATTGTCGCTTCAACTTTGAATCGAAATTAAAATTCTAGAGTTAACAATTACAAAGTTCGCCTAAAAAAAAAGTATCCAAAGTTTAAACACATATAGTTTTTTTTTGTAGTTTTATCCTGTTATTTCCATCACAAATTAGTGTTAATGTAAATAAAAAAAAACTAAAATAATTATATTAATTTTGTGATATTAACTTAATATATCATTTTAAGACAAAATATATTATGTTTAGAATATAGCATACTGTAAATTATATGTAATACCTAAATTTACATAGTTATGCAAAGAATAAATGACACTAAACTTTTTTTTTTTAATATTTGAACACAATTCAGTTTCGGAAATGTCTCATATTATTCGATTCGACTTACCTTTGAATTGAAAAAGTGGACTTCGCAGACTCTTACTTTGATATCCTTTGGATCTTATTGTCTTATCACAAAATGGTCAGGTAGGTAAATTTTAATGAGAATTAATAATATAAAACTATACATATATTTTTGTTTAAAAATAAGTTGGCCCAATGGCTAAATAATTTTATAATAAAGGAAATAGATAAAACTAAAGAAAAAGAAAATATAAACTACTAAGAGTCTGACACCTTACCCCTAAACCGCCAGGTCACCCACAAATATAATAAAATTTAAAGAAACAACTAAATGTTATAAAAAATTATGAAAATACAATATAATTAAAATATATAAAATAAAAACAATAGGTATTTCCTTGCAGATAAAGTATGACCAACCTGAGAGATTGCTGTCTTCATTGTGCGTCGTTCGTTCTCTTTCTGGGATTGCACCTCTGACATGGCTGCCACACAACGTTCCTTCAGCAGCTCCCCGAGGTAGCGCAAATCCGCCAGAGGTTTCTCCTGCAGTTCAGCGTCACAGGCCACTTCCTCAAGTCGTTTCAGAGGCGCGCAGAACTTCTTGTAGCTCTTCACGAACCTACGGATCTGGGAAACAAGAATACATTAATTTAATAATAAAACTATTTAAAGAAACACCAGTAAATATTTGGATTGAATTACATTAAGAGACACTAGGTTGAAGAATGGGTTTGCAATCAAGTTGGGTCAAATTCATATTTTACAAACCTGAATATCAAATCTGAATAATTTTATTTTCGAATCTTCTTGGAAAAAAATTGACTCTAAGATGCTACGGTTAAATATTTGTATTTATAGCCCCGTGATCGAGCGCCAATTAAAATTGTTACCGTTTAATTAGCTGATGTTTGACCCGTACTTATTTTGCAAGCTTATAATTGTTAATAATTCCCTCTCAATAAATAGCTAATTGACCAATACACACAATGCTACTCGACTTAATTATTTTTAAGATTAGTGAACACACCTCAACATCAGTAAAGTTCTTGATGACTTCTTTGGGAGCCAAACGAGGACGTCCCCTTTTCTTTGGTCGTTCATCATCACTGCCATCTTCGCCAGTCGACTCAGACTCTTCTCTTTTCCTACGCTTGCGACTCCCTCCTTCACCTGTATGACAAACAAAATTTGAGATGTGGCACTTAAATTTTAAATCTCTATTGTATTTGAGAGATTCATGATTTGGAAAAAAATTGCTAGGTGCGCGTGTGTGTGTGTGAAGTTAACGTTTTAAATTTGTATCCAATTTGAATCAGAAAATAATAAATATCTCCGAAGATGAATCGAGGTTTGAAAATTTAAGAAAAATGTGTTGGAAAAAAAAATTATTCTAATGTTATATTGAAAACATGATTAACATATAGTTGAACTTGGTTATAGCCACCATGGATATTAAGAGATCACTTGGCTGTAGTGATCAAAAAAACCATAATAATTTTGATTTACGCATATCCCCAAACAATTGCTCACTTTTGTAATGAGTGTGCTACTCAGATAAACCTATAAACACTTGTTTTTCATGATGTGTGAAATAGTTATGAAATATTGGCAATTTTATAGGGGCGTGCGATACTTCGATTTAGTTTCAAAACAAAAATCAGCTTTGACTTTGCTTTGAAACAATTTCCGGCTTCGAAGCTTCACCAATAAAGTTATTGACAGCTGAAATACTCCATTTATTTTACATTATAGCCATTCTGAGCTGCTTTATACATTACATATTAATATTTATATTGGAAAAAACTGAAGTAATTGAATTGTAAGTTGTGATGATAGCTTGATTTGTCAGATTAACACAAACTAGTACAAACAAGGGTGCAATAGAACATTTTCCAAGTAATTTTAGTGCATTAATTTATATAAATAGCAACAATATATAATATTTTTTCAAGCATAAAACAACTAATAGCAAATATTCAAACTTCAATTTGGCTTCAAGAATATTTAATATAATCGATTCGAGTTCACTTCGCAATTGAAAAACTGGACTTCGCACACCCTTACAATTTTATATGAAAAAATAAACTCATGAAATTTTAATGAAATTGAGAAATAATTACTGAAAATTCGTAAATATAATAACAATTTATGGCAACCTGCAGTAAATTCTTGTTAAAGTGAAATGTTGGTAGAAATGAACCTGGGACATTTTCTTTGTTTAGATAACAATCAAATTTGTCAAATTCAGAGTTTGTTTTCAAATCAATGTCAAAGCTGACGAATAAAGTAGAAGTTTTCGATGCTTCACACATCTCGATCAAAACATATCTTGAACTACCACTATCAGGCCTTCATTAGAAATCACAGTTTTATGCATTGTCAAAAGGAACTATACGGACTCAAAGCAGTCTACAATTAAATTAGTTCTAGAATTAAATTGTCTGATAATTCATGATTTTCCAGACAATTTCTTTTCCCTAATTTTTAGTGATAAATAAAATGATAGAATATTAGGAAAATGGTAGAGCACAAATAAAAGTAACAACACTGACACATATTTACACACACTTCAATATTTCGATGCTATTGTAGTAGTAATTACTACTTCCTGAGGAAGATGCTACAATAGCATCGAAATATTGAAGTGTGTGTAAATATGTGTCAGTGTTGTTACTTTTATTTGTGCTCTACCATTTTCCTAATATTCTATCATTTTATTTATCAGTAATAGTAATTACTACTTCCTGAGGAAGATGCTACAATAGCATCGAAATATTGAAGTGTGTGTAAATATGTGTCAGTGTTGTTACTTTTATTTGTGCTCTACCATTTTCCTAATATTCTATCATTTTATTTATCACTAAATGTTTTTGCTCAATGCACTTTTTTCATATATAATATTTTCCCTAATTTTTTAATATTCTAAGACATTTCTTCTGTCTTCCAGACCTTGAACAAATGTTTCCAAATGAAAACGAGTACATGAACACTAAATGAATTAGCAGATAAATCGAGCTACCTTAAATCATAATCTAAGGTAGCTCGACTATAACATTCCCAAATACTTATATTGTGTTATATTTGGAAGAAGGTAGAGGAAAGTTAAAAAGAAAGATATAAAAGAAATGAACAAAACATGGCTTTTAACACAAGAAGATGAACATAGTTCAAACTTTACATTGCTGCCACTGAACAAAAGGTAATGGCTCAGGGTGTCTACTAGTTGGAAAAACAAAAATTAGTGACTTTTTGCCATAAATTTCCTTCGATAATCAGCCAAACATTATATAATGCGGTGAATGTTTAATTTGTCCTTGATACCGTGGTAAAAAAAATCAGGCAACTTGCGGATAGCACATGGCATCATGGGTAGTGGCTGGCTAGACATTCGACGCATTGTTACGATGCGTAGGAAATTCAAACAAACATATTTTTGTGACTTTATGACCAAAATATTGAAAACTAGGGACTTTTGTGACTTTTTTTTTGTTGCAATCAGTAACTTTTTATGACTTTTGTGACTCAGTTGACAGCCTGTGGCTGCCTCAAGAAAATCAAATGTTACCACCCCATACCCTATCTTGGTTTCATTCTATCAAAACCCATCAGAAAAGGAGTGCTAAAAGCGCAACACAACTTCCTAAAAGAGGAAACAAAAAAACACAAGGAGAAAAAGGAAAATTGTAAAGAATGACAGGACACTTATATAGGAACATATAAAAGGTATAATATAAAGGAAAAACACAAGAAATGGACTACTAATAAAATACTTATATTGCAATGGCGACTAAATCTTAATGCGAGACACGGCACGGCCAACTTACCATCACTGTCCGACTGGTTTATTTGTTGCAAAGTCTTGCGGCTACGAGGCGGCAGGTAAAGGTCATCCATTTCTTTTTGCCTCTCCTCCTCTTCGACTTTCTTTCGGAAGTTCTCCGGGATTATCTCCTCCTAGGAACAGCATAATAATAAAGTAAACATTTGAAACAGCGTTACGAATGTGCTGTGCAGTTCTGAAAAGTCAGGGATACACTAAGAGCATACTCTACTCACGAATTCCATGTTGGTAAAAACAGATGAAGATAGAAGAAGGAGGAGGTCAGGTGAGGTAAAGTGCAGGATCATATGTAGTCACAATAGGGGACCAGAGTGATGGATGGGAACAATTGTCTCACAGATCTGTTAAAGAGAAGTAAACTTCATAATTCAAATGAATGTTAGTTATTAAGGTGAGATTGTAGGAGGCACAATAAAAGGACAGTGTTTTTGCAGTTTTTATAGCGAAACTTTTTTTTGGACGACATAAATAAAATAACGCTCCAGTAGAAATATAGTGTTTAATTTACTTCACATGGTGATATAAATCTGACACCTTAGCTCATTCGGTGGAATGTTTGCCTACTGAGCTAAGGGTCCCAGGCCCAATTCTCGGCACAGTTGAAACATTTATGATCAGTGAAATATGGGTTTACCCTTTCAGAGTGATGAATTAACAGCTGGGGGACTGGATGTTGTGCTCTGTCCTAGTATTAAGTTATATTATAAGTCATATGAAGCTACGACAGACTATCAAGCCGGTAGTGGAAAATATAATGCTTGAATAAAAAATGGCCAATGCTAGAAACAGTAATGGATGTAAAAAATATGGTGGTATCAACAGTTGCTGAACATCTGTCGAGGGTGTCCTGGAATTTAATAACAACTTTTTCTTTTCATTTAAAAAGTTTCTCATTTAATACAGCTATGCTCATAACAGATATTCAACTACTGTTGATGTCACCCGTGTGAAGAAAATTAAAATATGTTCCTACCAGAGAAATATTTTATTTGTTTTGGCCAATAAAATGTTTTGCTATAAAAACTACAAAAACATTTACCTTAATTTGTGTTCCCTAGTTCCCCAGAGAGAGAGCGCTGAGTATCATTGCTGACCTTCAAAAATCCCAAATTATTTGTGAAGTGGTTCAATATATATTAATATTGTTTTCGCAAAATATAGGTAAAAATTCTCAACAGATGAAAAGTTTAAACATCATCAATAATATTTATTAATCTACTTCACTGGTTTTTAATACTAATTATTGTCAAGATTTAAATCGTGCCTCAGTACAATACCAAAATGTATTCTAAAATTACGCTTCAACGATTGTTTGGCATAGGAGTGTACCAACTTACCCAATCTTTACTCTCATCATCTGGTTCCTGTTCTGGAGGGGCCACCTCCTCCTCCTCAAACGCAGCAAAGCTTGCCACTTTGAACGCAGAGAGAAGCTCGTCCCCCACCATCGCTGGGCCCTCATCACGGGTTTCGGCTCGTCGCAGAATCTCATCAATGTCACACTATAAGAAACAAAACCTTAAACTGTTATTTGCAGTTAAATCTGTACTTTCTGTTGTATATGAAAGAAGTACCTCTTTTGCTTTGGGTTATTGTCTGTGTTTGTCCTTTTCTATTTTGCCTTTATGTTATTCCTTTTACATGTTCCTATCAAATGTGTCCTATCATTCTCTACCAATTTCCTTTTTCTTTCTTGTGTTTTTTGGTTTCCTCTTTTAGGATGTTGCGTTGCGCGTTTCACACTCCGTCCTTATTAGTTTCGAAAGAACAAACACAAGTCATGTGTTTGGGCTGTAAAGGTTAATTTTCTTCAAGAGGCAGTCATTACCTCATTGTCCAGTGGCAGCAGTGTAAAAGTGTGAACTGTGTTGTTCTTTCATTTTAAAAACCACATTGTGTTCATTCCTTTTTATTTGTTTTATAGCCATCTTTCCTGTGCCTTCTTCCAAAAATCTTGAATTCTAAAATATTTTAATATTAAAGGTCTCATCACCAAAAAAAACTAGTTCCAAAAGCGGATCCGGAATCTAAAAACAGTTCTCACCATTACCGTCGAGTATACCGGCAGAACTTTATTTTATCAGAAGGTGCAAAGGAGTCTCACCGTGGGCTCGTCGTCGCCATCCTCCTCGTCCTTGAAGAGTCCTCGGCACCGAACTTGAGGATAGCATTGAGCTCCTCCTTGTTGAAAGGCGCTGCAGTGGAGCTGGCCTTCTTGTCAAGGACGGTGCGCCCTGTCGTGTCCATGCGCTGGATTACAAGGTGGTCCAACACCATCTTTGCTTGCCCGCTCCACGATCTCCTCCTCCACAGAGTTCCGTGTACCAGTCGATAAATGTTGACCTGGAAACAGATGATATCGGCGATTTAAACATTTTGGGAGTCGTATTAACTATAAAAAAACATCTATATTTGGGAATTATTTTAGGATGGGATCGACACCTTAGCTCAGTCGGTAGCGTGTCTGTCTATGAGCTAAAGGTTCTGGGTTTCGATCCTGACATGGCCGAAAAATATATCATTGGTGAAATATTGGTTTACTCTTTCACATGATAAATTAACGGCCAAGGACTGGATGGTTTGTCTGTCCTAGTCTTTAAGTTAGATTATAAAGGCATATTAAGCTACGACAGGCCTAGCAAGCCGGCAGTGGAAAATATGTGGCTTGGATAAAAAATTGACCGGCCCACAGGCGGAAAAAGTAATGGATGTACAATTTTAAGGATGGGTCCCTCTGAATATTTAAGATAATTAATGAGGTTTTAAAGCCGTTTAAATTCCACAATGTGCCTAAAATCTCTTAAATGTCCAATGGTAGCGATGTAAAGTGTGAAAACTATGTTTTTCAGTCAATTGTAAAGGCCATTTTGTGTTTGTTCCCTTTTATATGTTTTCTATCACTTTCTGTACCTTTTTGAAATTTACTATCGTCTGTACCTTTTTTAAATATATACTATCTGTCTGTACCCTTTTCGAATTACTAATCTGTACGTTTCGAAATTACTAATCTGCTGCACTTTGAAATATATGCTACTGTCTGTACTTTTCGAATAATATCAATATTATTATAAAAACAATTCCTGTGAGGTAAAGTAATAATGCTTATTAATTACTAACCCAAAATTGACCAGAGAAGAAGCGGTACTATTTTACCATAAAACCTTCTGAGACTATAATCACACCTTGATAATAGATTAAAGTTAACTTTGAAGACAGAAGATATATTTGAATAGAACCCCAACAGATCGTGTGTATTTAAATAGTTTATCAGCACAACAGATTGTAATATAATAAAATAATTTATCACCCCAAAAGATGGTGCTCTTTATGGCTTAACTTTGACGAAGTGAGTTATTGTTGCATGAACATGTTAAACGACTTTTATTTTTACATTTTAACTTATAGGACTAAGGTCTAGGGGTGTGCGAAACGTCGACTTGGCTTCGATACAAACCCATAAGCTTCGCCAATAAAATTATTGACATATAAAATACTTCAATTATAGCCATTTGATCTGTTATGTTCATTACAAATTAATATTTATATGGAGTAGAATCTGAAGAAATTGAATAGCATATTGTGATAACTTGATTTGTCAGAGTAACACAAATATTACAAATAATTGTATAATAAAACATTTTTCAAGTAATTTCAGTACATAAAGTAACATAAATAACTACAATACAATATTTTTTTCAAGCATAAAACAACTATATGAAAATATTCAAACATCGATTCTGCTTCGATAATATTTTATTTATTCGATTTGAGTTCGCTTGGAATTGAAAAAATGGACTTCGCACAACTCTACTAGGGTCCATAACTAATCTATATTTTTTTTTATAATCTGTAACTTGTTTTATTTAACATAATTTTATCATATTTAAATAGAAGATGATTCTATTTCATAGTTATTCCAAATTTGCAAATAATATTTGCTTCGATTCAAACTCAAAAACCCTGCTTTGCAGATGTCTAGATTTTAGATTATAGAGGTATGCATAAATAAGCACTAAATAATATTTTTTCAATCATAAAACCCCTAAGAAAAAACATTCTAACTTTGATTTGGCTTCGAGAATATTTCATATATTCGTCTCGAGTTCGCTTCGAATTGAAAAAGTGGACTTTACACACCCCTACTTAACTTTAACTTTGAACATTAAATCGGAATCTAGGAAAACAATGTCTTAAATATTATTAATATTGACTTTATGATGTATTCTTTTGAGAAAAACTTGTCTACCACCCAATTTTAAAATTAGACAAAATATCATTATTAACTTTTAATTAATATCAAATTTGTCACTTTGAAAACTGGTCCAAGATTAACTAGTCCAGCTTACCTGGTTTTTCTGCCCTATCCTATGGGCTCTGGCCTGAGCCTGCAAGTCATTCTGCGGGTTCCAATCGGAGTCAAATATGATGACAGTGTCTGCCGTGGCCAAGTTAATACCCAGACCTCCGGCACGAGTTGAAAGCAGGAAGCAGAAATCCTGAAACCACAATCCAGAGTAAGAAAACCATCCAACCAAAGTATAAAGGATATGTTAATAGTAGTACAATGGTGATAAAGAGCGCGAAAACACAAAATATTATCAAGGTTGATTTGAAGTTAGGAATGAAGTTATCTGGGCAAAAGTGGGAGTACATGAAATAGTAGAGGAAGCAAGATTGATAAAGTATGCCCATGTAATGAGGATGGAAAAGGAGAAAACACAGAAGAAAATGATGAAGAATAAGTATAGTAAACTCACAATAACCCAGACCTCGATATCGATCTCAGACTTCGAATGATTCGGACAAAATTTTATATAGTATTATGCCAGTCAAATGCTGGCAGGCTGAAAATGTTATAGAAGTAGTGTACTCTAGGGCAGCGTTTCCCAAAAGGTGTTCTGCGGAACCCTGGGGTTCGTGGAAGGTCAAAGGGGTTCCGAGTTCAGATCTTCGCGTTCAATTGTCAGACATTAAGCTAATTTTAGTGCTATTATAAGTAAATATGTGAAAAAATTTCATTCTTCACATTAAATAGTTACTTTTTTTTGTACGATAATGTTTTATAATACTTATAATAATATTTTTTATTTATAATTATTCTTTCTTTTCATGTCAAACATGAAAATATTCAAACTACACTACAAGGTACAATCACTTTTGTTATTATCAAAATGGGTGTTCCGCCAAAAAATTATGATCAATTAGGGTTCCGTGGCAAAAAAAATTGGGAACCTCTGCTCTAGGGGGCTGTCGGAGATCTTGCATCGCAGCCTACTGCCCCTTCCACCGTGCCCTCGCACATAAAGTACTATATTTAGATCATTTACAAGTACTGTAGGCCTATTGTAATCTCAACCTTTCCCATTCCAGTACCTAACTATTATTTGTGTATGTGTCTTATCTTATACGTATTGTTTACCTCGTCACATTAAAGTCTAATACTATTTTAAATAAAGTATTAGTTTCCATTCCCTAGGCACAATTTTTATTTCCCCTCTATAAAACAAACTTTTTTTAATTTAGAGTGAACCCAGCCCCCGTTAGTAAAAGTTATCGAGGGTTTACTATGAAAAAAGAACACAAGGGTGACCAAAAAAAAATAGGTGTTACCGATAACAGAAAGTGTGCAAGTGAAAGGAGAAGAACAGAAGCAATTAAAGGAGTTGTTAAAACTAGAGAATATTTAAAAGGAAACCTGTTGTCAAATAACTGGATCAAAAGTTCCTCTCAATTTCCTGATTCTTTTATTAATAACAGCTCAAATAACAATGCTTTGAAGTAATTTTTTGCATTCAGCCAATAATTATATATAAAATGCCATTCTCAATTGGAATTTACTAATTAAAAATATTTCTATAATTTTTGAATGAAAATTCTACTATTCAATTTGTATTATTCGGTATTAGTTCGAAAATTCGATATTCAATTTGATAAATAATCCTATTTGCACACTCCTATAATTTTCAGAAATACAGTTTGTAAAATAAATGTAAGAATTTAAGTTAAGGCCAGAAAGAATAGATTTTAAAAAAATCTTTAGGACAAAGTATCACACTATTAGAATTTAATAGCTCTGTAAAGAAAACCTCTTTTTACTTTTTAAGGTAGTTTGTAAAATATATATAAGAATGAAGGTGCGAGAAAGGTGGATAGAAAACATATAAAATGGAATTAACACAATATGGCCTTAACAATGAAAAGAATAACACATTTTACATTGCTACCACTGGACAAAGGAGCAATATCCATCTTTTGTACAGTGGCAGCAGTGTAAAGTGCGAACTTTGTTCTTTTCACAGTAAAAGCCATATTGTGTTTGTTCCTTTTATATGTTTCTATCCACCTTCCCTGTAACTTCTTCCAAATATAATAAAATCACCTCATAAAGTGAAAAGAGGTATTCCTTGTAGAGATATACAGATCAAGGAATTCTAGTTTATGATTCCGAGGTGTCCATTCCTACATTTTGAAGGTACATCGTGTCCTGACCTGTGACCCCTCGGCGTTGAAATGGTCGAGAGCCTGTTTCCTGAGCTCCCCTTTAATCCCTCCGTCAAGACGCTGGAAGGGGAACCTCCTGATCTGAAGGTACTCGGCCAATATGTCCAACATTCGCACCATCTGAGAGAAGATGAGGACGCGGTGGCCGGTCTCTCGGAGCCGAACCAACAGTTTGTCCAGGAGAACCAGCTTCCCCGACCCTCGGATTAGTTGCTAGCAACACAAAAGCAGGTGTAAAATAACTAAACACAAAATCAAGTAGGATAATCATTAGGAATTTTATAATAGTAAATTATATTATATTAGTTAGTGGTGTGTCTGCCTAGTGAGTTAAGGGTTCCCGGTTCAATTCCCGGCATAGCCGAAAATTTATCATTGAGGAAAATATGGGTGAATTGATAAATTAATGGCCAGGGACTGTATGTTGTGCCTGTCCTAGTTTTAAGTTAGATTATAAGACATATGAAGCTATGACATTTCTAGCAAGCCGGTAGTGGAAAATATATGGCTTGAATAAAAAACTGACCCAGGCCGCAGGATGGAAATGATAATGGATGTGAGAAAAAGTTGCAGGAAAAGTGGAGAGAAAAACATATAAAAGGGAATGAACACAACATTGCTTTTACAATGAAAGGGATTACACAGTTCACATTTTACATTGCTGCCACTGGACAAAGAGGCAATGACTGCCTCTTGAAGAAAACCGGCCGTTACCTAGGTTTCATTCTAAAAGACATATTATGTTCTTTCCCTTTTGTATATTTTCAATTAGCCTTTCCTGTACCTTCTTCCAAATACATATAAAAAAAATACCTCCAAAAGGCAAAAAGAAGTTTTCTTTAAAGAGCATTTCAAAAGCATTTTTGAATTAATAAAGTTTTTAACCATACAGCCATGAGATAAATAACATTTCAAAAGAATAGAATAAGAAGACACGCGCTTCAGTTTCCACCAAAGCTTGGGACATTTACTTATAATATTCAACGACACCAGATTCACAGCGCTTCAACTAGAGATGAAACAAGGTGGAGGAAAAAAAAAAAGCTAGGAACAAATATAAGAGAAAAACACAATAGGAATTTTAAATGGAAAAGAACAATACAGTCCATACTTTACAACGCTACCAATAGAAAATAAAAAAAGGAATGGCCGCCTTTAAAAAAAACATACCCAATGGCCTGTAGAGAAACTGAACAGAGGAAAACCCGCTTCGGTGGCCGCGTGGTCAATTGTGCTACTTTCACAGTAGACTAGACTGCCGATGACAATATCGAGGAGGTTCGAATCTTAGTTGGGTGTATTGAAGGTGATTTTTCCAAAATAGTTTTCCACCCTCCCTCCACTCAAATGGGGCTGCCAGTTACCGTTTATCGGTACGTACCCAGGGAAACACCGGTAGGGATTGTTACCTGTATGTGCTCCTCAGGGGGCGGCCTCTGCTCAAACTCCATGGGCTTTGTGAGGAATGAGTGGTTGCAACACTTCTTCAGTTCTATGACGATGTTTAAAAATGTCGTGGAGGAGCCTTTGACTCCTTTCCTCAAGGCGTTGTAGTTTTTCGTCAGGATCCACTTGTAGTACTGTTTCTGTAGCGTCGTCATCTCTACCCTGAGTATTTGCTCCACCTGTAAGACAAGGATTTACGTTTTGAAGGCGAGGAAGAAAGGGGCTTTCTCTTAAATGTGAATTTTACCATTTTTATTTTGTAAATCGATAGTGCATTAATTTTTTTTTGTTAAGATTAGACAGTTTGCTGTTATTCCCTACCTTTCCTTAGCATCACCTTATTTTATTGAGGCAACAAGAAAATAATAGGAAAAATATCAGGGTGTCTAATAAGGTGGCGAAACAAAAATTAGTGACTTTTTGCTGATCTTTTTTGAGCCCTAAATTCCTTCGGTAGACGGTCAAAAACAGTATATCAGCGTTTCCTAAAAGGTGTTCCGCGGAACCCTGGGGTTCCGTGGAAGGGTCAAAGGGGTTCCGAGTTCTGTCTGAGAATTAACTAAAACGTTCGTAGAAAACAGTCATAACATAGCCGCGTCGCTGTAAGTATATCTAGTATCAAACAGCGCGGGCGGAGCGGGGTGGCGGGGCGGTGCACCTGTCGAGACAGCGCTATTAGTGCTATTATAAGTAAATATGTGAACAAATTTCATTCTTCACATTAAATAGTTACTTTTTTTTGTACGATAAATGTTTTATAATACTTATAATAATAATTTTTTATTTATAATTATTTTTTCTTTTCATGTCAAACATGAAAATATTCAAACTACACTACAAGGTACAATTACTTTTGTTATTATCAAAATGGGGTTCCGCCAAAAAAAGTATGATCAATTAGGGTTCCGTGGCCAAAAAAAATTGGGAACCTCTGCAGTATATAATGCACTTACACACAACATTAAACTTTAACTAGATGGCGAACTTTAACCTTGTCCTTGATATAATCTTAAAACAATCGGGCTAGCATATGGCATCATGGGTAGTGGATGGCTCGACATTTGACGTGTTGTTATGATGCACGAGAAATTCAAACAGAACTATTTTCGTCACTTTATGACCAAAATATTGAAAATTTGTGACTTTTCAGTAACTTTCGTGACTTTTTATATCCTCTTTAGCAATTAGTGAGGTTTTCATGACTTTTGTGACCTAGTAGACACCTTGAATATAGGCCTATTGTGTACAGTGTCAGTATTATATTTCCCGTCATATGTCACTGGCACAGTTTGATGCTGTGCCATTTTAGTTAGTCATCAATTGAGATTCTGTAGTGAAGTTCCATGTGCCTTAACCTAGAAGCATCCCCGGGCTTCCACATGCTTCATGAATGTATATAATGATTGATCAGTACAAGACCAAAGCCAATAACAAGGTACGAAACATATTTGACAGTTATGTGAGCACTTAAACGGTTATTTTATAAATCAATATAATTTGGATCTGCATTGTCAAATAATAAAAAACAAAAAATTGGGTTTTTTTTTAATAAACAGAACAATGCACCAAGAAAAATATTAGCGATAAAATTAATCCAAACCTTAGCCGGAAGGGATTTCTCAACATCTTTCTTGACTCTTCGGATTATGAACGGCTCCAGCTGTTTATGCAATTTGGAGTAACCCTTGTGCGCTGCATTTTCATGATCTTTCTCGAATTCTTCCCACGAATCAAACCTTAAACAATATCAAACATAATTTCTACCTATAAAAACAAATAATTGCCAAAAGATTTAGGCTTAGCACTAAATGTTGGTTATTAACACATTTCATCTAAAAATAATACAGAACACGATATACTTCCACAGCTATTCATGCAAAATAAATCATACATTCGATATATTAACTTAATCAATAACAATGCTTTTTATAATTGACATGGTTCACATAAAATAGCAATTACATATTGTCGTGAACACAAGGTGTTTTCCTGCAACTAACAATAATAACAGTATATATTACAGGGTATATATGTCAGTTAAATAAACTCATTCAACTATAATTTAAAATTTGTGAAAATATGGTTTCTGTGTATTCTCACGCTTAATCCGAGTTTTCAACAATCCGAACAAGCTTCACTCCCAATTAGTTTGGATTAACAAGATTCTAATGTAATTATTAAATTTTTCGGGTTCATCACTCTCCCGCTTTAGCAGAAGAGAGCAAAACACCAACTAAATTATGGCAGCATTAATTTTAAGAGATTAACTTGGTTACTCTGTAAAAATATTATAAGCCCTGTCTCGCTAGCAAACATACGAATACTCACTTGTGAGGCATGATGAAGTGCAGGAGACTCCACAACTCCTTGAGGCTGTTCTGCAGAGGGGTACCGGTAATGAGCAGCCTGTGGTTTGTGTCAAACTCCATCAGCGCCTTGTACAGAAGTGAGTCGTCGTTCTTCAGCCGATGAGCCTCGTCCACCAATAGTCCCGCCCAGCTCAGGCTACCAAGGAACGCCTTGTCCTTCAGAACAATCTCGTATGTCGTCAGGATGGCGTTGAACTTGAGGCGCTTGGAACTCGCATAGCACCACTCGAATTGGCGGATCTAATTAACAATAAAGTAATCAGTATTTATAAAACATTAGAAGGAAGCAAAGCATTTTCAAACTACGGCAAATAACAGTAAACATTTTTAACAATAAAACAAAGAATAATGAAATAGTATTATGTAATTTTATTTATAACAAACACAAGGTTTGAAAAAACAAACAAGTGGTCAAGCAGACAAAGGTGTAAAAGCGTCATAATTTCTGGTTTACCAATGACTGGGAGGTAGGGATTTTATATACAACACATCTATGTTCAATTTTTGTCCTTTGTTCTGTTATGTAAATTAAAAATGTATGTTTAAATGAAAAAAAATCTAAAATATCTCATTAACAAAAAACTCCGATTCCCTCTTGCTGAGTTCCGATTAAATGAAATTTAGGTTAGGTGATTGGACAATCAATGATCGATTTTCTTCAAGAGGTAGCCAATACCTCTTTATCCAGAGGCAGCAGTGTAAAGTGTGAACTGTGTTCTTCTTTTCATTTTAAAAGCCATAATGTGTTGGTTTCTTTTATATGTTTCTATTCACCTTTCCTGTACATATTTCCAAATATAGAAAAAAATATTCAATTGTGATGAAATATTTAACTATATTTGTCTTTTGTAAATTATATTTAATGGCTAAGGTCATAAAGTTATTTGGCACACAATCTTTTACTTTCTTTTGACACATTGGAGAAAAAATATCGTGACCGTCAAAAAAAGCGAACTCGAGATTTTGATAAATGTCAACATTTCATGATCCCCTCAAACAAAAAAAAAAGTGGTATTCGCAATGCCGCCTGTCTGTACCTCAAGCTAGAGCAAAAACTCTTTTATTGATTGGGCTAAAACTTGGTATCTGAGAACCCCCGAGGGGTTTTTAGAATTAGATATACAACCCTAAATTTAAAAGTGATTTAATGAAATGCAAAAAGAGAAAAAATCAATTTTCTCAAAATATGCTTTAACAATTTTTATTAAATTTATATCTAGACACTGTTTATCATTATAAACAAGATGGCAATTCTCATTTTCTCATGAACATTGTAATGTAATTGATTTGACCATAAGGAGTATTTGAAAGCATTGACCATATTATCGTTCTAATTATTTATATATTCAAACATTTTTTATCATTCTAATTTTATACATAATTAAACATATTTACTTTATTTAAATTTCGTAATCTATTACTTGGCGCTTAAATCACGTCTTCCTCTAAATAATTTATTAGTTTGTTTTACTCAGAGGTCAGAGATGGCAGCACTTAATGGACAACCTCAGTTAATGCCCTTTTTCGAAATCCAACCAAGTTAAGACCTTTTAAAGTAATTTCCTGTTTTGGAAGAATGTTCTCCACGCAGGAAGTATTTTTTTTGAGTTTGTAGGTGTGCAATTCACCGTTAGAAAATGTCCCTTCTAGAAGCTTCTATTGAGCTGGGATATATACAGTGGTTTTGAAATTTCCCTTCACTGTGAAATCAGTCGTGATTACAGACGGACGTGTGTTCGGTCTTAAATGGACATATTTTAAGCGCTCGGTGATAATTAGCTGCTAGGCCCTCGACATGATCGCATTTCAATTTAAATAAAAACATAAACATGTTTTTTCTTTTAACGGAATAAAGTAATATTAAATTTTATGCAAAGTGTTATCATTTCTTTTGGTTAAGTGATAAGACAAAGGAGGCATCATAAGTAAAGCGCACTGTTGCGCAATAGAAATGAAGACTTACTGTGGGGCATAATATAAACTATAATAAATTACTTCCAACCGAGGAGCTATAAAAGGATAATATAACAAATGGCGTTCCAACGGGGTGCATTTAACATGCTACAAAAGGATATTATAACAAGTGGCGACACAATATTAAACTTGATACGTAACTAATAACACCTTCCACAAAAGAACAATAACATAAATAAAGCAAAAGTTATAACATGACTTTGAAGGTACTTTCCAATTTTCATCATTTCTCTGCAAATGTTTGAGATACGAAATAACTTATCATTATAAAGTTGTAGTGGTGCTATTAAAGATAAAAATAATTTATTTCAAATACATTTTTATAAAACCAATAATTTCTGCACTATAAGTAAATAGTTATACTTTTTAATTCGGGTCTTTGAAAATTAATTTGATTCTTATGCTCTTTGGTACACAAAGATATTTCTCTTTTCCCAATTTTTCTGTAAAAGTGATCCTAGTTCCTAACGCCATAGAGGTAGTAACAGTGTATATTATTTAATTTATTATCTTTAGTGTAGTGTTTGTACAAAAATGTATAGACCTATTATTTTGTTTCACAAATCTTAAGAGATTTTAGTTAATGTATATTTCTAAGATAAAAGAGAGAAAGTAACTGGTGCAGCACCATAACATTTATTTTTACAAACTTTTCATTCAATTTTCTATTCATATTTGAATTCGCATCTAAATGGAAAAAAAAGAGTATTTTTCAATTTTCTAAAAGAAGTATTAGATTGGCTTAGTTCTGTTTGAATAGACTTACAATATCCCTGGAAGTGACATCTCCTAAGTAAGTGACAATGTTCATCTCAGGTGCCCATTGACTAAACTCTCGTTGCCAGGAGGTCATGGTCGACAGAGGTACCACTATTATGAACGGACCATACAGCTGATGTGTGTAGAACAGGTAGTACAACAAGCAGATTGTCTGAAAGATACAACACTCAAAGTAATACAATATAATACAATCACATGATAAAGCGAAAAGAGGTCTTCCTTATAGAGATACAAGTTCTGATAGAATGAAACCTAGGTTGGGGGATCAGGCGGTGACGACCAATTTTCTTTAAGAGGCAACCATTACCTCTTTGTCTATTGGCAGCAGTGTAAAGTGTACACTGTGCTCTTCTTTTCATTGTAAAAGTTATATTGTGTTAGTCACTTTTATATGTTTCTATCCACCTTTCCGGTACCTTCTTCCTAATATAAAACACTAGAAGTATTAAGGTTGTGCGAAGCTTCGACTTGGCTCTGAAAAATTTTTGACATTGACAATTACAGAGCTTCGTCAATAAAAATATTGACCACCATTCTGAGCTGTTATATAAATTACAAATTAATGTTAATATGAAACAATCTGAAAAAATTTAATTGTAAGTTGTGATAACTTTTTTTTAGCATTGCGGCTTGATAACCGTTTGGGTTATACGCTGATAATAACTTCATTTATAGGAATTGAATGAAATATTTAAATAAATTGTGCAATAAAACAAATTCTAAAGAGGATGGAAAAGGCACTAAGCTAACCCGGCCATAGGATAATAATAGATCATCATGATGATAATTGGTGGCCATCATCATCAGTCATTTGTTTCCAAACTGTGACCATGTCACTTGAGTAAAGTAAAATGCCTCCATCTTCCTTTTACCTTCCACCTCTCTTCCTCCTTTAATGGCTTCCATTCTTCTCCTCTAACTTGAACACTTTTTTTTTACCTGCTCCTCCCATCTCTTTCTTGACCTCTTTTGCGGTCTTTTTCCCACAATCAATCAAAGGAGGAAGAGTGGTGGAAGGATGGAGGAAGATGGAGGCATTTTACTAAACTGACCTGGCCATCGGCTGGAAACAGTTGATGATGATGATGATGATGATTATATGTATGAGTGTAGTGTATCCACTAACCTGTATTGTTTTTCCTAGACCCATTTCATCGGCAAGGATGACTGAATTATCTTTGCACCAGGAGTGTATTAACCAATTCACTCCCTCCAGCTGGTAATCTCTCAAAACCAACACCTAGAGTAAAGAAAGACAGATTAAACAATAACTCCACTTAGCCCTTGCAATCTTAGAAATTTCAAATATGAATCGTGCTAGGCTTCGTATTCAATTCGAAATTTCAGATTCAAATTAACCCCAGACTCAGATTCAATCGTGTCTCCTAACCCTTTAGCTCAGTCGGTAGCGTGTCCGCCTACTGAGCTAAGGGTCCCAGGTTTGATTCCAGGCATGGCTGAAAATTTATCACTGATGATAATCTGGGTTTATCCTTTCATGTAGATAAATTGACATCCGGGGACTGGATTTTGTGCCTGTCCTAGTCTTAAGATCGATTATAAGACATATAAAGTTACGACAGGCCTAGCAAGCCGGTAGTGGAAAATATATGGCTTGGATAAAAAAAGACCTAGGATACAGGCTTGAAACAGTAATGGATGTAAAGTAAATTCAGATTCAACTAAATTTAATTTTAAACTTGAATCTAAAAGTGCAACTTTTTGAAGAATTTGCCATGGATTCATTATTAAACTTAGACCATCGAAACTTGTGAAATTTGTGTTATTTTTAATCTAGTCATTATCTACATGAGGTTCGGTTATTTTTTAATTTTAATTTCACTCAATTTTGGAAAATATATAACTTAGCCTATTGTGCAATTTGGATTTAATATGACTTGATTGTAAAATATACAATTCAGATTTGATATGAGTAAGTAGGCAAAGATTAGGAATCGATTTGAAATTTAAATCTTAGAATGTAATCTTCCTAGTTTATTTGTTAACGCATTTATTTTTAATGCAGAATACAAAATGATCAGCATGTTTTAATGGTTTGGATTGTAAAACCTGTTTATGACTTTGTTGATTCAAGTCACCATCCCATAAGTTTTCTTGGGAAGAAATCCAAAACACCATAAGACCAATTAAATTGTACGAATCCCTTACTGAATTATGAATGGAAATTTACAATGTTAACACATTATTAACTAAAAAGATTTACTAACGTTGTTAATAATCTGTGATTCTAAGATAAGGGTCAGTTAAAAAACTTCTAATAATAAAGTAAAATGTATTTTGTTCAGGTCAATATATATATTCCTTTTGGTTACTTTTAAAATAGATAATCTTTAACGCTAGATTGTCTTGGATCAGAAACTATTAAAGGAGGTAGAATAGAGGCATTTTACTAAATTGACCCTACCACAGGCTGATGACAATGATGACAATGATGATGTCTTGGGTCAGTGGGAAATAAGACACAATTAAAAATATTAAATATTTATTTATTAGGGGTGAGCGAATAGGCATGTTTAACTTCGGTTTGAGTAAGGTTTGAATAAAATCCTCAGAATTTTTTTTTAGTTCGAGTATTATATAGTATTATTTGTTCAAGAAATATTTCAGGTTGAATGTCTGTAAGATATACAGGCATAAACCATACATAAGTTATTTTTTCTTATATTTTTTTTTGGTGAAAAAATCTATAATCATACCAATTCAAATTTTTAAATAAATTTAATGTCACTGTGTGATTTTTTTAAAAAATTAGACTAAAATAAATATTGAAGGACTCTATTTGTTATGAAATTAGATCTTAAAACTAAATAAAACTAACCAAACTTGGAATTTTCAAGAAAAAGATCGAAAATTACGAGTACTCAAATTTTTTGAGTTTTGTAAAAAATATTCAAATCAAGTTTGAGGAGCTACTAAAACTCAAATCTTCACTCGAATTTTCGAGTACACGCATACCCTTAATATGACTAAAGATTTTAAAAATCAAGTGTTACTAACATTATCCCCTCCCATATAGTCCGGCTGAGTCTTCACAGGAACAAACTTGGGCCGATGTTTCAGGACACGGCAGTGTTTGGACGGTGTCCTTTTGGAATCCTCGCGGTCGCGGAACTCCTTTATTTTGTCAGGCCACTTCTTGATTATGAGCGAGCCGTCCTCCCACGTCGCATCTGAGTAGGGTAAGCTCTCCCACTTGATGTAGTAGTCCGGCTGGTTGCCCTCGGGTTTAATGAATTCCGCTACGTAATTGAATAAGAAAGAAAATTAGTAGATACTAAGATTGGAACTCTCGAATCCCCCAGAACATTCATGAAAATATCATTTTCGAGATTTTATAAAATGTTTGTTTCTTCAAATTTTGGTTTAAATTAGAGTAGACAAGAATAGAAATTAATTAAAAAACACATTACTTAAAAGCATTTAAATACATTTTTAAAGACAAGCCTTCACTACCAAACAGCTTCTTCAGGTTAAAGGAGTTAGACGAATGCTCTTGGTTGGATTGCAAGATTAACTATCAACAGTTGATAAAATAATCAGGAGCTAAGAGAAAGAAAAAAAAAAAAAAACTGACCATTTTACAATAAGAAACCAAAAAACACAAAAGGGAGAAAAATGAAATTTATAAAGAATGATAGGACACATAAATAGAATATAAAAAAGAATAACTAACATATAGGACAAGCACAGGAAATTGCATTTTCCTGTACATTCTTCCATACCTTAAAAATGTATCTTAAAAAGTGAATAAATGTTTCACTTAAATAAATATAACCGTAGACCAGTTGTTACCAAAATGTGGACCACAATTTATTTAAAAAAATAAAAAGTGATTAATTTTGTAAAATTATAATAAATATTTTTTTTAATCAGTAAAAGTAATGATTATTAAATAATCTCTCTTCCTGTACATTTATGCTAGGTGGGACACAACTATTTTTCGTTCTAAAAAACTGGGTTTCAATTCAAAACTGTAAGAGAAATACTGCACCTGACCTTAAAAATTAATAACGATTTTGATTTGCTACTAATTATTCGACACCTTAGTTCATTCGGGTAGTATGTCTGCCTACTAAGCCAAGGGTCCCGGGTTCGATTTCAGGCATGAACAAAAATTTATCATTGGTGAAATGTGGGTTTACCCTCTCACATTGATAAATTAATGGGCGGAGACTGGATGTTGTGCCTGCCCTAGCCTTAGGTTAGATTATAAAGCATATGAAGCTACAACAGGCCTAGCAAGCCAGTAATGGAAAATATATGGCTTGAATAAAAAACTGACCCAGGACACTGGCTAGAAACAGTAATAGATATAAAAATAATTTGCTACTCATTGAAGGTGAGTCAGTAAATATTGTTCACCTATTATCCTCTCTACGTTGTTGTAACTTTTCAGAAGCTCCGTCTGCAGTTCAAGCTGACACTCGTAATACTCAATGTCCTCGGGTGTTGCGTGGCGTCTCCACCAATCCAACTCCTCCTCGCGACGCACAAAGTTCTCCAGTTTCTTCATACCCTTCACCTGAGACAACACCAACAACCGTTACACAGCCGCCAACACTCGAAGGAACAAAACCAATAGATTAATTCCCGACAAATACCACCCAATGAGCATGAAAATTTCAAGAATAAAAACTATAGATGTAGCAATAGCTTTTCCTAGTTTCCAAATTTTAGATTTTAACCTTGATTCTCGATTCCTCAAAATGTTTAGTTTCAATTCTCCATGCATCCAACATTAGATTTAAATCACGTTATTTATTTTAACCTTCTATTAAGCGAAATATAAATAAAGTTTAGTATATTTCGGCATTATTACCTCTACTTAACAAAAATAATTAAAGAGGACTCTACTTAACAAAAATAACTAAAGAAGACGAAAACTGTATCCCTCATCATAGTTCACAATTAAAACAAAACAAAAGCATATTGTGTAATTTTCAGAATACGATAATCCCCTTCTCCAGCAGAAGAGAGTAAAATACAGAATGGACTATGGCAGCATGGCTAGATGTTGATCAGGGTCGCTTGGATACTATTGTTGTCGTCTGTTTCTTTATTAAAAAAAAAATTAGGCTTGGATTCTGCAGTTGCCTGTTCAAACTTATGCCTTTACTCTTGGTAGATGGAAAGAAAGTTGTATTTATATAATATATTAAACTATTAAATTATATGCTAGTATTGTTTATATTGAAATTAATGACTGGTGTGAGTAGGCCTGCTTGGAAGAAAAGGCGAGAAGGTTATCTAAGGATGAGTGAGACCTAAGGGGGGTGTCTGGATTTGGTTGTATATTGGTGAGAAAGTTTCCAACTATGAAGTTAGGAAGCATCGCAACTATTGGGGAAGGGTCATTTACTCTGGTAAAACTCTGAATTACGAGTTTGGCCATGAAGTGCTACTAGTTTGTCAGGGTCGTCGTGGTTGGTGTCAAAACAGTAACCATTTATTAGCTGTCCAGTGTTCCTGTGGTGAGGAATTGTATTCAGCAATGCAGTAGTTGCATTGTAGATGGTACAGTAGCCCCATGCGTTCTTTGGTGTGACTGACAGTTCACAGCTGACTTCTGACAGTCATGCAGTTAGGTATATACCTAAATTTTATTGTCAGAAGTGACAGCTGCTAACACATGTTTTTTGCAGACCTATGGTTCGGCGTATGGGATTACATAGTTTGGTCTGGTAGCTTTTCAAGCCGTCAGCTGCCAGCTGTGAACTGTCAGTCAGCACCAAAGAAGCCATGGGCTACTGTATATAAGATTTATTCTGTGTGAGAGGTGTTGGAGGTTAGGATATTGTAGTCTGTGTTTAGTATAAATCTGAGTTGGTCTAGTCCTTCATGATACTGGGTGGTGAGCAGAGCAGTATATCAATGGAAGATTGTTTCTTGATAGGCTCTTGGATAGGGTTCTGTTTATTTGTGTTTAGGGTATCCTCGAGCTGTGAAAGCCTTGAAGAGTTGTTGACATTGCTTACTAAGGTCTTCTTCCTCAGAACACATACGTTGGACTCTGGAAATAGGCTATAGGGTAGATAACATTTTACATGAAGAGGATGGTTGCTTTGGAATTGGAGGTTACAGTTGATGTTCGGTGACTCTGGCGTGGTGTTTGTGTTTCCCTAATGAAAGTTCAGTTCCAGATCCAAGAATATGGCAGGGTGTTGGAAATGTTACAGGTGAATCTGAGGGTGCTATGGTTATCCAAACTGTTCAGGAACTGCAACAAATTAGTCTAGGAAGTTGTCCAAATCATGAAGATAATTGATGAGATGTATTGATTACTTCTTCATAATTTGTACAACACTATTCTTACCTGCTGGACAAACATGACTCACAAAATTCCCGACCAAGTTCTCATCTCACGACCGGTAAACATGATGTTATAACAAGCTTAATACGTACATTATTTTTTAAGTGTACCTTCTGAGCTTTCAAAGAGGCCTCCGACTCCCAGGTGTTGTGTATATGGGACCAGCCCTTCCATTTGATCTGGTACTGCAGTTCCGTAGCCTCCAGATCTTCAGGGTCACAGTCCTTGTTTGGGTCACCGTTCTCCTCCACGGCGTATATCGTGGTGGTGTTGCCAGTCACTGGAAACGACAAGTTTGAAGTAATATTGAATTTTGAGATTAAGTTTATAGGTTATGTGGTGTTGTCAGTCACTGAAACGACAAGTTTGAAGTAATATTGAATTTTGAGATTAAATTTATAGGTTATGTGGTGTTGCCAGTCACTGGAAACGACAAGTTTGAAGTAATATGAATTTTGAGATTAAATTTATAGGTTATGTGGTGTTGCCAGTCATGGAAATGACAAGTTTGAAGTAATATTGAATTTGAGATTAAATTTATAGGTTATGTGGTTTGCCAAGTCCACTTCATAAATTCGATACGGAGCTGAATCGAGTATATAAAATGTCCTCAAAACCAAATAAAAAAATTTATCTCTGAAAACAATTTATATTTTGAATATGTATAGGTTTAACTTTAGACAATAAATATTTAACATATTTTGGACTAGACTTTTATATCCATTTCTTATAACCGTTTTCAGGTAACGCACATTATATGATGATTACTCTAATGGAGTAGGTATGAGGGAGGCAGCATTGTATAGCTACAGTAGCCCCATGGCTTCTTTGGTGCTGACTGACAGCTGACGGCTTTGTAAAGCTACCAGACCAAATTATGTATTACGCCGAACCAAATGATCTGCAAAAACATGTCTTTAGCAGTTGTCACTTCTGACAGTCAAAATTTAGGTATTTACCTAAATGTTGACAGTCAGAAGTCAGCTGTGAACTGTCAGTCAGCACCAAAGAAGCCATGGGGCTACTGTACGTGACCAGCATTTGCATGGAAGGAGAGTGGGTTACCATTAAGGGAAAACCACCCTCAGTAGACTCGACTGGGATTTTAACACCGATCTTCCCGTCTTCAGCAGGTCAGTCTAACCCAAGCATGAAACCTGAGGCAGTTCAGCTACCGAAGCTGGTTGTACTAAGCTGACAAATCAAGTTTTCATCAAATGTTATTCGATTACTTCAAGCTTTTATCGTGTAAATATTAATTTGTATCATTCATAACAGCCAGGAATGACATAAATTGAACATGAATGTGTATTTTAGCTGTCTATATTTTTATAAGAAAAACAATTTTTTTTTTTTTTCAAATCAAATTTGAAATATGGTTTTCAGTATGCAAATTTTTCATCCCTTATTTATGCGCTACCACTAGATTCTTTTCCACCTCCTAACCTTAGTTTTCAAAATACTATTAGAAAAATTGATTATTAAAAAAAAATTTGGAAAATATTTGATACTTGTTTAATGATAGTTATATGAGCAATAAACTCTACAAACCTCCTTTTTTGCCCCTTCTCAACGTAATGATCCTTTCTATCGTCTCGGCATTGTCCGGTTCCGCTGCCGCCATCTCCACTTCGTTCCATTCCACCTCGACCAGATCATCAGACCCAGTCTTGTCTTCGCTGTCTTCTTTATAGCTGACTGCCGCTGCAGCACGGCGCTTGTCATTCCTGGGACACATCAAACTTACAAGTCACACTTTTAATTACAAGAAAGAAGAAGCAAGAGTAAACACTTGTTAGGTTTGTGCGAAGCTTCAAAATGTCGAAATCAAGGATCAAATCTCCTCCATTTTTAGTTTAACACCCACAATAGCTTGCAAGTCTTCAAAACATTGTTATTCCTGTGCTTCGGGGTAAATGGTTTATTTCTAGAAGTAGTACAGTACCCGGGCGACGTTGGTGGTCAGACACCAGTCTCACGAGTTGTGTGGGTGGGGTAGGGTATAGGTTGGCGGGAAAGTCCCAGCAAAGTGTGTCGCAGTGAGACAGGTGAAGGTCCGGCAAAGTGTGTCGCAATGAGACAGGTGAAGGTCTCAGAAAAGTGTGTCACAGTAAGACAGGTGAAGGTCCCGGCAAAGTGTGTCGCAGTGAGACAGGTGAAGGTCCCGGCAACGTGTGTCGCAATGAGACAGGTGAAGGTCCCGGCAAAGTGTGTCGCAGTGAGACAGGTGAAGGTCCCGGCAAAGTGTGTCGCAATGAGACAGGTGAAGGTCTCAGCAAAGTGTGTCGTAATGAGCCAGGTGAAGGTCTCAGAAAAGTGTGTCACAGTAAGACAGGTGAAGGTCCGGCAAAGTGTGTCGCAGTGAGACAGGTGAAGGTCTCGGCAAAGTGTGTCACAGTGGGACAGGTGAAGGTCCCGGCAAAGTGTGTCACAGTAAGACAGGTGAAGGTCCCGGCAAAGTGTGTCGCAGTGAGACAGGTGAAGGTCTCGGCAAAGTGTGTCACAGTGGGACAGGTGAAGGTCCCGGCAAAGTGTGTCACAGTAAGACAGGTGAAGGTCCCGGCAAAGTGTGTCACAGTGAGACAGGTGAAGGTCCCGGCAAAGTGTGTCGTAGTGAGACAGGTGAAGGTCCCGGCAACGTGTGTCGCAATGAGACAGGTGAAGGTCCCGGCAAAGTGTGTCACAGTGAGACAGGTAAAAGTCCCGGAAATGTGTGTCGCAGCGGGACATGAGCAGTAAAGGGTGGAGCGGCACAGGCAGGGTGGTTGGCACGGTCTGTGCAAGTGTGGAGAAAAGATGTGAGGGTCGAACAATGAAGCACGACGTTTCAAAGGAACATTAAAATAAAGATATGTGATAGTATGAGGAGTCGAATTACCTGCGACTCTCATCGTCGTTTTCGTCTTCACTGTTAAAACTTGACTCAGACGATTCGCTGTATCTTCGGCGGACAACCTTTTTGGGTTCCGGCTGTCTTCGTGTGGGCTTCCCTCTTCTCGATAGAGGTTTGCTCGGCGGGGGTCGCTCTCTTTCTTCTTCTGACTCGGAGTTCGATGAGTCAGAATTCCAGGTGTTTGACCTATGGGTAAAAAAAATAGAGCATCGAATTGAAAAAAAAAAATGTCAAACTAAGACAAAAATTAAGAGGGAATTAATAATCCATATATGAATTTGGTACGAAATAAATAAGTGATAGCTGTCCCCCATTTATTAAGAAAAGAAAAACTTAGTTTAAAGAAACCCTCCAACCTTTTTGTGGTCTTTTTAGGCAAACGTTTTCTTCTTGTGCGGTCACTCGAATCACTCTCTGCTATAGAGTTCAAACGTTCAGGCTCCTTCCGTGGGCGTGCCGAGCGTCGAATGCCGTAAATATCAGGGTTATCTTCCCATAGCTGTGTTGAACATTTATATAATTAATATATTTAATTTATTTGAGGTATTTAACATGCACTTTATGAATTGACTGATTATAGCAGCACACGACTTATAAACTTAATTAAATCTAGAATAGATACAACGCCCAGACTATTAATTCATTACTGTGAAAGGGGAAACCCACATTTTTTAACCATGCCAGGAATCAAACTCTAGACCCTCAGTTCAGTATACAGACACACTACTGACTGAACTAAGGTGTTGGACCATAATTTGTTTTAACTCATTCAGGCGCTTAAACTGCCAACATGTGGGTGCAATAAGGTAGGAGAAATAGAGGGCGCAAGAAAAAGACAGTGTTTTACAGTTTTTGTGTCAACACTTTTTTTGGCCAAAATAAATAACATTTCTCCAGTAGCAGCGTCTAGTTTAATTTTCGTCACATAGTGATATCAACAGTTGTTGAATAATCGTCATGAGCATATTGGAATTATTTACCCGCTTCGGTGGCGTAGTTGGCTAACGTGCCAGTCGTGTTGAGCCCGACTGCCGAGGACGGGGAGATCGAGGTTCGAATCTCGGTCGGGTGAACTGGGGGTGGTTTTTCCTAAATGGTTTTCCACTCTCCCTCCACGCAAATGCGGGTTCACTTCCTCTATTCAACCATCCCAATTCCTAATCCATTAGCGTAATTAGTACTTAAGCGTATAACCCGAACGGGTAGTAAGACGCGGTGCTAAATAAATAAAATAAAATAAATAAAACATATTGGAATTAGATAATAAACTTTATAAATTAAGAGAAAAAGTTGTCATTGAATTCCAGGGTCCACCCTTGACAGATTTTCAACAAGTGTTGATATCACCACGCCAAGAAAGTTAAACTCCATGTTGCTACTGGAGAAATATTTGATTTATTTTGGCCAAAAGAAGGTTTGATATAAAAACTGCAAAAAATAGCTTACCCTTTCTCGCCTTCCCTACATACCCACCTTATGACTACATGTAGACTTGCAACCCGGACGCCGACACGCAAAGCACTTGTGACTGGCCATACCACACGACCACTCCCTAATTGACAAAGACCTGGCCGCAAAATTGTGAGACATAAGGTCATCCTTCATAAATAAGGTGACTTGATATTTAGACGCCCTAGTTTAAACGAACAGATTGTAAGTATAGCTGTGCATATATATTTCTGATATCTATGCATAGTCTGACACCTTAGCTCAGTCAGTTCTGCCTACAGAGCTAAGGGTCCCAGATTTGATTCCTGGCATGGTCGAAAAATCTTTCATTGGTCAAACGTGAGTTTCCCCTTTTACAGTGATGAATTAACGTCTGGTGTTGTGTCTGTTTTAGATTTAAGTTAGTGAGTTTATAATTCATGTGCTGATATAATCAGTCGGTTCAGAAAGTGTACATTAAAAATATAAATATAGTGTATATGTGTGTATATACACATACACACTAAAATCTGGAGTCTCTTAAAAACATAAATAAGCATAGTACAAGAGCAATCGTAATCATAATAATAATATTATTATTATTATTAGCACCGCGTCTTACTACCCGTCCGGGTTTACACACTTACGCTAATGTGTAATGGTAGGGTGATTGTGAGATGAAATGGAGGACCTACAGTTTAACGTGGGATCCGAACCACGATGGAGGTCTGGCATTCCACACATTCACAAGTTATGATTAATACACGTCTTGTCAGAGGTGAAGGAAGGGTTTGGCAATCAGATAAATCTGTGCCGGGACCGAGGTTTGAACCCCGGACCCCCAGCACAGAAGTCTGACACCCTACCCCTAGACCACCAGGTCACCGTATAATAATAATAATAATAATAATAATATAATAATAATAATAAAATAATAAATAATAATAATAATAATAATAATAATAATAATAATTGACTGTACATTTTTCAGCCCCTTCTTGTCTATCGATGACTTGGGAAGGCTGGCCCCACTGCTCCTCTTTTCAGATTCTGATCCGCTGCCAGAAGCGGAGCCCGAGGAGCTCGAGCCGGACCCGCTTGAAACAAATACAAAACCAAATACTTTTAAAATGAGCAATGTACATGTTGTGTAGAAATTTGTCTAGCACCTTACTACCCGGTCTGGGCTATGCACATATTTCTACTAGGAGGGTATGGACGATTAAGTTATAATTTAGAGGAAATGTGTCAGGATTTGCATGGAGATTATTTTGGAAAAGCCAACCTCAGTTTACCCGAATGGGATTCGAGCCTCAATCTAAGTTGCGTCTTTTTTTTTTATAGTGAATATAAGAATATTCCAGAAATTTGATTAAATTCCTTGTTTCCCCCCTGTTTTATATATATCTCTAGGAAACCTGTATATGTTGCGGTAAAAACTTTATTGCTCAGCTTAGAGAGAAAAAATATGTTTAAAAAAATTTTTTTCAATATAAAACTTTTGGTAAATTAAATTTGATGTTTAAAATTGTATGGATATACAAGTTATGATCTTTCTGTAAACATAAAACAGCCACTTAAATGAATGAACTTCAATTTAACTGATGGACCATATCGTATATATTCAACTCAGCTACGCTCCGAATAAAATAAAATCCTATTTAAAATTTCTTTTAAACATTAGAATTTATTTGGATTTGATTTGAATTCGATTTGAAATTGAAAATATTATATTTACACAGGCTTATCTCAACTAACTACATTAGTTCTATTTAAATAGATGGAATTTTTAAATAAAAATATAATCAAACATTTTCCATCTCACATTTCTCTCTCTACCTGCATGTGGGATGATTTTGGTTGGAAAAAAAAATTTGAAAATTTAAATTGGTGAAGCTAGCCATGTTTATTTTTTGCATTGCAAGTTTTATTTAAAATAAGCTCTAAAATAAATTCCAAAAAATGGTTGATTAATGAACAAGCTGTCAGACACAATAAATAACAAAAGACCCAAAAATTACTAAAATCAATATAATTGTATTATATTTGGAAGAAGGTGCAGGAAAGGTGGGTAGAAAAATATAAAAAAAGAACAGAAACAATATGGCTTTTACAACGAAAAGAAGACCTCGCTACCACTGGACAAAGAGATAGTGTCAGCCTCTTGAAGAAATTGATCCTTACCATCCAATCTCTCGACCTAGGTTTCATTCTATCGGAACATATCAGGAAGGAGTTTGAAATGCGTGATGCAACTTTCTAAAAGAGGAAACCGATATAAATGAAACAATTATGTGTGGCTCTAACATGATCCGGACTTACCTCTCGGATCCAGACCCAGAGCGGGAAGCCGACTGAGACTTGGATGACTTGCTACTCTTTGAGTCGTTTTCTGACCCGGAAGCAGACGCCTTTTCGGAGCCTGAAGGTGACTCGAGGCCCGATTCTTCTCCAGATGCGCTCTGCAAATTACAACACTAATGAACATCCTTAAGGATAAGAACATAAATACCTAGTGAATTGCTACATAAAGATCGGGTTGGCTCTACTGTTACTGAATATAAACTGGGAGGGTGGGCAACACGATCAACTAAAGGAATGGGCAACAGACTCAAGGGGGTGCTGTGTGGCCAATGCTGTATTAAAAACATTATTTTGATAAAAAAATGTGTAAAGTATTATAATATATTTTATATTATAATGACAAATGTGAAAAATATCTGCTATAAATTGGAATCGAACCCAGGCCCTTTGGCTTAGCGTGCCAATGTTTTGAAATTGAACAATCAAGGAGTTTTGCCCATGCATTTGATCATTTTTCGCTCATAATTTAAAACAAAGTCTGTGACTAATGTGTGGAATCATCAGCTATTATGAAATATCATTGATACAGCCACCAGCATCAAGGAAGTGGTTTTATGCTGCTGTTACTACTACAGGGTTCCTACAGTATTTGTAAAAAAAATTCTCCCTGACTTTTCCTGACTATTTTCCCAGGTTCCCTGACCAACTTCTCACAAAATTTCCACTATAATTTTATGGAACCATTCCTTTGGAAATATTGATTTAATTACATTTATTTCGGTCTCCTCCTCCCCTACAGCCGACCTTGCCTCACCTCTCATGGAAGAATAAGAATGCAGACATCTTGACAATCAGTTCAGGGAAAATGATCGAAAAAATAACAAAATATATCAAACCCAATCAAAAAGGAAAAGCTGAAATCCATCTGCAATTGTTTTGCAGAAAGCTAGTATATACTTCAGGAATGGATCACAGGCTGCTCTTTTCATTATCCCTACAGGTTTTGTTTAAGGAAGCTTTTCTTCTTTGTGAAACTTAACCACGTGGTTCCAAATTTGTAATACCTTTTGAAAGAACGTTTCATTCTCTAATTACTGTACACCACAGAACTTCAAAGAAAAAGTTGTACACCCTGTCAACTGGGTAAACAATGCTTGACGAGCTGTAGAGTCATTGAATAGATAGTATGTGTGACACAATAAGCTAATTTTATCCCAATTGATAGGTTCCACTCCTGTTCTCAAGGAACCATGAATAATGAAGCTCACATGTCCTCAGATTTATCAAAATATATACTTCATTGTCTGTGACAGATATGATGTGTTCCTGAAGAAGCGTTATAAACTTTAGATTGACATTTGGGCCAACCATTGACACTTGTATAAACTTAGAGACTGGGAGAGGAGAAATACCATCAGAAAAATGCTTAAGAAATTCTTCAGCTGTGCTTGTCAAAGGTGAAGGAAGGGTTTGGTAATCAGATAAATCCGTGCAGGGACCGAGGATTGAACCCTGGACCCCCAGCACAGAAGTCTGACACCTTACCCCTATACCACCAGGTCACTTCTAATGATATATTAATCAAGCCAAGGGTTAAAAAGTAAGATTCCTGTTTCCAGGCATTATTTTTAAAAATTTACAAATATTGTACTTGATGTGGATTTATCCTCGTAGCCTAAAGACAATTTAAATCTTCCAATACTTGCTATTGTAATTATTTGTGCGCAGGTCATAATTACTTCACAACTTGTGTCTTGTAAAGGCGTTTTCCTTAATTCTATTATAATCAAATACTTGGTGGCGTGTTCTAATACAAACTTATCTTTAAAAAAAAAATTGATAGGGTTTTAATTTAATCTAAAATCTCCATTCCTCCAATTTTTTACAGAATTTCAAATATCACCATAACCACTTCAGTGGCGGCATGGTCTAACGCGCTACTCTCCCAGTAGACTTAAGACTGATGATGGCGGGTAGATAGAAGTTCAATCTCGGTCGGGTGTACCGAGGGTGGTTTTTCCCGAAATGGGTTTTCACTATTTCTCCACACAAATGTGGGTACACTTCCTTTAAATATAGCCTTTATAATCCCTAAAACCATGAGCGTAGTTAGTAAATAGGTGTAAAACCCAAATGGGTAGTAAGACACGGTGCTAAAAAATGTATATATCACCATCTTGTTGAGTGACACTGGGTCTAAAACTGTATACAAGTAATAATCTAATTAAGGAAAGTAGTTCTACTTATTAACTATTCCACACCTTAAATTACCCTCTTTTATTTCAATTTTAATAAATGGTATGTTTTATTAAACTTGGCCGCTTCTGTGCTATAGTGATGCGATCCCCGATGCTTCCAGAATTTTTCCGTGAAGCTGGAGCGGGATCTAACTCAGTCTCATGTAGGACAAATGAGGAGCTACTTTAATGAATAAGTAGCAGATACGATCTAGAAAACTTAGAATAGCAGCTGGAGGGTGCGTTGTGCTGACCAAATGACACCCTCAATCCACAAACGTGGGCACTCTCATTGCTAACAACAGCAACCCCTATGTCAGTATAGCTTGACTGCAGACGGAGTGGTTATTTTTAATTGAATTTATTTTCCCAGGCCATCTCAACAAGATAAGGTTTATTGGAACAAGTGACCATATCATTAATGCCTTTCCTACTCTTCCACCACACAAAATCTATAATACCTCAACTCCAATGCGAACCCACAAACTTCTTTACTTTTTCAATAATGTTAATGTGACCTGTTTAAAGAAACTAAACAGTTAAATTTGAACTTTCTTTTGGTTTAAGTTATGATTGAAAAAAATCATTAAATATTCTTAAAATAATAAATACTATTACAATCTGATAAAGTCAACTCTGATTTTAGTGAACTCGGTTGTAGTAAACATTCGGCTACAGATAACCTAATTCATTGGTCCCAACCCCCATACATATCAATGTGTGTTAAAAAAATTCGTTTATAATGAACCCTCAACTTTGGTTTTAGTGAACAGAAAAATTGAAACTTTTAATAATAAATGTCATTCTAACATCATTATACTTTAAAAACATAACTTTTTGGTTGTTTAAACTTGAAGACACTGATCCTCTACCTGAGTTTTAGTTGCACAAGGCATGACTGAAAATACGGACTGTGGAAAAGTAATGTGGGGGGGGGGGGGTGAGGTTGAACAGTCACTGCACTAATTGACCTGGCTTAAGTTTTAATACCTTTGTCTGCGGCAAGTAAAGGAAGACAAGTCTTCTGAGTTGTATTAATATGACAGGAGTTACAGGACAGTGAATGACATACAGTCTGTGGCCATTTAGTAATAGTTTTCATTAATACCTTTCTTAGAGAGGGTGAATGAAACTCAAAAAATTATACTTTTCTAGTCAGTTTAGTTTTTTGAATGCATGGATAGTGTGGATTCAAGTGCGGAAAAAGCCGACTCTAGAGAAGGATCTGGAAAAAAATATTAACTTAAACAGTATACAGTAACTTAATAGATTTCAATAAAGAGCGATTGTATTTGAAATCTTATTTTGTCTGTCACTAACCCACTACTTTGATTTAAAAAAGTTGATTCTAGTGAACTTCAGACATAGTGAACAAAAGATCTAAGTCCGTAGAGGTTCATTATAACCAGATTTGACTGTACACATTAATATAACATGCTAGAACTGCGGTCTCCTGGTTAACAGAGGAATTTAAAGTTTCTTGATAAAATTCCAGCAAATTGACGTTGTTCTAGTTTGCTCTACAGTTTAAAAGGTAAGATTTAGAGGAAGTGCACCAGCATATGTGTGGTGATAAAATGAAAAACCATTTACTAAAAAAAACACCCGCACTCCACTCAGCTGAGCTTCAAACAAATCCAAACATGGTCATGTTTTAATGGAGTGGTATTCAACATTTTTTAGTTCGCGTACCCCCAGATATTTACCTTAGACTTTGTACTCCCGAAGTTGTTGGTTGATAACGTAAGTTATAAATATTCTATAATTTATATCTAAATTAATAAAGTGAGTTACATCCAAAAACTCGCCTCGGAGGTGTAATTGGCTAACGCTCTAGCTTCGTGTTAAGCTAGACTGACGAGGATGGGGAGAATGAGGTTTGAATTTCGGTCGGGTAAGGTGGGGATGGTTTTTCCTAAATGGTTTTCCACTTTCCCTCTAAGGAAATGTGGGTTCACTTCCTCTAAATTCAACCTTCCCAAAGTGACTATAAAGCCCATTTTAATTACAAGAGTCTACTCCCTTAATATATATATACATATATAGTATGTATAGTGTATGTATAGTATGTAGTATATATAGTAGTAAGACGCGGTGATATATATATATTATTATTATTATTATTATTATTATTATTATTATCACCGCGTCTTACTACCCGTTCGGGTTATACTCACTTACCCTAATGTACAATGGTAGTGTGATTGTGAGATGAAATGAAGGACCTACAGTTTAACGTGGAATCCGAACCACGGTGGAGGCCTGACATTCCACACATTCACAAGTTGTGATTAATACACGTCTTGTCAGAGGTTAAGGAAGGGTTTGGCAATCAGATAAATCTGTGCCGGTACCGAGGATTGAACCCCGGACCCCTAGCACAGAAGTCTGACACCTTACCCCTAGACCACCAGGTCACCTTATATATATATATATATATATATATATATATATATATATATACACACACACACATATATAATCACCTCGTCTTACTACCTGTTCAGATTATACGCATATATGATCATTACTCTAATGGGTTAGGGATGACTAAGAAAGTATTTTAGAGGTAATCTACTCGAATGGACGGAAAGTGGGAAACCATTTCGGAAAGATCACCCTCAATTGACCCTGCCGGGATTAGAACTCCAATCTCCCTGTCATCGGGCCAGTCTACCACAAGAGTGATGTCTTAAGACTCTTTGACCGCCCCTGCATATTTATCTCTATGCACCCAATAACTGTTTTCATTCAATTGAGCTATATACATATATTTTTTTCCTTCAGCACCGCATCTTACTACCCGTTTGGATTATACGCTTATGCACTAATTACATTCAAACTTATCATTTGGGGATTAGGAATGTTTAATTTGGAGGAAATGCAGCCAAATTTGCAGGGAGCGAGAGGAAAACCACCCTCAGTGCACCCGACCGCAAATGAACCCTGATCTCACCCATCTTCGGCAGCCTAGTTTAACATGAGACTAGCACCTTAGACCATGCAGACACCGAAGCGAGTGAATGAGCTTTATAGTCTTGGCCCTAAAAACCGTACATTACAAGTTTTATAAGTAAAAATTTTTTCCATAGAATCATTAAATTAGCTAATTCACAAGGATGTTTCACACAAAATGTCACAATTCTGAGATCAAAATAAATAGTTATAAACAAAGATATAGTCTTTGTCAAACAAATAAATCAGAGGTGGGTAAAATCTTAATCCCCAAATCATTAAAAGTGTACAGTTTAAGTTAAAGTGAAAATATATAAATTTAATTTAGGAAAATTGTACTAGGTTTGGTGTATCTGACAAATGCTATTTTGTTTGTTATGTATATTTTAATTTATATATAATATATACATATTATATATATATAACACATATATATCACCTCGTCTTACTACCTGTTCAGATTATACGATATATGATCATTACTCTAATGCATGTGTTACTCAACTTGACAATGAAATCCCTCCTTTTCTCTGATTTCCCGATATTTCTAAATTCCCGATATAAAACGTATGTCACAACCTTCTAACTCGCCTCCCCTCTTCCTCGTTTTTCTATTAATATTTTGTTATGAATATAATAAGTTTAAAAATTTAAATAAATAACTTTTTTAAATTTGTACTAACATTGTTTACTATGAATTAAAATATATTACACAGTTAAAAAGAAAAAAGTGATGGTTTGAATCACATTATAATTTATGATCTAATGACTATTAGTTAGACTATTTTTCATATTTTGAATAAACAAATTTTCCTGATTTTCATTGTAATTTATCAAATTCCGACTTATTCCCGTTTTTCCGATCGCTTCAAATTCCCGGCTAATTCCGTTTCTTGATTTTCCCGGTTGGTAGCACCCTGCTCTAATGGGTTAGGGATGACTAAGAAAGTATTTAGAGGTAATTACTCGAATGACGGAAAGTGGGAAACCATTTCGGAAGATCACGCTCATTGACCCTGCCGGGATTAGAACTCCAATCTCCCTGTCATGGCCAGTCTACCACAAGAGTGATGTCTTAATATATATATATATATATAATTCCTTTTACAAAGTGCTTAAAAACTGTTATTTGAAGTAAAGATCTTCATGATTATATTAAAAATATTTTTTAGAGTTTTTTTATGAATCTTGAATCTCTCAAATTCTATGGGATTCAGGCGTTACATCTCTAAAATAATTTTTTTTTAATAACGAGGTCACAACATAACAGTATAAGATAAATGAGGATTGTTTTAGTGATTTGAAGTTTCAAAAATGCTATTCTCATGAAAGACAACACCGTGTGAGGATATTTACATCCAAATAGATGACACCCTTAAGATGATGTTGCTGGGGGAGCATTCTTGGATCCTCCATAAACATTCTAAATTTATTGCGGAGCGATTGCAGTGGAATCACCTGCTCTGTTTCGCCAGTCGATGCCTGATGATCAGTACTTTATATGCTCTCCCCTTCTCCTGATCAAATTTATTTCCTGAGACCTTTTCGAACCCTTGCTCTCGCACCCCATATTTTCTGGTGAATCGTTATTTTTATAAGTGCACATCCTCCTGGTGTTTTTAACAAGTACAGCAATAATATTACTATGTTCTGGCTGAGCTTTTGGCAAATATGATTTAATCATATTTGAAAAAAAATTAGTCATAATTACTGATGTTATTTTATAGTGTTGAAAATAAATATCCCGAGCCCGAGCCAAATATGGCGGAGCCCAAAGGTTCCGTGGAACACAGTTTGATAATTGCTACATCATTGTAATGTTTTCTACTTGTTTCGAACTTGTAAAAATTTAACTGTCGTTATTGAAGGTCCATTATATTAGTGTAGAAAATGTTACGCTGTGCCCAGAATGTATTTTTTGTGTGAGGACTTCAGTTTAGAAAGTTTGGGAACCTCAAATGTGTATAATGTGAGCACTATACCGGTATAAAAGACTAAAGAGCTTTGTTTTTTGTTTTAGTGTGATAGCTACCAAAACCTTATCTTTGAATTTGTTTAGTATGTTCCAAGCTTTGCTATGTAATTATTAAAAAATTAAGTTTTGTATATCTCTTTTAAACTGTTTTAAGATTACCGATGCTTATTCTGTAATATACAGACAGCACAATTAAGATCGGAAGTATCTTTTCGACAGCAAAAGTTTCTTAAATAATTTTCATCTATTTAGCCTATATGCAAAGTTGTTAACTATTTGCACCTGTCACTTTAGTTAGATATTATCAAAACTTACAAAATAACACAAATAATATAATTAAATGTTATCAATGTTGACCACAAGTGCTGGATTAAGGGGCATGACCCAGGTTAGGACTCCTAGAAAATCAAGCACCCTTTTTATTACAACTATCTTATAATCTTATACAAAATGCCAAGAATAAACCTATAGGCCTAGTTTTAATAAAATAGTACCATCAAAGTGCAAAAACCATAACTGCACACTATCTCAAGCCTAGGGAGTCGAACTGGAACCCAGAGCTGGAATTAACAGTTATTTTTAAGGAACCAAAACCGGTATAGGAACCCTTAAAATAAATTCAATTAGAGCCGGAACAGATATATAATTGTAGATAATAAATGATTTTATTGATTCTTAAAGATTCTAATTTCTAAAAACCTATTTTTAATATTATTATTATTATTATTATATATTAGCACCGCGTCTTACTACCCGTTCGGTTTATACGCACTTACGCTAATGTGTAATGGTAGGGTGATTGTGAGATGAAATGGAGGACCTACGTTTAACGTGGAATCCGAACCACGGTGGAGGCCTGGCATTCTACACATTCACAAGTTGTGGTTAATACACGTCTTGTCAGAGGTGAAGGAAGGGGTTTGGCAATCAGATAAATCTGTGCCGGGACCGAGGATTGAACCCCGGACCCCTAGCACAGAAGTCCGACACCTTACCCCTAGACCACCAGGTCACCCTATTTTTAATAATTTCATTCTATTCCCTATTTTAATTTAAAAATTTACAAAATGATTATTGGGCCCCAAATTTAGTAAGTCTCTCTCGACGTCTTTGATTTGACATGGTTGACCACAAAAAATGTATTTTTAAATAGCCTAGAAGTTTCTTTCTTCCAGAAGTATACCTAGAGTACACTATTATTGTAAAATGCCAGGTTCACAATAAACTTAAAGCGTTCACTTAACTTTCACATAACATAACAGTTATTCTCATGTTTTTAAATGGAAGCCATCATGATGCAGTTAGCTTACCATTCAATTAACTTAAAGAAATGCCCAGGGGAAAACTTTTCACGTTAAATGCTTGTTCAGTGAAGGGTACCACTTGCTATAGCGAGCCAATCATTTTGCAAGTCACATCAACGTGGCTTTTTTAGTGTTTATGAAATGCAGACATCTTCGTTATGGTTTGTTTGTGTCTCAGGAACAATGAAATGTCTTGTAGCCTCTCGTTACTCTATTTGGTACATCCAGTAAATCCTTGATTGCAAATACTTGCAAGTCGTCACCCGAGAACGCAAGTGTTCTATGTCCAATTTTTCACTTTTGTGTAAAAGAGCATTGAAGTTTGACCTTGTGTATAAAACCAGTGTTACTAGATGACAACTCGAGTTTGTATCTTCTTAAGTATTTATATAGTAGTCTCAATTTCACCGCAGGTGAATCATATGTATTCTAAATAAACGTAAACACCAAATATCTCAAATTTAACAATTTAGAAGATAGAACACTTGCATTCTTGGGTGACGAAGTGTAAGAAAAGACGGCAGCCTTCTCGTCGCCATTAAAGTCTATTGTTATTATTATTACTTGCAGCATAATCAAGCCCTAAATGCTTGGGTTTCATTTTAGTAAACATATTGTTTTCAAACATTCCATATTTATTGTCTGTGTTTTGCTAGAGTTGTTACATTAGGTGAATACTGATCAGACACTAGTTTCTTTACGTTTAGCGAACCTTAAGTTGACGTTACATTACATGAATGCTAATTTGATCATGATACCAGTATAGGTTCTGTAAACAATTACCTTTTAATTAGGGGGAAAAAAGTATTTTATTTAGTTACCACCTCTGTTATCTAATGGTCAGAGCTCCTGACTACAGTTCCAGAGTTCCCGGGTTTGATGCTTGGCGTTTCCAAAAATTTTCTGTGAAGCAGTGGGTCTGAAACGAGGTCAGATCAACCTTGCGAGGACAAATAAGGAGAATAAAGTAGCAGCAGCTCCGGTTTAGAAAACTGAGATTAATGGCCGGAGGGTTTGTTGTGCTGACCATATGACACATTCTATCCACAAATGTTGGAACTATCATCGCTAAAGGCGACAGAAATATAGCTCACTTGTGGACTCACACTATGGAGTTTTTGTTTACGTAGTATGTTGGCTGCATTGGAGATAGATTTTCCGCCCTTTCCCAATACTGGAACAATCTTTTCAAACAAATCTCTCTTCCTCTTCCTGAGGTTAGTTATCCTATTACCATATTTTCCTTGAATGTTTATTTTAAGTCTTAAGGCCAGCAAAATGTATTAATCATTACTTTTATTTTTTGTTTCTATGTCTGGATGATAATCATTTAAATACAGGGTGGGGCAGAAATTGTTTACATATTTAATACTATTCACTATTTCTTTAGTATTTTGGTTCAAACTAAACTTAAAATAACAATAGATGGACAAGTTTTTAAATAGTCTTGAAGTATTAATTTTTTTTTAAACAATGCCATTAAGATGGCCACCATTATATACAACACATTGTTATATTAGCTTCTAAAATCTTGACATTACCTTGCACAATGTATTTTGTTTAATTGATTTGTTCTTGGACAAGTCGCGTAAACACGCCTCACCAGAAAACATTGGTGCGGCCACCTGAGTTGGGTGTCAGGTTGGAGTATGACGAGAGTCATGTTTACGCGACTCGCCAATCAACCATTCAGGAACTTTATAAAGAATTGCGGTAGAAGCCGAAGCAATTCAACAAGAGACATTATGTAAAATTGTGTCAAGTTTCAAGGAATGCATACAACAATGTTGGCCCATTAAATATAGTGATGATTGTTTTAAAAAATATTCTTTTGTTGTTATTAAAGTTTAATTTGAAGAATTTAGTTGTTAAAATAGTAAAAATGTACATTAATGGGGGTAAAAATAAGTTTACATTTTGAGAAATTATATCCATATTTGTATGGAGGTAGGGGGGAATTTTTTTTTTTAAGTAATAAACATACTCAGTTTACCCACCTGTGATTTGTACCCAGATATTCCCACTTCCAACAAACCAAACGAGATGTTTCTTTTACCTTCGACCATTGTTGTGGGATATTAATTTCTGTGTGAAACTTGAGACATTTGAAAATTTAAGATAGGGATGCAGGGAACGAGAGTAATGGTAAGTATTTTTGCAGTTTTTATGGCAAAACATTTGTCAAAATAAATAAAAAATTAATTCTATAAAAAATATTGACCCTTAAAAAATGTTTTGCGATAAAAACTGTAAAAACATTTGACCTTTTATAGGTGTTCCCTGCATTCCCACCTTAAATAAATAAAACCACTGTAGTTAACAATTAATATGAGATTTTTTGTCTAATATAATGTGATATATTAAAATTACAATTCTCTCTTCATTTTGTGTACTAATTCAAATAACACTATTTATTATTTTTTTAAATGTTATACGACACATTAGCTGTCTGTAGCATAGTCTCCCTACCAAATCAAGAGTCTAGAGTTAAATTCCTGACATAACCAAAACATGTATCATATGCGAAATTTTAGCCCTTTTCACAATGATAAATCAATGGCCGGGGCTGGATGTTGTGTTCTAGATTTAAGTTAGTTTAAAAGTTGTGCTCCAATATAATCAGTCTATTTAGAAGGTTCAAAAAGTGTAAGTTAAATAGCTTTAAAAAAAACTATTACAACTAAAGAGAGATAAAACTTGGTTCAGTAGCAGCATGGTCTCAGGCATGTCTCGTGTTAGACTAAACTACCGATGACAGGGAGATCGGAGTTTGAATCTTGGTCGGGTGGTTTATCTAAAATTATTTTCCACTCTCCCTCCACACAAATGCGGGTTAACTTCCTCTAAATTCAACCTGCCTCATTAATGTAACTAGTACACATACTTATAACCTGTACAAGTAATGAGACGCGGTATTAAAACAAATAAAACAGGTTTATTTAAGAAGATTATCCCCTTTAATTCATCTCTCAATTATGAAACAAATTAGGTTCTTTTATTGCTGTTCATACAATAATTAGAAAATAATAATTTTAAAGTAATTAGTTGAGCTCGCCAAAGGATGAGGCATTATTTTTAAAAAACGTGTTACTTCAGTAAATACAAAGATAAAGTAGAATCTAAACATTCAAAAAGATAAACCAAGGTAAACGGGTAGAGATTCTTTTACGCTACGTCACCATACAATCTCCCTCCCCCTACACACGGAAACATGTGATTGCATCAAGGTCATGACTGTGTCGTTAGTAACATCTATGATTTAGCTCACCGTTAAATATTATAATTGTTTAACCAAACTCACCTAATCATAATTATCTTTTTTTATCAATATAATATGCGCAAAAAAAAAAGTAGGGCTAATGTTTCAACACCTACCCTGAATATAAGGATTTATAATAAAAACTAATTAAAAACTCGTTAAATTGACATTAAAGATGAGCTCAAGTATTATTGTCTCATATCTTTATTAATAATCAAGTACTAATATGGTATATTGTTCTAACATTTAAGCAAGTTAAATTAAGGGGTGTGTCCTTGATATTAACGCCAGCTGAAAGACATCTCTTGACTATTCGCGTCTTTGTACTTCATAAAATGGCCGCCAAGGTCATGTAGGTTCGCAATTCCAACACTTAACATTACCGTATTTTACAACTCTTTACTTGATAAACCAAACGTATCGCTATTAGTTCAATTGTTTTGATTAGCACGATCATATGCTAATTAATTTTACTTATAATAAAATAGTACCCCCTATTAGGTATATTTTAACCAGAATTAAAGAAACTGATAGCTTTTAAAATATTCCTATAAAGCTTTAATTTTCCTTGTCACCCAATATGTCTAATATCATGTTCAAACACGTTTGTTTATACCTCGAAGCTGCAGTTTCTTCAATTTAAATACTAAACTGTAGATTACACTTATTTCCATCAATAACCAATAGGCCTTAATTTTTTTTAAATAGCTCAATTACACAAAATCCTAATAAAAGTCCTTTCTAATTAAAAGTGCCAAGCTTTGCTTAAGGATCAAATAAATCCATAATAAATGAATTACCACTCTCTTAATCTAATCTGAATGATTACACATGGTTTTAAACAAAATGATTTAAGATTCATGGGGGAAGCACATTTGCACAAGCTGATGTTTCAAGAGTGAAAATACACGTTTGAATCAGCGTACTTGATTCTTTAACTCTATAATTTTTCCTTCTATCCAAAGACCTATTTAAATCTCTCAAATAAATGTCCAAATTTTACAATCAGTTACTTTCCAAAATTCCAAGTGTGAATCAACCCTGAAATTAATCAATGGAATGTGTGTTTAAGGGGTATTCCAAATACATTAATCATTGTCCACACATATTGCAACACAGAAACCTATTTAAGGTGCCTCCTGGTAAAATAGAATTTGGTTTTTCCTTCGATAAATTTGAAAAGTTTATCGGTACCCTATTGGAATTAAATATCACATCCTTGGCTTAACTTGACCTCCCCCCCCCCCCCCTCAACAGGACAGGGTTATTTCGAAGATTCCTCAATAGTCCACTTGGGGCCAGAGCTAAGAGTAATATTCACATCTTAGTTTATCAAACGCCATTAAACTGAATAAAACATTTGGGTTCTGTAAATAGAGTTTTACTTTTTTTTTAATGTTATAGGAAGATGTATAATGTCGAGATTAGCCGGAAGACGTCAACATCACAAGTGCAAGTGGTTTAAGTCGGAAGTTACATAAAGTAATTTATCTCAATTTCGAACCCATCCAGATATTCTCAACATTAGCCAGCAAGACATGGATAGCATTTAATATAATTTATGAAACTCAGAAAGTTTCAATACGGATTGTATTTTGGAACATTTTTTCGATCTGGGATCTGAAATTAGATCGTGGCAATGCACTAACATTCGAAATGCCTCAATGTGTTGCTTTCTTTTCGAGTGATGTAGCCTAACCTAACTTAAAACTAACCTAAATCCTAGAATTCGACACTGTCTAAGTGCGGGTGGATAATCTCAATATTATCCGGATAAACTTGGAAAAACATGATTCAATCATCCTTAACTTAACATTATCCACATATTTCGGATGTTAAAATGATCTGTATCATATATACATGTATAAATTGCATTATGCATCAATAACTTTTGGGGTACAAAGTCAGAGAAATTATAGCTGGTGGTGCTCGAACAAAAAAGAAAAGAAGTTAAACACAAACTATTGTTCAAAACCATTTAGCCACTGAAATGGGTCTAAATTATTTGAAGCTTGTCTTGTTCTTACAAGGGCATCTTGACCTTGAATAAAAGAGGGACTGTTGCAAATTGAAGAGTCAATACACCATGCTACTACACATATTTACCACTCAGGGTGAGTACACAAAACATCTTAAGTGTCAAACTAAACTAACAGGTTTGATTCGAGGGCAATTAAAATCCAACGCTTCTCTTTCTTGAGTTCTGTATCTTACTAACCACCCGATGGATTGGCGGCTGAGAAATATAGGAGCTAGGAATACACGTGTCGGGGAATCAAACCCCAACCTATCAACCGCAGACTAGACAAACAGTTAACATCTATTTTGGTATAAGATCACATTCACAACAGATTGTATTAGATGACAAGGTAGTTTGGGTTTTATTACCAGTGAGGTTTACTTAACTTTACAGTAATATCTTGGATTGCGAGCATAATTCGTTTCGTAAACGTGTTCGTAATACAAAGCACTCGTATATCAAAGCGAATCTCCCCCATAAGAAATAATGGAAACTCAGATGATTCTAAAAATGATTAATACCTTTTTTATTTTCGTTATTTAAATGTAACTGTACTGTAATCAAATTAATTAATTAAATTTAATCGTGGCTAGTGTAAGGTAGCCGAGAGATAAGAGGAGGTGGTTTATAGTTTAGGTCGACTTTCACTGTCACTTACGGAATCACCGCTAGATGTTGGCTCACTCAAATATTTTTCTTTTTGTGCGACTTTAACAAAGAACCTATCCAATGACACTGCTCGGCAGACAAAGCGTAACCACAGTACTACTCGTATTGCAAGATATCGCTCGTTTATAAAGTTAAAATTTATTGAAAATTTTTGCTCGTCTTACAAAACAATCGCAGACCAAGTTACTCACAATCCAAGGTTTTACTGTATTTCATTTTAGCTGTACAGCTTTTATTAGTTCAGGTTCATACACACATTTTATATAGGCTAATTACTGTGTTAGGGATGATTAAGGTTGAATTTAAAGCATGTGTACAGTATAGTACATCCGAAAATCCAACTTCAGCTCACCTAGAGTTCGAACCCTGATCTACCAGATATCGGCACTTAGTTTATTGCACGAGAACCACCCTAGACCATAAGACTACCAAGCAAGTTAAGTTTTTTATCTTCCATAAATGGTTCTTCAGCCTTCCTCCAGGCAGTTGCGGGTACCTTTATTTCATTCCAGAATCCTCCTATACAGTAGTATTTTGTATGACAAAACAGCTTCCTGGACCTCCAACTACTGTTCTGCAAGGCCTTTTATCCAACAAAAATACTATTATATAATAGGATTCTGGTATGAAATAAGGCCTTCTTGGACAGGCTTCCTACCAAGATCAAGATATCTGTTGCATGCTCCAATTAAAGTTACACTGCCAATAAAATAAAAAGCTTGTTAACCAAAATCCCCCTAAAAAATGAGAATTCAAAAATTTCACAATCTGCTAAATTAGATCTTTTGCCAGAACAAATGACTTTACACATAAAGAGCGTAGTTAAAAACACTTTTTGGAACTTTGGTAAGGTTTTTTCTAAGAATATTTAGCACCGCGTCTTACTACCCGTTCGGGTTATACGCTTAAGTACTAATTACACTAATGGTTTTGGAATTGGGAGGGTTGAATTTAGAGGAAGTGAACCCGCATTTGCGTGGAGGGAGAGTGGAAAACCATTTAGGAAAAACCACCCCAGTTCACCCGACCGAGATTTGAACCTCGATCTTCCCGTCCTCTATGGTCTGGCTCAACACGATTTTCTAAGAAAATCCCACTATAATTGAGAAAAAAAAAATATATATATCTTGGCACTCGTGGTGCGTATTCAATCCAGCAACTTGAAACAAGGTTGTATTCACTTCTTTAGTCCCAGCTGGTGGAGGTGTCTATTATGAAGAGAAGCCCTGCCCTGGAAGAGAAAGCTGAGATGCTAAAAGTTCTGGTTTATCATTTGGGAGCCCCACGGAGTGGAATAAAATGTCTTGAGGCTTTGGTACAGCTTTTTTCAATGGGTGTGACGCAGGAGTTTAGTCACAGTACAAAGAGAAGCGAGAAAAAATTTAACCTTTAAAACTTAAATCAACATTAATTTAAAAAAATAATAAAATCATTAAAAATTTTAGCTGTTGAATATTGTTAAAGAGACTCTTTAATACTCAGCCGTGAATTTAAACAGTGAAAAACGCTGCTCCAGTAAGGCTGGAATAAATGTATTGTGGACAGGGTTGCCATTTTTCTCTTAATAGGTACCTAATTCCGGTTTTTTCCAGAAGGAGTCTCCATTTTGCCTAGCAACATAGATTGAACAAATTTAATTTTTCATAAAAATGACGGTGTGGAGTTAAATAAAATATTTAGAACAGGATGATTTAATATTGATGGGGAAATTAATCTTCTGTCTCTTCACTACCCTTGTTTAAGGGGTATTAAGACATGTTTGAATCGGCGTGCTTAATTCAGTTCATATATTTGTTTGTCCAAAGATCTAAGCAAATAACTACTTAATCTAAAGTTGTTCTAAACTTTAGCCTAGTATTTGCAACGTTATAATTATGGAGGAAATTATTCTCAATTTTAATCACTTTGGCTAAGTTAGTTGCCAGTAGTTTTTAATGTCTTACTACCTGTTCAGGTAACACATATATATATATATATATATATAACTAGTCTACTGGTGTTTAAATGTGGAGGGAGAGTGGGAAGCATTTTTGGAAAAAATCACCCTTAGTTAAGCCAACCAGGATTCAAACCCTTGATATCCCTGTCATCAGCAGGTCAGAAGTTAATTACTAACAAATTAATTAATAATCCTATTAAGAGCGTGATTGGTCAGATTACCAAATGAAAAACTACCAGACATTTCAATGTATTACTAAATCTATATAACCCGCTTCTGTGGCCACATGGTCTAGTGCACTACTATCGTGTTAAACTAGACTTGCAAAGACAGGGTCCAATCCTGGTCGGGTGGTTTCCTTAAATAGTTTTCCAGTCTCCTTCCACACAAATGCAGGTGCACTTCCTCTCAATTAGGTAATCCTAATCCCTAAGCCGTTACTATAACTAGAAAATGGGTGTATAACCCAAACAGATATAAGATGCGGTGCTTAAAAAAATAGCTATATAACGTACATTAGTGTATAAATAATTTCAAACCATTGGTTTCCAAAGTCAAATTTTTGACAGCAGCTGTGTTCAGTGATGAATATTGTTAAGCCATTTACAGTCTTCGCTATTGTACATTGATGGTCGTATGCATAAGAAGATTATTCATTTGGTGAGCTGTGCATTCAAATTTTAATAGAAATAAACATACAGATAAAAAAAGTTACTGTATCTACTTTTGACGTCTTCACACATCAATTCATGTGATCTACAGATACCATTTTAAAATATAGATGTTTATTATTAATAGCTTTAAAATAAAAACTATTAATAAAGTAAGATACTATAACTGTTGGTCACGATTAAATTTTTGTATTTTCTAAATGGATCTTCTAGTAAAAAAATGAACTATTTTTTCTATTAAGTTATTACATGAATAAATTGTGCCTATGTTTAGAATACGATTAAGAACTACTATTTCTCCTCAAAACCAATGTTTCAATTAATGAAGTTAGTGAGGTTATAGGCATATTTTGGCCTAGTTTTCTAAGTGCTTGTGTAGCTTAATTGAAGTGGTGTTTAGGCATGTTATTTATTAAGAGCCGTACATGCAAGAACGTATAGTGAATGTCCCGAGCACACTATCTATTTAAACTATGCCGACTGACGCAAGCAAACCCACGCTAGTGTCCACAAATCATCCGCTTAGTCAAGTTCTTGTGTACAGCCCTAAGTATCCTAAACAAATAACCACTTATATGTCCCTCAACCTCTCCTTTTTCACTCTCGGAAATATAATGTAAATTGATTACTATAGTGTCACGTTCTGAGGCAACAACAGTCCTATATCATAATGAAACTATAAACATAGGCTTAACTAAAAAAAACCACTAAAAGCATATAAAACCATACAAATGTTAAGGGGTTTAGTTTTTTTTTACTTGAATGTTCCTGTTAGCAATCAGTTAAATAAAGCACTTATTTCAGTATGTAATTATTAATATCTAACCTTACTTAAAGACTAAATGGCTTCTTTTAAATCCAGGCCAATATTAACATAGGAATAGTTTAATAAATGACAACTTTTAATATAACGATTTGACTAATTTGCAAATGTATTCAAGTATGAGGTTTATTAGTACTAAAGAAAATAATTTGCGTTAATTTTCAAAAAGGGATTATAAACCCTTGACACTAAATTTGACAAACGCTGTTTAATCAAATTAAATTAGTGACAAAGGCTACTTATTCAGCCAAGTAAAAGTAGATTATCTGTTTTGCATTAAGTTTATTCATAATTACAATAGGATAGCCTATCAATAAGGTTAACATATTTCAACCCTCTGGTTTGCAATTTAATACAAAAGTGAATGTTTTATTGCCAAAAGTTTGTTTGTCTCAAGTCTAAATAACCAATTGCTCATGTTCTTAACTCAATTTACCAAGTGAAAGAGTGGTATATGTACCTAGTTTACAATGTAAAACTTATTAGGCCTACATAAATTACATGTCCTAAATTTTCTAAAGCCTATTGTTTTGAAAAAGTGTGTAACCTTTTTATTTTAGTGTTTTATGATGGTCACATATCAACTATTGAATTTAAATCGATTAATAATGATAGTTTAACTAAATCAAATTCGTAAATGATGAATGTGAAGTCAAACTTTAGGCTAAAATTGCAAAAATGGGTACATCTTAAAAATTCAAAGTTTCAGTAATCAAAGATACCTACATAAGTGAAGTACACTTACCAAGCAACATTTTGGTGGAACACAAATTATTATGGCGATTTTTGGACGAATTTGTAAATGTAAACAAAGAAGCATGGCCTAATGTCACTTTACTTGACTTGTATTTTAACTAAAAAAGAATTGAAGTGCCACAGTGTGAATGAAGGTAGAGACGAGGCAAATCATTTCAAACATAAGTAAAACTCAAAAAACCATTAATACCACAAAAAAACGCACTATAAAATTACTAAATACTTTAGTCAGATGCTTTCTAGACACCATTCCTCGTTTTGAAAGTCGATTAACGGACGTAAGTATTTAGGAAAATCAAAGCGGGCGTGTCATGACCGTCGAACAACCTGTGGGGGATGTAATACAATAATAAAATGCTTGTAAAATACTTAATATTATTAAAATAAAAAATAAAATCTTACCTCAGGCATCTTGAACGAAAACGTTCGCCTTGGACGTCTCGTAATATAGTTTTGTACCAAATTAATTAAACCTATTTTGCATCACAAATAACAAAAGTCTATTTAACTTTCTTAAAAATAATTTTACTTGGCGACAAAATCACTTAGAATTAAATGAAAGAGCAACGAAGTCTTTTTCAGTTGCCACTCCATCACACCAAGTTGGCTGCCATTTGTGAAAACTGTTCACGGCGAACACGGGGAGAAAGTTAAGTTTAATACACATTGATTTATCCAAATATATTAAATAACTGCATTTAAAACAAAAAAGAAACTTTAATAATTAATATAAAGTTGTTTACGCTCGCGTGTACACACATTTACAAACTTAAAAAGTGATACGCGTCTTCCAAAACTAACAGGGCTGCTGTACAAGCCGCCATATTGCCTTCTTCCTCACACACCAGATTACCCAGAATGCTTCGCGGACGTTACGTGCCAGACTTGAATACTGCATTTACTCTAAAATACGCTCATGCTCAGATAAAACAAGATGGACATTCCTAACATCAAAGGAAATAATGTATAAATAATATATAAAAAATATTTTACACCTGGGTTCAAAATAATCTAGTAAAAAACTAGAAATGTTGAAAATCAGCCCCCCAAAAAATGTTAATTCTCATTGTTTGACCCTTAATAAATTAATTTATAGCAACTTGCAGCTGAAAAATCAATACTGGACCCATAGGCTCTAAAAGGAAGCTTTACACAAAATTAAGAAGTTGTCTTGAAGAAGCTGCTAGACCACCAAGGTTCAACAAAAATATTTTACATTAGGATAGGAATTCAGGGGTAAATAAAACAGACAAAGTAAAGAAAATGCTTTAATTTACACATAAGACAATTTAAAACATACTATATAACACTCACTTTACCATTGACTGATACCTCAGCAAATTATTTAATTGTACAGCTGTATTCAAAAAGGTTAAAAGTTTTCTTTGTAAGACATGGATGATTTATTTATTTGAACTTTATGTTAATGAAAAATAAAAATGAATGCTCAAGACCATCTCAGGGAATTATCAGTGTATATTAATTAATTGTAAAGAATATCTTTAACCAAAGAACCCTCTAACTAAGGCATTAAAACAATGGCTAGTACATAGACAATGTCTGAGCGCTTTGGCCTAAAAAAAACTTACTCCATGAGGCTTATGCACAAATATGTGAGAAAATAGGTAAATGATGGAGTACAGAATACTGTATAGCCAAGACACCAAACAAACGATTTAATACAACCCTCTCTATAAAAGAAAAAAGCTGTTTTACTAATTTCAACTGACTCAAAGATAGTGTCAAAGAGATTAATTTTCTTGGAAACTTTAAGAGAATAAATTTCAAGAAACTACACAAGTTTCCTCAAAAATCTGAAAATTTATTCACAATAAATTTAGCAGAAATTTAAGAATTGATACTACCCCAAGATTTTTTTCATGGCTAAGATTTACCAACTTTACTGTCGATAATTGTCAAAAGTATACCAACACGCTAAAGAAATAATACACATAAGATCCGAAAGGGTTTGTTTAAAAGTACAGTGAGTGTTATTATTAAGGATTTTAAAATGATTTATTTCAAAAGATTTAATATTTAAGTCACCAATGATAATAGAACATTTTTAAAGAGTAAAAATATATATATTCATTATATATTTTGCATACTTCAAGAAAACCTTTTTTAAAGACTATTCGAATACAGCCCAGAAAGTTTTTAATTTTTAAAGTCTCCTCCGTTTACGAGCTCTTGGCGGGATTCCACGAGACTGGAGTGCTGTCCGTTATCGAGATGATATTCAGGCCGCCCATTGAAGTCCTTTGATAGCAGACTGAAAACAAAAGTAAGTGTAAAAATGTACCCACCTTTCATGGAAGTGCCATAACCTATTATTAGTGGAAGGTGAAAAACAAAAATGTAATAATTAGTTATGAGAAAATAATAATTAATATTAGAGCTGTGTCAGTAAAACAAATCTTCATGTACATACAAATAAATATCTTAGTTTTGATAAACTATTTCGGTGGCGATGAATGAACATATTCCGATTAAAAGTCTACTGAAATTTTAAATAGAAAAATAAATGTGCATTAACCATTTCTGTGGCGTGAGCATTGAACAACGCCTGTGTTTTAACCGAACGTTCTCTCCTGTTGCGGGCGGGCATGATTCAATGTTTCATTGCGATTCTAGCCAGTCCGAACACTTAATATTGAAGCTGATAGATGGAGCTACCAGATCAATACTATACTAAGACCATGAATAATTAATAAATGAGAAAAAAATTAATAGCAAACATATTTGCTGGGTAAGAATATAAGAGTAGAAAAATGGCTGCCGGGCCTATAAAGAAAGCTATAAGTTGAACGTGTGCCAGGGAATGGGTAAAACAAAAAATCAACATTTGTATTTGAATGAAAATTATATAAACATTAATAAAAAATATATTTCAAGCTAATGAATTAATAGATCGACTAACTTTAAATTACAATATTCCCTCAAATATACAACCACAAAGATATTGAATTTACATACCCAAATTTTAGTGGCAAAAATGAAACAATCAACCTCGGCGAGTTACCACTAGCTCGATACAGCCTTGTCGAGTTACCACTAGCTCGATACAGCCTTGTCGAGTTACCACTAGCTCGATACAGCCTTGTCGAGTTACCACTAGCTCGATACAGCCTTGTCGAGTTACCACTAGCTCGATACAGCCTTGTCGAGTTACCACTAGCTCGATACAGCCTTGTCGAGTTACCACTAGCTCGATACAGCCTTGTCTAGTTACCACTAGCTCGATACAGCCTTGTCTAGTTACCACTAGCTCGATACAGCCTTGTCTAGTTACCACTAGCTCGATACAGCCTTGTCTAGTTACCACTAGCTCGATACAGCCTTGTCGAGTCACCACTAGCTCGATACAGCCTTGTCGAGTCACCACTAGCTCGATACAGCCTTGTCGAGTCACCACTAGCTCGATACGGCCTTGTCGAGTCACCACTAGCTCGATACGGCCTTGTCGAGTCACCACTAGCTCGATACGGCCTTGTCGAGTCACCAATAGCTCGATACGGCCTTGTCGAGTCACCACTAGCTCGATACGGCCTTATCGAGTCACCACTAGCTCGATACGGCCTTGTCGAGTCACCACTAGCTCGATACAGCCTTGTCGAGTTACCATTAGCTCGATACAGCCTTGTCGAGTTACCATTAGCTCGACACAGCCTTGTCGAGTTACCATTAGCTCGATACACCTTTGTGGAATTACCACTAGCTCGATATACACCTTTGTGGAATTACCACTAGCTCGATATACACCTTTGTGGAATTACCACTAGCTCGATATACACCTTTGTGGAATTACCACTAGCTCGATATAGGTTTGTCGAGTTACCACTAGCTCGATATAGGTTTGTCGAGTTACCACTAGCTCGATATAGGTTTGTCGAGTTACCACTAGCTCGATATAGGTTTGTCGAGTTACCACTAGCTCGATATAGGTTTGTCGAGTTACCACTAGCTCGATATAGGTTTGTCGAGTTACCACTAGCTCGATATAGGTTTGTCGAGTTACCACTAGCTCGATATAGGTTTGTCGAGTTACCACTAGCTCGATATAGGTTTGTCGAGTTACCACTAGCTCGATATAGGTTTGTCGAGTTACCACTAGCTTGATACACCTTTGTGGAATTACCACTAGCTCGATATACACCTTTGTGGAATTACCACTAGCTTAATAAAGACTTGTCGAGTTACCACTAGCTCGATATAGGTTTGTCGAGTTACCACTAGCTCGATACACCTTCATGGAGCGTTAGCACTAGCTCGATACACCTTTGTGGAATTACCACTATCTCGATACAGCTTTGTTGAGCTGCCATTTTGTTGATTTAGTTTTGACCAACTACCATTATTCTGATGAATGTTGCCAAACTAATATTCAACATTTATAATACAATAGCAATTTATCACTAATATAATCTATTATATTGCCAATATTCTAATAAATCAATTTAACATTTTGTCAAACAGCACCATAAGATCTAATATTACTAGACTATTATAACAATCTTAACTTTCACAGACTACCCCTCTCCACTGATTAAATATGTTGACATACTACCTTCATACCGATCTAATGTCAACATACTACCTCTGTACCATTCTAATATGTCAACATAGGTACTACCTCCATACCGATCTAATGTCGACATACAACTCTGTACAGACCGATCTAATGTCGACATACTAACTCCGTACAGATTTAATGTCGACATACTAACTCCATACAGACCGATCTAATGTCAACATACTAACTCCGTACAGACCGATCTAATGCCGACATACTACCTCCGTACAGACCGATCTAATGTGGACATACTACCTCCGTACGGACCGATCTAATGTCGACATACTACATCCATACCAATCTAATGTCGACATACTACTTCCATATCGATCTAATGTCGACATACTACCTCCATACCGATCTAATGTCGACATCGTACCTTCATACCGATCTAATGTCGACATCGTACCTCCATACCGATCTAATGTCGACATCGTACCTCCATACCGATCTAATGTCGACATCGTACCTCCATACCGATCTAATGTCGACATCGTACCTCCATACCGATCTAATGTCGACATCGTACCTCCATACCGGTCTAATGTCGACATACCACCTCCGTACGGATCTAATGTCAACATACCACCTCCGTACGGATCTAATGTCGACATACCACCTCCGTACAGATCTAATGTCGACATACCACCTCCATACAGATCTAATGTCGACATACCACCTCCGTACGGATCTAATGTCGACATACCACCTCCGTACGGATCTAATGTCGACATACCACCTCCGTACGGATCTAATGTCGACATACCACCTCTTTACCGATCTAATATTAATATATTACCTCTGTTCCTATCTAATATGTCAACATACTACCTCCTTATCGATTTAATGTCAACATACTACCTTCATACCGATCTAATATCGACGTAGTACCTCCATACCGATCTAATGTCGACATACCACCTCCGTACCGATCTTATGTCGACATACCACCTCCGTACCGATCTTATGTCGACATACTACCTATGTACAGACCTATTATGTCGACATACTACCTATGTACAGACCTATTATGTCGACATACTACCTATGTACAGACCTATTATGTCGACATAGTACTTATGTACAGACCTAATATGTTGACATACTACCTCTGTACAGACCTAATAAATATGTCGACATACTACCTCTGTACCATTCTAAGGAAGACATAGTAAGTACTACCTCTGTATTATTCTATGTTGACATACTATCTTTGTACCAATCTAATGTTGACATACTACCTATGTACCAATATAATATCAACATACTACTTCTGTACAATCTAATATCAACATACTACTTCTGTACCAATCTAATACCGACATACTACTTCTGTACCAATCTAATACCGACATACTACTTCTGTACCAATCTAATACCGACATACTACTTCTGTACCAATCTAATATCGACATATTACTTCTGTACCAATCTAATATCGACATATTACTTCTGTACCAATCTAATATCGACATATTACTTCTGTACCAATCTAATGTTGGCATACTACCTCTGTACCAATCTAATGTGTCATCAGACTACCTCTGTACCAATCTATTATGTTGACATACTACCTCTGTACCAATCTAATATGTCGCCATACTACTTATGTACCAATCTAATATGTCGCCATACTACTTATGTACCAATCTAATGTGTCATCAGACTATTTTTGTACCAATCTAATGTGTCATCAGACTACTTTTGTACCAATCTAATGTGTCATCAGACTATTTTTGTACCAATCTAATGTGTCATCTCATCAGACTACTTTTGTACCAATCTAATGTGTCATCTCATCAGACTACTTTTGTACCAATATAATGTGTCATCTCATCAGACTACTTCCGTACCAATCTAATGTGTCATCAGACTACTTTTGTACCAATCTAATGTGTCATCTCATCAGACTACTTTGTACCGATCTAATGTGTCATCTCATCAGACTACTTTCGTACCAAATTAAGGTAGACAGACTACTTCCATACCAATCTAAAGTACACAGACTACTTCCATACTAATCTAAGGTAGACAAACCACCTCCGTACGAATCTAATGTGTCATCAGACTACTACTATACCAATCTAAGGTAGACAGACTACCTCTGTATCAATCTAAGATAGACAGACCACCTCCGTACCAATCTAATGTGTCAAAAGACTACCTCCGTACGAATTTAATGTGTCAAAAGACTACCTCCGTACGAATTTAATGTGTCATCAGACTACTACTATACCAATCTAAGGTAGACAGACTACTACTATACCAATCTAAGGTAGACAGACTACTACTATACCAATCTAAGGTAGACAGACTACCTCTGTACCAATCTAAGGTAGACAGACTACCTTTGTACCAATCTAAGGTAGACAGACTACCTCTGTATCAATCTAATGTGTCAAAAGACCTATGTACCAATCTAATAATATGTAGACATACTACCTCTGTTCCAATCTGATGAATCATCAGACTACTTATGTACCTATCTAAGGTAGACTACCTCTGTATCAATCCAATGTGCTGATACTACATATGTCCTGATATATGTTGACCAACTACCTCTACCAATCTAGTTGTTGACGGTCTTATAATGCCCCTGAATTACCCTATGTTGTCGCAATACCAATTTTTACAATTATAATTTTGTCAATATTATAAATTATAACATACGGTTGATTATTTGAAAGGTGAGAAGCTAAAACTAATGTATCCTAGTTTATATGAAAGGTATAACTCAGTGAGGGTCCTTTCAGCCCCTTATAAATGAGACTTAATAAGCCATTGATCCAATCAACAATTACTGTAACAGTATTCATTTGTCAACCTACTAATTCCGTTCTAATATATGTGAGGGTTTTAACATATATTTGACCACAATATGATCTGGTTAAACGTAAAGAGCCACTTTGTCATGAAAAGCCAGTTTAGTGATTTTTATAATATAAAACTCTCTTCAAATATTTGTATAAAAAAGTAATTAATGGCATTACCTAAAATTAGTTAATACACTTTTAACAGTTCAGGGACAGATTACATCATAATATCGAGATAACAAACTAATACTATGCTATTAAAACACACTGTCTATATAAGTGAAAAAAGAATTAGTCTAGTGGTAAGGTGTTGAACTTCTGTACTGGGGGTACAAGGTTCAATCCTCGGTCCCGGCACAGATTTATCTGATTGCCAAACCCTTCCTTCACCTCTGACAAGACGTGTATTAATCACAACTTGTGAATGTTTGGGATGCTCCACCGTGGTTCGGATTCCACATTAAACTGTAGATCCTCCATTTCATCTCACAATCACCCTACCCTTACACATGAGCATAAGTGCGTATAACCCGAACGGGTAGTAAGACACTCTACTACTACTACTACTACTACTACTACTACTACTACTACTACTACTAATAATAATAATAATAATAATAATAAAATTTAGTGACATTCAACATGAAACTTTTTTTTAAAACAAAAGAAACAAAACGTTCACAAATCTACGTGAAGATTCCATAGCAGGAAAGCGCAAAGTGCCTTGCCATAAAACCATTTTTAAAAGTGCCCGCTTATAAAGAAAGGTATAATGAAAAGCTTCTGGTCATAAAGCAGCCTAAAAGTGCTTTTCAACAAAGTCAGGGTTATCAGTGTTTAGGATTAAAACCAATCTGGGCTGAAGCTTCAACAGTGAAGTAGCCACCCCAAATTCAGTACGCACATCACTAAACCAAAATATCAAATAGAAATTGGGTCAAAAAAGGATTTGCCAAGGCCAAACTGCAAAAATGCAAAGATTTACCAAGGCCAAACTGCAAAAATGTAAGGATTTACCAAGGCCAAACTGCAAAAATGCAAAGATTTACAAAGGCCAAACTGCAAAAATGCAAAGATTTACCAAGGCCAAACTGCAAAAATGTAACGATTTATCAAGGCCAAACTGCAAAAATGTAAGGATTTAGCAAAGCCAAACTGCAAAAATGTAAGGATTTAGCAAAGCCAAACTGCAAAAATGTAAGGATTTAGCAAGGCCAAACTGCAAAAATGTAAGGATTTACCAAGGCCAAACTGCAAAAATGTAAGGATTTAGCAAGGCCAAACTGCAAAAATGTAAGGATTTAGCAAGGCCAAACTGCAAAAATGTAAGGATTTAGCAAGGCCAAACTGCAAAAATGTAAGGATTTAGCAAGGCCAAACTGCAAAAATGCAAGGATTTAGCAAGGCCAAACTGCAAAAATGTAAGGATTTATCAAGGCCAAACTGCAAAAATGTAAGGATTTAGCAAGGCCAAACTGCAAAAATGTAAGGATTTAGCAAGGCCAAACTGCAAAAATGTAAGGATTTAGCAAGGCCAAACTGCAAAAATGTAAGGATTTAGCAAGGCCAAACTGCAAAAATGTAAGGATTTAGCAAGGCCAAACTGCAAAAATGTAAGGATTTACCAAGGCCAAACTGCAAAAAATGTAAGAATTTATCAAGGCCAAACTCCAAAAAATGGAAGGATTTACCTAGGCCAAACTGCAAAAATGTAAGGATTTACCTAGGCCAAACTGCAAAAATGTAAGGATTTACCTAGGCCAAACTGCAAAAATGTAAGGATTTAGCAAGGCCAAACTGCAAAAATGTAAGGATTTACCTAGGCCAAACGGCAAAAATGTAAGGATTTACCAAGGCCAAACTGCAAAAAATGTAAGGATTTACCAAGGCCAAACAGCCAAAATGTAAGGATTTACCAAGGCCAAACGGCAAAAATGTAAGGATTTACCAAGACCAAACGGCAAAAATGTAAGGATTTACCAAGGCCAAACAGCAAAAATGTAAGAATTTACCAAGGCCAAACTGCAAAAATGTAAGGATTTATCAAGGCCAAACTGCAAAAAGAATTTTCATTTGATTAAACTTGAAAAATTTGAGAACATACGAGGCCACTCCAAAAACGTGAGAAAATACGAGACCACACTTCAAAAAACGTGAGAAAATACGAGACCACACTTCAAAAAACGTGAGAAAATACGAGACCACACTTCAAAAACGTGAGAAAATACGAGACCACACTTCAAAAACGTGAGAAAATACGAGACCACACTTCAAAAACGTGAGAAAATACGAGACCACACTTCAAAAACGTGAGAAAATACGAGACCACACTTCAAAAAATGAGAAAATACGAGACCACACTTCAAAAACGTGAGAAAATACGAGACCACACTTCAAAAACGTGAGAAAATACGAGACCACACTTCAAAAACGTGAGAAAATACGAGACCACACTTCAAAAACGTGAGAAAATACGAGACCACACTTCAAAAACGTGAGAAAATACGAGACCACACTTCAAAAACGTGAGAAAATACGAGACCACACTTCAAAAACGTGAGAAAATACGAGACCACACGTCAAAAATGTGAGAAAATACGAGACCACACTTCAAAAACGTGAGAAAATACTGGGACACATTTCAAAAATGTGAGATAATACTGGAACACACTTCAAAAACGCGAGAAAATGTTTGAGGAAAGATTAGCCAGTACTAATGTACTGTTGCCCTGGAGATGTCCTATTACACTATTCAAATATTATTTTTGTGAAGCCTCTTTCCGGCTGATAATAACATTAATAATAATAATAATTATAATTGTTTAGGTTACATTCCTCTATCCCAGTTGGAGGAAAGATTGGCCAGTACCAATGTACTGTTGACCTGGGGATGCCCTATTATACTATTCAAACATTATTTTAGTGAAGGCTCTTTTAATGTCCTGATGAGATGAGGGCTTGGGAACCAGTGGAAACTCTTAAAACCTAACTAAGCCTAACTAAAACAGAGTCTAGCGACCGTTGGGATAGTTCTTCCCCTTTCGGGAAAATTACCCAAGGTACCAGTCACCCATCGAACCCAGGACCATTAGGTTTGTAGGCACTATACCATTGGGTCGGTTATAAATAAGGTTATATAGGTGAGTTTTAAAGTTGGCCTCAATAAGCTAACTCAGCCAGTATATAATTGGTATTAATTGACGAGTTTTTGTGATTGAATTGGTTATGCCTTGGCATTGATAGTGATCAATAAAGTGGTTCTGACTAAGCCAAAGAGGGTGGGAGAGCAACTTTTGAGTTGTATTTTGTGAATATAGGTGGTACTCACGCATATAACCTGAATAGGTAGTAAAGTTAAGGGTTAAAAACACTTATAATCATTTATTAAGTATCTTAAACAAATAATTATAAATACAGAATATTCGTTTTATAATTTTCAAAAAAGAATATGCAGTGAACAAGTGTCATAAAAAAAGGTTTTGAATGGGAAGTTTTGACCAATTATGAGCCTGCAAAGCTTCGACAATATCAATATTGATTCAAATTATATATTATCCAATTCGATAACTCAAACAGAAACAAATTAGAAAAAATAAAATAAAATAGGGTTTTAGGCTGTTACAAATCCTACAATGTACCTAAAATATGTTAATATATTTGAGTACCAATTCTTGTGGGGTAAAGTAAATGATTATTAAATATTACCATTTTGACCGAAAAATAAGTGACACATTTTCCCAAAAAACAGCCTTTCAAAAACCTTTTTATAGTCTATAATCAGTGTCCTTGATTGATACATAACAAACATGTTAACTTTGAGGACTGAAGATTTACGGTGTATTGAAATAGTCTATAATCCCCACAAGAGATGATTGTCTTTACTGGGTAGTTTCACAGATTGAACAAATCTTATAGAAAATGCTTAAGAACTCAAATTTCTACATCCAAACTTGTAGGAGTTGTGTCCCAAACATTTTTATAACTTGTTAACTCTTTTTATCTATCATAATTTTAGCATACTTGACTAGGATATAATTTTATAATTATTCAAAATTCAAGATTCGACTCAAAATGATAAACCTGCTTTGGAGATGTCTAATGACAACCTTATTTTTTAGTCTTAAATTATCAGCAATCAACGATACGCACTATATTTTTATAGCCAATTATAGCTGATCTAAATAAATGTGTAGCCCCAAGTAAAGACATAGAATTTTAAAACACACTTTTTAGTATGAGTAAATAAAAATAATTTATTGACATTAAAAATAAACTTAAAAAAAGAAGAAGAAACAAATCGTTTACAAATTTATGTGAAGATTTCATAGTATGACAAAACAAAGTGCCATTCTTGGAGGCTGCCGATTTATTGTGTTATGATTTTAAAAATAAATCAGTGAATTGTTACGCTACGAGTAGAGATAGTTAGCGATTTAGTTTCTCAGATAAAAATTGAGCTAGAACCTTGCACTTATTTCAATGCAACTAGACTAATCCACCGACATAAGTGACAAAGTGGAAATATTAGTGTGTGTATGGTGTTCAAAATTTGCATATCAAAGAAGAACTTTTAAACATGTTTCCACTTGAAGGACATCAAGGAGGTTCAGACATTTACGATCCTATTAAAAACTTAAATAATGAAAAAAAATATCTCAGCATCACCACCAATGAGGAACGGATTTAACAGGCACCATACCAGCTTTGGTAGGCCGCATGGTCTAACACGCTACTCTCATGTTGGACTAGACTGGTGAAGACCATGAGAGTAATTTTCCTATATGGTGTTTCCACTCTACCTCCACACAAATGTGGGTGCACTTCCTCTAAATTAAACCTTCTAATGCCAAATGTTCCATTAGTGTAATTAGTACATAGGTGTATAACCCAAACGGAGTAGTAAACGCGATGCTTAAAAAAAAAAGACATATTTTCAAATAACTGAAAATTTGATGCAAAATACAGAGGTGCAATGGTTTGAGTAAAGGAAAAGTTTGGGATTTGTTACCACAAACAATTTTATTTTTCCAGGAGTAACATCAATAATTGTATTGATGTTAGTTAGAGACCTAGCATTTCTTACAGATATAACAACCAGGGTAAATTAACTAAATTTAGAACGGCGAGGCAACGATAAAACCATAATGCAAATATGTGCTGTGCAAAGTTTGTTGTAAAGTTGAAACTAATTTAAATTATTAATGCAAGTGATTTAAACATATTCCTAACCTGTCACTGGAGAGTGAAGAAATGTGTTCTCATATTATGATAACATGTGACAATTTTAAATGAAATGATAAAAGTAATTTGATAATATTTTTCAGATTTTCAGAAAACTGAACCAAATGTAAAATTGTTTATGTATCCTTATACAAATACTGATGTTAAAATATATTTCAAAGATAATTGATAGTATGGAGAAGACAAATCACAAATTAATAGTAGTTTTTTACTAAATGACATTTAAATGAAACACGAGATTCAAAAGATCGATATGGGTTTTTGGCGCAATGTGAATGAGAATCAGTTCAATCTATTAGGAGAAATTGTGATGAAAAAATATCATGCCCATTTAAACAAAAGGCTTAAGTGAATAAGTATTTTCGAACATGAATTTTATCACGCATAAATATCGAACAAGACTCACTGATTCTAACCTCGAAATTGTTTGGGTGTAAGTTTGGCTGTCAAAAAATTATTCCCCCAATTTAAACAAACTATCAGATGAAAAGCAATGTCACTCATTACATTATTATAAAATATGTCACATTTCTTTTTATTTATACTACATTTCTTTTTTTGTTATGACTGAATGCAGTCAATGAAGAGGGTATATTAAATTATTAATATTTCACAATCAGGACATTAGATTTTCCTCCATCAATCATTTACATTCGTTACTAACTAAACATGTTATCAAAATGTGCAAAGAGCGCAAGAGAAAGAATAAGAGTTACCATCGAGTTCTAAGTTTTTGAATGGTTGTGTTTTAGACATTAAGCCATGTTACTACAGTTGATTCAAGATGAATGACATTTGCAATATTAGATATAAGATGAGATAATTATTTTACTGTTTGTGGAGCTGTTGCAGGTGCAAATAAGGTTTATTTAGACACTAGATATTTTGTAGGTTGTTAACTGCCAAACAAACAAGAGGGACTTCTGTCCAGAAAACACAAATACTATCCTTCGAATGTTCTAATGTATTAAACCATTTGCTAAGCGAATTCCTCAACTCTTTCAGGTCTTCCTGATCCAATTATAATAATATTTGGATTAGAGGAAGAAATTCGATACATTTTCTTGGAATAATTGCTTGGACTGTTGTAAATAAAACATAAGGAACCATTTTAAAATGATTACAATAAATAATTTTGGTAATAAAGAAGGAAGAGTTAAACTAATCATAACAAGAGTTTTTTGGTGACAAAGAAAGAACAAGTCAAACTTATCATGAAAGTTTATTGACAAAAAGGAAAGAAAAACAAGTTAAACTAACCATGACAGAGAATATTGATGACAAAGAAGCTACCATATTGACTCGGAATGAAATTAAGCTGCCCGCGAATAATGTCCACCACACCCTAAAAATACAATACCTTTGTAATGAAAAATAAATATATGCCTGAAAATTAATCCACTATGAAAGTTAATCAAATACACCCTATTTTGTTTATCTTTCCTAATGTTTATTAGTTTTTCAATTTTTTTTTTGTTTTAACCAAACAAGTTTTGCTTTCTGCCATATTTTCATAGAAAAAAAATATATATATAAAATATTTATTTACTAATGTTCATAAAAAAAGGGTGATATTTCAAACTTGATAAACAAATACACAAAATTATTTTTACAATAGTTGCGCGGCGATGATTAACTACTTAAATATATTACACACACACAACATATATATATATATGTTATAGTTAAATTACAACATGTAAATTAATGAATTAATATATTTAAGTAGCTATACACCATATGTAAATTAATTGGATGAACAACATAATTACCAAAATGACCCAAATTTTTTCTCAACAGCCTTTATAAAACCTTATTAGAGTTCAAATGTAACTGGCCTACTCACTAAAGGTCTTTAGTGTGGCTATGTCATTAGAATGATATGCAGTGCTCAAGGGCAGTTCAAAATGGTGACTCGGTTGAAAAAACTGGTTTCTTGTCGACATGGGGGTACCCTTTTTGTGAGCAAAGAATGTGTCATCAAAATGTTAAAAGTGTATGGCAGTTAGGCGATGGAAAAGTAATCTTGTCAAATGGTGTCGTGCCTTGAATCTGGCAGGGAAAACGTAACAAAAACAACTTGAATCAAAATGGCCGACACAGCTTCTCAACAACTGATGAGGAACACATTCAAGACGCCAAGAGACGAATAACTTTTCGTCATATTATAGATGACCTTGAATTATCCTATGGTGTTGTGCAGCATTCAAAAGTTTGTGAAAGATGGGTGCCACACATGTTGACAGAAAACAACAAAGAAAAAAGACCCACTTCGATGGCCGAGCGGTTTAAGGCGTCATTCTCACAATAGATTAGTGATGATAAGGAAAACCAGGTTCGATCCTTGTCTGGTGTACTGAGGGTGATTTTTTTCAAAATGGATTCCCACTCTCCAAGTAAATGCGGGTATACTTTCTCTAAATTCATCTGTCCTAATCCTTAGCATACTATTCCTAATACCAAACAAATTATAGTGATTATATGCATATAACCCAACGAGGTAGTAGGACACTGCGCTAAAAAAAAGTTTACTGCAGCGCTGTGTGTTTTGAGGAAACCAGTTTTCTGAATCAGTGATGTGAAGAGACATGGCTCCATAATTTCACCCCCAGAAGTGAACAACTATGGAGTGGACACACCGTGATCCACCAAGGAAGAAGATATTTATAGTGATACCACCTGATAGGCACATTTCGACGAAAGAACAATTCTCCGAGCGAGTCACCATTTTAAACTACCCCTGGACACCTCTCGTCGCGTATATCATGTTAATGGCCCAACTCCTTTCTGATCGACCATCGTATGTTAGAAATTGAAATTAAATATAAATAGGGTATTGTTAGACACCTCAAGTTTTAAACAAATATTTTGTCTTCAGTATTGGCAGTATAGTAGAAAGTGGAAGGAAGGAACCAGAGAGAAATGCAAGCGAGGAATTTTTCAAATTGTAAGAAAAGTGATTTGGAGCAGGGAGATGCCAGACTGGAGCAAGGAAGGGATCTATAATGCCTATTACCTGCCAAGAGCGATGTACGCTGCAGAAACGTGGGTAACAAAGGAAAATGATAAAAGCAGAATGCAGGCGAGTGAAATGAGATTTATGAGAAGCAGGATCGGTTTGACAACATTTGACAGAATGAGATATGAGAGAATAAGAGAACAGTAAAGGAAGAGCCAATCCAGGACAGGATGGAGAAGACAAGACTAGGGTGGTGTGGACATGTGAGAAGAATATAGAGAGAGAAATGAGAGAGTAGGAGGAATAGTAAAGGAAGAACCAGTCCAGGACAGGATGGAGAAGACAAGACTAGGGTGGTGTGGACATGTGAGAAGAATATAGAGAGAGAAATGAGAGAGTAGGAGGAATAGTAAAGGAAGAGCCAATCCAGACAGGATGGAGAAGACAAGACTAGGGTGGTGTGGACATGTGAGAAGAATATAGAGAGAGAAATGAGAGAGTAGGAGGAATAGTAAAGGAAGAACCAGTCCAGGCAAGATAGAGAAGGTAAGACTAAGCTGGTGTAGGCCATGTGAGAAGAATGGAGAGGGAAAGGATGTCCAGGAGGAGGTTGGATATGGAGGTGGAAAGTAGGAGGTCGAGAGGAAGATAAAGGGGCAGATGGCTTATAAGGGAGTAAAGAGTGTGGAGGAGAGAGGAGAAGACTGGGCAAAGGTGGAGGGAGAGAGATGGTGGGAGGAAAGGAGGTGGTAGAGAGGCTTATGTCCCAAACAGACCAGGCTGAAAGCTGTTCATCATGATGATGATTTTCTTTTCAGAACTATTATAGTCCTTTATTTTATTCGAACTTCGATCCGACTTAACTTCGAAGTGGGGAAAACTCACTCCGTACCCTCCAAAACTTATAGGAAGTTACAGTAATTTAATTGCATGTTGTGATAACCTAATTTAAAGGCTGAAAACCGATATTGTTGAACACTTGTGCAATCAAGCATTTTCTAATGATATTGGGAATAAATATTGTGTATGTAGCTTACTGTAAAGATTGCATTATACATAAGAACAATAAGCAAATATAATTTAATGTGATCAGTAGACCTTCAGTACTGTAGGCCTATACGTGTGCAAGAGTACAGATGGAACTAGGCTGAAGGCTTGGAAGACCTTGAGTTTAATGTGGGATCCGAACCAAGGTGGAGGCCTGGCATTCCTCACATTCACAAGTTGTGATTAATACACGTCTTGTCAGAGGTGAAGGAAGGGTTTGGCAATCAGATAAATCTGTGCTGGGACCGAGGATTGAACCCCGGACCCTCAGCACAGAAGTCTTACACCTGACCACCAGGTCACCAGTGACTTTAAAGTACCTTTATTAAGTAATAATACATATGCTATTTTAGAAACTTTTCTTAGAGGGAGGGTGGGGGCCAGGGAAGGCAGATCTGCTGACAATTCGAGCGAAGCAATGGCTTTCCTGACATTCATGCAGTAAACATACTGTACATGGATTGGTGTTTTCATTTTTTGGCTGGAAAACCGTTTTAAAGAAAAAATTTACTCCGAAAATTTATTCAATTCAAATCTTGTAATGCAATAATAGTTTCCAATATATTTAATTATTAAAAAAGTGCACGCGCGCACACACACACACTTTAAAAAGAAAACTGCAAAGATAAAATAAAAGAAAAAATGGTCACACAAACAATAATTTGATGATTGTTTGACTACATGAAATGACCCAATTCTGAATATACAGTCCAATTTTGATAGGAAGATACTTTTAATATAGAGAAACATATTTTTGCAGCCAACATTGATAACATTTTATTCTATTATTGTTATTTTTAAAATTTCCGTTTGATAAAATCTATTAAAAGTGAAAGCTGCTGCAGATAACATGACTTGATGTAGGAATATATGAAAGTAGATCTATTAACTTTTTTTATTTTTAAGATAAGGCACATCCTACAAAAATTGGACCATAGGTGAGTACTAAGCCACATTAAAAGCACACAAGTTAAAAAAAAAAGTGTCCATTTAAGACAGGCGTGTCCAACCTGCAACCCAAAAATTCATTGTGTGTGGCCTGCCAGTTTAATAAAAAAAAATATTTATTCGAATGAATGGGAAGACTTATCATAAATCGATAAAAAACAGCCCAAGTTAAAAAAATTATTGTAAAAATATTTCCCGTTTTCCGTTCTGTAGGAAATTGTATTTCCCCGCCCGAAAACTTCGAGTCAAAAGTCTCATTCCTGCACTGGACTAAAAATAAATTAACATTTTTTAATCTTAGCTTGAATGTAGGAAAAGAATTAGAATTATGGATAGTGAAAAATTAGAAATGGGTTATCAAAAAAAATAGAGGTAAAAATTTAATAATCAGAATCTTGATATTTGCTGAATTGTGGAAATGATATTTGTTATTTAGTGGGATATTTTACATTAAAAGTGAGACTAGATTGTGTGTTAAAAATTATAACTATTTTCATGTAAATTATATTAATTTTTATCTGTTAATATTTTAACAAAATAATTAAATAATTGAGAACCAAACAAATGAGAATGTTGGTTTTATGAACCAAGGCTACAAAGCGTACATATCTTTAACTAATTCTCTGGCGTATTTTTTTTTTAGCAAAGCAATCTACGCAGGCCCGGCAGCCATTTTTATACTTCTACACTCTTATCCGGCATATATTTTTGTTACTAACTTATCTTTACATTTATTTAATCATACTCATAGTATAACATCGGACTGGTGGCTCCATCTATTGAGTTTCAAAGTATTAAGCCTGTAAGTACAACTAACTTTTTGCAATTAAAACGTCGATTCGCACCTGCGCCAAGGAACATTCAAGCAACCAAAGACTTGTTCAACGCCGGCACCAGGTAATGGGTTGGATGTATATTATTATAGAGAGCGGTAGTAAATCATCAACACTCACCATTCTGCCCGGGCCCAGACCTCTGATTCGTACCCGCACGGTTTTATATCCTCTCTCCAGGGCTTTCTGGAAACAATAACATTACAGTCAATAACAATAACAAACACTAACCATACAAACAAATCAAGGGTGTGAGAAAAGGGATGGGGTGGGGTTTGAAGGGCAGAGAGGACAGAAAGGGTGGGTAGCGAGCAGTGAATGGGGAATAAAGGGTGGGGAGCGGAGACAAGAAGTGTGGGTAGTGAGGAGTGGGTGGGTAATGAAAGATGGGTGGGGTGGGTAATGATGGATGGCGGGGACAGGAAGGGTGGGTAATGAGGGGTGGGGTGAAACAAGGGTGGTAATGAGGGGTGGTGAGGACAAGGTGGGTAATTATGGGTGGTGGTGACAAGAAGGGTGGGTAATGAGGGGTAGGTAGAATGGGAAGGGCGAGTTAATTTTCACAATATGGATTATTAGCTTCAATAAATTTATTTTTCTCTCCTCGTTATGCAAACCTTAGCTAAAACAATCTGAGGCAGGTATGCCAAACACGCGGCCTGCCAGCTATAGGTCTGTGGCCCACCCAGTAAGCCTTGAAAATAAAGCCAAATAAACATTTGTCACGAATTATGAATGAAAACTTTCCACAGTCACTGCACCTGTGACACTTCATTCAGAGGTGTTAACAGTTTGAGAAATCCTGCCTAATTGATGTCATAGTAATGAAAATTCTGTGTCCCTTTGTGGCGGCAGCGGCCTGATCTCCCTAAACAAAGTTGCCGCCACGTTAAGTGGCCGCTCTGAAGCAAACATTTACAAAAGACATTAAAGCAAAGATAAAATTAAATATTCTCGGTTGTTCTTGTATTCCCGTCTCTTTGAGCTTTAGTCATCTATGACGACATGTTTCACCAGCTTTAGGTCTGATTAATTATGATGACGATTTATATTAATACATATTATCAGAAGGTTTGTGAAATTTTGAAGTATTACTATATAAGAAACTTTTTTTTTGTTGAGATGAACAACAATAAGTCTCAAAAAAATAAAGTTTCTTGCATAGTAATACTTTAAAATTTCACAAACCTTCCGATAATATATATTTAAATAAATCATTGTCATCATAAATAAGACCTGAAGACGGTGTAACATAATCTAACATCAAAACATGCCAGAGAAGATTAAAGCTCAAATAAGAAGGGAATAAAATTCAAAGATTTGATTTTATCATTTATTACTCCTTACCGAATAAATATTATTAAAAAAACCAAACATGAAAGAAAAGGTTGTGAAACTCAACCCTACATCTGCTACTGGCCACATACCACAAGCTACTGATATTTTGTCATTGCCACAGTCATGGCTTATGTAATCAAGAGTGTTCTGGTATAACTTCATCGATATCTCAAGTCTCTGCTACTCCCGATATCGTATCAGAGTGAAAAAAAAACCCACCATCAGTCGTATTATTAGCGTCTTTGAGGAAAATTGTAATGAGTTTTGTGCTTATTTGTCTAACTAAACCGGTATATGATAATAAACATTATATCTAAGTATTAGTATAAGTAAGTATTAAAAATATGGTGTGTAGCTATGAAATTATGATTTTGTTGATTTTTTCCCCCTTCAATTTTCTATTCCATACCCGCCTCGGTGGCGTAGTTGGATAACGCGCTAGTCGTGTTGAGCTCGACCGCCGAGGACGGGGAGATCAAGGTTCGAATCTCGGTCGGGTGAACTGGGGGTGGTTTTTCCTAAATGGTTTTCCACTCTCCCTCCACGCAAATGTGGGTTCACTTCCTCTAAATTCAACCTTCCAAATTCCTAATCCATTAGAGTAATTAGTATTTAAGCGTATAACCCGAACGGGTAGTAAGACGCAGTGCTAAATATATTCTATTCCATGTAAATTTAAATAGGCCTATTGGTATGTGAACATAATATTAAGTATTAGACAGAACTGTGTATTTAAAATAATCTTAGAAAATCTTATTTTACCTATTTCTAATAATGCAGCTTTTCTTATGCACCTGCGGTACAAAATGAGCTTGACATACCTGATCTAAGGGGTCATAAATCCGGAGTTTTTTTTGTCGCGTCTCGCTATCTGTTTAGGCTGTATACATCTATATAAATTATACTCATTATAGGGATGAGAAATGTAAAATTGATCTAATGTACGTGCAACAGCCAAAGCGGGTTATGGGGATGGTATAACTCAAAGGAAATGTGCCTGCACTTGCAAGGAGGGTGATTAAAAAAACCCTTAAAAGATTCCTACACACACCCTATCAAGATTTGAACCCCAAGCTCTGGACTTTACCCCACTGCTTCTTTGCTAGTTTGGAAACAACCGTTGGACCGGACACAAACCACTCACCGTGCTAATGCTGATTGCCGTCGCCTGTGCGGCAATGTTCGTGCCTTTCCGGGCGTTCTTGAACCCTTCAATACCACATGATCTCAGCATTTTGATCGTGCCTGTAACAAAAGAAAACAATACATATTTAGAATCAAGCAAACACATAGCAGGTAGGCCTATAATATTAACTAACCAGAAATGTTAGAATAGTTACAAAAATATTATAACTCACAAAATAGGTCCTTCAGAGATTTTTTTTTTTAATTTATGAACTGAATGAATTATATTATGTGTATTAATCACAGCTTGTGAATGTGTGGAATGCCAGGCCTCCACCGTGGTTCGGATCCCACGTTAAACTGTAGGTCCTCTATTTAATCTCACAATCACCCTACCATTGCACATTAGCGTAAGTGCGTACAACCTGAACGGGTAGTAAGATGCGGTGATAATAATAATAATAATAATTATTATTATTATTATTATTATATTATGACACAACTTGTATATAGAACTGACACAACATCCATTCCCGGCCGTTAATTCATCAAGCCGTGAAAGGGGAAAACCACATTTCACTAATGATTACTTTTTCGGACAAGCCGGGAATCAAACCCTGGACCTTTTGCTTAGTAAAAAAAATCCTACTGCACTCTCCCGTGGTTAAAAAATTATTTTTTCATTTGCATGGAGTGTAGGAAGCCATATATGACAAACTAACCCCATTACCTCTAGCCAGAAGAAAAGGTGAGATTAGACGAGGAATGGAGATAAGTGTAAGGGGGGGGGGGGGGGGAGGAACCAAGCAAATTGGGATTTGAGTGAGGCAAGAAAAGGAGCAGGTGGGGTAGGAGAGAGTGGGGGAAGGGTTTATACTAGCGAGAACAGAAGAGAATAAGGGGAATCGGAGGAGGAAGACATTCAGTTTGCATGCCCGCCGATGCAGATAAATAAAAACAAAGAAAAGACAACGGCTACCTTTAGCGTCGGAGAGTGTGAAGATTGTGTTGTTGGGCGACACTCTAATATTGCAGATCGGCATATCTTGGAATGGGATCCCGTCAAAGAGTGTCGTCGGGGTCCGTTCGTCGGGGAACATGTCCTCGCGACTGAAACAAGAGCCGCAGTGCAGTTCCCTGGCAAGAGATACATTAAGGGAAATGGGGGGGAAGGTGTGTGGCATGGCCTACATGACTCATTGCATAATACAGGCAGGAACAGCACCCGATGTGCTATTTCAACAGTTAGTTAAAAAACCATTGTATCCAGTCACACGTTATAGAAGAGGAAGTTGTGTAATTTATTAAATTGTTATGCATAAAAATTTAATAGCTTGGGTAGGGCCTTGTTAAACATTTTAATTAATATAATCTTACAATTTTAAATATATTGTAATAAACACCAAACAAAGTTTGGGTAACCTATTAAAAGAAAAAAAAGCTAAAATAAAACCCTTATAAACTTGAAAAATAACAATCACAAAATAAAATGGGGGTACCTTACTTTTAAATTCATTTTTCTTCCACTTATGTTATGTCCATCCTACCTGAAAAAAAAAAGAGAAAAAAATTACATAATTAGTAGGACTTAAAAAACAATATTTAGTTCAAGTTATTCATGAGGGTATACTTAAAACCAATAAGGCCTACACAATAATTAAATATATATTCAACTGTAGAGTCAAAGATTCTCTCCTTATGGTATCATTTTATTAAAGTAATAATTTAAATTTAGTAAAATGTTAATTAAGGTTTATTCCACGTGAAGTCACCTAGTTTGAGAATATCTGTGCCCTTGTATCTAAGATTTTTTTCCACATTTTGTCAGTACACACACACACACACACACACACACACACACACACACACACACACACACACACACACACACACACACACACACACACACACACACACACACACACACACACACACACACACACACAACACACACACACACACACACACACACACACACACACACACACACACACACACACACACACACACACACACACACACACACACACACACACACACACACACACACACACACACACACACACACACACACACACACACACACACACACACACACACACACACACACACACACACACACACACACACACACACACACACACACACACCACACACACACACACACACACACACACACACACACACACACACACACACACACACACAAGTTTGAGCTTAAAAAAAAAAGTCAGGTGTTTCTAGGCATAATGCCTATGCACCATTTTGTGAGAAAAAAAAAAGCGCTCCAAAAAGAGTTCTGATTTGATTTATAATTACTAAAAATATCCATATCGGTGAATTTATTAATTTTTAACCTATCATGTTAATTTATGTGTCGTATTAAAGCTTATGATTAGTACTTTACAAACCCGCTTTGGTGGCCGCGTGGTCTAACGCGCTACTCTTATAATAGACTAGACTGCCGATGACGGGGAGATTGGAGTTCGAATCTTGTTCGGGTGTACTGAGGGCGGTTTTTACAAACTGATTTTCCCTTCTCAATCCACACATATGTGGGTACACTTCCCTTAATATAAACTTCCTAATCCTTAAAACCATTATAGTAATTAGTACATAACCGCCTAAGCCAGAAAAGTAGTAAGCAGCGGTGTTAATAAAGGGGAAAACAAAAGAGAGAGGATATAATATTATATAAATATTTAATTTTTAAAACTTATTTCTCAATGTTAGGTTAAATATGGCTTCTTAACTATCAATTTCAAACATTTTAGATTTCAAATAAGTTATAATCAAGAGTAGCACAAACTTTCTTAGGGAAAAAAAAACAAGCGGAGAGGTTGTTTTGTGTGATTTATGAATTTTAAAAATATATATTTGTTAGAATACATCAGCAGCTGGTGTACTTGCGACACTTGTAGAAAATAATCGATCATGTTTGTAGCCTTATGGTGCGCAATAGGAGCTTTATTTAAAAACCAAAGATGGGATGCTTGAATCGCAGATTCCTAAGGTATTCTATTTTTTTTATTTAGCACCGCGTCTTACTACCCGTTCGGGTTATACGCCTAAGTACTAATTACACTAATGGATTAGGAATTGGGAAGGTTGAATTTAGAGGAAGTGAACCCGCATTTGCGTGAAGGGAGAGTGGAAAACCATTTAGGAACCCCCCCACCCCCAGTTCACACCGACCGAGATTCGAACCTCGATCTCCCCGATCCTTGGTGGTCTGGCTCAACACAATTGGTGCGTTAGCCAACTACGCCACAGAGGCGGGTCCTGAGGTATTCGAAAGATTTGAAATTAGTATTAATCTCAAAAATCTATCTTGAATGAAATTAAAAAGACCTAAACTTTAACTTTGATAAATTGGAAAAAAGGAAAGTAAAGACTTGTGTAGTTGGAAAAAGAACAACAGAATCCCAAGGTATTCATATAGTCAACTCTTACAAGTCATACTAGAGGGGGCAAGGGTCTGTCCTAAGTTACGAAAAGTTTGTCTTATCGAGAGGAAAGAAATTTGTGCCTAAGGAATGTAGACTGATACATTATCTAAAGTAATATTATATTTTAATGTGCAGAGGTAAACCATACATTTTGAGATAAGCAATTGGAACTGGAATGATAAAGTTGGGCTATAGTAGCTCCATGGCTTCTTTGGTGCTAGCTGACGGCTTTGAAAAGCTACCAGACCAAACTATGTATCCCTACGCTGAACCATATGATCTACAAAAACATGTGTTTAGCAGTTGTCACTTCTGATAGTAAAAATTTAGGTATATACCTAAATGTTGACTGTCAGAAGTCAGCTGTGAACTGTCAGCACCATAGAAGCCATGGGGCTACTGTAGTAGTGCTGCGTTGCAAGATATCAACAAGTCCCTCCCCCCCCCACAATACACTATTTCTTTAACATTTTAAGCCTTCCAGCATGCAGCTGGCGTATTAATAGCCTATATAAAATTATACTTCCTGAAAATTTTATCCGAATTATTCCAAGTCCGAATCATCCCAAGTTTGAGATATCGAGAGTTGACTAATTAATTTACTAAAAAACAGTGTGAGAAACAAAATAGCATTTGTCAGTGCCACCAAACCTTTTTTATTAGCATCGAGTCTTACTCCCCGCTTGGGTTATACTCTTGTGTACTTATTGTACTAATGGTTTTAGGAAGGTTAAATTCAGAGGAAGTGTGACAGCATTTGCGTGGAGAATGGAAAACTTTTTTTTTTATAAACCACCCTCAGCACGCCCAACCTAGATTCAAACCTCGATCTCCCCGTCCTCGGCAGTTTAGTCGACTCGGATAAATCTGTGACAGGACCGAGGATTGAACCTCGGAACCACAGAAGTCTGACACCTTACCCCTAGACCACCAGGTCACCCTACTAGGCGAACAAATTCGTTCGCTTAATGTGTACATAGAAACAAACACCATCGAATGCATTTGTTCGCCTTAGCCAAGGTTCGCTCACTAGTCAGTAAATCAAAGGATGTTCGCTAGCAGGCTGTTGTGTGTACGCAGTAACAAACATCGACAGCAAACCGAAGAGAATATTATCTTTAAGTGTGGCCATGGAGTAGAGTAATAGTAGTCTTGTATTACTGGACAACCAGCGAAAGTGAACATCTGTGAAAATATTTGGTTCGCTGAGTGAGGACGGCAAAGCGAACTTGGAACCAAACACCTAACAAATTCGATCAAATGCATTTGTTGTACACTTCTTTTGCTTAGTGTATACGCACATATAAATATATATATCTTTTAAGGTTACTCGAATTGAACTTGTTCTGCGACTTTAATCTAATAGGCTTATCTCTTTTTCAAAGGCTAATAAATTAATCGTTATTTTTCTTCTTAAGATTAATTTTAGGCCTATAGTACCTTAAGAATCAAATATGATAAAGATTAAATGTGCTAGATTCAAAACAGTCGTTAAATTAAGGTAATTTGTAAAATACCCATTTCATTGTAAACTTTTTTAGTCAACGATATTTAATTTTTAATCAAACCAATAGAACACGCTGATATTGAAGTTATCTTACTAATAGAAATGCAATGATATCGATTTAATAAAAGCAATTAAGTCAAATTTATTCATTTTTTAGTTACAAAAATTTTCTACAGTCAAACTTTGCCCTTGAGTAAGAACGATAACGCCATTTTGATGAATCTAAAAAAGTACTCTCCTTTAATAAAATTTTAAAAATTAATTTTTATATAAACAAGAGTTCTGAGATAGACTTACCTTTTGATTAAGGAATCGATGTCAACAGCTTTTTCTCCATCAGTTCCTTCATCTCTAACTGGTAATGAAGCCATCATTTCACGACGATCTTCACTTTTACTACGTGGCAACGCAAAATGGAAACTTTTGGCGATATCTAATGAACATAGTTTTTTAACGTTTAGCAAAATACTTTCATTCAAAACATGTTCGTTAGTGTGAAGATTGGGGTTTTCGATATTCTTTATTAATCTTATCAAAGATGAACATTTTCGTAACATTTATATAAATTATATTGAAACTTATTACAAGGACAGCTCTCTATACACTTCTATACAGCACAACCAACGCCCGAAGAAAGAGAATGTGTCGAGATTTAACGTCAATAATGTACAGCTTGAGTACTATTTACAGTAAAAACATTAGTCTTGTAATGATATATACAGAATAGCCAACATGAGTGTGAAAATATAATCTAAAAATGCTAGCTTTTGTTGTAAAAACATTTTCTTGAAACAAAATAATATAGGGTTTTGGATTTTATTAATTCTCGTCACAGATTAGGATTAAATCTAACACAAATAAATATCACTAAAAGAGTTTTTAATTGCAATTGAAATTAGATTACTTAGCTATGGACTACAAATTTGGAAGTGATTTTTTAGGAATCTTCTTATTAGGCTTGGTTTATATTCATACATAATTCATAACTAATAGCGAATGGTGTATAGTGTGTAGTGCGCAAGAAGTTGAAATACATTATTTTAAATGATGGCGTCTATAATCGATTTATAGTGAATAGTGAAATAGTTCACAGTGCATAAAGTTGATTTAACTTTAACTTTTCTTATACGTTATGCACGAGTTGTGAAACGATATTCTCGCGAGAAAAATCTAGCCAATAGGATTTATGGAAAACATAATTCGATATTTTTCAAATATTATTTTATATAGTTAGAAGTTGGTCGCCATGTTGGGCTTTAATTATCGTTAAATAGTTTTATATTGTGATTTTAACTTGAAAATGAGTGAAAATGAAAGTGACAATGAATATACAGTTGAATTTACAGAAGATGGTTTTGTGTCTGTTGCTTGGGAGAGGAACCCCGCACCTCCTATTAATGTAGTTTTTGTACTTGCCTTGGTCACTTGGGAATTTTTATGGTTTAAAACACCAGGAGTTGGAAAATTCACTGTCTAAACTCACATAACCCCCCCTCCAAAAAATACATTTCGTGCAACGCCTTTGTACTCTAGCCTCATTTCATTCAACCACTAAACCAGATTGTCCTCAAATGAAGATAAATAATTCAAACATACAATTAAATATAGAAGGATGAGTTCTATAAAATTCATTTAGCCGTGATGATAAAAAGCCAGAAATGGAATTCTAGATGGTCTGCCATTAAATGTTAAATATATAAATTCAGATTAATACTATTTAGTAAACAGTACCAATATTTATCTCTCAGATTATAATACAGCTAATAAAATTGGCGTGTTGAAGGGAACAAGGATATTATATTTGTAAATTATTTTGAAGACCAATGATTGACATATCCATAGAGGTAGTATCCTTAAAATACCACGTGCGCAAGGAGATCACCTCTCAAACAAATGACAATCGTTATGAATGTCTTATTCACTACGTTGCATTATAAACCTTAGTAATTTTCTTATGAATTGTGCACTATACACTATGCGCTATTCACTATTAGTTATGAGTTATGCATGAATATAAACTAAGCCTTAGTAACCAATATAAAATAAGTCAACAAGCAGTCCCAGAATATCAAGCTAATTCTGACCTTTATATAGTCGTTACCCTTTTTTTACTGTAGGCCTATTGTACCAGAAAGAAAGTCGGTATAGTATAGAATTTAATCAGTTTTTTAATCTTAACAATTAAACGTTAGCTATCTTAGTTTTACGAAGGTTTTGGTGAAGTATACGAACGAAGATGTGAATTAATGCCACTAAACTGAAATATGGGCATCTTGGATTTGAATGCCATTTGTTTTTATCAAGTATATGATCGTAGATCTGACATAAGCCCAGGGCCAGCGTTGATTTTCATAGGTCTAAAGTGCCATAATCTCAATAGACTGGATTGGAGAAGAGAAGGGGTTTAGGCTAACTTGAATAACTGGGGAGAAGACGTGATGAGTTCAACACGTGATGTACAAGTGTGGTTTTACAAAAGGCGCTCCACACTAATGCTGATTCACGTTGTCTAAATCTATACTCATCTTGAGATCACCGAAACAAGTCACCTAATATAATTTTTTTTTTCGTATGTGTGACACTATATTTCAATATTAACTCAGTTTTGATGAAAATGAGGTTTGGGCCTATCTCGTCCCAACCCTTTCAATTTTTTTTAAAATATGGAACTACATTTGATATCATGTGTTTTAAACTTAATCTTGCTCAACAAATTGAGTCTTATAGAACGCTAAATGTAAATTGACCTGGTTAATGATGTGTTCTATTCCTATCAGAAATATGTTTTCTTCTTACCATGATTACCTAATAGTATCGTGCAGAGCCGTAGCTAGAGTAATTGGCGCCCGGGGCAAACAGTAACATTGGCGCCCCCTCTCCCCACCCACCCATTTCCGCCCAGTCATAACTGAGCAGTTGATGGTGTCATATCGTAATCTATACCTGTTTCAGATGTTATATAATAGCTCTATAGCAAACATCTTGCTATTACTAATGTGTCTTGAATTATTGTCCCGTTTATAATTTGCTAATTCTATTAAATAGTAACAAAAAAATTTTCCGTAAATATTTATTATAATTTAATATTCTTTTTATTAAAAATTAACTCATATAGATAATCTTATTCAATAGTCTGTGCTGATTATATGAGCTTAAATACATGTTGTTGTAAATAAAAAAATTGTAAATAGTTTGAATTGAATGAAGAATACTTTTTGTTTATTATTAACTGCTAGCTCAATTACTTATGAAAATTGTAGAAGTAACATTATTTTAAAATATTAACAGAATTATTTTATACTTACAGTTTCACTTTTCTAACTTTAACAGCAGCAAAATCATTGATTATTTCATCGTAATTAATATTTTTAGCAATTATCTTTTTCTATTGATAGAATTGCCAGGTGTGTTAACCTGTCTTGACCCATTGATGACCTTAAGTAATTTTTTATTATTTTCAGCTTACTAAAACCTCGTTCACCAGATGCATTAGTAACTGGCAATGTTAAAAATAATCTGAAAGGAATTACTAAGTTTGGATAAGATGTGGCTATAGACATTTTGTGGATTAAATTTAATAGGTCAAGAGACGTTGCTTTTGAAATATCCCGACTTTTTTCAAATAAAGAACTGGCCTGAAACTTAAAACTAGCTATTTCCCCCTCTATTTCAGAAGCATCCAGATCCTTATCATATTTATTTGCTAAGCGTTTTGCACTAGCTTTTAAATCTTCTACAGTCATAGAATGCAAAGACTTGCCCGTTAAAAAATTAAAGTCATCCAACACTTCAATAAAACATTTAAAACGCCATTCCATTTGTTCTAAGACTTTGTCCAAAATAACATGAAAGTCCATACTGAACCTTTGCTTTCCTGTCAAAACAGTGTCCTTACTTTCTTCCAAAGTCAGTCTTTTCCTCTTCTTTGCTCTTTTCTCCTCGAAAAAGCAGTCAATTTCAAGAGATGTTGCAGCATAGATGTTCGATGCTTCATCCAGTATAACATCAATCCCTGTGTCTCGGATATCTTGTAAAGCATCTTTCAATCCAGTCAAGTGACTAACTGCACGGTCCACGGTCATATCTTTGTGCTGTAGCTGTTCATTCACGCGGGAGATCTGATTTAGTATTTTGTCCCACATAACAGAGTAACAAACAAACTTAAAATTAATTTGTTTAAGAAGACTTTTAACCACTGATAAACAGTCATGGAATTGAGGGTTGTTAGAAATTTCCTCTAAGGCCTCGACGACTTTATCAAGCTGTGAATAAAGTGCATGAACAGCTGAATATTTGGATGCCCATCTTGTATCACAGTGACGCTTGAGAGTGGTAGAAAGTTTGTTGGATAATATTTCCCACCTTTTGACACTGAAAGCAAACAATTTGTACAGTTCTTGTACTGTTCCAAAAAATGTGATAACATCTGAAGAAACTCCAGCAGCATGAACACCAACCAAATTCAATGAATGAGCAGCCCATGGCATAAAACGTGCATGGCTGTTAATTGTTTGTATACGGGCCTGGACTCCTGAATACTTCCCAGCCATATTTGAACCACTATCGTAAGTTTGCCCTCGGCAATTATGAATAACAAGTTCATCGGCTTCAATTTTTTGTAGAATCTCTTCAGTTAAACCAGCTCAAGTCGTTTTACTAGTTTTGATGAAATCAATGAAACTTTCTTCAATAGAGTAAACACCCTCTGAAACTTTCCCATACCTAATAATCTGGTACATTTGTTCATGATGGGCTACATCTGGTGAACAATCAAATGAAACTGAGAAATATTTTGCCTCTCTTATATATTTTAATATTTCTTGGCGTACAGTGTCACCTATTAAATTGATGAACTCATTTTGAATTGTTGGAGAAAAGTAATTTGTAATTCCTTTTTTTTCTTTGCTTAAGATAAAATGCTCTTTTAGCTGTTTATCATAATGAGAAACAAACTCTAGCAAATTTTAAAAAATACCACAATTATTGGCCTCACGTATATTTGAACTTGAACCTCGAAAAGCCAAGTTGTTGACTGCACAAAACAAAATACAATCAACAATAATTCTGAGAATGTGCCGCCATTTCTCTTTTTCTTTTATGATAATTTCCTGTAGTTCAGTATCAATTGTACTGCCCTCTTTAATCCTTTTTTCAAAGTTTTTCCAAGTAACATAGCATTCACGGTGCTCTACAGAATTTTCATGCTCTGGAATTCGAGGGTGTAATTTTTTCCAGTCAGAAAATCCTACTTTTGGATTTGCCAAGCATGAATTAGAATGCTTTCCAAATAGCATGCAGGGTAAACAGTAAATAGATTTTTTCTCTTCACTGTAAATTAGCCAATTTCGCTCTACACGTTCTCCGTTCAACCAACTTCCCGTAAAATGCCTTTTTTCTGAATTAATTGATAAAAAAAAATTACCTGTTTTATTTTGTTCTGGACCATGTTCAACTGATAAGCTTCTCACATGGTCATTCAAATCAGACCATGTTGTGGGATCATTAAAATTTAGTTGATTCATTTTCCAAATCCTGTTCCTGTACATCTTCACAAGGAGTAAATGTTGGAAAGGACTGGTTAAGATTTGGTCTAGAACCCTCTGAATGGACATTTACACTACCAGTTACATTCTTAGTTACTTTAGTAAAGTTTTCATTTTCTAAAAGTGTTGATGTAGATGGCCTACTTTCAATACCTTGCTGTAGTGGTAGCGCAGTGGTTGAGGGATCCACCTTCTTTACCCAACCCAGTTTTTGCCACTGCTTGGCTTTAACTATGTTATCTGCCTCTTGTTGTTTTTTCCGTTTTCTGCTTTGTGCTCCCGACAACTTTGTAGGCCCCATTTCGACACACACACGTGGCACAGTGTAATAATTCACACGCAACTCAATTGACAAAGTCATACAAATTTACAAACAATGCTAATAAAATAAATGTCATTACAGTGTCACGGCAACGAGCAAATTTCATATTTCAAATTTATACTGTCACACGCTTCTCAGATAAATTAATTACGTTCCGTTCCCCGTTCAGGCCGTTCTCTGCACGGCTCCTCTCACGTTCGGTCGTTTTACTTCCGCCCCTGCTGCCCTCCCTTGGCACGAAACACTGCGCGTACCGCACACTAACTGTTTGTTCACTGGCAGCTTGTCTTACTTGCTAATCCCCTTCACAGGTGCCAAAACAAAGAGACCACATTCCTAAGCAGACAGTCACAGCTCCTAATTACTTCCGCTTGGCTGTCTCCACCTCGCTTGGAATGTTTGTCCTTCGTCCGTCACATATTCATAGTAGAATTTACTGTCAGTGTCACCCAGGCTAAATCTATACAAACATTTTGTGTTCGGATGATGGAAGTTTCATCAAGTCACCATTTTTATTCTTAAAGGAGAAATGTATACGTCTTTTTAACTGCGCGTTCGAATAAATTTCGCAATCTTACATTTTACATTTTTTTAAAATATACATCTTGATGGCGCCCCTCGAGCCCGGCGCCCGGGGCGGCTGCCCCTGCTGCCCCCCCCTCGCTACGGCCCTGGTATCGTGGCATTTGGAAATAAGTTTATATTTAGGTCCAAGTTGACCTTGATATTATAAAATGTTTAGACTTCGTTGTGCATAAACATAATACATTCTTGTTACCCCTAATCTCACGGGAGTCGACTGAAGCCTTGAAAACCGTAAAGTTTGACTTGCTTCACTAATTATCGTTCAGATCTGAGCAAAATCTAAGACACCACCTCATAAAATATATTTAGATTGAATTTGCTCTTTTTTTTTTTAACTCTTTAGCAGCTGGCGCTCTATGATTAAAATTAGAACCTAATAATTTCTTTGTGATTTTTTTGTTATGTTGGCTCAAAATGGATAGTATCTTTTGAACAAATATGAACTAAAGTAGTTCTGATCATTTTCTTTATTGCATTAAAATAACATTTTAACTTGTGGACAGTGTTTTTCTTGAGAAATCGTATTTGATTTTATTATGAAATAAAAACTAAATTCATTCATAATTTTTATCTATACATCTAATTTATCTTGAATTTAACCCGCGTGTATTAATTTTGAGGTTATTTTATAGCCTGTCTTGATTTAATTCTCTATTACTTTATGTGAATATAAAAAGAATTTGGTCGGAAATTATGGCAATGGAAAGGAAACGATTATTTGTAGGAAATCTCCCTCATGACATTAATGATGAAGAAATAGAACAAAAATTTAAACATTTCGGTACTGTTCTTTCTGTTGAATTGAAGCAAAAAAGTGATTCATGTTTTGCATACGTGGATTTAGAGACAAATCGAAATAAATTAAATGCGTGTTTCGATCAAATGTCTCGACAACCTTGGAAAGGCAACACTGTCAGGCTTGACTTTGCCAAGGAAAGTTTTTTAACGCGTCTTAATAGAGAAAGGCTACAACAAAATCAAAATCAAGACAAAACGGGTGATAAAACTTTTACTTCAGGAGATTCATTAAATTCCTCAGCACCACAAAATAAAATAAAAGTGCAAAAATTGGCACACGACCAAGTTGAACACCGATTGAAGCCTTCAAGAACTAGTTCATCTAAGTATTCTAAGCATTCATCAGATGAGCAATCAGACAATGAACAAATCGATTTCAAAGGAAGGTTGCCAATGTTCAGAGGAATAAAAAGAGAATTGGACCTACAAGATGTGGTGGTTAAAAAACCCAAGAAGAAAGCCATTGTCAATAAAGATAAAGATTCTTTTCTCTCACTAGAGGAGAAATTACTACATAGATTTGAAGCATTCAGTGATGATTGGAAAGACGACTCTGAAAAATCTAGTGCTGTTATATTGGAAGAACAACCAATCTATACACCTCTAAATAAAAATACATTAAAAGAAGCACCAGTTGCTGAAAAGTCAGATAAAAATAATAAAAAATCTAATCCAATTGTGACACAAACTAATGGTATAAACTATTGGAACAGCGGCAAAGATTTTAATCCAAAACAAATAATCGCAGAAGAAAAAAGAATTAAATCACTGGAGGAAAGGTTCAAGTCCTTTAATACAAAGAAAAAATTAATTCAAAAAGCTTTGTCATCTGTAGATTCCAAAGATCGGGGCAATTCTAAAATATTATTCGACAGTGACGATGAAAACAGCCACAGTCCTTCAATTGCACAAACAAACGCTCATTTAAATAATTCCAATAGCTCATTAAATAAAAATAATTCAAACCGTTTTAAACCTAAACTATTTGAAAATGCCGACATTCAGGAAGTAGACCTAAACTTCAATATAAAATCACATTTCGAAGGCGAGAAAGGTCAAAAACTATTAGAATTACAAGCTCGTTTTGGTAACGATGAGCGTTTCCGATTGGATGAAAGGTTTATGGACGATGGTGAAAGTGTAAGTCGTGTCCCATCCCCAGACAATATTGAGATGACCAATGACGATGAAAAAAAGAGAGATTTGCAAATTTTAGAAAGCGTCTTAGGTTACTCTGTGACTTCTCATGCCGATAAGAAGAAGGTAAAAAGCCAATCGATGTTGAGATTTGATCCGACAAAGCCTGATCATACTAAATTCGAAGTACAGAGGATTAAGAAAGATAAATTGAAAACTAAGCCTGATGTTATAGAAACTGTGGACGATACGGTTGAGTTAAAAAAAGATACTATAGAGGAATACCCACCAGTATTTGTATCTAAGGAAACTTTCTCAAAAGTAACCGATACTTTGAAAGAATCATTGAAAAACAAGGACAAAAAAGAACTCTTTAGTCTTCGGAAGATGTTTGGCACAGACGACGACGACTCCGCGGATGTCAAAGAGGTCCAAACCACCCCTTTCTCCACCAAAGCCGTGGCTATTGGTACAAAGAATAAAATCGGGTTCAAACCAAACTCTTTCAAGTTGGATTCTAGTGATGAAGAAGCCGAGCAGTCGGAACAACTCCTTGCGGTACCTCCTTCAGCGTCGGCCGTCTGGACAGAGTCTTTCTTCTTTACTGAAAATGACGGCCGCCTACAAGGAGGGGTTGAGTTCGTCAAAAGCAAGAAAATAGCTCAAGAAACGGAAGATGATTTTCCCTTACGAAGAAGGGCTTTGAAGATCCTGGCACGCTCCAAGGTTAAAAATAGTAAAAAAAATAAATATACATTAGAATCAAAACGTGAGAAGGTCAAGGCATTTAAGAAAAAGAAAAATTAACTTTGTCATGTGGTGGTTTTTATGTTGGCGCTGAACTTTTATCTTTATTAGAAGTTTATGTGTTTCGAATTGTTACATTATTTTCCAAAACACTATTAATAATGTGAATTTTAATTTGCACTTCAATAACTTTTAATAAACTATTGATTATCTGAACACAACATTTTTATTTCTTTACTAATTTACAATATTTATAGGAATTTCTATGACCATTTGCAGACTACAAAATTCAAGTTCACAATACATGTGGACTACTACAAATTCAAAACGGCTTAAAAATATCTAGCTACCTATATTTTTTCTTAAAGTTTATAAAATAAATCTCAGTTTTTAATCTTTATTACTGCTCTCTGGTTCAAAACTAGTACGTACCATAGGTAATGCTTTTATACACAACATAGAATCAATGTGAGTACAGTTATGTCTGTAGCAGGGCTGTAGAGTCTGTAGAACTACACCAAGCCTTAACTACAACTCTATTTTTTCGAACTCCAACTCCTTCATAAATACTAAATGTATATTAATTAATAACAAATTTACTACATTAAAATTTAGATGACTTCATGTGAAACTTCTTTGACATTGGGAATTTATATTTAAATAAATTTGACAATCCATATTATATTCAACACCTAAGCTCAATCGGTAGCGGTACTGTCTATTGACTTAAGGGTTCCGGGTTTGATTCTTGGCATGGCCGAAAAATTTATTATTGGTGAAATGTGGGTTTAACCTTTCCAAAGTGATAAATTAACAGCCAGGGACTGGATGTTGTGCCTGTCCTAATTTTAAGTTGGAGTGTAAGGTACATTAAGCTACGACAGGCCTAACAAGCCAGTAGTGGAAAATAAATGGCCTGAATAAAAAAAAACTGACCACAGGTGGTAAAGAGTAATGGATGTACGGTAGATTCATATTAAAATATTGGTCCTAAGGAATATTAAAAAGGTTTAAAATTAAAATAATATATTTACCATAATTTGTTATATTAGTTTTCATTTATAAGTATGTAAATCTTTATCCGGTCTGTAAATATGTAAACATTATTTCACTGAATTAAAATTTTACCGTATATCCTTTAAATTTAAAAATGACACCTGGACAAGGTAATTGAACCCGGGACTCGTGAATAGCTCATTGTTTAGAGCATTGGTGTTGCTTATTCTAAGGTCCCAGGTTCAATTCTTGTGTCCAGGTGTTATTTTTTAAATGTAAAGTTATGATATATAGATGTAGCCATAACCGTAACTAACAAATATCAGAGCTTAACTATTTAATCCGTCATTATTTTAATTTCTTGAAAAATGTCTCTCTGACACAAACAAACATACACCAGACCCACAGTCTCCAGGTTAAAATGGCTGAGCTCCATGGGAGAGCTTTAGTCCTTCAACACAGGGATCGCTAGGTACCATCAAGGGCATTTAAATAAAAACTAATTCTAAACATCGTTTCACTAGGGAGAAAACACACATATCTGTTTCGAGTCACTCGACTGGCTTCCACAAAGCTAGGTTCAGGTATGGACCCATCCCCTTCTTCATTTAATCCTACCTCACAAAGAGCTTACTCAGACTACACATTACTATTAAAATGGTCTCTTTATGACGAACATGTTAAAAGTGAGTCGTTTAACAACTGCACATTTGGAAGTGATTTTTTTCACTGAGCATTGACACTAGCGACCCCAGTGTTGATGTACTCAACTTCACTCAAAGGGCGCAACGAAACATCTGTAAGGCTAAAGATATGGTGTAACCTTGTTTGCGCCCTTGGACAAGGAATCGAACCAAGAACCTTTGGCTTAGATCGCCGATGCTCTACCATTGGGCTAGCCAGGCTGTGCTAATGAGAACGCCTGAAGCACCAATGTGGAAAAATTGTGCAACTTTAAATATAACGCAGCGTTGCCAACAGTATGACCTGGAAACTATTTGTATAGTATAGCCATACAATCCAATAATGGGATATTGCATTAAAAGTAATATTCAGGGGCTCCGATATAAAATATTAATAATGAACTGTCCAACAATTTAGCTCGATCGGTAGCATGTCTGTCTAATAAGCTAAGGGTACCAGGTTCGATACCAGGCATGGACAAAAAAAAATTATCATTTGTGAAATAAGGTATACCTCTTTCACAGTGATGAATTAACGGCCTTGGGGCAGGGTGTTGTGTCTGTTCTAGATTTAAGTTAGTTTATATGTTGTGTGCTTATATAATCAGTCGGTTCAGAAAGTGCACGTTAAATACCCCAAATAATAAAAAAAACAAAATAACTTGTGCAGAGCATTTTACTAGCCTTTGAGTTATCTCATATTTACACAGTTTGGGTAGGGGTTGAGTAAGGTAGAATTAACAGAAAATGTACCTGCATTGGCAAGAAGCCAGAGAGGGAAGCCATTTAGCAAAAAAACACCCTCAGTACACCCGACTAGGATCAAACCCCTAGCTCTTCGTCCCCAGCAGTCTAGTCTATTGCGAGAGTAACACCTTAGAACAGGAGTCGGCAAAAGGTTGCGGTCGATCTCGCAGCAATTTTCAATCGATCATAAAAAAAAAATTATATTGTCACACAAAGGCAAGCTTAACTTGCATTATCCCACTATGGTACAGCACATAAGATAGGGCCATAGTGTAATTCATCAAGGTAAGACTGTCGGGGTAAACGGATTATACATTTTATGTATTTTCTATAACGGCAGAGACATAAATATTGGAGGAAATATTGAATTTAAGGAATAAATAAAAGATGTTTAGAAAAAAATAATCAAAAAAAGTAGAATAAAGAAATGAAGGGTGATCACAAGACCTTTGATAGTTGTTAAAAGTCGATAGGGGACCCAAATTATTGCCATCCTCTGCCTTGGACCATATGGACAACCGAAGCAGGTCGGTTTGTGTTAAATTTAATTTTTTTTTTTTTAAGATTTAAAATTTCATCTTTGAGGTACACATGTTCTTGCACAGGGGCTACTAATTTTAAAATTCCAACCCTCTGTGTGCGGTAGGTATCACGCATTGCTCATGACAGACAAACAAACCATTTTATTCAACTCCCATGGTGATCGATATATTGCTCGTAGGATCTACAAATGTTAATGTGTACTGAGCTAAGTTAAATTTACAACAATATTTAATATATGGGAACTGTTACAGCTTTCGATCCATTATATGGTAATCGTGAATGGGTGACAAAACCAGGATTTTGTATTGGGAAAGGGGGGAGCGAGATGGTTCTAAAGTAAAGTTCCTTCTCCTATCTATTGGCCCCGAGTGTAGTCCCCTGCACAACCATCTTTATTGTATATATAACTCCCAGAAACTAGTGCAATTACACATAAAAAAAATTAGTTACATCACGGTTCACTTAACTCAAAACGAGCATACCATAATATTTATAGACTACAGGTTCTCAAGCCGAGATACCACAATAGAATGTAAACAACATATTTAAATATATTAACAATTTTATTCATATATAACCTGCTTTGGTAGCGTGATTGTGAACGTGATTGATTAAAATAAATAAAGTAGATTATTTATTAAAAACTAGTTTTTTTTTTTCCCCATTAAAAATGTAAGAAAAACTTTAAATTAAAAGGTTAAGAACACATCAACCTTGTGACTTTAAATTTATGCAGGTAGATGGCAAGAAAACAATTACTTTTTCTAATGCTTGGTTTGGTAAAAAATAAATAAAAAAAAATTGGTTAAATGTGAGTGAAGAAAAATAGAGATTATATTTTTTTTCGTTGTTTATTATTTGTTGGTGAGGGGTTGTGACCAATGGAAGGCTATAAAAATCTTAAATATTAAAGTAAAATAATTAAAAAACATGAATGTCAAATTAATTTAGAAAATGTATTTAAGTTTAAAACATTTGGAAAAGTAAATATTGCATCACAGATAAATCCCGCGGTCAAAATTTCAGTCCTAAAACACAATGAACATGTGTAAAAAAAAATAGGCATGTATTAGGCAGATTTATAGAATGTTCTAAATACTGTGGTGCTCATGAACTGGCATTAAAAGACAGACATGCCCTTGTACAAATAATGTAATCACTTGGTAAGTTTAATTCAAAACCCGTATTATTTTATTCTTTCTGTTTATAACCCGCCTCGGTGGCGTAGTTGGCTAACGCGCTAGTCGTGTTGAGCTCGACTGCTGAGGACGGGGAGATCGAGGTTCGAATCTCGGTCGGGTGAACTGAGGGGGGTTTTTCCTAAATGGTTTTCCACTCTCCCTCCACGCAAATGCGGGTTAACTTCCTCTAAATTCAACCTTCCCAATTCCTAACCCATTAGTGTAATTAGTACTTAAGCGTATAACCCAAACGGGTAGTAAGACGCGGTGCTAAGTATTATTATTATTTCTGTTTCTAATTTGTTTAGCGATTTTGTAATTCCAGTAATTTTAAAAACTAAGAAAAATTAAATGAATTTAGTTTAGTATATTAGCACATGGTGGGAAAAAAAAATCATTTTTGGTAAGCTTTGACCTGGCCCCACTAAAAATAAATATCATGCGCCACTACTGAATATAGATCAAGCAAAGGATTAGTTTTCAGGTCAAGCCACAGATAAGATTTACACCAGAAAGCTTTATAGGAGTTTAAACGCACCTTGAGCCAGGTTGTGTCCTCAGGCACTGGGTAGTGAGTGATAGCTTCCTTTTCAAGTGAAACAACTCACATTCAAATTTTTCGTTGTAAAGGGGTAGTGGGTGGTCTGTAGATAATAGTTCTAGTACCAGCAAACCCCCCCCCTTTTTATTCAACTAAACTTTTTTCCCCTTTCAACGACCTTGCCAACAATCGTATAAGTGTTGTAGTTAGATTAGTACCAGAAAGTCGCTGGATTGCCGCTAAACAAAAAATTAAAAGTCATCAGATTTGTCAGCAAACAAAAAAAATTAAAAGTCATCAGATTTGTAACCAAACAAAAAAATTAAAAGTAATCAGATTTGTCGCCAAACAAAAAAATTAAAACTCATCAGATTTGTCATCAAACCAAGTATCATGTCATGCAACCAGGGTGTGGGTGAGCGGTGATTCGTCGCTTGGACTGCATGTGAGGACAGTTGGCAACATTGGAGTGAGGTGATCCCTGGATTTGGAACCATGTCACTGTGATTTGTGAATGATAGTTTAGAGCTCTTCTGTAGACCAAAACTATGTGTTCATGCGGTACAGTAGTTAAAAAATCAAAATTCTACATCATTAAAATTTAAAATAATGAACATGAACTTGAGAGAAAATTAAAAAAAGTTGCCAGTCGCCAGATTAGTTGCTAGGTGCTAAAGATGAAAATAAGTAGTTTCAGAACCATAAAAGTTGCTAGCTCTAGCAACAAAGTCACTAAATTGGCAACACTGTTTGCCAACATTCGCTTGAACAAAAAAGGACCACTTTAATTTATGTTTTCTTTGTAATTCCAAGTTTGAGGGGTTGGTTAATGGGAAAGGAAAGGGAAGGCTACCTGAACCTAGCTTTGTGAAAGCCAGTTTATTAACTCTTGAAGGCAATTTTTCTGATCTCTAGTAAAATCATCTTTAAAGTGAACTGTTTTTTAAAATGTCTGCTTGATAATGGTATTGTCACTTGGAACTGCATGTATCTGCCCCCATGTTAAAGGACTCGCGCTATCGCAATGAGTGCAGCCATTTTGACCTTGAGGCTGTAGATCTTCTGTATAACTTGTCTGTGGATCATACTTATGAATTTATATTAAAAAGATCTACCGCTATGCACATTAAATGTACCGCTAGAATACTAAATTTGTAAAAATGACATAAATAATAGCTTTGATACATTAAATAAACCTTGTCAACGTACTATTGCTGGACCAACAATAAGATAAACTTTTAAGTTTTTACAATATTCAGCTTTGAGAAGAATCTTAAAATTTATTTCTTAACATTTTTATGGAGATAATTCATATTTCTTACATTGGAAAACCAAGAATATGTAATCACAAGGCCTAAATTGTGAGGCGTGCTTGTTTTAATATTGTTGTGCTCTGGATTGTGAATGACAAAACGAGTATTGCAAGGTGTTGTGATAAGCTTGTATACAATAGAACCTATCCGCTGACAACATAAGCAGAGTGTCAGCATTCCTTCCGGTAAACCAGACCAGAAGCCAGGTTAAATAGTAGTGTATCCCAGATAACAGGGCTGACTAATCACCATCGAGGCTAGGGGGTCACTCTGCCCGTTTTGGGGGCTAAGCGGGTCAGGACGCTGGCACATCAGTACTTGTATTAGGGGCTACCGCTCGAGCCCAGGGTACCGGGGTGTAGGATCACCAGTCAGGCCATTGGTTATTCCTTGCAATATTTTGTTCTGCCACACGCTTCTAAATAGACTTTTCATATATTTTATATTTTTAATATCACTTATCAACATCACATTTGTAATATACATAGTAGTATTAATAAAACTCATAAAACCCAAGTTGAAAGTGAATCACGAATCCACACAATCATATATTCCACTCAACCCAGTACCCTCACCCATCCACGGCCACAACACATCCTGGCCCACAGCGATAAGACAGAAGGGGGAGAGTGACAAAATAATTTATTTTTGTACATAATTTAATATTTTAATTTTAAGTAATGTAACCACCCCTAAGAATATATTTAAAACATTTTATATTACATATGTACAATTGGCTCCAAGCGAAGTTAATTATAACCACACTTCTTAGAAAATTTAAAAATGTTTATTAATATACACTTAGTATAACAGAGTCCTCTGTGTTGTGTTAAGTAAAGTCCAATTTTTATATAAGTCTTTTAGCTAAAATAAATATTTTTTTACAATCAACATTGATGACATTTTACTATTCAATTAGTGAGTGATATTTTATAGGTATTAATATATCTATCAAAATTGAGAGCCCAAAATAACATAAACTGATTTATGGATAAATTAAAGTAGATCTAGTAATTTTTGTAGGTGTATGATAATATTCTTCATATTAAAATTGGATCACAACAACCCTTCTGAGACTAAAATATTGTTTCCACTTAGACCCGCTGCGTGTGTGGTAAAAAATACCAGGGAAATACTTTATTGGTGGTCATCTGAGAGTTTCCCAACACTTTGGCCTCACGACAAACTTGTACAATCGTTAATAATTTATGGCGCTACTTAATGAAATTGAGAGAGCACAATTAGACATGTGGGTTAATTGTCTAACAGTTATTTTGTTATGAAGTAAGTTGAGTCTTTTTTTTTTAAAGACTCGTATAGTATTTGTTAAGGAAAATATTAGGTTTGTACAAATAATTGAGCAAATATTTGTTCTTAAATGGTAGAAGTATAAAACCAAACAAGCTATCAAAAATTAATACTATTTACTGTACTGTTATTAGTTGTAATTAAATAGAAACTAAACAAAGTAAAAAAGGGGTTTTAATCAATTAAAGTTATATTTAGAAATTTGTGTGGAAAAATTTATAAACGGAAATATAACCTGAAACTATTAGAATTAAAAGAGTTGTGTAAATCAATGTTCTTAATATTTATTAAGTTATATTTTATATTAATAACAAAAATGTGATACTGATTTTTAAAAAGATGCATGTTTGTAAAGTAGCATAAATTTATTTAAATAAATTAAAAATATAAAATCATAATTATAAAAAAGTGGTCAAATAGACTTAAGCTAATTATTAGTTAGCTATTCGTTTTTAGAATTCCAACACTATCATAGCAAAGCAGCTCCTGATTTTACAAAGTATCAAATATGATCTTAATCTAGCAAATAGAAAGTTAAAAAGAAAATGTTTGCAAGTTAACATAAGATTGGATTTCTAAAAGCACAGCCTTTAATTTGTTATATTAATAATACTAAGACTAAACTAGATAATATTGAAAGCTTTGTTCTTGTGTGCTAATATATAATTTCATAGTTGTTCGTTGATTTTAAGAAATATTTCAAAGTATTAATACTACATGCGCTGAGGACTAAAGGGTAAGTTTCTACAAAGAGGACCAGCCCTTCAAGCATTATATACAATTATTTTTTTAACTTTATTCTCTTCCATGTTTTTTCAGTACCACATATTACTAAACGTTCAGATTATTCACTAATGTACTAATTACACTTAGGAGTTAGGAACTAAGAAGACTTGATTTAGATGAAATGCGCCCGCATTTGTGTGGAAAACCATTTGGGGGGGGGGGGATCTCAGTGCACCCGACCGGGATCGATCCTCGATCTCCCCGTCTTCAGCAGTCTAGTTCAACAGGGTAGTAGCACGTTAGACCACGCGACCACCAAAGCGGGTCGCTCCCATGTTCCTTACTGCAACATCTTTTCCTAGTAATTTAGGAAAAAATTAATTTCTATGCACTAAGTGAAAGTAGCTTCATGTTTCCTACAGTAGGCTCCATTCTTAGAAAGTTTGGAACAATTTATTTCAATGCAGCTAGAGCCTGGTTCTCCATGTTTCCTACAGTAGCTCCCTTATAAGCAAGATTGGAGCAATTTATTTCAATGCACCCAGAGCCTGGTTACTCCATGTTTCTTACAGTAGACTCCCTTATAACAAGATTGGAACAATTTATTTCAATGCACCTAGAGCCTGGTACTCCATGTTTCCTACAGTAGGCTCCCTTATAAGCAAGATTGAAGCAATTTATTTCAATGCACCCAGAGCCTGGTACTCCATGTTTCTTACAGTAGACTCCCTTATAAACAAGATTGGAACAATTTATTTCAATGCAGCTAGAGCCTGGTTCTCCATGTTTCCTACAGTAGGCTCCCTTATAAGCAAGATTGGAGCAGAGCCTGGTACTCCATGTTTCTTACAGTAGACTCCCTTATAAACAAGATTGGAACAATTTATTTCAATACACCTAGAGCCTGGTACTCCATGTTTCTTACAGTAGCCACCTTTCTTAGAAAGTTTGGAACAATTAATTCTCTTGCATTTAGGGTAAGATCCCCCATGTTCCATACAATAACCAGCCTGAATAGCACGTTTGGAACAGTTTATTTCCTTGCACGTATAGTAAATTCCTCCGTGTTGTACACAGTAACCACCCTTTTTAGCAAGTTTAGAACAATTCGTTTCATTGCACTTATTGTAAATTCCTCCATGTTCCCTACAATAACCACCTTTCAGAGAATATTTGAAACAAGCTATTACTTTGCACCTACTGGTAACTCCTCCATGTTTACCACAGTAACCACCTTTTAGAGCAAGTTTGGAACAATTTACTTCATTGCAATAGTTATTGTAAGTTCCTCCATGTTCTCCACAGTAGCCGCAAGCCCGGGAAAATTTGGAGCAATTTATTTCTTTGCACTTAGTGTACACTCCTCCATGATCCTTACAGTAACCAAACTTTAGAGGATATTTATTACAGTTTTTTTCTTTGCACTTACGATATTCTCTGTGTTCCTTACAGTGACCCCCCTTCAGAGCAGCTTTGGAACAATTTATTACTTTGCACTTAGGGTATGTTTCACCATGTTTCTTACAAAAACCACTATTCAGAGGAGTTTTAGAACACTTTATTTCTTTGCACTTATTGTCCACACCTTCATGTTCCTTACAGAAACCATCCTTAAAAGAATCCTTATAACAAATTATGTATTTACATTTTTGGTAGCCACCTCCATGATTTTTACAGAAACCACCCTTCCTGTCGGGTTTGGAACAATTTATCTCTTTGCACTTAGTATATGCTCCGCCAAGTACCAAACAGTAGCCATCTTCCTTAGCAGGTTTGGAATAGTTTATTTCTTTGCACTTAGCGTAATCATCTTCATGTTTCTTAATGTTACTACCCCTCAGGGAATTGTTATGGCAACTTGATTTGGTGAATGTATTTGTACAACCTTGAGCTTTATTGGAATTATTCTGTAAAACTGTGGGGAAATAAACTGTCTGAAAGTTGCTATCAATGATCGTTTTACAATAGGTGTTTGGGTTTATACCAAACGTATCAAGTCCAAATATTTCATTACTTATTGTTTCATGACCATGTGAAACATTTGTATTTATCTGTAACAAAGCAAATTTAAAAAAAATCACTTTCCAAAAAAATTAAATCATTAAATAACAACCAAGCATTTTCAATAAATGTGTACCATATTTGCTTTTAAATAAGAATATCACATATTAAATGAGACTATCACTAATTTTTGAAGCGAAAAAAAAAAGTGTTTATTTGATCAAACTTCCCTTTAAATGAAATATTACTATTATATTTTACAGTACCAGACGAGAGGACTGAGAAAATACCTGATTATTCTGTTTAAGCTTTTAAAGGTTTTTAAGTTTAATGCCTTAAACTGGAATCCCATGAAAGTTTGAGAGCTAGCCAGTGATTCACACCCTCCCCTCTACCCTTATTCTTATCAGTACAAAGTAGGGCTGTGGTATCAAAAGAAAAGTATCGATATTGTACTCATTTAAAGTATCGGAAGAAAAATAGAGATATCGTACTTGTGTCGAGAAAAAATTACCATTAACAGTAAGTATCGGTATTGACATTTTAGTCTGGAAAAATGTTTTTGTCGCGTAATAATTTCAACTTTTGCATTATAATAATAATTGTATTTTCATATGTATTTAAACACTGAAAATTATAATGATTTAACCATTTATAGTATAATTCGGTCTCTCGAGTCTATGTTATGTGATGGAACTTGGAAGATATGAGAGATAGTATTGTATAATGGATATTATAAAGGGTTTCATCATACCAGCTTTCAAAATGTTTAGGAAACTGTAGCTGATGGAAAGTTAAATAAGAAATGATTAGTAGTATATTTTTTCAATCTATTTTGTACCCTTCTTTAACCACAATAAGAATTTAATCGAAGCATGAGTGAATATAAAATATCAGTAAAAGTATCGGAAAAAAAGTATCAAGTAAAATAATACTAGTATTGAAAAGAAAATATCGATATTAGTAAAGTATCGATACTTTTTTCACATCCATAGTACCAGCCATAGTCCAGTGATAAAATTTAGGAAGAAACAACAATCTCTTTTTAAATCCCCATCCCTCTGCCAGTGCCTGATACCCTCCCTTCCATAGTTGTTTTTATAAATAAGCATATCCGGTAGCAGTAGTTAAAAACCATTTGGAAAGTGACCATCGAACATATAAATGGTGCACTACCATTAGTATTAATAAACGTTTAAGTATGTCCTCATCTTTTAAACTGGATGTTCTTGAATTCACTGATAAGAATGGTGTATGGGTTACTCGCAGTGAATCCGCTGTTCAACTAAATTAGTAAATAATTATGATATGATATTTATGTCACAGTAACATGTATATATTTTTGTAAATAGTCTATAATTGTATTTTTCTAAACTATGATAGTTAAAAACTCTCTTATAATATATTTTAAGTATTTCGTATGTTTACCAATTATTTTATGCTTTTATTTCCACTCATTTTATAGGCACTTCTTCAATTTTTCAGCATTAAATTCAACCCAAAAAAAAAAGGTGTCTTATATGTGAGTAAATATGGTATATGATAAAAGAATGTTTAAAATAAAGACATAATATAGGCTACAAGTAAACTTATTTAATCTTAGTTGTTCATTTTCTTCTAGAGCAAAGGGTTTTATTATTATTAATTTATTTTTCAAAAGTTAAAAAAATAACTAATATGTTAGCTATTAATAAATTTATATCTTACATACATAGCAAGAGATTAGATTTAATTTTAGCTTATATCTTAAATTTATAATTTCTATTGCTATAAATAAAACTACAAATAATGTATGTCAAAATCAGTGGGTACGTTATTTAAAAGTCAAGCTCATCTATTCTGGTTTGCCAATGACGAGAAAGTCAGGTTTCAGATCGTGGATAAGTTTAGTGAGGATAATTTTTCTTAAGAAGCTGTTGTCCACTTTACCTCTGTGCAAATGAGTACATTTCTTACAATTCTACCTCCCTCAACCTCTTAACAATATTTACATTAATTGAATATAGACAATCCAGGTGATAAATCTTGGAGCAAAATACAAATAAAATGTATTTTAAGGCGAAACGTTTTGGATGTGATTCTTCGGCGTGAAGCAAAGTGGATCGGACACATCCTTAGGAAGAAGGAGGAGTCAGATATTAGGTGACTTGAGGGAAAGAGGAGCTTAGGAGGAAGTAGTAGTCAGTTATTAAGTGACTTGAAGGAAAGAAGAACATTCTGGAAGCCAAAGGAGGAGGCAGAGGACAGGGTACATTGGCGGTCTAAGTTCACTGACAAAAGGAATGGATCTGCCGAGACATAACACATAATGATAATGATTATGATGATGATATTAATAAAAATAATAATAATAGAATCAAATGCCTTCAACAAAGTATTATAAATTTGTTACCACGATATTTTCTTCAATTGAAGGAAATTCCATAGATAAAGTTTCTCTCTCTACATTCAACACGTCCCTGTTTCCATTTTAATCTTCACCCCTTCACAAACACTTTCATGTGTTTTTGTATTATCCTTGGATAGGAAAAATAGAAAACATAATTTTGTAATAACATATTAGCTAGTTATCTTATCAGTGTGATTAAATATACAAATGAAATCTCATTTATAATATGTGTTACTTAAACCATCAATTTGTTATAATAATGGTATTACATATCTGATATAAATCAAACTAAACATTAAAACATGTATCTCCTCAAGGTCAATATCCAATATCAGGATTTCTGGAGCTAGCATTACAAATTAGACTTGAGATTTTAGAAGTGTAGATTTCAATGAGCTGCTTCGATGATCCAAAACTCCAACCTAAAGTTACATAAAATAAAAGGTATGACCAAATTATACATAATTTCTCATATATATAGATATATATAAAAAAATAGATTAATAGTTTGAAGAAGCATTTTCAAAAATTGACTATCAATATTTGCACTTATAATATATCCCTTGATTATCAATGTGCACAACTGAACAAGTTTCAGGGCAACTTAACCTACATCATCGTCTATAAGTGATGTAAAGATTTTTATGTATATCTTAATATATATAATTCTCTGTACGTGTGTATGTCACTGATCTCCTCCTAAACGGCGGGACCGATTTTGATGAAATTTTTTGTGCGCGTTTGAGTGGGTCTGTGTATGGTTTGGATTCACAATTGGACCCGTAGGTAGCGCTACAATCGGTTCTAGGATTTTTAAAAAAAATTTAGGGAATTTTTTTTGGGGGGGAATTTTTGGGGGGATTTTTTTTGGGGGGGAATTTTTTTAGATTTTTTGCATATCAGAACATGTAACCTCAAAATTTCACCCTCCACCACCCGCAAATATTCATTGTGAATTGTAATTGTGATGATCACATAGTATTTGTTTCATTATCGAAATCAATTACCACCCAAACGAAAAGCCAACGTTCGGGCAGGACAATGTCTGTCGGATCCGCTAGTATTTATATAGAATATAGTTTGGTTTGAATAAACATTAGAGCTTAGCAGAAAAGTAGAAATTCGTGACATTAGTACTAGGCTTGACAAGCATTTTAAAACTAACCAAAGAAAAAAAATGTATTTAGAAGGCATGGCCATGGGATTGGGTGGCAGAATACTGGGATGGGAGGTGAAATGATTAAAAATTAAACTAAAAACACCTTTGCACGCTTGGTGAGCTTCTCCTTAGTCCAAAACAAGAATGTTTTACCGTTTACACCAGGCTTTGTTCCGATTTTTCTGATATAAGAAACGTTGTAAAAAGATGATCAACATATTTGTTTAGTTAAACTACACATAATATATTAATTACCTTTAGATATTTATCTTCTTTAAGTGGAGTAAATTCATCTTTTAAAGCCAGAAATTTTTTATCGGTGGCCTCATTCCTTTCCATTTCCAAATTCTCTAGATCTTCTTTAATTGAAGGAAGTTCATCATTTAAAGTTGGCAACTTTGTATCGCTTTCCATTTCCAAATTATCTAGATCTTCGTTAACCGAGGAAAATTCCTCTTTTAAAGGTAGCAATTGTGTATCAATGGATTCATTGCTTCCCATTTCCCACTGAGTTTCATTCCCAAATTTTGGTAAATAAAAATCCACCTATGATTAAAAATCAGTATTTAAATTAACTACTGTAAAGGTAAGAGTGAACTATTTAATAATACAACATTGATCATATTTAGGTGGGTATGATTAATTTAACAGGCTTTTAACACCTTTCATAAACCAAGGAGTAAAACTTTCAGGATTAGACCTTTAAGTTAATGGATTTTAATAGAAGGCCTATCCTGCGTGCTATAACTTTATTAATTTCAAACATAAGCTTATGAGAAAGTTGAAATATCTTGTTTTGTTCCTATTTTTTTCTGTTGTTAATAGTTTTATTTTAAAATAAAGTTTTTAATTTAAATTTTAGAATCAAGAATTTCTACCAAAAGTAAAGATTATTTTAAATCTTTTAATCATAGCGATGATAAATTTTAACAAAATTTTATTATTTCTTTAAATTTTTATAGGAAACTAGCTCAGATAATATTGTTTTTAAATATTTTTGTTTGACCAAGTTAAGTGAAGATTTTGATATAATTTAAGACCATCAAAATTATTTGTTCCATAAGAAGTATTGGCGAGATGTAGGGAAGAAGAAGCTAAATTTGGTTCAAATCTAAAAATTATGAGATATTTATAATTCCTTTAAATTTTAATAGGAAACTAGCTCAGATAATATTGTTTTTAAATATTTTTGTTTGACCAAGTTAAGTGATTTTGATATTATTTAAGACCATCATAATTATTTGTTCCATAAGAAATATTGGCGAGGTGTAGGGAAGAAGAAGCTAAATCTAAAAACTGGTCTTTAGTTGACAAACAGTTCTTATGTCAACATTTTATGTAACAAGTTTTTTAATTGTGACCCATATGGATTAGTTATATAGGTACCCGATCAGTTTTTAAATTGACTAACCAAATTAATACGTGTTTAGGTTCAGTTAGGTGTATAAGGTTGATAAGACCCTCCCACGAAGAGATATATATGAACCAAAATAAACAAAAGTAAAATATTTTGACATATATGATTTTAAAACAAAATTTATACTATGCAAAACAAAGTAATGGTAATTTTCATATGTTTTTCTAAAATATACCTATATAGCTTTTAACTATAGTTAATAATTTAGCTGTGGGCCAGCAATATTGAACCTAATGTAGGTCTTGGAGCAGAAATTGGGATTTAAGAATAATTTAAACATATTTCAGAGTGCCATAAACAAAATTCATAAAATAAAAGTTCAGTAATAGTAAGCTTTCAAATGTCAAAATTAACACCCTCTGTCAAAAGAGAGTTGCAGAACACATCTGACAGGAAATACAAATCAATAAAAGTATATTATTGAATTGTTAAAATGCTGCCTAAGGGATTGTAAAACCTCAATGTTGTTATGTTTTAAAATGAATATATTCAACACAAGGTGTATCAATAGTTTAGTTTATGATGCAAGGGTAAGATAGATTTAATGATGAGTTTGCATGAGCATGTTTGGTCAAAATCACTTGTTTGAGTCTTAGGCTAATGCAGGCTCATATCCAGAGTTTTCTTTCAGGGGGGGCTTATTCTTCAAATATTGAAATATTGTCCGATGATGATTGTAATCTCAAGACTAAACAATGGGGGGAGGGGGGTGGATGAATCTGACCTGCACAAAGAGAAAAATATATATAAATTTCATACAAAAATATGTTGAAGTAGACCCATTCTTGAATTCACTAATAACTGATACTTTTTTATGACTTTTAATAGAAAATATACTAATTTTACATAATTTTTATAAAAACTAATACTTTTTTACTAAAAGTCATAAAAAGTATATTTATTATTAGTGAATGCAAGCATGGGTTAACTGTAAAAAAAAAATTTTTAATGAAATTTTGAAATATTTTTATATCCTTTTGTGGCCAGAATTCCTGAGTATATTACATTTTATTATTCACATGTTTAGTCAGGTTAAGAAAGTGAAACTGAAATTAGTTACTACGTTATTCTTTTAATTTGGAATTTACTACTACAAGACCAGATATTATTACAAGATCATTTTTTATCTTTTTATAATAATTTTTAAATTTGGTTTGATTTCAGTGAGAATGGTGGGGAAGGGGAGCTTTAGCCCCATGAACGCCCCCCCCCCCCCCTTTTGGATATGTGCTTAGGCTAATGTTATTGATATTAGCACAAGTTACAATGATTGATACATTATGTTGCAATAAATGCAGAAACGTTATTAGAGGCGAGAGAAAATAGGTTTAAAAGTGAATGCTGAAAAGACAAGGTACATGAACACACAAATAACATAAATTGAGAATGATAATTTAGAGATTACTGTGTGGTTAACATGACATTTGACATGGTTAATAAGTTTAAATATTTAGGAACAATTGTAATTAGTGATAATGATAATAAAATGGAACTTAGGAAAATAGTCGGTAAACACATGCTAATATTTGGCCAGTAAGTTGTTAATATCTAACCTGCTGTGGAAGAGGAATATTAGACATATGGATATACAAAACAATAGATTTACTTGTTGTTCTCTATGGTTGTGAAACTATGGTATCTTACCTCAAATGACGAAAATAAATTTAGGCTATTTGAAAACCAAGATGCTTAGGAAGATATTTAGTACAAAAAGGGATAAGGCTACTGGGGAGCGGAGGTTATATAATGATGAGTTACATACTCTGTATTCGTCATAAGAAATTGTTAAGGATAGTCAAATTTTATGATGGCCAGGACAGGCAGCGCGAATGGCAGAATCTAGAACAGTTTTTTAAGGCAAACTGGCAAACACAATGGGAAGAGACATGCAGGAAGGCCTAAATACAGAGGGAGGATAAATTAGAATGGACCTGAAATAGATAGGATGTAATGAGGTGGATAGGATATAACTATTTAAAGATAGTAATGGAGTTTAATGAGGGGGTTTGGATAAGCTAGCTCAAGATAGGGATAGGTGGAGTTCTTTTGTAAGTGCGGCAATTAACTTTCGAGTTCCTGAAGCAATATAGTAGAGTAAGTAATTATGTAATTAAAGTCTCACCTCATTCTCTAATTTTATTTCTTTTATCAGGACCATTTCGGTGATGAATTGTTTTTCAGTTTTCACATCACATAATATTTTGGTGTTATCCTCCATTATGAAAATCGGTATCTTAGGTCAATGCAAAAAAAGTTATAAATCTTCAAATCTGCAATAAAATCTCATAGAAATTATATATTAATTGTATATAGGATATATTAAGCCTATATATGAGTGCTCATACTGTAAAATTTTAGACTGTACAAAGGTAATATATATGGACATTTAAATTAGCTAATTACATTGATTTTAAAAGATGTAGGTAAAATTATGTAGTTATGTTTCTTGAAAGGAAGTTGGGGATAACTCGCATCCTACTAATATGATTTTTTTTACCTGTGTCTAATATCATAAATCACTATTTTATTATTTTTAATACACACAACAAAATTACAGTGAGTTAAATAATAATTTAAAAAAATTTAATATTATGTCTGGATTATTAGAAAATTATAGATGTACCCAGCAGACAAAGAAAGTCTCTTGGCCAAATTTCATCAATCTGAACACTTGCATAGCACACAATAATAATATTATTAATGTTTATGACTATGAAATATCCCAAACTAACATAAAATTAACTTCTTTATGTCAATAAACAATTTTGATCAAGTTTAAATGGGTAGCATTGTTCAAATACCATTTCATATTTTTAAATATATTTTTAATAAGAAGGAATTAAATTGACTAGTGTGTTTTGTGAATAGGCCCTCAGCAATTTAGGGCAAAGTATTTCTGTAAAAACATTCTGTTTCCACATGGAAGGTTAGGTTTTGTTAAATCGGGATAGTTTATAATAGTAAGATATAATCTATTGCTTATTTAAATTATTATGGTATCATATTGGGACATTTATTTTCCTTTAGATATGTTCTTCTTTGTTTTAAGTATGTTTATTTCCTATTGTACTATTGGCAACATAAAGCCAACTAAGAGTCAACGGTGGCTGCATTATCTGATAGCTAGTGATATTAATTGATCACACATTTGTAGCCGGTGATTTCCGCAGGTTCATCCCAGACTCTTGGCTTGAAATATTAATGAAAAATGGCCCTGGGCACAGCACAACCCCTGGATAGCTCAGTGGTTAGAGGCGTACTAAGCCAAATGTCTCGGGTTTGATTCCCGTGTCCAGCTGTCATTTTTAAATTTAAAGAGATGTTATTTAGATGTGGTTATAACAGTAATTAACACATATAATAGCTTAGCTATTTAATCAATATTATTAGGTGGCCTAACTACTTATCCAACCTAACCTAACATAAAACCTATGCTTCATTGTAGTAACTACTATGACTTGATCCAACCTTCGCTAATAAATTAGGATCTTAATATTCACAAAATAAACGATTTGACTTTCGTAATATTAGATGATTCATATCATAAGGAACATGAATCAAACGCGTTTGTCTGGTATGAACATAGAATGAGTTGTCTTTAAAAGTTGTAAAAATAAGTAATTTCAAATAAATATAGTAATATTCGATTTGTCGTTTCTTTGTGAATATAATAATTGAATTAATTTTTAATACTTTGCTATCGTAAGTAAAATACAGTGAATAATATGATAAGTTGTTTAGGCGTTATTCCTGGGACTTCTAGCGCACATTTTAGAACAATATACACATACACAAATTTTATATTGGCAAAAAATTACAATTAAATAAAAATTTTCCACCAAATTCTGTGTAAATTTGTCATATTATGTAGGTAGTTCAAATTAGAAATGATTTAAGTTACTCTGATGTGGTGTGTGTTAGATTATACAATTGTTTATCTTCTTTCTTCTACAAACATCTTTAGAAATAACCCTTAACATTTTCTTCTTTGTATTAAATCGAAAAGATACCGCAAGACCGTAACTGGCGCATACATAATATAATATCAGTGAGCATAATAAACACTAATTGTTAAAATTATAGTACGATATTTTCCCGCGGGGTTCTGCCAGCTGATCGCCCAAAAAATTTTAGAACCGATTTCGATGACTCTCTAGATCAGAAGTCGCCAAACATTTGATACATGACTGAACAATGAACACACAATTATAGTATATATAATATTTTTGCTAAGCCGCAAAAAATATCAATTTAATAAATTAATCTATTTTATTTTGATATTTTTGGGGCAATCAGTACCAATAAAACTCATTGTAAGTAGCCTATATAGGCCTACTAATAAGTCAAATTTTATTTTAATTTGGTTGCGATTTTATTATTGTGTAGCCCAACTTCACAATTACAGAAATGTATTATTTCTCCCTTTTTTTCAATAATATACGGTAGCCTAGACAATCACGGTCATTGCTCAACAAGGAGAATGATTAATAATAAAAAAGTAGGCCTATGGCTACATAATTATTTCAAACATGAAGATTTATAGAGAAGCTAATTATTTTCGTCTGCTTGTTATAACTGAGTTACTGACGTTTACCTCGTATTCTCATTGGCGTAATTTTGAGTTTTTAAAAAATTCACACTTATAGGTACATATGTTTTAGCCAATCAGTACAAATTTTAAAGGTGGTATTTCAATAGAATCATACAAAACTTAAAATTTTCTTGTTAACAATGACAAGAAATTTAACTCTTAATGTGCATTTGTCTACAATCTATATTATTATTATTATTTTATTATTAGTTATGTTGTTATTATTAGACTGCGTCTTACTACCCGTTCGTGTTATACCACACTAACGTAATGTGTAATGGTAGGGTGATTGTGAGATGAAATGTAGGACCAACATTTTAACGTGAGATCCGAACCACGCGGAGGCCTGGGCATTCCACACATTCACAAGCTGTGATTAATACACGTCTTGTCAGAGGTGAAGGGTTTGGTAATCGGATAAATCTGTGCCGGACTGAGGATTGAACTCCGGACCTCCAGCACAGAAGTCTGACACCTTACCTCTAGACCACCAGGTCACCAATTTATATTGATAAAATTATGTTGTGAACTTAGGTCTAAATGAATCCAATATATGTATAATAGAGTATTTATACGGAGGTGTTTATGTGGATAGAGGGGTGGTTCGTGTGAAATAGTGTGGTGTGGACCATATTGTCAAAGGGACTGCTCAAAACATTCAATCTCTGACATGTTTGTACCTGTGCTCTTCCCTCAACAACTTACCTTCTGTTCCAGCCTGTTCAGTCGTGGTCTGGCTCTGTGGGTATTCCGTACTTCAGTTTGTATGACTGTATTTATTGAAGCTTTCTTATTTATTTATTGAAGCTATTTATTTGAGTTTTCTGCGATTTGAGAAACACTGGTGACCTATACAGTAAAAAGTGCATCATTGTTGATAAGCTTCATGAAGTTCAATTCATTAAATGTATGATGGTAATTTTTTTATTTTTTTTATTTAATTTAACAGGAACTACAACAGACTGGCGGTCTAGGGGGTAAAGTGTCGGACCTCTGTGCTGGAGGTCCGGGGTTCAATCCTTGGTCCTGGCACAGATTTATCTGATTGCCAAACCCTTCCTTCACCTCTGACAAGACGTGTATTAATCACAACTTGTGAATGTGTGGAATGTCAGGTCTCCACCGTGGTTCGGATCCCACGTTAAACTGTAGGTCCTCCATTTCATCTCACAACCATCCTACTATTACACATTAGCGTAAGTATGTATAACCCGTATGAGTAGTAAGACGCGGTGCTAATAGTAATAATAATAATAATAATAATAATAATAATAATAATAATAATAATAATAATAATAATAATAATAATAATAATAATAATTATTATTATTATTATAATTATAATAATAATAATAATAATAATAATAATAACATAATTATAAATTCGATTTTATATTAATAACTGATAATTATTCATTATTATAATTCATACTATACAAACTAATTATTACAATTATAATGTGGAATTACTCCAATAGATTATCATTATTATAGTTATTTCATAATAATACATTACATTATAATTAGTATATATATTATATAATAAGTATATAGTATATAATAATAATAATATTATAAACAGAAGATTCACATAATTAGAGACTTCACTTACAGCAGTTCACAGAAGACTACAAAGAATATTGGCAGATTAACGTTTTAGTTGAACCTTAATACTACTTTGAACTAGATTTAATAAGCAAATGAATTGAAATATAGAGGGTATCATGTGGTCAGCACAACAAACCCTATGGACGCTAATCTCAGTTTTCTAGACTGGAGCTGCTATTACTTTATTCAAGTAGCTTCTCATTTATCCTCACAAGGTTGAGTTGACCTCGTTTCAGAACCATTACTTCACAGATACATTTTTGAAAACTCCCAGAGATCAAACTGGGACCTCTGGACCTGTATCCATGAAACTAACCACTAGACCACAGGAGTGACCTCCAAAAAAACCCATACAGAATTAAAGTGATTTCGTCTATTTTTGTGCCATAGAAAAATGGAAATAAATAAATTGAAATTTTTGGTTCACAGCTCATTTAATGGAGATTATATAGAACCACTTCAATACTAACTTGAAACAGTGTTTTATCACCATCATCATCATCATCATCATAAAAAACTTTTAAGCGGTTGCCAAGTCAGTTTAGTAAAATGGTTCCATCTTCTCTTACTTCCACCATTCTTCCTCCTTTATTTGCTTCCATTCTTCTACCTCATCAGCACACTTGCTGCGTCGCCTTGAGATCTTTTTCTTATGTACTTCATCTCATTATTCTCTTTGGTATTTTTCCTTTTCCATCCTTACTACATGACCATACCTACCATCTCATTCTTGATTCTCTACTATCACATATACTCCAACATCCTCATTACATGCCCATACTATCTCAGTATGCTTCCTCTACTATCTCATTACTCCAACATCCTCATTACATGTCCATACCATCTCAGTCTTACTTCCTCTACTATCTCTGTACTCCAACATCCTCATTACATGACCATACATCTCAGTCTATGCTTCCTCTACTATCTCATGTACTCCAACATCCTCATTACATGTCCATACCATCTCAGCCTTGCTTCCTCTACTATCTCATGTACTCCAACATCCTCATTACATGTCCATACCATCTCGTCTTACTTCCTATACTACATTATATCATGTATTTCCATACATCCTCATTACATGACCATACCATCTCAGTCTTGCTTCCTCTACTATATCATGTACTCCAACATCCTCATTACATGCCTATACCATCTCAGTCTTGCTTCCTCTACTATCTCATATACTCCAACATCCTCATTACATGTCCATACCATCTCAGTCTTGCTTCCTCTACTATCTCATGTACTCCAACATCCTCATCACATGTCCATACTATCTCAGTCTTGCTTCCTCTACATTCTCATGTACTTCCAACATCCTCATTACATGTCCATACATCTCAGTCTTGCTTCCTCTACTATCTCATGTACTTCCTCTGTTATCTCTCAAATCTACTTTCCTGACTATACTTCATTTCCTAATATTGTTTCTCTTCGTGACAACTAATCTCCTCATAAACTTCATCTCCCATGGCCTTTACTTTCCTTGTATCTTGTATGTAATACAGGGTTTTGGAGAAGCAAATATATGTTAACAAGGTGGTGAATATTTAAAGGATATTCTGTTTTTTTTCGGGGGGGGGGGGGGGGGGGTAGGGGGGATACATCATGCTAAATTAATTAAGTAAAAAAACAACATATAGTTCATTAATTGCAAAATTTTAATTATTCTTTTTCGTATACATCTAAAGAAATATAATTTTTTGTTGAGTTATGCATTTTTTGCAAGCTTTTGGCTTTCAATGAAAATAATGATTGAAAATTTAATTAAAATAATCACTATTTTACCTATATTTACAAAATGTACACTATGTGTACCATGAAGGGTTGCTTCCTTACCTTGACAAATTACACCATGGCCCAATCTTAAAAACCACACCAAAGTGAAACCAGGCAAGGTATGCTACCCTTACCGTTAAGGTAAAATGAAGGGTATATATTAGGGCTGTATGTATAGGCATTTGTCACTTAAGATTGAGTTTGAACGAAAATATCAAAGTTTTTTTTTTTTCAGTTCAAAGTTATATAGAGTAGTATTTGTACAAAAAAAATTTCATGAGGACTTATTTTTAAACTTCTGTGGCGGGCGCTTTTGAATTTTTGCAACAGCTGTAATTTTTTGTAATTTTGTTGAAAATTAAAAGTAATTAGGTTGAGTTTGTCTCAATTATTTACTGCTGTGTAGTATGAGGTCATCAAACATTAAAAAAAATGTAATTTTCCAAGATACAAGGTTTTAACTGGAGTCATGCAGGAATGTTGTGAATACGCAACGGTGACAGTCGTGATGTCATATGTTTGGTTCGTTGCTGTCGTATGTTCACATTGCATAGTCCGGGAAAGTTCTATCATACTGGTTGCTTTGGTTTGCTGTAGTTGTTATTCATGTACGGTCGCTATTATTCATAAAAATATGAATTGGAAGGAACTTCGACAAAAATTAAGTACCTTTTTGAAATGATCATGTTTGTATTTTTTTTCTATTCAAAATATGTCCTAATTGAAACTTACATTTTATAATTGTCAGGTATTTTGTAGATTAGGTTACAAAGTTTTAGGAAAAGGAGTTTTATTTTATCAATTACCATGAACTACATTTTTTTTCTAATGTAATACATTCTTTTTTTTGTACTGTTTAACATTATTGTCATTTTCTTTTTATTTTAATAAAATTTACAAAAATATTATATTATTCAAATATTTATTTAATAATATTGCTTCAATAATAATATTATGTATTAAAGTATGTATTCTTGATTATTATATAGAACATTATAGTATGTTGCAAAAATGCAATGGCGCTATTCCCCGAAGATTAATAGATTCATGCTTAAAACAAATACAAAAGTAATTTTTAATAACTAGATTTTTTTTTTAAGAATTACAATCACATACATTTGATTCAAATAAATTTAATTCTAGTTGAATAAGTCATGTAATTAAATTAGAAAGAAAGTATATAATGAGGAACTCTATTTGCTATGAAATAATATCTTAAAACTGAATCGATTTAATTAAACTCAGAATGTTTGCGATGTACTCGAGAATTCCGAGTAGTCATATTTTTCAAGTTTTGTAGAAAGTTCAAACAACTACAAAAACTCAACTTGAATTTAAATTTTCTAGTCTCGCACAAACCTAGTATGTTTACATAGAGAATATTAAGAGTCGGAGCAGTCAACTGGAACAATATCTTCTTTCTCTGAGACTGAGGTCGATGAGGTAGGGTTCGAAGGGAAGCAGTGGCTGGTAAGGGCAAACTGTACCGATGGTCAGGAGGAGGAGGAGGTGGCAAAGGGATTGTGGGTGAACCACGGGTTGTGGAATGAGGTACGGATACCTCCATAGAGGGTGGATGTCAGACAGTAACTGTCGCTCTTGAAAGGCAGACTGTAAGAGGGATATGTCGGTTGGTGAAGATAGGGTCGTAGAGTCGTCGGGGAAAATAGGTCCCCCCATGATATGTACGGAAAGGGAGGGATGGGGCGCGGTATCGGCGGCGCAATCAGTCGACTCTCTGCGCTGTCCGTCTCGGCTGTCAGTGGACGCTGGTGAACAGGAACAAAGCGACGAACGGCTGCTCTCGCCCAATGACGAGTCGGAGCTTGGCTCCGAACAGGATCGTTTCCTTGGTATCACTGTGGGACATTTTGAAACCTTATTATGTTTGTAAGGAACAATACAACTGAAAAAAGTTTTGAAACACATAGTGAAAATTGTTTTTAAACAGGTAGTAAAATGTGATTAATAAAATATGTAATTTGTTCTTTTATTATGAGCTATAAGGGGTTTGTTGGTAGGCCTAAGTACCAAAAGGGGTGCGTAAGTTCAAATTTTTGGGAAACATTGAACTCTTAGATTATATGAGCACCCGTTTAGGTTCATTATGTTATCAACACCTGAGATTGCTTTATATAGTAAACTCTACATCACCCATAAATTACCCGTTTTCATGGAATTTGAAGACTGAAATATATACAAATGAAATCACCTATAATAGACACCCCTTAAATAGCAGGTTCCTCCTTATAACAGACAGTTTAAATTTCCTCATAAAAATAACATTGGCTCTTAGAGTGAAACAATTTTAGATAAAAAGGACATTGCTTGATAGCATATTTATGCATAAAAATCTCTAAATAGTGGACACAAATTGAAAAAACACCAGTCCGTGTACAGTATGAATGTCAGGAATGCAATGTTTTGCTCGAAGTGTCAGCGGTCCTGCCTTCCCCCTTGGGAAAGTTTCTAAAATAGTACTAGTATTAATTACGCTACTTCAAGGTCGTAAGTTCCTCCTCTTCCGAACCTTAAAAGCCTTGTTCCATCTGTGTTTTAGCACACATATAGGCCTACAGTACCAAAGCCCTACTGTCCCCACTGTCTAATATATCATTTCTTACTTATGATTCTATTCACATCAAACCTGCAACCTGAGACCATTAGATAATTTACCATTTATGTGAATGTAAGTTTAAGGTCGATAATTAGGTTTTCAAAGGAATGTAAAAATTAATGTGATTTTTTTCTAAACACCGTGTCTTACACTAATGGGTTAAGGATTAGTATGGATGAGTTTAGAGGAAATATACCCGCATTTGCGTGGAGGAATAGTGGAAAACCATTTATGAGTAACCACCCTCAGTAAATCTCAAACATGATTAGAACCCTGCTCCTCTATTGCAAGAGTGACGCTTTAGACTGTTTGACCACCAAAGCTTTCCTTATTCATATTGATGAATCGACGGAGACAGGACTGGATGTTGTGTTTGTTCTAGAATCAAGTTTTTGGGGAACTTTGACAATTTGTCGAGTGATATATGAAAACTTTCGATTTAGTTTTAAAAAAAAAAAGCAAACTACAACACTCTTTTATTATTTAATGGTATCCATTAAGAAAATCACCCCACCCCATGACACGTACACACACACACCTAAATCTCCTTTCCAGTGGCCATGGGGCAAAGATTTAGAAAGCGGGTTTTCCTTATTGAATAAGCAAACCCAATTTGGGTATCCTTGACAGCTCATTTGTTAAAGGACAGATTAATAATTAAAGGCATAGCTTGTTTGTAGGGAAATATATTCTCAATGCGGTGTTTCGTATGAGAGTGGCAGTTTTGAAGATTCAAAACCAATCAAATGAAACTCAATTATTTTAGAATGTTCTTTTGTCATACTGTTAAAATAGGACTCTAATTTGTTTGAGGAGAGCTAGATATATCCTCCAAAACATTAGCTTTGATTCAAGAACAGAGATATTCCACATGAAATTTAATTAAAAAAGAGCTAATTATACATTTTTATTAATGTGTTTTAAATTATAAAACTTAAAATGTAAGGATTTTAATCCTATAAGGACATGTTGACATGTTTTAACTACTGATGTGAACCCGATTTTTAAATAACACTTTACTTTATAATTTACATCCATTACTGTTTGTTTCCATCCTGTGGCCTGGGTCAATTTTTTTATCTTTCACCAACGGCCTGCTAGGCCTGTCCTAGCTTCGTATGCCGTATAATCTATCTTAAGACTAGGACAGGCACAACATCCAATCCCTGGCCGTTAATTCATCACTGTGAAAGGGAAAAATCTACATTTCACCAATGATAAATCTTTCGACCATGGCGGGAATTGAACCCGGGACCCTTAACTCAGTAGACAGACACGCTACAGACTTAGCTAAAGTGTTCATTCTCAAGTGACGAAGGATCTCTAAAATCTGCGATCCCCCACAGCACTCCAGTAATCGGCCCTTTTAGGACCAAATTCAAAAGTTATCAACCATGTCGACAAAGTTTCCAAATATAGCGTACTGGTTTTTTCAAAAGCTGATATGATTGTTGGTTTAAAAGCTGTCATATCTCAAATCAACAGTCTTTACCTTTTTCATTATCTTCTTTGGTTGGAGATTTGCTTTTATGTTTTGACAGCCCGCCCTTCCGGAAACCTTTCGCAAATGGGTTGTTATCGATCTTCAATCTAGTCATCTTCACATTCTGTAAAAATAATATTGAAAAAAACCACACATTATTATATGAAGACTTGTGATTATCGACATTTCCATGCAAAGTATAGTTATTTTTGTTTGTTTTTATTGAGACAAGGTTGATAAACAATTTTTTTTAGTGGATTGATAGGTTAAATCATGATTTAAATTAAAATAACCAGCACACTTATTTGAGTGATACTGGAGTATAAATTGTTTAGATATTTAACTAATAATAAACACAAAAACATATTTTAAAAGTGATAAACTCTTTACCTAAAGAAGCTGTTTGTGGCAATGAAAGCTTGCTTACTAATTTGAATACTTTATGGCACTAGGAACTCGAAAGTCCATTGCCGCACTTAAAAAAGTATGCCACCTATCCTTATCTAGAGCTAATTCTTTTCAATCCACCTCAACAAGCTCTATCTCTTTCAGGTCCATTCTAACGTTATCGTCCCATCTGTGTCTAGGTCTAGTCCCAATGGGTTTGCCAGTCAGTATCTTGAACATAGTTCTAGATTTTTCCATCAGCGCTGAATGTCCTGTCCACCATTATCTACGAAAGTTGACTGTCCTAACAATGTCTTGTGATGAGTACAGGGTAGCGTCTGGCTAATCCTCGCAACTTTAAACCATATGCATCTGATTATTAGTACTATAGTAGCCCCATGGCTTCTTTGGTGCTGACTGACAGCTCACAGCTGACAGCTTTGAAAAGCTACCGGACCAAATTATGTATCTCTACGCCAAACCATATGATCTGCAAAAAAAACATGTGTTTAGCAGCTATCACTCTGACAGTCAAAATTTAGGTATATACCTAAATGTTGACTGTCAGAAGTCAGCTGTGAACTGTCAGTCAACACCAAAGAAGCCATGGGGCTACTGTACTTACCCTTAAATAATAATCAATAACTTTCCTTGTGAATGGCAAACTGAAAAGGTAACATATTTTCTTTAAATACGAGTACAATCACTGGCATTGGGTAACATATTTTATGTTCGAGAAAGAAAATGCAGACTTAAAGTAAATTACACTCTTATTTCTATAAATATTATAATAAGTTTATAATTTATTTATTTTCAGAGATTGTAATCATAATCATTATTGCAGTAGCATGGAACAATTTTAAAATATAGGCATCCCCCACTTATTCGACAGTCTACAGACCAGGGTACTGTCGAAAACTGTAAATCATTGAAATGCAGAACTCGGTCTTTATTTTTAGTTTGCAAATGCATTTTGGCTGTCGAAAAATGTAAAATATGTACTATTTATCACGTGTGAATACATGCAAAAGATAAATATCACATTATAAATGTACAAAAGTATGTTAAAAATAAAAATGACTGAACAAAAAAATGGCATCAAGTCGATTGAGATGAAAAAAAAAAAATTGCGTAGAAGGTCGTGGAAACATAAAAAAATAGGTCGAAAGACCGGACAACACGTCGAAAGTATGGGTTATTGATTTGAAATGGGTCGAAAGAACGTATCGTCAAAAAGTGGGGGAACCTGTATATTTATTACACCAGAAACTCATGCCATGCCATTGCCCCTTCCCTTGATTCGGCCATCTTTTTTTTTATTAGACTGTGATACCATTCACGATACAATTATTTCCATATGAAGGATCTTATATGACAGTGAGAAAAGCTTTTAGATCTACTTTCATGTATCCATGTATTCAACACGACTAACGCGTTAGCCAACTACGCCACCGAGGCGGGTAACCTGTCAGTAAATGTCAACAAAGGTGGTTGAAAACGCCTTACAGCTACCCCCATTTAAATTGTTTTCCTGATCATCATCACTTATATCAACTAAGTCAGGATCTTCACTATCATTATTACACTCCAATATCAATAGCGTTATCATCAGAACTATCAAATTCACTGCCAGATAAGTCTCTATTGAGCTCCAAAACAATCATATCATTTTGTAAGGAGGCCATTCTAAAGCAAAACTAACAACGCTAAGAAAATAATAAATTTAATATGAGATAGACCTCTATATTAAAAAATAACAACTAAATATAAAATAGTAAGCAAATAACCCAACAGGTGGTTTAGAGAGTGCCGAAATACGGCGAGCGCTTTTGAGCGTTTAGGTAGGGAACACCAGATTAACGGCGAGCGCTTTCAAGCCTGTTGGGCCGAGGAAGGTTTAATAAAACTCACCTGATATGCTGTGACTGCAATAAACTCAGCCTCTGAGAAAGACACCGCAGCGGAGCATTGATACGGGTTTGCGATGTCATCCGATGACCTCAATACAAGAACCCGTGGGATGTACTTGTGCATCGACATCAGAACTATCTGTCGGTGAAAAAACAAACTATTTGATATTATTTTCCATCATAAAACAGAGTCCCACCTTACCTTAGTTTTGGTCGTTTTTTTCCCAGAGTTTGGCCACACATTTAAACTAGGCAAATTCGGGTAGGGCTGAGAAAAGTAAAATTTATAGAAAAAAAAAAACCACTTTTGTTTGATGGTAGAGTGAGAAAGTATTTACGTTAATCACCTTCAATACACCCATCAGGGATTCGAACCCCAACATTCTCTTTCACAGCAAACCAGTCTAGTCAAGTTTTACATTTTGTGCCTAGTGATGCGGTACTATATAAGTTGGAATATTTAAGTTTATGATTGTAGTAGACCTGTTTTAAAACATAAAAATAATGACAATACAGGTATATTTAATATTGGCTTACCGGTTATTCTGTTTATAAAAATACTATAAAAAGGCTCAAGAACAAATCTAACCTATGGTAACTAACCTAACCTGTAATAAAACAATACACAAAACCGCCAATGGTACATTATTAAAACAATAAAGCAAACATGAACTATGACTACAAAAGAAAAAGTACATTTTGATAAGCATGGACCAGTTTAGAAATTAAACTTACTAGATTCAATATTTAAAATAAAACATCTTTTAATGAATGTATATATGCTAATGTTTTCAAAATAAGAATCTTCATAATAATTCATAGTTTTGGGTGAGTTTGAAAGTTGTGCCTGTTCATTATATCGGTTCTCAGTTTCAAATTCAATTTATAAGAGTTGCCATTATTTTGTTCATACTGTACAAAAATTCTTATCTTTCGTAAGTAACTCCCATTTTTCCAGGCAAATATCTTATTTGTTAGTTGCATTTTTTTGGTAATTTCTAAAAGAAATAAAAAAATACATACAAAGTAGGCCTACATATGTTTCAGTATACTTAACTAGTAAAAATAAAGGGAATAAGACATATTTAGAATAACATTTTTTGCAATTTTATGAATCTTTACTTTTTTTTTTCATTAATATATTTTACTAATGTTATCTTTGAGTGTTGGCAGTGAATGGATGTGAATGTAAAGAATGGTGGAGATGGTTGACGAGAGTTCGACAAATCTTGGAACTAGATTAAGTAGGTGTCACCCCTGCTTTCAACAGTAAAAAAACCATAGAAAAGGGTTTAATTTTCTTCACGTGGTGATATCAACAGTTGTTAATATTGTAAAGGTTGTCCAGGAATGTAATGACAACTTTTTCTCTTCATTTAAAAAGTTGCTCATCTAATGCCGCTATCTCACGACAGATATTCAACAACTGTTGATATCACCAGGTGAAGAAAATTTAAACTCTTTGTGTTATCCGGCCCTGCGGTGTATTGTCAATGCACCCGACTACAAACCTTTGGGTCCCAGGTTTGATTCCCGTTGGTACCTTGGGTATTTTTCCATTAGGAGAGATTATTCCAACAGTCGCCGGAGTTGTTAAATTAGGTTTAAGTTAGGTTTAAACCCCCCCCACTGGCCCACACCTCCATAATCACTATCATTACATCATCTCACTGCGGGTATGTGTATGCAACCTGGGTAACGCTCTGTGCCACCAGAGCGACAAATAGTTTATATACAGATGACAGGAACTGGATACCATGTTCCAATGTCACACGCTAACAAAAAAAACTTATGTTTATACTGGCACAATATTTTATTTATTTTGGCAAAAAAAAAAGTTTGTTTATAAAAACTACAAAAATACTAGCCTTTTCTTGCGTCTCTACATCACCCCCTTAACGGGTGGCTTGCACGTCACGGCAACTAATCTGGGGGTGAACATGTGTATTTCTCCCCCTCCCCCTTAAGTACTCACATGCCCATGATTATCCAAGGGGTTGTTGGTGAGTTTGCCCTCTGCAGGTTGACAGGTCTACTCATCCAATGTTCCCCAGTAGCCGGAGAGTCCGGGTGGACATATACCCTCCAAGGGGGATACTGCGAGTCCATCCTGCCCGCAGCCACCCACTGGCTGGCCGAGAACTTGTAGCGATGTCTCGACGCTAGCACCATGTCCAACATCACTGTGTAGTGGGCCTTTGGATCCAGCCCCGACATCTCCACAGTCAAGCACGGGAACATGCGTCTGGAAACATAACTTCAACATAACTTCATTGTTTCGACAGTATAAAAACCAGAATTGGATTTTAATATCATCATTTTTTTCTCTCTCTTAGTCAAATAAAATGCTCAAATGAGTACATAAACCCTGTTCAAGATCCTTGGGTTGTAGAAATTTATATTTTATAGGTCATTTTTTGTATCATTTTGGAAATTTAGCCGTTTTTAAGCATTTATATAAATTTTTTACTCATTTTAAGGCATCAATGCTAAATAAGTATATTTTAAAATATTATTGATATATTATATATATATATAAATATTTAAATGTTTTAAACCCACAGTTGTCTGAATGAGAAGATAATGTAAGCAATAAACTCTGTATCCTCTTTGCTTGTTTGGTTGTAAAATACACATTCCTGGTGAGACTGTATCTAGACTGGAGAGGGTTGTGTTGGGAGGGGTAGCTATTACTTCTGAAGCAGATATTTGTAATCAATATTATATTCAGCAGAATCACAAGAGTTTAGTTGTAAAATACACATTCCTGGTGAGACTGTAACTAGACTGGAGAGGGTTGTCGTTGGGAGGGGGTAGCTATTACTTCTGAAGCAGATATTTGTAAATCAATATTATATTCAGCAGAATACAGAGTTTAGTTGTAAAATACACATTCCTGGTGAGACTGTAACTAGACTGGAGAGGGTTGGTTGGGAGGGGGTAGCTATTACTTTGAAGCAGATATTTGTAATCATATTATATTCACAACAAGATTTAGTTGTAAAATACACATTCCTGTGAACTGTAATAGACTGGAAGATGGTTGGAGGGGTAGCTTTATCTGAAGCAATATTGTAAATCAATATTATATCAGCAATACAGTTTAATTGTAAAATACACATTCCTGGTGAGACTGAACTAGACTGGAGAGGGTTGGTTGGGAGGGGGTAGCTATTACTTCTGAAGCAGATATTTGTAAATCAATATTATATTCAGCAGAATACAAAGTTAATTGTAAATACACATCTGTGAGATGTAACTAACTGGAGGTTGTTTGGAGGGGAGCATTACTTCTAAAAGATATTGTAAATCATTATATTCAGCGAATACAGAGTTATTGTTTAAGACTTCATTACATTTTACAAAGCAAATGTTTGATTTAGTCATTTGCATTTATTACGACCTTTTGTTAAGTTTAGGGAATTTTTTTGAAATTTGAGTAATTTATGTTACTAGCAGCAAAATCTGGACCTTACATTGTGTGTGCCATCATATATAGTAAGTTTTGGTAGAAAAATTCATGTTTGACACAGGGTTGCCACTATTTACTGATCCAAAATTCTTGTGTGTGTTCCCTAGGTTTTCCAAAGAAATGTCCATTTTATCTAAACACTTTATATAGTAACAGAAAAAGGAAAATTTCATTTTTATAAAATCAACCAAGGGCAACAAGGACAGAGCAAGCTAATTTTTCTAAGGTGAGTCTACTATAAAGTTGACGCAATATGTCAATATTGTTTATTTATATACACAATAGATTGTACCCGCTTCAGTGGACGCATGGTCTAAGCGTCATTCTTGCAGTAGACTAGACTTCCAATGACAGGGGAAATTGAGGTTCGAATCTCGGTCAGGTATACTGAGGGTGTTTTTTTAGTTTTTTTATTGTTTTCCACTCTCCCTCCATGCAAGTGCGTGTACACTTCCTTTTATTGTGACCTTCCTCATCCCTAAAACTATCAGCGTGATTAGTATACAAGCAAATTCAACCTTATTAGTTATTAGGTAGTAAGACCGCTAAAAAAAAAAGTGTGTATGTTTCTTAAGTATAATCTTACAGTTAACAATAACTATATTGACTCTTTTTCACCATAAGAACATGCATCACATGCCAATCCACTCTGTAATACAGTCTGTTAAAAAGAGTAAATTTACACCAACACTATTGCACGTGGATCATTTTGATTAAACATTAATGGAGATAAAGAGTTAATAGAAGTTCCTAATACTGAACATTTGTTTAAAATATTGATAAATGACATGTTTGTTGACAATTTTAGAATGTCTTCACATAAAGCACTGTGCACAAATCTTCATTCTGTCATAACAGGGACATACTGTAGTTATTAACAAGAAACTTTGTCGCTTTGTCCCCCATCGTCACCGCGGAAAATGTCGAGTAATCATTCAAATACGAATGTACTGCACACATTTCTTGCATTTTCCTTTTCCTTTTAGGGGGCGGCCAGATGAGCGAGCGAGCGCGAGCGACTAAAATATAAACTAGAACACATTGGTTGTAATGAGAGGTGGCCAGACTGGAGCGCGCGCACGCTTGAAAGGTAGAACTGGTTCTATTTTTCAAGCCGCGCGCTCGACCCGCTACAGTCTAGTTTACAGGCGCTAGGCAATATCAATGTATGTTGGTTCATTGAGTGCTAGGAAAACTTCTCATTTTAACATTTTTATTACTATCGATAGGTTTAGCACACTTGCTACTAAACCTAATTTAATTGTAAGATAATAAATACCTATATTATATATATATGTAAACTGATATGTTAAAATACTTCAATATTATCAAAGTAGGCCTTTACAAATAAGAATCACCATTAGCGTGGAGAGAGGATGAGAAAACCACAACAATAAATCACTTGTTAAACCCCCCCCCCCCTCAGTTCACTGAGCCAAGATTCGGAGCCTCCTCGTCAACAACTATCGAGAGTATCTGCTAATCACGCGCTCCCGCTCGCCCCCCGCTTCGTCAGGCTGGTCGCGGCGAACCCTTACTCCCATACCTCGTGCGAGTTGAGTTGGGCCTGCTATATGATGCACACTCTCTTAACTCACGTTCTACACATCCCCACCTTAATGGTCTCAAATAAGCCGGCCAAACATACCCGAAAGAACATAAACAAATGTTGGGGCGCGCCCCCCCCCCCCTCCCCTCTTTAATGCGTTCATGTTTTTTTTTGTTTGCACTGATTTTTATACTTTCGCGTGGGAGGTTCAAAGTAAAATGGTGGGTTGGGGGTTTGTTAGAAGATAAACTTTAACCCGCCCTAAAGGCAGTGGTCTGAGGGGGCGGGGGTAGGGGGGGGGAATAATATAACCCTCTCTACTTTGAAAAGGAAGAAATATGTTTATCTCGAGAAAATCTGTGTCGCACCCCTCTTACACCCCTTCCTCACTCAATATGGACCAACCGTTTACAAGGGTAGCCAAGACAGTTGTCGATCATGAAATAATTCTCGGCAAATCATAGATATCTTATGTCATGCTGGGCCCAGATTTAAGAGAGGGCGACAGTAACTATAGTCTCAGGGCCTCCTTAAACTTTTTTTTTTTAGCTCCGCGCCTTACTACCCGTTCGGGTTATACACCCATGTATTAATCACGTTAATATGCTAGGGATTAGGAAGTTCATTTATAAGGAAGTGCGCCCGCATGTGCGTGGATGGAAAGTGGAAAAAGATTGGGGGGAGGGGGGGACCTTGTAGCATCCGAAGGGAATCGAACCCCAATCTTCCCGTATTCAGCAGTCTAATCCAAGGGTCTTCAACTTACGGCCGTGGTCTGACACCTTACCTTTAAACCGTCAGGTCACCTGCGGCAATAAATTAAACTATGTATTTATGGACCTGGGCAAACCCATACATATAATAGTTTAATTGTATTTATTTATTCGAGGTATTTAACGTGCACTTTCTGAACAGGTTGATTATATCAGCACAAGAGAATTTCTATGAGCGAGAGTGAAAGAAGCTAACAATTTTTTTCGGGAAAGGTTTTTTTCATATACCTTCCAGGTTTCTTTAACACACACCACAATCGACATGGGACCATCGGCTTTTCTTCCCCTCCGAAGGAAGTTGTGCTACGGATTTTTATCGTTCAAGAAAAATCTGGGTTGGGTTTTAAACCCACGGACACCGGGGTCCTGAGGCGACCATTTTACCCCAAGACCACCACTGAGGTCGGCCCCAAAAATAGTTAAAATTCAGGATACCAATATTACGTGATACCATTTATTTTTTTATAACCGCGTCTTACTACCTGTTCAGATTATACGCATATTACTATAATTGGGGTAGTGATGAGGAAGGAAGCACATAAATGTAATTATACCAGCAAATGCGCGAAAGGAGAGTGGGAAACCATTTAGGAAGAATCTCCCCCGGTAGACCCGAATGGGATTCAAACCGCGATCTTCCCATCATCATCAGGCCAGTCTAACACGAGAGTGACGCCTTTGGCTTGAGGAATGCATACCTTTAGGGGGTACGTAAAATGTAATATGTATAAAGTACAAACACAAATATACACACTCTCTCATTATTTTGATTGTGATTCTTTTTTTTATCTGTGTATTATTCGATGTTTTATTTTGCATTGTCGAGCTCGGTTGGTCTTAGAGAGGCGCGGATACAGGGGGGGGGGGTCAAAGGGTCAGCTGACCCCCCTGTGGTGTTTAGAAAATTAATTTAAAAAATATATATTTAGAAAGAAAATACTAAAAAAAAGCTACTTGCTATTGACATCATATAATATTTAATTTTTGTGGATTTCTAGAGTTATTTAGGTGACTACGCTGAGAACTCGATCAGACAAAAAAAAAACTATCACATTGCTATAATGCATTTTCAAACGTTTTAAAATATTCTTATTTTACCTAAAAAATAAGCTTACATTATTAGTAATTATGTTATTTATAATTAATATGATCCCCCCTATGAAAATGTTCTGGATCCGCGCCTGGTCTTAGAGTAAAGTGCTCGCCTTGGGGTCCTGATGTTCGTGGGTTCGAACCCGGCCGAGGTAGACAGATTTTCCTTGAGCGAGAAAAATCCATGGCACAACTTCTTTCGGAAAGAAAGTAGAGCTGTTGGTTCCATGTCGATTGTGGCATGTAAAAAAAACAACTGGAAGTTAAATATGAGGAAATTCCTTTCCTGGTAAAATTGGTGGGCTCTTTCGCTCTCGCTCAAAGAAATTCAATGTGGAAAGGGGGGATTACCACACTTCCTGAATCCTCCTAGTACATGAGATTTGTACCAGATGGCGCAGGCGGCACTAACCAGCCGAATAGCTGAGTGTATTCCCAGATTCATATCAAACCAACCTTCGGATTGTTTACTTAGGAAGAACTTGCATTATGGGCAGGCCCGGATTAACACTTTTGGGGGCCCTGTGCCAATTATTTTATTATTTCACCCCAGAAATTATCGTCAGAGAAAAATCATTTTTATTTTTCTGTCAAAAGTCAACGGTACCGTCTATAGATATGTAGTATTTCCGGTTTGCCAAAAGCAAATGTTGCGTTATTTATAAGCATTGACTGTCGGACTCAACGTAATACCAGGCTACTAGCGCCCCTAGCGGAGCATATCCGATACAATAAATGAACATACAGGGATTAGTAGAATAAGGAATTTCAAGCTAAGTTTGGGATAACATTTACGAAAAAACATTTAAAAAAATGAAATATTGAAATATAATATTATTATAAAATAAATTGTGAATGTGAGGAATGCCAGGCCTCCACCGTGGTTCGGATACCACGTTAAACTGTAGGTCCTCCATTTCATCTCACAATCACCCTACCATTACACATTAGCGTAAGTGCGTATAACCCGAACGGGTAGTAAGACGCGGTGCTAATAATAATAATAATAATAATAATAATATAAAATAAATATGACAAAGTCAAAGTGATTTATTTGCGGGGTGGACGGGGGTCCCCCTGACCTCGGGGCTCCTTGTGCATGACAAATTTGGCACATGCCTTAATCCGGGCCTGATTATGGGAGTACAAATTTGAAGAGAAATTATATCTGGGGGGGCCGCCTTAAACCAGCAATTCTTAACCGGGGGGCGGGGTGGACCACGTTAGGTTTTTTGGGGGGGGGCCTTAAAAAAAATTTAAAATGTTATTTGCTTATTAATGAAGTCAATTACCTTAAATATTACGTTTTGGAAGAAAGAATTCGATGATCGTAAGACTTACAATTTTCCGGGGAAATGGAGGGGAGGGGTAGCACGGATAATAGAAATCACGGATAGTACAAATAATCCCCATCTGTTTACCATCGCCATTAAAAATCTCCTGCCCTTTGTTTCTACTGATTTATATGAAAAGGAGATTTTCAACAACGGTAAATATTAAAACAAATCAACGAAATAGACTCCTGCATGCGAATAGCACTAGGTAATAAAATCGAAACAAGAATATACAAATTAGTGGAAAGTGTTCAACAGCAGAGGTCCCATTAAATACATTAAGGTAAGTTAATTCTATTTTTTATTTGTTAATATAATCCGTAAATAAATCCACTATTTTAGAATAAATCTTAATGGTTAATATGTTAGTAAAAACCGGGGGGGGGGGGGGGGAAGGGAGGGGGGTTGTGAAAATATTTGAGGATATTGATATGGCGGCGAGTAATAAAAGGTTAAGAACCACTGCCTTAAACCAAACGACCACCGAAACGTGTATGTGTTTCTAAAGTCATGGGGATTTGTTTTAGCGAGGATTAAAAGAGAAGGGTTGTTTAGTTAGGGGTAGTGGGAGGTTTAGGGGTTAAGGGGGGGGGGGGCACGGCTCCTATATCGCTGTTCCGTAAACACACACACACACGTTTGATGGTCTACGTGCCTGCCTGTCGGTAAAAGTTCACACACAAGGACTCCGCCCCGCCGGCCTGTTGGCAAGTGCTAGACTAGGCGCCTTTAGAGATGACTTTCACCCTCTTGGCGACTCGCTAGCACGCCAGACATCCCCCTCCCTGCCCTTCCCACTCGACAAACAGTGGGGGCAGCAGAAGAAGACCATATTTTGGCGGATAGCACTTATTGTTTAGCGCGAAGCTGCTCGAGTGCTGTTGTTAACATCCTAAGAATATTTTTACTTGTCTCCATTTCAGTGTCCGAAACATCGCTTTGGAGTGACAAGGGCCTAAAAACCAAATGGTTTTTTTTTTCCTTTCCTTCGTCGCATCTTACTACCCGTTCGGGGTAATACGCATGCATACCAGCGGTTCCCAACTTTTTTTTTTTCACTTGCGTACCCCTTGGCAGCACATTTATATAAATTGTGCCCTTAATTATTTTTACAAAATATTAGTTACTATTTCTGATTTATTTGTTGCAAATGAAAATAAATTGGCTAGTGATGGGATTAAAAAAAAAACAATGTGATAGTAAGGAGAATACAGAGTGCATATATTTTTAAATTTTAAAGGCAAAAGTTAACAACAAAAACTAACACATTTAATTTATTTATTTATTAATAATTATAAAAACCTATTTTATGTTTGAAATTGACATAATTTTCTCGGAGTCAAACATAAAAAAAAACTGCAACTTTTGACTAATCTTTTGTCTTACACTGCAGACATTTAAATCTCTTTCCGCCATTAATAAAATATTTTCGCGTACCCCTGGTGGTACGTGTACCCCACGTTGGGAACCACCGGTTTATACTCATTACGTTAATGTGCTAGGGATGAGGAAGGTTTAAATTCATAAGACTTGTACCCGCATTTGCATGCATGGAAGAAGAGGGGAAAAAAACTCCTTCAGTACACCTGACCGGGATTCGAACCCCGACATCCTCGTTATCTGCAGTCCAGTCTATTGCGAGAGTGACGCCTTAAATCAGGGGTTTCCAACTTTTTAGAGGGTTCTACCCCTTCCCCCCCAATTTTCGTCTTTGAAACCATCGCGACCCCTTTATAATATACAAGAGTTCATATCCTAATTTTTTTTAAATTATTATTTTCACTGCATTTTACTGCCCATCCAAGATATGAGCATTTAATTACACTTGTGGGGTAGGTAGAATTTAGAGGAAAGGTACCTTATATTTGCGTGGAAGGAGAAGGGGAAAACCGTTTAGGGGAAATAATCCCCAGTATATTCGGCTTGGGTTTGAATTTAAATCCTGACCTCATCACCGACAAACCAAACCCCACGTGCTGGATTTAATTACAATAAATTGATTATCTAATGACAAATCACAAATGTGACTAAGAATCTACAATCTCAGTAGATATGTTCGAGTCTGACACCATAGCCCAGTTGGTAGCGTGTCTATCTACTGAGTTAAAGGTCCCTGGTTCGGTTCCCGGCATGACCGAAAAATTTATCATCGGTGGAATGTGGATATCCCTTTTCACAATGGTTAATTAACGGCCGTGGGTCTGGTTGTCGTGTCTGTTCTAGATTTATTTTAATTTATAAGTTGTGTGCTGATATAATCAGTCTGTTTAATAAGTGCACGTTAAATACCTCAAATAAATGAAAAAAAAAAAGAAAGTATTTTGGAGCTATTCATCTAAATTCCAGGACATATTTGACAGATATTCAACAACCTGTTGATATCACCATTGTGGAGAAAATTAATTTCTACCTAAGAGACAAACTAGATCCGAGTAAACAGTTTTAGACCTACGCAAGCAAGGACGTAGAAGGGGTGGGGATTGAGGAGCAGGGACGGATCCCAGATCATTTTCATAAGGGGGGGGGGGGCATAATTATAAATAACATAGTTTTTTTTACAATGTTAGATGTCTGTTTAAACCCGTTTAATAATTTCTCATTCATATTTGATCTTATGTATGTTTTAAACCGTGGTCATCCACCCCAATTTTTTTTTAAATTAGATAGTAATAGATAGATCCCCCCTGGAATTTGTTGTATCCACCTCTAAGGGGTTCAAAATTTACGAATAAAAAGATTTTATTGGCGAAAAGTAAAGTTTTTTTTTCTATTGAAGCAACCCAACTCACTCTGCCAACCCCTTAGAAAAAAAATTAGCTTAAACTTTTCAACCCATTAAAATATTTTTATTTTTTTCTTCGGTGTACTTGTGCCGCTGTTGTACTGACGTGCAGTGGTCTTGTCACTGTCTCGAAAGGTTTTTCTAACTTGTCTCCTCCCCTAATTACTTTACATGAGGGTTTGTGGGGGGTAGGGGGTGGGGGGGTCAGGAGGATCTTATCCATCCCATCTGACGGACCAGTGCTTCAAATAGCCCCGGCGCCAAACTTCACTTAACCTCCTTAGAGGCGCCCGCACTTTACAGAACTGCAACCCTATCACAAGACGTCCCATGTCTGACACTTCTTGACTCAATATCGGCAAGAGCCTATAGTCCATCTACCTTAGGAGTGGTGGTGACCTGACAGCTGGCAGATATCACAAACATTGGTTTCAAAGTCACTATCCGGCCCGGTGGCCGCGTGGTCTAACGCGCTACTCTCGTGTTGGACTAGACTGCCGAAGACGGGGGGGAGATCGAGGTTCAATCTCGGTCGGGTGCACCGAGGGTGGTTTTTTTCCCTAAATTGTTTTCCACTCGGCTTTCACTCAAATGAGGGTGTATTTCCTTTAAATTCAACCTTCCTAATCCCTAACACATAAGCGTAGGATATAGCACGAAAGGGTAGTAAGACGTGGTGCTAAAAAAACTGTACATATCCACTATACAACATTCACTGAATTTATTATGTAATCGATTCGACGCTCTATTTTCACTTGTTCTTTGATTTGTAGCCGATCTTCCAATTTCCAAAATAAAGTACTTCTATTTTATAGTAAAGAGTTTTAAAAACGTTTAATTTTTACTGTCACTCTACAATTATTGTATTCCAATTGTTCTGTGGATTTTTTTTTTAAGGAGGCAAACCCATTCTGAAAATTATTTACACTTGGATTCCGTATTATCCGGCCCAGAATGCCGCCACTTTAGACCGGATAATCGCGACGCTAGTGTAATTATTATATTCTTAGTAATACATACATACATGCATGCATACATACATACATGCATACATGCATACATACATACATGCATACATACATACATACATACATGTATGCATACATACATACATACATACCTAATCACGCCGTTCCCTTACAGGGTAGGCAAGAAACTGTGTATACAGCTCATAAAACAACTCCGTACTTAATCCATCCTCACTAACTTTCTCCACACTTCCCTATCCTTGCATACTCCCTTCACTTCAACAACATCCATACACCGAGTCATACATGCTCTTTTATTATTAAAACTCTAAATGTTTCTCTTTATTCACACATTCGTCTACAAGATTTAGCCACGTCTTACACTGCCTACTCCTACCTTTTGATCCACACAATCTATGTAAGACACTTCTTTCACATTAACCCATTGTATTCCCTTTCAAACTGCACTCCTTCAGCACCCATTCATTACCAACTCTGTCCATACGAGTTTGTATACATACATTTCTTAGATATCTCATTCCAACCGCATTCACCATACTCTTGTGTTTCTCCTGATGATCCTCTCTATGATCCCCTCCAGGTTGTATTCAATATCTTACCTCCCTTGTTTAGTGATGATCCTCTCTATGATCCCCTCAAGGTTGTATTTAATATCTTACCTCCCTTGCTTGGTGATGATCCTCAATATGATCTCCTCAGTTGTATTCAATATCTTACCTCCCTTGCTTGGTGATGATCCTCACTATGATCCCCTCAAGGTTGTATTCAATATCTTACCTCCCATGCTTGGTGATGATCATCTCGATGATCCCCTCCTGGTTGAACGTGCTCCATATCTTACTGTTCGCCAGACTCATCCGGAATCCCGGTGACAGTCCGTGGTTCGTGAGCCGGCTGCCATCTTTAAAAACAAATTTTAAACTTGTCACAGAACTTTTTTTTTTTTTACACATTCACTAGATTATTTCTTTCTAATGGTAATCTTGAGTACAAACGAGATTCATTTTCACATCTAGTTTGATTATAAATCAATTTTATACTACCCGCCTCGGTGGCCGCATAGTCTAACGCGCTACTCTCGCAATAGACTAGGCTGCCGATGACGGGGAGATCAAGGCTAGAATCTCGGCCGGGTTTAACGAGGGGGTGGGGAGGGGAGAGTATTCCAAAATGGTTTTTCCAATCTTTATCGCCATGCAAATGCGCGTACATCTCCTCTAAATATATGACCTTCCTAATCCTTAAATCAATGGTATAATCCAATGGTATTCAACCTGGGGTACACGTACATTTGGGGGGGGGGGAGGGATGTAAAATTTAATATATATATATATATATATAAACATATTATTTCATGATAAACACAGAATAATCAGGGCAAAATGTATTGCTAGCCCCAAGAGAACGATCTGAGAGCGCCATTTTTATTACTCTGTCTTCGACTTTCTCTCTCCTTTATGAGATTCTTATCTGCGCGGCTAGTTGGCAATACGATAGTTAATAAAATATATTTGAGAATTTTTAAGAGCTTGATTCTTCTTTTTCTCATTAATTAAATCTAATTATTTAATACATTATATCGTATGTAATTTATTTTAGATGTAGATTACAGAATATGTATAACTTGCATTATGAACTAACAACTTTGTGGTTAAAAAGTCGAAGATAAATTATATCTGGAGGCTACGCGAATAAAAAAAAAAGGGGGGGTTGCATACCGCCTTATGGACCAGACCTGCCAAACTTTCGGCCCAATACGTGTTTCTGTATGACCTTTTGACTAACCGACACACGTGTTACGATTCATCTTATTAAACGCGCTGTAGAATTAAAGGATTTAAGGTGGGGTGCTAGTGAGCGTGAGCTCAGGGCAGTATTTTTGAAGTTTTTATAACATAAAAAATTTTTGGCCAAAATAAATCAAACATTTCTTCTGGAGAAACATATAGTTTAATTTTCTTCACGCGGTGATATCAACAGTTGTTGAATAGCTGTCAAAGATATCCTGTAATGTAATTACAATTTTTTCTCTTCATTTAAAAAGTTTCTCATCTAATGCCTCCATGCTCATGAAAGATATTCATCAACTGTTGATATCACCGTGTGAAGAAAATTAAACTATGTTTATATTGGAGCGATATTTGATTTATTTTAGCAAAAAAAAAAAGTTTTATATTATTATTATTTTTATATTAGCACAACGTCTTACTACCCATTCGGTTTATACGCACTTACGCTAATGTGTGATGGTAGGGTGATTGTGAGATGAAATGGAGGACCTACAGTTTAACGTAGGATCCGAACCACGGTGGAGGCCTGTCATTCCCACACATTCACAAGTTGTGATTAATACACGTCTTGTCAGAGGTGAAGGAAGGTGTTTGGCAATCAGATAAATCTATGCCGAGACCGAGGATTGAACCCCGGACCCCCAGTACAGAAGTCTGACACCTTATCCCCTAGACCGAAGGGTCACCTAGTTTCGATATAAAAACTGCAAATAACACTGGCCTTTTTTCTCTCGTATCTTTCCACCACACCTTAATATGCTTACCATAATGATTTTTTATAAAGCAACGTCTTCCCTGATGATAAAAAAGTGGTTTTTTTTTGTCACGGATCTCTTGGGCCATCGAAGCCGGGCTTTCTCTCTCGACTGTGGTTTATTTCGTCATAATAGTCGCGCGCGAAGTTCTTGGCTCCGGCGTCATTTAGATCGCCTGACGAATCTAAATCTTGTTTTGTTTGAGTGTCTATTGTCGCAGCAAGACGAGATGACATTTTAACGACGTGAGCGCCGCCACCTTCTCTGGTTTCAATCACGTCCTTTCCATAATAGCAGGGAAGGTTTGTAGGTTGGGGGGAAAGAGGGCGAGAATAATGTATTATTGTTGTTTCGAAAACACACACACAGAGTATCACTTTTGGGGTCTTACGAGAGTCTGTTGTTTCCGCGCCAGTGAATACGTTCATACAATGATTGTGTGTGTATGTGAAGCGATGGAAACACAATATTGTGTACTTGATTACTTTGTCCATCAGCTGTGTTAAGGTAAAATCGTTACCATTAGCGTGACGATGTCTGGGAGGATATACTACGCTTTGTAATTTGTATACATTATTATAGTTGATTAAATAAAAAAAAAACATTCCCACGCTCGAATAATCATATGGTTAAAAGGTGTCGGACTCACAATATACTAGATTTATGGTGGCGGGAAGGTCAGGGTTTGATTCATGATCGGGTGTACGAAAACAGGTTTTTTTCAATATGGTTTTTCCATCCTCTATAAATACAAATGTGGGTACATTTTCTTTAAACTATACCTTCCGTTCCTCTTTCCATTAATCTTTTTATTTTAGCACTGGAGGAATGCCAGCCTCCACCGTGGTTCGGATTCCACGTTAAACTGTAGGTCCTCCATTTCATCTCACAATCACCCTACCATTGCACATTAGCGTAAGTGCGTATAAACCGAATGGGTAGTAAGACGTGGTGCTAATAATAATAATAATAATAATAATAATAATAATAATAATAATAATAATAATAATAATAATAATAATATTTTAGCACTGCGTTCTACTACCCGTCCGGGCTATCCACATTTAATTACACTCGTGGGGTGGATAGAATTTAGATGATATGTACTTTATTTGCGTAGAGGGAGGAGGAAAACGTTTAGAGAAAACAAAAAAATCTCTCCCAGTACACAGTCCCCCCCCCCCCCCCTCGGTAGGAACTTAAATCCTGACCTCATCATTGGCATTTACAAAAGAGCGTGACTTTATGCCAGCGTACTTGATTAAATTACAATTAAAATACTTAGGCCTAAATAATGACTAAATACGAATGTGACTAAAGCTTGATTCACACGTTCGTTGAAAATAGAAAGCAGAATCTGCCTCAGTGGCGAAGCAACTTACACGCTGTTTGTTGACCCATGATGCATTGCAACGCTAACTTAAAACAGCTGATCAACATAATTATTATATTTTCTAATAGATAGAATATTTTTGATCAATCTCCCGATGGATGATTTCAAATTATAACGCTGTGTCGTGGCACAATCCAATATATCAATAAACATGCTTTACATTAACGAGCTATTTCAAATCTCCTCACAACGGCCAACGAAACTGTCTGCTCGCTTCTAGCTCTACTGCGCATGCGCACTGATTTGAGATGGTTGGTTCTGAGATTTGATTGGTTCTCCTGTGTCGAACATCTCAGACAGAGCGGATGAATAAATAGATATGGGTTGAACTTTAGCAGAACAGATCGCGGGCCCGATGAGACGGAAATCTTGTGATTGGCTTAAAGCTCGTCATGTGACCCTGTTTCTGTTCTGTGCTTGTTTTTCGGCGAACGTGCGTGAATCTACAATAAGATGTCTCAAAAGGTACGCTAGCAGCGCCACTCATATAAACACGAAACTGCTACAGAAAATGATACCAGGAATCCCGTTTAAGAAAATACAAATATATTTATTTGTAGTAAACATTGGTAGCATCTTACTATATTATTGTTATTTTATAAGTAATGATTATATCTATCAAAAGTGACAGCTGTAGATCATATGACTTGACGTATGAATACGTAAAAGTATATATAGTTGATTTTCTAGCTGTCAAATAAAGGGCCTCCTATGAAAATCAGGGTATGTCAAGGAGTAACTGTCAGTGTTGAGTAAACAAAAGGATCCTAAACACCAGATTGACAGTTTTTTTTTAAATCATTTTAACCGCTTACGTTTGTATTTGAGTTTTGCATTTTCCTGCGATGCTTATAATCACTTTAAAACGTAAGCATAGAACTATTTCGAACCCCGAAACATACCATGAACTCCGACGCGGGTTAGAAAAAATATAATTTTGTATATCCTATATATTATTTCTGTTGTCAACATCCCTTTTTCTTAACTAATACAAAGCCTATGGCGATGAATAAAATATCAGTGGATAGGATTTTTTTTTACCGACTTCTGACATAGTATACTCAGTTTACGTCAAAACACATTGTGGGTTTAAAATCTAAGTTAAAAGAGAAATCTAACAATATTTTTGCTATCAACTACCGAAAATATACTATCTCTGCTATTTTGTGTATACACTTCGCTGAGTATTTAATTTCAACAACCCAACAAAAGACTAAGGGCCGTTCCTATAGACGTCCCCTGGCAATCAACAGTCCACACTTTGCTTCATATCACAAAAATGCATCCTATAAACGCTTGCTAGGTAAGGGACGGGGTGTCTGTTGTTACGAGGGTGTCGGTTTGCTACGAATGACGGGTCCGTCCTCATTCGTCGGCCTGCCAGATATCCAATATGGCGGAATATTGTCTTCTGCTATCGTCTAAAGTTTACGAAATAAATTAAAATTATTATCGAAAACTAAAATAAATATTAATAATAACCAACTCTTCTTAAGTTCGGGTTACACGCTTATGTACTTTATTACGGTAGTAGTTTTTAGAGATTGGGAAGAAGTGTACCCGAATTTTCGTGGAGGTAGAGTGGAAAAACAGTTAGGAACAACCACCCTCAGTAAACCCGACTGAGATTCGAACCTCGATCTTACCGTCATCGGCAGTCCAATCTACTGTGAGATTAGCGCCTTAGACCACGCGCCCACCGAAGCGGGTAAGTTTAAAGTTTGTTTAAAATGACAGAAAAGGTAAGTATTATTCAGACTAAAAGTTTCGTTTGATTTCCCCGTGATGGGGAGGCTAGGGTTCGAATACTAGCTGGGTGTACCGAAGCTGTCTTTTTAACCCTAAAAAAAGGTTTCTCACTCACCCTGAACGCAAATGCGGGTACTTCTCCTCTATTCCGTCTATTGCTTATCACCACCCGTTCGGGCTACACGCATATAATATGCATTACGTTAGTGTAGTAGGAACGGTAAAGGTGGAATTTAGAGGTAAAATGTACCCGCATGTGCGTGTAGGAAGAATGATAAACAATTTAGAATAAAAAAAAAATACCCTCAGTAGATCAAGCAAGGATTTAATTCCTGGCCTCTTTAACATCATCAAAACTGACTAATGTGAGCCTGAAGTTAAGACCGCGAACTCACCGGGGTGGGTACATTTCTTCTATAACTCTACCTCCTCTCATCCCTACCCCATTAGTGTGGATAAAACGGAACAGGTATACCAAGATTTTGTAAGGAGCCCCTTTCTCTAAGGCCTTTTTTCGTACCATAATGCTACTGTGTAGTAAGTATTTTGGTAAGATAAAAGACCTTCAATAACGGGAGTGCCTCCAACAGTTTTGTAAGGTCTTTTATCATACAAAACTACTAGTATACAGTAGGATTATGGTACGAGATAAGACCTTCAACAACGGGCTTCCTTACAAACATCAAAGAATAGAAGAAAGTTGTGCTGAAATTAAAAATAGTCCTGAACATAGCCGTTAATAATGTGGGAATGTTGGGGGCGCGAATTAAGATAAGTATTTTTGCAGTTTTTCTTACTAAAACATTTTTCTGGCCAAAATAAATCAAATATTTATCCAGTAGAGGATATAAGAGTTTAATTTTCTCCACACGGTGATATCAACAGTTGTTGAATATCTGTCAAGGGGTGTCCTGGAATTTAATGACAACCTTTTCTCTTCATTTATAAAGTTTCTCATCTAATGCCGCTATGCTTATGAAAGATATTCAACAACTGTTGATATCACCGTGCGAAGAAAATTAAACACTATATTTGTACTGGAGCAATATTTTATTTATTTCGACCAAAAAAAAAAGTATTTTTATATAAAAAATGCAAAAATACTGGCCCTTTTCTTGCGTCTCCTTCGGGATTTATAGGAGATATGAACTCTTGACCTTCGACGCGCGCCAATAGTCTTACCACTGAGTTGTCTGGGTCTGTCCTGTGATTACACTAATATCCTAATAATGATAGTAATCTATTAAGGGGCGGGGGGAGGGAGGAAGGAGGGGGTGATGATTTCCTGTTGATCTCTCTCTCTGTGTTCGTATTTACTTTCGAATTGGAAGTGTTGACAGTGGTTCCTGGTAAGAAGGTTGTTTGTCGAGATAATTGTGGCGTATTATCGCCCTTATCCCCTTATACCAACACCCTTGTTTCTTCACTCCACAATTCAATTTAGGGGGGGGGGCAGGGGTGAATCATTACTAGAGTTACTATTTCTGTTTTATTTTTTAAATACGTTCACCACTTCTACTTAAATTTTTTTTTGGCACATCTTACAAACCGTTCGGGTTACACGCCTATGTACTAATCACACTAATGGGTTAAGGATTAGGAAGGCCTAATTTAGAGGAAGTGAACCCGCATTTACGTGGAGGGAGAGTGGAAAACTATATAGGGGAAAAAAAACCACCCTCAGTGTAACCGACCAGGATTGTAACCCTGATCTCACCGTATTCGGCAGTTTAGTCTAACACGAGAGTAGCGCGTGAGGCCGCGATCAAGCCATACCGACCGAGCGACCCCCCGTCTGTTGGCGAAGATAGTGCCAACATCCGCGGATAGAGGGGTGTCATGTGGCCAGCACAACAAGCACTGCGGCCGTTAATCTTCAGTTTTCTAGACCGACGCTGATACTTATTTATTCAAGTAGCTCTCCTTTGTCCTCACGAGGCTTGAGTTTGACCCCCATACAAGCCCTACCGTTTAACGGAAAAGTTCCGGAAGCACTGGGATCGAACCATGGACCTGTAGCCAGTAACTCTAACCACAGAGGATAAAATATTCCATGATTCTTTACCTGATCCATTAAAAAATCGACTAAATTCCTTCTCGGAATTGATAAGAGATTTTAAAAGTTTAGACAAATTCAAAATATTTTATTTGTTAGGAATTGTTTTTAATGCACTCAAAAGTAAACAGATTTGAATAAAAATTTAATGAATACGATGCAACATTCAAATTTCCTGTGACAACCAATCCATCTTCCCTGACCAATTACAACGATTTATTGATTTTTTTCAGACAGATTTAAATTTTACGACATTTCATGGCTTTCCATTTGAAGGGTACGGGGGGGGGGGGGGGGAGGGGGGAGGGGGTAATTCACATTACTCACATTTTCCAGGACAATAACTTTTATATCTCAAACCCCATAAGGACCCCAAGAAAAACATTATTTTAAATAATTTAATATGACTGATACTTTTTCAAACCGTAATATTAAGTGCATTAGAAAGGTCTTATGCTTGTCAAACAGATGGCAGCACTGATTCAAATTGAGTTAAAATTTGTATTTCTCCCTTTTACCTTTATGTGGGCTAAGTGTAAAAAAGGCAATGGCCTTTATGGCCGATATTTTTATTATTATTATTATTATTATTATTATTATGATTACTATACCATTCATAATATATTACCCCTACCTCATTGTGGTCACACTTTGCGTATGAAGGGAAAGTGGACATTAATTTTTTTAAAGAAAAAAAAACTTCACTAGACCCAACCAGAATACAAACCCCGACCCATCTAGTAACCAAAAAATGAACTTTGACGACTTTGTCAGTGAATTCATGCATACGTTATTTTTTTTATCACCGCGTCTTACTACCCGTTCGGGATATACGCCTAGTTACTAATTACACTAATGGGTTAGGAATGGGGGAGTTGGAATTTAGAGGAAGTGAACCCGCATTTGCGTCGGTGAGAGAGGAAAACCCTTTAGGAAAAGCCACCCCCCAGTACACCCAACCGAGATTCGAACCTCGATATCCCCGTCATCGGCAGTCTAGCTCAACACGAAACTAGAGCGTTGGCTAACTACTCCACCGAGGCGGGTTAGTCACTATGATGTGTTAGGGATTAGTAAGGTTATATTAAAAGGAAGTGTACCCGCATTTGCGGGAAGGGAGAGTATAAAACCATCTAGGAGGGGGGGGGACCTCAGTACACCCACCCAGGTTTCGAACCCTGATCTCCCAGTCATCAGCAGTCCAGTCTATTGCGAGAGTGACACCTTAGACTATTCGGCCACCGAAGTGGGTATTAAAAAGTTTTAAAATTAAAAACTACCAGCTTCAGTGGTCGAATGGTCTAAGGCGTCACTCTCGCAAAAGATAGTGATGTTGAGATCAGAATTCGAATCCCGGTTGGATGTACTGAAAGAATGAGGGGGTTCTTAAATTGTCTTCCACTCTCTCCACGCAAATGCGTGTATATTTCATCTAAATTCTACCCTCCTCGTTCCTATTACATTAGAGCTATTAATGAATACGTATAATACGAACAGGTTGTAGAATGCGGTGAATTTTGTTTGATATAAAGTATATCATGGTGAAGCAGCCATGTTCAACCTACGGCCCACGGGCCATAAACGACCCGTCACGTATTTTTATACTGTCCACAAGCTAGAAATGAAATTAAATTAGTGCTAAGCAAGGTCGTAGCCAGCCAATAATTTCAGGGGGGGGTTTGGTGGGCCCATCCCCCAATTGACGGAGGCTAGAAAAAATTATAAATAAAAAACTGTTCTAGAAGCTATCTGAAGTGTTTTTTATGGCAACACTACCCCCTAATTAGTGGAGGCTAGGACAAATTCTAATTATTAAACGGCTCTAGAAGTTCTCTAAAGTGTTTCTTTATTGCAACATAACCCCCTAACCACCGAAAATAGGAAAAATTCTAAATATTAAACACCTCTAGATGCTATCTGAGTTATTTTTTTTATGACAATATAACACCATAGTTGCCAAAGGCTAGAAACAATTCTAAATAATAAACACCTCTGGAAGCTCTCTGAAGTGTTTTTTTTTTATGGTAACACAGCCCTCTAATTTGTACTTTTACCTTAATTTTGATATTGTTTGAACCATAAATAAAGCCATATATATTTTGTTCATAAGATTTCAGGGGGGGTTTGAACCCCCAAAACCCCTCCTTGACTACGGCCTTGATATTACCTAATTAATATATGTGTAACTATTTACTTTATTTATAGTCAAAAGATTCCAAATTTATTTAAATTAAATTTTCTGATGCAATAAACAATTTGATGTTTTCGAAATAATTCTAAAAAATTGGGAAAAGGGGGGGGGGGGCGAAGTCACAAAGTGGAGCTTGCCTTGTTTGGAAAAAAAAAAAGTATACATTCTAAACATAAAGATTATGTCCCCCACGAATTACGAACTTAACTAAGAGCAGTATGCATTAGGCTATACTACAGACTTATACCTAGATATTTGCTAATTAGATTAATAGGATTGAGCCCGTACACGAATAATAAATACAGGCTTATTCTTTAATAGCACTCGGAATCTAATCGGACCTGATAAGCCAATATAATAGGGCTATGTTAAGATAGGCCTCTACTGTTATAATGTTATTGTTGACAGTTTAATAACGCTTCAATACTAGGCCTATTGCGCCTGCAAGCGATTTAATGTCAATATGTTTTTTTTCTGAAAAAACGCTAACCGTTCATAGTCCTAACGCACATATTGTTGGAAACCTTTCAATATATCCCTATTGTTAACTATTGCCAACTATTGCCAATGTATTAAAAGTTTTTACTACTAAACACTAAAAACACTAAAAAATTCAACAAACGTGTAAATTTATTTTATATAACAATGAAAATGCTGTGGAAAGTCTACCAACAATGATTACTTTTGAATAAGGCCGTAGCCAGTCAATAATTTCAGGGGGGGTTTAGTGGGCACATCCCAACTGCCGGAAGCTAGAAATAATTCTAATTGATGAACAGTTCTAGAAGCTATCTAAAGTGATTTTTATGGCAACATAACACCATAACTGCCGAAGGCTAGGAAAAATTCTAAATATTAAACACCTCCTAAAGCTCTCTGAAGTGCTTTTTATGGTAACGCAGCCCCTTAATTTGTACTTGTGTCTTAATTTTTTTATATTGTTTGAACCATAAATAATGCCATTTTGTTCATAAAATTTCAGAGGGGGTTTCAACCCCCAAACCTCCCCCTGGCTACGACGTTGCTTATGGAATACAAACCGCTAATTTCATACTGTGTTCTAACCTTAAATTGTAATATAGAAATATTACAAATTGGTAGTCAAATAAAAAATGTAAGTGTTCAAACCTTGATCTCTTCGTTCCATCGACGTGTCCTGCCAAAACAACGTGGAGTGTTCCATCAAACTTTTGAAATCTCCTACTCGACGCATGCGCACTCTACACAATGCACTGATTGCACTAAAGCTTCTTCTGTTTTGAGGTCGTCTTTATCTAAGGGCGCGATTCTCAGTCTGAAGAGCTGTTACGGAGAAGGGAGAGAGGGGAGGAAAGAACGACACAAGTATTTTGAAACCGTACATCACGTGACACTACCCTCCCTCTTCCTATTGGTGAAAATAAGTATATCTTTTATTTATTTATTTATCTACAGTCAAGCCGAAAGATGAGTTTTTATCGCCATTGTGTTTACAATATTCAAGCGGGTTTTTGCTCGTTCATTATATCAGTAACACCGCGCCCCTCTGAAAGCGATTCAAAGAGGGCACTTGGGCCATTTGTGCAATTAAGTGGTTCGTCTGAGAGTCGGACTTTATGGAAGTCGCTGCAAAGTTGAACTTTAATTCCGGTCAAGTCTATGATCATGAAAACATTTTCCTTCAAAGCTCGAATAGTATTTTATTTCCAGCGTCGCCTATTTGAAAGGAAATACACTACTGTATTTATTAAGAGAATGGCGGTTCTGAAGCTTCAAAACCACTAAGAAAATCCCTCAATAACCAAGAATACTCCTTTGTAACCCTGTTTAAAATTATTCTATTTGTTTGGGGTAGGCTAGATCTATGTTTTTAAACTTTATTTTCCAAGCATTTAACGACATTGCCTAATTGAAGATTTCGAAGTTATTTTGCCAAGCGGGTTGCATCTTAACTTGACGCACTTAAGTGTTCTAAGCACTATCATACTTAGACACCAATGTACGAAATAAAAAGAGAGGGAAGAAAATGAGCAGTTCACACTGCGAGGCCTCTTCTTTATCTACTGACAAGGCGGTAGCCAAACAATAATTTCAGGAGGCGGGGGGGGGGGGGGGAGGGGGTTGGTGGGTACATCCCCCGATTGCTGGAGGCTAGAAAAAAATATAAAGATTAAACACTTCTATAAGCTCTCTAAAGGTTTTTTTTATAGTAACATAGCCCCCTAACTGCTGGCGCTAGGAAAAATCTATATATTTAAACGCCTCTAGAAGCTATTTGAAGTGCCTTTTATGGTAACACAGCCCCCTTTATTTGTATTTGTACCTTAATTCTGATATTGTTTGTACCATAAATAAAGTCATATATATTTGGTTGATAAAATTTAGGGGGTGTTTGAACCCCCCCAAAAACCCCTATGACTACGGCTTTGTCTACTGATAACACATTCCCATTTCCTCTGATGCGTTTACACATTCACTCTTATATTTGCGCCTTGAAAACATTGACTTGCTTTTTAAAATTACCTTTTTCTTGTTTCCTCTTCTAGATAGACATTTACTTCCACGGACTTTTTTTAATTTACCTCCTGGCAGAAAGACTCCTACAGGACATTTTAGTGACTAAACCAAATAGCCTGAGTTGTAGAGGAGTTATATGCTTACAAAAAAAAAACTATTTCAAGATGAAAATTATAATTTTGTGACACTTTAGGACTATTTTAAGAATTATTTAAGAATTTATGGTTTTCGTTTCAACGTTATATCTTTAAAACTCGCTGAGTAAAACGTGAATTTATTAACATGGGGAAATTCTATCTTTTACCAGCCGTGACGTCACAGTCCTTAACGTGCAATTTATGAACTGACTGATTATATCAACAACACGACTTACAAACTAACTTTTATCATGAACATATACAACATCCTGTCCCCGGCCGTTAACTCATCATTGAGAAAGGGGAAATCCTCATTCCATCCATGACAAATCTTTTGACCATGCCAGGAATCGAACCCTGGACCCGTAGCTTAGAGGACATACACGCTACCAACTGAGTTAAGGTGTCTGATATTTAAAACAATTGAATTGAAAGAGCTTCCACGTTTCACGTGAAACGTCGCTGAAATTGAGCTATGGTCTAATTTTCATTGAAAGGGCCTTTTAAAAATTACAAATATATCTTTTTCGGTCAACATTGAGATTTTAAAAATTCTATCCTGTCTATCTCACTACACCCTATCTCTCTCAGGTCTATCCTAATGTTATCCTTCCATCTGCGTCTAGGCCTTCCCAGTGGTCTTTTTTCCCACTGGATTTACCATACAATACCTTGAACGCGGTTCTAGATACTCCTATTCGCACTGCATGACCTGCCCACCGTAACCTGCGAGATTTTACCACCCCAACAATGTCTGATGATGAGTGCAGGGTATGCAGCTCATCATTATGTAGCCTCCTCCACTCCACACTAGCTTCATCTCTTTTTTGACCCTGTTTTCGAACACTCTAAATTCCTTTTCGTCATTTAGGCTATGTGTACAAAGTCGACACAATGTCTAAGCACTTTTTTGTCGTTACAATATGTTCAATAAGTTCGAATGTAAGTGTGAACACAGGCAACGACACGACAAAACTGGGTTCCAGCAGTTGAAAAAAAAAAAGTTGTGGAGTGCCACAACATTGCGACGACTTTTTTTTGTCTTAAGACTTCGACGTGCCTAGTGTACAGACAAGCAAGAAACAGACTCTCAACCTTACGGGGGTTTAGCTGCGCTCCTTTTGTAAGCTTGAGTCCTTCACCGCTAGGATCGCTGCGGTTAGTCCTATCATCGCCCAGCAGTGACACTAGCGAAGCCCAGTGTTGAAGGACTCAAGCTGGCAAAAGGAGCGCAACAATTTTAACCTGGAGGTTGAGTGCCTGGGTATATTATTTGTCTGTGGCATAGTGCAAACGAATGAAGTCGTGTACACCGGCGACAGTTCTGTCATTGCTCACCAGATTGTGCTTGGACCAGCCCATGACTTCGGTTTAGTTTTGGAACAAATATCGCATATAGTGCCTGTCTATCGATCGATCGTGCTCCTTCTCCAATTGGTGTCCTGCTGAGAAATTGACTGTCCAGCTAGAGCCAAAAGTTCACCAAAACTGGAAACACCCATTCTATAGTAGGGAAAAAACTTATCGGAATAATTACTATAACGCTCAAAACTTGTATAAAACGTTCCAAGTGAAGTTATTTCACTGTAAATGGGGCGTACCCAAAATTGACGTTCGTATTGTCGTCATTTTCATTTGCAGGAAACAAGAGTAAAGATATCACCTGCTTCTTCTACGTCCATTATGATAATGGATGTAATATAAGTTCATGGAACTTTTGTTTTTCCTGGCAACAAATATGTTCCCTGTGAACACACACACCAAAGACGCGACTGTTTCGTCGTTCATTTGTTTCTGTGGAGTTGCTAGCCAGAAAGGTAATGACAAAAAAAAATGTTCAGACAATTTGTTGCCTTTGTACACAATGGCCTAAAAGTAATTAGCCACGTTTCTGAACCATATAGATCAAGCGGTAAAACTATTGTTTTGTGTATTCTGAGTTTTGCATTTTTAGCGCAACATTTGATTGGTGATATCTCAGCTACCTTGGCAGCCTTATAAACTCTAAAAGTACGAAAAACATTGGTCATGTGACAGGGGGGGGGGGGGGGGGGAATCTGGTCGCATTCCAAACCAGCAGTTTGTTTTTGTCAGTGTAAATTTATCAGCATTCTTAGGTACTTAATTATGTTTGTTTGTAATGTATTTCATCACAAACCCGCCCCCCCTTGTTTTTCTCCCTTTACACCCCCCATGACTTAATTACTCCCCTATTAGTCATACAACAAATACATTGAGCACTGCGTCACCCTTGATATCCGTCCTATTGATTAAGTGGTTAAAGGCTACGGGACATTGGTTCAACTCTGGAGGCACTGTCAAAAAAATTTAATGATTATTTTTTTTATGACGGTTCATACATGAGGAGAAACAGGATTAGGAATGAAGTTATCCGGGAAAGAGTTGGGGGTACATGAGATAGTAGAGGAAGTAAGGATGAGATGGAATGGTATTGTAATGAGAATGTTGGAGGACATAAAATAAAATCAAACTACATGATTATATCTACGATACTTTTTCACTTTTTGAAGATAGTGTCACTCAGGTGAGCTCTATTGGACGTCAAACAAGCCTCAGTACGTTGTCGGACACTGTGGGCGTAGTGTAAAATTCAAATCATAATAATTTTTTTTGTCCCAGTCTGTATAACGTTTATTATGCAAAATGTCCATCCCTACCCCAGGGCCCCGGTGGCCGCTCAGTGAGCATAACTTCAAATTGGTATCCCTCCATAACCAAAAACTTTTAAAAAATAACAAAGACTTAAACCATGCGACCACAGATTGGTGCGTGAGATTTTCAGTGATTTAAATCACAGGAAATGATGGTAATCTTATCATCTCTTATCACAGTCGATTAAATATCACGTCCGAATCTCGTAGACACAAGTTGACATACAGCAGCAGTCTTTGGCACTACCGACTTCATTGTTGACAACAGATAAAGAGGGAAATGTAGGGAGAAGTGACGTTTTGTAATGTTTGCCAACCCGCTGGAACGGTGTGAGGCCTGGGTCGGCAAACTTTACCATTTAGGAACAGTTTTTTTTTAATTTATTTATTTAATCCAAAGAGCTGATCGCTCCTCATTGCAGCTCAAGGTTGGATTAGGTCAGGGATTTGCAAACATACTTACAGGGGAGCCAAATGAAAAAAAAAAGTTGGGATAAAGACTTTTATTAATTAATTTTTCTTTAACATTTATTTTAAAAATAATAAACACACATAGTAGACTGACATGAATAAGTTTAAATACATTGAAAATGCAAAGGGGTCGCCTTTAAATTACGTAAGGCTTTTTTTTTTTTTTCATGATTGTTGACACTCCACTCCCCCTACGTAAAATATCGTAAGATTTTCCCCATTCTCTCTATCTCACATAATTTTTTTTTTTTTTACGATTTTGTAAATTAAATTATTTTAATCGTTTGACTATGTTTAGACATAAGGATTGGTGATAAGCCGAGTGATATGAAATTTTTCAATACTTTAAATTGCAGTAAAATTAGTTGTAACACATAAGTAAATAATTAAATATAAGGGAAACTTTAAAGTTAATATATTTATTTTCTGACTTTTTTTATTGTATCTCATCATAAACAATGTTAAAAAAAAAACGCACTTAAGATGTATTCTACCCGTTTCGGTAGCCGCATGGTCTAACGCGCTAGTATCGCAGTAGTCTATACTACCGTTGACGGGGAGATCAAGGTTCGAATCTCGGTCGGGTTTACTGAGGGTGGTTTTCCCAAAATGGTTTTTCAATCTAACTACACGCGAATGGAGGTACACTTTCTCTAAACATAGCCTTACTAATCCCTAAAACCATAAGTGCAATTACTAATTAGTACATAATTGTATAACCCGAACGGGTAGTAAGTCACGATTCTTTAAAAAAAAATAGATTTAAGTGATGTTTAAGATTTCTACTGATGTAAGCATCATCATTATCATAACATCATCTCAATGGGACGTGAAGGTCGGTACAGACAGGACGCTAAGCTAAGATTTGCTCTGATAGCTCTTTAGAAAAATAGCGGACCATATATTTAAATGTGCTGGTTTGGTGAAAATAACCAAATAAGTGTATAAGTTTTGTTTCCAGTTTGTTTCACGTGTATTTAAATAATATAATTATATAGGTTTTATATTTAATAAATGTTTTTATATTAAAATGGAAGCGTTAATTGAAAAAGTCAAACCTCCACCTCCTAAATTTTCTTCATATTCCAAAACAACTGCTAACAGCAGCATCTTTTCTTCCTCAGTATTATCATCTGAACTCAGACAAGTCATTATGGAGAATGCCATCATAGCTAAACTTCACTGGAGCAGACCAGAAAGAAACAACACTGAATTCTGGAGGGACCATTGCTTAGCTTAGCAATGAGTGTGGAACCAAACTGACAAAGTATTAGCACAGCACAGTACAGCTTACAGTAGCCCCATGGCTTCTTTGGTGCTGACTGACAGCTGACGGCTTTGAAAAGCTACCAGACCAAATTATGTATCCCTACGCCGAACCATATGATCTGCAAAAAAACATGTGTTTAGCAGCTGTCACTTCTGACAGTCAAAATTTAGGAATATACCTAAATGTTGACTGTCAGAAGTCAGCTGTGAACTGTCAGTCAGCACCAAAGAAGCCATGGGGCTACTGTAGCTTAACATTCTGTGTGTATCGGCCTTAAGTAGCCGCACATACAGGGTGTCCCAAACTTAGAAGACCCGCAACTGCTAGTAGAAGATCAAGAATATCTAGCTGACAAAAAACTTTGGCGGCATACGTTAAGAAAAAAAAAATCCAACGCAATTAGTATATAAGTGTATAACCCGAACGGGTAGTAAAACGCGGTGTTAAGAAGAAGAAGAAAAAGTACCAACACATTGACGTTGTGTATGGGTTATAAAGGTCTATATTTTGAATATAATTATCAAGATGTTATTCCTCTATCTGGCAGTTGATCAAGTTATCAGGGCAGTCATGTGGCTGTTTAAATTGTCCAAAGGGTGTTGTTGGGAGGAATTAGAAGGGTGTTGACCCCTGCTGGTGATAGGTGACTCATGAGACGTCTTAGAGTCGATTAAATCAAAGAGTAATCGAGAGGTACTTTGTACCGAAGACTTTTGACTTTTAAATAAGGAAATTTTAGCAGGAAGGACAGAATATGACGGTTACAGATAAAAATTTCTTAAGCTGAGAGTGTATAGAATGCGAGTTAAGGGCAGTATTTTTTTTAAAATTAATCAAATATTCCACCTGTACAAACATATAATTTAAATTGATTCACCTGGTGATATCAACAGTTGTTGAATATCTCTCGTCATGAGCGTAGCGGCATTAGATAAGAAACTTTTTAAATGAAGAGAAAAAGTTTGTCATTAAATTTCAGGACACCCCTAGACAGATATTCAACAACTGTTGATATCACCGTGTGAAGAAAATTAAACTCTTATGTTTCTACTGGAGCAATATTTGATTTATTTTGGGCCAAAAATTGTTTGCTATAAAAACTACAAAAATACTGCCTTAACTTGTATTACATACACTCTCACCTTAATAGTAAAACACAGAAGCTTAAACTTGTACGTTTTAAGCTTGTAAGTTAAATAAACTATTAAAACAATATATAAAATCCCTTATAATCTTTTATATTTAATTATATACATTTATTTCATGATAAAATGTACAAACGTTTATAAGGTGAGCAACCAAAACGTTTAGTAAAAATAGATAAGTACGTTATTTTAGAAATACCTTTTCATAACATAATTTATAAGTAATTTCCCACTCTACCTTCATTCAAATTCGGGTTGATTTAATCTAAATTCTACATTCTTTATATTTGAGTAGCAAAAAAAAAAGTGTAAGAACGGATGGGTAGTAAGACGCGATATAGAAAAAAAAAATCATCGTGTAGTTCCTTTGTCAAAATTTCCTTAGCGATGGTTTAACTTCTCAATTCAAGGGGAATATTTTATACCCCAATTCATTTGAAAGAAAGACAGGGTACTAGATCTGCTTTACGTATGCACCTGCCAAATTGTGTGATCTGCAGCTATCATGTTTGATAGAAAAGAAAAACCTATAAAGTTATACTAATAAAATAGTAATTTACTATTAATTTTGACTAGAAAATTATGTTTATATTTTATAACAGACCTTTTATATGAAAATTCGACAATACTATTAAGAGTGATAGAATAAGATATGTAATAATTATTGTTATATTGGTTTTATGATTTTTTTTAGGACAAAATGTAAGGCCTTTATGGAAAATAGAACTATGTACATTATTTTATTACAATACGCATTATTTACTATTACGATATTATTATTATTATTATTATTTGTTCGGTCTTACGGTATGTCCGCTCCTTTTGTCATTGAACTTATACCTCTAATCCGCCCTTTACTCTGCCTTCTCCTTGAGCTCCCAGAATCTTTTTCTTCCCTTCAAGTCATCTAATATTTAAATCCCCCTCCTTACTAAGCTCCTCTTTGCCTCAACCTTGCCTTCTATGACGTCTTACAGAAGACAGCTCCTCCTAAGGATGTGTCTGATCCAGTTTCCACATCCAAAATGGTTCTCTTCTCACCTACTCTTAATTCGTCGCCCCGTCTGTCCACCTGATCTTCTCAAGTCTTGTCCAGCATCACATTTCAAACCTCTCCAAGTATTTATTTTCCATCTTCCTGAGAGTCCAAGTTTCAAAAGCGATGCCACCTACTGTAGCATTTCATCAGTTTCTTTTTCAGTTCCAAACTCAACTTGCTACCAGAATTGAGGTCACAAAATCTATTTTTTTTAAATTACAATGTAAATTTTCTATCATAACTATATATTTTTTTGTATTGCTTGGCGCATTAATATATTATATGCCACATAAGAAATTATATTTAATTACCTTTTTCAGGACAGTCAAAATAAGGATATTCCTTTGGCATCACGACTAGTATAGTTGGCTGTAGGTAATATATCAAGTTTTTTTTTGTATTTCAACAAGTATTTCATGGAATAATCAAAGTGATTTGGTTTCCCGCATAAGCTACGTGTGAACTTGACATATTTTATTGAATATTACATGACCCGATGTAAGAAACGGAGAAAACATTATAGCTATTTTACACACACACACACACACACACACACACACACACACACACACACACACACACACACACAGTATGGAAGTTGAATCGATATGAAATAAAACAACTAGATATATTTCAAGTCCTTGAGTAAAATTGTTGTAATCATAGAAAATGATTCATAGAAAAAAGTGTTTATGAAAAAAAAAGTCTCTACAAAATGAAATACAATTTTAATGAGGTAGTAAGTATTATTTGTAACATACATAAATCTTGGCATCATACAACAAATGCACATTAAGTTCTCGACCTATGAGGTTTATTCTTTCTGCAAGTTTCCTTATGTGTTGAAAATCCCAGTAGTTCAAATGATGCTTAAATACTGTGTTCTTTTGATAAATATGTCCGTTTGGAGGAATAATTAAAACAAAACAGGTTCTGACAATGAAAATGAAAGTTTATTTTAGTATCCTATATTAAAACCAACAAAATGGCGTCAGCGTACTAGGAACATGATCTATTCTGTTTAAAGTGGCGTTTGATATAATGGTGTTGCTGGTCACAAATTGAAGTACATAAGCCGCGTATTTGCAAATCCGCGTAACTTGAATCCTTGTAGGTTGTTAACTTTCTGGTACATTTCTTTGTGATATTCGAACTGAAATGCTTTTCCGAAAATAATTATTTATACAGTAGGGATCATTTACGGTCCTCAGGGCGGAAGTGACGTCATAATAGTGGGGTGGGTAGTTTTTGGGATAGGGCCTTATACATAGGTACGGTTTTCAGGGCAGAGAGGGGAAGGTAGGGGAGGTATCGTGATGATGTGTTGATGTAGGAGGTGGGGTGGGATGGTGGTGGGTTGTTGGTGGGGGGTTGAGGGTTTATAGCTCGCGTGTGTTGGATGGTTCTGCGGGGGGGGGCGGGGTTGGCAAGCGACGTCGACCGCGGGAGGGTGTTTTCTCTCTCTCTCTTTCTCTTACAGGGAAATTAGGAATGAAGAGGGGAGGGGGGTGGCAAGCTCTTTCGCGGCGGCGACCGTGGGAAGGGTGTTTTCTCTCTCTCTCTTTTTCTCTTACAGGGAAATTAGGAATTAAGAGGGGAGGGGGGGTGGCAAGCTCTTTCGCGGCGGCGACCGCGGGAAGGGTGTTTTCTCTCTCTCTCTCTCTCTCTCTCTCAAAACAATACATAAATATATTCCGTACAGTGGGTGTTATTATAAAATCTCTTCCTCTATCCTTTTTTATATATATCTTCCATACAATGATTATTATAAATCTTAAAAGGATACTCTCTATCTCTCTCTCTCTCTCTCTCTCTCTTACAAGGAAATTAGGAATTAAGGTTAAATAGTATGGATTCTTTAAAACAATACATAAATATATTCTGTACAGTGGGTCTTATTATTATAAAATCTCTTCCTCTATCACTTTTTTTATATATCTTCCATACAATGATTATTATAAATCTTAAAAGGATACTCTCTATCTCTATGTATTCTCTCTCTCTCTCTTACAAGGAAATTAGGAATTAAGGTTAAATACCTTCTTTAAAATCTCTTCCTTTATCTTTTTTCATCTTTCTTAACGGGATCGTAAACTTAAATAAATAGTACAGACTCTTATTTAACGTGTATATTCTTAAGATTACGAAGATACATACATACATACATATATATTCAGTACAAAGATTATTAAAAAATAAAATTCTTTCTCTCGGAAAAAATATAAAGTCTTTTTAATCAGTGCATACGATAAATCTCTTTCTCTAAAGTCTTTCGGTGATTATAGACTTCGGTAAACACGCGCGCGCGCGCGCGCGAAAAGACCGGCTTAGGCGCTTCACCACTTGAATAGCTCGTACTTGTCATCTCCTAGATATATCAGTCCTCGCTGTGAAGCGTTAAAGCGACTCCTGTACCTCGCACCAAAGTTTTTACCCGGAAGACGAACTCTGCCAACACAGTCTAGCGTTATGATGTTCGGCTCGTCCTCCGCTTCACTGACCTCTTCATCTCCTTCTAGACGACGGACGTTGTAGGTCCGGTACTTTTCAAGTTCGGAGATGCACTTGACCCGATCGTGTTCCTCGCGCTCGATCCGATCCAACGCCGCGCACAAAGCGTCTTCCTCCTCCTGGAGAATTTGCGACTCGTCCCCTTCCTTGAGGTTGTAGACGGGGCATGATGTAGAACAGCGCTCGACGGACTGACTCGATTCCCACATTCCGGGATTATGACTCCCGAGCCAGTGTATGGAAGAATCGCAGTGCTCGCTGTAGCCCTTGTCAACCGCTGCGATGTAGTATTCTAAGCCGCCGTTCGAGATCTTAATATCGCTCATGTCCTCCAGACGGTAACCCAACTGTCTAAACATATCGAATGTGAAGCGTCTCTCTACCTCGCGACCGCTTTATATGCTCGGAATGGAGGGGGACGCGCCCTCCCTCCTTCTACACTATATCCTTCGCATCGATCTACGAATTGTGCGTCTATGCTCGGAATGGAGGGGGACGCGCCCCTCTCCTCCTTCTACACTATATCCTTCGCATCGATCCACGAATTGTGCGTAGAGTCAAACCCTAACCATTTGACGTATACTCTATTTCCGGAACGTCTGACTATCTTCTCTACAAGGTAAACATCCGGATACGAAGTCTTTCTAAGCTCCTTACCGTAGAATCCTCCTGTGATAGGCTTACCCTTCATATCTTCGAGTAGGAAGGTCCTAGGATTAGTCTCGACGACGTTACGTATTTTAAACAGTTCGGTCGACCAGTTTGCGGTATAACCCTTTTCGAAAACGTCCTTATACTTACTGATACGGACTATATCACCCACTTTAAATATGTTTGGTGTAGAATCCGAGATCTTGAGACGTTTATAGACTGTATGTAAAAGTCTGTCGTCCTTGACGTCTATAGGCTTCATCTTTATGGTCGAGTGTACAGTCCGGTTGTATTCATCCAGTAAGGAATCGATCATATCTATCCATTGATATGATCCTTTAGCCGTGAACCTCCTCCACATCATGTTCTTGAGAGTGCGATTAAATCGTTCCACGACACTAGCCTTGACGTTGCTGTATGTAGAATAGTGATTGATTCTCTTTCTCTTCATGAGTGTTTTGAATTCCGCGTTGTAAAACTCTGTCCCATTATCCGTTTGGAGATGACGAACGGGAGGTAAACCTTTGCCGGTCACCTTGTCGAGGAGGAGAGCCATTGCGGTGCTGACATTCTTACCCGTCTTAGTCTTGACAGGTGCGGCCCAAGCCCTCTTGGAATACACGTCGATGACGGTGAGAAGGTACTTGAACCCCTTATTCGATCGGGAGTAGGGTATCATCTCCACCAGATCAGCCTGAAGGAGTTCGTTCAAGCCTCGTACGCTAACATGTCTTCGGGGGAATCGTCGTCTTGCAGGACGATGAAGTTCGAGTGCAATCCCCCACTTGACGGTGGACATGATTATGATAAAATACCGATGAGATGAATGTCTTTATACGATAATTCCAGCCTCGCGTAGTTCCTCAATGATGGAAACGATCTCGTTCTGGTGAGCGGAATGACCGGCCTCTGTAGATGCTTGCAAGAGTCGTAATCGATCGACCAATTCGTTAGGATCGTCCCAATAGGTATAATCGATCCCTCGTCCTGTCTCCATCTTGTATAAACCGTCGCCCTCGAGCTCCTCCTCAAACATAGGTTTGATGATTAACGAATACTTTGATCCCGCGCGCATCTTGATACGGGCGTACGGCTCGTTTCTCAACCGATGCGCGTTTGTTTCTTCGAGCATAGATTTGTATACTTTCAGATCCTCCTTAGTATAATGCGCGGGTGCTCTTCTGAAGAGTAATTCTAATAGCCTCGGGTATACGGTATCGTCATATTGTTGAGAAGTATCGTACCGTCACTCCCGTCGAATACGATACGGGTATCTCCGAGCTTGGTGGAGTTACCTTCATGGCGGACTCCATAGGTCTTATCGGAATGCGCGCGAGACGAATAAAGATAAGTATCCAATAGATGTCTGTTCTGCAATCTCTCAGGCGATACTTCTACCTCCTCAGGTTCGGGTTCAGCGAGCGCCTTCACCATCTTGCTTAGAGGATCCGTGATAGGTTTGAATGTTTCATTCACGACGTGCTCGGACTCGTGTCGGGCATCGCGTAGTTGCTTATACTTTCGTTTAATAATCTTACTCGCTTTTATGATATCCTCCGTGACCTTCGTCGACATGATGTAAGGTGCGAATGTCTCTTACGACGAAGAAACGGTTCATTATATCTAAACGTAAGTAAAACCTAATTCGACGTGTAAAATCTGAGTCGTTGTCAAGCGTTTTTCTAGCATGAAAGATATAGAGTCATCTTTGGACACCTCGAAAGGAGGATCGTCGATAATTTTAAGATTCAACAAGCAAATAACATCTTTCAAGTTCATGATCATCGTTGAAACGATCCCTGCCCTCTTGAACTTATAACCACGTTCACCCGTTAGAGCCAATTCGAAATGTCTCGTATCCTTCCTCGTAGGTTTTGAATCCAAGTAGATGTAGATGAAACCATGACTTACCGTAGAGTCTACATAAGCTTTAGGCACGGCGTCTGAAGGTAATGAAGGCGTACCTATGTTTCGTAAAACTAAGCCGCCCGCATCGTAAAGTCGATCGTTATCTACCCCCTTTACGGATAGTATACCTCTCGCTATCATATTGTTCAATTCGGTGTAAACGGTTCGTTGTATCGCGAAAGATTCCTCTAGGCTTAGCAACTTTGGACCTAAAGCGTCAAGCACCGTTTTATTTTCGTTGAGACGATCTTCATGATGACGAGCCAGTTTCCACACCTCCTCCATCCCTTGATGGCTACTCTTCTCAAAGTTGGCATATTTTATTCGATCGTTCTCCAAATTCTCGATCAACGATTCCATCTGTCCTTTGATGGCGTCCTTGGCAGTGTTGAGAGCGAGTATCTGCTCGTTACTATGTCTCGCATCCATCCTATCGACGTAAGACTTGTTACAGACATCCTTAGATGCGATGGGCGTCTCGACGTTGACGATCCTCTTCGATCTAGCGTCGAAATACCCTTGAGAGTTTTAAAGTCAGATTTCCTTCCGTCTCGACGAGAGATCTATATTTGTAGAGACTATGACCGAATTTAGATATGGACGACATGATGTCTTATCGCCTACTGAATATGCGTTCATGTCAATCATGCAATATAAAGGTATCGAAACCGTAGCGATATCGCCCTTTATCAATCTCATGATCTTTACTCAACACAAGAAAATCGTACTTGTGTTTTTTCCAACACAGCGAGCACACTTCCTTAAATTTTTGGAATGTCATATCAGTGTTCACGTGATCGTCGTAAACGTGTCTCAGGTTCGTATCGTCCATCCTGAATAGGATGAGAAGATTGGCGTTATCTCTCAACATCTGTTTCGGGATGCGCGAGTACGTCTGGCAAAGATAGAAACAGTCTATAGCCTTATGTCTGCCCATACTGAAATAAGCCTGTATATTAAACTGTTTATCGCAAGCGACGTCGTCAAAAATGAATACAGAGTCGGGTTTGGCCTCGGACGGCGTGATAATTTCCGCGTTGTCAGAATAAGGGAAATAGCCCATGCCTTCGACGAGCGAGAGAATCTTCGATAAACGTTGATACTTGGGCTGGTATAACGATTTAGAGTAAACGTACACGTTCTTGAAGCGTAGACCGTTAGGTTCCTCCAACAGACTGATCATAGCGTTGGTTTTACCGCAATTCGAAGGTCCGCAGATGATGCAACGGATAGTATCAGGCAACAACGTGCCGTGTCTCTGAGGTAAAGCTCTACCTGCATCGTGATCGTTGTTGCGTACAGTTAAAGAGTCTGTCTGTTTCTCGAGCCGCATGTCGACTAGTTCATCTATATAATGCACGCACCTATATAAATAGGAATCAGTACGTGTCATGAGGCGAAGAAGAGGAGGGGGGTTGTTGGATAAGATAATCAATAATCTGCCGTTTGAGCTGCATATACCCGGATACCAGTATTGCGGGCCGGGAACAAAGTTGGATAAACGATTGAAACGAGGCGATCCCGGAATAAACGTGTTAGATCGATACTGTAAAGAACACGATATCGCCTACTCCAAGGTGAAAGATCTTGCAGGACGTCATACCGCAGATCGTGAACTTATCGAGAAATCGTGGAAAAGATTGCTCGCAACTGACTCGAAGTTGAACGAGAAAGCCGCCGCGTGGGCTGTCGTCAACGCGATGAAAGCTAAAGTCAAGATGGGTTCCGGTCTAAAGAAGAAAGCTCGACGTCGTCAACAGAGTGCTACTACTACTACTACTCGCCGTAAGAAGAAGGGTGGAATTCTACCTATACTACCTTTGATCGCAGCGCTTGGAGCCGTCGCCGGAGGAGCTGCGGGAATCACGAAGGCTGTACAAAGTGCGAAGGCGAATACGAAACAATTGAACGAGGCTCAGAGACATAATCGCACGCTCGAGGCTATCGCCATGGGGAAAGGGATGTATCTACAACCTTACCCGAAAAAAAAATGACTACCTAAACGTGCCCTTACTGAAACGGATCTGCGCAAGTACGCTAGCAAGTTAAAAATCCACTTTTTTAGGGGAGTATTTGCGAGGGATGCTTTACCTAGCAGCCCCCCTTGGAGGATAGAGAGCGGCATCATCAATCTTGATAATGATAGTGGTAAGGGTACACATTGGGTGGCGTATAAGAAAAACGGTGAGCGGGCGGATTACTTCGATAGTTTCGGTGATCTAAGGCCGCCACTCGAACTTGTTCGATATCTCGGAGGAATACCTATCACCTATAATCATACGCGCTATCAAGAGTACGGAACCGTTTTATGCGGCCATCTTTGTTTAGCTTTCCTTAAATACTCGCGCTGACGTTCGATCTTAGTAAATATGTCTATGACACTTACACTGACGGGTCAGAGTTCGAATCTAACTGAGAACTACTTCCCGCATATCCTGCTCGGAGAAGAGAATCGCGAAGAAGAATGGTTCATCGGACTGATCAATCTGGCGACGTTCAATTCCATACCGAACATCGACGAACGTAATAATAAATTTTATTGTGACGGTAAAGAGTATACCGTCCCTCCGGGTACCTATGAACTTGAGGCGTTGGACAGATTCTTGCGAAGAGAAGTCTCGAGTAACGTAAAGCTCTCGATTATCGGTGACCCTAGCACTTTAAAGAGCTATATCACTTGCAATAAACCTATTGACTTTACCCGGTCTGGCACGTTCGCATCCTTGCTGGGGTTCGACTCCGTCATACTTCCCGCAGGGAAGACGCACATATCTACCAATACCGTGAATATTCTTCACGTGAATGTGATCCGCGTAGAATGTAGTCTCGCTAGCGGGGCTTACGTCAACGGAGAACCGAGTCATACCTTGCACGAGTTCAGCATGACCGTCCCGCCAGGCTATAAGATAGTGGAAGCGCCGAACAATATCATTTACCTTCCGGTAACGAAGCGAGTAATAGAGTCTATCGCAGTACGACTTATCGACGAACGAGGAGATATCGTCAACTTTAGAGACGAAACGATATCGCTACGTATACATCTGAAACGAGTCGGTGGGGATGGGACTCGTACTAGATAAAACGAGACGACGTCATCTTCCTCGAAACATTGAGAGAAGAACAGTGAAAGTGTTAACACCTACAAATAAACAATATTTAAGACGTCTAGGCTACTCGTTACGAAAATAATGGATGACGCCGTGGACATTCTGAACATTGGAGACTCCGCCGCTTTCGATACGGCCTTGACCAGTTTCCAGTATCATTCCTACGCCTCGTATATTCCCGGACCGTTAGCTAACGGGAACGAGCTTAGGATATCTATCCAACAAGAAGGACTGTACACGTTACCTCACCGTTCTCTACTACATATCAAAGGACGACTACTTTTGAATACGGGAGAACCCGGAAGTACTTCAAGGATTGTTAATAACGGAATACTGCATCTATTCTCAAGAATCGCCTATGAGATCAACGGGATAGAGATTGATCAATCGAGAGATGTAGGCATTTCGACTCAGCTTAAAAACTATCTATCTATAAGGAACGGTGAGCAGACTCATCTTTCAAACGCGGGTTGGAGATTTGAAGGAGTTCACGTGCACGCGGAAACAGGCATCTTTGACGTATGCATCTCTTTACGTCTCATACTAGGATTCGTCGAAGACTATTCTCGAATACTAATCAATGCGAAACAAGAACTGGTGCTAGTTCGTTCGACCAGTGACAACAACGCTTTACAAAGAGCTCCTCCTCCCGTCGCGGAGACACTCTCTAGGATCGAGTTAAGTAAAATATCTTGGCTTGTACCGCATATAAAGACTGACGATATCAATCGTCTCAACCTGCTTAATTTCATCAAGAGTGGAAGGATCATCGAGCTACCTTTTCGTACTTGGGAATTGTATGAGTACCCTAACGTACCTACTTCTAATCAGCATGATTGGACTGTGAAAACGTCAACCTTGCTGGAAAAACCTCGTTACGTTGTTTTCGCTCTTCAGACTGGACGGAACAATACGACGGCTGCAGATAGAAGTATTTTCGATCATTGTAATTTACGTAATGCTAAACTCTATCTAAATTCTATCATGTACCCTTATGAGGATATGAACTTGGACTTTAGACAAGATTCCTTCTCGAAATTATACGAAGACTATGCTAATTTCCAGACTTCGTACTACGGAACGAGCACCTCTTTACCTTTACTTGATCCTTCTCATTTCAAGTCTCACGCACCCGTCGTCGTGTTCGATGCCAGCCGACAGGAAGATACTCTCAAGGACGGTATGGTGACGTGTCGTATAACGTTCGAGACGGAGGAAAATATCCCTGCAAACACCAAGGCGTTTTGTCTCATCATACACGATAGAGTAGTCCGCTATAACCCTTCAAGCAGCGACGTTAGCAAGATGACATCATAAATGACGCATCATCGTTCTCATCTTGATCAGTATGTTGATCGACGTGCAAGGATACTCGATTGATGAGAGAGTATTCATATTCAAGGAGGTGAGCGTTCTACATTTCGAACCTTTTGACGAAGCAAACTACAAGTTCCTTCCTCCGTTCAAGATCGGCGACCTCTCCGCATCGAGCAGGAGGAATGTAGATTGGGTGACCGACTATTATCACGGACTATCTTGGTACGGCGGAGAAGTACAGTACTCGAATCTTCGTTCTATCATGATTTCTCATCTAGAGCGGTACGCATCGCGACTATCAATCTATATTAAAGGAACTGAGAAGATTACTTGGCTACAGAGTGTCATCGGCGCCGATAGTGACAAGTACGACTTTTACGAGCTAGGCAATCTCGGTTGCCCTTCTCTGAGTAAGCTTAAAAATCTGTACAACGTAAACAAGTGTTCCACTCATTCCGGTACCGTCTACTCGTGCGCCACAGAAAATGTCCGACTACTCCAAGAATGGTTTAAGAATTTTAAGTCTGATCGGCCAAAACTTTTGCGATCTGACCAAGAGTGCGATGCGGAACGATACGGGTTCGGTTATTCCAGCATTGCTTCATATGATAGCCTTGTATAAACGAGTATAAAGAGTACATCGATTTCGATAAGTTATCATGTTTCTGCGGTCAAGATGAGGTTGACACGGTCAGACGGAAGAAAACTGCTGGCACTTCTAAACGTACGCTCGGAAAGAAGAATAAAACTTCTGAGAAAGCGATCGAGGAGCCTACGAAGAAGAAGCTACGAGACGAGTTGAAGGATGCGTAACTATCGAAACTCTTGAACGAGTGCTTTAAGTCAGAGACAAATAGATCGAAAAGGTTTTTCTTAATTTTTTCATCGATCTTTCTTGGATACTCCCTAGCTTGTAATGTATCAATTATTACTTTGTATTTAATCAATTAAACAATAAGTATAGGAAAGAAAGTCTCAAACTTTTTTCATTTATCCTTCTTGAATACTTGTAATATATTAATCATGTTTTTTAAAGATTATTACTTTGTAAAACATTTTTTAATCAATTAGAGTATAAGTCTAGGAATCTAATAAAAATTATTCTTTGGAAATAAAATGTATAAGTCTAATCAATCTTTCTTGGATACTCCCTAGCTTGTAATGTATCAATTATTACTTTGTATTTAATCAATTAGACGATAAGTATAGAAAAGAATGCCTCAAACTTTTTTCATTTATCCTTCTTGAATACTTGTAATGTATTAATCATGTTTTTAATGATTATCACTTTGTAAAACATTTTTAATCAATTAGAGTATAAGTCTAGGAATCTATAAAAAAAATTATTCTTTGGAAATAAATGTATAAGTCTAATCGATCTTTCTTGGATACTCCCTAGCTTGTAATTTATCAATTATTACTTTTGAATTTAATCGATTAGACGATAAGTATAGGAAAGAATGTCTCCAACTTTTTTCATTTATCCTTCTTGAATACTTGTAATGTATTAATCATGTTTTAAAGATTATTACTTTGTAAAACATTTTTTAATCAATTAGAGTATAAGTCTAGGAATCTATAAAAATTTATTCATTGGAAATAAATGTATAAGTCTAAGAATGTAACAAAACTTTTTTTTAAATAAATGAATTAACGATTATTACTTTGTTCGTATTCTTTAGATAGAGATGTATAAGTCTATGAATCTAAAAACCTTTTATTCTTGGAATATAAGTCTTAGAGGAGAGGGTGTATTTAATCAATTAGACGATAAGTATAGGAAAGAATGTATCAAACTTTTTTCATTTATCCTTCTTGAATACTTGTAATGTATTAATCATGTTTTAAAGATTATTACTTTGTAAAACCTTTTTTAATAAATTAGAGTATAAGTCTAGAAATCTATAAAAATTTATTCATTGGAAATAAATGTATAAGTCTAAGAATGTAACAAAACTTTTTTTTAAAATAAATGAATTAACGATTATTACTTTGTTCGTATTCTTTAGATAGAGATGTATAAGTCTATGAATCTAAAAAAACCTTTTATTCTTGGAATATAAGTCTTAGAGGAGAGGGAGGGTGAGGGAGGGAGGAAAGAAATAATAATAAAAAACAACACACAATAACCCCATTTAATGAATATAATGATATACTATTTTTTACACACAGATACATACTAAATTAGTATTTTCTTTTTCTTCAGTTAATAATGATAAAGTTACAGAATATGTGGTACAACATAAATATTTTCTCAAGTCTTTTAGAAGTACTAACATTTTCTTTAGACAATAGTGATAAAGGTATAGTTCTTGAATTTTTTTGTTTTCTCTTCATCATGAATATACATCGACATTAATTATTAATATTTTCTTAATCACTTACACTATAGACACTTTTTTCATAGAGACGACAGGTTAGTATCGAACAGTGGCTCTTGGAAGGAAGTAGATGCCCGCTCACTTATAGAGTAATGGTACCATGATAGAATATTAACTGTACCGAGTACTATATCTTATATCGAATAGTGATAAAGTTGTAAATCTTGAATATACATTGTTACTTTTAGAAGCACTGTATTAATATTTTCTTAATCACTAGCACTTACACTATAGACAAAATTATTTTTTTTTCATAGAGACGACGGCTCAGTATCGATCGGCGCCTCTTGGGAGGAAGTAGATGCCTGCCCACTTATAGAGTAATGATACCATGGTAGAGTATTGACCGTACCGGGTACTATATATCTTTTATCGTCGATAGAGCATAGGGCGACCCGATTGAATTTTTGAGTGTAAAGTTTGAATCCTACAGCTCTTATTGAACGAGCCTCTCTCATGACTATCGTCGCATCAGTCAGACAATTACGATAGTCCTCTAACGAAAGCGTTCTTAACGCGCTACTCTTGACCCCTTTAGCCTTGAGCGTCTCGCCATCTCCTTGTACCGCGAATGAATAGAGTTTAGGACGTAAACCTATGAATTCGGTGATGATCCGACCTCGAGTCTCATCTTTTAGTTTACCGAGCACCCCTTTATTTAGTACAGGCATCCCGTAAACATTGTCTTGTCCGTAGGCGGATGTGTCCAGGTAGTCATTAGCTAACAGGATAAGTCGCTGGTACGCATCCTCAACAGTCATGTAGTAGAGAAGTGAGTCCGTATCCGTGTATTGGAGTTTTAACGCGCCTGCCGGGAAGGCGGGAACCATAACCTGATAATGTAGACCGTACATGACTACCTTTGAGATTTCCAAAATGGCGAATCCTGCATAAATCGGCATATCAAAGTAAATCTCTTGCGGTTCCATCTCGATGATGACCAGGTTTTCCGACACGATCGTACGGTTTTTAAAGTTTGGGCTAGCTATGAGGTTACCCGCTCCAAATTTCCCTCCCCACCTGGTAGCTATCTTTATCGTACGGTAGGCCCTCTTGTTAGATATAAGACGACCGAATGCGGCATTGTTCATCAGTTTGAAAAACATGTTTTCAAACTGATTGCTCGCTTTACTCCTCATTTCCGCGTTCAGCTTGACATACGGAGCCATCCATGGCGATTGCTTGAAACTAAGAACCCTGTGGACTCTTGTCAGTTTCAATCCATTCGCCAAACATAGCTTTAGATGACGGTAGTGAATGACGTACCTAGTCTTATCAGCTAAAGTCGTTAACAATTTCTCGTGCTTACCTACGGGTGGAATCCCCTTCTCGGGACAGAACGGCAAGTCGGAATGAGCATCGTGTACATCTCGTGGATATTCGAGATCTACCTGCAAGATATACCCCGTCTCCGCATCGTCCTCTACTTTTCGCACATCCAAACGATCAATTTCATCATCTTCGAGCCACCTGAACCCTTCAAAGGGTAGTGAGGACAGCATACTAAATGAATAGAGTCCATTCACGTCTAGATAAACAAGGTAAGACTCCGGCTTGGAACGGTCGAATGAGTCCATATACCGATTATTCGCTACAGAGTGCCGATTAGCCACAAAACATACCCCTCCTCGGATACCTCCCTCGATGAATTGATGTATGTTCACATCATCGATTAATTCGAGCCGTACCCGGGTTATTCTCAATAGAGCCTGGTACGCAAGACTAGGAGCTGTAAGAGACCATCCGGGATCGAGTCTATACGTCTTCATGCAGAGATCGCGAAAGTTCTCAAAGACGTCAGCCAGTAGCGTTACGTCAGTATACAGGTAGAGGTTCGAGTAGTCCCAAAGATTCTTACATTCAAATAGTCGCCAAACCTCGCAAGCATGATCATAGTCTTCCTGAGCGATATGACTATCTGTGAGTGCGTTGTAAAATTTATCCTTGCTCGGTAACTGAGTCTCGTTCAGTCGCTCGAATGAATCTATATAGTCATAGGGGAACACGCCTTTACGAGTGACTAGTTTGAACCGTTCATCCTCAGGATGACACTTACGGGTGATTTTAAGTTGGTCGGGTTCAAGGTAAGATACGCATTTCTCTAGGGACGTACATAGAAAGCTGAAACTATCTATAATTTTAATCGTGATCCCTCGAAACCCGTGCCGAATATATTTCATGATTACTTTGAATCTTCCCATAGTCTCTCCAATAACCTTGACTTTTCCCGGATTGACGAGAACGCTCTCTCCCGTGAACGGATCAGTCTCTCTACGTTCGACAAGTGATTCAAGAAGGAAAAAATTGTCGTAGCAACGCGCGTTATGGATTACTACGCTCAGGTGGCTCGGGTTCTTGTAATTAATATTGCATGCTGCGTGACTGCTCCCGCGATAAAGTCCCGTCAAGTGGCAATGATCCATAACGCGAATATCATCATTCGCGTAAGGCTTTTCGCATATATGACAATGAGAGGCCGTATTATGAGCATCTCTTTGAGCAAGCGTTAGTGGTGTCATCGGAACGACGGTACTATAGCAATCTAGTACGCGCTTTGCTGTATCTACGAGAGCTTCAACAAATTGATCTGTACAATCTCTTCCCGTGAAGCGTCGGTACTCTGAGAGACTATCGTCAAAATTACATTTAGTGTACATACCTACAGAATAAGCCACATGACGCTGTACATTCTCGGTATAAGAAAATTTCGGGTCGGGATCGCTCGTCTCTATCGGCACGAGTAAGCTCTCCAGGTCCGCATATACGATAAATCCTGTTTTCTCCTGATGCTTATACTGTGAGAACGTGAGGAATTTATCCTCTCCTTGAGGGAATGTACTCCTTACCGCGCCAAATTTTATACACGTATCTTTATGTTTTACAAGTTTGTTTTCGGTCAGAAAAGCGGTCAGACATCGATCGCAAAAGTACCTACGTCTTTCGTTAGAATTTAACGATAGTTGCGGGTTTATTAACCGAGACAGATTTTTGATTCCGCTGAAATGATATGTTCCCGTTCCGTGCACTCTTATCATGAATAAATGAACATGTCTGGCGCGTTCTTTAGCGCTGACGTGCACGGGAACGATCACTACTGTTTTAGAGTTGTCTGCAGTGTCAATATAAGAGTCACTCCCGTCGTGTTTCGCGGTGTACACATTAACGGATATATCGTTAAGCCTTTCGAAGCGTTCGATATACCTCATTTCGAACGGGAGCGGGATTCCATCTAGATTCAGCACATCTCGAAAATTAGGATAAGAGGATAAACGTTGAGCTTTTCCCGTCGGTTCAAAGAGGCACGTCAATACGGATACGGGGAAGCAAAGTCCTTCTTCAGATTGTACATTTATCAACGCTCTACGTTTGGCTATAATTTCAGGGATTTGAACACGAGCTCCGATCGAGAAAACCGAGTTTTTCGAGAAATTTATTCTCATTTCCAACGTGCCGTCATATATCCATCCCGAGTCTCTAGAAACGAACGCCTCAATCTGAGCAAGGAGTGGAAAGATCACGTTATTTTCATATAGCTCCTCCAAGTTTATCAGGGTAAATATATCGCATAGAGTCGAGTTGAAATAACCCTTTTCAATTCTATCTTCGGTAGGATGCCTAAACTCGCAGATGAGAGTACAATTTACCTTTATCGGGTTATTTGCAATTGATTCTTCTACCGTCTTTACGTAAATATCCCCGCACGCAACGAGAAACTGAACAGGATCCTTATAGGGTAGTTCATTGGTGATAGAGTACGTCTTTATGCGTTGGGCGTACGCTTGCTCGATAAGTTTGATAGATAGTCCTAGCGGCTCCAGGTAAAGCCTAAACTGCGTAAATCCTATACCTAAGTTTCGTGACAGGGTCATAAGTCTTTGGATCTGTACGTTTATATCGTCCTGCCCGAATATCAGTACGCTCGAGGTCTTAATCTGTCCGGGTATATGTTCTATGTAAGCATTATATACCTTCCCATCACGAGGAGCGATATCATGTCTCAGGTTTTTAATTAAAAGTTGTTCATTAGAGGTTAATTCATCGAGGGTATACACCTTATTACCGTTAGTCTGTCTAGATACGATGATAGGAGATGACAGGCGAGCTCGTTTTGCCGCGGGTCCTGACATGTTTCTAAGTTTGCACGCTATGCTCTAAGCAGGCACTACTCTCCTCGCATTATTCTCTTCATTTCTGTATGGCTTGCTCTAGGATCTCATCGAGTGACTCTGAGACAGCTATAAAAACAAACAAACAGGAACACCTAGTTAGTATTGGTTTGTTTTTTTTTTTACAGATAGCAGATCATGAAGCTATGATATACAAACATTGAAGTAAAAAAAGCTAATGTCTTAACTCGTGAGCAATTATTTTTTTGTTAAAAAAGAAAAAAAAATTTTTTTACGATATAAGTCTAATAATATAACAAACTTTTTTAAATAAAAAGAAATAACGATTATTACTTTTTTCTCTGTATTCTAATAATATAACAAGCTATGATATACACACATTGAAGTAAAAAAGTTAATGTCTTAACTCATGAGCAATTCTTTTTTTGTTAAAAAAAGAAAAAATTAATTTTTATGAATAAGTCTAAGAATGCATCAGTATTTTAATCAATTAGAATTTATAAAAACATTTTTTTTATTCTTTGGAAATAAATGTATAAGTCTATGAATCTATAAAACATTTTTTTATCCTTTGTATGTATAAGTCTATGAATCTATAAAACATTTTTTTTATTTAATCGATTAGAGTATAAGTCTAGGAATCTATAAAAAGAATTAACAATTATTATTAGTTAGAGTATATGGTAAACGATACAAAACTAAAACATTAAAACGGTGCAAGATAAGTTTAAACTGTAAAGGTTGATAACTAAGCACATTTAAAAAATTAAGAGTAGGTATTCATAAAACTATAACATTGGGTGAATAATATAACGAGCTATGATATACAAACATTGAAGTAAAAAGTTAATGTCTTAACTCATGAGCAATTCTTTTTTTGTTAAAAAGAAAAAAATAATTTTTTATGAATAAGTCTAAGAATGTATCAGTATTTTTAATCAATTAGAATATATAAAAAAAAATTTTTATTCTTTGGAAATAAATGTATAAGTCTAGTATAAGTCTATGAATCTATAAAAACATTTTTTTTGTCCTTTGTATGTATAAGTCTATGAATCTATAAAACATTTTTTTTATTTAATCGATTAGAGTATAAGTCTAGGAATCTATAAAAAGAATTAACAATTATTATTAGTTAGAGTATATGGTAAACGATACAAAACTAAAACATTAAAACGGCGCTAGAGAAGTTTAAACCGTAAAGGTTGATAACTAAGCACATTTTTAAAAAAATGAAGAGTAAGTATTCATAAAACTATAACATTGGATGTGTGTATGATTTGAATGTACGCTTACCTTCAAAGTTTAAGATAGCCGTCTTGCTAAGCTTGGAGATACCCTTGTATACGAGCAGCAACTCCGCCTTGGAAACGTCTTCTAGCTGCGCGTCGGTTAACAGTGAGAAACGGTTAGGTAACCATACATTATACTTCCCGTCTAATACTGTAAGCACTCTCCGGCCGAAGCGCGTGTTCAAAGCTTTTATACTAGTTACACGATAGCCGTGACCAATCTCTAAATCCGTCAACTTTCTCGATACAATCTCACTCGACCCGACCGTACTTAATAATACTGCTGCGTATTCACTAGACATTGTTAGTCTTTAGAATGTAGATGGTAGCTAATGATTTCTCCTAGAAAGGGTTAGCTCTATATATAGGGAACGAGAGTATTCCAAGCCACGCCCTCTACTGAGCGTATGACTCGAGAGTATTCCAAGCCACACCCTCTACTGAGCGTGTGACTTTAACCGAATCAGATCTTCTCAGGGATGCCGGAAAGTTCATAGTTCAACAACTCACGCAGATGTTCACGTGTGAAAAGATATTTTCTTTTAAGATTATCGCAGCTCCCATGTCACAGGGCGGAAGTCGTCTTTCACCAAGCTGAGAGAAATAATAAATATTGCAACCCTTAGGAAGAGATATTCACAGTCACCCCCCCCACACGTTCTTGTCGCAGAGCGGAAGTCACCCATCAGTGTAAGAGAACCCTCCAGATGTTATCAAGATTCCGGCAGGTGTGTGAGGTCTTGGAGAGAAGCTGTTTGTCTACAGGATCAATAAATATCTACCTTAACCCCTCAGCTTCCCTTGTAAGAAAGAGAAAGGGAGAAGGACATCCTTTCTAGATTACATTCTGATAGAGAGTACCCTTTTTAAGATTTATAATAATCATTGTATGGAAGATATATAAAAAAAAGATAGAGGAAGAGATTTTATAATAACACCCACTGTACGGAATATATTTATGTATTGTTTTTGAGAGAGAGAGAGAGAGAGAAAACACCCTTCCCACGGTCGCCGCCGCGAAAGAGCTTGCCACCCCCCTCCCCTCTTCATTCCTAATTTCCCTGTAAGAGAAAGAGAGAGAGAGAGAAAACACCCTCCCGCGGTCGACGTCGCTTGCCAACCCCGCCCCCCCCGCAGAACCATCCAACACACGCGAGCTATAAACCCTCAACCCCCCACCAACAACCCACCACCATCCCACCCCACCTCCTACATCAACACATCATCACGATACCTCCCCTACCTTCCCCTCTCTGCCCTGAAAACCGTACCTATGTATAAGGCCCTATCCCAAAAACTACCCACCCCACTATTATGACGTCACTTCCGCCCTGAGGACCGTAAATGATCCCTACTTTATACACACTTTAAAATAAATATTAGTTTATTTTATAAAATGCCAAAAATACTCGCACATCCATCTGTGGGCAGGGATAGCCTAGACTTGTATTTCCGGGCCATGAGACCAATATTTTACTTCTGGTGGTTTCTGGGGTGCTTCCCGGCGGTATACAAGGGTAGGCCACCGTCGTACGTGTCATGTTTCCGCAAAGAGGCGCTCAAGTACCCCTTCCGCTGGGCGATCTCAATCATTTACACGTTCTCTGTCTACGGTATGACGTCCTCAGCCGTCTTCGTCTACTCGAGTTTCACTTTCGAGACCGACGAGGCGAGAAAGCACGTGGACGGGAGCTGCAGTAACTTCGATCGAGATCTGTTCATCTACCACGCGATGCTCTACAACGCCACCCAATTCCTCATCCCTCTGACGCACTGGTCCAACATCGGCGGGCTCTGCGGCTACTTCCGGCACTGGAAGGCGTTCCAGCAGCACTATCGCAAGTCTACAGGAGAGAGCCTCGTCCCTCAGAGGAAATGGAGAATATTTGGAGCAATTCTATTCATAGTCCTCAGCATGGTGAGTTTACTCTCCTTAAAAATGATCGGTAAATCTAACCTTTGGGAGATGTCCACCATGATATTGATGTACGGGAGGATCACCAGTAATGACTCTCTGTGGTACCTCCTCTGCTCTTCTCTGACTCTGTCAGGGAGACAGCTGCTGAACGATTACAAACGGGACCTGAGGAAGATCTCCGACGAGGGATCAGGGTATCAGAAACTCGAGGCGTACATCGGCCTGTGGCTCGAACTTAGCGATCTGATCAGAGAGACAGGACGGGTCCTTACGTTGAACTTTATCGTCCACCTGACGAACCAGTTCGTCACCATGACCCTCGGCACCTACAGCATCGTGTATCTGATGTCGTGCGGTTCAGTCACCTCGGTCGTCTTCATGGCTTCCTGGATGTTGTTCGGGCTGTGCCTTCTCTGGGTCATGGTCAATTCTGCCCATAGCGCCGCCGATCAGGTAAACAGTCAGTTTTAGTTAACTGTTTTTAGACCCTCTTCAGTGGTTGAATGATCTTAAAGTCCCATCTACAGAGTCCATAAACTCAGCATCCTTATAGTCTTAAGTCCTTAGAAATGGAAATAACGTTACACAGTATATCCTTATCCGTAATCACGTGACCGTGCCAACCAATGAAAAAGTTGGAAACAACATCCAATTAAACTCTTCGAAAGAAAATTTTCTAGAGCTATGCGCGAGCAGACGTCATCTGTGAAGCAGACGATATCACAGCTGAAGATTATAACACAAGTATACTACACACATATTTTGATAAAACGTCCAGGATAGGCTACATTTTAAAGTTAGGTTAAGTGCAATCACAAATAATATATATAAAACATGAGCTAGTTAGTGTAATCGCTCTGATAATGCCATTGTGCTTTCATTTCGATACACGCGCACCCTTACTTTGTTGTGATTGGAAGTCTTAGCAGTCGTATCGACTAGTCTTGAAAGTTAAAGTTGAGTCAACCTCTACGGAGTTATAAGGACTAAGGAATCAAGAATAAGGACTATGTAGACAGAGTAATCTGTTAGTGTGAAGTTGATCTCTTACGGAGTACTATGCACCTTACAGAAATATACTGGACTGCCAACTATGGGGAGTTTGGGTTTGGAGTTCTGGTTGGGTGTACTGTGGGTCTTTTCCCCTCTAGTTTTTCCCACTCTCCCTCCACGCAACTGTGGGTACGCTTTCAAACTTACTCATCCCTAACCCATTAGCGTAACTAGTACAATTGTGTATACCCCAAACGGGTAGTAAGAGAAGATGCTTAAAAAACAACTCAAAAAGTAAAACTGTGAAGGAAATGCTTCTGACTGGTGTAGTAGATACACGATTACCAGTGACGTGTAGTGTTTCCAGGGTAATCAGGGCTTGTTTGAACTTCACCCGTGAATTGTAAACATCGCTTAAGAAGCAGCTATCAAAGAGAATACTTCCAATGTAAGGTTTGTTGAGCAGAATCTTTAAATTAATTTTTAAACGGATGGACCCAGTGGGGAGAACATTGGAAATCACACAACGTCGACCTTCTGGTGGTCTTGAGGTAGCTTGCCATCAGGGGACCCCGATTATCGTGGGTTCAAACTCAACCGGGGTTGACATTTTTTTTCCTGATCGATAAAAATCTCTAGCACAGATTCCTTAATAGGGGAAGTAAACGCCATCAGTCCCATGCTGATAGTGGAATGTAAAGAACCCTGGAAGGTGTGGAGTACACCCTTACCGGCAGAATTTGTAGGTCCTTTCACTCTCGCTCATAGAAATTCTCGTGTGCTAATAGGCCTATAATCAATCGGTCCAGAAAGTGCATGTTAAATACCTCAAATAAATAAAATAAATGATAACGAAATCGCAAAAAGAGAGAAGAAAGCTATCCTATCAAAAGCGCACCAAGTTAGGTTATTTCAATGTCAGACAGACACTCTGTGGTCTAAGAGGTCCCCGGTTTGATACCTAACACTAATATTTTTTCTATGACGCAATGGTTCTGGAATGTGGTCAACTCAATCCTCGCGGGGATAAATGAGAAGCTACATGAATGAAAAAGTAGCGGCTTCGGTCTAGAAAAATGAGATTAATGGCCGGAGAGTTCATTGTACTGGCCACTTGTATGAGTTGGAGCTATCTTCGCTAGCAGACGGCGGTGGATTGGTCGCTATAGCTAGCTTGCGGGTTAACGCCTTGAAGGTTTTTTTTTGAGTCCGATTTGACAAGCGGCGTTGCCATTTTGGCCTTAGAGAACACAAACAATAGTGACTATTTATTTGTCCAGTGCGCTTTCAGTACTTAGACGGGGGTATTAAGAGATACAGTTTTAACAATTTATGCTTACCCTGGCAACACTTCACGACGCGACACTGATGATTACGTTCTAAACAAAAATCGTGTTAAAGTGGGGTTTCTTTCATTCTTCAGTTGACAACATCGTAATTAAGATCAGTTTAGTAGATTCTCCATTTTAATATTTTTTTAGCACCGCGTCTTACTACCCGTTCGGGTCCTGATATCCAAGAAATGTTGAGGTCAACATGTGAAGAAAATTAAATTCTATGTCTGTACTGGAGAATATTTTAATTATTTTGGCAAAAAAACCTGTAAACACATGCGTTTTTTTTGAAAGGCTATATTTATTTCTCTTTTCAGTCAGGCGGTGTCTTTCTACGTGAACTAAGGAATCTGCACGCTTACAAACAAGAACAAGGATATACTTTACCAGGTCAGATAGTTTTCTTTTCTCGACTTTTTTTTTCTTTTTCATCATTGTGTTTTACTACCTGTTCAGGTTAAACGAATACATGTCTAATGGAGTAGAGGAGGGATGTGGAAGGAAGAATTTTATAGATAATCTACCCGCATTCACCTGGAAGGAGAGTGGGGAAACCATTTAGAGAAAACCACCCTAAGTAGACCCCCAACCGGGATTCGAAACTCGATCTTTTCAATCATCAGCGGACCAGTATAATACGAGAGTTACGTCTTTAAGACAGGATGGTTCAACGTTTTTGATCCCCGAGAGACAAATTGGGCCGAAGATATATCTAGTAACCCCATCAACTTGATATATCCCTACAAACAACACTTAGTAAACAATTATTTTCAATAGGTACCTACTAATAAATATAGTTTTCAACTTTTTTTGTGAATTTTGTTATTGATCTCCCAAAAATGTTTTATGAAATATGCACGCACACACACTTTTACAAAACAACTTAGAATTATAAATAAATAGTTATACATATTTTAATTGATCAAATAAATGCAAAATAAAATGCAATCATAATATTTTTAAATACGTATCTCAAAGAGTGGTGGAGATTGTATTAAAATGTGTAAAATACCCTCAGTTAGTTTTATGGGAGAAAGAGATGCGTAATTGTTTTAATGTCCAATAGTATCTATTATAATCATTTTAATCACAATTGCTTGATACGATTTTGATAAAATCGATTTTTCTCTTTTCGCTCATAAGAAAACCATCCTTAATTTTGGGGTTGGATAGCTAATCTCCCCTCCCCACCCCGAAAAAAAACCTCCAGGGAAATAGATGAAAACACCAAATATCAAGTTTTTAGTCTGATCGGATTTTTAACAATACTCTTTAAAATTGAATAATAATTATTGTGTTGTACCTATGACGTATGTGTGTTTTGTTTACACAGATAGAAATATTCATAGAAGCAATTGTAGTTGATCCCCCGAGTATTAATCTTGGTGGTTTCTTCGTTGTGAATAGGAAAACAGTGAGCCAGGTAAGTTTCTAGATTTATAAAGGTGTAAATAATTGCTCGTTGTGGCTTCGCAGTAGCTAAGTGGGAAGGCCACAATTGGAAACAGCTGGTTAGGGTCGAAAAGTCACATTTCCAAGACCATAATGATGAGTATGACCTCGTATAGTTGAACAATAGATTTATGAAGGGGTAGATTGCTCATTGTTGATGCGCAGTAGCTCAGGAGTAAGGGCATGATTGGAAACAGCTGATTAGGGTCAAAAAGTCACATTTCCAAGACCATAATGATGAGTATGGCCTCGTATAGTTGAACAATAGATTTATGAAGGGGTAAATTGCTCATTGTTGGTGCGCAGTAGCTCTGGAGTAAGGGCATGATTGGAAACAGCTGATTAGGGTCAAAAATTTCATATTTCCAAGACCAGAATGATCATTTTGGCCCCGAATGGCCAAACGGTGGTACATAGAACTGAACTGAGTATTATTTTTTTGGTCTCTAGAGGGAAACTGCTAATGATCACACTAGATAATTTATTGTGTTAAATCAATTTAAAAAAAACCATTACAACTTATTGAAAATATTAAAATATTGATGCGAGTGATTAAGTTAGTTGTTATTCCAGCCTTATCCTGCCAAAACTACGTAGTATGTGAGAAAATTAGACAGCTTTCTGCGGTGTTTAAACGCATTTAAGGAGTTCAGTTGCCAATCAATGAAATAATATTGTGAATCAAATAGCCAAAGCTATTATTTATGCTTTAAGTGAGGATTACTACATCTAGCTATCATATTATGAAAATTGAAACATGACACCTAGACACGGGAATCGAACCCGTAACCTATGGCTTAGTACGCCTTAGTACCACTGAGCTATCCAGGATTCTAAATGGGGTAATCCTCACTAAAAGCATAAATAATAGCTTTGGCTATTTGATTCTTAATATGCAATCCCGTACAATTATAATAATTGTACAATGGCAGCAATAAGCCAACTACAGAGTCTAAGATGGCTGCGTTATCTGATAGCTCGTGATCTTAATATAATCACACACTTATAGCCGACGATTTACGCACGTCCATCATAGGCTCTGCCTTAAAATATGAGTAAAGAATGACCCTGGACACGGGACAAATCCTGGATAGCTCAGTGGTTGAAGCATTGGCGTACTAAGCCAAACGTCCCGGGTTCGATTTCCGTGTCCAGGTGTCATTTTTCAATTTTGCAGAAAATAATATTGTGTTAAGTATTTAAAAAAGTGGTTTATACCAAAATGAATTTGGACGATATAAACATTGTTCTATTATCATAAACAACCTTACATGTTTAGTAGGGATGGGCCCTCGAATCCTAAAGTATATTCGAATTCGAGGAGTTGAGAAAATTTCGGATCAATACTTAAATCCAAGGCCGTAGCCAGCCAATAATTTCAGGGGGGGTTTGGTGAGCACACCCCCCAATTGCTGGAAGTTAGAAACAAATTCTAAATGATAAACAGTTCTAGAAGCCCTCTGAAGTGGTTTTTTTCATGGTAAAATAACTCACTAACTGCCGAAGGCTAAGAAAATTTCTAAATATTTAACACCTCTAAAAGCTCTCTGAAGTGCTTTTTATGGTAACACAGCCCCCTAATTTGTATTTGTATCTTAATTTCAATATTGGTTGAACCATAAATAAAGCCATATATATTTTGTTCATAAAATTTCGCGGGGGGGGTTTGAACCCCCAAAACCCCTCCCTGGCTACGGCCTTGCTTAAATCCTTAAATATTTTTCTTTTCAATTTTTCAATTGAAATTGGTTTTATAGGTCTAGTACTACGTATTGGTGGTTCAGAACCAATAATTATAACTAAACACAACAATCAGACCTCAGACAAGTAATTTAACACTAAATTGAATGTATGAATGTTACAATGAATGGATTATAAGAAATCATTTTAAGAAATAGTTACTATCTGTATTTTATATTATTATATTTATATTTATATTTCCTCCTATGTTCATAATTATTCCAAGATTAGGATTCGTAAAATAGTGGATTTTTTTTTAGAAAAATAAGTTAAAGCATAATATTGTGAAAAATGTTTAATTATTTCATTTTCAACAGAGTTTTATACAACTTATCCCAATTATGTGATTAAGGTTAAAGGTATAGGAAACTAGATATATTCAATCCTCAGACAGTCATTCTAATAAATATGAGAATTTTTTTGATGGTTTCGAAGCTTTAGAGCTGCTATTTTTATAATAATTATATTGCAGTGTAAAAGCTGTACCCAAAACCAGGTAATTTAGGAGATCTTGATTGACATTTTTAAATAAATGTTATTTTGTATTATCACTATGCTTAAATCTTTGGATTTTCTCTTTTTTTTTTTTTGCAGGTGTTTGGCACACTTGTAACATATGTTATAGTTCTTCTCCAGTTCGGAACAGTGGATAATGACTACTCACAGCCTTCTTCACCTAATTCCACAGACCATTAAGGAAGAACTTGTGAAGGAGAAGTCATATTCCTTGAAAACATACTTTATAATAGAAACTACGGTCTGATTTTCATAGGGAGCACGCTATTTGAAAACTGTAAACTTATATTGCCATATTTCTAATGTATCTATCTATATATGATTGTTTAGCAGGAAAAACTTCGGCTGTATCCGAATAGTCTACTTCACGCGCCGTCGACCCTTGACGCTCACTCGATAGGTGCATTGGCAATCACGTGATCGAGTGAACAACCGTCCGAATAGTCGCGAAGTGAGCCGATGCATCCTGCACAAGCCCTCGAGCCCAAGGGTGACGGCAAGTTACCCTTGACACGCCGTCGATGCGGAGTTTGACTGGCAACTGTTTGATTTTTCGTCTGCTAGAGTAATGTGATCTGTGGTGTGTGATCTTTTATCTGTGATAAAGTATTTTAACCATACCGGTACTGCTTTTGTGTTGTGTTGGAAATGTCCAGTGAAAAGAAGCGGGACTGGATATTAAAACGTATTCGTTTTCATTCCCTGCTTGTAGATGGCGTTTAAAATAGTTTCTAAGATCACTGATAGGAAGCACCACTGCGGACTCAAGGGCGTGTAAAGAGTAATTTGCCGTTCGAAAAGTCTGTTGCAGTCCTCGATCTCAAGTGCGTGTAAAGTGTAAATTTATCAAGTCTGCATCTAGTCAAGTGTACTTGACTATTCAGATACATCCGAATTTTTTCAATAATCAACTATTTTGTTAAACTAATTTAAATATACGAGCTCGACCTCTGTTCAATGGGAAGAAGAAGATTTAAAAACAATTTGATAACTCCACTGCAGTGATTGTGGAATTGGACGATGTTAAGGGAGGCAGATGCCCCTCACACCCATTGATCTCTATACTATAACTGGATGGACATCTGTGGCTGAAATTTTCGAGCTGTCGTCTGCATACCATTGGGTAAGAGAGAAGAAAACTTTCGGGTATCTCTTTCTCTCTTTCACCCATACAAGGCAATGTGGCATTTTGACATCGTTCATTAATTTGATTGATTATATGAGAACCATCAATGTGAGAGTGGTTAAATAAAATAAATATGTTAGTTAAAGCTTTGAAGAGCATATAAAAGTTTAAAACAGGTTAGTTTTTTCTTTAAATAAGTTGATGTAGCCTAATATGTACGATGATTTTTGAAGGAAGCTTACTTTTAAGGCTTTATCTCGTACCAGAATCCTACCCTATATTTGTGTCTAGTTAGGATAAAAGACCTTACAGAAGGAAATTTCTACTTCTGTTCTAAATTGCCGTTCATCCTACCAAAATATTATATATATGATAGTATTCTGGTACGAAATAAAGCCTTACAGATTGGAATTATTACTAAAATCCGGGTTTATAAGATACTGTACTTCCTACAAGCAAATAACCTAAATTATCATTTGAACGTAAGACTTCTACACAAAGTGTGTCATTCAAACAAATGTAATACAGTTTTTAGCTGACTTGTTTCATTATAGTTATCGAAATGTCAACATAATATGGTTTCTGAAAGATATGAGCCAACTTAAAAAAACAGGTATTATTACAATAATACTTTCCACAAGCCTATAACCTAAGTGATAGTTTGAATGCATGGCAACTATTCAAAGTTTGTCATTCAAACAAATGTAATCAATTTTTTAAGATACCTTGTTCATTATATTTATCGAACTTTCAATAAAATATGGTTTCTGAATCCAATATACACGCTAATAACCAACTTTAAATATAAGTGTTGTCGTGGCAGACTGTAAACAACATTGATGATAACTACATAAAAATTGAAATAGCTAAGGTTTTATTCGTATTTGTACAGTATTACCTGTAAAACTGGATTGTATATCCTTTAATGTAAATGTTTCTTCAGGAAAGTATGGTATAATACTTCACTATTTTCAAACAATAACACTTTTATTCATCAGAGACATGTTTTCGCATAAGAACATTTAAAGAAACCGTTAAATCTTCCCCCCCCTCAGTGTAGCAGACGATACGTTTGAGCGTCACGCTTTTGTCCTTGGAATGTGCAAGTGTATGTCCATCCAGTTATACTATAGAGATCAATGCTCACACCCACTAAAGTTCTTAACACCCTGGAATAATTATTTATCACTCTAGATTTATTTCACTCCCCTTTGACATTCTTGAATATGAATCAAAAAGTTAGCCTTAAATCAGATTAAAAAAATAAAACAATAAATATTCTCTTCGGTTACACTAAAATGTACTAAACACTCTTACATTGACAGGTGCAACTTATACGATATAGCCATATTATAATAGGTAAACCTAAGACTGCAACCTTTTAGGTACGGTAACTTGAGTTTATAAAGTTTTGTCATGATTCAGATATTTATTTTAAAGCTAAAATGGGTGATATCGTGGCCGGGTACAGAATAATACGGTGTCTTAGGTTTTTTTTTTTTTTAAATTGACTAACAGCTTTTGAATGGCACAGGATCAATAAAAAATTTGATAAAAATTAATTTTTCAAGGTGTATATAGCTTTCCAAGCACTCAAAAACTGATTTTCAACGAGATTTTTTAAAACGTATCTTAGAAGGATAATATCAAAAAAAGGATATGTTGTACTTTGAAAGGGACTGTTTTTTAAAATGTATAGAATTATCTTGAAATCGCTAAGAACTGACAACATTCTCAAATTCAAATGTATATTTATTTATTGTAAATGGCTGTGATCTATGAATCAACAACATGACTATTTCACTACATGCACTGTATCTTTAAAGCTCAAGATGTCTCTGTTTTCGCACTAAAAGGTAGGTACTTTTATAACGTAAGTTGGCAACACTGTCAATGAATTTGTTAACTTTTGAAGATAACATGGCTCCTTCAAATGAAGATAAAAGTAAACTCGAGAAGGAAATTTTTGAATTAATATCTAATAATGATATTATTGGCTTGAAAAATATTTTTTTACAACACAAATTAAAACCTGATATATATGATGATAATGGAATGACACCGTTACAACACGCAGCTTATAAAGGAAACAAAGATATAGTACAGATGCTTCTAGATCAGGTAGGACTCAAAAAAAACTTTTGCTTCTTCTAGTTATTTAGACAATACTATAACTTACTTTTATTTACATTTTAAAGCTTTGATTATATAACTGAGTTTTTTTTATATATGAAGTTGACTCAACTCTTATTGAGGCAAGGACCAAGTTTCTAAATATATCCTATTATAGAACTTTTAACTCTGCTATTAATAACCCCGACTAATCTCGATACTAAATTAAGTTTCTTGTGTCAAGTTTATTTTGGTAACCTTGGTTAGAGAACGTTTAAGGTTCCTTTTTGAGGAAATATATTGCTGCAAAAAAAAAAAAACTAAACAAAACCTTAACTTCCCCGTTATTAATATTTTAATTGGTTGGTTAGATATTTAAAATATCTCTGTATAAGAATATACACATGACCACTTGGCTTGATACAGACTTAATGAATGTGGACTTTTCACACACTTTATATCGAAGACTGCAATAGACTATTTGGACGGCAAACTATCCTTCACACACACCCTTGAGTCTGCAGTGCTGCTTCCTATCAATGAGCTTAGAAACTAATTTAAACACCATCTATCAGCCTGTTATCACAGATCACATTAGTATGCCAGCTCTATCTCTAGCAGACGAAAAAATAATTACCAGTCAAACATAGTAAGGGCGTGTCAAGGGTGACTTGCTGTCACCCTTGGACTCAAGGGTGTGTGAGGGGTGCATCGGCCACATATTGTAACTTCGTACGGATCTACACTTGATCACGTGATTGCCAATGCAACTATTAAGTGAACTTTAAGGGTCGATGACATGTGAAGACTATTCAGATACAGCCTAAATGTATTAATCCAAAATTGTAAAGACTGTAATTTAATTTCTTGTAAACGTGGAAGGTTAGTTTGAGCTTGGGTAGTTCATTTTTTAAAATTTTAACCCATAAAAAGTTATTTTTATCAAATTATAACTATGATTTACGGCTTCTTTGTTACTACTTCTCGCCAAAAAATAGACCCGTGATAACTTTGTGACTTATATGAAAATAACCTAACTTCTTTAAATGTATTAATATGCTCACTCATATTTTTTTATTGAATTTTATAGGTTAATCTTGTTTGATTATTTTTTGTTATAAACAAAACCAGACATTCTAAATAACTATTTAATCAACCAATCAAAATATTTTAGTGGCTTACTTTTTTCTGTATTATTTAATTACTAACATAAGCTAGTGTTTTTTTTTTCTAAATATAGTTTCTCAAAAGAAAGCATGAACATTCTTTACCCCAAAACAAAACTCACCTAAATCACACACAAAGATTCGGTCTTAGTCAAGATCACATCTGTGAATCACGTGATGGTTATTTTATGTTTTAGTTGAGTTCATTTTTAATTTTCTTCTACTATAAAACCTACAAACAATCTTATTATCTCCACCTTCTACCGTTAAAAGTCCCGGAGCCTATGAGATTGGCTTTCTAGATGTCCGCTAGTTCTGGCATTAACCTATGGGTAGGGTAGGAAAGTATTATTTTGTTAGAATGAGGAAATTCCCCTTCATTATAGAACAGTAGGCCTATATATGCAGATAAAAATGACATAGTAACAACTAAAAAAATTAATCTTAGAGAGTTTGACAATTTTTCTTGGTACAACCTTGCAGTAATGATATTGCATGCTTTTTGTATAAAAATAACAATACAATTCTTATTCATTTGTTTTTCATTTATTTAAAGTATTTAACATGTAATTTCTGAATCAACTGATTATAGACTTATATCAGCCCACAACTTACAAACAAACTTAAATCTAGAACAGACACAACATCCAGACCCCGGCCGTTAATTTATCACCGTGAATGGAGAAACCCACATTTCACCAATGACACATTTTTCTCCCATGCTGGAAATCGTACTTGGGACCTTTAGTCTACAACTATTATTGTTAGACATGGATATTTTACACAAACAAAATTATTTTATTAAATGCATGTAAGTTGAGCGTTTCCACCGCTCTCATATTTATCTGGGATCATTCTAGATTCCTCAATGATATTTCCTGTCTCAAAGAGGTTTAGAAAGGAAAAAATGTTATAGGCCCTACTATCACAAATATTTTGATTGAATTCTAATTTTTCCGTTCATTATTTAGACCACGGGTTCATAAACTTTCTCTACTGAAGGAGCCCTTAAACCAGAAAAAATACATGCCGGAGCCGTCATAAATATGTCTATACTAATATAATAAACTTTCAATAACTGCATTTAAATTTTACAAGTATAAAACAGATGGAAAACATCACATTTTCAGGTTGCATCTTTGTAAAATGCCCTTTATTCATATTAAAAAAAAATTTGGCAATCCTAATTACTGATGCTATATTAAAGTGTGAAAAACAAATGGCCAAAGAAATATTGTAAAATTGCCACACGGATCCTGAGATAACTAAGGTGGAGCCCTACCCGTAGAGCACATCTTGAAAAATGGTGAAAGAGCATAACTTCCCTATTTGTTTTGTGGAAAAGTTTTTTTTTTAATGTAACTCGTGTTGCGAAAGATGTGAGATTTCAAAACTAAAGGTAAAATTAATTTGTTATACCATTTCCTCAATGATAAATTGGTATTAAAATGTCCAGGTTACACATCAGATTTCATTGTTAGGCCCATGCTTGTGTAGGTAGCTCTCAATATCGTTATGAAAACTACTTGTACAGTTGGGCCACTACTTTCACTGAAAAAAAGTCCTTTATTTTATTTTTAGAAAGGTTACGATACTAGAAAATGTGTTACCTAGCCTATAACTAACAAACAGGCCTGTATTTTTTTCATTAAAGCCTTAGTTACATTATGTTTCGAATTTCTAGGGCGCAGATGTAAACTCGGGAAAGCATGACCATGCCTACACTGCGCTGCACTTTGCAGCGTTGTCGGGAGATGCAGAAGTCTGTCAATTGCTACTGATGGCAGATGCTAAAAGAGATGTTGTCAATTCAGTTGGTCGCACTGCTTCACAGATGGCGGCATTTGTTGGTGAGTGGATTCGTGAAGCTTTAAAAAAAATTGTGCACTTAATTTTTCAGTATTTCATCTTAAATAATAATAATAATAATATTTAGCACCGCGTCTTACTATCCGTTCGGGCTATACGCTAAAGTACTAATTACACTAATGGATTAGGAATTGGGAGGGTGGAATTTAGAGGAAGTGAACCCGCATTTGCGTGGAGGGAGAGTGGAAAACCATTTAGGAAAAACCACCCCCAGTTCACCCGACCGAGATTCGAACCTCGATCTCCCCGTCCTCGGCAGTCGAGTTCAACACGACAAGCGCGTTAGCCAACTACGCCACGGAGGCGGGTTTCATCTTAAAAATTCACATTAATTAGTAGGGCTATATGTCTGTAACTTTAAAACAAAAGTTTTGATTAGCCCTAATTATTATACAACAAAAATAATTCTTAACTGTTTATGAAATTTAAATAAGTAGTTAGAGCAATCTGGCATGCTAAGCGATAAGTCCCGGGTTCAATTCCCATGTCCAGGTGACATTTATCAATTTAAAGCGTAAAATTAAATTGTTTATCAAAAAAATGTGGTCTTTCTTTTAATCTTAAAACGGTACTTCCTGAATGCACCTCCTAAATGTATATATAAAATGTATCAGCATTTGTATGGAGAGAGAGTGTAAAACCATTTAGAGAAAACCACCCTCACTACACTCGACCGGAATCGAACCCCGATATCTCTGTCTTTGGCAGTCTAGTTTATTGCGAGAGTCGCCCTAGACCATGCAGGCACCGAAGCGGGTATAGTACTTGTTGATTTATTGTTTGGACGATTTTTTTTTTTAATTTATTGTTTTCATTTTGAAATGCATCTTATATGTGTCAAGTGTTGAAACGGAATGGTTCCAGGTAACCACGGTTGTGTGGCTACTATCAACAACTTCATCCCCAAATCGGACATTGTCTACTACACCATCCCTCAAGGGCTGGAGACTGAGCCCAAACTGCCAGTGTCTCTGGCTGCCTCATTTCACAAGTTTGTAATGCAGGTAGGTTGGGCGATAGGGTCTGAAGGTAATCTCAAGGCTAAAAGACAGTGATTTTTAACCTTCAGTACAGGAGTATTCAATCCGCGGGCCATTTGCGGCCCGCCGTAACATTTTTGCAGCCCATGAATAATATCAAATTATTTCAAGAGAAAAAAATGACAAATACAGATTTAAATTTTTCATAATTTAATAATAAAATAAATACTTATTTTAAGTAATTTTATAAACTATTTTTACCTTATACGTTAAGAAAAATATTATGTTTTTATACAAATCTACGTTGAACCGGTAAATGACTACTTTAGTAGACAAGGGCGAGAGGACTGTTTCGGGTGCATTCAAACATAGTCGGGAGTCTTCGGACATATTCGGGAGTGTTCACATTCGCTTATCACCGCTGAGACACTCGGACGCCAAAAGGGTGATAATATATTAAGTGTTAACTCCTAATATTGTTGGTGCAGTATTGCGAGCCAATAAGGGACAGAAACTTTGGCCCTTGAACCTAAGAAGGTTGAAGACCCCTGACTTAGTAGGTGTCGACCTTAATTTTTGTGTTGGAGAGCATTGCAACCTCTTGATAGCCTACATGCACTCAAATCCAATTTTTTTTTCACTGCATCTTTCTAACCGTCTGGGTTCACTGCATTCAATTACACTAGTTGGTTGGGTGGCATTTAGAATAAATGTACCCATATTTTTGTGGAGGTAGAGTAGGAAAAGGTTTTGGAAATATCATGTCCCGGTACACCCAGCTTAGTTTCGAATACTGACCTACTGTCATCAACAAACCAAACAAGCGTGACATTATACCCACGTGCCCAATGACGCTTGTTTTAATTACTATAAATTGCTTATATAATTATTATATAAATGCGTCTAAAACATCCCAAAACGTAACCTAAGTTATACTATTATTAATTCATCCTAACCTGAGACCTTAAGTAAACAAATCACTACGCGAAAGAGACCTACATGATTGGTGGAACGCCAGTCAATATTTTAAACAGGCGCAACCATGTATAGTCGATACCATAGCAAAGTAGGTCACTACGAATGTTTGTATTTTTTAATACCTTTAAATTTCCTGTCCTATGTTTAACGAAACTCGGGCCAGACTCGGAAAACGCCACATACACACGGGAAGCACTCAACACTCACAACTGTCACTTAACGTGGCCGAGATGACCTGTCGACTGACCGTTGCCGACTTGATGTCAACGTGTGATAAGGACTGTACCGTGGGGTCCCTCAACGCTTAGTCGGGAGTTTGTTGGTATTCGAAAAGTGTTTGCAAAGCTTAAAGTTATTTTTTTTAAATCATTTGAAGGGAGAGATTTTAATTATAATAATTTTCTAATATTATTTTAAAACGGGTTTGATACAAAACATATCTGGGACTATTTAGTGAAAGGATACAATTGAAAGTCCATTCAATAGCAAATCAAGAGCATAGACTTCCATGTGGCTTTGTTTACATCAGGTCTCGGCTTAGGGTGAATCAATACTAGCAGCACTACTCTGCCAAACATGAGAATAATACATTAAATTAAGTCAGCAGACAACTGTTGGAGTGTGATTACTCAAAGGAACCTAAGCAGTGAATGATTAAATATTTGGTTTTTATAATTTTAACCGGTTACATTTCAGTATAAATTTTGTTCCTTCCTTTAATTATCATCATTAAAAAATATTTATATATATGAAACTATAACCTTGACAAACATTGCAACACCATTCGCGGTGATCCCAAATATTTTCAGTTTGTAATTTGAAACTAAATTCTTTGCAGTAGATAGATCACTATATTTAGTATGTTGATCAAGTATTTGTATTAAAATACATAATTATTCTATTAATCTTCTGTGCTGAGGGTCCGGGGTTCAATCCTTGGTACCGGCACAGATTTATCTGATTGCCAAACCCTTCCTTCACCTCTGACAAGACGTGTATTAATCACAACTTGTGAATGTGTGGAATGCCAGGCCTCCACCGTGGTTCGGATCCCACGTTAAACTGTAGGTCCTCCATTTCATCTCACAATCACCCTACCATTACACAGTAGCGTAAGTGTGTATAACCCAAACGGGTAGTAAGACGTGGTGCTAATAATAATAATAATAATATTCTATTAATGGATTAAAATCCCTAAGCTATCATAGTTGTTAAATACAGTTATAGCTGCATCTAAATATCATAATCTTTAAATTGAAAAATAATACCTAGTCACAGGAATCGAACCCAAGTCCTTTGGTTTAGAACACCAAAGCTCTTAACACTGAGCCTTCCAGCATTTGTCCTGTGCTATTAGCAACATAAAGTAACCTTATGGAAATAAATTCCCCCCTGGCATCCCTCCAACTACAGCCCCTGCACCCACTTCAGTGGCGGCATGGCCTTACACACTACTCTCGCAGTGGACTATACTGCCGTTGACAGACAGATTGAGGTTCGAATCTCGGTTTGGTATCGTGAGGGTGGTTTTTTCAAAATGGTTTTACATTCTCCCTCTATGCATATGTAGGTACACTTCCTCGAAATATAACCTTACTAATTCCTAAAACTATTAGTGTAATTAGTACTTAAGCGTAAAGCCCGAATGGTTGGTAGGACACGGTGCTTTAAGAAACAGCCTCTGGATCCGACTTTGATTGGTAGAGAATGGCATTCTTGAAAGATATTAAAGATTACCGTATTTACCTGAATATAAGACGAGGCTTATTTTCAGTTTTTGACCTCAAAAAGTCGGGGGTCGTCTTATATTCGCGCATGAAGAAAAATGTTGGTGTAAGGTCAACATTTTTATGTTATATAATACTAAAACGTATTCCGTATTCTTTCCAAGACTTTGATTTTCAAATTTAATTTATTTTCATTGCATAAAGGCCAAGGTCAAAGTAAGTTAAAGTCAATGGATGAAATATTGACTACTCTAAAAATTTATCAAAAGTTTTTCCCCTAATTTCAAGTTCTCAAAATAGGTATCGTCTTATTTTCGAGTCGTCTTATATTTGGGTAAATACGGTACTACTAGTTAAAAACACTATATTTGCTTTAATTGAACTACTGTTTGATTTGAATGAACCCAGGTGAATGTGCATCCTGTGCGTGTGGCACTAAACCTCCAGAGAATCCCAGGTCTTGGGGACAACCTGGAGAAGGTGCAGAAGGTACTCGAACTGATGAGCGAGCGTGAGATGAAGAGAGGCCCCGAGACCAACGAGGTGATGGCCTTCAAGTTCCACTACCTCTCATTCGTAGTGGCGGAAATCTCCCGCTGCCGGAAGAGGCAGCTCGCCCTGCAGCGCGACAAGTCGGCGGAAGAGAGCGTTGGTAAGAGAGGCGACGAAGTGGAGGAGAAGAAGCTGGACCCTACCGAGTCTTTTGCCAAGAAAATGCTCAAGAGCAGCCGGTCCGGCCCGGCGGCCGCTCTGGAGTTCCAGGAGAGCTTCCTCCGGGAGTGCGTTCGGGAGTTCCCCTACCGCGAGTGCACCATCTTCCGTCAGATGGTGACCAGTTTGGCGCAGAAAGATTCTCCGACGGCTCTCAGCATCGTCTCGGCCGCTATCAACGGCCAGCGCGGTTTCACAGATAACACGGTGTTTTGTTGGACTTGCGGACAGGAGGGTGCTCCGAAGAAGTGTTCTAAGTGTAAGGCAGTGCAGTATTGCGACCGAGAGTGCCAGCGGTTGCACTGGTTCATGCACAAGAAGGCTTGCACCCGATTGTCAAAGGAACCCACCAATAAGGCTCCCGCGGTTAGTGCCAGCAGCTTATCTTCTGAACTACAGAGTTTGGAAGTGAACTAGGTTTATTATGTGTACCTTGTATATTTTTTCTAACTATGGTAGCATTTGAATTTTCTAACAAAAAATGTGTTATAATATTCTTTAAAGGAAAAATATTAGGGGTGTACGAAGCTTAGAAAACTTTGACTTCAAATATTCATTAACATTAATTTGAAAGTAAAAATCCAGATCCGATAATCGCAAAGCTCCTGCACTATAAATAGGTAACTCTCAAAGACACATTTATATTAAGTTTTCTTCATTTTTTGTGTGTATATATATATATATATATAAAAATTAATATTCACATGACTAAAATACCATCATGGTGGCTACAGACAGGGAAAACCTGGAAAAGTCAGGGAATTTTTGAATGACAGGGAAAACAGGGAATTTAACTAAAAATAAGTAAAAGTCAGGGAATTAAAAAATATGTCTAAAAATCCCATTAATTTCGCAACTAAACACTAAAACAAAAGTTAATAATACCTAAATAAAATAACATTTTAATTTTTAAAATAATTGATAAAACTGTTTATGTTTAGTAGATACAAATTTTTTTAATATGTGATCAATAATAAATAAAACAAGTCATCATCCACCATTAAAACTGGAAAAAAGTAATCTGGGAAAATTGAAAAATGTTGCTTAGAAAACCTGGAGAAGTCAGGGAATTTTGTAAAATATGTTTTGTAGCCACCCTGTACCATCATCATAATCATCATCAACAACTGTTAACAGCCTATGGTCAGGTCAGTTTAAGTAAAATGCCACTATTTTTCTCCTTTAATCGATTCCATTATACCCTCACATAAGCGTATAAACCGAACGGGTAGTAAGATGCGGTGCTAAGTATTATTCTCTCACCTGCACACTGTATGTTTATCTGCCCACCCCATCTCTTTCTTGGTTTAAAATATAATATAGTTAAATTATATGTTGAGATAACATATCTTATCAACTTGGAATGAAATAAATTAGTCAAGTTTGTAATAAAACATTTTGTAAATGAATGATATATAATACCTAAGAGGCTATATAATTATAAAACTTTTATTCCCCACCCCCCTCAACATCAAACCGTCATTTAAATACTCAAAACTTTGATTTGGTTTCGAGAATATTTCATCTCTTTTGATTTGACTTTGCATCAAATTAAAAAAAGCAAACTTCACACACCTCTAAAAAATATGATTACTAAACCCAGCTTTAAATACTTTTTAATACACTGCCATTGGATGGTTCTACAGGAACTCTTTCGTTGATACGCACATTTCAGTATCAACATTCTACAAATGAGCTGAGTTTTTTAATCTTATTCCTCCCCATTTATTTAGCTTAGAGTTTTATTGTCTAGTATAGTTTTTTTTATAAGTTTTTTTAGCTCTCTTTAATGTATGATCTGTATTTGTGGCATGAATGTTTGTTTTTTTTTGGTCTTATCTGAAATAAATAAACTTATTACAGGTAAAATAATGTGTTAGTTCTTACTAAACCAACGATGATGATTCTCGTATAGTTGGAAGGTTTCCTAATTTGAAGAGGGGACGTTTGATGTTATAAAAGTTAAAACTTTTTAATCAGCTACACCAGAGATACCCAACCTTTTTAGTTTGAAGGAACCCTTAAAATATCTAGTTAAATCTCAGGGAACTCTATCTGGCTTACACATATTAGGTTCGACAAGACCCGCCTCGGTGGCGTAGTTAGCTAACGCGCCAGTCGTGTTGAGCTCGACTGCCGAGGATGGGGAGATCGAGGTTCGAATCTCGGTCGGGTGAACTGAGGGTGGTTTTCCACTCTCCCTCCACGCAAATGCGGGTTCACTTCCTATAAATTCAACCTCCCAATTCCTAACCCATTAGTGTAATTAGTACTTAAGCGTATAACCCGAACGGGTAGTAAGACGCGGTGCTAAGTATAAAGGTTCGACAAGGGTAAATTACAAAATATATGTTTAAACTAGTAGAATTAATAAATAATAAAATGAATACTGCCTAATTGCTTGGAAATGTATAATAGTACAATGTAGAAAACTACAATAATGTAAACCTCTTTTACTTTATGATATAATGTATTATATTTGGAAGAAGGTATATGAAAGGTGGATAGAAACATATAAAAGGGGACAACACAAATATGGCTTTACATTGAAAAGAAGAACACAGTTTATACTTTGCATCGCTGCCATTGGACAAAGCGGTAATGGTTGCTTAAAAAAATCAATCGTCACGGCCCATCCCCCGACAGTTTGATAGTTGATCAACTAAGGAGGAGTGTGAGAATTTCTGAACAACCAACCTTTCCTAAAGAATAGGGAAACTGAAACATATTGTGTTGTCTATAGCTTTCCCTATCACCTTTGCCCAAATATAATAATTACTATAAAGCAAAAAGATGTCTTCCTTATAGAGATATATTATATATTCACATCCAATATCCTTTTCCGTGTTCTATCTATGTGTCTTATCATTCTTCAAAATTTCCATTGTCTCTTGTGTTTTTTTTTCCCCTCTTTTAGGAAGTTGTGTGCACGTTTCACACACTTTCATGTTGATTCCGATAGAAGTAACCTAGGTCGAAGATTGAGCGTGATGACGATCGTTTTCTTTAAGGGCAAACGTTACCTCTTTGTCCAGTGGCAGCAATGTAAAGTGTGAACTGTGTTCTTCTTTTCATTGTAAAAGCCATATTGTGTTTGTTCCATTTATATGTTTCTATCCACCTTTCCTATACCTTCCTCCAAATATAATTTTAAAAAAAATGTAAAGTGATAATGAAGAAAGCCAACCTGAAAGGATAGCTAGGTCTAGATAGGGACAGACATACTTCTATCATCATGTCTTTTCTTCTTAAACTATTACACTTCTCCAGTTAGATGTTTAAATTTTTGGAAGTATTCCTTTATCAATTGAAGAGAGACATTGAAAAAACACAAAGAAAGATTTGAAATATGTCTTTAGTTATGTTTTGTGTGTGTTTTCAATGTGTCTCTTCAATTGACAAAGGAATATTTCCAAATATTTAAACAATGTATAACTGGATAAGTTACCCGCCTCGTGGCGTAGTTGGCTAACGCGCCAGTCGTGTTGACTCTACCGCCGAAATCGAGTGATATGAACCACCTGAAAGTGAACTGGGTTGGGTGGGGGACTATTCCGTAATGGTTTTTCCCACTTTTCCAGTTCCATGTAAATTTCGGGTTCACTTATCTGAATAGACATTGAAATCCAAAACCCTGAACAATTTCTAATAATTTGAATAACTTTATAGTTTTGTGTGTTTAATTCCCAATTGACAAAGGCAAATCAAATAATAAAAAAAACCCCGGATAAGTGTAATAATGTAATAGTTTAAGAAGAGAAAAGTGTGTTGGCTCCTAACCTCACTTTTAACATCATCACAGGCACTCTTTATCTTATTCAGATATACGAGTTCTATTTCCACATTGTCCATAAATTATGGGCAAGCCAATAAAAAAGTTTTACAAATTCTTACGGAACTCTGTTTTGGAACCACTGAGCTACACCATTCTTTATATAAATATTTTCTTTCAATTATTTATGTATTTTTGAACGTAAGAGGCTTTCTTATTTGAAATAAAACGTTCCACTTTTAAAAACAGCCTGTTGTAGCCTTGTTAGACAGGTAGTTGATATATCTAGTGCCTAATGTAGTGTTGAATCGTTTTGCATTTCTAACTTTATTATAATTGGGTCTAGGACTCCTTAGTAAGGAAGATTAGGAGAAGTAAGATTAAAATAATGAAGATGGTATTGGGCAAGGTAGTTGGGACTCAAAAAGGGATGGTATGAAGGATTTGGAGGTAATGGGGGAATCTTCGTAACGGGAGCGATGGAAAAGGTAAAGAATCTCAAGGTAGGTAAAGGTGTAGAAGAAATGGAAAGGAAAGATCCGGGAGAAGTTGAAGTTTGGAGGGAAAAAGACTGCAAGGAAGACCAAGTGAGAGACAAGAGGAGCAGATAACAAAATGTGTGAGAGAAGACAGAGTTCTTAAACCAATGACGCCTGACGGTTCGGTTCTGAAAGTGCACATGAAATACCTGGTAAAAAGTTTTCTTATGAATAACCATCTTTTTACATCCATTACTGTTTCCATCTGTGGCCTGAGTCAGTTTTTTATTCAAGCCATATATTTCCCACTACCAGCTTGATAGCCCTGTCGTGGCTTCATATGCCTTACAATCTAACTTAAGACTAAGACAGGCACAACATCCAGTCCCCAGGTCGTTAATTCATCACTGTGAAAGGATAAACCCACATTTCACCAATAGTAAATTTTTCGGCCATGCCAGGAATCGAAACCAGGACCCTTAGCTCAGTAGACAAACACTCTACCGACTGAGCTAAGGTATTGGATCGAAGAACTATCCGGAAGGTCTTTTTTCCAAGCAAAATCACACTTTATAGTAGGGTTTTGCAAAGTAAAAGGAGCTTTCAATAATTTGTAATTAGGGAAGGTTAGGGAAGTAATCACATTTGATTGAATATTCAAACATTAATTTAATAATTCATTTTTATTTTAAAATTTCTTTATAATTCAATTGGGATACCAGAAAATAGATTAATTAATATGTGTTTTAACATTGGTACATTGTTACCCAGGCCAAAACAATATTCTTATATGAGTCTACATCAATTATCATAATAATTATGTTATAAATTTGAACACACAATACCACCTTAGTTATTATTTAGATAAAAGAATTATATAAATAATGTAATTAATTAAATTGTAATGACAGTCTTTGTTTTGGTCACGATTAAATTAAAATAAGTTTTTAACAGCTTTTTTTTTTGTAGATCAATAATGTTTGTTTAGTTTTTAAATAACAAAATTTGATTAATCTCTTTAATATGAGTTTAAAAATCAGTAAGCCTACTAGATCTACCTACTACAAACATGTTTAAATTACATATTAAATCTTTAAATACTGAAATAGCATAGGCTTACTCATTTAACTTCAAATTATAGTCACCTTAAAATATTCTTCAATCAATTAAAACAAAGTCTAATTAAAATAATGAGATTTTAATAATTTAATATAAAATAAAAGAGATATATAATATTTTTCAGAAATAAATATAAACCTTAAATTTTGTTCATTGTTTAATACAATGTGCTCTTTTGGATAAAGTAGGATTAATTCCTAACTATTATAATATAATTTTATGTTATCTGTTACAAGGATAAAGAGGATTAGGAATTAAATTATCCGGGAAAGATTGGGTTACAGGAGTATATGAGATAGTAGAGGAAGCAAGACTGAGATGGTGTGGACATGTAATGAGGATGTTGGAGTACATGAGATAGTAGAGGAAACAAGAGTGAGATGGTATGGGTATGTAATGAGGATGTTGGAGTACATGAGGTAGTAGAGGAAGCAAGACTGAGATGGTATGGGCATGTAATGAGGATGTTGGATTACATGAGATAGTAGAGGAAGCAAGGCTGGGATATTATAGTCATGTAATGAGGATGTTGGAGTACATGAGATAGTAGAGGAAACAAGACTGAGATGGTATGGACATGTAATGAGGATGTTGGAGTACATGAGATAGTAGAGGAAGCAAGGCTGAGATGGTATGGACATGTAATGAGGATGTTGGAGTACATGAGATAGTAGAGGAAACAAGACTGAGATGGTATGGACATGTAATGAGGATGTTGGAGTACATGAGATAGTAGAGGAAGCAAGGCTGAGATGGTATGGTCATGTAATGAGGATGTTGGAGTACATGAGATAGTAGAGGAAGCAAGACTGAGATGGTATGGGTATGTAATGAGGATGTTGGAGTACATGAGATAGTAGAGGAAACAAGACTGAGATGGTATGGACATGTAATGAGGATGTTGGAGTACATGAGATAGTAGAGGAAGCAAGGCTGAGATGGTATGGACATGTAATGAGGATGTTGGAGTACATGAGATAGTAGAGGAAGCAAGACTGAGATGGTATGGTCATGTAATGAGGATGTTGGGGTACATGAGATAGTAGAGGAAGCAAGGCTGGGATGGTATGGGCATGTAATGAGGATGTTGGAGTACATGAGATAGTAGAGGAAGCAAGACTGAGATGGTATGGACATGTAATGAGGATGTTGGGGTACATGAGATAGTAGAGGAAGCAAGACTGAGATGGTATGGACATGTAATGAGGATGTTGGGGTACATGAGATAGTAGAGGAAGCAAGACTGAGATGGTATGGACATGTAATGAGGATGTTGGGGTACATGAGATAGTAGAGGAAGCAAGGCTGGGATGGTATGGGCATGTAATGAGGATGTTGGAGTACATGAGATAGTAGAAGAAGCAAGGCTGGGATGGTATGGTCATGTAATGAGGATGTTGGAGTACATGAGATAGTAGAGGAAGCAAGAGTGAGATGGTATGGACATGTAATGAGGATGTTGGAGTACATGAAATAGTAGAGGAAGCAAGATTGAGATGGTATGAGCATGTAATGAGGTTGTTGGAGTACATGAAATAGTAGAGGAAGCAAGACTGAGATGGTATGGTCATGTAATGAGGATGTTGGAGTACATGAAATAGTAGAGGAAGCAAGACTGAGATGGTATGGTCATGTAATGAGGATGTTGGAGTACATGAGATAGTAGAGGAAGCAAGACAAGATGGTATGGACATGTAATGAGGATGTTTGAGTACATGAGATAGTAGAGGAAGTAAGACTGAGATGGTATGGGCATGTAATGAGGATGTTGGAGTACATGAGATAGTAGAGGAAGCAAGAGTGAGATGGTATGGACATGTAATGAGGATGTTGGAGTACATGAAATAGTAAAAGAAGCAAGACTGAGATGGTATGGGTATGTAATGAGGATGTTGGAGTACATGAAATAGTAGAGGAAGCAAGGCTGAGATGGTATGGGCATGTAATGAGGTTGTTGGAGTACATGAGATAGTAGAGGAAGCAAGAGTGAGATGGTATGGACATGTAATGAGGATGTTGGAGTACATGAAATAGTAGAGGAATTAAGACTGAGATGGTATGGGCATGTAATGAGGTTGTTGGAGTACATGAAATAGTAGAGGAAGCAAGACTGAGATGGTATGGGCATGTAATGAGGTTGTTGGAGTACATGAGATATTAGAGGAAGCAAGAGTGAGATGGTATGGACATGTAATGAGGATGTTGGAGTACATGAGATAGTAGAGGAAGTAAGACTGAGATGGTATGGGCATGTAATGAGGTTGTTGGAGTACATGAGATAGTAGAGGAAACAAGACTGAGATGGTATGGGCATGTAATGAGGATGTTGGAGTACATGAGATAGTAGAGGAAACAAGACTGAGATGGTATGGGCATGTAATGAGGATGTTGGAGTACATGAAATAGTAGAGGAAGCAAGGCTGAGATGGTATGGGCATGTAATGAGTTTGTTGGAGTACATGAGATAGTAGAGGAAGCAAGAGTGAGATGGTATGGACATGTAATGAGGATGTTGGAGTACATGAGATAGTAGAGGAAGCAAGAGTGAGATGGTATGGACATGTAATGAGGATGTTGGAGTGCATGGAGTACATTATAAGAGATTTCACTCTATTATGACTTTAGGGTTGGTGTAGGGGCATTTACAACAGAAGGTTGGGATTTTACTTGATTTTATCCTGGCCAAATAAGCTGAGCGTGGTTTTCCATCTTTTAATTTCTACGGCCCCTTCTCAAACCAACACTGGCGTCTTTTATCTAATTATGAAGAAAGGTCTACAAAATACAGACACATTTTTTTTTTCTGGTCAACTTGGATAATACTTGACTATATTATTGGTATTCATCTATAGGTATTGATGATTTCTATCAAAAGTGACGCTGTCAGAAACATTTCTTCCTTTCTAAGCCTTTACAAATCCTAGGTTTTCAATTTAAAATTGCATTCAAATCTTTTTTTTTATCAATGTAATTGATTCTGAATCAAATATAGCTTGGAAAAAAAAAATTAAATCAATTATTTGATAGAGAAAATGTTTCAATCAAATCTCTAGCAACCGTGAAGAAGTTGATATTTTAGATATGAATCAATGTTAGTTTATATATATATCAACTGCTGTTGGCGATGATAGTGCTAACATTTGTGGATAGAGGTTGTGATGTGGTCAGCACAGTGAACTCTTCATTCGTTATATCTGCTCCTTATTTATTAATTTATCTCAGCGACTCCCAACCTTTTTTCACTTGCGTGCCCCTTGGCAGCCCATTTCTATTAATTTTGCCCTTAATTTTTTTTAGCAAAATGTTTAATTACTACAGTACTAGTCACTTCTGATTAATTTGTTGAAACTGAAAATAAATGGGCCAGTAATGGGATTTAAAAAAAATGTGATGATATGCTGAATAAAGAGTGCAGATATTTTTACATTCAAAAAGCAAAAGTTAAAATAAAAACAGACACATTTAATTTATTTATTAATAATTATATAAAACTACTTTATGTTTGAAATTGAAATCATTTTCTCAAGGTCAAATAAAAAAGAAAAATCCGCACCGCCCTTTACCATGTCGATGAGTTAAAGTCATAACTTCTGACTGATCTTTTGTCTTGCACTGCTGGCATTCCGTCATTGATCAAATATTTTCACGTAGCCCCAAAAGGCCTGGTACGTACCCCACATAGGGAACCGCTGATTTAGTTCCTCATTTGTCCTCATGAGTCTTGAGTTAGACCCTGTTCCAGAAATACTGCTTCACATAAATTCTGGAAGTGCCGGGAATTGAACCTGAGACATCTGTATCCAGGGACTTTGACCACAAGGCCACATAGGTGGTCTCTATAAACCATTTAATTATTCAAATGTTTTATTTTGAGGTTAGAATTTTGAATAAAATAGTGCTAAACCCAAATTTGGGATTTATTTGGATTTGAAATTTCATATCCGCTTCAAAAAATTTCAATTGAATACATATCTTAGATTTGTAGTAAAATTTTCGACGATTAACAGAGGCTTATTCTTATTGAATCTAACTAAACAGCTGCCTCTTCATTCCTATGGCCTTAGTTAAGTGATTAATATTGCTTTTTATTATTATTATTAAAAGGTTACTACGCTATATATCCATTTAACGTTGATGCAATTTTCCACGTATTTTTTTTATGACTCAAAACAAAAAAGAAGAAAAAAAGTCCCGAAGGAGTGATTGCTTTTAATCAAACTTATCCTAATGTATTTAAATAATATATTCAGGCACTTAACATGGCTGTTTATTAAGCGCCTGGGACCTATTAGATTATAATAGACACCAAAAAACCACTAATATATATATATAATATATAACCCACCTGATAAATATTTATTCTAATTCCATATACAGATTTGAAAATTAAACTCTTTTTAAGACCTGGAACGCCAAGGCCTAAAATACTATGTCACATTCAGTTAACTTTGAGATAATCACTTCCTAAACAAGTAATTAATCAAAATACAATTCTTCATTAGAATTAAGCAAGACTCGCTTCGGTGGCAGCATTGTTTAAGGCGCTACTCTCACAATAGACTAGACTGCCAATGAAGGGGAGATAATGATTCAATCCTGGTCGGTGTACTGAGGGTAGTTTTTTTCTAAAAGGTTTCCCACACTTCACGCAGATGTGGGTACACTTCCTCTAAATTCAACCTCCTCAATCCCTAAATCATTAGCATAATTAGTACATAAGTTTATAACTCAAATGGGTAATAAGGCGGTGCTAAAATTTTTTAAAAAGATTAAAATAATTATTTTTAACACAGGTTTTATATATATATATATAACAACACACAACACCACACACACACACCACACACAACAAACCAACCACCATATATCTACACGCTAGTGAGGTAGGGGAAATGTACCTCTATTGGCGTGGAGAGAGAGTAGAAAACCATTTAGTATAAAACACGTCCTGTACACCCTAGCAGATTCCAACCCCGATCTTCCCTTCACGGCTATCCGGTCTGTTGCAAGAATGCTGTCTTAGACCATGTAGCCACCGAAGCGGGTTTATTTTATTTAACTTTTAAAAATACTATCAAGAGTTCTTTAAACAAAACGATTCCTTTGTAAAATGTTTCCAGTTATCTCATTTAATTCAGTATCTACTATTAAATTCAGAAAGTTGTTCTATCAATGCAACACTTGTGTCGATTGAATTTACGTATCCAAGCTGCTTGTCCACGGATGTGAGCTGAGCCTTGTACCAGAGGTTCGTAAATTGATTCTTAATCATAGTACACCCAAGAATAGATTATTTTCATCAGTGTCAATTTTAAAGTTTAATAGCTGAATTGAACTTAAAAGGATTTAAATCAAAATTAAATACTGCTATTTGGTTTGGATCTAATAAAACTGCACATTGTAATATCAATGGTAATGAAGAACTCTTTTCCAATATAAATATTTTTAGTAACAAAAATAAATATTTTAAAATTAATAAGAATACTTACTTTTGTAACTGCATTAGTTTTTGTATTATGATTTATATAATTAAAACTATGAATATATGTTTTATGAATACATTAAATGACACTAACTCTTCAAGGGAAAATGTTTACCTCAAATTGTATTTATTTTATTGGTCTTGTAGTTGTAATCTGAACAATGAAGTAAAAAGCAGTAGGCATTACAAATACTTTGACTAACTACGATAAGATACAATATATATAAAATTATGATATATATATAATGTAACATTACAAAATATCATCTCTTTGTACAGTTGACACAAAATTTACCAATGGCTGGATTTGGCTAATTTTGTGTTTTATATTATAGACCCAGTATGAAATTTTCATTTCTATAAAATGGGATTACATTTAAAAACAATATTACTAATCTATATTATGATGGAACACTTTTCAGTTTACTTGTTATGTGTATAGACACAAACATTTGATAGATCCTACACTATATAGACTTACATGTTACATAAAATATATGTTTTATATTGTAACAAATTTCATGAAACATAAATATAGATCAACAGACAATACATGTAACAAATAAAACAATCTAAAGCTATCGTTGATGCATAATTTAAAGTTTTCTTTACCTATTGCAAACACACGTTGATTTCTACCTCGTCACTTTATGTTTACAAAAGACTATACAAACTTTATAATATATTAGAAATATCAATATATATACATGTATTTGTAACCATAGTAGTATATATATATATAAAAAAAGTGGTTAAATATGTGGCATTTGTGTTTCTACATTTTACAATATCAAACATATACTTTTTTTTTTACTATATTTTATTATGTAGGTATTTCTATGCTTCTATTTAACCTACAATTATTTGCTATTTTTTATTAGATTCAACTAATATCTTAGTAACATCCAGCTAAATGTAATTTTTTCAACAAGAATTTTACAACTACTATTGTAATAATAAGAGTTGAACAAAACATAGGATACAAATTAATGTACATATTAAGAAACTATGGATAAAACACAAGCTACACATGTACATATAAGAAACTATGGATAAACACAAGTTACACATGTACATTTTAAGAAACTATGGATAAAATACAAGTTGCACTGCATAATTTTAAGAAACTATGGATAAAAACAAGTACATATGTACATTTTAAGAAGCTAATCAAAATCAAAATTCACGTTTACATTTTTACAACAAGAGTGTGATTTGCATCATGTATTTTAAGAAATATGGAAAGACACTAATAATACATATACATTTTCTCAAATGAGTAAAACAAACAGAAATAATACATTTTAGCGGGTGAAACAATAAAAATTAACAACAGGATTTTACAATGGTGAAACTTTGTTCCAATGCTTACAAATGGATTAGAAACTTTATCAATGATAAAAGGGCACAGGAGAAATAAATTAAGTTTTTATGCTGCAAAATAAGACAGATGAGAAGTGATAGAATAAGCAAGAAAAAAAAAATCAATGAATTGATCAACATAGAAAAAACTACACAAAATAAAAGCGCAAGCAAGACTGAAGATGTATGGTTGCATGAAGATAATGGAGAATAAGGTAATGTTTGAAAGTGTAGTGGAGGAATGCAAATAGGGGACATAGATGACGAAGGAAGATTATTAGGTATGTGCGAGACTCAAAAGTATCTCAAAAATTAGAGAAAAAATATATCTCATCTCGAAAGTTAAAAAATAAATCTCAAAAATCCAAGATTTTTTTTTTTTAAGATGCAAATAATAGCCCTAAAAATTAAAAACTCAAATTGGGAATTTATTATTTTCAATAATACTGCATTAACCCATTTCCATCCAAAAAACAGCCTTTATTAAGAAATGTTTTGGTTATGAATGTTGTTTTTCAATATCAAACGTCGATAATATAAGCTTTTAAACTACAAAATTAAATTATAAATGGTGTTCATTGTAATTACAGATTAATATTTTATTAATTGCATTTAAAATGTGTATGAGTTATATCTCAAGTGTTTGAAAGAACTCTAAGACAATCTAAAGCACGTGCTAGCTCAAATGTCAAAAAGGAACTCTATAAACTATATATTTACTTTAATAAACATAATTTACGTTTTTGTACTTTTAAAGGACATTTTCTCGTCTTATTCTCATGTCTTGATACTTTTTTATATTCCTGTCTCGAGATAGTCTCGAATTAAAAAAATGGTTCTCGCTCATCCCTAAAGATTATTCGATTCAAGCAGGGAAGAAATCATAGTGTGAGGATAGGCTTTTTTTGCATATTATTATTCTTTTGTCTTTGCTCGGGTTATATGCACGCTAATCTGTTGGGGACGAGGAAGGTTGAACATTATCTATTTGTTCCACTAGGCAGAATTAACGTACAGATAAAAAAACAATCATAATAAATCTACTTATTCAACATGTAAGTTGATTGGTGCAGCTCTGCATTACTCAAATTTCTCTGTACGTTTGGGAAATTGGCCCCTTGGTTGTGAAAGTTAACGCCGCTGTTCTTAAACATTGTAATTAATATACATATTAGATGGTACATACACAGATAAGTAAGAATACACTTGTCTGCAAAACACACTACTCACACGTGTTTTGATTAATACTGACAACGATCGAATGTTCCTGACATATTGGTAAGGTCTATAGTTTAAACTCTTTGACAAATAAAAATATAACATGCTACATTAAGAATTTGTTTTATCTATGATCTGTGCCCTGTGGGAATTATCTTTATTTTGTTTAACATTATCAGATCAATAAATTGATGGTATACATGGTGTTTATAAGTTTACAAATATTATTTTTTTCATTTTTAATTGTATAGAAATATGAAGAAATACATTTATATTTTGTCTTTTAAAATAGTTAATTCATTACTAAGATAATAACAGAAACCTAGTAATGATATAATTATTCTATTAATTTTTTTTAAATATACATAATCATGTAAACTGATTTAATATTTAATTTTTGTTCATAAAATTAAATTATGTTGTTCTAATGAGTAAAATAACTAAAACATTTAATTACAATTTTGACCAGTTCATTAAGCTACACTTGTTAACTTTAATTAATGCCATTTATTGATTATATAATTAATTAACTGGAAAATCTAGGTCACAAGGACTTTATTTTGAATTAACTAAACTACCTAAATTAAATCATTCTTATCAAGATAATGATTTTAAAGTTTATTTATTAAGTTTTATTTTATGGTTAGTTATTTTAATTTTGTTACTTATATTATATTTGAATAGTTTAATTATTTAGAGTGTGATATTGAAGATAAAGAGTGAAAATATTCTCTCATATTTTTATAATGAAATATAAAATTCCAATCAATATTAGATATCAGATTCAGGAAAATTTGATAAGCCTTTTCAAGATGTAAAAACAATTTCTCTAACACACAAATGAATCGGTTAAATTGAAAAATGACACCTGTACATGGGAATCGAACCCTTTGGATAAGCGTGCAAATGCTCTACCACTGAGCTATCTTGTGCTCAGGATCATTCTTCACTCATATTTTAAGGCAGAGTCTGGGATTGACGTGTGAATATCATTGGCTATTAAAGAGATATCGTTGATATAACAGCGACCAATGACTCAGTTGTAACTTTATGCTACCAATAGTGCAAATACCTTGTACATTCCAAGTGAATTAAGATGGAAAGCATTGCTTTCTTCCAACATAAATGAATGTTAAAGCGATGCTTTAAAATATTATGAAATATCAGCCCTGAAAGATATTCCATATACTTTGTTTGTTCATGCATGTGTTGGTATAAAATTAAGACCTGTGGTAAGCATTTTATTTACAACAATGATAATAATGTCCTAAAGACAACTAGTTTAGACTAGTCATATTTGATTGTTTTAATAATATTTTAACTATGTATATATATAAACTAGTTAATATAACTACAGGTGTGCGAGTAGTTAAAAACTCAAGTTCTATTCAAGTTTTAATAAGTTAGTTGTTCGAAATTGACTCGAAAAACCTCGTGTATTCAAAAATTTTGATTTTAGCTTATATAGTTTGAGGTAAGTGCATTTTATTCCATTTTAAGACCTCATTTCATAGCAAACAGTCCTCAATATTATATTTTATCTGATTAAAAAAAAGGTGTAACTTTTATAACAATATTAAGTTCATTTAAATTTAGAAATCCAAATCTGTAAGATCATAACCTTTTTTTTCACAATAAATTATCATTCTAGATTTTTTTTATAATTCATATATTATTTAAGTCTATCACAGCAATTTATCTTGAAATATTTGCAGGACAAATACTGCTCTATATTACCCAAACTCGTATAAAACTTTATATTTTCACTCAAACTTGAGTCAAATTCGACTCGGAAGTGGAAAATATCTACTCGCACACATCTAAATATAACATTAAACAATTATATCTTACATTAAGCTCATGTTCTGACTTAGTGGTTGATTTTGATCTTATCATTTTATGTAGAGTAAAAACATAAATTTTAAAGTACAAAATTATTCTTACTAGAATATATATATTAATATGTTGACTTTTCACGAAATCTCTAAAATATCTCTATAATTCAGTAAACAAATAACAACAAACACAATGGTAATGTCACTGTACAGTAAAGCATGCGTTGGCTGCGGCTATTTAATTCTACTACACTAAAATTAATAGCTCATAAACTGTTTCCAAGAACGTTAAATATTGGGCGAAGGGGGCATCGGCGGGACATTATTCAGGAGCCTGGAAGTAAAGACAAAATAGTAGGTAGTTTTTAGACGTATAACATAATATGCATGGTTTGAGGAAATAATGTTCAATGCCACACCAATTACAATCCGATTTCCATAAAAAGGTCATTTGATAGAAAAAAAAAATAGCAATTTTTTTTGCAGTCAACATTGATAAAATTTTACTGTATTATTGTTATTTTATAGGTACCTATTGATAATATCTATAAAAAATGACAGCCTCATATCACATGAATTGATGTATGAATATTATGTGAAAGTAGATCTAGAAACTTTTATAGATCTCACTTATCAAATAAGGCTCTTCCTTTAAAAATTAAAGTGTCTAGCAGTTGTAGTTAATATTTAAATGTTTCCTTATAGTTTCCTACATATAGCAACAAAGACGGTGTATAAAAAGTGAATCTCTATTACAAAATATTTTTTTTGTTTCTTGTACTAAGAATTAAGCTAAGTGTTGGAGGAACTTTTTTTTAAGGGGGGGGGGGAAGATTCAAAGGTGCTTGTTTGGGATACTCAATGATTATCTAGTTTGAATCACGTTGATCCAATATTTTTTCACAAGGACCTAATCCGACTTGTTTACACTACAGGCCAAAGATAAATTTAGTAACCCCATCAACTTAATATAGGCTTACAAACAACACTTAATAAACAATTATTTTCATTACTTTTATAGTAAATTGTATTTTTGGTTGGTATAATCTTTCAAATTTTACTTTAAAAAAAATTTTCAATTCCCCCAAAACTGTATTATGAAATATGCACGCGCGCAAACTTTCACAAAACAACTAAACATTATAAATATATATTTATACATAGTTTTACTAATCAAATAAATGTATAATAAAATACAATCGTGACAAACTTTATATTTGAATCATTAGCTGTTTCATATTTATCACCAAGGGTTTCGCTTTCATTTTCTTTTAGGACACTGTGAGGGCCACATTTTCAGGGAGTGCAGGCCACCAGTTGGGCCCCACTGGTCTAGATCAAAGCAGTTTTCGATCAAATCGTCTTGTACATACACTATGGGCGTTATTGTAGCCCTAACTTGAACAAGGGGGGTCAACTTCATTTTTGAGGACACCCCAAACTCGTTTGGTGCCTAGTCTCCACAAAGTCATAAAACTTTCTTATGCCCCTGGATATGAAGGTTAAAAGGTTAAACCATGTGTTGAGAAAACATTCCACAGGTAGTGTTTTTTTTAAAGCACCGTGTCTTACTACCCGTTCGGTAATGCACTTATGTACTAATTACGCTAATGGTTTTAGGGATTAGGAAAGTTATATTCCTAGGAAGTGTACTGCGTGGAGGGAGAGTGGAAAACCATTTAGGAAAAACCACCCCAGTTCACCCGGCCATGACTCGAACCCCGATCTCCCCGTCATCAGCAGTCTATTCTACTAAGAGAGTAGCGTATTAGACGGTGCGTCCACTTAAGTGGGTCGCAGGTAGTGTTAACAAGCACCGCACATATTGGTGCCATTTAATTGTACCCCTCCCCTGTGGTGAGATAAGTATGGCACATGCCCTGGGTGCCAAATTGATTACCAACAATATAAGTTTCCTTTTTTGAAAACAAAAAAAAAGTGTATTTTGTTTTTATTATTTTGTAACAGGTATTATAACATGTAACCAGTTTGATCACCAATATATTTGGATCAAATCTAAAGAACAGTTGCCTTGGGCCCCATCAAACCCCCCCCCCCCCCCAACCACCCATAGTTACGACTCTGCCCCCTCTCTCCTTACCTTTCAAACACTTTCGGCCACAGGTGAGGAGGTGAGTTTCACCTGCGTAGAGTCCGTCTGAACCCCGTTCATGGCAGCCATTTGTTGGTCCCGCCACGGTGTCGTCAAGAACTTCAATCTCTTAAGGGGTAAAAACATAGACAAGTATTAATATGGGCATTCTGGAATAATGTTACTAACAAGGTGCAAACAGAATTTTGTAAAATTTATTTAATTAATCTTAGTGAGCATTTCATGATTATATACAACACAAAAAACAAAAAAAAACAAAAAAAAAAAAGAAGAAGGAAAATGCTCACACAACACAACCTTGACACTACTATTTATATATCTCTTGCATTTCTCTTATTCATATATAGTGAAATCTCATGATAGCGGACACCTTCCAGGATCAAAAATATATCCATCAAAACTTATTAAGGTGGGTTGGAAGGAGACACGAGAAAAAGCCAGTGTTTTTGCAGTTTTTATGGCAAAAAAGTTAATGGCCAAAATAAATACAATATTGCAGACATAGAATTTAATTTTCTTCACATGGTGATATCAACAGTTGTTGAATACCTGTCAAGGGGTGTCCTGGAATTTAATGACAACTTTTTCTCTTAATTTTAAAAGTTTCTCATCTAATGCCGCTATGCTCATGACAGATATTGAACAACTGTTGATATCAACATGTGAAGAAAATTAAACACTATGTTTCTACTGGAGCAATATTTTATTTATTTGGGCTAGAAGAAAAAAGTTTTGATAAAAAAACATAAAAAAACTGTTCTTTTTTCACGTTCCTTACATTCCTACCTTAAACCTGGCAGATTTAAATTCACTCCAACAATGGTGCACGAGTTTGATTTTGTACTCAGGTGCTATTTTTCTAATTAACGTTGAATTATATAGAAGTTGGCTATACTTAAAATCAAATGTTCTAAAATTAATAAATCGTTCCATTCATATGCATTCGATTTTCATACAAATAATAACTAAGAAAATCACTCTTGGATCTGATTTATAATTATATATTAATTAAGGGATTTCTAAGTCAACAATAATGTTTTTGATTATATTACAACCAAACTAATTGAAGTATACTAAGTAGCTTTGATCTTAGAGAAATGCAGTCTAAAGAAAATGTAAAATCAAATGTGAGACAGTTAAGTTTATTAGGCATATTTTTTATATTATATATACAAGGTGTTTTCGTGAGGATAAGTCAAACTTTAGGGGTAATGGAGGACGACAGTAAAAGCAAAATGAGATAAGGAACGGTGGTCCGGAATGTTTCAGTCAAAAGTTATAGTAAAAAACGCGGGGAAATGGAATGGGATCATCCTGTATAAGACTGGTGGTGTGGCCAGCGCGTTCACCAAATATCACCCGATTGATTTTTATCCTGTGGGTCATCTTAAAAGTCTTGTCTACGAGACACCGCTACTTGATGAAGAAGATCTGCTGGCACGAATTCTTGCTGGTTGTGATGTCATTGGGGGGGATCTTTTAGAGGGGATGTGACAGAACCTCCTGTGACGCTGTCATGCCGCATTGATGCCGAGGGACACATCTCCTTTAAAATGTGTTAATCTTATCCTGGTATGGACATTGTCTCGTCGTGCTAAATGATGTGTTCATAAAAAACTGTACAGTATCTTCGACGAAAAACACCCTGTATATAGAGAGATTACTGAGCAATTTTATTGAATTGAAGTTTGAATAACGTATCAATAGCATAAGTTACATTACTAATTTGTTTAAATCTTACTTTTGATTGTTAGTTTATGACTGACTACCAGTACTACTACTAAAGAAAAGTACGGTCTCATAATTCCAAATCAAAATGTCAGAACTATATTGTTATTTTGTTGGTTCTGCTTTATGGACACATCCCATACCTATTTCACGAAATGAACCCAACCCCAACCTACCTGCATGAAAGTGCCTGGTGTGGTAGCCATCTTGAATATGGCCATGCCTGGAATCATTGCAACACTGGAGCCCGCGATGAACCAGCCAAGAAGGTTAGCCCACAAGGGGTACACATACTCGTCATATGTGAGAGGCTCGTACCCAACTAGTCCATACACGATGATAAACTGTAAACAAATTCAATACAATTTTATGCATGACCACTTTGGTGGCAGCATGGTCTAAGGCGTCACTCTGCAAGGGACTTAACTGCCGGGACGGGAGATTGTTGTTCGAATCCTGGTTGGGTATACTGAGTGTTTTTCCCCCCTAAATGGTTTATCACTCTTTTCCATGCAATTACAGGTACATTTCCACTAAATTTAACACCTCGTCAGTATTCCAAAACAACTTAATATTCATCCTCATAAAATTCCCTTGGATTATATAGCTATAAACTCACTTATAAACATAAATAGCATTAATACATATTATTATTAGGTGTTCTGTCTTACGACAGGTCCATTCCTCTTGTCAGTGAACTTAGACCCCAATACGCCTGTCCTCAGCCTCTTCCTTGAGATCCCAGAATTTTCTTCTTTCCTTCAGGTCATATAAAATTTGATCCTCCTTCTTACTAAGCTCCTCTTTCCCTCAACCTTTCCTTCTATTATTACTATTAAAACAGAAGAGTTAAAAATAAGAGTTTTACAAACATGCCACGCAACAAAGGAAATTTAGTTTCTGGTTGTTGTATGAAACTATAAGTGTGGTATTGGATATTCATAGCAACAGTTGTGTTTCAGTTGTCTGTAATAACAAGACATCTAAGTGTCGACCATGGTGGTCTTGGAGTAAAGGGCTCACCACAGGACCCAACGTTTGTGAATTCAAACCCATTCGGGGTCAACGAATTTTTTCGAGAGATAAAAATCCGAAGCACAACTTATTTAGGAAACGTCCCATGTCAGTCCCATGTCGATTGTGGCATGTAAAATAACTCTGGAAGCTTATGTTAAAATACCTTTCCCGGCAAAATTGCTAGGCCCTTTCGTTCTCGCTAATCAGAAATTCTCGTGTGCTGATATAATCAGTCGATTTAGAAAGTGCAAGTTAAATACAATAAATAAATAAAATAAAGCATATAAAAGAAAAAATATTATTAAAGTACCATAAGGAATGCAGGTGCTAGGAACTTCCAACAAACTCTCCAGTAAATCCCGGGAGAGAACCCTATCATGTCATGAATGTCATCGCAAAACCTTTGTGTTCCTGAAACAAACAAGAAGAACATTTGATAGCTTATCAACGAATGTACTGTACTGCTTCCAAATAATATAGGCCTACATCTATTAGAGATGAAAATTTTCCAAAGTGGCAGCTTGCTCGGTGGAGGGATTATTGTAATATTATACACTGGGAATAGTACGTAAAACCTCGGTGGTGTAGTTAGCTAGCACGATAGTTTCGTGTTGAGCTAGACTGCCGATGACAGGGAGATCGAAGTTTCGAATCTCGGTCGAGTGAACTGGGGTGGTTTTTTTTCCCCTAAAATGGTTTCTTACTTTCCCTCCACACAAATGTACTTACTGTAAAGTTCACCTTCTCAATTCCCAAATCATTAGCGTATTTAGTACTTAAACGTATAACCTGAACGGGTAGTAAGACGCGGTGTTGCATTTAAAATGGTCCGTCAAGGTACACATATGTTGATATGGAGAGGAGGGTGGCACACAAGGGGGACGGGGCTAGCGGGGACAAATGTGCTTAGCAAATACTCAGGCCAACCTTAAAATTATTTCCATTAACTTAGTATTGATAAAAATATTCAAGTATAAATATAACGGGTCTACAAAGGCTCACATTAATTCGTTCTATTCTACTATCCCTATAAATAACAATATTTTTTTACATCCATTACTGTTTCCAGCCTGTGGCCTGGGCCAGTTTTTTTTCTATTCAAGCCATATATTTTCCTACTACCGGTTTGCTAGACCTTATGATCTAACTTAAGACTATGACAGGCACAACATACAGCCCCCTGGCCATTAATTCATCACTGGGAAAGGGTAAACCCGGACATTTCACCAATGATATTTTTTCGGCCATGTCGGGAATCGAACCCGGGACTCTCAGATCAGTAGATAGACACACTACCAACTGAGCTAAGGTGTCAGATTCCTATAAAACATAAATAACAATAATAGCTGCAAATAATCCAGAAATAATTAAGGGAGGATTTTCCGTATCACGTATGGGATTTTGGTAGAAAGAAACACATTTTCGGGGAATACAATTTTATATATATATATATATATATATAATATATATATAGTTAGTCAACATTAAAAAATTTAACTAAATAAATATCAAAAGTGACTACAGTATAACAGATTCATTACTACATATAAATGCCAGAAAGTGTTATATATAGATTGCTGGCTGAATCATCTGGTCGAAAAAAATTAGTTTATAATATTGTCACTAGAGTTCAGGTAAAAGAAATGTAACAACTTTGTGCTTTTAAACTTAATTGTTTTCTATAGCTCTTACCGTTTGGAAATAACGAGGTTATTCAACATGAAAAACAAACGGCTTAGATCTAGTGCATATGGTTACTGATTGTTTTGCTTCTCTTATACTTCAATATCTTTATTATTTAGGGTCTAGGATCCCTCCTTTATATAATGCCATTGTTTCCCGAATAACATGTAAATTGTTAACAATTTTACGTAGGCCTATTATATAAAACTAAAAAGTGTGCTTGCAAAGTATCATCTATTTGTGTGTAATGAGCTAAAATTCCTATCACACCTTAAACATTGTTTAAATAAATGAAAATTAATTGGAAAATATACATAAATAGTTTTCGATAGTAAATCAAGATTTAATTTAAAAATAAAAAGCCGTGCGGAAATTTATTCTATAGAAGGTAATTTTCATTTCAGATGAAGGGAAATAGGATTTTAAGTTGGGCAGTCTCTCTGACCGCCACGAATGTTCACTTTGTTCGGCGCGAATATTTCAATGAGGATTGTTTTCTCACGTGACCTTTACTTTAAAAGATAACTTTGAATGTTCATCTCAACAAATTTGTCGTTCTACTATAATCCGTATTATTAACAGTTCGGTTATATCTTATTTGTATTATAAAGACTCTATATATGTCTTAAAATTTGTTTTATACTTTAAATTATGAGAATGAAGTATTAGTGTTGAACTTGTGTTAATATTTGGATAAAGGTGTAGTGATAATCGACAATAATTTCTTCGGACAGTGTTTTTGAACTCAAAGGAAACTTTACATAAAATAAAGCATGCTTTCCAAATTAGCCTACGTCTTCAGTCTACGTCAATTCCAGTCTTCTAACGAATATTTGGTGTTTTAAAGGTAAGGATGCCATCTTCGTTTTATTTAGTTCATTTAGTTATTGGATTTAAAATTATAAAGTAGTGAGGCTAGAAATTTTATCGTAGCCTACCATTGATTCTGTTTGGCGTTTTAGTGTGTATTCGGACAATTATGAATTTGGTTTAAACATAAACTAAGTTTGGTGTTAATGTAGAATATTTAAACAAAGAGTACAGTGGTACTATATTAAGTTAATATTTACTATTTGACTTCGAACAAAATTCAAATGTGTCAAGAAAGCCAATGCGCCTACTATTTTTCTTTAGCGCGGGAATTATTAATATAAACAGCTTTGAGTAAAATTTAATGTGTGTGTGATCGTTGAGAAATTGAGAAGAAGTCGTAAATTGCAGAGTGTGTACATACAATTTAGAATTAATGGAAAAATGATTGTGTAGTGTTGACAAAATCCGGACTCGCTGTGAAATGGTGCCGCATTTGACATCGTTCCATTTTTGTTCATTCTCTAAATGAATCGATCGATCAAGGTTTGTTTTTGCCAACCAGAAATATTGGAAACTTTTACGCGTTAATCTGAGATTTAGAACAGTTTGGAACTCTATTTAGAGAAAAAATTCATCAGCTTGGATAATTTATGTTATTAGGTAAGATATATTTAGAAACAAATATTTACAAACATGTTTTGAGATCGGTGGAGGGCATACTTAGGATAGCTTTAGAAATAAATTTAACTTCTCGATTTTGTTATGGCCAACCTGTGAAAAGTTTTTTTTAACAGCTTGAAGGATGTTCAAGCCAGTTTGAAGCAGTTTTAAACATTTTTGAGAAATAATTTATGCTCTAAATTATCGCATTTATATTCTAAAATAAACATTGTTGAAATGTTTCGTCTCTAATATATTTACTACTTTATAAAAAGAAACTTCACTAAATAAGCTACATTAAAGTGGTTTTTTAATCATGACAATATTATGAAAAGCTCCCAAAACACGTTCGTTAGTACAACCATTTGGTAATTTAGATTTTAAAAAGTACAAAGATCTCTCTAAGAAAATAAAATGTTCAAAATAATTACAAACTAACTTTAAAGCCCTAAATTGTTCTAGTCGAAATAATACTAGAAATACCTAACTTTTTTTTATAACGTTTAATGTTCGTTGGCTAAGAAGTGATGAGCCTAATATAGTGGCAGTAGGTATTGGCCATTAGTCTAAGCTAAGGTGACTGGATGAGTAGAAGGAATGCTAAATAATACACCATTGTTTAACTACCTACATAGAGGACGTGGGAAAAAAAAACTTACCCGATGTTCCACGTCGTATGAAAAAGTTAGATAGAGCCTATTTCCAAAGAGTATTTAACAGCGCTGCTAAGGTTCGTAGCAGTGCTGCTGTCGCGCTGCCATTAAACCCATGTTTCCTTATAAGATTTCAGTAGTAAAATCACATTTGTGGCCATTTTGAATCCCTCTAGCCCTCCTTCTAAGGGCTGGTCTTATGACTACCAAATAAATATTGCTATCGGGAGGTTAAAGTTAGCAACCAGATAAAGGTTATCAGTCACTTTAATATTTTACGCGTATTATGAACTGAATTTATCTGCCGGATAGCTATCTGTAGGATAAATATATTTTTATGCAGAAAATGCAAAGTTGATACTGTTTTTACTGGTGCGCGCATGCGTATAAACCCTGCTGCTACCGCTACAACCTCGCGAGTGGTGACAACGCTCAACATTTGTTAAATAACGGCGGCTAAACGAGTGCGAGGAAACTGATGGCGTCACGTAGGCAATAGTTGGATGCAACGTTTACAAAATTTCATTTATTGTATTCACATCTAAACATTCTATAACGCTACAAATAGCTTGTTAGTTTTGGTAAAAGTGTGAATTAAATGTTCTAACTTTATATGTTGTTAGAGCCTGGGCCTGTGCTTACTAAACACGTGAACCAATATTTTAACCTAGAAACAGATTCTGATAGGTGAAACCTCATTAAAAACAACGCGTCACTATGGCAACACCAATTTTAACTTTCAGATAAAAGTTATCAGGTACTTAAACCTCCCGATAAAAATGTGATGGATAAATACATTTTATCTGGCAGATAAATGCTATCTGGTGGTCATAAGATGCACTTTTAACTTATCGACTAGATAACAATATTAAACAGCCAGATTAATATTTACCCAGGCGTCTTAAGACCGGCCCTAACAGGAATAAACGTATTATATATTATATGCATTATATAAATTGCTGGTAGTTATTAACGAGACTTGTAAATTAATGGTGTGAAATAATTTCAATAATTCACAACAAACATTGTTGTACATTAAATCTAAATTTATTGTACTAAACTGGTAAAATTAAAAAAAATTATAACATGCTAAAAAAACCCATCAAAAGTGTACAGAGAGAAAACAACTGCATAACGTGGCAACATGGCAAACTTGTAGTCAATCACAAACAACCCCCACCGCGTCTTACTACCCGTTCGGGATATACTCTTATGTATTAATAACGCTAATGGTTTTTGGGGATGAGGAAGGTTATACATTTATAGAAAGTGTATCCGCATTTGCGTGGAGAGTGTAAAACCATTTTAGGGGAAAACCACCCTAATTACATCCGACAGAGATTCGAACCTCGACCTCCCCGTAATCGGCAGTCTAGTCTACTGCGAGAATAGCGCCTTAGACCATGCGATGACCGAAGTGCGTAATCCCCGTATTAAAAAAAACAAACTAGGTTGTGCTAGATGTTGCCGTATGGCTCTCAGAGACTACAATAACGATGGTGCACTTTTGGATGCTCCAACTTGTGCGCTTCTGATACACTACAAATCAGGTACACAAATTTCTGTCAGATTAGAAGGCCCTGTCTATGAAAATTGGACTGTAGTTACCGTAAATCCACGAGACAGCGATGGTCTCGAACAACACGGCGAATAGCATCGAGTAGCCGGCGGCGTAACGGTCCAGCAGGTGGAAGAAATAGAACCCGCCCTGTGGAGACAAAAATATGGTATACTTTCTATTTCCTTATTAATATACTTTTTAGAACACTTTAAAAAAATATATATATATATGTTCCATCGCAAACATTGATTGAAAAGTCCCTAATGTCAACCCTTGTAGAAATATTAATTTTTTTCTCGTAAAATTATATTGTTAATAAAAAAATATTGCTTCTAATAATACTTCTGCCGCTACTCTCCCCCCCCCCCCCCCCAAATCATGGGTTGACGTGTCAGGATGGCTTAGTGGAATGGGTAGGAAGCGGCAAAAAAATTGTGGGGGCTCGTTTTGATCTTGTTTATTGAAATAGATTAATTATTAAGCTACTAGTTTATAAATGTGATGTAATTGAAAAGAGTTAAAAAGGCCCTCGTTATATCCCTACTCAGCATTTCAGTGCTCTAATATCTTCGGTGTTATAACTCTAACTGGTGTCGAACACCCGACCGCCCGGCGCTGGCCGGTTGTTATGTAACTCAGACTTCTAAGATGGTTTGGGGGCGTCCTCCTCCGTACTGAACAGGGAGTTAAAGCTTTAGGATATTTTCCTCACAAGTTGCTGTAAACTGGTAGCTGAGTTTGTAGAGCACTTAGAAGTAGCCCTTTAACAAATGTCGTACTTCTCAGCCAGCCCAAAAAAGGAGGGGTGTTCCCCCTAAGTTACTATTTTTACCAATACTTTGTGTTAATGCTAATTGGCAAAACAATCTCGGTATTTGGAAATATGACCTGGTATGAATACGTGACTGCTGACTCAGAACAATCGACAGTACGAATCCTCAGGCTTACATCATCCTTGCATGCTCTAGAATATAACCTAAGGCTGCAAGCTGTGACACTACCTTAGTTTTAAGTATTACTGTATGATTGGTGTTTTCACGACTTGGTGACAGAACAAACAATATTAATAAAGATGGTAATAACCTGGGAGCAGGAAGCGAGCCCCACTAAGAAGTACAGGGTGAACAAGCAGGCGACGAAGATCTCTCTGTTGTGACCGATGATGGGGAACTCGTCGCTGAGAGCCGTTATAATCGCTTCCGAGCCACCAAACTAAAAAAGAATTGAAAAATAAAATAAAAAAAAGATTATTATAAGCTCAAAGTTGTAAGTAGATTTATTAAATGGAAAAATTACACCTTGACACTGGAATTAAACCCAGGATCTTTGGCTTAGTGCGCCAATGCTCTAACCACCGATATATCCGGGAATCGTCCCGTGCCCGGGGTCATTCTTCACTCATATTCTAAGGCAAAGTCTGAGATGGACGTGCGGAAATCGTTAGCTACATATGAGTAATCAATTAAGATCACGAGCCATCAGATAGCGCAGCCATCTTAGACTCGGAATGGCTTTAGGTTGCCAAATGTACAATGACAAATGTATGAATGAGCATGATATTATGAATTAAATAATAAAGCTATTAAAGAGTTTGCATGGTGCATGTATTTTTGTAGTTTTTATAGCAAAAAAAAATTTTTTTTGGCCAAAATAAATAAAATATTACTCCAGTAAAAACAAATAGTCTAATTTTCTTAACACGGTGATATCAACGGTTGTTGAATATCTGTCATGAGCATAGCGGCATTAGATGACAAACTTTTTAAATGAAGAGAAAAAGTTGTCGTTAAATTCCAGGACACCCTTGACAGATATTCAACAAGTGTTGGTATCACCGTGTGAAGAAAATTAAACTATGAGTTTCTACGTAATCGAAATTGCTATTTTTATTTTGATGGATTCCAAGTATCGTCGATCTATTTCGAGCAGCGATGTAAAAGAATGCGACTCTGCTTCGCTAACCGGTCAATCAAGGGATGAAAACGCGTGTACCCCCCCCCCCCCCGTCCCCTCACCTCGGTAAAATCCAACAGGTGTCAGGGAAGCTGGAATAGAAACCCTCATAAAAAAAAGGGGGGGGGGGGGGCGGAGGCATTCTCGGCGCTGGTTCCAAAACGAACTTTCCAATTCAACTTTTCCAAAATGATAAACGAGTTTCAAAGCCGTTGGTAATTTATTTCCCGTTTCGATGCTGACGTGATGAATACATGTAGAGTGGTTAATTGAAAATGTCAGTTCTTCAGAAAATATCTCATTTAAATAAACTGGCTGGTTCGTTGCCTCATAATGCATTCAATTTTGCAATGACAACTCTAAACTGTACGTAATTAATTGTAATATTAAATAATATCTCAAACCCACTTCGGTGGCCGCATGTTATAAGGCGTTACTCTTGCAATAATTAGACAGCCTTAGCTCAGTCGGTAGCTTGTCTATACGGAGCTAAGAGTCCCGGGTTTGATTCCTGACACGTTTGAAAAAAATTATCATTGGGGAAATGTGGGTTTCTCCTTTCATAGTGATGAATTAATGGCCGGGGGGGGGGGGGTGCTTGTTAATCGTGTTATAATATAATCAGTTGGTTCAGAAAGTGCACATTTAATATTTCAAATAAATTAAAGAAAACCCTTCATTGTCAAAGTCATTTTAGTGCATATATCAGTCTACCGATCGGGCTAAAACGAGGTATCTAAGATTTTCATAAGGTTTCCCCAAGGAGTTTTTGGAATTATATATCTAACCCTAAAAAAATAAGGGTAGTTTACTGAAGGAAAAAAAAATATTTAAAAAAATCTATTTTCACGAAATCCGTTCTATTAATTTTGATTACATTTCGTATCCAGGCACTGTTAAGCATTACCGCATGGTCTAACGCGCTACTCTCGCAGTAGACTAGACTGCCAATGACGGGGATATCGGGGTACGAATCTCGGTCGGGTGTACAGAGGGTGATTTTTCCAAATTGATTTTCCACTTTTTCCACGCGAATCCGGATACACTTCTTATAAATACCACCTCCCTAATCCCTGAACCTATAAGCGTAATTGGTACATGAGCTTATATTTATTTATTTATTTATTTATTTAGCACCGCGTCTTACTACCCGTTCGGGTTATACGCTTAAGTACTAATTACACTAATTGATTAGGAATTGGGAAGGTTGAATTTAGAGGAAGTGAACCCGCATTTGCGTGGAAGGAGAGTGGAAAACCATTTAGGAAAAACCACCCCCAGTTCACCCGACCGAGATTCGAACCTCGATCTCCCCGTCCTCGGCGGTCTGGCTCAACACGACTGGCGCGTTAGCCAACTACGCCACCGAGGCGGGTATGAGCTTATAACCCAGACGGGTAGTAAGGCGCGGTGCTAAAAAAAACCTGTGTATATTATTTAATTTATGCTTTTTAGTGGACAAGGGCGCCCACAGGATTTTTAGGGGGGGAGGGGGGAGTGAACCGGAGGGTCTTCCCCAGTACGGCGGGGTGATCGGGAGCCTCAAAAGACGCTTTTTAAGGTAATCCTTGTCTCTTGAAAATAAGATACAACATAAGATTTTTTTTTTTCAAATTTATCATAATTTGTGGTTGGACACGTCTTGACCTTGACGATTTGAATGGCGAATGCTGTTGGAATTGCTCGCGCATGCGCCAAACTATCAGCCCTGAAGTGAAGTCACCAGGTGGCGGGCGCTAGTAATTAGTTTGTTAGTTATTATAACTCTCTGTTTGTTGGCTGGCGTGCACTGTTTGAGCGCTAGTTAAGAACACTGCTGGGCGGGATTAACCTACTTCTCATATTTATACAGCCTCAGGATCTCAGGGGGAGGCAATCGCCCCCCTTGCCTCCTGTTTCGGGCACCCCGGTTGGTAGAGTGTTTCTGCGACAGTGTATATTATGAATGAACGCGTGCACCGTGTCCGTGACTCACCGAGCTGTCCAGTCCCAGGGTGAGCAACATCATGAAGAATATGAGCGCCCAGAAGATGGACCCGGGCATGGTGGCGATGGCCGCGGGGTACACGATGAACACCAGTCCGGGGCCCTCCGTCGCCACGTCCTTGATGTGGCGTCCCGACGCGTGCGCCATGTAGCCCAGCACGGAGAAGATGACGAACCCCGCGATGAAGCTCGTGCAAGAGTTGATCACGCTCGTGACGAGCGCGTCCCTGTAACATGGACAGTGAGGCGTGATTTAACCTTTTAAATGGACAGTGGGGCGTGAGTTAGCCCTTTAAATGAACAGTGGGGCGTGAGTTAGCTCTTTAAATGAACAGTGGGGCGTGAATTAGCCTTTTAAATGGACAGTGGGGCGTGAATTAGCCTTTTAAATGGACATTAGGGCGTGAATTAGCCTTTTAAATGGACAGTGGGGCGTGAATTAGCCTTTTAAATGGACAGTGGGGCGTGAATTAGCCTTTTAAATGGACAGTGGGATGTGAATTAGCCTTGTAAATGGACAGTGGGGCGTGAATTAGCCTTTTACCTGAAAGATGGGGCGTGAATTAGCCTTTTAAATGGGCAGTGGGAAGTGAATTAGCCTTTTAAATGGACAGTGGGAAGTGAATTAGCCTTTTAAATTGACAGTGGGAAGTGAATTGGCCTTTTAAATGGACAGTGGGGCTTGAATTAGCCCTTTCACCCACAATCCTATTAATTTGTTAACTGAGCTGGTAGCCCGCCTAACCGCCTCCCCAGATTCATTGACACATCCAGAAATGTTGTCGTGGTACTAGTGTTGTACTCACTTGTAAACGTTGTTGTGGTACTTGTTGTACGAAGCGTAAGCAAGAAGAACTCCAAACCCAGGACCCAACGAGAAAAACACCTGCGTTGCGGCATCCACCCAGACCTGAAATCATAGTCGATAAAAATAGTTTCTATGTCACGCTATTTTAGTCTATTACATCTATTCATAGCCAACAAAAATTGTTCGAAATATTTCCATAGTCAACCAAAATAGTTTCGATACATTTTCATAGTCAACTAAAATAATTTTATATAGTTTCAGAATCAATTAAAACAGTTTTGATATATATTCAGGTGACCTGGTGGTCTAGGGGTAAGGTATCAAGACTTCTGTGCTGGGTGTCCGGAGTTCAATCCTCGGTCCAAGGACAGATTTATCTGATTGCCAAACACCTTCCTTCACCTCTGACAAGACGTGTATTAATCACAACTTGTGAATGTGTGGAATGCCAGGCTTCCACCGTGGTTCGGATCCCACGTTAAACTGTAGGTCCTCCATTTCATCACACAATCACCCTAACATTGCACATGAGCGTAAGTGCGTATAACCCGAACGGGTAGTAAGACGTTGTGCTAATAATATATATATATATTATCTACGAAAATAATTTTGATATAATATTATCATAGTATACCATTATATTTTCAATTGTATGTTATCATTCTCAAACAGTATATTTTCAATAAATTTACTCATACTCAGCCAAAATAGTTTGTCAAGTAAATCGAACTTTGATGTAATTTTGTTATTTAGCAGTTTTTAAATTATGAAAACCCTCTTCTACGAAAATACTGGAATCAAGAGGTTGTACCCATATTATTGTACGTGATAATTAACTTTAAAAAGTTGTTAATCACTCTTGGTTGTCAAATAGCCGAAGCTGTTATTAATTTTAGAGAGGAATTCACCATCTAGATATCATATTCTGAAAATTGAAGAATGACACCCGGACACGGGAATCGAACCCGGGACCTTTGACTTAGTACGCCAATGCTCTAACCACTGAGCTATCCAGGAGTCGTCCCGTGCCCAGGGTCATTATTATAATTATAATAATAATTATACGAGATGCAGCATTAAGCCAACTTCCGAGTCGAATATGGTTGCGTTATCTGATGGCTCGTGAATAAAGCTGACGATTTACGCACGTCCATTACAGACTTTGCCTTAAAATATGAGTGAAGAATAACCCTGGGCACGGGACGATTCCTGGATAGCTCAGTGGTTAGAGGCGTACTAAGCCTGAGGTCCCGGGTTGGATTCCCGTGTCCAGGTTTCAATTTTCAGAATACTCTTGGTTGTGTTTTACGTGTTTACCTGTCATTCTGCACGTCCGGGCTATCCGAATATTAACACTTATAGGGTAATATTTACGAGTATGTACCCATATTTTCTTGGTAGTAGAGAGAAATACCATTTGGGGAAAAAAACACCTCAGGATGACCCATCATTTTAAAATCAGAAGAGACTGACGTCTTTGTCTACGTAGCCATTGGTGCTTGTGCTGAACACGCCAGTTTTTTAATAGCTTTTTTTAAAAATTCACTTTCTGAAACTATTCAACACACGATTTAACGACTAACTTAAATCCATAACAGACACAGCACCCAGCCCACACTCTATCCCTCTCTGGCCGTTAATTAATCACTGGAAAGGGTTAACCCACATTTCACCAATTAACTATTTTTGCTAGTGCCACGAATCGAACCAGAAGCCCTTAGCTGTCACTACCGACTGAGCTAATGTGTCGAACTAGCTGGCCACTTAAGTTCGTTTTACTTTACATCCATTACTGTCTATCGCCTGTGATCAGTTTTTTATTCAAGCCATATATTTTCCGCTAAAGGCTTGCTAGGCCTGTCGTGGCTTCATATGCCTTAAAATCTAACTTAAGACTAAGACAGGCACAACATCCAGTCCCCAGCCATTAATTCATCACTGTAAAAGGATAAAACCACATTTCACCAATGATTAAAAAAATATTAAAAAATCGGCCATACCGGGAATCGAACTCTGGACCCTTGGTTATGTAGACAGACATTCTACCGACTGAGTTAAGGTATTGTGAACTAAATCCGCCATTGAATTCTATTTAAAACCACTTGAAATGAAATATTGTAGCCGCGGGATGGTCGTTGAAAAAATGGTCATCTTCCGCGCCGGGACTTTTAACATTACAGTCACGTACCAGCGAAATTTATTAACCAAAAATGGAAACTCCGTGTTACCGGGGTTCTGGTTTCGGCATTCACGTAGCGACGCCGCCGCACGGTGCTATTAGAGTCGTCCCCCCCTCCCCCCCACACACACATATTCTTAGAGCAGCGCCGCCCGTGCATGGGCGTTCGGCGATATGTCACTTTTATTTATTATGAGCGCTGTAAGATTCGAAAAACGTACGAACCAGAACATTGGATCGCCATCAAGCTTACGCGCTTTGAAATGGAATAGAAATAAATAACCAGGACAATTTAAAAAAAAAACATGTGACAGTCAATATATCTCTGGTTAGTTACGTCTCTGTTTTCGTACACTTATTGGTTCTATTCTCTCTCTCTCTCTGTCTCTCTTTATATTTATATAAAGAGAGACAGAGACAGATATATATATAATATATTGGGTGGCATAGTTGATTTCGATAATAAAACAAATACAATGCGATCATCACAATTACAAATTCACAATGAACTCCAATTAGTGAGTTACACAAATATTACAAATTCAGTGTTTGTCAAAATAATATACAAAATAAAACATCTTTTCATTTTTTGACATTTCGCCCACAACTCCACAAATATCAGCTGTATCGAAAAAAATTGCGAAGCTTGCTTACAAATTTGTATGCCAGGTACAGTTCATTTTATTTTATTGATCCCCCCAAACCCCCCAGAAAAAATCCCTAAAAAATAATAAAAAAATCCTAGAACCCGATTGCAGCGCCACCTACCGGGTCCAATTGTGAATCCAAACCATCCACGGACCCACTTAAACACACACAAAAAATTTCATCAAAATTGGTCCAGCCGTTTAGGAGGAGTTCAGGGACATACACACGTACAGAAGAATTATATATATTAAGAAGATATACAAGATATATATATATATAAAGATATATATATTAAGATATATATACACACACATACACATATAATTTGATAAGCCAATTTCTGGTTATTGAAATTAAAAGAAAACGGCCGAACCTATTTTGACAACCAGCCTTGTGTGGTATATCGGTCAGAGGCCCTGGCTGCTAATCTAGAGGTCCCGGTTAGACTCCCGGCTGACTGGGGGATTTTTCTCGAAAGGGGAATAACTGACATGTCCACCAGGGGTCGGTTAGTTAGACTTAAGTTAGGCTTAAGTGTTTCCAACGGTTCCACAAGCTCAGGGGCGGATCTAGATAATTTTCATAAGGGGGGGGGGGGCGTCATAATCATCAATAGCACATACTTACAATGTTAGATTTTTATTTAAAGCAATTTAATAGTTTTCTCATTCTTATTTGATCTAATGTATGCGCGCGTTAAATACTTCAAATAAATAAGATCCGTGTTCCGGAAAATGAGAATATTTGGGGAGCGTCTTCAGCGAAGTGTCGCACCTCGTCGGCGAGTGACAAACGTTTGAAATCTCCCACCTGTTGAGAGTATTTAGCCGTCCGTCCGTTTCGCTTCGCTCATCAATCATAGCGAGTAGCTCTACACAGAGAGCGCTCTATTATTTAAATTATTCCGAGTAGACCTATCGTTTACAACCACCGCCGGCTTTTACAAGTGATGGATGGATTGGTTACAAATAGTAATAACAGTAAGAACTTTATTGGTTAAAACGTCTTTATGGTAGGAGTGTATACAATACGCAACAAAAGGTTTTTTTTTTGCAATTTCTATAGCAAAAAAAAAACTTCCGGCAAAATAAATAAAACATTTCTCCAGTAGAAACATGAGTGTTTAATTTTCTTCACACGGTGATATCAACAGTTGTTGAATATCTTGTCAAAGGTGTCCTGGAATTTAATGACAACTTTTTCTCTTCATTTAAAAAGTTTTATCATCTAATTCCGCAGTGCTCATGACAGATATTCAACAACTGTTGATATCTCTACGTGAAGCAAATTAAAACTCTGTTCATGCTAAAGCAATATTTTATTTATTTTGACAAAAAAAAAGTTTTGCTATAAAAACTGCAAAAAAAAAAAAAAAACTCTCGTTCCCTAAACTCCCACATAACATTCAGCAGACAGCCTATTTCTCTCTATTTTACACTGACCACTATGAAAATATGAATACTTTTTTTTTCCTAAAGCTAGCCCGTAAATTTGCATTAACGGTTTGATCATTTTCAGAAAACAATCGAATTTACCGATAGAGGATGACGCCATTATAAACTAACCAAATAATACAATAATTTAATGTTAAATATGATATAATGACTAAACTATTTTTTTTTGGCAACACCGCTGGTCAGAAACCAGAACAATTGCGCAATAATAATAATAATAATAATAATAATAATAATAATAATAATAATAATAATAATAATAATAATAATAATAATAATAGTAATAGTAATAATAGTGATAGTAATAATAATGATAGTAGTAGTAATAATAATGATGATAATGTTAATAATAATAGTAAAAATAATAAGTAAAAATAAAAACTGCCTATATTTTACTTCTCAAAAGGAGGGCATGTCAGGGAAAGGAGGATTGACTATATGACAACCCTGGTTGGAAAAATGGCTCAACGGATCAAGGGTTCATCCATAAACCACGTAACTTTATTGAGAAGGGGGGTTAAGGGTGAGCTCTGATGTCTACTTGGTGTTACTAGGGGGGGAGGGTAGGTACATTATAATGTTACGTAACACATTTCCTATACTACCTTAAATTATAATGTTGACAAAATGATATTATTGTTCGTGGTTTTTAAAGTTGGTAAATATACTTATAGGTAACTTCCAAATACAGTATGTATGGTGTCGAAAATGAAATGAAATATTAATAATGAAATAACGACAGTCACTCTTTAAGTGAAAAGTTACGTAATCACAATTTGGAGGAGGGAGGCTTAAGGCTAAATGTATGCTCGGTGTTATATGGGTGGGGGGTTAAAAAATAAAAGGAACAAAAAAAGCATTACGTGGTTTATGGATGACCCCCAAGTCATCATCCTCATGAATAGTTTAAAGCCACTGGCCGGGTCTGTTTGGAACATAAGCCTCCTCTCTTTCCACCACCTCTCCTCTTCCACTATGACCCAGTCCTTTCCTCTCTCCTCCACACTCCTCAGCCACCTGCCCCTTGATATTCTTCTTTGTCTCCCGCCCTCTACTTCAATATCCAGCATCTTCTTTGGTATCTTCTCCTCATCACATGGCTGTACCTCCTTAGTCTTGACTTCTCTATCCTGTCCTGAACTGGCTCCTCCTCACATGGCTGTACCTTCTTAGTCTTGACTTCTCTATCCTGTCCTGAACTGGCTCCTCCTCACATGGCTGTACCTTCTTAGTCTTGACTTCTCTATCCTGTCCTGAACTGGCTCCTCCTCACATGGCTGTACCTTCTTAGTCTTCACTTCTCTATCCTGTCCTGGCTCCTCCTCACATGGCCGTACCTTCTTAGTCTTCACTTCTCTATCCTTTCCTAAACTGGCTCCTCCTCACATGGCTGTACCTTCTTAGTCTTCACTTCTCTATCCTGTCCTGGCTCCTCCTCACATGGCTGTACCTTCTTAGTCTTCACTTCTCTATCCTGTCCTGGCTCCTCCTCACATGGCCGTACCTTCTTAGTCTTCACTTCTCTATCCTTTCCTAAACTGGCTCCTCCTCACATGGCTGTACCTTCTTAGTCTTGACTTCTCTATCCTGTCCTGAACTGGCTCCTCCTCACATGGCTGTACCTTCTTAGTCTTCACTTCTCTATCCTGTCCTGGCTCCTCCTCACATGGCTGTACCTTCTTAGTCTTGACTTCTCTATCCTTTCCTAAACTGGCTCCTCCTCACATGGCTGTACCTTCTTAGTCTTCACTTCTCTATCCTGTCCTGAACTGGCTCCTCCTCACATGGCTGTACCTCCTTAGTCTTGACTTCTCTATCCTGTCCTGAACTGGCTCCTCCTCACATGGCTGTACCTCCTTAGTCTTTACTTCTCTATCCTGTCCTGAACTGGCTCCTCCTCACATGGCTGTACCTCATTAGTCTTGACTTCTCTATCCTGTCCTAAACTGGCTCCTCCTTAACTTTCCTTTTCACCCTCTCATTTTCTCATTCTATCCATTCTTGTCATCCCCCTATAGTACTTCCCAGACCCCCTTGTTCAGGGGTTTACAAACTTTTGAGAACAAAGACCTTGCAACAGAAAAAATACGTACTGGAGCTCTACGAGCATTCAATAACGACAATTATTAAGGATGTTACCTACCTATGACGTCATGGCCGGTCAACATAGGATTCCCCATGTTAAATGAATTCACTTTCTATTCAGAGAGTTTTAAAGATAAAAAACGGCGAAACGAAACCATAAATTCTTAAATAATTCTAAAAAAAGAGTCTTACAACGTCACAAAATTATTATTTTTGATTTTGAAGTAGTTTTTTTTGTTGTTGTTGTAAAAGTGATTTTTTTTTATAAATCATATATAACTTAGAATATTTTATTTATTCACGAAAATGTCCTGTAGGAGTCTTTCTGCCAATGTGTAGATTAAAAAAAAAATCCGTGGTAGCAAGTGTATATATCTAGAATAGGAAACTAGGAAAAGGTAATTAAAAAAAAAAGCAAGTACATGTTTTCAAGGCGCAGATAGTATAGTAAACGTGTAAACTCGTCAGCAGAAGAGGGGAAGGACTATCGGCAGATAAACAAGAGGCTTCGCAGCGTGAACTACTCATTTTTCTTCCCTATTTTTTTTTATTTCATGTATTAATGTCTAAGTGTGATAGTGCTTAGACTGCTTATGTGCGTCAAGCTAAGATTCAACCTGCTTCGCAAAATAACTTCAAAATCTCTAAGTAGGGATCGTCGTTAAATTTTACAAGTATAAAATTATAAAACAAACGAAAAAAATAACATTTTCTGGTTGCACCTTTGGCAAACGTCCTTTATTCAGGTTTGAAAAAAAATGGCAATATTCTTGTTCTATTTTATAATGTTAAACTTATATAAAGAATACTGTAAAAAATGTTCACGGAGCCTTAGAGAACTATGGGGGAGCTCAAGGTCTCCGCTGAATACAGTTAAAAAAACCGCTGTCGCTCTAGTAAATAAAACGATTCATTTCTCATGGCTTACCTCCGCCTTGGTGATGGCGTCGAAGTTGGGGCTGAGGTAGTACCGGATGCCTTCAGCCGAGCCTGGAAGGGTCACCCCTCGTACCAGGAGGATCAGGAGCACGGCGTAAGGGAACAGAGCGGTGAACCAGACCACCTGCGGCACAAGACCACCATTACACTTGGTTTTACACCGACGGCCGAGATACAGACATACCTAATCACTCCGTTCCCTTACGGGGCAGGCAAGAAACTGTGCATATAGCTCAAAACAACAACTGGGTACTTAAAAGGTGGGGTGCTAGTGAGCGCCAGTTTAGTGCATTAATTTTGCAGTTTTTATAGCATAAACATTTTTTGGCCAAAATAAATCAAATATTTCTTGTATAGAAACATAGAGTTTAGTTTTCTGCACATGCTAATCTCAAGAGTTCTTGAATATCTCTCATGAGCATAGCGGCATTTGGTGACAAACTTTTTAAATGCAACCCGCCTCGGTGGCGTAGTTGGCTAACGCGCTAGTCGTGTTGAGCTCGACCGCCGAGGACGGGGAGATCAAGGTTCAAATCTCGGTCGGATGAACTGGGGGGGGGGGGGTTTTCCTAAATGGTTTTCCACTCTCCCTCCACGCAAATGCGGGTTCACTTCGTCTAAATTCAACCCTCCCAATTCCTAATCAATTAGCGTAATTAATACTTAAGCGTATAACCCGAACGGGTAGTAAGACGCAGTGCTAAATAATAATAATAATAATAATAATTTTTAAATGCAGAGAAAAAGTTGTCACTAAATTTCAGGACACCCATGACAGATATTAAAGAACTGTTGAGATTATCATGTGCGGAAAACTAAACTTAATGTTTCTATAGAAGAAATATTTGATTTATTTTGGCCAAAAGAATGTTTATGCTATAAAAACTTCGAAAATACTGCCCTAAACTCATGCTCACTAGCACCCCATCTTAAGCCTTCCACACTTTAAGTTTATTCACGGTGTGCCGGTTAGGCTGGCACTAAGCTAGTTTTTTTATTTGAGATTTGTGACGTCACCTCCAGATGGCGCGAAGGTAGTTAGGAGGAACTGTCTTCTGTACGCCGTCATAGAAGGAAAGGTTGAGGGAAAGAGGAGCTTAAGAAGAAGAGGAGGATTCAAATATTGGATTACTTGAAGGAAAGAAGAAAATTCTGGGATCTGAAGGAGGGGGCAAAGGACAGGGTGTATTGGTGGTCAAAGTTCACTGACAAAAGCAACGGACCTGTCGTAAGACAGAACACCTAATAATAATATTTCGCGATAAACACTGAATAATCAGGGCCAGATTTAGGTCTAGTTACAAGAGATTTAAAGAAATGAGATCTGGGAACGCCAATTTTCTCTCTCTCTCTCTCTCTCTCTCCCTCCCTCCTAGATGTAGATTTTAGATTATGTATAGCTTGCATTATGAACCAATAACTTTGGGGGTACAAAGTTGAAGATAAGCTATATTTGGGAATACGTGAACAAAAAAGAAAGTTGAACACCTCTGCTCTAGAAAATACACAGCATTCAGAACCCCAGTCGGTAATGCATCAATGTAAAAAAAAGTGGAAAATTACAATTTAGCGACGAAAACGTTTTTCGATCGTGCCGGGGAACAAAGCCAGTACCCATGGTTCGGTATACATACGGGCTACCAATTAGACTTAGGAGTCTTTAAGTCAGTTTTCTCCTACCTTGCCAGAGGTCGAGATGCCCTTCCAAAGACTGAAGTAGCAGATGATGTACACTGCCAGCAGACACAGCGCAATGTCCCATTTGACTGCTCCCAGGTCGTGGAGTCCCGAGCTCTGGTTTAGCTCCAGGATAGCGCGGCTGGAAACAGATATACGTATATAAAAATAAAACTATGTAAAGGACAATGCCTAGCTATGACGTAGCACAAAGTCAAGATAAGATTCTCCATTTTAATGTATTTAGGTACTACTCGACGAGTTTAAAACATAAAAACTTTTTTATTAGTACCACGTCTTACTACCCGGTACTTATGTACTAACTAAGCTAATGGATTAGGGTTGAGAAAGGTTGAATTTAGAGGAAGTGTACCCGTATCAGCGTAGAGAGAGTGTGAAATCATTTAGGAAAAAACCCTCAATTCACCCTACCCAGATTCGAACCACGATATCACAGTTATCGGCAGTCTAGTCTCTTGCGAGAGTGCTGCTTAAGGCCATGCGACCACCGAGGCGGGTTTCCTTTAAATTAAATCTTTTTTTATTCTTATACCGTCTGTTTGAATACGTGGGTAAACCGGACGAGAAGTGATACGCGGCTCAGTTTGAAAATAATCTTCTTTTAATATAAGATATATGTTTTTTTTCTCTCTCACTTGAAGTATTCGGATGCTGCCGAGGTGTATTTGGAGGAGTTGAAAGGAGTGTCGCTCAGGTTGGCGGCGTCGTGGTGCTGAGACGTGGCGGTGGCGTCCAGGGTGTAAGGCTCTATGATGACCGAGCTGTTGTCGCGCTCGGCGTCTTCAGTGTCCCACGCTATGATCCTCAACTGTTCCGACACAAAGAACACATGACCTGCGGTTGCGGCACGACCACGATTCGGTTAGCAGGGGTGGTGTGCTCAAATAGTCGCAGGTGGTTTGTGGACACCTACCTCTTTACAGTGCGGCGTGTTCTAATAATTGTCGCAGGTGGTTAGTATACACCTACCTCTTTACAATGCGGCGTGTTCCAAGAACTGTCGCAGGTGGTTGGTTATCACCTACCTCTTTACAGTGCGGGGTGTTCCAAGAGTTGTCGCAGGTGGTTGGTGAACACCTACCTCTTTACAGTGTGGGGTGTTCCGAGAGTTGTCGCAGGTGGTTGGTGAACACATACCTCTTTGCAGTGTGGGGTGTTCCGAGAGTTGTCGCAGGTGGTTCGTAATCACCTACCTCTTTGCAGTGTGGCGTATTCCAAGAATTGTCGCAGGTGGTTGGTGAACACCTACCTCTTTACAATGCGGCGTGTTCTAATAATTGTCGCAGGTGGTTAGTATACACCTACCTCTTTACAATGCGGCGTGTTCCAAGAACTGTCGCAGGTGGTTGGTTATCACCTACCTCTTTACAGTGCGGGGTGTTCCAAGAGTTGTCGCAGGTGGTTGGTGAACACCTACCTCTTTACAGTGTGGGGTGTTCCGAGAGTTGTCGCAGGTGGTTGGTGAACACATACCTCTTTGCAGTGTGGGGTGTTCCGAGAGTTGTCGCAGGTGGTTCGTAATCACCTACCTCTTTGCAGTGTGGCGTATTCCAAGAATTGTCGCAGGTGGTTGGTGAACACCTACCTCTTTACAATGCGGCGTGTTCTAAGAATTGTTGCAGGTGGTTGGTGAACACCTACCTCTTTACAGTGCAGCGTGTTCCAAGAATTGTCGCATGTGGTTGGTGAACACCTACCTCCTTACTATGTAGTGTGTTCCAAGAATTGTCGCAGGTGGTTGGTGAACACCTACCTCTTTACAGTGCGGCGTGTTCTAAGAATTGTCGCAGGTAGTTGGTGAACACCTACCTCTTTACAGTGCGGCGTGTTCTAAGAATTGTTGCAGGTGGTTGGTGAACACCTACCTCTTTACAATGCGGCGTGTTCCAAGAGTTGTCGCAGGTGGTCCACGGCAGGTTGTTGGTGAAAGAGGCGAAGAAGTAGCGAAGGGCCCAGGCGATGATTACGTTGTAGTAGAAGTCCACGTAAAAGGCGATCAACGCCACGGCGTAACCGATCCCTTCAACATAAGATCAGCAGACATTTGCGCATGCGCGAGGTGTGCGGGGCTAGGCGTTTATGTTCAAATGTGTAGCCACGCTAACGTTTTTGGTATGATTAAGGTTGAAGTTGGGAAATTGTGCCCGCATTTCGTGAAGGAAGAGTGAAAAATTATTTAGGATAAACCACCCTCAGTGTATCCAACTGGAATTTAAAGTCCTATCTCCCCGTAATCGGCAGTCCAGTATATTGTGAGAATGACGCCCTCAACTATGCGGCCATTGAGGTGGGTACTAGCGTAATCGTAACGCTTAAAGCTCTGACAACTACAATGTGAAAATATAACGTCTATTTTTAAAACATAAGCTTAAGGTCTTGGATCTCGTTCTATGGTGGAACATATAGATGGATAGTGATAGCAAGAAATTTATCTGTAAGTTAAAAAATAGCCATCAGATTTACTTTCGGGTATACACACGCCAAGCCTATCTCTTGCCATTGTCACTTTTCACAGTTGCTTGGATAAGGATGGTGCACTTTTTTCTAGGTTGGCTGCTCAGAATACTTTTCTTATGTTATCTCAAAGGTTCTTCCAACGACGAGAACGTCTTTTTATTAAAATTTTGAATAGTCTTCAAGTTAGCTCATTGCCAGAGTGTTCGACTTGCACCTGCACCTCTGACCCATGGGACTCTTATTCGGTTCGTCCTTAAATTACTAAAGTTTTTTTTTTGTGGGGGTCAGTATTTTCTTAAGTTTCCTTAAATGAGGGTGAGGGGGTGTCAAAATTCATCTTAAGGTTTTTTATCAATAATGATGAGACAAAATCTAAATAAATCTTATTAATTATTAATTAGCCCCACTTTAATCACTAATTTTCACTGTTTTAAAGAAATAATTAAAGTAACCTTACGTAATTTAAAAACGGCTCCTATTTTTAATTTTAGCGGCAAGCTCAATACAGCTTGATATAGGGCTAGTTTATTGGTGAAATCCACTCCATAATATTTATTTAGTATTTTTATCGGTGTATATTTTCAGAATTTATTTAATAATGCTGGTCTTTGTTCTGCCTCGCATATAAACTTATGTGCTACTAACGTTCATGGTGGCGATTGGCGCCCAACTAGAGGCTAGACATGCACATCAAATTGACGAGTCGACAACTACTTAATCACCATAACGTGTGGACAGACTCTGATGTGTACACTCAATAAATACCGGCAACAGTTACGTTGCACCAAAAATGAAGCACGTCATAACTTTTGAGTTGCCACAAGAAACATTTGGCCAGCGCGTACCCCCATACAAATCAATGTGTTCACTCACATCCGGGGCAACTAAATCTTTACTAAGAAAAAAAAGTGTTAGTGTGTGTCTAGCCTAACTGGGAAGGTCAAATATTTGAGGGCTGGGTGTTGTATTTGGTCTAAGTTACACCCTATCTACGATGGGAAAGTAGGTAACTAACAGCTATCAGAAGGGTCTTTATTGCAAACATTAGCTCAAAGTGACTATTGTCAACCTATTCGGTAGTAATTATTATTTACTTATTAATATTATGTTATCAATAAAAACTGTTATCGAACAGTTCTAATAATACATCCCCAAGAATTATTGTATACTTAGTTGTTTACGTAACTTATTGAAAGAACAACATATATTTTATTTATTTGAAGTATTTAGCATGTTCTTTCTGAACTGATTGAAATTATATCAGTACACGATAATTTCTATGAGCGAGAGAGAAAGGGCCTATCAATTCTTCCAGGAAAGGTATTTTATCATACCTTCCAAGGTTCTTTTAAACCCCACAGTCGATATCAGACTGACGGCTTTACTTCCCCTCTGAAGGAAATTGTGCTACGGATTTTTATCGCTCAAAAAAAATCCGTCGACCCCAGCTGGGTTTGAACCCACGAACATTGGGTCCTGAGGCGAGCACTTTATTCAAAGACCACCGAGGTCGACAACAACAAAATATGTTAATAAAACTCTTAGGTTTTTTTGGTCTCGCGTTTGTTGCAATAATAATTAACAAGTATTATATTTACACTTGTATCTTGTTACAAATGGCCACCAAAATAAATATGCGGTTTTTTATAACTTAGAGAAAGAGCCACACAATAATAATTCGAAAATAAAACCTCTTTATTTTGTAAAACACATGCGCATGAACTCAACCAAAGACGGTTTCTATGACGTCATCAACCGCCCTTGTTTCTTCTGGACTCCCCATTCTATTTGTGAAGTGAACTCAGTCTTATTTTCATAAGTTCGTATTTTAAACAATGTAAAAACCGGTTAAAAGAAAAATATAATTTAAAACAAAAATTTTGTTGTGAAAGTTTAGAATGCCCAAAAGTCAAAACTCAACATATTGGTCTCGCAGATCATACGGCTAGACAAAATGAATACATGATAGGAGACATGGTAACTTTCGGTAGCTGTCATTTACTTACACGGGACGAATCCTGGATAGCTCAGTGGTTAGAGCATTGGCGTACTAAGCCAAAGGTCCCAGGTTCGATTCCCGTGTCCAGGTGTCATTTTTAAATTTTCAGAATTTACTTACACGCCTATCGTAGATAAACACTATTTGGTTGGACGTGTACTGAGATAATCAATAGGTTTAGAAAGTGCACTTTAAATAACTCAAATTTTAAAAAAACTTAAAAAAAAAGAATCAAAATAAAATAAGATTCTAAAGGAATTTCAAACGAAGATAGAGAGAGAGCGAAATACTATAAAAAACAACAGTGAAGAAAAAACACAGAAAAGAAAGAACATAGAAAAAAAAAAGGCAAGTAAGAATGAGTGTAAGGAACGTATAAAGGAAGAGATAAAAGCGGTTGAGAAAGGGGGTGGGGGTGTTAGGGTACAGAAAATAAAAAAATAAAGTGGTTTCAACAAAGCCACGTGGAACGGCGGGCAGTTTCCGGTGACGGTCCCCTTAGTTTCCGGTTGCGACTGCCGGCGTCGAGGATTATACTAGGTCCTTGCAGGGTAGTGGAGAGATTCAAACCCCCCCCCCCCAACGCTCTCAAACCCTTCTCCTTCCTCCCCCCGCGCCCCTTTTGCATCCACCACAACCCTCTACACAACTTCTTCCTACTCCATATAATTGGCTGCAGTGACGTCATAAGAAGGTGACACTGTAGGGGCTTAGACTACGAAGAGGAGAGAAAATAACGAGTGGTATTATCCCTGTGGCTAAATCCTATAGCCAACCACCTGTGCCGCCTGCTGCTGCTACTCGAATTACAACTAGAACGACACTATTTTTTTATCTCGGCCTGGGTTCAATAAACTGTAACATCTCTCTCTGAAAGCCACAAGAGTAAATTCATTGTATCTTTGATTGTCTTATGAATCTACTATTGGAGCACCGTTTATAAAATACAAACTAATATTGATCACATTTTACTCTATTACTAACCGGCCCCGTGGTGTGGTTAGAACACCTGGCTACAAGTCTAGGGGCACGGGATTCGATCCCCGGCTGGTGCCTTGGGTATTTTCCCCGATCATCAGGGTTTGGTTAGTTAGGCTTGTGTTAGGTTTAAGTATTTCCACTGGTTTCAAACCCTCATACTCACTATCACCTTCATACTCACTATTACCTTCATATTCACTATCACCATCAAATTCACTATCATCCTCATACTCACTAACACCATCATCTCATCTAATCGAAATATGGAAAGAACCTCCATGGAAAGGATGTACGATTAGTACATTCGGGCGTCCCTTGGGCTACGGTACATTAGTACTGGATAATCTTTCCACAAACTGGGCTACGAGTGATGTAATCCAGACTCGAAATATTAGTATTAAACTATTATTAGTGTTATTTCAAAAGTATTGATTATATATATCGAAAGTGTCAGCGTAGATTACATGATTTGACGTATGAACACGTAAAAGTAGATTGGGTAACTTTTTCTAGTTGTCAGATATGTTCATTCGTAAGAAAATGGGTGTAAAGCTTGGCAACGATTAGAGCAGCCAGGGCCACCTCAAGCATAATTTGGTGTCTGGCCAAACTTTTATTTTGGTGCTCCCTTAATGTATCACATAATTCTTGTCCAAAATTAATCTCATGAACCTGAAAAGAAATACTCACAATACAAGGATTCATGAACGTCCCTGTCCTTTGCCTATTTTGGCTAAACATGTGTCATTAATAGGCTTTTAATGCAAGTTATATACAATTATTTCTGATACTTTTCTGTTTGCCCGGTGTACATCGGCAAGATGATGGTATTCAAAATTCTGAGAAAGTGAAATTAAGAGCCCTGGTCCATTATTTTTTCTTTAATTTACATATATTTTATATACAAATGCGTGCTACACTTTTTGTTAAAATTAATAACTTAAATTAAACGGGACTTGTTTTAGTTAAAACTCATAATTAACATTTTATTTGTGGGATCGATAGTTACCTTTCATGTAACTGCTGTCAGCTATGGGATCGTAAATCTAGTAATGTAACTGGTGTCAGCCGTGGGATCGTAAATCTAGTAATGCAACTGGTGTCAACCGTGAGATCGTAAATCTAGTAATCCAACTGGTGTCAGCCGTGGAATTGTAAATCTAGTAATGTAACAGGTGTCAGCCGTGGGATCGTAAGTCTAGTAATGTAACTGGTGTCAGCTGTTGGATCGTAAATCTAGTAATGTAACTGGTGTCAGTCGTGGGATCGTAAATCTAGTAATCCAACTGGTGTCAGCCGTGGAATCGTAAATCTAGTAATGTAACAGGTGTCAGCCGTGGGATCGTAAGTCCAGTAATGTAACTGGTGTCAGCTGTTGGATCGTAAATCTAGTTGTGTAACTGGTGTCAGCCGTGGGATCGTAAATCTAGTAATCCAACTGGTGTCAGCTGTTGGATCGTAAATCTAGTAATGTAACTGGTGTCAGCCGTGGGATCGTAAATCTAGTAATCCAACTGGTGTCAGCCGTGGAATCGTAAATCTAGTAATGTAACTGGTGTCAGCCGTGGGATCGTAAGTCCAGTAATGTAACTGGTGTCAGCTGTTGGATCGTAAATCTAGTAATGTAACTGGTCTCATTTGTGGGATCGTAAATCTAGTAGTGTAACTGGTGTCAGCCGTGGGATCGTAAATCTAGTAATGCAACTGGCGTCAGCCGTGGGATCGTAAATATAGTAATGTAACTGGTCTCATTTGTGGGATCGTAAATCTAGTAATGTAACTGGTCTCATTTGTGGGATCGTAAATCTAGTAATGTAACTGGTCTCATTTGTGGGATCGTAAATCTAGTAATGTAACTGGTGTCAGCCGTGGGATCGTAAATCTAGTAATGTAACTGGTGTCAGCCGTGGGATCGTAAATCTAGTAATGTAACTGGTGTCAGCCGTGGGATCGTAAATCTAGTAATGTAACTGGTCTCATTTGAGGGATCGTAAATCTAATAATGTAACTGGCGTCAGCTGTGGGATCGTAAATCTAGTAATGTAACTGGTCTCATTTGTGGGATCGTAAATCTAGTAATGTAACTGGTGTCAGCCATGGGATCGTAAATTTAGTAATGCAACTGGCGTCAGCTGTGGGATCGTAAATCTAGTCATAACTGGTGTCAGCCGTGGGATCGTAAATCTAGTCATAGCTGGTGTCAGCCGTGGGATCGTAAAGCCGGCCATTAAATAATGTCAAACGTCGGACAGTGAATCCATCGGAGTGTCTGGAAAGAGGAACGTTTACCTTTGAATAACGGCACGAGCCTCCCCCAGCAAGTGATGGCGCCCTTGCGGTTGAACTGTCCCAGAGCAAGCTCCATGTAGAACATGGGATCCCTCCCACCACCAACATGATGCTGTACGGGACCAAGAATGCTCCTGAAACAATAACACGCGCGGTTTTTGTTTTTACATGACGGGATTCACTCACATGCTGCAATCGTAGTGTGTTCAAGAAATTGATATTTAATTTTATTTATTTGGGATACTTAACGATAACTTTCTGAACCGATTGACTATATCAGAACACGAGAATTTTCTATGTCTGAGAGAGAAAGGGCCTTCCAATTTTGCCGGGAAAGGTATTTCCACATACCTTTCATTGGTTCATTTACATGCCACAGTTGAGATGGGACTGACGGCTTTACTTTCCCTCCGAAGGAAGTTGAGCTACTGATTTTTATCACTCAGGGAAAATCCTTCGACCCTGGCTGGGTTTGAACCCACGAACATCGGGCCCTGAGGCGAACACCCAAGATAACTGAAGTCGACAGGGTATTTAGTAAAATATGTCAACGAAAAGAGAGGAAGAAAACAGTGTTTTAGCCAAACATTTATTTTTTGGAGAAGCTCTACTTTTGGTGGCTTTTGGTCAAGTATCCTAATAGGAGATGGCAAAAAATGTACTTGACATTGAATCCTCCTTTAATTATTAAAAAAAACCTAATTGGGATTTTTATAAATGATAACCAAAAGAAGAAATAAAACAAATTCCACAAAAATCATTGATATTTACTCAATTAATAAAACAATTAAATAAGTATTTAAATTAAAGAATTCACTTTCAATAAAATAGATCAAATCGTGAAACAATAAATTGATACAAAATCTATATAAAATTAATATAATAAATAATAAAAATAAATCTTAATAATTCAACAAAATGATATCCAAATAAAACAACCTAAGGTACTTTATAGACCAATGACAATACAAATCAATATTCTAACTAAACCAAATGAGTAATTTATAAAATATAAAGAAAGAAAATCACACTTAAAAATTAATACAATCAATTAACATCACCAAGCAATGTTGGTAAGATATTGAATACAACATAGAGGGGATCCTAATGCCATAAAGCAAGTATAACCTAAAATGTAAGGATTTTAATCTTAAAATAATATGTTTATATCTTTCAACTCCTTTTAGGTGAGAATACTCATATTTTTAAATAGCAAACCGTCTTGAATAACGCTAGATTTTTGGACGTCTGCGATGAGACTTAGTGCTCTAGTAGGAAAACCCCTTAAGCACTAATATTAAAAAAAAAACTACATTGATTTGTTAAACTTGTTACTTCAAATTCCTGAAATATATATTTAAAGTAAATCCATTATTTTGGTACTTATATTAATTTATTTTGAGAAAGAAATAAAAATAATTGTAAGTGAATGAAGGACTATTGTGTCAAAGTAAAAGAGAAATATCTAAAAAAAAAAGGGGTAAAAATTCAATAAGAATGAAGGAGGGTAGGAAAGCGTAACTTTTACAGTAAAACCTCGATCATTTTATGTCCCCCCCCTCCTTTTTTGAGTCCCTCTCCCCCGCCTCCTAAAACCCATCCCCTTCTAACCCAAGTACGTTGGAACTTTCCGAGTCAAAAGAGCGTTCAATTACGTCGGGCAATTTGTCTCATTCGTAAGCGGAGCGAACAATCGCGAGACCCGGAATCGCGGTGAAAGGGCGTAAAGTAGCAGGAGGAGGGGTAATGTCGAGTAGTGTGAGGGAGGGGGGGGGGGGCGGGGGCAAGACTTGTTGCCATTCTTCGTACTTGTTCACTTGACGCGGGAATTTAACCAACCGTTAAGAAAAAAAAAATCTTTTCATCTCGATTTAAAACACAAGCTTTCAATTCACAACGATTCTGCAACTTTTTTTTTTACTCCTTTTAAACTCTTATTTTTTTCCCATTTATTTTTATAATATGACCGATATGTACGTTTAATGAAAGATTCAGACTTAGGGTAATATGGTCTAAATCGTTGGTCTCGGCATATATACCCAAGATTTCTAATGAATTGAAATATCGTACAGCTAGTAAGAGTCACTAGATTTACCGTCACGTATTCATACGTCAATCATCTGCAGCTGTCTACTTTTGATATATATATTATGAATACTTACACAATACTACCCATAAATAGTAAAACGTTATTAATGATGACCACAAAATAATATTTGTTTAAATGTTCTAAAAGGTGCCCAAAATGTAGCCAAACTATTCGTAAAAAAAAAAAGGTATCAAGCTACTGTCGCTACCCCACCCACCCCCCAAACCCGTGGGTTTACGTGTACAGGAGGGCTTAGGGGGATGGATAGGTCAGTGGAAAATAATTATGGGGTTCGTTTTGATCTTGTTTATCGAAATATAATTATAAATGTATGTACTTTACGTGAGATGTTGAAATAGTTTAAATGTGATGTAGCTTTTAGAACAAGTTGAAAGAGTTTAGAAAAAGGTCCTTGCTCTATCAATGTCCCTACTCAGCAGTTCCGTGTCCTTGACCTAGTCTTCAGTGTTATAACTCTTAACTGGTGTCGAAACCCCACCCGGCGCTGGCGATTGCTTATGTAACTCAAAATTCTAAGATGGTTTGGGGCGTCCTCCTTACTGAACAGGGACTTAAAGCTGTAGGATATTCTCCTCAAAAGTTGCTGAAGCTGTACTTGGTAAAGTATGTTCAGCATAGGAATTGTTTTCTAAAAGGCCTTTTTCCCTACCATAAAGCTATTATATAGTAGGATATTAGTATGAAAAAAGACCTTTCGGAGAGTAATTCCTACCGTAAAGGAGTATAGTTGAGTTTATAGAGTACTTTGAGGTAGCTCTCCTATCAACTGGTGTCCTTCTACGGCCCCCCCCCATCCTCTAAAGGTTAAAACTCCCGAATAAATACCAAAATGGAGGAGTGTTTCCCCTAAGTTACTAGTTTTACCAATGCTCCGTGTTGATGCTAATTGGCAAAACAATCTCTGTTTTTGAAACATGACATGGTACGAATACGTAACTGCTGACTAGAACAATTGACAGTACGAATTCACAGGCTTACGTGATCCCTTGCATGCTTAGATTACCTAAGGATGTAAGCTATGATACAAATTGGACCTAAACTAAAACCTAATTTTTATAATAGCCCACTTTCAACCGTTACCAACGTCACTTAGATTTGGCATCTAGAAATTTGTCTAATTTGGATACATAATTTTATCACAATTTTGTTTTGCTATAATCAAAAATTTGCTTATGTTGTTGTGTGTATAAGTGAATTAAATTTATAATAAATTGACACAGAAAAAAAAATCCGCCCTCAACTCATTTTATTCCCCACTCCAGTCGAAAATCTATTATTTACTTGGGTAAATAATATTTATGGTCACTTTTGAGCAAAATTATATATATTTTTACAAAAACCTTAACTTGCAGTATTATTTATTCCAGAGTGGCTTACGCAAAATATATTACTCATTGAAACATTTTGATGGTTGGTTAAATAATTAACCAAATAAAATGTCTCTATCAGAATACACACAACAACTTTGTAGAAAAAAATTTATTAATTAATCCAAACATTTAATTTAATTTTCATAGACTTAGAAAGTTTGGCTAAGCTTGGTTGATTAACTATTTTTACTATAAACACATCAAAGATTGATTTTATCATATTATGAATTACTTTATAAATTAGCTTTACAATATTAATTAAATGGGCTATGAATGTAAATACAATAATTGTAATATATTTTCCCTCTCATTGTGGCAACATGAGTTTTTAAATAACGGTCGTCCTATGAAAATAAGCCAATAGTTTAGATTAAATCAGCTTAATTTAACCTAAACGTTCTTTGACACAAATCACTGTAAACAAACATGAACACTAGAACATATTTAATTATGTGTACAGATTGTCTTCCAACCGCATCTTAGTTCCTGTCCGGGTCATCCATACGTGATGCCGGGATCACGATCAACTTAACGTTAACTTAACGTAAAGGATCTCCTCGTGTGTTTAAATGGAAGCGATCACGATGCAGTTAACTTAACGTTGACTTGCAGTTAACTTAACCTAAGAGATGTCCTGGGAGGTTTTTTACTTTAAGTGAACGTTACTTGAAAGGTATCACGTGATCTAGTCAGCCAATCATTATTTGAGTGACCTCAACAGGGCTATTTAGTAATTCATTTGTTGGTATTATGACCAATGTTTACTCTTTAGCGTAAGTTCTAGTGATCAGACATTGAAATAAAATAATTAAACTATAATAGGAAAGCTAAATTTATCAAAAAAGTTTTGTAATATATATTTATTATATCGATTGAAAACTGTAAACATTCACAGATCATCACTGTAAAAATGGTACAAATCATAGATCATACTCGAGAATGAAGATGTTTGGCTTGAGTTGTTACGTTACGTGAATCGTGATCAAACATACGTTAAGTTAACTTTAAGTGAACGTTACGTTAAGTTGATCGTGATCCCGGCATAACTACGCTAATAAGCAAAGTTAGAGAGGGTAAAATTTAGAAGAAATATTCCAGTACTTGCGTGGAGTAAGAGTTGGAAACCGTTTAGGAAAAACTACCCTAAACACTAAACTACCCTAAACTAAACTACCCTAAACACAGGTCTGATATCCAAGATCTTAGTATATTATAAACCAGACTAGACGAGCCCGACATTTATTCATCGTGCCCACCAATGCGTGTAGTAATTGAATGATCCTGATTAAGGTCATATAAATATATGTTCGAATAAGAAAGGAATATTCACTAGAATAAAAACCATTTTCTCAACAAACAAATGAGACGCTTCGGTGGACCTAACGCGTAATTCTCGCAATAGACTAGACTGGCGACGACTGGGGGGGTTCGGGGATTGAATCCCTTGTTGAGTGTACGGTGGATGATTTTTCATAAATTATTTCTCCCCCGCCCTTTTCTCTTCACGCAAATGTGGGTTCACTTCCTATAAATTCAATCTTACTCATCCCTAACACATTAGCTTAAGTTAGGGATATAGGGAACGCGAGAAAAGAGTAGTATTTTTTTGTAATTTTTAGAGAAAAATAATTTTTTTTTGGTCAGAATAAATCAAATAATTCTGCAGTAGAAACACAAAGAGTTTAATTTTCTTCACATAGTGATATCAACAGTTGTTGAATATTTGTCAAGGGTATACTGGAATTTAATGACCACTTTTTCTCTTCAATTTAGGTGACCTTGCGATCTAGGGGGTAAGGTGTCGGACTTCTGTGCCAGGGGTCCGGGGTTCAATCCTCGGTCCCGGCACGATTTATCTGATTGCCAAACCCTTCCTTCACCTCTGACAAGACGTGTATTAATCACAACTTGTGAATGTGTGGAATTCCAGGCCTCCACCGTGGTTCGGATCTTACGTTAAACTGTAGGTCCTCCATTTCATCTCACAATCATCCTACCATTACACAAGCGTAAGTGCGTATAACCCGAACAGGTAGTAAGACGCGGTGCTAATAATAATAATAGTAAGACGTGGTGATAATAATAATAATAATAATAATCTTAATTTAAAAAGTTTCTCATATAATGCTGCTATGCTCTTGACAGATATCCTACAACTGTTGATATTTCCGTGTGAAGAAAATTAAACTCTGTGTTTCTACTGGAGAAATAATTTATTTATTTTGAAAAAAAAAAAAGTTTTACAATAAAAACTGCAAATCAGAGTTCGATTCCCTGCATGGCTGAAAAATATATATCGTTGGCAAAATGTGGGTTTCCCCTTTCAACAGTTAAGAATTAAAAGGTCAGAGGGCTGGGTGTTGTGTATGTTCTAATTTTAATTTAGTTTACAAGTCGTGTGTTGATATAATCATTCGGTTCAAAAAATGGATATTAAATACTTGAAATAAAAAAAATACACATATGCATATAACCCGGATAGTTAAAAAGAAAAAACAAACCCAATTTGATTAAATAAGTTATGGAAACATATTATCAATGGAAACCATACTATATGTGTTTTCTTTCCATTTAAGTTCGCCCCCTTCTCCCCTTAGTAAGTTTGTACTACCCTTACATGATGGTTAAAAGTATGTTTGTAAAATTTAATTTGGAAACTATACCACCGAGTTGGTTCGAAAATACAAAAAAAAAAAAAAATGTCAATCCGTTCTCTCGAATACAGTTGTGGAAAGAATATTGTATTACCTCCGTGTGGCGGAATGTGGATGAGAAAAGAAGCGGGGGGGGGGGGGGAAGGGGGGAGTAGATTCTTCCTTGAAATGTGATATAGTTCCCTAGTAACATGAACGAGATTCTATATTAATTTCAATAAGAAGAGGGAAAAGACAATTATTCTTTGGAAAGGGAGAGAGGGGCCGGAGATTTTACTCCCCCAATTTATCTCTCTCCCCCCACTTTTTTTTTTACGAACGAAATGAAGTTGTAATCCGAACCTCTTGGGAAATATTCTCAGTCTATCCCAGACTTGTGTAGTTACGTCTTGAACAGAAAATAAAATAAAATGGACAACTACAGTCCAATATTCATATGGATGGCCGTTTATAAAATATATACGTCCCCCGCTCCCCCCCCCCCATCAACAATGCTAGCTGCGGGTGGTAACTGGGGGTGTTTTTTTTTTCACTATGCACAGTAATACTTTCCTTTAAAATACAGGTTGCTAGAAATATGACTATATGGTTATTGGATAAATTAAGTGATAAAAAGGTATTGCAAATTAAAAAAAAAAATTGATTCCCACGATGACTCGATTTCTCCCACGATGACGTCATGAGAGGTCTCAGGTTCCGTTTATCCCCGTATCCTTAAAGGACCGAAAATAGTTTGGTTAGTTTAGTTTTTTTATATATGGAGTTCTAGAAATCGTCCAACAAAAGAGAAAGAAGTGATAATTTGGAAACTAAATGAAATAAATTTTTTTTTGGGACGCTTTGTTCTCCCCAGAGATGGGACAAGCTCACCATATACCTGCGTTCCCCCCGTTGCAAAGGGACATAGCCCCACAGGACTATGCTGGATATAATTTTACCTCTGGCAAAACTGATGCATACACATCCGTGTTAGTTTTATTTATTTAGGTAAATTCACTGATACTAGAAAGTTCTTCTTTCCATAAAAAATATAACTGGGGCTCCGCCACGGAACCTTAACTCAATTCCAACGCTTTCATCCCACTACCGCTATTTTTTTCCAGGAATCCTCCCGCCTAGGCCACTTTGCCGCTTATCTTCCGAGAGTTACGCGAAAGTTTCCCCAAATTGGCGGTAAGATTCCCTAAAAAATATCTAAACTTCCAAAATAGCCTTTTTTTTAAAATAAAATAATACAAGCATTTTATTATATTATTATTTTATAGGTATTGATATTATATATCTAAAATTACAGCTGCATATCACACGACTTGACGCATGAATATATAAAAATAGATCTAGTGATTTTTTTCTAGCTGTCAGATAAGGTTATTTTTTTTAATGTAAATTAAACTGAAGAAACGTGATTTTAAAAATATCTTAAAATGATTGAATCGGATTAATTATTAATAAATTGTAACCGCCGCCCTCCTGTGACGCCCGAACGGGTTGGATTGGGGTGAGAAAGAGGGGGGGGGGTTGAATAAATCAAAATACGACACGTACGTTGGGATTTTAATGGTGGCCGCTTGGTCTAGGGCACTACTCTCGCAATAGACTGGCCACCGATGAAGGGGAAGTAGGGGTTCGATTCTGATCGGGTACACTGATAGTGGCTTTTTCCTAAACCATCACGCGAATGCGGGTGCATTTCCTCTAAATTCAACCTTCCTAATTCCTAACACACTAGAGTAGTTAGTGCACAGGCGTATAACCCGAACGAGTAGTTAAAACATAACGCTAAGAAAAAAATTCCAGCCCCCCCGACCGTTAATTTATCACTGAGAAAGGGGGGAACACACATTTCACCAATGATACACTTTTAGGCCGTGCCGGTAATCGAATCCGGGACGCTTAGATCAGTAAATAGACACGCTACTGACTGAGCTAAGGTGTCGGACGTCTTATTACCGTGAATGCTTCATTTTGCAAGAGAGCTATTGTAGGTTTAGTGTTAATGTTGATGTACAGAGTAGAGCACAAATCTTTGTGAGGATTTAGGTGACCTCTTGTTTTAGTCTTGATCGTTAAAATACCTGAAAGTCCTCATCCACAGAGGGAAAAGAGCCTTTTAAACTTCCCTAATGAGAATTAGCTTGTACTTGCTTGATCTGAGGCCAAAATTCCGAATACAGGAGGCTTTCAAAGCGTTGTTTCAACATTGTTGTTAATTTATATTGCAGTAAATCTTCAAAAGTCCCAGTTTGATGAAGTGTTAATAATTTTTAATAAATCTTAAAACAAAAATCTAGACCTTCCCACGACCCTCATTTGAGTCGCGACCCTGGGTTTGAGAACCACTGGTCCAACACATGGAAGCACCAACTCAATTTGTGTTAAAAAAATCATAAAATTGGACTTTCTCCCTTTTTTTCTCTCACGTGACCTTAAAATGGGATCTGTTTGGGGACGATTACCGTAAGAATATCCTTCTTGATCCGTCGAGGGACCTGTTGGGTTCAGTCAATACTCATCCCGACTTATCAGAGAGATCCAAAAGCCGCAATCCTCATCCTACAGCGCAAGAACACGTAAGAAAAGAACATTTGTTAAGGTGGTATGGAAGCGGACTCGAGATAAGGTGTTTCTGCTGTTTTCATAACACACAATTTGTTTCGGCAAAATAAACAAAACGTTGTCCCCATGGAAACATAGAATTTAACTTTCTTCACGCGGTGATATCAGCAGTTGTTAATTAATAATATTTAGCACCACGTCTTACTACCCGTTCGGGTTATACGCCTAACTACTAATTACGCTAATGTATTAGGAATTGGGATGGTTGAATTTAGAGGAAGTGAACCCACATTTGCGTGGAGGGAGAGTGGAAAACCATTTAGGAAAACCACTCCCAGTTCACCCGACCGAGATTCGAACCTCGATCTCCCCGTCCTTGGCGGTCGAGCTCAACACGACTAGCGCATTAGCCAACTACGCCACCGAAGCGGGTATCAGAAGTTGTTGAATATCTGTCATGAGCATAGCGGCATTAGATTAGAAACATTTTTAAATGAAGAGAAAAATTGGTAATTAAATTCCAGGACATCCTTGACAGATATTCAACAACTGTTGATGTCACAATGTGAAGAAAATCAAATTCTTTGTTTCAAGTAGGGAAATATTTGATTTCGTTTGCAAAAATAAAATGTTTGCTATAAAAACTGCAAAAAAATACTGCCCTTACCTCAGAATGGCTATAACCTCACCTTAAGAGGGCTGCATAGATAGCCGAGATACTGCCAATCAAATGTTGCTCTTAGGTTAAAAATATTGACACCACTTTTAACAGTCAACGAGTGAACTGGAACTAACACAAAGCTATTTTATATGTCCCGATACATATGTAGACTTGCTTTGCTCGTTGGGGGCTCTGCCCCCCAAAACCCCGGTCAGTTTTATTTGCAAGTGTATGTAAACTAATGTAATTCCAGCGTTGTTTTGAACATAACAACTTAAAGTTACCGGTATTGTATTGTATATACCACACCGACTTTAAAGTTTCTCCACCATATTGATTTTTTTTCGGGGGTTAAATTTTTTTTTTCAACTTTTTGGAATTTTCCCGTCGGTTACAGGCTAGAAGCTATAAGTTTGCCAAATTTAAAGTTTCCAGCTCACCTGGAAGTGGATAAACATTAATGTCAGTGAGTGAGTCAGCCATGTGCTTTATAGTAGTATAACTTGGAAACATATTTAAAATTTAAATTATCCTTTCTTAAAAGTCAAAATTTCTATATATTTCATTTGATCTTAAGAGATAAATGCCCGGGAAACGAAAGGTAACTGATTTATGACCGTAGAATATATCTTTGTGAATAGAATAATGTCATTTAATAGGGGGGGGGGGTCCACAATCACAATTTTAATTGTCGTTTGTATATTCCTCCTTCCCTGTTTGTTCTCCTATTACGAAACAGCTTCACCCAAGAACTTTATAAACCCACTTGGAAACTGGCCGTTAGGAATTTACACCCTATTTAATTTCCAAAACACAATCTTAATACTAGTATTTTTGCTGATAAAATCTCTTCTTAAAAAAAAAACTGATGATGTGCCCTTGACAATAGCATTTTGTTCAATGTGCCGTGGGTTGAAAATCGCTATGCTAGGCAGATAAATATGGGCTTTTTTTTTATAAATAACTTTTCAACTGTCCCACAAGATAAAAAATAAACACTTTACCGTGAACGGATCATACGTTACAAATGTAACATCTTCTTTTATGGCTTAAAAGATAAACTTCAAAATGAGGGTCTTAAAAAGTAGTGTGTTTGTCAATGTTTTTTGTGAGGGGACTATCGAATATTTAGGGACACCGAAATTTAGCGAGACTTTTTTTACAAGCTTTAACTCTTTTTTTAGCAACACGTCTTACTACCCGTTCGGCTTATACGCTTATGTACTAATTACGCCAGTGGTTTTAGGGACTAGGGAGGTCTATATTTAGAGGAAATATACCCGCATTTACGTGAGGGTAGACTGTAAAACAATTTGTGAGGAAAAAAAACACCCTTATTACACCCAACCGAGATTCGAACCTCGATTTTCTCGTCATAGGCAGTCTAGTCTACTGCGAGAATAGCGCGTTAGACCACGCGGCATTGAAGTGGTGAGTTTTTACCTTAAAACGGTTATCAAAACATATTTAAAATAAATTGTAGGCCGTGGTTCGAATCTTGGTTGTGTGCACTGGGGAGTGACGCCTTAAATCATTCGACCACCAAAGTGGGTAATTTTTATCACCAGTTTTAAACATTTATAATTTTTTTTTTAATTAGTCATTACTAAGTTACCCTTATTTTTAAAAATAAAATAATTAAAATCACGATACCTCCTCGAGGTATGAATGACATCCAAATATCACGTTTGAACGGAATCTATCAAAAAATTTCGGTTGTAACCTCAGGTACAGGCGGGACCATAAAACACACATTTTTTTGTGTTAGGGGGCACATATAACGTCCAAATCAATCTAAATTTGAGGTCGAATATTTTCACAACTATATACTTTTTCTATATGAGAAAGTAGGAAAAAAACTATATAAAAAACTATACTAGAACACAACGTATAAGCTTAGTAGTAGCTATTCTGTCTAGAATGAGAGCTAAAATCCAAAGGTTGTCTTGATGTGTTTCTCTGTCCATCCGTAGCAAGCGCCCGCACTCGTCTGGTTAGTGTAGCCCACCTGCTCCATCTGGGGCAAGCTCGTGTATTACGGAATTTCTGAAAGTGCGCTCGCTGGCTTCCCGTTGCTTTCCGCACTGAATTTCAACGAGCGAGCGAGAAATAGCCTACACATTTTGCCGGAAAGGGTTCTCTCGTATACCTTCCGTCGATATGTTACGTGCCACAATCGACATGGGGCCGTCGACCTGGTGGAATTGAGGGGAAAGTGCTCGCCTCAGGACCCCGATGTTCGTGGGTTCAAACCCAACCGGTGTCAACGAATTTTCATTGAGCGATAAAAAAAATCCGTAGCACAACTTCCTTCGTAGGGGAAGTAAATCCTTCGGTCCCGAGTCGATTGTGGCATGTAAAAGAACTCTGGAAGGTGTGTGAAAATACCTTTCCAGGCCAAATAGGTAGGTTCTTTCGCCCTAGCTCATAGAAATTCTCGTGTGCTGATATAATCAGTCGGCTTAAAAAGTGTAGATTAAATATCTCAAATGACATAGGATTCTAGGACCGACGGCTTTACTTTTCCATCGATACGAAGCTGTGCTCCATATTTTCATCGTACGTTAAAAATCTTTGGGCCTCGGCTGGGTTTGAACTCATGAACTTAGGGTCATGAGGAGAGAAATTCACCTTAAAATTTACCCACCAAATTCGACCTTTTCTGTTTATTGGAACCTTCATGGTTACCCCTCTCGCCCCGCCCCGCCAGTGGACGGGAGTTTTCAAAGCATTGACACGTTATTGGTACCGGATTCGATTCCCGTGTTCACATGTTTAATTTTTTTTTTCGCAACAGATATTAGATTTAAATCAATAGATCCATATAAAGTAAATGAATGCTTTAGTCCTATACGTTCATTGACACATGACATTGGAAAGGGGGGGGGTAGGGGGCAGGAGGGGTTATTTCAAGTGCAGAGTGGTGTTGAAAATCCATCATACTTGATATGACGGCCCGTGTGCCGAGGGGGGGCGGTAGAGGTGTATATTTACGCCAATAGGAAGCGACGCCATCAATCAGCTGACCAGCATCGGAACCGAAACAAGGCGACACTTTTTTTTTAAAAAAAAAGCCCACACCACGCTGGGATATTGTCTCACTCAACCTCAACCTCAACCTCAACCTACCTCCCCCCTTTTCCTTATTTATTTTGTTTGGCGTGATAAAATTAGATCAGTTGAACTTATATTGTTGTTTTATATTTAAAGTTCACGTTTTAAAACAATACCATGGTTTATATATATATATAATATATACAAAAAAAACATGTATATATATATATATACACACACACAAAGTTTCTTATCACCGCATCTCACTACACGTTCGGTTTGTACGTTATGTACTAATTACACTAAAATAATATATAATATTTAGCACCGCGTCATTACTACCCGTTCGGGTTATACGCTTAAGTACTAATTACTCTAATGGATTAGGAATTGGGAGGGTTGAATTTAAGGAAGTGAATTCGCACTTGCTTGGAGGGAGAGTGGAAAACCATTTTGGCAAAACTACCCTCAGTACACCCGACCGATATTCGAACCTTGGTCTCCCCATCATCAACAGTATAGTTACTGCGAGATTAGCGTCTTAGACCATTCGGTCACCGAAGTGGGTAACTTTTAAGGGTAACATTTATTAAAAAATTAAAATGGATTATACTTATATACCATCAATAATTATTGTTAAGTTATTGTATTTGATAAATATTCGAGTGTGTAAGGTCGTGAAAAGAGGAGTGTTGGGGTTCCGGACCCCCTGGAATTTGATGGACATCACTAGGGGCTGTTGGCTAAAGGTATAGGCATTTTTTTCTCCCAGTGAAGCCCCTAACCCCTCAACCCCCCCCCCCCCGTTAGATTAGCTTTATACATCTTTATTTAAGGGTGTTATTATATTTAGTATATTTATATGAGTATAAACATGTTGATGTAGAAGGAAACCAGATCTAAAGTCCTAATCTTAATAGTTTTTAGAATAATCGACTTTTTGGCAAAGATAAATAAAATATTGCTTCAGTAGATAATTATGTTAATTTTAATTTACTACACATAGTAACCTGAAAAAATTGTCTTTTCTTTTTTCAACACAGCATATTACTCTCAGGAAGGTTAAATTGAGAGGAAATGTACCCGAACCCTGTGTGGAGGAAGAAGAGTGGTCAACCATTTTGAGAAAACCACCCTCGATCGAGATTCAAACCCCGATCTCCCCGTCATCGGCGTGTCCAGTCTATTTCGAGGGTGACGACAGGTTCTTTGTTCTGGTTGAAAATTAGCGAATTGACGACACAATTTTTGAAGAACTGTTGAGGTCCTAAAATAAAAAAATAAAATTTTATGGTGTAAAGTTGATCTCGGTCGTCTTGGGGGTAAAGTTCTCGTCTCAGGATCCGATGTTCGTGGGTTCAAACCCAGCCGAGGTCGACGGATTTTTCCTTGAGCGATAAGAATCCGTAGCACAACTTCCTTCGGAGAGGACAGTAAAGACGTCGGTCCCATGTCGATTGGTTGTGTAAAATAACACTGTAGGTATGTGAAAATACTTTTTCCGGAAAAAGTTGATGGCTTCTTTCACTCTCACTCATAGAAATTCTCGTAGTGCTGATATATATTAAAGTGACGTTAAATACCCAAATAATAAATAAAATGTAATATAATTATTATTAAGAAATATATCACGTCAAGAGGGTTTCGTTTTGTTTATTAAAAAAAAATCGTTCCACTGGTTGGGAAGAAGTCGTTGGAACAAAGGGTTGTGCAAGAGAGGATGGTCCAGTCTTTTGTAGGCTAGAGCCGTGATTCCATTTCCCCTACCGTCCCCTCGGGAGCAAGCTTGGTGGTGACGCGCTCTTCCGGTTTCCCTAGCCACTCATGTAAAGCAGAGGTGAACTGTCTTATTTTCTATTCACAGTGCGATTTATACAAGAAGGAACTTTTTTTTTGGCAAAAGATTTATTGAAATAACCGTCACTAACCCGCTTCGGTGGTCGTATGGTCTAAGAAGCAAGGCGTCATCTCTAATCAATGATTCGACGTTGGAAAGAGAGGGGTTAAAACCCCGGTCGGGTGTTCTGAGGGGTTTTCTCTAAAAGTGTTTTCCACTCTTCCTCCACACAAATGCGGGTACATTACCTCTAGATTCAACCTTACTCATCCCTAACATATCTGTGCAATTAGTACATAGGCGTACAAACCGAACGGGTAGTAAGACTGCAATTGTCACTTTTTATAGATAATATCAATAATATTTATAAATAATAATAATAATTCAGAATCAAATAGCCAAAGCTATTATTTATGCTTTTAGTGAGGATTACTCCATCTAGATATCATGTTCTGAAAATTGAAAACTAGGAAACGGGAATCGAACCCAGGACTTTTGGCTTAGTACGCCAATGCTCCAACCACTGAGCTATCCAGGGAATCGTCCCGTGCTCAGGGTCATTCTTCACTCATATTTTAAGGCAGAGTCTATGATGGACGTGCGGAAATCATAGGCTACAAATGTGTGATTTTATTAAGATCACGAGCTATCAGATAACGCAGCCATCTGCGACTCGGTAGTTGGCTTATTGCTGCCATCATAGACTCTGCTATGCTCTGGTTAGAGCATTGGCGTACTAGACCAAAGGTCCCCGGTTCGATTCCCGTATCCAGGTGTAATTTTCAATATTCAGAATAATAATTAAGATGTGTCAGTGCTGACCACAAAAGAAGTTGGTGTTCTCATATGTATAAATATTATTTTAATTGATTATTTAAAACCTATAGTTGCGAAAATCTAAATAATATCTCGACTTGAAATTACGATATTTTTTTTTTGCAATTTGTCGAATCAATTTGATATACATTAGTTAGAAAAAACAAACAGGAAACATGACTTATTTTTCTTTCTTTGCTTTAAAAAAAGAGTAAAGAACAATTTACTACACAACACAAAATGTTATTTTCTCCTTGTTCTTTATGAAGTAGCAGACAAAACAGTATTTTTATTTAATGTTAATAGCTTTAATCACTTTTTTTCGTTCAGTGGTATTCAACCTGGCGTACGCGTAACCCCTAGTGGTACGTAAAAACATCTTAAGGCCGCCCGTACTGACCGAGTTAGCGAACAATCGACGAACTCTGTGCGTTCTCGAGATCTCTTAACATCTCGTGTTCGTTTTCTGTGTTCGATTGAGGTTCGCTACATGAGCGGTAACATCAAAGAAATTGTCAATGAGCACGTGACGAACGACACCTGCAGTGTGGACTTTTTTTGTTAGTAGGCAAGATTTAGTTTTGTGGCTGTTTAGTTAATACCTATTATGTTAAAATCTTTTCATACTCCTGTTAGCACAATGGAATGGAGTGAAGAACCGATTGTGAATTTAATTGAACAATATCATTTGCCTCATATCTATGGTGTCTTATTTTTCGTGATCGATTTCATAATCATGAAACTAGCATAGGCAATTAATGACAGCTTACTCATTCGATGACATCGACATTTTTGCAAATTTCTGACGAACTGCTCTCAAAATACATGGCGAACATGACGTAACTATTCAAAACATGTGGTGTGGACATTGAGCTCGCGAACAGTTGATTTTGGTTTGTAAGCACCTTTAGGGGTACGTAAAATTTAGATAAATAAATAGTGGGGCCTGAAAAATTAGACGATTAGTAATTTGAAAATTGTCACTTTAATTGAAAAGTAAATATTCACCAACCAAATAAATATCACTCAGATGATTTCCGCCTGACGTCAGACGAACCTCATCACGTGGTCCATCACTTTCCTCAACATAGATCGTATAATTGTTTCCACCACATTATATTTTATACTACTATAAAGCTACATGGCTGACTCACTCACTGACATTAATGTTGACGCACTTACAGATGAGCTAGAAACTTGATATTTGGCAAACTTATAGCTTCTAGCCTGTAACCGACGGGAAAATTTTTAAAAAATTAAAATTTTAATTTTTAACCCCCGAAAAAATTCAAAATGGTGGAGCAACTTTAAAGTCGTAGCGGACCTTTCTTTGGAGGTCTCTTGTGGCTAAACGGTAAGACCTATCAAAAAACGGCTCTGGAATTACATTAGCAAAGTGAGTCCTGTATATATATAATTTCATGATAAACACTTAAGAAATCATGGTTGGATTTAGAATAGGTCACAGGCGATCCCGACAAAAAAAATGCAATTTGGAAGATTAATCTTTTTTTCTCTCTCTGCCTCTCTCTAAATCTAGACGATAGAATATGTATGACCTGCATTATGAGTCAACAACTTTAGGGGTACAAAGTTGAGAAGAAATCATATTTGGGGGTACGCGAACAAAAATTAAAAAAAAGTTTATTACCTCTTTACGCGATGCTAATTTCCTAAATGAGACCTGCAAGACATACGTGCCATCAACGGATATCCTGCTTTCTGCCAAGTGATATCCAATTTTCACAGGAAGGAACTTTTATTATACGCTTCGGTGACCACATGGTCTAACGCGCTACTCTATTTATTTATGAACGGTGAATTTCATCAAAATACCTATTAGTGTTCGAACTAAAACAGTCTTTTAAACATTTTCTTTTTCTTTTATCCAAGAACTAAATATATTTTATGAATTTAACACGTTTGAGTGATTATATATATTTTTACAATTCAACTGCCAACAATTATTATTTATAGCCTAGCCCTCACTTTTTTAAGCCCCCCGCCCTCTTAGTTATAAAAATAACTCCCCAAATTAATTTTATACGCATTCAATATTCAACCTTCTTCTGCCCCTCACCCCCTCAAATCCCCTTCCACGAAATTTAATAATTTCTACGGCCTTTTGGTAAAAATATAACCTTGGCACTCGTGAGATCAAAGATTCCTCTTCCCTAGCCGACTGAAAACTATCCTCCTCCACGTGTGGTTGGCTGATCAAACTAAGAGAGAGAGAGAGAGAGAGAGGTAAAGAGTTGCCGAAACTAGTCTCCTTGTCATCATTTCGAGGACATGTTGAAAAAAAAGGGGGGGTGGGGTGAAGAGGAGGTGAGGGGGAGGTATTGTTAATGGCACCTTCAGTAACAATTAACAGGGTCGAAATTGAGTTACCTCCCTCCTCGAGGTGTGAAAGTGTCTGGTACTCTGGAGCCGACCTCACGGCTTCGTTTCACGGCGAGGTCAGTCCGTTCAGAAAGAATTACAACCGAACTCATTGGGACGAGGTGATAAAAAGAGGTCCATGGGAGAGGGGGTTTTGGGTGCTCAAACCCCCCCCCCCCCACACCCGCCCTAGAAATGAAACGATTGTTAAAAGTTTCGAGATTTCTTGTCTTGATTGTTCGAGTTTCGAATTTTCTACTCTCGATTGTTCTAACTATGATTTTTTTTTCTCAATTGTTCGCATTTCAACTGTACGAGTTTCGATGTCTTTATGGTCTAAGTCTTGATTATTTTAGTTTCGATTTTTATAATCTCGATTTTTCTAGTCTCGATTGTTCTAATTTCGATTGTTCAAGTCTTGATGGTCTGAATCTAGATTTTTCTAGTTTTGACTGTCCTAGTTTCGATTGTCCTTGTTTCGAATTTCCTATTATCGATTGTTCTACATTTGAATCTAGAATCTCGAATATACTACATCCAGATTGCGGACCCCCTGAAGCCAATGAAAATAATTCACCGCGACCCCCTCCCCCCCAATATCCCCCGATGCGCAAGGGGAAACATAAATAAAATTACACACACATTACTAGTATTCTACGAACGATAATTCATTTTATATAAATGAAATAAATAACAATAATATTGCATTATTATGAAAGATGCGTTGTTTTAAGGGGTGTGTATAACAATATTTAACATGAATTCAACCCCAGGGCTATATAGTAAGGGCTGTCTCACTACGGCTCTGGAGGTGGTCCTCTCTCATTCAAGACGTGACGTCACCGGCCTGATGGAGCTCGAATGACACACAATGAACGCTCGAAAGTTCCAAAACATAACTCACATTTTCTCGTAAACTACTTGAACAATCACAATCATTTTTTCAGAATTTGTTATAAAAACCTTTTAAGACATGAGGAAATTATTAAAATTCCCATATTCCAATTGGTTTGCTTTTAAAAAATTGTTTTCTATTGAAAGAACTATAATGAAGTTTTTATTGCAGACACATTTTCATTCTGTTGAAAAGTTTTTTCCTAATTGAAATAGATGGGTAGTATAAGCGTACGAAATGATGACCATGAACTGAATTTTATTTAGATATAAGACTCATCTCTGTAGCTTAATTACTTTTCTCAGTTTGACGTGTTTAGTTACGAGCTATTTTAGCGCGCCTGGTTTTAGATAGACTGAATGAGGCTTGTCAGAAAGACTGGTCCGTCAATAATATTTAAAATAGTGATATTAATCACTATACAAAGTAGTAAATAGAATTAATTCAATTCAAACCTTCTTGAAATTTACAAGAACCTCTAATAATATTGTTCATAATATAATAATAATAATAATAATAATAATAATAATAATAATAATAATAATAATAATAATAATAACACAGAAAAATAAGTACACAATATAACAATACTTATTAGAACAAAAACCTATCACATGTTTTTATTAAAAAAATAATATAATAATACTATAATATCCCTTCCATAAGCTGCCTACATAATATACAAGCAAAACTAATACATAACACTTTATATACTACTGTTGGTATAGTAATAATAATAATATAACTTGCGTACTCTATAGCATAAGGAACTCAATTTACATGTTTTTGTTATTTCTTGGATTGTATCCATTTCTTAGCTTTCTTAGTTTCGCTTCGCTTACATTGCTTATTTCTATTTACATGTCTAATTCTAATGAACGTTCTAACTCTTGCATAAACATGAATAGCTTGTGCACACACTTGAGGAAATTTATTAGAAATTTATTAGAAATTTATTAGATAGCCTTTTTTTTATGTTCTTTCATGATACCTCTCTGTCTGCTGTATGAATTTTCCTCGCCATGAAGTGATTTGAAAATTGTCTCGAACTAAACATCACGCATTGGAATACTACTGTATTAACACGTGGTGATTTGGCAGGTGCCACGCTGTGTCTGGCCGGTGACGTCACACCAGTACTCCCCCCTCCAACTATCGGAACCAAGGAGGCAGCGTTAGCATCAAAGAACTGGGACAGCCCTTACTATATAGCCCTGATTCAACCCTCACCTAATAATTGTGATCTTTTTTTTGGCCGTCGTCTTAAGAATGCCACATTAAACGGAGGCTGATTTAAATCCTAGATCTGGCTCAAAATTAACTCTGTTTCTATATTTATTATTAATATGTTACAAGAGCTGAGAACATTTTCTCAACACAGACAAGTCATCGAATTAAGTGCTTTATTGCCCTTTTGGAAACATCAGCGCACAATTAGGGAGCACCTTCAATGCCGAATTAAAAGACAATTTGATAGGTTGGGCTTCTTATATAGTCATTGGAACCCAAGGTTTAGAACCTGTCACAAAGTATTAGACGGTATTATCCTTAATTTAAGCTAGGCTCGAACTGGGAACTCCTAGACCTACGCCTCGAGAATGAGAACATAAAGTTATAAAATACAACTATTATATTTACACGTTTTTTAATCAATAGATAAAAATTCACGAAGTGAACAAGCTCGTTTACTTTGAAAAATAAATATTGACAATTCTGTTTCATCGGAAGTAGAATTCATAACGTGAATAAAACTAAAGGAGGTATATGTTTACAATATTTGGATACATTTTATTTTTTTCAATAAATGGTACGGTGTACCTTACAAACCTTTTCGCTACTTTATATATTTATATTTATATATTGACATAATGGGAAAAAAAATAACATCGCACTTTTCCAAAAAAACTAAGAGGAAATGATAGTCACTGTTACAGAAACATGATTTGTTCTGTGCCTTTTCGACTAACCATTTTCCAAAACTCGATTAAAAATATGTATTTTCCTAAAACTAAGAAAATATAATTATTTAAAACATTCTTTGAGATAAAAGTTGTTTATTTTTAATAGTGCTACAGCTTTGCGATATTAATTTATTTAGTATCTCAAATAATACCACCAGTCTCATACTATTACCATCATATTCACTGTCATACTCATACTCACTATCACCATCACTATCATCTCATCTCGACATGGAAAGAGCCTCCACGGAAAGGATGTACCATTATTACATTCGGGTGTCCCCTGGACAACGGTGCATTAATAGACCTACTGGTTGATCTTTCCCCCCACTGGGTTACGAGTGATATAGCCCAGACACGCATAATTATTATTATTATTAGTATTTTTTTATCTAGCACCGCGTCTTACTACCCGTTCGGGTTATACGCTTAAGTACTAATTACGCTAATGGATTAAGAATTGCGATGAATTTAGAGGAAGCAAACCCGCATTTGCGTGGAGGAGAGTGGAAATCATTTAGGAAAAATCAACCCCAGTTCACCCGACCGAGATTCGAGCCTCGATCTCCCCGACCTCGGCAGTCAAGCTCAACACGAAACCAGTGCGGTGGGTAGTGGTAGTATTAGTAGATACACTTAGTTTAGTTTTCTAAACACACAGCAATCTAAACAGTTCTTGAATATCTGGCATGGGCATTCGATGATAAATCTTTTAATTTTATTATTATTATTATTTAGCACCGCGTCTTACTACCCGTTCGGGTTATACGCCTAAGTACTAATTACGCTATTGGATTAGGAATTGGGAAGGTTGAATTTGAAGGAAGTGAACCCGCATTTGCGTGGAGGGAGAGTGGAAAACCATTTAGTAAAAACCACCCCCATTTCACCCGACCGAGATTCGAACCTCGATCTCCCCGTCCTCGGCAGTCGGTCTCAACACGACTAGCGCGTTAGCCAACTACGCCACCGAGGCGGGTTATCTTTTAATTTAAGAGAAATAGCTGTCATAAAATCCCACGATGCTCGTAACAAATATTCCAGACTTATTAAGATTACCAAGTGTAGAGAATCAAACTCAACTAATCTATTTGAGTGATATTTGATTTTTATTTTATAAAATAAAGTATCGTATTTTTAAAAAAACAACTGAATAGCGTCACCCCGCAATCATGTCATGTGGTCAGCACAGCGAGACCTCCGGCCGTTAATCTCAGTTTTCTAGACCGGAGCTGCTGCTTCTTCACTCAAGTAGCTCCTCATTTGTCCTCACGAGGCTTAGCTAGTCCCCGCTTCACAGTAAATATTCTTGAAATGCCGCGAATCAAACCCGGGACCTGTGGATCTGTTGCCCGGAGCTCTTGACTACTAGATCACAGAGATGGTCTAATGTGTTTTAGACACTAAAACATACTGGTCTGTACTTGAATCTACTCCCAGTCCACCTTACTAAAGACCGCCGTGCAGGTTGCTTGCCGGATTTCGCTGCTCGTTGCTGTGAGTGCAGAGCTGTCGGGTTGGCCTCAGACGAGGCTCGCCCTCTGCAGGACATGCGGCTAGTTTACGAGACAGCTCTCTAGCTGTTGTCAACAAACATGGACTTCTTGGAGGACGATACTTTGCGGACAGTTTGTATTCGTCGAAGACAATATTTTCAACAATTGATGCACCGAGGAGGCGCCGAAAATGTAGGACATGGACGCGATCACCTCTATCACTGACTGCATGTAAACAGTGGAGATCGTCGTGCCTGAAGGATGCCCTCTGATTGGCTCACCTCCCAGCAGCCGATCCATCAGTGACGTCATTTTCCATCAGCGTGCTTTGTTCAGCACCGAGAAAGCCGATATAGCAAAGAATCCTGCGGCGTGCTTTAGTTATAAATGAACAACGCCGTGAGATAGTCAAGAATACTACTTGTGTTTCAATTCTGCTTGGCGGACAAGTATTGGCTGGACGATTCAGGCGCATGGATAAATCTGGCTCGGTTTAGCCTGATTTCGGTTCAATTTGTTTTAGTCATAAGGAGGTTGAGAATCAAAAATATTTCAATAGGTTTTTTATTATATATTTTCTCTTAAACATAATATGCAATACATAATACGTTTTAATTTCAAATTACTTTTTTTTTAATTTTTGAAAGTAATGTAATGGGTTAAAAAAAATGCATAGTACAAATATTTTTCCTTTATTATATTTGATTTATATTTTTTATAAAATATATATATCTATTTACTAATAATGAAAAGATATTTTTATTAAAAAAATGTAATTTAATTAGCTAAATAATGTTATGGGTTGTAACAAAAGTACGCCAAACGTTAGTTCTTGCCAACAATCAATATACAAATAATAATATTATTTTCCTTGGTTTTTGAAAATATTATCTGATTTGTATTATATAAATTTAATTGTATTATAATTATATTAAAAGTTATAATATATATTTGAATGCCAGTGGTGACTAAATTTAAAGGAATGTAGCGCTACTAAAAGATAATAAAAATGTATTGTAACGTTAAAATTTATCATAGAAAAATACCGTATACTTATTAAGTTCAGAGCAAAATAATGTTACTCGGTTATTCTGTTGCCATCCATTCCATACACTGAAACTCTTCTAGAACAAAATATTCCAGAGTATGAAAATTACTATATCATTTCAAATATTACTTTGAAAAGTATGTTTACTCATGTTAGTATAAAACTCTGACTGGGAAGAGACTATTGGGAAGACCTAGACGCAGATGGGAGGATAACATCAGATTGGACCTGAAAGACGTAGGGTGCAATGAGGCGGACTGGATATAACTAGCTCAAAATATGGATAGGGTGTAATGAGGTGGACTGGATATAACTAGCTTAATATAGAGATAGGGTGTAACGAGGTGGACTGGATATAACTAGTTCAAGATAGGGATAGGGTGTAATGAGGTGGACTAGATATAACTAGCTCAAAATATGGATAGGGTGTAATGAGATGGACTGGATATAACTAGTTCAAGATAGGGATAGGGTGTAACGAGGTGGACTGGATATAACTAGCTCAAGATAAGGATAGGGTGTAATGAGATGGACTGGATATAACTAGCTCAAGATAGGGATAGGGTGTAACGAGGTGGACTGGATATAACTAGCTCAAGATAGGGATGGGGTGTAATGAGATGGACTGGATATAACTAGCTCAAGATAGGGATAGGGTGTAATGAGGTGGACTGGATATAACTGGCTCAAAATATGGATAGGGTGTAATGAGATGGACTGGATATAACTGGCTCAAAATATGGATAGGGTGTAATGAGGTGGACTGGATATAACTAGCTCAAGATAGGGATAGGGTGTAATGAGATGGACTGGATATAACTAGCTCAAGATAAGGATAGGGTGTAATGAGATGGACTGGATATAACTAGCTCAAGATAGGGATAGGGTGTAACGAGGTGGACTGGATATAACTAGCTCAAGATAGGGATAGGGTGTAATGAGATGGACTGGATATAACTAGCTCAAGATAGGGATAGGGTGCAATGAGGCGGACTGGATATAACTAGTTCAAGATAGGGATAGGGTGTAATGAGGTGGACTAGATATAACTAGCTCAAGATAGGGATAGGGTGTAACGAGGTGGACTGGATATAACTAGTTCAAGATAGGGATAGGGTGTAACGAGGTGGACTGGATATAACTAGTTCAAGATAGGGATAGGGTGTAATGAGGTGGACTATATAGAACTAGCTCAATATAGAGATTAGGGTGCAATGAGGCGGACTGGATATAACTAGTTCAAGATAGGGATAGGGTGTAACGAGGTGGACTGGATATAACTAGCTCAAGATAGGGATAGGGTGTAACGAGGTGGACTGGATATAACTAGTTCAAGATAGGGATAGGGTGCAATGAGGTGGACTGGATATAACTAGTTCAAGATAGGGATAGGGTGTAATGAGGTGGACTATATAGAACTAGCTCAATATAGAGATTAGGGTGCAATGAGGCGGACTGGATATAACTAGTTCAAGATAGGGATAGGGTGTAATGAGGTGGACTAGATATAACTAGCTCAAGATAGGGATAGGGTGTAACGAGGTGGACTGGATATAACTAGCTCAAGATAGGGATAGGGTGTAACGAGGTGGACTGGATATAACTAGCTCAAGATAGGGATAGGGTGTAATGAGGTGGACTGGATATAACTAGCTCAAGATAGGGATAGGGTGTAACGAGGTGGACTGGATATAACTAGCTCAAGATAAGGATAGGGTGTAATGAGATGGACTGGATATAACTAGCTCAAGATAGGGATAGGGTGTAATGAGATGGACTGGATATAACTAGCTCAAGATAGGGATAGGGTGTAATGAGATGGACTGGATATAACTAGCTCAAGATAGGGATAGGGTGTAATGAGATGGACTGGATATAACTAGTTCAAGATAGGGATAGGGTGTAATGAGATGGACTGGATATAACTAGCTCAAGATAGGGATAGGGTGTAATGAGATGGACTGGATAGAACTAGCTCAAGATAGGGATAGGGTGTAATGAGATGGACTGGATATAACTAGCTCAAGATAGGGATAGGGTGTAATGAGATGGACTGGATATAACTAGCTCAAGATAGGATAGGGTGTAATGAGGTGGACTGGATTCTTATAAATAAGGAAATAACAAAACATTCTAAGATAATTGTGGATTTTTAGTGGTTTTCCTATAAAAACCGTTATTTTCGTAAGAAGTAAGTTTGAATTCAATGTAAGTATTCGACATTTGAATGAAAACATTCGTATTTTCGAATTAAAAAACTTCTACTATTCGAATAAAAAACTTCTACTATTCGAATGAAAAACTTCTATTCGAATGAAAACATTCGAATTTGAATGAAAACATTCGTATTATTCGAATGAAAACATTCCACTTGGATACATTATATTATTTATAATAGCTTTCAAGCGTGGAATTAGAAAATATTTTCGATTTTGTACATGTGTTAAGCAAATTAAAAAAAACTTTTAACCTGATGTCATGGACTTTTATAATTCTTTCTTTGCTTATGTCACGGCTTTTTTAACCTACCATTCACGTTTATATTTTTTAAATTGAAAAAGACACCTGGATACGGGAATCAAACCCAGGATTTTTGGCTTAGTACGCCAATGCTCTAACCACTGAGATATCCAGGAATCGTCCCATGATCAGGGTCATTCATCACTCATATCTTAAGGCAGATTCTCTGATGGACATGGGAAAATCATCAGCTACATATTTTACAATCTAAAGAATATAATGAAAATAGTGTCAAAAGGTCCAATTTTTTTTAAAAATATGATATTTTTTTTCTACACAGCATAGCTAACAAAGCAGCCAAATCAAAACGGCCATGTTTAACGCAATGGGTATTTAAGGCTTAATTTAAGGGGGTTGGTATGAGGAAGGCGGCGAGAAATACTATAGTGATGAACCACTTGTGGAAATCCTCACCCTCCACTCCCCCCCCCCCCCCAAGTGCACCACCCCACCGCCGGCAAACCAATCTATCGCGGGACTGACTCCAAATACCGTATGACCCCCCATATGGCAGACACACCCTTAAAGGACGATACCGGCGTCGAACCCTCCGCTGTTGATGATAGTGTTATTATTCTCGGGGAGGTAATTAGCTAGTGCTAATAAAAGCGACGGGGACAAACGCACGCCGTGCCCTCCCTCCCCCCCCCCCATTATCTAGCCCGTACTCGACACCTCTCCCCGTTCTGGCGTGATAGACTTCGGTAACTCGGTTACCTTCCGTAAATGAGCACCATAATCCTCGTCCCTTCCCACTTCAACCCGCCTGACTCAGCCTCCCTTTGTATATTCGCTGTCCAATCTTGACCACGCGGGAGCGAGCGAGTTGGGATGTGGAAAAAAAAAGTATCGATACTTTACCAATATCGATATTTTCCTTTTGATATTAGTATTGTTTTACTCGATACTCCTCCCCCTCCCCCCCCCTCCCCCATACTCTTACTGATATTAGTACTCACACTCTGGTATCGGATCGGTATCGAAAGAAACAAATTTCTTGTTATCTTCACTCATGCTTGGATTAAATGCTTACTTTGGTTAAAGAAGGTGTAAAAAATAGATTGAAAAAATATATTACTAATCATATCTTATTTAACTTTCCATCAGCTACAGTTTCCTAAAAATTTTGAAAGCTGATATGGTGAAACCCTTTACAATATCCATTATACAATACTATCTATCATATCTTCCAAGTTCCATCACATAACATAGACTCGATAGACTGAAATATACTATAATATGGTTAAATCATTATAATTTTCAGTGTTTAAATACATATGAAAATACAATTATTATTATGCAAAAGTTGAAATTATTAATTGACGAAAAAAAAATATTCCAGATTAAAATTTATATACCGATACTTACTGCTATCGATACTTTTCTTTCGATACTTGTACAGTATCGATATTTTTCTTCTGATACTTTAAATGAGTGCAGTATTGATAATTTTCTCTCGATACTACATCCCTAGGAGTTAGGTATTCCAGCGTTTCAGGGCCCGGGTGCAATAAAGGGTGTGGATCAGTTAAGGTGCAAGTATACTCTGTCACATTTACCCCCCTCTCCCCCCCAAAAAATCCTCCTCTTTTGATTTGCTCAATTTATATATTAACCCCCAGCAAGGAGCAAACTGGCTATAAGAACATTGGTAAGGTCACCTAAAACGTCATAATTTGCGGAAGGGGGGGGGGGGGGGTGTTTCCCGGCCAATCTAAGTGAAGAATTTGCTTCCAAATTCTTGGAGTTTCTGTAAAAAAAATTCGACGATATAAATTATAAAGAATAAATAAATTAGAACTCATAGGCCTTTCGCCCACAGAAATACCTGACTGTGATCGGACTGGTTGGTGATTTAAGTCAATAACTGGTCAGTAACTGGCTGTTACTTGTGTTTCGCACATGGTGCTACACAAAATTGACGGAATTTCAATCAGTTTCATACTATATAGCTGCAAGTCTCTTCTTCGGGCCTCTAGAATAGATACTATTTATTAATATAATGTTGAGTGACTCTAGTCGGGAGTATTTGGCTCTCTATTATTATTATTATTATTATTATTATTATTATTATTATTATTATTATTATTATTATTATTATTATTATTATTATTATTACAGTATAAGAGACTTAACCAAAGAAGATTTTAGATTCATCCATACATTGAAAATAATATAAATTGCAGACTATTCTTCGCGGCAAAGGGACTGCAACAAACCGGTGCTAAATGTATAGAATTGAAATTAATGTCGAAAGAAAGCTACCTTGAATAATACATTTAAATCTTGAATATATTTGTTCATTCATGTTGCTTGAGTTTGTAAACTAAGGTAGCCTCGGCGACTTTAGGTTTTATTCACGTCACTCTTTAGAGTCTTATTCAAGTATCTCCATGGGCGATAGAACTGTCACCGTGTGAACATATATTACTGTCACCGCCAGGCTGCCGTAGCAGCACTGTCGCGAAATGAAACCGTTTTGATGTAGGATAGTGTGACAGCAGCGCTAGCCGCGACAGTACCATCAACTATCGCAGTCACTGGCACCGTGTGAAGATGTTTTTAAACCACTTAGGTGACATTGAGCCATTTACTTTTCACGCCAAGCAACTGTGTGGGTATCTCGTAATTTAAACTAAAATTTATCTGAGCATTCATTTATCTGGTTCGACATATCTTTTAGAGCGATCGAGGATCTTCTATTGCTAGTTCTCTTTATCGGCGTGATTGATCCGCCCAGATTATTCATTTTATTATCCACTTCCGTTTCTTTATACTATATATATATATATATATATATATACATATATAGTGGGTGTTATCACTTAACCTTATGTTAAGAACTAACAAATAGAATAACGTGACATTGTTAGATTGGGCCTAAATATTCTAGAAGTCCGAAGAAGGTGCTCGCAGCTACAGTAGCCCAATGGCTTCTTTGGTGCTGACTGACAGTTCACAGCTGACTTCTGACAGTCAACATTTAGGTATATACCTAAATTTTGACTGTCAGAAGTGACAGCTGCTAAAGACATGTTTTTTGCAGATCATATGGTTCGGCGTAGGGATACATAATTTGGTCTGGTAGCTTTTCAAAGCCGTCAGCTGTCAGTCAGCACCAAAGAAGCCATGGGGCTACTGTAGATATTATAAAACTGCTTAGCATCGTGTACAAAACATAGGTAACAACCAATCACTGACAAGTCCGTGACTTCAATCCCTAACCAGTCCGATCACAGTCGGGGTAGCTCCGCGATACGAAAGCTGTCGCGACTAAACTCACCTCCGCCGTTTTTGTAACAGAGGTAGGGGAAGCGCCAGACGTTTGCCAGGTCCACGGCGAACCCGATGACCGACAGGAGGAAGTCCACCTTCTTGCCCCAGGTCTCCCTCTCCTCCCCGTCGTCCCCCCCGCGAGAGGGGGCCGGGGTCCGAGTTTTGACCGCGTCTGGGGCCATCTCTTTACGCCGGCCCGAGGCCCCACCTGTAACACACGAACAAATATCCACGTCACCTAAAACAATAATACAATATGGTGTGCACTAACGGAAACTTTGGCGACTCTGACAAGGCTTTCACCATTCCTTAGTCATCATCACCACCATCATCATCAACTGTTTCCAGCCTGTGGCCGGGTCAGTTTAGTAAAGTGTCTCCATCCTCCTTTACCCTTCCACCATTCTTCCTCCTTTTATCACTTCCAATCTTCTCCTCTCACTTGAAAACTTTCTGTTATCTGCTCTTCCCATTTCTTTCTTGGTCTTCATTGCGGTGTTTTCTTACATACTTCATCTCCATCATTCTTTTTGGCATCCTCTCCTTTTCTACCCTAATTAAATGTCCATACCATCTCATTCTTGCTTCCTCTACTATCTCCTAATTCTGTCTCTACTCGTGGCAGCTAACATTCTCCTCACAAACTTCATTCCCCTGGCCTCCACTTTCCTAGTCTCTTACATTCAATGTCCATTCCTTAGTATGGATTATTATTATTATGTGTTCTGTCTTACGACAGCTCCATTCCTTTTGTCATTGAACTTAGACCACCAATGTACCCTGTCCTCTGCCTCTTCCTTCAGCTCTCAGAATTATCTCTCTTTCCTTCAAGTCAATTAGTATGGATAGGCAGTTGATTGTGCTTAATCTTTCATCTATAATTCTTTTAAATCTGTGAACCTGTAACTCGGGCCTGGTGCCGTAGTTCTAATAACCTAACGTCCCCTGTCCAGCATCCCCTCGTTCTGGTCGCGGTCATTATCTTAATCATAAAACTGCTGAAAATTGGCGTAAAATCTTGTTGAAAATGAGCTGATTTAACATTTTTAAATAGATTAAAAAAAAGTATCACCTCGTTCAGGTTCAGTTTGTGCCCTAATGGGGTAGGGATGAGGAAGAAAGTATTTTAGGGGTAATCTACCCTCATTTGCGTGGAAGGAAAGTGGGGAACTATTTAGGAAAAACCACCCTCAATAGGCCCGACAGGGATCCTAACCCCGACCTCCCCGTCAACAGCAGACCAGTCTAGACACGAGAGTTACGCCTCAGACTTTTCGGCCACTGAAACGGGTAACGCCTTTTCTACACAGTTACTCTTTAATTTACCATGGTATCAAACCGCGTAAAAATATTATTTCTCGGAAGGGAAGCCGTCCATTTTCTTTGTCGACTTGGAATCAATCTACCTGGGAGGGGGGCGGGGGGTTCAGATGAGATTGGCAATCGAATTAGTGCGTCCCTAGTTCCGCAAGTCGCATCGAAACCGCCGCCGTCAAAGAGACCGCGGGTCACTTTGTTTGCGAGGCAGGGAGAGGGAGACTTTCCGGTCATTTGCAAAAAGAGACACCTATGATGGTATTGAAGTTCGGTGTGTAAATATATTCGTCGTAGACACGAGATACTATCGATATTTTACCAAAATTGCTTTTATGGGAAAATACTTGGTAAACAAAGTGTGCTCAAAACATTTGTTTGCTTTTTTATCATGACTAGAACTTCATTTTCAAAATAAAAACCTGTTTCACGATCAATCGGGATGAATTCAAACAGGTTTTGTTTAATCCTGACCCTTGGTAGTCTTGGGGTAAATTTCTCGCCCCAGGACCTGATGTTCGTAGGTTCAAACCCAACCGAGGACGACGGATTTTTCCTTGAGCAATAAAAATCCGTAGCACAACTTCCTTCGGGGGGATAGTAAAGCCGTCGATCCTGTGGTATTGTGGCATGTAAATGAGCCCTGGGAGGTGTGAAAATACCTTTTTGGACAAAATTGGTAGGTCTTTTCACTCTCACTCATAGAAATTCTCGTGTGCTCAAATAATCAGTCGGTTTGGAAAGTGCAGGTTAAATGCCTCAAATAAATAAATATCGTTACTACGGTCTTAATATTTATCTTCGGATTTCAATTTTGAAATATCTCCCATAATTTATCTCTGTACTTGAATTTGCTATTTTCCTTGGTGATAAGTTATAGAGAAAACAAATTAATAATACATAGTACAACATATTCATTGAGAGTATCCGGTATACTCGTAACATATCAAAATAAATAAAAAATTACGCTCTAGAGCAGGAAGGTTGAGACTTTTCCGACCAGTGTGCCACCTCTTATTTAACGTTTTTAATGAGTAACTATTTAAAAATCAAAACTTGTTTAGTTATCAAATGTAATGATTAAATCAAAATTAAATTATAAATATTTTAGTAATACTTAAATAATAATAAGGACAATTTATTAAATTGTAAATGTCAGTGTCTTGGACAATATGAATGTAATTAACTTAAAGTAAAGACATTGAAAGTGACACCTTTTATGGCATGCGAACACGATTCGGATGGCACGGTAACAGGAAGAATATTTAGCTCTTCCCAACGTCGTAAAACTTTTTTCCAAGCCGATAATATTTTGACAGTCATGCCGTTCAATGTCTTGTCACAATAAGCTCTATGAAGTCAATGTTTTGTTACAATAAGCTCTATGAAGTCAATGTTTTGTTACAATAAGCTCTATGAAGTCAATGTTTTGTTACAATAAGCTCTATGAAGTCAATGTTTTGTTACAATAAGCTCTATGAAGTCAATGTTTTGTTACAATAAGCTCTATGAAGTCAAGGTTATTGTGTTATATTGAAGACAACAAGTTATGAACAAAACATAAATATATTGGCTGGCAGAATACAGCAAATTGTTTCAAACTAATACAGAAACGATTATGTAATTTTCTGATTTTAACATACCGTCACCCTTTCCGGTCCCCCCCCCCCCCCCCCCCCCCTCTTGCTTCTGTGGGCCTATGGTTGTCAAGATGGGTTGCGGTCAAGGATGAGGAGAAGTGAATGGGTTCCGATTGTGTGGGTTCGTAATTGACGTCCGGCTTGGGTTTTTAGTATTTTTTATTGTACTACTATGTTCTATTACAAAACGTGATAATGATAAGAAATATTATAGGATATGGAAAAAACGTAATCGATTTACTTAGAAGCTCGCGATAGAAAGAAGTATGCAAGGGATGCTTAACCTATGGGTTGACTGACCTCTAGGTGATCTTACATGGGTTATGAACACCGGTACCACCCACCTCGGTGGCGTAGTTGGCTAACGCGCTTGTCGTGTTGAGCTCGACCGCCGAGGACGGGGAGATCGAGGTTCGAATCTCGGTCGGGTGAACTGGGGGTGGTTTTTCCTAAATGGTTTTCCACTCTCCCTCCAGTCAAATGCGGGTTCACTTCCTATAAATTCAACCCTCCCAATTCCTAATCCATTAGTGTAATTAGTACTTAAGCGTATAACCCGAACGGGTAGTAAGACGCGGTGCTAAATATTATTATTATTATTATTATTATTATTATTATTATTATTATTATTATTATTATAACACCGGTACCCTGGGCTCGATGGCAGCCCTCCAACACATGTACTGATGATCCGGCGTCTTAATCCGCGTTGTCCCAAAAACGGGCAGAATAACCCCCTAGACTCGATGGTGATTAGTCAGCCCTGTTAGCCTGTATTCACCACTATTTATCCTGGCTTCTAGTCTGATTTACCGTGAAGAATGCTGAATGGAGGATTGCATTTTAACATGTTTTACATGTAAGTTTATGATTTTAACATATATTTATATATAATTATGTTAAAATTAAATAGTGACATAATATTTGTTATATTAGTTTTAAATATTTTTTGTATTTTGCTAGTCAAGCTATTAATATTCGATTCTTAGCTTGTCTTTAACACAGAAAAGATGCGCTGAAGTACGAACCAAGACGATTTCTAACCGTTGACTTCATAAAGTTCATTGTGACATGACATTGAATGACGAAATATTATTGACTTCAAAAAGTTTTACGACGATGGGGAAAGCTCAATATTTTTCATGTTGCCGTATGCCATCCAAATAATTTTCGCGTGCCACTGAGTGGCCCCGGTTCCATATATTTGCCATCCCTGGTCTCGGGCCTAGATATTCAATAAATTGGCTAGAAATTTAATTTAAAATCACTTTAGATAAGCTATTAAAAACATTCTTTTGATCACCCGCCATCTTAAAACAGAAAACCAGGTTGAAAAATTATGTACACTGCGTTCACCTTGAAAGGTAGCAGCATACTTACCTTGACATATTCCGTTATGGTTATACGTTATAAGCTGCACCATAGTGGAACCCGTCAAGGTAAACTTGGAAGGGTAAGAAAATCGTAAAAAAAAAACGACAAAATTGTATTAATATAATTAATATACTAAAAAAAAAGTGTCATCTTTGTTTGTGACTTAATAGACATGACAAACAAAATATAGGTCATCTTTTTGTCAGTGGAACCATCCTTTAACAACATTTTAAATGTTTTCACTTGAACTAAAATTGTTCTTTTTTTAAAAAAAGAATCGAGGATTCGAAATTCAAAAAGAAAATTTAAGATTTGGATTCGATAATTAATACAGGATCCGTCCCAACTATAAGAAAATGTTAACATAAATTCAAATTGAGGACGCAGCCAATGGATAAAATATTACCACCATTGCCAATGTAATAAAAACGAATCTTTCAAACAAACAGTTAATTTGTAGATTTTTGTCGTGGGTGGTTTCAAACATATTTTTGTAAAGGTCTGCTATGTTTTATCGCGCGATGTATTGGATCAATCCATCTCGTGCTAATTCCCCCCCATTGATTCGTGCTTGAAACGCTCACTGCGAGTGAGAGCAATGGACAACTCGATCTCCTCTGTCGATCAAATCACAACACTGTCGAGTGTTGCCGCGTCAGGCCTCAACAATACTCGCCCTTCAGTGACACCTGGCGTCTATTGCAGGAAGCTCGGCGCGCGCTACTCTTTTGTTTCGTAGTTGGGAAGGGAGGTGCAAAAAAATAAATAAATCATGAACGATAGATAGTTTGTACGTGTCAACATAAAATAATATGCTTTCGAATTATTATTTTTTTGTGACATGTCTCTTTTACCTCACTTTGTCAGATCATTCATATTATAAAATGAAGCGTGTGGTATAAAGCATGCAGTTACGCATTTAATAGAATTAATCTGTGTGATGGTTTTATTTACTGAACAAGCGAGGTTTTCTTTATGGACGTAGCCTACCTGTTACGTCACGTCCGGTCAAGATAGGATTTCCAATGTTAATGAATTTACGTTTTATTCAGCGAGTTTTAAAGATATAACGTTAAAACAAAAACCATAAATTCTTAAATAATTCTAAAAAAAAAAAGTCCTACAGTGTCAAATAATTATTATTTTTATCTTGAAATAGTTTTTTGTAAATAATTTTTTTTTTATAAATCCTCTACAACTTAAACTATTTGACTTGGTCACAAATATTGCTTGTAGGAGTCTTCCTGTCAGGATGTAGATTAAAAATGTCCGTGGAGTCAAATGTCTATCTAGAACAGGAAACAAGAAAAAGGTAATTTTAAAAAGCATTCAAGGCGCAATAGTATAGTGAGTGTGTAAACTCGTCAGAGGAAGAGGGGATGTGCTATCAGTATCTAAACAAGAGGCTATACAGGGTGAACTGATTATTTTCTTCCCTTTCCTTTTATTTCGTACATTGGCGTCCAAGGATAACTGTAAGGATTTGTGGACCAAATTTTAACAAAATTTGGCAGGGACATTATTTGAACTTATGCCTGGAAACTTATGTACAAGGAATTTTCGACCTTGACATCCGTTTCAATATGGCGGCCGCTAAAAAAGAGTTTTCGCTTTGTCCTAATACAGGAAAAGTTACAGCTTCATTTCCTTTGTTGTTATCTATTCCTTATTTATATATTTTTAAAGGGTTCATTTATCATTTATTTTACTTTATGACTTTAATATTGTGTATCTTATATTTTATCTTGGAGTAATTTTAGCGTGGAGTGAGGAAGTGAAAGAGTGTGGAATGAAATGAAGCATGGTGAAGTGTGAAGTGATGATGGTAATGACAAGGAAGAGGGCTTTAGTAATGATATAGAGTTGGAAGGAGTAGAGCTGAGAAAGGTACAAAACATAAACTATCTAGGAAGCGTGATTTAGGCAAAAGGTGGAATTAGAGGTGATTTAAGAGAAGAGGAATCGGGGATAGTTGTTCTATTTGTCTGTAAGAGACCTGTTTTGGCGAAGAGAAGTGTCCTTGAAGTGTAAGGAAGTGTTGTACAGGGAGTACTTTGTATCTATTGTCACACATGCAGCAGAAAAATGGACAGTGAATATAAGTGAGACAAGAAAGTGGAGGCCACGGGATTGAAGTTTGTGAGGAGCATGTTAGCTGTCACGAGGAGAAACAAGATTAGGAATGAAGTTATCCGGGAAAGAGTTGGGGTACATAAAGTACATGAGATAGTAGAGGAAGCAAGACTGAGATGGTATGGACATGTAGTGAGGATGTTGGAGTACATGAGATAGTATAGGAAGCAAGACTGAGATGGTATGGACATGTAATGAGGATGTTGGAGTACATGAGATAGTAGAGGAAGCAAGACTGAGATGGTATGGACATGTAATGAGGATGTTAGAGTACATGAGATGGTAGAGGAAGCAAGACTGAGATGGTATGGACATGTAATGAGGATGTTGGAGTACATGAGATAGTAGAGGAAGCAAGACTGTGATGGTATGGTCTTGTTATGAGGATGGAGGAGGAGAGGATGCTAAAGAAAGTTGTGGAAATGAAGTATGTAGAAAAAATACCGAAAGGGAAGCTAAAAAATAAATAAAAGGAGCAGATAAAAGAAAGTGTGCAAGTGAAAGGAGGAAGAATGGTGGAAGGACAGAGAAAATGAAGGTATTTCACTAAAATGACCCGGCCATAGGCTGGATACAGTTGACGATGATGGTGATGATGGTGATGATGATAATACCATCTCAAATGATTTAAAATTATTAATTCTAAGCAATTGATCGAGTACCAAGGGAGTTTTTTTATTAACATATATTGCTAGACCTCTGTCTTAAAACACGTGAACAAAAGCTATTCTCTATGAATATAATGTCCTATTGAATATATAATGTATTATCATCATTTATTTTCTTTCTAACTTGATCACCAAGGTGAAATATCAACTTCAAATACAAGAATAAGTACTTATTTCAGAAGATATTTCAACTTGAAAGCTCAATCCTCGGTCCCGGCACAGATTTACCTGATTGCCAAATTCTTTCTTCACCTCTGACAAGACGTATATTGGTGACCTGGTGGTCTAGGGGTAAGGTGTCTGACTTCTGTGCTGAGGGTCCGGGGTTCAATCCTCGGTCCCGGCACAGATTTATCTGATTGCCAAACCCTTCCTTCACCTCTGACAAGACGTGTATTAATCACAACTTGTGAATGTGTGGAATGCCAGGCCTCCACCGTGGTTCGGATCCCAGGTTAAACTGTAGGTCCTCCATTTCATCTCACATTCACCCTACCATTACACATTAGCGTAAGTGCGTATAACCCGAACGGTTAGTAAGACGCGGTGCTAATAATAATAATAATAATATAAACGATGAAGATACATAACTTAACTGACCAAGTATGCTAGAACGCCTTACCGAACACGCCAAAAGGCCACGTGCTCTCCACACCAGGTCTGACCACTGGTCTAACCACTAGTCTAACCACTGGTCTAACCACTGGTCTAACCATGCAAGTGTTAGAACTCCAACTTCCAAGGTCACCACCAGGAATGCTAACCACTACAACAACCAATTATGCATCAATAAAACTAATATCCTTACCGGTGGCCATACGGAATAAATGGAAAGCTCATATAATCCACTTTTATACTGACGAGGAGGTCTGGGTTATAATCCCGGCTGGTTGTTTTGAGCGTGATATTTCCTAAAAAAAAAAAATCCCCACTCTCCCTCTACGCGAATTCGGGTACATTTCCTCCAGTGTCTTACTACCTGTTTGGGTTATACGCCTATGTACTAATTATATTAATGTATTAGGGAGTGGGAAGTTTTAATTTAAAGGAAGTGCACTAACATTTGCGTATAATGAGAGAGGAAAACTTTTAAAGAAATATCACCCTCAGTACACCCGACCAATATTCGAACGCCAATCTCCCCTTTACCGGGATTCCTTTATATTCCGAGACTAACATCTTAGACCATGCGACCATCGATGCGTAGGTCATAGGTGTAATTAAAACGTTGATATCTCGGGCGGGTAGTAAGACAAAGTACCCAATAATACAACCAGTAGGACTGTAGTCATGTAAACACAATATGAATGAATGGGTAGTATAAGTTTGAAGCCCCCTTAACAGAACAGTGCCGATCGTTGGTGAAGTTAGACTAGAATTGGAAAAAAAAAGTGCCGGAATTTAATTTCTGTTCAGACGACGCATTTTCACAATCCAATTTCCGCTAGTTCCGCTTAGCTTCTTTTTAAAAAAAAATTATATCCGTAAAAGTCTACACATTTTTTATTTTAAAAATCATTTCATGAGTGAGTGATAGCCATCCCAACTAAGAAGAGGGCAGACACGATGGTAGAATTGTTTGGGAAGCTCACTTTGCATCTAGAAAACCCTTGTTCTATCCCAAGTTGGACCTAATATGATTTTATATATGCATACGAGTTCACAAAGAGGAACGACTTCAAGAAAGTGACGAGGAACTAGCCTCAATTCAAGGGTTAGAGAAACTAGCCTCAAGACAGGGGCTGGAGGAACTAGCCTCAAGGCAGGGGCTGGAGGAAATAGACTCAAGGCAGTGGCTTGTGGAAATAGCCTCAAGGCAGGGGCTGGAGGAAATAGCCTCAAGGCAGGGGCTGGGGGAACTAGCCTCAAGGCAGGGGTTAGAGAAACTAACCTCAAGACAGGGGCTGGAGGAAATAGCCTCAAGGCAGGGGCTGGAGGAACTAACCTCAGGGCAGGGGTTTAGAGAAACTAGCCTCGAGCCAGGGGCTGGAGGAACTAGCCTCAAGGCAGGGGCTGGAGGAACTAACCTCAGGGCAGGGGTTTAGAGAAACTAGCCTCGAGCCAGGGGCTGGAGGAACTAGCCTCAAGGCAGGGGCTGGGAGGAACTAGTCTCAGGGCAGGGGCTGGAGAAAATAGCCTCAGGGCAGGGGCTGGAGGAAATAGCCTCAAGGCAGGGGCTGGATGAAATAGCCTCAGGGCAGGGGCTAAAGGAAATAGCCTCAAGGCAGCCCTGGTGACCGTTGGGGAATCAAACCCGAGACCCCTAGGCTCGTAGCGAGGTGCACTGACCAACTACACCATGAGGCTGGTAAAGTAAAGTAAAGTAAAGTAAAGTAAAGTAAAGCTGCGTCATGCGTGATCCTGTAACAAATGTTGTCGCCTTCTTAAAAGACGTTGCACCGAGGGCGACACTAACGCCAAGTGGTTAATAACCTCCACCAGATGAAGTGGGTCGCCACGGTAGGAGAAAGAGATAGATAGATAGATAGATAGATAGATAGATAGATGGATGGATGGATATATCACCCCGCTATGAATGATGGCCGTTTGACTATGAGAGGAACCAGCGCCGCGCGTGCTTCTTTTGTCTTTCTCTACTTTGAAGACTGGAGCGGTGGTTAGTCTTGAGGTGGGGGGAGAAGAGAACGTGTGTTAAGGTCTACAGGTATTTATTTTTTTAGCACTGCGTCTTATTAACCGTTCGGGTTATACGTCTGTGCACTAATTACTCTAATGTGTTAGGGAATACGGTGACCTAGCGGTCTAGGGGTAAGGTGTCAGACTTGTGTGCTGGGGGTCCGGGGTTCAATCCTCGGTCCCGGCACAGATTTATCTGATTGCCAAACCCTTCCTTCACCTCTGACAAGACGTGTATTAATCACAACTTGTGAATGTGTGGAATGCCAGGCCTCCACCGTGGTTCGGATCCCACGTTAAACTGTAGGTCCTCCATTTCATCTCACAATCACCCTACCAATACACATTAGCGTAAGTGCGTATAACCCGAACGGTTAGTAAGACACAGTGCTAATAATAATAATAATAATAATAATAATAATAACAATAACAATAATAATAACAATAATTTTTGTTCGGTGGTCACATGGTCTTAAAGCTAAAGCGTCACTCTTTTGTGTTATACTGGACTGTCGATGACAGGGATATCGGGGCTCGAATCCCGGTCGGGTGTACTGAGGGTGGTTTTCTCTCACAATCTAACTCTACGCTAATGCTGGTACGTTTCCTCTAAATTCAACCTTCCTTATCCCTAACTCCCTAGCGTAATTTGTTCATATGTGTGTATGACCTGAACAGGTAGTAAGACGCGAATATAAAAAAAAAACCAGTGGGTAAATCAATGTCATGGAGTCTGGTAGTTGTTTTTGTTATAAAAATCAATTAATTATGACAAATCTCTACTAATCTGTGTTGTCCATCAAATGTAGACATACGATGTATCAATAAGATTACAGCTCATCCCACCTCGGCTCTACTTGATGGGTAACAAAATTGGCTAGGACTGTAGTCGGGGAGCTGTCCGACAGCTGAGGATGTGATAGTGTGACGTCACACACCTACTACTAATTAAGCTGATTAATTCTAACCTCAGCAAGCACAACTCGGGTCTCAACAAACTACTTTCCGAGGAAACAATGGAATGACCTCTTCTCGTCTAGCATTTATTCACCATCACAGATGACAATAGACCCGCTTGGGTGACCGGGGTCTAACGCGCTACTCTCGCAGTAGACTAGACTGCCGAATGCCGAGGAGTTGGGGTTCGAATATCGCTTGGGTGTACTGAGTGTTTTTATTAAAATGGTTTTCCATTATACCTCCACGTAAATGCGGGCACACTCCCTTTAAATATAACCTTCCTGATCCCTAAAACCATTATAGTAATTATTACATAAGCGTATAGCCCAAACGGGTAGTAAAATGCGGCGCTAAAAAATAAATAAAAAATGACAACAACATCCGGATCCACGAACTTTACCCGATATCCGCGTACGAAAATATTACCTGGATCGGTGGCGTGATTAGATAACGCGCTTGTTTCGTGTTGAGCTAGACTGCCAAGGACGGGGAGATCGAGGTTCGAATATCGCTCGGGTGAACTAAGGATGGATTTTCCTAGATTGTTTTCCACTCTCCCTCTACGCAAATGCGGGCTCACTTCCTCTATATTAAGCCTTCCCAATTCCTAATCATTATTATTAGCACCGCGTCTTACTACCCGTGCGGGTTATACGCACTTACACTAATGTGTAATAGTAGGGTGATTGTGAGATGAAATGGAGGACCTACAGTTTAACGTGGGATTCGAACCACGGTGGAGGCCTGGCATTCCTCACACATACACTTAATTATACAGCGTTGGTCTCTTCCCAACAACTTTTAGCCCGAAGAAGGTGTGATTACGCCGAAACTAGTCTTTGACAACAAATATATTAATCACAGCTTGTGAATTTGTGAAATGCCATGCCTCCACCGTGGTTCGGATTCCACGTTAAACTGTAGGTCCTCCATTTCATCTCGCAGTCACCCTACTATTACACAATAGCGTAAGTACGTATAACCCGAACGGGTAGTAAGACGCGGTGCTAACAATAATAACAAATAGCAGCAGCATCTGACATGTATGCGTAAAGCTGAATAAAAAGGGAATTTCTTCAGACCAGAAAAGACATAATTTAATTTTTAAAAACGCCTTTCAATAATTTAAGTTAGATTGTAATCTCTTCATACATATATTAGTTATATAACACATTTAATTTAAATTTTTTACTTTCTCTTTACCCCTCGGAGGAAAAAAAATTATTGTGATCGAAATAAATAAATTGAACTCGAGAAAAAGTGATTTTCGCGATGCCGTTTTTGTCTTTCTGTATGTGTCTCGGCTTATAGGCGAAACCATTTTACCGATCGGTTAAAACTTGGTATCTAGGTTTTTCATAAGGTTCCATAGATGAGTTTTTTGGAATTATATATTCAACCCTAAGATTAAGGGTAGTTTTGATTACATTTTTTTATTTAGGCAATGCTTAACACTAGGAACAAAATGGCAATCCTTGTTTTTCCATGAAAATGACTTTAAGGATACGTTACATAAGAAGATATTTCCAACTTTAATCATATCTCCGCAATTACTTGAGACACAAATTATCTTACCATCATAATGTTTTAGTGATATTTAATTGGAAAATATTTTTAATAATCATATAAATTCTGAACTATACATAAATATTTTTTTGTGGAAGTCTTTGTTGAACATTTTCTCACTATTTTTGTAACAGTGTAATTATTTTAGCTATGTTCTTTGGTAGAGTGTTTCTGCAACAATGTATAATTTCGTGTCACAAATACGAGAGTTTATTTTAAAATAAGAGAAGGAGAAAATCTGTGTGGTGATCATTAGTCATTATAATTTATTTATTCTCTCTTAATGCTGAAGGATAAGTTATCTCTTATCTCGGATAGTTGCGGGGATATGATCAAAACTGTATGCTCGTGTAAATTACCCTAAAATTCATTTTTATGTGCAAATGAGGGTTACCATTTTGTTAGTGATTTAATCAAAATCATTGAGCAAATTTTGAGAAAAAAAAAATTTTTTTCTCTGTTATTTTGACGTGAATACGTCTTTAAATTTGCTACCATACGGGGGGCAATTCAAAAAAACCTAATGATAACAAAATCGGGGGATACAGTTTGTTGTTGTAGTTTCGAATCTTTCCTCTACTTTCAAAATTAAATTATACCACTGGATAGCTAAAGGATCAAAGAATTCATTACGATAAGCGAGAACAGTGACGCATCGCGCGCGTTGGAGGGGGAAGCGCCGCCATTTTGAGGTTATTTTGCTGCGTATCGAGATTTGCAATTAGTATAACTTTTGACTCGGAGAAGCTACGATGTTCGTATTCACGTACAACACACGGCCGTGTCCATGACACAGCCACACACCAGTTTTTTTGTACCTCAGTAAACTACCCTTAGTTTTAGTGTTAGATATCTAATTATGTAAACCCTAGATACCAAGTTTTAGCCTAGTCGGTAAAATATTTTCGGCTCTAGGCTCGAAACACATTAACAGACGGTATCGAGAAAACATGAAACGTCGACATTTAATCAAAATATCGAGTTAAAATTGTTTGTTATCGATTACAATAATTTATTTCTCCATGGTATCGAGAGAAATTAAAAAGTTTAAATAGTAATATTATGAATTGAACGATTCCTTTATTAGTATGCTTCTGAACTCGAAATAATGTGTTTTTTTTTAAACCACAATACTAATCCCTTAATCCACGATGTACAGCACTCTGACCCCCCCAATGAATACCATCCCAATTTCCAAAAACTGTGAAAGATCACCCCCTACGGGATTCGAAGCCCCCATCTGGCTTTTCAATCCGCGTGCATCAAGATTTATTTGCGTGCATTACACAATTGCCTTGTGGCCTGTTGTTTATGGCCTTCACATCCGTGAAACGGCGAGGGCCTTGAAATATTACACGGTGGTGATGCACGACTATTACGTCACGGCTGTTGTAGTTTTGGGAGGAACTGAAGCTGATCGCCGACACAGCTTTTGTTGTTATTATTATTATTATTATTATTATTATTATTATTATTAGCACCGGTCTTACTACGTTCGGGCTATACGCACTTACGCTAATGTGCAATGGTAGGGTGATTGTGAGATGAAATGGAGGACCTACAGTTTAACGTGGAATCCGAACCACGGTGGAGGCCTGGCATTCCTCAGCTTTTGTTGATTGGTTCGCTATAGTTCGGGATTGAGTCCATACTCGGGTGTAAGAACCGTCCAAGTCAACTTTCTTGCTTTTCCAAATAACAGGATTTATACATAACAATTTTCATTAGAAGATATATTAAGGATTATCCTGCTTCGGTGGCCGCGTGGTCTAACGCGCTACTCTCGCAGTAGACTAGACCGCCAGTGACGGGGAGATCGAGGTTCGAAACTCGGTCGGGTGTACTGAGGGTGGTTTTCCAACTCTCTCTCCTCCACGCAAATGTGGGTACACTTCCTATAAATATAGCCTTCCTAATCCCTAACTCATTAGAGTACAAGAGAACAGGTAGTAAGACGCGGTTCTAAAAAAAAGTTCAATAAAGCGTTATAAACCTTACATTTAGGTTTTATGATTAAAAATAAATGCTTATACACAATCGTGTATAGGCCTACTTTATCATCAAGTATATTATGGCTATAGCTATTATTTTTAAAATCGGTTATTACTTATCTCTGCTCTCAAATAATTTTTCTTAAAAATAAAGGATACATTATATTATTTTGCTAATCAAATGAAACACTATACAGAAAAATAATTTGGACCAAATTTGTTTAGCCACTAAAAAATAGCTGATTTTTAAACATTTAACTATCAGTAACCCTTACCCTTAGTTTCAGGGATGGAATTAAAACAAGGATTTCGCCTCGGGGTATGGTCATATTTCTATAAAATAAAAAAAATTTCGAATTTGAACGAAATTCGTCAAACAGTTTCGGCTGTAAGACTCACTTTTTTTTAGTTCAAAGTTACAAGAATACGTTACTTTCTCTATTAGAGAAAATAAAAACGTATTAATTAAAAGATAACATTACCTCATTTTCAACGACGTTTTAAATGAATTGTCTTAGTTCTGAAAACATTAGTTTATTTATTTTATCTGAGGTATTTAACAAGCGCTTTCTGAACCGATTGATTATATCAGCACGCGAGAATTTCTATGAGCGAGAACGAAAGGGCCTATCAATTTTGCGGGGAAATGTATTTTCCACATACTTCCAGCCTTTTTTTTTTACATGCCACAATTGAAATGCGACCGATGGCTTTTCTTCCCCGCCGAAGGAAGTTGTGTTACGGATTTTTATCCCTGCCGAGTTCGAACCCACGAACATCAGGGTCCTGAGGCGAGCACTTTACCCCCAAGACCACCGAGGTTGACGAGAAACAAATCAAATGTTTGGAAACGTAAACATAGCCTTCCTCTAACAAATGAGTATTTTTTTAAAATCTGAATAAAGGACATTTGCCAAAGGTTCATGATAGGTCTTTACCTGGATGACATTTCTAAAATCATATGTTTAGGTTTTTCGTTGCCAACACTTGTAAAATATCACTGTTTTGTTAAAAAATGTTTAATTTTTTAATTACATGTTATATTTTACATTAAAATTAACGTAAACTTAAATTTTCTTACACTGTTTCATAACTTTTAATAATTTCTTTCTACCCAATCCGAAAAAATATTTTAAACATAATTAAAAGTACTTATTTCGTTTTGGAATGTTATCTATGATGTGTAATGCAGTAATGCAGTTCACACATCAATAACTTTTAATACAGGCATCGTATTTACTTGGAAAAGAGAAAATACTTGTCATTTATATGTTTATATATACATATATATATAAAATAAATTATTTTATTATTATTTTATCGTATTCCGAAATATTCAACTGAATAAAATATTTTTATCCATGCGTGGGTGTATCATTGTGAAGAACTTGTTTCCATCACGTTCAATCACATGGTTTAAATTCGTCGGTCGCCGTTATGAAGCTATTTTCGTTAAACCTTTTGTGAAAGTGATATGAATAATAATTTTTCAAGTGGAATAAAACGATAAATAAGCTTTGTGCCGACCTCAAATAAACACATAAATAATATTGGCTTAAATTACTGTGGCTAACTATCAAATTCATACATTATCTACCATACGTTTTCATTATAGTTATCCATATCGACAGATGTCAGCTGTTGGCGTAGGGATGTATTAGGACTATTTCTAGTAACTTTTTGAGCTGTCATCCAAGTAAACTAATAAGGTCATGAATGTATTTTAGTTTTTCTTTTGTTTTATACGTGTACTGTCGATTATTAACATATGTTCATTATATCGTTATTAGTGTTAAAAAAAATATTAATGAGGCCTCCAGCATGGTTTTTTTTTCTAGTACAAGGGCTTTTTTGATCTCAAAAGGTTGGGGACTCCTGAGCTATTTTTTTTCAACACGCGTCTTACTACCCGTTCCGGTTATACGCTTATGTACTAATTATGCAAATGATTTTAGGGATTAAGAAGGTTATATAGAGATGAAGTGTAACCGGATTTGCGTGTAAAGAGAGTGGAAATCTATTTTTTAAACTCATACACCGACCGAGATTTTGAACCTCGATCTACCGGTCATCGGCAGTATAGTCTAACTGCGAGAGTAGCGCGTCAGACCATGCGGCCACCGAAAGTGGGTTTGGACAACTCTTAGTTAAAGTGCGGCAGAAGGGAGCGCGATTGGTTTTACGTTTTTATAGTATTACATGTTTTTTGCCAAAATAAATAAAATATTTCTCCAGCAGCAACTAGAGTTTAGTTTTCTCACAAAGTTAATATAACAGATCTTGAATATCTGTCAAGGTGTTCTGGAATTTTGGCAAAACTTTTTAAATAAAGAGAAAATATTTTGACAAAATTCCAGGACACCCTTGACAGATATTCAAGATCTGTTGATATTAGCTTGTGCACAAAACTAAAATCATGTTGCTACTCGAGAAAATTTGATTTATTTTGGCCAAAAAATGTCAATTCTATAAAAATTGCAAAAAATACTTGCTCTCCCTTCGGCCGCACCTTAAGAGAACGTTAAGTTAAGTGTATTGTGATGGCTTCAATTTAAATACCTCGGGGATAACCTTAAATTAACGCTAAGCTACGTTACGTGAATATTAAAATTATCGTGATTCCAGTTTAAGGAGTTGATTACCACGGTTTATGGCGATTGCCTGACACCTTAACCCAGTCTTTAGTGGCTCCGCAATATATATATATATATATATATATATATATATATATATATATATATATAATTTTAGAAATTGAGACTTTCGCTCTCACCGCGATGTGCTATTAACTGTTTCAGGATGGTGGCTAAGTCAGTTAATCTAGTTTGTAAGTCGTTTCAGAAACTGCACGATTAATATAATTCAATTATTTTTTCTTCATCGCGTTTTAGTATCCGCTTGGGTCATACGAGTACATTAATTACACTAATGTAATAAGGACGAGGAAAGTATAATTTCAGGGTAAATGTACCCGCAAACGCATTGAGTGAGAGTAGGAGAACGCCAAAGAAAATCCACCCTCACTTGCAGTCCGGCCTGTTGTGAGGGAGGGTGACTCCTAAGACCACAGGACCATCAATTCGGGTAAGTTACTAATTAATTAGATTTTGGTTTTTACATATTCTCCTAATTAATGCTGTGAATAACTAGCGTTGAACATTGGAGCGGTACAGCCCCTATACTCGCTTCGATGACCGTATGGTCCAACGCGTCACTCTCGCGATATACTTGACTGCCAATGACGGGGAGATCAAGGTTCAAATCCCGGTCAGATGTATTGAGGGTGGTTTATAATTAAATGGCTTTCCCCTCACGAGAATGCGGTAACATCTCCTCTAAATTTCAACCTTTCTCATCCTTAACACATTAGCTTACGTAAGCGTTGATCTCGGTTGTCTTGGGTTAAGGTACTCGCTTCAGGATCCGATATTCGTGGGTTCAAACCCAACCGGGGTTGATGAACTTTCCTTTGAGCGATAAAAATCCGTAGCACAACTTCCTTCGGAAGGGAAGTAAAGCTGTTGGTCCCATGTAGATTGTGGCATGTAAAAAGAACCCTGGAAGGTAAGTGAAAAATACCTTTCCCGACAAAATTGGTAGGTCCTTTCGCTTTCGCTCATAGAAATTCTCGTGTACTGATATAATTTATCGGTTCAGAAAGGGTAAGTTAATTACCTCAAATAAGTAAAAAAGTATATAGGCGTATAGTTCGAAGAGCCGGTTGAACAGAAAAACAAGATACCGTGCCCTCTCTGGGAAGGTATTGTCGGTTACCCCGAACCACTGACCTGGAGATTAGTTCCCGGTGTGTGTGCGAGCCTGGCCCCATACCTCGGCGGGACACATTGGGTGGAGGGCCACGTGCCACAGCGTCACTAGGAGGATGAAGCTGGTGTCCGCTTGACCCATGCACTCTTCTGCCCTTATTGTTCCTCTGTGGCGGGCGGAGTGGCGACAACTCTCTTCTTCTGGTAGCGGCGCCTGCGCGCTGGAGCACCGCCACCGCGCGCGCAAACCGTACATTATTATTGGTGACCTGGTGGTGGTCTAGGGGGTAAGGCATCAAGACTTCTGTGCTGATGGTCCGGGTATCAATCCTCAGTCCCGGCACAGATTTATCTGATTGCCAAACCCTTCCTTCACCTCTGACAAGACGTGTATTAATCACAACTTGTGAATGTGTGGGAATTCCAGGCCGCCACCGTGGTTCGGATCCCACGTTAAACTGTAGGTCCTCATTTCATCTCACAATCACCCTACCATTGCACATTAGCGTAAGTGCGTATAACCCGAACGGGTAGTAAGACGCGGTGATGATAATAATAATAATTATAATAATAATAATAATAATTACTGTTTACCATAATTTGCGGGATATATATGTGTATATATTATATATTTAAAACGCGTCTGCCCGTTCGGGTTATACGCTTATGTAGTAATCACGCTAATGGTTATAGGGATTATGAAAGCAGTCTAGTCTACTGCGAGAGTAGCGCGTTAGACCGAATCGGGTTGCTGGAGATAAAATTATTGGGTGTGTGTATATATATATATATATAATTAATTTTTTTACACCAAAACAATAATATATATATCTATTGTTTTGATGTAAAAAATTTGTAAGTAAAATATTTTTTTCGGCTGTTATTGGTAACAAATCAACTCATCAAATTTAAGTGCTAAAGCAAATCAATTTTAAAAATAATTTTCTTGATATCATTGATTTAATTTAGATAATTCTAATAACTCTCTGTAAAATTCCTTGAGACCCTCTAAATTTTTTTTACTATCATTTTATATCAGAACTTAAAAGAAAAACAAAAACAAAGCCAATAAATAAATAGCTGATGATTTAATCCATAAGTTCTAATTGAAGGCATAAATCATATAGAACCCCCCCGCCCCCCCCAAAAAAAATCAAACTGAAATATAAAATACATTACAAAGAATGTAACAACATATAATTTAAATAATCACGACTCATCATATAATCTAATCATTCCTCTATAAAACAAACCATACTGGTTAAGGTGGGGGTATAGCAAACGCGAGAAAAGGCTAGTGTTTTTACAGCTTTTATAGAAAAACTTTTTTTTTTGTCAAAATAATTAAAATGTTGTTACAATAGGACCATAGAGCTTAATTTTAATTTGGTGATAGCAACAGTTGTTGAATATCTGTCATGGGTATATCGGCATTAGATAATAAAATTTTTAAATGAAAAGAAAAAGTTTTCATGGAATTTCAGGACATCCTTGATAGATATTAATTAACTGTTAATATCATCATGTGAAATACTGTAGAGACACATTTATTTTGACAAGAAAAAATTGATATAAAAACTGCAAAATCGCTGATCTTTTCTCGTGTCCCATATATCCCCACCTTAATCTTGGAGTTTCGTAAGGTTTGTCAGCAATTTTTCCCCTTAGACAGCCAACGTACTCCGGTGCACAATTTTATCGAATAAGCGCGATTGCAACGACCTCGACTTGATGAACGGAAGTGTTTAGAACGTTTTTGCCAGTGATCTGACCATAGTCCGATGCTAGCACTTCCCCGTGAAGGTTGCAAAAGTAGGTCCACGACTTATTCAAGCTTCAAGAAGAGTTATTTTTGCCGCACACACCCCGGGTGCCGTCGGTATGCATCCCGACGCATTTCATCCAGCCTAGACCTTTCGTTTTTACATAAGTATCGAGGCTCTTGGAAATTTCCTCGCTAGTACTTCGAATAAATAGTTTGAAGTGCAGCTTTATATCCATGCGGTTCGTTGATCCATGTGTACATCCTGATTTTGGTGATGTTCCCGTTCTGGAAGGCTTTATTTTATACCAGAATCATATTGTATTGCAGCATTTTGGGAGGAAAACAGGCCCTTCTAGAACGATTATAGCTTTTCTCGGTGGTCCTGTTGTAAAGCGCTGGTCTCTGGACCCGGTGTTCGTGGGTTAAAACCCAGCTCAGGTCGACGGATTTTTCTTGAGCGATAAAAATCCGTAGCACAACTTCCTTCTGAGGGTAAGTAAAGCCGTCGGTCCCATATCGATTATGGCGTGTAAAAGAACCTTGGAAGGTATGTGAAAATACCTTGCTCGGAAAAAATTTGTAGTCCCTTTCGCTCTCGTTCATAGAAATTATTGTGTACTGATATAATAAGTCGATTCAGAAAGTACACATCAAATACCCCAAATAAATATTATTTCAAATAAAAAAAATATAACGGTAGTAGGAAGTCTCTCCTGAAAAGGCTTTAATCCTATCTAAATACTACCATACAGCAGGATTCTGGTACGAAATAGAGCCTTCCAGCAGGCACGAAGCCAGGATTTCATCTTGGATGGTGTTATCCAATGTTATGCTACCCCCACCCGGACGTTTTGTAAACCCCATTCATTATTTCTGACTTTAGTTAAAAAAAATTAGAGATTTTAAATGGAACTTTTTGCGGTGTCAATAAATCCATATTGTTTTTGGGTCTGTTGGGAAAGCAGAAAGCAACAAATTTGCTAAACGAGTTTACTATATTAAACTAGCGGACCCGACAGACGTTGTCCTGCCCGAAACGTTGGCTTTTCGTTTGGGTGGCATAATTGATTTCGATAGTAAAACAAATACTATGTTATCATTATAATTACAAATTCACAATGAACTCCAATTAGTGAGTAACACAAATATTACAAATTCAGTGTTTGTCAATACAACATACAAAATAAAACATCTTTTCATTTTTGGCATTTCGCCCACAACTCCACAAATATCAGCTGTATCGAAAAACAAACATAACTATGAATTATTCTCAGAAGTTCAATTATTTATGAACTTTTCAGAAGGTTTTAACGGTCAATTATTAATATTATAGTAATTATTATAAATATTGGTAGTGGTGGTTGGGGGGGGGGGGGTGAAATTTTGAGTTTACATGTTCTGATATGCAAAAAATCTAAAAAAAAAAATCCCCCCCCAAAAAAAATTCCCTAAAAAATAAAATAAAATTCCTAGAACCCGATTGCAGCGCCACCTACCGGGTCCAATTGTGAATCTAAACCATCCACGAACCCACTCAAACACACACAAAAAATGTCATCAAAATTGGTCCAGCCGTTTAGGAGGAGTTCAGTGACATACACACGTACAGAAGAATTATATATATTAAGATTAACATTAAAGGTAATTACTAACCTAATCTGGATAATGAAATTACTATGTGTATGGAAAATTGTTCATGCACCACTATCTATCACTTTTACAATAGTAGTCTTCTGTTTGTTTTCTTGGCTATAACATCCAAAACACCCGCAGGTGTGAAAGGCACTGGACAGTGAATTAACATCACTGCCAGGCCAGTCAATCGTTCACTGCACATCAAGTTTCTTAAGTAGGTCTTAATCCTTTTCAATGAGGAAAATGACCTCTCGACCTCAATCGTTGACACAGGTAAAGTATCTAGGACACACAGCAGATGTCGGATTGTCGGATAGAAGTGCTTATTGCATGCATCCATAGTAGAAATAATCCAATTTATTATGTCAGATTGTTTCTTACCTTTCCACTTCTCACACCACAAGAGGTATTCTGTCTCAACAGATGCCTGAGAAGTTGTCTCATCATGGTAGAGGTTTAGTTTTCTTAGTTCGTTCGTATGACTTTCATGTGTGTTTTTGGGTAGCAAAACCTCTATTACTGAAATAAAATCATTATTTTGACAATATCGTTGCTTAAGATTGATAATAAAGCGCACTGCCCGCCGGCGGGGTATCTCAAGGTCATGTGGCAAGATAAGGTCAACTTGCCACTCGGCAGCTGGGCACTGTAACTTGCCAATGCCGTATTGGGCGATTTTTGTGGTTGAGCCATTAGATTGATTTAGTTAGCCCACTGAATGTAAAAGTTACAAGCAAGAGATCATACTATATTTTTATTGTATTTTTTTTATCTTTCATTTCATTTCATTTCGGGAGGTGTCCGGACCCCATGCACTCCCCCCCCCCCCCCCGGCTACGGGCCTAGTTCCAGAAAAAACTACTAAAAAAAAACACGTAAACATCAGGGTATATAGCGTACGAAAAAACAGCAGCTGTGACAAACCTTGTACATCCGGGGACTCGTCCAGTTGTGACAAGAAAAATGTACTTGGACCGATTTCTAGGATCAGCTCATTTTCTGTCCATTGGGAGATTTAATCGAATTCCTGTTATTGGAAAGCGTAATCGTTTCGACTTTTTTCAAGCTCTTATCGCCAAACATTCGTCTCTTTATCACTACTGGGAGCACCAAAATATTCCTCAATCGTATGAGGCCTACCAGCTTGCGTCGATTCGCAATACATGAGCGAGTCAGTAGTTGCAACTCTATGTCTTAGATAGTACATGGACCTGAATGGATTGTATTTACATTGGATATACTTTCTGACATGATGAACGCGAGAATAATAATTATTGAGTAGATTTCTTTATAGAGGTACGATAACTTTAGAAAACTAAAATTGTGTACGGTGCTGGAATTATATCAAATATTATCGTACAGTTGGGCACATTGGTCGGCATTGCTTTTTTCATTGATTATTTTTATGTCGGAATAATATTCTTACCTTTTATACATTGATTGCTGGACTTTTGTTGAAATTTATATTCTAAAAGATTCATATTAAAAAAAAACACTTTTCGCGTACGTATCAAACATTTGAATAACTGCAGTTAGCTTTTTGTTTTGATGGTAATCATAGTGTATTAGGTAAAATTTCCAAAAATATGCTTGAAAAATTCTTTATAATATCTATCAAAAGGGACAGCTGCCGGTAACATGACAATGGTAACTTATGATATGATTATAAAAAATGTTCCTTCCGATTGAAAACAAACTGTATTTATTATTTATTCTCTGCTCCGTGCATTTCTAACTACCTTCTGGGCTATCCACAAATTTACACTAATGGGATAGGTGCTAGAGAGTGAGTAAGGTAGCATCTAAAAAAATGTACCCACATTGCGTCTAGAAAAAAAACCCACCTCAGTACATCCATCCGGGATTTGACCCCCCCCCCCACAAGCTCACCGCTGTCGTTTAACCAGACCAGAATATTGACACATTAAATCGATCATTCCATATATAAGAGTATTTTATAAATTCCATATTATATTCTTTAAATGTTTTGAGGATGAAGAGCCATCTCAATAGCTTTAGACACATAGTTTGATAAACTAATTCCCTAGCTCCACATTTAATTTTATATAGCTTGTTTTCATGAATAATTCCCATAACATTTCTTAAAACAAACTTATCGCACCATTAACTTTGTGTATATTACTGAGGTTGTTCAAAATTATTTGCGTTTTTGACCACATTGTGAAGCTTTAGTTTGAATTTATTCACACGCTAGGAAGTAAATTTTCAGTATTTTTCAGATATACAGTATTAACTCCAACATAAAGTAAATATCGGTACCAGTTTTACAGAAAATACTCTTAAATTTTTATTAGCACAGTTAAAAGTAAATACTCAAAAATGTGAGTTCTTAATAAACATCTATTATTCATGTTAACTAACGATTTAGAAATGTTTGAGTCACAAAATCTGAAGAAAAAACCTTTATTTAATATACTAACCTTGAATAGTATAAACGTCTCTACTGCATAAAGTGATAATAATTTGAACTGCACTCGTTTGTTGTTGATATTTTATACTATTATTATAGTTCGGGAATTTTTCCTAGGTCTTGTCTCAACTTTTAAGCAACCTTGTCATCTACTCGTTTGTGATTCGCTAGAACACGAAAGCCAATAGAAATAGAACAAGAAGACAGTTATGTATGGATATACGTAATATTATCTTTATTGTCAATAATTGTTATTATAATGGATTGATACTGTCATAATCGGAAAGTAAAGTGTTGAACCATCAGCAACAGCCCTTTTTAAAATTAATCCTTCAAAATTAGTAAGTGTCACTTATAAGTATTTGTGAAATTTGTGCACACAGAGGTTTAGCCCTACTTTAACTGTCAAATTCGAGTTAGTGTATTATTATCTGTGTTTGTTTTCCAGCTGTGATAAATAGATATCGTCAACCGTTTGACAATGAGTGACGACGGATTTGACCCTTGTGAATGCACTTGGAGCCATGAAATGGCAATGCGTCGCCTACTCTCCTTGGTAATTAACTTTCTCTTAGCTAAAACAAACTTTCATTGTATACAGTACCATAGTTATAATGACAGCTCACAAGTTTTATTTATAAAATTTCACTGTCACATGAAAGGCCAAAATCGTTGGTTTCCATTGGGACTGTATTTGTGTGTGTGGGATGTAGCCAGAGGCTACATATTAAATACCAACACTCCGCGCCCCTCCAAAATATTATTTATAGTTTAGTTGGTTACAAGTAGCACGTAACGTCGTAGAAATTTTTGGGTATAGTTCACAAAGAGGAACGAGATTCTTTAAAAACATTTTATTTGCCATTATAGTAAAAAGTTATTTTTTTATCATCATCATAATCATCATCACACACAAGTAGAATAAGTTTCCAATAATAACACAAGCACTATGGAATCGACATTAAGACGTGGATACAAAAAAAAAATGTATATTTTAAAATGAAAACAAAACCCACCTTAATCACAAGAGAATGTTTAAACATATTTGGTAATGTTCTCTCGACCATAACTGGGAACTTCTCAACTGATATACCCAATTACGTCGGAAATAGGCATAAGGGTTTAAATGGACAAACATAAGTATTTAGGCACATAGTAATTATTATTTCTAATGAAAACCATCATCGCCCTATCCTTACTTAACCTTTCTTGAGTAAATAAATTTTAAAAAAATTTAGTGGTAAAAGGTAACATTGTTAAAATGAGCACCTTGGGTTTCTTAAAAAAACATTTCAGAAAGAACAAAAAAATATCAAAATAATGAATAGTAGGCCTACTACATCAAAATGGCGTGTTAGTTAAAACACTACTATAGGACAAGAGGTTTTGGGATTTATATATTAAAAAAAAAAAGTTGAAGCTGAAATGCTCTAGGTTTTGTCAGTTTAGAATAGTGTACTATTATAGTAAAAATGTTGTGACAATTACATTAGCCTACATTTGTTTAAATATTTACGTTATTCTGTGATTTTGGTGAATTTTGTTTTAATTGTATAATTCCAACCACTTTTTATCCATCTTGAACCCATCCCAAATTAAGGAACCAAGTATGGCTATTCACATGCGTGAGAATTCGATTACGTTTTTTAGGCAGAAGAAATTAAATAAATGGTATGATGATAGCATAGACTTAAGCTTTTATCTTGAAGTACAAACATCTATTAAAAACTCGTAAAATTTATGAGACGAAATAATATACATTGGTGCAGAAACACTTCGCAAAATACCATTAATTAAATAAAATACTGTTACAGTAGACATTGTGAAAAGAGAATTATCTCTGTAGGCCTACACCATTAAAATAATAAAATTCAATTACATATTTCAAAGATAGGCCTATATATAATAGTATATTTTATTTTGAATAGTACTAAAACTATACAATGATAAGTTATTTTCATATCTCATCATTGGAAATGCATGTAAAGTGCACCCAAAGTCATTCTCATGGGAAAATGAGAGTAGCCATTTTGTTTGTAATGAAATTTAATCAAAATTGGTTGAGCGGATTTTGAGATAATTGATAAAAAAAAAATTGCCCTTCATTAAACTACCCTTAATTTTAATGTATAGTATTATTATTATCACCGTGTCTTACTACCCGTTTGGGTTGTACGCACTTACGCAATGTGTAATGGTAGAGGTGATTGTGAGATGAAATGGAGGACCTACAGTTTAACGTGGAATCCGAACCACGGTGGAGGACCTGGGCATTCCTCACATTCACAAGTTGTGATTAATACACGTCTTGTCAGGGGAAGAAGGGTTAAGACGTTATTCCTAAAAAAAAATATTTTATTAACTCGAGCATATAAACTCCTTGACCTCATATTGTAATCATTCACTGTGCTGGTTCATACAAAACTCTTATAAAAATGAGTTCATTTTATTTAATTTCATAACAGGTACTCATGTCATGAGCTAGCTGAATGTAACATTATGGTACCTAATCATAATATTAATGAAAGTTTACTAAAAACATTTGATGAAGATTTAAAAACAAACAGACACTGTATTGTATTTTGCGGCTCTTTGTTTACAAACGTGTCGCACAAGGCACTAAATGTTTACACTTGTATGGTTGACTCATAAAACTAGAACAGTGACTCCCATCCTGGAGGAGAGGGTGCCCCCCCCCCTCCCCAAGGAGGCCTGAAGAAATTCCAAGGAGGAATTGGAACAATTTGTAACCAACGTTTAAAATAAATCGGCCTAGAAGGCTTGAATACATTCTTTATTTAGATCTCTTTTTTCCAAAGTAATCTTGATAATTTTTTTCTTGGGGCGTTGGAAACACTGCCTATCAGTTGTGAAAACCATTATTATTCAAGAATCGATAAAAACAAAAACAATGCCAACAATCAAATTAATTTTATTTGTACCATTACGTTCCCAGTGTTATATTGGTTTTTATACAAAATAAAAGAAGTGACTAGAGAACAAAACTTCTTAAAGATTTTTTTTTTTCGATAATCGTTCCAAAAAATTGTGGGGACGGGTGATAACGTTGGTTTGGAGAATTTGATGATCTACCAAGGGGTGCCTTCAGCTCAAAAAGTTTGGGAACCACTGCTGATTAGAAACTTGTTTACCCCTAATTTAATGAGACCAGATCCATTCAGCATAATATGCAACTTTGGGAATTTTTCCACTAATTTTGGCTGTAATAAGTTGTACATATGCAATATTACTTTCTGTATTTAGCACATTTATTTACAATATTGTACAGTAGGATAAAATAATATATGACTTTTTGTATCATAATATATTTTATTTATTTGAAGTAGTTAACATACCTTTCTTAACCAACTGATTATATCTGCAGCACGACTTAAACTAAAATATTAAACAGACACAACATACAGCCTTCCAGCCATTAATTCATCACTATGAAAGGGGAAAACTACATTTCACTAATGATAAATATTTCTGCCATGCCCTAGATTGAACCTGGGGCCCTTAGCTCAATAAACAGAATCAAATAGCCGAAGCTATTAATTATGCTTTTTAGTGAGGAATTCTCCATCTAAAAATCATATTCCGAAAATTGAAAAATGACACTTGGACACGGGAATTGAACCCAGGACCTTTGGCTTAGTACGCCAATGCTCTAACCTCCGAGATATCCAGGAATTTTCAGTATTTGATTTCTAGATGGAAAATTCCTCATTAAAAAGCATAATTAATAGCTTCGGCTGATTTGATTCTTAAATATGCAATCCCTTACATTTATAATAATTGTACATTGGCAGCATTAAGCCAAATACCGAGTTGAAGTGGCTGCGTTATCTGATAGCTCGTGATCTTAATATAATCACACACTTGTAGCCGACGATTTTCCGCACGTCCATCATAGACTCTGCCTTAAAATATGATTGAAGAATGACCCTGGGCACGGGACGATCCTGGATAGCTCAGTGGTTAGAGCATAGGCTACTAGGCCAAAGGTCCCGGTTTCGATTCCCGTATCCAGGTGTAATTTTTCAATTTTAAATATTTAATAAACAGACATACTATTGACCTAGCTAAGGTGTTAGACAATGTTTTTGTACCAAAGGCGGAATCATTTGTACTATTATGCTTATTTACTGATTGCTCTCAAATGATTATCATTCTACCTTTACAGTCGATAACCAGTTTTTAGTTGGAAGTACGCTCTGGATAAACCGGAATTTCAGATAGTCACATTTTGATAAGCCCCTTTATAGTATGATTTGATTTACCATATTTTTAGTCGATCCTGTTGAAATTTCTAGAAATTCACCTTCATCTTGTTTTACAATATTTGATAATGCTTCAACTCTCATTATTGACCACATGGGCTGGAGGCGTTAATGTATTGGGTCTTTTTGTGCACAAGATGGTTTTGTCTGATCTAGGTCATTCTTTAATCTAGTGTTGATTGTTTTTAAGTTTAATACTAATTATATAATCAGTGTGTTAAACTGTGCTTGTCTTTATTGATTTCAGTTACGTCAAAGTCAAGCTTATTGCACTGAAAATGAATGTGTTGACTGTAAGTGTACCATTGTTTTGTTAATAATATTAAAGATGGTAAAACCCGATGGTCGCATGACTTAAGACGTTATTCCCGCAATAGACGGGACTACCTGATGACCGGGAGACCAGAGTTTTAAATTCTGATCGGATTTACTGAGGGCGTATTTATCCGTGATGATTTTCCACTCTTTCTCCAGACAAATGTGGGTACACTTCTCTCTAAATTCAGCCTTCCCAATTTCTAATCGATTAGCAATAACTAGTAGATAGGCATATAACCAAAACGGATACTAAAATGTGGTGCTAAAAAATACGTCAGTAAACGTCTCTGAGGATTTGAATCTCGACCGGGCTTGCTGATGTATTTTTTCCTAAATGTTTTTCTGCTCTCACTTCACACCAGTCTGGGTATATTTACACTACATTCCATCTTCTCCAGTCCTACCCACTAGTGTAAATAGGGTATGTGGTTAGTAAGGCGAGGTGCCCATGCACGCACGGTTGCGTGCCTGCGCGCAGCACACACACACACAATAAAAGGGTAATTATTTTTCAACATAGTTTTAAATTATTGACATTTCTTGTGGAAGATTTTATTATTTACAGTACCACTGATCACAAAATCAGTTTTGAAGTTGTTATGGTCGAGGTTAAAACAAAACTTCACTATGAATTAAATAGGAAAGCTATTAATAATATTTACTGTTATAGCCATATATAAATATGATATTCCTTAAATTAAAAAATGACACTTGGACACAAGAATTGAACCCAGGATTTTTGGCTTAATATACCCAATGTTCTAACCACTGAGCTATCAGGAGTCGTCCTCCGTTCAGGGTCATATGAGACTTGATTTGGATTCGGATTTGACTCAAACATTTTTGAAGGCGTGAGATTTGATTTGGTTTCAATTTGAGCAAGTTCACCAAGATACGGGTTCGATTTGAAATTGAAAATGTCATAGTATTCTACATGTGTTTATCATTGTGGTTTTCCCATCCTCTCTACAGTTTTGTGGTGAATTACCACAAAAGTTAGCCTTCCAGTCTTACCATTTAAAATAAGTTATTAATAACCTTGGTGTTAAAGGCTTTAATAAAATGTGATTAAAAGGTACTTAATGTGGGTCTGGTGCTGAATTTAACAAAGCAGGTGACTTAATCACTTCAGAAGATTCTAAACATGTGAAAATACTTTTATTTTGGGGCTTTTATTATGTTTTTTAATTACTAAGTAAGAGTTTGTAATTAAAGATAGATGTTGACTTAAGTGTCTTAGTTGATGATGATTAATTACCTTGATATCAATGCACATTTACAGATTAAATACCATAACCTACCTTATCTGTTAAAACCTTTAAAACTGTGAACTCTTAGAAAAACATTTTTTAAGCATGTAAAGTTAAGTTACACTATGATATATGAAGCTTCATATGTGATATTGTAATTAATTTCGCTTTACATCCATCCCTGTTTCCAGCCTATGGCTCGAGTCAGTTTTTTATCCAAGCCATATATTTTCCACTACCTGCTTGCTAGGTCTCTCATACCTTCATTTACCTTAATATCTAGCTTAAGACTAGAACAGGCACAACATCCAGTCCCCGGCCCTTTAATCATCACTGTGAAAGGGTAAACCACATTTCACCAATGATACATTTGTTGTCCATTCAGGAATCGAACCCTTAGCTCAGTAGACAGACATGCTACCACTGAGCTAAGGTGCCGATTATATTTTAATTAGTAATTCTTTTTATTAAAAAGAAAATTACTTTTAAAAATAATTTTGAAAATAACATTTATAAAAATTAAAGTGTTTTTTTAAAACTTTTATTCAAAATGCTTTTTTTTATAAAATTAAATTTGCATTAAGATACTGATTAAATAAAAAAAATTTTTACTCCTTTTCACTAACCAATCTTTTATGTTCTTGATTTGTATCAATTTTATGTTTGATTAATAAAATGTTTCCAGTACCAGGGAGTTTGCCGGGCCCTCAGAACGAATCCAACGGATTTATGATGATGGCCATGTGCTGGATGGCTTTAGCACTTGCGATTTTTTTCTTACGACCCAACACACTGCGCGCTATTGACGACTCCAAACCAAGGAACAACGGACCATGTATGTACACTACCTTCTAGTGAGATTACAAAATAAAATAATGGGTGTCCAGTGGCAAATTAGCATGCCATACTTGTGGCCCTATTACTGGTTTTGTATGGCCCGCAGACCTTAATAATGATGGATCAACGTATAATCCAACCATTTCTTTTTACAATCATGGAAACAAAACATTTGGGAGTTTGACAGGGTTTGAGGAAATGTATCAAATTTTTAATTTTTTTTTTTCACCCGGGATCAATTCCTGAAAGTTTTTAAATCTGAGCACCAAATATTTGCAATGTTTGCTAACATTGTTTTGTTTTCTCATGTTAAAAGGTACTATAAAAACCAAGAGATCTTGGCTTATGAGGACATATTTGTTGATCATAACAAAAGTGACGTCGGCAAAAGATTTAATCTAAAGATCGACATTGCCAACATTGCTGCAAATAATAAAAGATTTTAAAATGTCTGGTAAAAAAATATATGGGGTCTCTTATAGTTTTTTTATAGGGGTCAATTTTTTTTAATACTAATAAGGTGAATTTTTTTTTCTACTTAAGACGATGAAAATGTTGAACTGTAGTTCATTTCATCTGTCCAAAATACATTTCCATGTAGCTAGTTTTGTTCTGTATTGTGCCTTCATGGAAGAGGTATAGGTTGAGTAGTAAATATATTTTTGTTCCTTGCCAGAAAGAGACAAATACTATTTTAATTTTTTTTTTCTTCCCAAACAATACTTGCTCTCACCTTATTCGTCTATGTGTAGTAGAGCTTTATGTCTACAGCCCGATTTTCATAGGAAGAGCCTTTGTATAAAGTTCAAATATATTTTCTTGCGGTCAACATCAATAAAATTTTAACAAAATATTAGTGCTATTTTATAGAGATTGATATATTTTATAGGTATTGATAATATTTTTTATAAGTGACAATTGCACATCACATGGCTCGACTTATGAACACGTAAAAGTAGATCTAATAACTTTTCTGCCAGATAAGGCTTTTGCTGTGAAAATTGAACTGTCTCTACCTCACCAGCAGTGAAATTATCTCATTTAAAAACAAACAAAAAGTAATTTGAAATTATATTGAAGCATTAAATATTTGAGGATTCAAGATAAAATTCCATTCCAGCTTTGATTTTTTTTTCTCCAAATTTTGAAATAAAAACTTGTGTTAAGAGCATCTAAACAGGATATCCAAATACCTGGGAAACAGGCAAATATCAAAATTTGTTTCACATATTCACTATAAAAAAAATACACAACTTTTATTTACACCAGTCAAAATACACATTTTCTTTTTAGTTAATTCATCGTGAATCTTACTAAGCACATTTGAGCATACTAATCTTTAAATTCTCAAAGTCATCATAATGATTTTCATATCACTTTTCCACCTTCTTTACCACCAAAGTTGGGGCATGCTTGGGAATTTGATTATGTTATAGGAAGAAGAAACTAAAAAAAAATATCTCTCACAAAAATTTTAAGTTGTAACTGGTACAAGGGAATCTTTTAATGTTTTATGAAATTTAGATTAGATCGCACTAGCCACTAGATCATTGTTTTGGGCTAAAATTCTTTAAACCTCTTTCATAGAGTGACAAAATTTCATAATGTATGTGTGTCTAAAATATTATTACATCAAATTGCTATCTTAGTAAAATAATGGTTTTAACGTGCATGTGTGCACATTTTGGAATTTGGCCCTGGAAAAGTCGGGTAATTTTAAATCATAGTCCTGCTAAGACACTCTCTCAACTCTAGCACAATCATGGGATACACTAGGGTTGTGTGAAGTCCACCTGTTTAATTCAAAGCGAATTTGAATCCAATATTTGAAATATTCTCAAAGTTGAATTGATGTTTGAATAATTTTTTTTCTGTATTTGTTTTATGCTTAAAAATATTATAATGTTATTATTTATTTATATTTTTGCCCTAAAATTACTTGAAAAAAATGTTTTATTGCACAATTTTTTGTAACATTTCATTTTATTCTGATTAATCCAGTTATTATCTCACATCTTATAATCTCAATTACTTTAGACCTGCTTCGGTGGCTGCATAGTCTTAAGGCGTCACTCCAGCAATAGATTAGCCTGCCGATGACAGGGAGATTGGGATTCAAATCTCGGTCCGATGTACTGATGGTGGTTTTTTCCTGAATAGTTTTCCACTCTTCCTCCACGCAAATGTGGGTATACTTCCCTTAAACTCAACCTTCCTCATCACAGACTTATTAGCCTACTCAGTATATATGCGTGTAACCTGAACAGGTAGTAAGACGTGGTACTAAAAAAAATTGGCTTTATTTGTATGCATATTAATTTTTAATAACTTAAAAACGGCAGTAATTAACCGTAAATCAAGTATTTTAGCTCTTCATCATCAACATCATCATCATCATGTGAACTGTCAGTCAGCACCACATAAGCTAAAACTGAGGTATAATTTGTTTACACATCCTTTTAAAGCTAGAATAAATTTGCTCATGATAATTAGTTTCCAGCCTATACATAAACGCCCCTTTACTTCCACCTCATTTATTTGCTTCCATTCTTCTCTTATTCGCGCACTTATTGTTTATCTTCTCCTCCCATCACTTTCTGGGTCAACTTCGCTCGTGACGTTCGTTGACTAGTGAGTGCATCCTATTAGTTTGGTTTCTCCTGGATGGTTGTATTTTGATTGCTGAATTTGCTCTCTGATGAATCAAGTGGGTCTTATAAATAATCTGTTTTGTTGTTTGTTGATTGTTATAAAAAGGAGAATTATCACAAATACCCACGACTGTTTAACATTAAATAAGTTAAAGTTTGTTATGATTTTATATTGATAGATACAGTAACAGTGTAAAAGAAAGCAATTAGTGGAACCACTGAGGCCTGGTGTTTTATATATAGTGTGTTCCTAACATAATATTATATTTGAAAAAACACATTAAAATTAAGTAAGGAGAGATAATATTAATTTGTGAATCATTCAATGTACTATGCATTTTTAAAAGATATTATATAGAGTAGTGTTAAGGCGATTGGGCCCTTTTCATTTGGCGTTGGGAACAAACAGTTATCTTCAAGAATTTTTATTGTTTTGCAATTCTCTTTTCAGAGACTGTTTGTTCAAGAATAGAATCATGTTTATTAAGTTATACTTTTTATATACACACCACCTCTATTATTTTAACAGTGATCAAATATTGATAAAATGGACATTATTCAATATAAAACTGCCGGATTCATAACAAAAAATAAGTAAATGTAACAATTAATAAACATTTATACATTTTCTTAGAAAGGGTGTTGAAAATATTAACATAAACATTTCATTCGTTATCGAGAAAACTGATATTTCCAACCGTAGGATTTTTCTTCAAGACCTGTCCGGTAGCTAGCGCCATCTACGGTTTCCGTGATTCATCTGTTTTTGTTGGCGCGGAAGTATACTTTGGTCGGTTGTGAAGCCACGCCCCGCCTTTCACCCACCAACCCACAAAATAGGTTTTAGACTTGCACTCGGCAGGGCCAAGCGCCTTAAACATTATACAATTTTGAAAAAATATGTACATTATCATTAAATATTTCATATCAGGAAAAATGACAGTCAAAACATATTATAAGAGCCTTTGTAACAAAAAAAGTATTTAAATTAGGACATTACAATTGAGGTATCAAGCTCGTAAATCAATGGTAAAAATAATATTATAATTTTATATATTATTCACTTGTTATTTTAACGAACTTAAACTAATGATGATGTATATTTACTTAGTAATTTAATTGAAACAGAAATCACTGAGAATTATTTTAAAAAAAAGTTTGCAAAATTTTATTTGAAATTTACTCTACCTTTTTACTATTGTCTCGTATCATTAACAAATTTCAACTATCATTTTGCAAACTTTTTTTTTAAATAATAAATTCTCATTCATTTCTGTTTCAATTAAATTTCTAAGTAAACATATATCATCATCATCAGTATGAGTTCTTTAAAATAACAAGTGAACAATATATCAAATTATAATATTATTTTTACCATTGATTTACGAGCTTGATACCTTAAATGTAATGTCGTAATTTTAATATTTTTTTTGTTACAGAGGCTGTTTTGACTATCATTCTTCATGCTATGAAATATTTAATTATATTTTGTGTATTTTTTTTTTTTCTAAATTGTCTGATGTTTAATACAACTCTGCATATTACCGTTTATAATTTTAAATAAAAGAAAAATGGCGCCAAACGGTTGTATTAAATTAAACATTGAAAGGAGGATATAAGGGGAAGGCCTATACCCTTGCCAGAAAACTGTAGGCTTCAAAGCTCACAATTAAAACACATAATTATATAATTTTCAGGATACATCAGTCCCCTTCTTCAGCAGAAGAGAGTAAAACACAATCTGGACTATGGCAGCCATACTTGTGTGTTTTAATCGCGAACTTTGAGGCCTACAGTTTTCTGATAAGTGTTTAGGCCATGCCCTTATATCCTCCTTTAAACTTTTATAATTTTATAAATTCATAGTGCATACATTGATTGATTCACAAATTGATGTCATATAAGTTGGATTCTTTCCGTCAGTTTTTTTTCAGTTTTATTTGTGTTTAGGGCCCAAGCGGTGCTCCCCCTACACCTCCACCGGCAATAAACTGAACAAGCTGATGGTCGACACGTCCCGGCTTTAGACCTGCCATCTTGTCTGGAGTACATCACTGTTGAACAAAACCACAGACAGCACTGGACCGTCGACTCGTTCTGAACTACTACCGTTTGAGTGAACGGGTTCCATTTACCCCCGTCCGATACCAACGGTACAATCTTGGTTTGTCGGTGTGACCCTTCGAACCGAGGCTTATATCTAATTATCATTTTGTTTTTGAAAGCACTTGTTTTTATTTAAAGAATATATATATTAATTAATCACTTTATTTTAATATTTGATCAGGTGTTAGTAGCCATTTTAAGTTTTTGAGGCTTAGTTGGTTTCGTTGTAAGTAACTGCTTTTCTTATCTTTATAAATATTTACATTTTATTTTTCAACTCAAGAAAAATTGTTATGTATTAAAACAATATTTCTCTAATCTATCTTAATCATTTGAGTGCAAGTACATTATAATTGATGGAAATTTCACTTTATTTTATAATTATGTATTTTTACACTATTTTTCTGTGAAATATTTATTAAAAGTCTTATCCAAGTTGTACGTATGTGACATAAAAAAAGCACAATTTGTTTTATCTAAAAAAAAATCACCAAAGTTGAACAGTATTAATTATGTCTGAATGTGAATGAGTTGCTCACAATAAGATATTTTTCACTACCACTATTTCTAAGGTTGGTGAGGTGAACACTTTGTCGGGTACTTTACTTTTTCTGTAGTTGTACCCTTTGTTAACCTTGAAAGGGTTGATTTTAAAATAATTACTTTTTTTTTTTGTCTAATCCATTCCTTGGCGTGAAGGTAGCACAGCTATCTGTGTAGACCCCACAGCCATTTTTCTACTCGTATACTCTTGTCAGACAAATATATTTTCGCTACTCATTTATTTTCTCGTCTATTACTTTATTCATGGTCATAGAATAACATTGAACTGGTAGCTTCATTTATCGACTTCAATATGAAATGTTCGGACTGGCTAAAAGTTCAGTGGCTCATTGCGATGAAACATCGAATCACATCCGCACCAGGAGGGAACTTTCAGGCATACACAGACGTTGTTCAACACCCGCGCCAGGGAAACTGTTAATGATTTTTTTTTTTTTTTCAAATTTGGAAAGTTTCCTTGACACAATAGGTCATTACTGTGAAGTTTATATTTCGTTAATACCAAACATGGGTATTTTCAATCTAAAAATATCCCAAAAGTAATGGTGTGAATTTTTGTGATACTCTATACTCGGGTTAGAAACAAATTATTTCAAATGGAAATGCATAGAAAGCCTAGATAATCAAGAGTAAATGCACCAGCAATTGTCTAGAGGAAAGTTAGAAAGCCATTCTTTGTAAAGTCAGTCATTATTAATCTCTTTTATGGCTCACTGTCAGTTTGACGAACCTAGCTGATATTAAAGTTAAATATTATACTTTATAAGCCTATGACATATGTAAACACCTGTACCTGTGGGCACGCAGACTAAGGCGTCAGTCTTGTCTGGTCTGCGGGTGATTATAAGGTTGAGGTTTTAATCCTGGCTGGGTGTTAAGCCAAAAGGATTTCTCTGCTATCCATTCACAAAAATATGGTTATCCCGTAAAAGGTAGTAAGACGGGAAGCAAAGAAAGAATAAAGTGTTGGTACAACAATGAGTCTTATAAAGCTGAAAATGCAAAAACGAGTAATGGGAAATATATCAGATAAGACTTAGAATATTAACAAAATTCTCCAAATCAATTATATTCTTTCCAAACTGGTTAACCTATAAATTAAAATTTTGTACTGGTCAACTTTTATACCTGTCAACTCTATTACATATCTATACTTTGGCATAGTTTCAGCAAGTATTCGTTTTATAAAGTCGTTGTATATTAATACTCAACCAATTAATCTTAATCTTTTTGCAGATGTTAACTTTTTACATATTTTTTTTTTATAATTTGAAATGTGAACTCACATAAACTAAACATAGTATTTTTAACCTCTTTTGTTATTTGTAAAGCTTGAAACATTTTTAACGTGTTTAATGTATTTTAGACTTATCATCACCCGATATACTGCTAAATTGATGATGAATTATTTTTATTAAATGTGTTATGTTCACTATTTCGACAATATGTTAGTACTATAAATTTAACATAATTATACTTTTTGATCTACAATTTTGTTTTATATCAACCAACTTAACGAAATTTATCAATCAACTCTTTCTATAGATTTTTAAGTACTATATCTAAGTCTTATATTATAAATCAAAATCCACTCCTTACTTTCAACTTGTTTAGAATGTTTTCTAAAATGGTTTATAAAGGAATGTTTTGCTCTCTGAAAAACTTGAGTAAAATAAAATGTGTACTCTCACAAAACTCTCTCTCTCTCTCTCTCTCTCTTATATATATATATATATATATATATATATATATATATATATATATATATATATATATGTGTGTGTGTGTGTGTATATATATATACATATACACACTCATATATATACACACACACAGGGGTGTATAAAATTTCAAAAACTTTTACTTGATTATTTGTTCGCTTAATCTTTGATTCGAGTAAAATTCCTGATTCGACAATTATGAAGATTCGCCAAAAATATATTAAAAAACACATAATTATGTTGTTTATTTTTTGCTTTTATTTCCATCACAAATTAATGTTTGCATAAAAAAATCCAAAATTATTAAATTAAATTTAGTAATAAGATAAATTAATTTATCATTTTAAGACAAAATACATTAACTTTTTTTTAATTATTAGACTTACTATGAATTGAAAAAATGGACTTCAATAATTGTTATTTGATTTTTCAAAAGAGCAAGATTCTTTAAAGCCAATAAAAAGAGAACTTAATTTGTTTAACCAATGTTATGTGTTACTATTTGTTTAGAGGTGTAGACAACACTTTATTATATGATCTTATTTACATCACTTTATAAAACATATTGGAGTTATTTGATGTGTATATTTAATCAAATATATAAAATTACATTATTTGTCTTGAAACTTTCACAACAATCAGGTTTCCTGCTATGTTATAAAATAGATTGTGCTCTCTCTCCTCATTCATATGCTCTTGTCTTATCCGAAGCTAGTAGGTGCTGTTGTAGAGAGTAATGGCAGGTCCAGAAGATTAAACTTTACTTAACATCCATTACTATGGCCTAGGTCAGTTTTTTATTCAAGCCATATATTTTCCACAATCGGCTTGCTAGGCCTGTCGTAGCTTCATATACTTTATAATCTAAGTAAACCCATATTTCACCAATGATGATTAATTTTTCGGCCATGCCGGGAATTGAACCCGGGCCCCTTAGCTCAGTAGGTACAGACACTACCGACTGAACTAAGGTGTTTGTTAGGAGATTAAACTAGTTGATATAATAGTTAGTCATAAGATTTATCTCCATGTTGGCAGAAATGATTGGTCAAGACTATATAGAACTCTAGAGGAAGTACCTGGCATTGCCTGGGGTAACCACAGATTTCATTGAGTGGTTACCCTAGGTAATGCTTTTCTTAGCTTAGAGCAGACAGAGAAATAAATATCTTAATTTTTATTTCTTCTGGCCCAGTTTTTAATAAATAAAAAAAAATCTTATCAAAAATTTAAAATTTTGGCTTCCAGTTGCACATGTTTGTGCACAGGAGCTGCTAATTTTAAAATTTCTACCATCTGTGTACTATATATATATATATCAGGGCTGCCACCCGTCTGGAAAACAGGGAATTTAGTTTGACATGGAAAAATCGGGGAATTTCTCGAATTTTCTAAAAATTACTGGAAGTTTAAAATATCACCAAGTTAAATTTTTGAAAGTGTTTTAACTATTTTGCTAACAACCTATATTTACATTAATGTTTTTCTGCTTATCAACTAATTAAAATTGCAATCGTAATTTGTGAACTTCACAATGAAGGCTATTGCTATATTGTGGAATTACATCATAATCCAAGAGCATCTGCGCATGTGTAAACATCAGCGCATGCGCCATGGTCACCGTTCTAGTTGTGAGAAAGCGTCTGCACAACCTTCGATATGAGACGTAATACACATACGTGTATTTGATATGGTGTATTCTTAGTTCTGAAATAGTGACAAAACGGCGCTTAATCATTTGTAACTTGATTTTAAAAAATGTTTTAATTAATTATGTTACAACGTTAAAGCAAAATTGTTTATCTAACACGTCAAAAGCATTGCAAATTTGCTTTTTCAGTTAAGTGACCCCTCGCACATGCTCAAAAATACGAATTTATTTTAGTGTTTTTCGACTCTAAAATGACAAACGTACGGTATTTGTTTTGAAAGTGTTGCCTCTCGATCACCCACTATTTACAACTGGGTCATTCCATATGAATTCACCCAGAGGTGGTTGCATGACAATTTTTGAAAATTTTATTTTTTTGCCATACATGTTCCAGTGGTTAAGAAACAATTTTATTTTAAATTTATTCCTACCAATTTTTTCCAATACAGCCACCTTTCCAACATGGCGATGCTAAATTTGACACATTTTTATGTTTACAAAAACTAAAATATCTTGGGAACTAAAAGATCTAGAAACTTGGGACAGGAACCAGTCTTCTGCTCTTAAAGTGGGCTACATTTTATGTCATTGTAAGGTTTGTCAAAATTTAACCAAAACGGCTGAAATTTAGCCTGAAAATCAGCGTAAATTTTGTTTAAAAACACAGTTTTTAAGCCTTTTAAAGAGCATGAAGGAGATAAATTTAGAGCTTCAAAATTTCACACTTTTGTTTAATCTAACCCCTATCTGTGAAATTTCAAGAATTAGAAATTTCCCCCACTTTTTGTATCCTTTATGGCATTCACAAATATATTGTCTGGTAAAAATAAAGTTGTTTGCAAACACATGTTAAAATTATTTTTTTTGAAAATTCTTTACAATCGGCCAAATGGCCCTAAAACTTCATTTAGTTTGATTTTCTGGAATTTTATATATTAACATTTTAAGGAAATGCAAAAATCATTTCGGAGGCATGGCATAGGTGGGAAGATATTAAAACTGTGCAAGGGATAGTAGTGACAAACCTTTTTTCAAGAGACTGCAGCACTTTCGTTTTGGTCCGAATTGGAACGGCCCAGCTAAAGAGTGAAGGAGATAGAAGTAGACACTATCTCTCTCACACTTGACTTGAACTGACTACATCGCTATATTCAAGCTGTGAGTGAATTTGTATAGAGCCCTAAACATAGGATTCAAACATAGCAGTACTTAATGCACATCAGGCTGTGCTGGACAACTTGGATCTTAGACCACAAGTAAATGAGTTCATCAAAAGTAACCCAGTGCTTAGAACTGTGGTATTTGAGAATAAGAAGGAAAAAAACAACGGTGTCTACTGGCAGAGGTTGGCAGCCTGATGCAACCGGAAAAACGGGGAGGGAAGAACAGAGGAAACTTTTGTCTTGTAATGGCCAGGCTTATGGGTGGTAAGCTTTTATTTAGCAGTAGGATTATCCATGTATAAATGTTGCGTCCTGTGGAGGATAGAGCATAAATGGTGATTAGGATAGTAGTGAAAATTTCGTGAACGGATGTGTGACTATTCGCGAGTGATTGGAGTCTGCATTTATGAGAAAAATCGTAAAGTTTTAGTTTAGTGTTTTTTCATTAATAATATGCGCGTTAAGGGATATAACTATTTTTTTAAATTCTTCGTAAACATATCGTCCTTTGAATTTGAACATTTTGAAGAAGAGGTGGAGCTGTTGGACATTTCCCTAGAAAGGCTCGAACTGGCACTTTTAGTTAATAAAACTGAGGAGGTGGAGAAGGTGCCACTTCTATTAATTAGAGTAGGGCCTAAAACATACGGGCTTCTTAAAAACCTTTTGATGCCAGAAGCACCTAAAGACAAAAGTTATGAGCAGCTAGTTCGGGTGTTAAGAATCATTTTAGTCCGTCGAAATCCGTGGTGTCGGAGAGGATGGTGTTCAAACCAACGTTCGAAAGCCGAGTTTGAAACAATAGCTCAGTATATAGTGGAAATAAAAAGGCTAGCAGCGTCCTGTGATTTTGGAGCATTTCTCAAGGAAGCATAACGTGATCGGTCGATGAGTGGTCTACGGGACAGATCTATTCAATACCAGTTAGCTAGGGATAAGATTTTCACAATTGAGGAGGCGTGTGAAATGGCAGGGCGTTTAGATTCAGCCACCTACCAGCTTAAGACCTATCATATAGTGGAGATTCATTCTGTGAATTTTTTGGGAAAAGAGGAAAGGGCAGGCAAATCTGTAAAGGTACTGGAAAGGATCCGGGATTGCAGGGGAAGACGTCGTGTTTTAGGTGTAACAGTCCTATGCATTTGGCTGCGGAGTGTCCCTTGAAAAATAACAAATGCTACACATGTGGCAAGGTAGGACATATAGCTACGACGTGTAGATTAAAGAAAGAAAATAATGGGCCTAAACTTAAAAAAGTTATGAATTAGAATTTTGTCATGTGGATGAGGTGAGGGACAGTGATGCGCAGTGGGCAACAACAGTGAACGTGGATGGTAAGCCAGTAGAAATGGTGATGGAGACTGGTTGTCCACGCACCTTGATGCTAGAAAGTGTGTATAACACTAGCTTTAGGATGAAAACTCTAAGACCGCCGTCATTGGGTCTGAGTTCATACTCGTGTCATGTTCTAGATCTGAAAGGAGACTTTAGGGCCGAAGTAATGCGTGGATCCTCCAAGATGGAGCTGCCCATCTTAAGCTACTATCACACGACACTTGCTTGTACTAGAAATCAAGTGTGCTAGCTAGCGCCTAGATATCTGTTTACTAGCTAGTACAATAGAAACGGGACTAGAGTATTCACACGCTGCTAGTTTGGTACTAGGTTCTAGTGCAAATATTTATGGAACATCAACTATTAATTTTGGATGAAGCAGCTGAATTAATTATTAATAATGATATTGAAAATTATGAGAGGGAGCGTAGGAAAAGAATATGGACACGGAACTGGCTGGAAAGACGAAATAATGATCGCGGGATACTGAGAATGATACATTCGGAGGTTAGGTAGGATACATTCAGGGTGACTAACGTTTAGTATCTCCCCAAATTTGTATTCATTTATTTACGATGTGGTCAGAGGCACCTAAGACTATGGGTGTCCAAGTACAGTATCCTTAACACACACATGTTCTTTTTTAGGCCTACGCACACTTTATATTCTAAAAAAGCAACCACCCAAGTTGGCATGCTATCAAGTTTATTTAAATTAAATTTGGGTCTGGAACATAGTTTGTCATTTTTAGATGACATGTTTTTAATTAAATATATATTTAATATATTGTCATATTGTGGAAATTTGGTATTATATAAACAAGGATATTTAGAATAATTTTCTGCCAACAACAAAATAACATCCGATAACCATGTCGGCGCCATTTCTATTATTTCTCCACACAAACTCACAATGGCCGTGTCTGAATAGTTTGTCCCCTACGCATTTGTGCACTTTACTGCGCACTTTAATAAAACAAGTTTCTGGCGCCCCTAAGTACATAGGGTGCATGATAGTTTTCGGACAGCAAAGTATAGCTAGAGCCATCTGGTGGCTAATTCTGAAACATGCGTTTACATGGCAACGATAATGAATTTTGATAGTGTTTTGTCAATGGTGACTTTTTTTTAGGCGCAAATTCATATTTATCATTTATCTTCCTTAATTCTACGAACCTTAAGGTTTGTTCTATTTCCCCTGTAAAGAATAAAATCAATTGTATACCGTTGATGATATTTTATAATAATCATAATAAAAAAAGAGCATTATAATCAAAAGTAAAATGAGGTTAAGCTATGGTTTTTATTTATTTAACCCCTTTATTATGTTATTGTTAAAAAACGTATTTGGAAAACGTGCGCCAAAAATGGTCAATCCTATCCCAGTTTTATAAACTTTAAAATTTTTGGGAAGCTGACAAACTAGGCCTAACTTACATTAATATCAAGTTGTTTTAAAGCATGTAAAAATATTGCCAGATAAATACATAGGCCTATAGGAATTCAAAAATAAATTACTTAATTTACATGTTGATCTCTTGTTTTTAAACATTTCTCCGGAATGAGTGAATGCTCAATAAACAAAGAAATTAAAGCTACGCGCCAAAAGGAGCGCGATCTACGCAGGGATACCAAAGAGCATGTCAAACATTTTTGCATGTGTAGAGAAATTGTTAAATATATACGTATATTATATAAATATATATTGCCCTAATTAATTTACTTATATATGTAAAGTATTATTCTCAAACAAATTTTACTGAAGATCTTTTAACTCGTAAATAAAGTTCCTTTTGAGAGAGATTTTCACATTAGATAGAGAAATTTAACCGTTTAACTTCATGTATATAAACAAAGAACAAACCATACTAGTTTTATTTAACATTATGTGAATGTTTTATTCCATTTTCACAAAATATATATTACTTTCATTCTATATAAAAAGCTAATTTAACTAAAGTGCGCGATAAAGGGCAAGTCGTATGTGCCCCTTAGTAAAGTGCGCCATAAGGGGTGCAATTGTACACTCTAAGAGAATTCAGACACCATTAAAAATCACTTCCGGCCTTTCAGCCGACGCCATTGCAACTTTAAAGTGCACATGGCTCCCAAGGGCCCTTAGACGGACTATTCAGACACGGCCAAAGTCTCAGCGCGCTTTGATTGGTCGAATTACACAGACTAGTGTCAGAACTAGTACGAAAATAGCGCCTGTTCTATCCTCAAAACTAGTATGGTAGCCAGTACCAAGTGGCAGAACCAGTATACTTTTTCTGATTCACACGACGCTAGATGATGACGTGCTAGCTAGCACACTGGATTTCAAGTACGAGCCAGTGTCGTGTGATACGGGCTTTAGTGGTTTCCTCTAATCGGAAAGAAGCTCCGACATTTTTGGGAAGAAATTGATTACATTTGTTGAAATTGGACTGGCAGTCAGAAGCTAGGTATGTTGGGAACATGCTACAGGACCGATCAAGTCTGGTGAAATCACTCATTTCTAAACATGCAGTGGGGTTTGACGGGTCAGTGGGGGCTATTAAGGGAATAACAGTAGATGTGGTTATGAAATAAGACCTCGCCTATTTTTGTAAAGCGAGAACAGTGCCTTACGCTTTGCAGGATGCGGTGGAGGAAGAATTAAAGTTGATGCGTGATTAGAAATAATGTACTCCGTTCAACATAGCCAATGGGTTACACCGTTAGTGTGTGTGCCTAAGGAAAAATGGAAAAGTAAGGTTATGCTTGAATTTTAACAGTTCCTTCCTTTCCTCTCTAAAATATTTTTGTTTTATATTTTGTTATACCAATTGATCTCTATAATATAACTGAATGAACATCTGTGGCTGAAATTTTCGAGCTGTCGTCTGCATACTATTTTTTAAGAGAATAAAAAACTTTCGGGTTTCTCTTTCTCTCTTATACCCATACAAGGCATGGTGGCATTTTCACATCGTTCATTAATTTGATTGAATATATGAGATACATCAATGTGTGATTAGTTAAATGAAATAAATAAGTTAGTAAAAGCCTTTAAGAGCATGAAAAAGTTCGAAACTGGTTAATTTTTTCTTTAAATAAGTTGATGTAGCCTAATAAATACGATGATTTTTGAAGGAAGCACGCTTGCAAGGCTTTATCTCGTACCAGAATCCCACCCTATAATTGTGTTTAGTTAGGATAAAAGACCTTCCAGAAGGAAATATCTAATTCCGTTCTAAATGGCCGTTTATCCTACCAAAATATTATATATATATATATATATTAAGTATTCTGGTACGAGATAAAGCCTTGCAGATTGAGATTATTACTAAAATCAGGGTTTAGTAAATACCGTATTTCCTACAAGCCTAAAACCTATATCATCATTTGAACGTAAGACTTCTACACAAAGTATGTCATTTAAACCAATGTAATACAGTTTTTAGCTAACTTGTTTCATTATAGCTATCGAACTTTCAACATAATATTATTTCTGAAAGCAATATACAAGATATGAGCCAACTTAAAAAAAATTGTAATATAATAATACTTTTTACAAGCTTATAACCTAATTGATTGTTGAACTTATGGCAACAACACAAAGTTTGTCATTCAAATGTAATCAAGTTTTAAGATAACCTTATTAATTATATTATTTATCAAAATTTCAATATAAAATGGTTTCTGAAACCAATATACAAGCTAATAACCACATTTAAATATAGTGTAGTCTTAGCAGACTGTAAACAATATGGATGATAGCTACATATTTAAATATATTAAAGATTTTATTCGTATTTGTACAGTATTACCTGTAAAACTGAATTGTATATCTTTTAATGTAAATGTTTCTTCAGGAAAGTGTGGTATAATACTTCACTATTTTCAAACAATAACACTTTTATTCATCAGAGATATGTTTTAACATAAGAACATTGAAAGAAACCGTTAAATCTGTCCCCCCACAATGTAGGAGGCGATAAACTTGAGCGTCACGCTTTGGTCCTTGGCAATGTGTATGCGTATGTCCATCCAGTTATATTATAGAGATCAGTGGTTATACCGCTACCTATTCCTCCATTTTGTTCCTTCCAAATAACATTTTTATCATTAGTATAGGTCAGAGTCTAAGATATATAGGTACAGCTGGGAAAGGATTTTATATTCATCATCTATGATATTTGTCTTCATTGAAAATATTTTTGGCTTTGATGGTGTAAACCCCTTCAAAACGGGGCTAACAAATGTCTTGTAAAGGCACCATTCTATCAGAATTTCAAGTTAGCGGGCAAATTGAAGATACAAGAAACGTGTCAAATGAAATTTTGTTGACGAACACAAGAAAAGACGCCGAAACTTCGACTGCGACAGTGGTTCTTGATCATGATGTCTCTGAAACTTCTAGCAATGGCGAAATGCTCCCAACAAATATATTGGATCTACCGGTTAATTTTATTTTCTCGAGTTCGTGTGAGCTAGCACAAAATGATCAAGAACTAGGAGTTATTGGGGTTGAGGAATGGCTTAAACAAAAAACAGATTCTATATCTAACGTTGACTTGGACAATGTTATTAAAACAGAAGTTATTGACACGCAGTATTTCTCTGAAAATCTCGGTCATAACTTTTTATCCAATAAAACTAGTGATGTTGTGGATATATGTATCGGCACAAACTCTTGTGGTCTTAAACCAGGTTTGCATGATTCGCCGAACCAAAACGACGATTCCAGCAGCAATGTTTTAAACAATACAACTCCATTTATACAACACAAGAATGAGAAAACTCATAACCTTAAAATGGAATATTTTTCTGAAAATCTTGCCCATAACTATTTAGCCGATAAAGGCAATGATGTGGTTATAGGTGTAGTTAAAGAGACCTGTGATCGTAAGGCGGAATTACACAGTTCATCAAAAGGCCACAACACAGCGCTACTCTCCAATACTTGTAATGATCCCATGTTAAGTGAGCGTGATAAAAATGCATTTTTGCATAAAGACATTTTGTTAGAAAACGGGAAGTAGCAACCATAAGTGTAAAAATCCACCATCCTTCACAAACGGATCCCTCTACTTCTAACGATACAAGATATTCAAATACGAAAGTTTCTGATTCTATTAAAAATTATTACATCAAAGGTAACCTGATAACTAATAGACCTAATGTCGACGGTCAACAAACATCCGACACAGTTGCGGAAATGGTCGAGGCTAAGACGATGGACCATTTTTACACCAGAGGAAACTTGGATGATTGTGAAAAAGAATGGACTATTCAGATTTCAGTCTCTTATCATATCAATCTGAACCATCCAATGATATGGGTTGTACCAACCTACTACCCCAGATTGATTTCAATAAGAAATTCTTGGACGTATTGTCTAAAGATAATGTCGTGTTGTGTGCGGAAACCTATAATATCGTACCTCCACTTGGTGACCCAGTCCCGCCGGGTGTCGAGGAGACACTAGCCACGAAAAAAGATAACCCAATTAAAGATAATCCATGTATAAAAACAGTTTCTTCTTCTATAACACATAAAAATAAAGAAATTGTTCCAAACTCTCGTACTCTACTAAATAATTCTCAGAAACTACTATCATCTAGTCAGACGGATTCAGCGTCAATAAGCAGGCCTGATGTTTCAAAAAGACTGATAAAATATCAAAGTTCCACACCACAGAGAGGTCGGAAAACTATGGGGGAGACGTTGAAAGAGAAGAATAATTCACCCAAGGGGATGGCCTTTATTGCAATTTCTACTGACAAATCCAAGAATACCACGGAAATTGTCATTAACACGCCACGAGGGGAGCAAGTTCTAAAAGGCAAGACGACCGACTTAATGAAGGCAACTTCTAATTTGTGGGTAAAGTTGGAGAAAATCAGTAACAAATCGAGTCAGACGCTGACCATCAGTAGCGTTGAAAGTCCGAAGGGGGAGCCAGATACTTCTCGCAAAAGGAAACTTAAAAAAGGTAAGTTGATTCATATTTTCAACTCTACATGAGAATTGTTGTAAAAGTAAATATGGGACATTTATGGGACGCATAGTAAAATACTGAATTATATATTATATATATTATGCTTTTTTCGGACCTGTAAAAAAATAGGACGAATCTATAAAATATGGAACTGTCCCATAAAAAACCAGACGGGTGGTCACCTTATCTAAGCCGCTAATCTCCAAATAGACTAGACGAGCGAAGATGGGGAGTTTGGTGTTCATTCCTCATCAGGTGTACGAGGGTGGTCTACCATAAATGGTTTTCCACTCTCCCTCCACACAAATTCTGGCACACTTCTTCTAAATTTAAACTTCCTAATCCCTGACACAAAATTGTTTAGCGGGCATTTTTTTTTTTAAAAGGCATGTTAATCCTTTCGACCCAGTTTGAGTTTGGAAAAATGCACTTTTATTGGAAACATTTGCCGTTTGGGCTAGTAATTATAACAATCTAATGGTTAGGGACTGGAAGGGTTACCGTAACTTAAGTTTTGAAGGTGTTATGGTGGGACAGAAGGGGACGTGAGAAAAGACCAGTATTTTTTGCAGTTTTTATGGCAAAAAATTTATTTGGCCAAAATAAATCAAATATTGCTCCAGTACAAACATAGAATAGAATTTAATTTTCTTCACATGGTGAGCTCAAAATTTCTTGACTATCTGTCGAGGGTGTCCTGGAATTTAATAACAACTTTTTCTCTTCATTTAAAAAGTTTGTCATCTAATGCCGCTATGCTCATGACAAGATATTCAACAACTGTTGGTATCACCACGTGAAGAAAATTAAACTCTCTGTCTGTACTGGAACAAAATTTATTTATTTTGGCCAAAAAAACGTTTTGCCACTAAAAACTGCAAAAAACACTGGCCTTTTTTTTTATGTCCCAATCCATCCCAACTTGAGTGGCAAACATATCGTGCACATGTTTGCTGACCCCTGGTAAGTAAGCTTCGACTGTTAAATTTAAGAGTTGTGAACCGCATAACCCTGTAGGGAGGAGCTACAATGGCTACATGGTATTACATTGCCCAGGTGGAGGTTGGGGGGGGGGGGAGGAGTATAACCACATGCTAGACAACACAGATCTTATAGCCTACTTTTTCCAAAAAACCATCCAGTGGTTAATCTCAATTTTCTTAACAGGAGCCGCTACAGTTTTATTGAAGTAGCCTCTCATTTGTCAGGGAAAACAGGAATTAGCCGGGAATTTGGTAAATTACAATAAACATCCGGGAAAATGTTGTTTTACTCAAAATATGAAATATAATAATCATTAAGTTAAACCAGTAAATTATAATGTGATTCAAACTCTATTTTTGTTTAAGTAGCTGTGTAATATATTTTATAATTCTTAGTTAACAATGTTAATACACATGTAAAATAACGTGTTTATTTAAATTTTTAAAACTTATTATTATTATTCATAAAAAGGAGGGAGGTGGGGGTAAGTTAGAAGGATGTGACATACTTTTTAGTCGGGAATTTTAGGAAATGATCAGGGAAAAAGTCAGGAATTTCATTGGTCAAGTTGAATAGACATCATGATTTGTCCTCACGAGGCTGAGTTGACCCGCGTTACAGACCTAATGATTCACAGCAAAATCTGGAAGCAATGAGGATCAAACCCAAGACCTTTGGACCCATAGTTAGGAACTTTAACCACTAGACCACACTTGCAGTCTTAGTAGTCTTTTGTCTAATATTGAAAAAAATAGTATGACTATATGGTTCATGTTTTCATATGTTTAGTAAACTTAGGCCTGATTATAGATAAATTCTGATTTTGAGATATGTATTAAATCTGAGCCCCTCTTTTGATGTCACAAAAGCTCCCCCATGAAATAATGACATTGGTGACCTGGTGGTCAAGGGGTAGGCTAAGGTGTCTGACTTCTGTGCCTGGGGGTCCGGGGTTCAATCCTCGGTCCCGGCACAGATTTATCTGCTTGCCGAACCCTTCCTTCACCTCTGACAAGATGTGTATTAATCACAACTTGTGAATGTGTGGAATGGCCAGGCCTCCACCGTGGTTCGGATCCCACGTTAAACTGTAGGTCCTCCATTTCATCTCACAATCACCCTACCATTACACATTAGTGTAAGTGCGAACTGGTAGTAAGACGTGGTGCTAATAATAATAATAATACCGGTGCTAGTAAATGTGTTTTTAGCAGATAAAAGTGAAACCTGTTTTTCACCAAGATTACAGAAATAAATTCTCTTTTAGATACTTAGTTGTCACCGCCCACACTACAATACCACTGTCTTTTTTTTAGCATAACATCCTACTTCCTGTTCAAGTGATATGCATATAGCCTATATACTAACTACGCTAATTAGTATAGGGATGAGAAGGGTTGTATTTAATGGAAGTTTATCCAAGTGTGTAGAGATCATTGTAGGGGAAAAAACACCCTAAGTACACCCAACTGGGACTCAAACTCCTATCTCCCTGTCATCAGCAGACTGCCAGAGTGACGCCTTACACCATGTGGCTACAGAAGCGAGTAGCAGCTAATCCATAGGGCTGCTTGTATGAACCCGCCTTGCGTAGTTAGCTTATGCGCTAGTTTCGTCTTGAGCTAGACTGCCGAGGACAAGGAGATCGAAGTTCGAATCTCGTTCAGGTGAACTAGAGATGGTTTTTACTAAACTCTCCCTCCACACAAATGCGGGTTCACTTCTTCTATATTCAACATTCCCAATTCTAAACCCATTAGTGTAATTAGTACTTAAGTGTATAATCCTAATAGGTAGTAAGACGTGGTGCTAAGTATATTCTTGGATGAAGAGCATAATTAAACAACTTTTAATATCTCATAAAATCTGTGCTATGGCTTTGGGACAGATTCATTTCAGTTAGAATATAAGAGGAGGATGGTAATAAAGTGACTTAACAAAGTAACGTGAAATATTCCGGGTGTGAAAGGATCCTATCTCGAAGGATGTTGGGTCGCAAAACTAACTTGGTAAAAATTCTTTAAATTTAAAAATAACACCTGGATATGGGATTAGAACCTGGGAGCTTTGGCTTAGTACTCCAAGGATCTTACCACCGAGTTATCCAGTAGTCGTCCCGTGCCCAGGGTCATTCTTCACTCATATTTTAAGATGGAATCTGTGATGGTCGTACGGAAATCGTCAGCTACGTATGAGCGATCAATTTAGATCGCTAGCTGTCAGATAGCACAGCCACCTTCATCACGGGAAGGCTTTATTCTACCAATAACGTGCATATCATGATAAATTAAATAGTTAAGATATTATAGTTACGTAGAGTTATACCCACAGTTAAATATGATATTCTTTAAATATAAAAAAAATGACCCTGGGCATGGCACGACTCCTGAATAGCTCAGTGATTGGAACATTTGCATACTAACCAAAGGTCCTGGGTTCGATACCTTTGTATAAAGTGTCTTTTTTCAATTTACAGATTATGATATTTAGATGCAGCTATAAACGTATTTAACAACCTTAATAGCTTGGCTATTTAACCCGTCATAACTCGGTCCATCCTTAATTTGTAAACCGGATGATTAAATAGTTGAACAATTTTCAATTTAGTGTCAGAAGAGTTTTGTCCCACCTGCTCGCTTAGCTATAAATAGTTTGGTGGAAGCCGGGGCCTTAACTCTTTGACTATTTGATAGGCCTACACCTGGATAGTTAAACAAGCTACGGTGGCCGTACGGTCTAAGGAATGACTAGCAATAGACTAGACTGCTGATGACAGGAAGATCGGGGTTCGAATCCCGATCGAGTGTACTGAGGGTGAATTAAATGTTTTTCCACTCTTCCTCCATGCAAATGCAGGTACACTTATTCTAAAATCAAACACTCTTAATCCATAATACATTAGTGTAATTATTAGATAACTTAGGAATGTAACCCGAATAGTTGGTAAGACCTGGTGTGTTAAAAAACATATTTTTTTTTTGTTTTTCACTGCTATTTTCTTATCCATGTAGGATTATGAAAAAAAAAAAAGTTATGTTATGACTATTTTTTTCCTCAGAGTTTAATTAAAAGCCTTATATTCTCGTAACCGTGTCAGTGGTGTTCGGTTTCTTGATTCATGATGTGTCCAATTGATGTAATTGGGTCAAATTTGACTCGAGTGAAAAGGTACTAAATGTGTTGAGAAATTATGTATTTTACTCGTAAAATGTGAGAAAGCAGACGCCTAAAAACTACCTATCTAAAATTATTTACTGTTGGCAGCTGCCAAGAGGGCCTCCTCCACGTCGTCACCAACGGACAATGCGGAAGGGGAAAACCACGAAGATTCTCCAGGTAAAGAGTAATTTTAAAAGTGACATTGTCTTTGAGTTTATTTAATACTTTTCCTTCTTTTGTAAATGCATATATCTCTTACCTCTTAAAATTAGGATGTATTAGCATCAGTAGAGGCGGAACTAGAGGGGCCAGTAAGGTGTGTTGTCCTTTTCTCCCCCCCCCTCCCCCATACATATGTCAACCTAACTCATCACCACCGATCCTCACCCCCCCCCCAGCCCACCAAGCGGGAGCCAACTGGTCGGACCCTGTTCCAAGCCTGTTGGTAGGGAAAATACCGCAAGGTAGGCCAAGAAAGAGATGGGAGGAGCAGATAAAAAGTGTGCAAGCAAGAGGAGAAGAATGGAAGCAATTAAAGGAAGAAGAATGGAGGAAGGTTAGGGGAAAATGGAGGCATTTTACTAAACTGACCCAGCCACCTGCTGGAAACATTTTATGATGATGATGATGATGATTAGTTATCAGATCGGAGTTCGAATCCTGGCTGAATTCGTTGGCATGAGTCCAACACTTTACACAGTCTGAAGCATGTGTTCCAACTGAGCTAGGATCCCAGGTTTTATTCTCAGCATGATCAAAGATTTATTATTTGTAATTGTCAAATGGGTGGCTAAATGTTGTGCTTTTCTTAGTATTAGGTTAGTTTGTAAGTTGGGTATTGATATAATCAGTGTTCGAAAAGTGCATGTAAATTACACAAGTTAACTAACTCTCAGGAGTTGGTTTTATTAAAGGATCTTTTTTCATAATTTCAGGCAAATAACTGTGTGCACTAACTCATAACAACTTTCCTCATACTTATGCCATCATATTTGTGATTTAAATCGGTAGAAGTTGTTATCATGTTGTGTTTCGGTCATTATTTTAGTGCAGGCCTATGTGATTTTGGTACTTTGATCATTACTATTATCGAATGTAACGATACAAAGTATATAACTCATCATTATGTAACCTCATCCACTCCCCAGTATCATCTCTTTTTGGACCAAATATATTCCTAAGAACCTTGTTTTAAAATGAAAAAAAAAATTCATCATTTACACACTGTCACAAATTATACTCGAATAATTTAAAAGGCTACACAAAAAAAAAAAACATAAAAATGTTTGTTTTGTTGATGCCAGCAATTTTTTTTTTTTTTCTAAAACCATGTCATCAACATAATAAACCAAAAACAAATGCATAAAGTGAAAGTAAGAAAAGATTGAATTTTTATTTCATGGAAAAGTCAGGGAAATTTATATTAGAAGTTTTATAGCCACTCTGTAACATTAAAAAAAACTATTAATTTTGTAGATGAACAACCGGTGTTGGAAGCCTTAGCGGAGCTTGGCATTACGCCGGACAGTCTGTTTTGGGTGATGTCAAATTCCGGACACAAATTGTGGGTTTGTCCGACCGAAGACTGCAAGAAGATGTATCCACGCCAGAGTATGCTTAAAGTGCACATACTAAGCCATCACGGCATCAGGCCTTATAGGGTTGGTGGCCTTTTCTATTGTCATAAACTTTCACAAGCTCCGAACCTCTTTTGGGGCCATGGACAAACAAATGTATCTGACACCTACCTTAATGCTACTGAGCTAAGGGTCACGGGTTCTATTCCCAGTATGGTTGAAAATTTATCATTGGTGAAATGTGGGTTTACCCTTTCATAATAATTAATTAACGACCAGGGACTGGATGTTTTGTCTGTCCTAGTCTTAAGATAGATTATAAGGCGTATGAAGCAACGAAAGGCCTAGCAAGCTGGTAATGGAAAATAGATGATTTGAAAAATAAACTGGCCCAGGCCACTGGCTGGAAACAATCATGGTGTAAAGTAAAACTAATAAATTTACCCCTACCTCTTCAAAAAAACCTATCTAGATCTGTGTGGGAATAACATTTTGACTACGGGAAATTTTTGAGCGGGAGACAACAATTTTCTGTGGGTGTAGGAAAAATTAAAAAATAATTTTCTTATTTAAGGTTATATATGTTTTTAAGATTTATATAAGTCAAAACTTAGCCTTCACATTTATTTCAATTAAAAAATAAAAATAATTTGATTATACATTTGAGAGCTTATGACAATTTGATAGGAGAGTAATTAAATTTTACAGTTTAAAATTAGTCACATGTTTGGGTAAATGTCCATAATAGTTTTGAATTGGGTTGGGAAAAGTGACAAAAACTCTTATTCGATTTCACTTGGAAGTCTGAACAAAAAATGTTGAAAATAAAAATAATAGTACACCGTATTTATATTTAAATTGTAAGTTTTACAAATAATATCTAGTATTTTGTTTAACAAGTGCTGAGTAAGATTTCACGTAAGGTAAAATAAACAACATAGGCTATAATTGTGATTTTTTTTAGTTTGGCATTTTTTTATTAATTTAAATTATAACTAAAAATATATTTTATGATTGACTAACTATAAAAAATTCATGGCGTTAATTTTAATAAAAACTTCCATTGTTAAACATCAAAATATTTAAACTAATCTAAATAAAAGTGAACCACAGTCTTGCCAATATGAAGACCAAAACTATTTTCTACTGAGCAATTGTTCATGGTTACCGCTTCTTTGTTTACTAATCTCACCCCAATTACACTTTTCAAACTCCAAAAATATTAGTTTCTCCAACTTCTTTATCTTTTTTAAAAATAATATTCATATTTATTTGTTAAGGAGTAATAAATGACATTTCTTCTTGGTTATTATTTTGTATTCCCTTCTCCTTAATTAATATAACCTTAGTCTTCTATGACGATGACATGTTTCGGTGATGCTAACACCATATTCAGGTCTTATTTATAAAAAAATAAAGATTGTAACACCGCAAAAATTCAAAAACTTTCCGATGTAATGGATTAAAATAAATCTATCTTTAAATTATAGTTAACATCACCAAAACATGTCGTGTCATAGAAGACTAAAGCTTATATCAAATAAGAAGAAGGGAATAAAAAATAATAACCAAGAAGATACAACCTTATTTTTATCTATGCTATTTCCGGCAAAAATCAAAATAAAACAGTTGACATTCCAAATAATATTAATGTAATGGGAGTTTTTTTTGCAAATTTATGTGGTAAAGGAGCATTTCAGCATTATTTGATTTAGAAAATATACTTTGGCATTATTTTGCCCAAAAAATATGTTTTCCTCCCTTAAATATCTTCAGGGATAATATTATCGACTATATATATTGTGAGTATATTTATAATAGAGCTCAGTTTTAGTCTTAGTGGTAGCTGACTGAAGCTAACAGCTGACTTCGACAGTCAACATTTAGGTATAACCTAAATTTTTAATGTCGAAAGTGACAATGCTAAAACATGTTTTTTGCTGATCAATATATGTTCGGCGTAGGATACATAATTGGTCTTGATAGCTTTTCAAAGCCGTCAGAAATCGCTGTGAGCTGTCAGTCAGCACCACATAAGCTAAAACTGAGGTATAGCTAGTCATAAAACAAAAGAGACAGCACGGCACGTGTCTACTCAACAGAAGACAAGCTCTAAGGGTGTGCGAAGCCCACTTTTTCAATTTGAAGCGAACTCCAATCGAATGTATAAAATATTCTCGAAGCTGAATCAAAGTTCGAATATTTTTTATTAGTGGTTTTATGTTTGAAAAAATAATATGATGTGGTTATTTAAATTACTTTATACACTAAAATTACTCGGAAAATGTTTATTGGAAATTTTTAAAATTTTTTGTTTCACTCTGATAAATCAAGCTATTATCACAATGTGCTATTCATTTACTTTAGAATTTTTTTTAATAATAATATTAATTCGTAATGTACAAAACAGCTCAGAATGGCAGTAATTGAACATAAATTGAGTATTTTAGCTATCCATATTTTTATCGGTGGAGCTTCGAAGCGGAATTTTTTTTTAAGCGGAGTTGAGGCCATTGTTTGTTTCGAAGCAAGGTCTAAGTTTCGGAGCTTTGCACATGCCTAGTAAATATTAAATTAATAACATTGTTAATGAACACGACATACAAATGTGACATTGATGGACTGACCCTTTTTTTAAGTTTAAATTAAATATTAATTTTTTCTTGAAATATCCTAGAAATAATAATTTCCTTCTTGAGTTACAAGAATGCCTTTTTTCCCGAATTTTAAGATTCTGCTCAGGCCTACTACTATCGTGTAGAGTATAAAATGTTAATAAATCTTTAGTGGTAAACTAAACAAAGCCGGTAAAGAAAGCCAAAATCTGCTTCAATTTGCTTATCAGATATTTTATGATTTATAAAACTTAGTGCTATGTCATGTACCCCCTTAAACTGTTTCTGTAACCTTGGGGTTATGTGTACCTCAGCTTAGGTAACTCTGGAATAAAGAATTATATATTAGTTAAGTGTTTTCCCAGCTTTTACAATGAAAAGAACTAGGTTTACATACTGGACAAATAGGTAATGGATGCCTTTTGAATAAAATAGATTACTACTTCTTTATCCATTGAGTTAGGTAGTGGTCAACTTTCTTCTCGAAACAGACATTACTTTTTTGTCCAGTGGTAACAATGTGATATGTGAAATATGTTCTTTTTACTGTAAAAACGATATGGTTTTTATTTTTTTTTATGTTTTACATCCCACTTTTCTGTACCTTTTTCCATATTTTTATATTATATGTTTTAAGGTATTGCGTACTAAAAATCGGCTTACACTTGTTCCAGTGTGATTTTGACGGCTGCACTTGGTCATTTTACACTTACTTCAAGCTGAAAAGACATAAAGAGACTCATTTGAATAGGAAAGATTTTGTGGTAAGTTTATTTATTCGTCGGCTTGTGAAGTTTTATTAACGTGTGTCGCAACCCCCCTTTCGATGGTCGGATGGTCTAAGGTGTCACTCTTCACCATAGACTAGACTGCTGATGATGAGGATGAGATCGAGGTTCGATCCTGGTGAGGGTGATTTTTCTTAGATGTTTTTATGCTATCCCTCCATGCAAATGCGGGTACACTTCCTCTAAATTCAACCTACCCAATGCCTAACACATTAGTGTAGTTAGCACATAGGCTAATAACCCGAACAAGTAGTTAGACATCATTCTAAAAAAAAAGTGTGTCAATCATTTTGTCTGTTGTGCTCCAATAAATGCACTTCATATATCAATATTTTTTTTAAATATTAATATTAATTTGTGATGTATATAAAAGCTCAGAATGGAATAGTTGACCATAAATTGAGTATTTTACATGTTGATAGTTTTATTGGGAAAGCTTCGCGACTGTCAAAGCCGGAATTTTTTTCGAGGGTAAGTCAAAAGTTGATATTTTTTTTTTCGAAGCCTAAAGATATTCGAAACTCTAGGATTCAAGAAAATATGTGATTTGAGACTATTATCTCCCCCCCCGCCCCCTGACCCCACACCACTCCCCTCTTTTCTTTCAAATGAAATTTGTTTTAATAGTCTAATACTGCTTATTGATGGCTCAGAACCATTTATATAGGATGAACTAAACAACCAGTCCCCAGATAATTAATTTAACAATTAACTGAATGTATGGATGTAATAGTAAATGGATTACAATAAAGAATGCTAACATTTAGTTAGTATTTGTATTTTCTATTATTCTATTATATTTATCTTCCCTCTCTTATGTTCATCTTTTTTTTCTAAGATTCGGATTTGAGATTAGAAAGTACATATGTTTAACGTTATAGATATGGATCCGTAAAGTAGTGGATTCCAGCTAACTTTATAGAAAAAAGTATAAATTGTTCTTCCATAAGCTAAGCTATCCTTACAAAACTTGACAAATTAAACTAGACAAGTTTAGGAAAAAAAAAAAAAAGGAAAAATGCATTCCATGCATGTGTATACGAGTGTAGCAAGACTTGCTAATGTAAAAAACAAACAAATATTTGGGGTGTTAGGGAAAACTGCCCCATTTCACCTTACCTCTGAATGACCTTGCAATTAGTTTAGGTGGTTTTCCCTATAATAAAATTAGTTTGTAAGTTATTTATTACCCATGTCTGATATATAATCATTTGGCCCAGAAATTGTGCATTAATACGGTGTGTGTTTAGAAAAGAAGTGATACTTAGGGGGCGCCAAACTGAGCACCAACCTAACCTAACATAGCCTGGGTGTGATAAAAAAATCTCTAAGCTAAACCTAAAAACTCCTAACCTAATGTAACTTGGGCGTTATATTTGAGTAGCTAAGCTTAACAATCGTTCACTTTTTGACACTAACTTGAAATTTGACATTTCGGTATAATTTTATGTTAAGAATATTGTGCCACAATTAAGAAATTATTTTATATCCACCATCTGGAAAATATTGTTTCATAAAACTGTTTATTCAATTATCTCATAAACTGTTCATTGTATCAACATTTTTGCTATGATAAAAAATAAATAATATAATATTATTGCAGGGTGTCTACCATCTGGGAAAATCAGGGAGAACTGGAACTAGCCGGGAATTGGAAGTGGTCGGGGAAAAACTAGAATAATTCGGGAATTTGGTAAATTACAAAAAAATATCCGGGAAAAAGTTGTTTTACTCAAAATATGAAATATCATAATCATTAAATTAGTAAATTACAATGTGATCCAAACTATTTTTTTTATGTAGCTGTGTAATATTTTTTATAATTTCTTTAATTCCTAGTAGGTTATGTTAATACAAATTATAAACTGTTTGTTTAAATTTTAATACTTATTATTATTCATAAAAAAGATTAACAAAAACCTTGGTTGGGGGAGAAGGGTGGTTATAGAAGGGCGTGACATACTTTCAGTCGGGAATTTTAAGAAATGATCGGGGGGAAAGTAGGGAATTTCATTGGTCAAGTTGAGTAGACGCCATGTAAAATTGTCTTCAAAACATTTTCTTGTAGTTTTCTTTGAAATCCTAATCGTTTTCTTAACTCTCACAGTGAAACGTTTGGAGTATGATTACCATTTTTGGGTTTTTTTCAGATTATTTTCCTATCATGCCCAGGCTACTTGGGTTTTGGATTTGTTAAGTTTGGGGATTATTTACTTTTCATGCCCAACAATCCAGGCTATGTTAGGCTAAGGGATTATTTTTCATATTTTTCTCTTATCCATGGTCATAGAGGGGGGCACAAAAAAAAAAAAATTCCGCCCGAGCGCAACATTTATCTCGGGCTGCCTCTGGTGATTCTGAACCTTCATGGACTATTATGTGAGCCTTTTCTTACTATTCTGACTATAAATATAATAGTGTAATATTATGGAGTATAATAATTGTTATAATTCAGTGCCCAAAGTGTGATAAGCGGTTCACAACCATCTACAACTTGAACGCTCACATCAAACTTCACCGGCGCCCAGCCGAGATGGCGTGCCCAGTGGATAAGTGCAAGGAGCGCTTCCAAACCAAGAGGAACATGGAGGTACACATGAAGACTCATGATGTCCAACACGCTCCATACAAGTAAGGCTTTTTAACCGCTCTTTTTGTTTTCTCGCGCCGTAACTCTCTTTGCGGACTCACCTGTGGTTAGGATCTTCAAAACATGATGATAACAGTGAAAGTCTAAGAAATAAGCCAGTCTTCACCTCCGGGAACAAATCACACCCCAAGTCATGACCGACCTCTTATTTGAGAGCTGTAATACCTGTATTGGTGGTCATGTAGTCTTAAGGACGGGTTTTTCAAACGGTGGGGCACGTAATGGTTATATCTTTGAAATAATTATTTGTTTCCTCTAACTTTCTTGGATCCTGGTTATTATTTGGTCAAGGAGTCTGTTAGGCACACTAAAAGATTTTTTTTTTTTTGAATTAGTGTCATTATCTTGATAATTTTTTTTTTTGATAGTTTTTATCTCATCAAAAATCCTAGCCCTGATTAGAAGTAATTACGTGTCTAACTTAACAGTTATACAACGCATACATCATTTAGGTCGGATTGCTTTTGCATGTGGTGGAATGGAACCTTATGTAATTTCTATGTCATCGTTTCTTTACTTTATTTTACTCTGTGCATTGCTCATCATTTTGAAATAACTCACTTTTCGAATATTTATTTGAAAGTGATTTTCTCATGTGGTTGTTAGTAGGGATCTGCGAGCTTGGGTTTTTTTCATTCGAGTTGAGTATTTCTAAAAGCTCCCGAGTTCAAGTATATTAATAATTTTTAAATGTTAAAAAGTAGGCCTATATTAAAACACATGTTCTTAAAATATGAATGACACTCATTTTTATAAATAATAAATACTTTTTGAAAAAAAAAAAAAGTTAAATAATGGAAATATCGGTTTTTAAATTAGAAATAACACTTATAAAACACAATTTAAAAATAAGAACAACACTCAAATAAAAATCTAATAAAAAAATGGTTAAAATGGTTTCACACTCTGTCTTTAAGGACATTAAAATACACTAACAATTATTTAAATAAAGTTAATAAAATGAATAATTGCATGATGGCTTGGAAATGTATAACAAGACGGTGTAGAAACACTGTACAGTGATGTAAAGTAAGTGATGGTGAAGGAAGCCAACCTGAAAGGATGATTAGGTTAGTCCTAGATAGGAACAAACATACCTCTCTCTTCATGTCTTCTTAAACTTTATACACTTTCACGTCTTCTGTTCCATTTCCATTCCTCTATACACAGTTGCACATGCACGTTGTACGGGCTCTCGTTAGACATTATTGTATTGAGAGATTTACTTCAATTTTTAATGCTTATAAAAGTTGATGCTGACATTTTAAAATGAAAAATAATATGACTTAAATAATATTTCTACCAAACAATATGAAATAGTAAGATGCGTTTTTTAATGTAAATGTGGTAGGTTTGTTAAAATATGTATTGCAATAAATAAGATCAACATTGATTTTAAACAGGTTAACCAACATAATTTTTATAACTATATAGTAACTAAACTAGAGCTAGTTTTGTAGCTAAAAGCATTAATTAATACGAGTTTAAAAATATCTCTAGTTTGAAAACATTTAATTTAATAATATATTCTTGATATTACATTTTTAATATAACATAAATTATTATTTTAGAAAAGGACCAGATAAAAATAATAAAAAGAATCATTCAATTATTTAGTAATCTTCTTAGCTATATTTATTTTCATTACTTTGTCATGGCAATATAAGTAAACAACTTCAATCAAGTATAATTCAAAATGGACAACAATATTGAATAAATTTACCGGTCGAAAGTGGTTTTAAAGCGCTATTACATTATTAATGTGAAAATTGAAATTAATATTTAACAATTTGTTAAGCAACTGAATGATTTATAACTGGAAATGTTGGTATTATCTCAATTAAATAGACTATGCCTACTATTGCGTTTTAAAAATTGATTATTGAGTACATCAAGTGGAAGCTCGAAAATAACGAGCTTACAAAACTTTCGATCTCGATCTCGAGCTTAAGCGACAGCTCGGCTCGAAGCTCGGAATACGAGTATAGCAGAGCCCTAGTTGTTAGGCATGTATCCAATCTTTAATTTAAAAAAAAAAGTCTATGATGGTGTGTACATTTAGATATGATTATATTTAGATACCAACATGTTTAACTTTTAAGGTTGGAGTGGAGAGGACATGAGTTAAGGGCAGTATTTTTGCAGTTTTTATGTCAAAACTTTTTTCGGTCTAAATAAATTAAATATTTCTTAAGTAAAAACATAGAGTTTATTAATTTTCTTTAAATGGTGATAGCAACAGTTGTTGAATATCTGTCAAGGGTGTCCTATGGATAAAACATAAATAGTTAAATAAACATTTGTTTTCAATTTTTGTCATTTTGTGCTGGTATCTAAAATCACAAATTAATAATTGTTAACGTAACAGAAATTTAAAACAATTAAATTATATATTTTGTGCTATTAACTTAATTTAGCCACTTAGGATGAAATATGTTATTAATGTTTGCAATATATTTTTTGAATTATTTTAATACCTAGAGCTTTATAGCAATGCAAAATTTTAGTTTTTCCAACATTAATCATATCCGTTTCGGTCGCACCTGGTCTAACGGCTACTATAGTGTGACTAGGCTGTTGTTGACGGAGAGATCGAATTTCGAATCTCGAGTTGGGTGTACTGCAGGTAGTTTTCCACTCTTTCCCCCACGCAAATGTGGGTACATTTTCTATTAATATAATCTTCCTAATCCCTAAAACCATTGGATTAATTAGTAATAAGCGTATGATCCGAGTGGGTAGTAAGACACAGTGCTAAAAATAATAATTAAACCATTTATTCAAATTTTTATTCAGCTTTTAGAATATTTCTTACTATTCGATTTGACTTGAACTGAAAAAAGGAATCTTTGCGCACTTCTGGTAGTAATTTAAATGTGTGTCGGCGCAGGTGCATGTACCAGGACTGCGGGAAATACTACTACTCTGCCAACGCCCTCAACTCGCACTACCGCATCCACCAGCACAAGGAGGAGGAGTTGCGCTGCCAATGGGGGACCTGCAACAAACTGTTCGACCAGCCGTGTCGTCTGAAGGCCCACATGCGCTCGCACACGGGGACAAACCCTACAGTTGTCTCTTTGAGGTACGGCGGCTTGAGCGGTCGGAATTGTTAGATAGGCTTGTACAGGATACCGAGCTTCGGGAAATTGGATGCTCCCGGAAACTCGGGCGGGAAAAATTATTTCTCAGATTTTTTTTTTTTTTTTGTGGAGAAAATTAAAGTATCAAAGTTACAATTGAGAACTATCTATCGACCTGCTTCGGTGTCCACTGAAGACGGGGAGATCAGGGTTCGATCCCGGTCGGGTCCATCGAGGTTTATTCCTAAATGGTTTTCCACTCTTCTTCCACGCAAACGTGGGTGCAATTCTCTCAATTAAACCTTACTAATCCCTGGTACATTAGTGTAATTAGTACTTAGGTGTATAACCCAACGCGGTGCTATAAAAAACTATTATTGTCACATTTGTATTTTTTAATATTAATGACAAGTGAGGGAATCCTTGAATCCCTTGGATCCCTTGAAGCCTTAAGAATATCTAAGATTCAAGGTTTTGAGAAAATTTCTGATTCGAGACTCAGATTCATAAAAAAAATTATTTTTTTGTCAACTTTTCAAGTAAATTTTGCTTTAGAGCTCTAATACTGCTTATTGGCTCGGTGGTTCATAACCATTTATAATTATATGATTAACTCAATACCCAGACTCCAAACAAGTAATTTAACAACTAACTGAATGTATAAATGTTATAATGAATATATTTTAAGAAATATATAATATACATATCGTAAGGGAAAACCTCTTTTTGCTATTAGAGGTGATTGTATTATATTTGTAAGAAGGTACAGTAAAGGTGGATAGAAACATATAAAAGGACGGACACAATATGGCTTTTACAGATGAAAAGAAGAACACAGTTCACACTTTACATGCTGCCATGGACAAAGAGGTAATGGCTTGGCTCCTGAAGAAAATTGATCATAACCGCCCAATCCCTGACCTAGGTTTCATTCTTTCGGAATTCATCAGGAGGGAGTGTGAAATGCGCAACGCAACTTCCTAAAAGAGGAAACCAAAAATCAATAGCAACATTGTAAAGTGTGAACTGTGTTCTTTTCATTGTAAAAGCCATAAATTGTGTTCAACCTTTTTATATGTTTCTATTCACCTTTCCTATACCTTCTTACAAATATAATAATACAATCACCTCTAATAGCAAAAAGAGGTTTTCCTTAAAGATATGTACATTTATTTTTAAAATATATTCCTTATAACATTTATACATTCAGTTAAGTGTTACATTACTTGTCTGGGCTCTGGTTGTTGAGTTAATCAATATAATTATAAATGATTATGAGCCACCATTAAACAGTATTAGAGCTCAAAAACAAATTCACTTGAAAAATTGAAAATAATTTTTTATTAAGGATTTGAGTCTTGAAACCAAAATTTTCTAAATCCTCGGAATCTTGACTATTCTTAATAGTTTGAGAGATTCGTGGGGCCCATCCTTACTTTAAATATTATAAATCAATGAATGTTTCTTAAAGTCTTTGTTTCACTTCATTTAGGGTTGTGGAGGGGCGTTCTCTACTGCCAGCAAACTAAAGCGCCACCAAATGAGACACTACAACTTGCGGAAATTCCGCTGCACTTTTGAAGGCTGTTCTAAAATGTTCTTGAGGTCAGAGCACCTGCGGGAACACATGCACACACATTTGGGACAGAGGAGTTTCCAGTGTCCTGTCGAAAGTGAGACCTTTTACACCCTACTAACCCTTGCTTACATATATTTGTTCGAATTTTAACACTTACCTGGGTGGTTATGGATGCTCTACAAATCTCTTAAATAGTGATGTACAAGTAATCGAAAATTTGAGTCGAATTTTAGTAGCTCTTACCCACCTCGTGGCTTAGTTAGCTAACATGCTAGTTTCATGTTGAGCTAGACGCCAAGGGCGTGGAGATCGAGGTTCGAATCTCAGTCGGGTGAACTGGGAATGGTTTTTCCTAAATGTTTTTCCACTTCCTCTCTACGCAAATATGGGCTCACTTCCTTTATATTCAACCTTCCCAATTCCTAACCATTTAGTACCTAAGCGTATAACCCGAACGGGTAGTAAGATGCGGTAATAAGTATTAATATTATTACAATAAATAATACTCTCAGTAATTGTAGGTGGACTTCCTCCTTCTTATAAAAAGATGGTGTAATAACGTCGCTAATGTTCCCTTTTAGACTGTGGTGTGAGGTTCTCTGCTCGAAGTACGCTCTACGTACACCATAAGAAGCACCTCAACAAGGGTAGTCTGTCCGAAAAGGTGGATTACCACTGCCCCATCGAGCAGTGCAGCAAGTCCTACTCGAGCAAGTCTACTCTCAGACAACACATGCTCATGTGTCACACTCCCATACTGGGTAAGACAGGCTCGGGGCTTTGGTACGTTTGACCGCAGTCTCTTGTCCATCTCATCTGAAGTTCCCACCTCTGCGGTCGTCTGCCACATCCTTCTCCATTCCTGTCGATTCCTCCAAAGCGTCTTCAGTCCGCTCTTTTAGCCTCCATGTCCTTCTGCGCTTGGTCCATACATCTGCCTGTGGTTTCCAATAGGTCTTCTACCCTTCTCTTTGTTCTGTAAGGCTTTCTTAGGCATTCTGTCCTCCTTCCATTCTCATCACATGACCTAACCACATAACCTTTTTCCCCTTCAGTGTCTCTTTATGGTATAACTTTGAAACTATCCCATTATTTCATTCCTTATCCTGTCTCTCCTTGTTATTCTCAATACCTCTCAGGAACCTCATTTTGCGCTGAAATCTCTCTTCGTCCATGTGCAGGTTTCAGAGCCTATGTCAATATTGATGATAATACGCCTTATATAACAGTTTTGGCCTCTCTTCCTATATTCCATCTAGATTAAATCCTTAACCCATGGTAGGCTTGTCCACTCTTCCATATCCTTTGTCATATTTCCTTCTATATCTTACTGTTTGCAGTAATCTTACTTCCTGGATAGCAGAAATCTTCCATCGTTTCGATTTTCTTTCCATTGATCGTTAATTTCTTTGCTGGATTTGTGTTTCAGCCACCTTAATTCTCCATTTATGTCCAATTCATATTGTTCCATCGCTCTTGCCCATTCAGCTGATTCCCATTCCAATCTTCTTTCGACTCCTCCCAGGTCATGACATCGGCCACTTATCTCTTGTCTCTGTTTCGTATAGTTGCAAACAGAGAAACTATCTCTAACTCAAGGGAAAAGATAGATATTTTCTATGTGGCATATCAAAAATGTGTCAAATTCATTACTTTACAAAATAAAATCTTAATTTTATCTTTGAATCATTACTTTCGAATCCGAATCTTGGAAAAAACTTATGAACATAGGATGAAGTAGGAATATAACAGAATAATAGGAAATAGATGGTAACTTGTTACTTTGTTTGTTTGTTTGTAAAATATTACTCCAATATCCTCACTACATGCCCATATTACCTCAGTCTTGCTTCATCTACTATCTCATGTACTCCAACATCCTCATTACAAGACCATACCATCTCAGTCTTGCTTCCTCTACTATCTCATGTACTCCCAACATCCTCATACAAGACCATATTTCCATCTCAGTCTTGCTTCCTCTACTATCTCATGTACTCCAACATCCTCATTACATGCCCATACCATCTCACCCTTCTTCCTCTACTATCTCATGTACTCCAACATCCTCATTACATGACCATACCATCTCAGTCTTGCTTCCTCTACTATCTCATGTACTCCAACATCCTCATTACATGCCCATACCATCTCATCCTTGCTTCCTCTACTATCTCATGTACTCCAACATCCTCATTACATGACCATACCATCTCATCCTTACTTCCTCTACTATCTCATGTACTCCAACATCCTCATTACATGTCCATACCAACTCAATCCTGCTTCCTCTACTATCTCATGTACTCCAACATCCTCATTACATGACCATACCATCTCAGTCTTGCTTCCTCTACTATCTCATGTACTCCAACATCCTCATTACATGTCCATACCATCTCAGTCTTGCTTCCTCTACTATCTCATGTACTCCAACATCCTCATTACATGCCATACCATCTCATCTTGCTTCCTCTACTATCTCATGTACTCCAACATCCTCATTACATGTCCATACCATCTCAGTCTTGCTTCCTCTACTATCTCATGTACTCCAACATCCTCATTACATGCCCATACCATCTCAGTCCTTGCTTCCTCTACTATCTCATGTACTCCAACATCCTCATTACATGTCCCATACCATCTCAGTCTTGCTTCCTCTACTATCTCATGTACTCCAACATCCTCATTACATGCCCATACCATCTCGTCTTGCTTCCTCTACTATCTCATGTACTCCAACATCCTCATTACATGCCCATACCATCCCGGTCTTGCTTCCTCTTCTATCTTATGTACTCCCTGTGCTCCCACTCTTTCCTGGATACCTTCATTCCGGGAAAGAGAAGTAACCGTAGTAACCAAATATTAATATTATTCGCTATAAAGAATCATAACAATTAAAAACAAAATTAAAATTAACGAGAAAAACTGAGCTAGCTTATATGGTTTGTGTTTGTACTAAGAGTGTTATATAATTTGTTTTGGCAGCTTCTGACTCGAGCCAGTTGGACTATATAGCCCTACTGACTGGTGATGATGACTTGACCCTGGATGGCTTGCAGTTTACAGATGGTACCCACACCAACTCTAATGGTTGGTTTTAAGCACACTAAAGGGTGTGCAAATCCAATTTTTCATTTCGAAACTTACTAACATGATCAGGTTGTCTACTGGGTCACGAAAAGATAATAATTGCAAAGAAGGTCATGAAAGTCCCTGAAAAAATAACGAATTTTCAATATTTTAGTCATAAAGTCACGAAAAATTTTTGTTTGATTTTCCCGCACATTGTAACAATGCAAACACATCAAAAGTTGAGCCACTCACTACCCATGATGCCATGCGCTAGCGGCAAGTTGCCTGATTGCTTTTACCCTGATACCAAGGACAAGGTTAACGTTTGCCATCTAGTTAAAGTTTAATGTTGGGTTGTGAGTGCATTATGCATATAAAAATGCATTATAAAATGTTTGACCATTTACTGAAAAAATCTTGTGGTCAAAAAAAAAAAAAGTCACCAAAATGTCACTAATTTTGGTTTCTCCAACTCAGTAGACACCCTGATAAGATATTCTCAAAGACGAATTGAAGTTTGAATATTTTTGGTTGCTTTTCCTGAACAAATAAGACATGATGATAAAAAGAAACTATTAATTATGGTTAGTGGTTTTATTCTTGAAAAAATATTTTATTATAGTTAATTTTATAACTTTATACACTAAAAATTATCCAGAAAATGTTTTATTGCACAATTGTATGTAATATTTAATTCATTCTAATCTGATAAATCAAGGTGCTATCACAAGATGCAATTCATTTACTTTAGGTTTTTTCATATTAATGTTTTTAATGAATATAACAGGTATGAAGGGGATTGATTGAACATAAATTTAGTAGTTTAGTTGTTTTTTTTTCATAATAAGTCGAAGCTGAAATTTTTCTGAAGCGAAGCTGAAACTGATGTTTGTTTTAAAGCCATACTCTTAAACCCCATTTTTGTACTACATGCATTTGTTAAAAATTTCAGAACTGTGTTTCAGTAAGCATTAATTGTTTAATAATTTAAATGTGGCTTAAATATTTGTATATTGAAAACGGTCTCTTGGTCCTGGGAATCAAACCCAAATCTCATGTCCAGGTCTTATTTTTCAAGATACGAGTATGATGCTCAGTGCGACTATATCTGTAACTTAAAAATCATTCCAATCTTCCCCGCTTCGATGGCCACGTACAGTTCATTTTACAAGCCTTTGGTTTATTCTATGTTATAAAATTATTGCAAAGCACAGGAGTTGATCCCAGCACTTTTGGCCGAGTGCACAAATGTTTAAGAACTTTCTAAGAAGCTGGTTCAAGTTAGACTCACATAAAAACTAAGTTCACAGAGACTTACTTTACTACACAATACATTAAAATAGTCATGAATGCTCTCTGATTGACCATAATTCTTGGAAGGAGGGTCTGTAAGCGCTTGGTCAGTGTCGGAAACTCGGGGGTTTGAGATGAATTCTTGCCCTCTTGGTGACTGCTTTCACCCGGAATAGTTAAGAGGCTTCCTGTCCCTCCTGACCTGTTCCTTGTTTGGTAAACATTGCAGAGTTCCTCCTTGAGGCGGCACCCGAGCAATGTCAAAACGGTTTATCCGATGGTAGGCTAAATCTCTGTAAGAGTGACTAGGGGGTAAGCCCCTCCCCTCACCCCGACTCCACTTCTACTCTACACACAAATGTGGGTGCACTTCCTTTCAATTAAACCTTCATAATCTCTAAAACTATTAGTATAATTAGTACATAGGGTATAACCTGAACAGGTAGTAAGACGTGGTGCAAAGAAAGAAGAATAGACTTCGACTCATCCAAGATCATAAACGGAAACTCAAACCCTTCTAGTTAGAATGCCAGGACTGTTGGGACAATGATGAGACTATCCACATCTTGCAATCTTCGGTCATCGATATCTTATACAAATCCATATCACTGTCACCACCCTTAACTCCACCCCAAAAGCCCATTACGACAAATAGGTCCACAAAAGAGAGGGAGCCAACATATTAAATACACCTTATATTTCCCTTATACTTCCCTTGAATATTCCCCAGGTTATTCTTTGAATATTCCAAAGTTTAGCTTCCCTTGAATATTCCCAGGTTTAGCTCCTTGAATATTCCCAGGTTTAGCTTCCCTTGAATATTCCCAGGTTTAGCTTCCCTTGAATATTTCCAGGTTTAGCTTCCCTGAATATTCCCCAGGTTTAGCTTCCTTGATATTCCCAGGTTTAGCTTCCTTGAATATTCCCAGTTTAGCTTCCCTTGAATATTCCCAGGTTTAGCTTCCTTGAATATTGAGTGTCAGGATTTTAATCGATATGAATCCTAGTTATATTATATTATTCAGTCTCAACATTTTTTATGCTCGGCACACGATTAAGAACAACAGTGTTGATACTTCAAATTGTGTCTCAGGTGGTGCCAACACGTTGAGCCTCGTGACATCTTCCCCCACGGTGTCTGGGGAAGAATATATCAACACAGGTAACATGTTTATTATTTGGCTCAATAATACACTTTATTTTTTATCTCAAATTTTATTATTTATTTTGTTTAGACATAACCGATAAGTCCTTTGATTATATACAAGATTCCTCGACTCAAGTGATTTGAGTCAAATTCTATTAATATCATTGAAGCGGTCTAGTCTGTGTTTTACGCTCTTCTGCTGAAGAAGGGGACTGATGTACCCCAAAAATTATATAATTGTGTGTTTTGTTGTGTTTTTAATTGTGAACTTTGATACTAATATTGATTTAGACATCCCTCATTAATATACATTGTGTTTTCTTCAACTAAGAGAAATCTTTGTTTTTGTTTCAGATTTCCAGTTTACCAGTGATTTGGGTGCACCCTTTGAATCAGGGGGCTCTGTCATCACTCATGTGGTGTTGGCTCCTCCAGATGAGCCGGTAAGTTGACAATTTGATTGGCGTTGTTCTCAGAATAAAACGGAAATGTTAAAGAACTGAGTAAAATACTCGGATCAAAATACTCTTTAAAAACAACTATATATAGTATAATTTTGTATATTAAAACTAAGGATTTGACCTTATCCTCAAATCCTTGAGGCCATGCGACCATTCAAATTTTATTGCACAATTTTAATGAGTGTATAATTATAAACTATAATGATTCCAAATCATTATAGTTTAAGAGTTTTATGGGGCTACACTAGCTATTTTATATATTTTACATATCATTTTTAAGGTAAATTTTTTATTTAGCACCGCGTCTTTCTACCGGTTTGGGTTATACTCTTAAGTACTAATTATGCTAATGGTTTAGGAATTGGGAAGGTTGAATTTTAGAGGAAGTGAATCAAACATTGGTGTGGAGGGAGAGTGGAAAACCATTTAGGAAAAATCACCCTCAGTTCACCCGACCGAGATTCGAACCTCGCTCTCCCCATCCTTGGCAGTCTAGCTCAACACGACTAGCGCGTTAGTCAACTACGCCACCTAGGCGGGTGTTAAGGTAAAGAATAAAATATGATTGGCAGAAATTTAGTATAACTAGACATTCATATGTGGTGTACACAATGAAATATTTTATTTAAAAATTATGATTTTAATATTATTGTTATTAATATTAAAACTATTACTTTTAATATAGATCATAAAAATAATTTAGTTCATTAGTACATTGTTAATAGTTCATTGAGATACTTATGATATTAATATTTCAATGAGATACTTTTACTAATATTATTGTTAATATTAGTACTATTTATTTGAATATTATAAACATTTCATTGCGTACACCTCATAGTTATACTAAATTTAAGCCACAGACATTAACTACTTTACCTTAACAATGGTACATAAAATATTAGGTTTGACCCCTCATAACTCGTAAAATGTAATGATTTGAAATCATTAAATCAATATTTTTGTAGCTTACTTGTACACTTATTAAAAACTATGTAGTAAAATTTTGATGGTTGAATGACCTTAAGGATATTAGAGATTCAAGAAACTATCTATTATCTAATTCAAGGCTTAAAAAGATAGTTGAATTCGCATAAATGTTCTTATATTGCTTATTAAAGATGGGTCAAATCTGAAGTTTCACTCCAAATTTCAAATTACAATCCGAATTTTGGTAAAAATTAAGAACTTAAAAAAATCAATAGAAATACAACAGAACAAAATAAAATATGAATGGCCCTCATGACGCAGAGAAAATTTTCTCCTGAGAAAAACATGTATGAACAAATGGAAAGCACGTCAACTACAGGTTAGGAGCGGCAAGCACCGTAGCCAGAGAAGTCTCGGGACTTATGGAGAAGCGATGCCTTGCATTACGTTGCTGCACCTTGCCATGATGGTCGGAAGACCGAAGAAACAAAGGCACAGTAATAGTCTCTTCGGAGCATTCCGTATATCTCCGGGGGCTTTGGGTAGCTGTATTGACCTAACGGAATTTGATGTCATGGTATTCGATAAGAGCCTTAATCAGATTAAAGAGTTTGTAAAACTTTTCTTGAGTCGTTCTAGAGTATTATACATATTTCTTTGTCTCTCTCAAGAAATTTGGGTAGAGGTGATGATAATCACCAAACGCGGTCATTTTGCCGTTTATCTCATGAAACCGCATTCTAACCTTTCACGTTTCCTCCTCCTCCTCCTCCTCCTGGGCTCATAGGACTAACAGAAACACTTCATCCTCAAATTCATTGTCAGACATGTTTGCACTCAACACATTAGAATCGGCACTGCCTCAGGAACAAAGAAAAAGGTGCTCAAATCATTGGATCTAATGGGCATCCAGCTTTGGAGCTCTAAAACAAATTACATTTAAAAGTATTGAAAAAAAAAAGGTTTTTTTTTGTTTTTACTCTTGAATCCTTGAATCTCCTTATGATATGAAATTTTGTGAGTCCAATCCCTAATTTTTATAGCAAGCTTTGTTTCTAGTCGAGTACATTAGCCGTGTCGGACTCTGGTGGCACCAGTCACGCGGATGTATGCACCACGACGGAGGATCCTCCCGACATCCTGGAGGGTGTGTCCTCACCGTCCTCCCCGGTCAGACTTGACGTGACGCAGGGCGCGGCTCGCACCAACATAACATTCCCCGACTTCCTCCTCGAGAAGAAGAGGATCCTCAACACCGTAGAACCGACGCCGCTTATCGGTGGTGATGTCTCCATGTTGAGGGGAGACCATCAAGACATGTCTCACCATCTCCTGATGCAGGTATCGTTCGGCTCTTGCGGAAAATATAACCACCCTAAAGGAGCGTTTGACCTGAGGGGTGTGTGTTGCTTCTAAATGTTTGTTAAAAGTCGGAGCTCAAATCTCCTTCGCCTCGACTTCAACACAACCTTGTCCTTTGTATCTTTAAAATATTTCAAAGGTAGAAGAAAACTTTCATATATTATTAAAAGATTTTACATTACATGTCCGATACCTTAGCTCGGTCGGTAGCCTGCCTGCCTACTGAGCTAAGCGTCCCGGGTTCGATTACCGGCACAGCCGAAAATGTATCATTGATGAAAATATGGGTTTACCCTTTCACAGTTATAAATTAACGGCTGGGGACTGGATGTTGTGCCTGTCCTAGTTTTAAGTTAGATTTTAAGGCTTATGAAGCTGCAACAGGCCTAGCAAGCCAGTAATGGAAAAATACATGACGTGAATAAAAAACTGACCTAGGCCACATGTTGAAAATAGTAATGGATGTAAAAAGTAAACTAAAATTACATAGACTAGTGATTAAATGACATGTATAATGTAAGCATAGATACACTAACTAATATGGTGTGCTTATTTTATTTATTTTCTTAACCTTTCTCTTAACCTATCTCTACAAGGAAAACCTCTTTTCGCTTTATGAGGTAATTGTATTATATTTGGAAGAAGGTATAGGAAAAATGGATAAAAACATATAAAGGGGACGAACAAAATATAGCTTTTACAATGAAAAGAAAAACACAGTTCACACTTTACATTGCTGCCACTGGACAAAGAGGTAATGGTTGCCTCGTAAAGAAAATCGATCGTCACTGCCCAATCCCCCGACCTAGGTTTCATTCTATCGGAACTCATCAGGGAGGAGTGTGAAAAGCGCAATGCAACTTCCTAAAAGAAGAAACCAAAAAAACATAAAAGGGAGAAAAATGTCTCCTCTTTTAGGAAGTTGTGTTGCACGTTTCACACTCCTCCCTGATGAGTTCCGATAGAATGAAACCTAGGTCGGGGGATTGGGCAGTGATGATCGATTTTCTTTAAGAGGCAACCATTACCTCTTTGTCCATTGGCAGCAATGTAAAGTGTGAACTGTGTTCTTCTTTTCATTGTAAAAGCCATATTGTGTTTGTTCCTTTTATATGTTCCTATCCACCTTTCCTGTACCTTCTTCTAAATATAATACAATTTCTCTTAACCTAGATGCTTTTGGTGGTTAATTAAAAAAAAAAGAAGGTAAAATTAGTGTTATGTGATAGCAACAAAAATCTCATCTTTGACTACTTTGATTTATCTTCGCATATTTTGAACTGTCACAAGTTTAGTAACCGAAAGGAACCTAAGTAAAGACTTGACAGTTTTTATAATTTTAACCGCTTGCATTTGTATTTGAATTTTACACCTTTCTATAATCATATTAAAAAGTAAACATAAAAAGGCCTGATATGGGGAGGGGGGCGGGTTCCCAAAAAGTCCCTGATAAAGAATCATTACAGTGTCTCATTGGAAAGGCAGAGTGTGGGAAGCTGAGGTTAGACAGGGGTGCAAACAAAGTATACACTAAACACGCAGACTTATGGGAGTTCCACTGTGCTCCTTGAGCCATGTTGAGTCCTTGTATACTGAAAGTGCTTGTTTCAGTCCTCAGGGATATTAGCACTTACTAATGAAAACACCTAATCTTAGGATTGAGCCAAAAAAAGCTGTCCCTTGGCTATTTTCGGGCTTTGCATCCAACATATATACATATATTTAATAATGCGAACTTGTATTTTTGACTTATATCTAACTGGAAGTACAAAAAAAAATCTCAACATACCCTACTCAACCCTACATGAAAAACTCTTATTCCCCAGCCTTACTGTGCATTGATTTTGATTCACTTTAAAATTACTTGAATTACTTTAGGGATTTTTTTGTTTGTATTTTTATCAAACAAAACAGGTTGAGGTACAAAAAAAAAGGTAAAAGTGAGTTAGCTAATATACATTTTTTTTCCCTCAAAGGACGACTTTGCTATCAGTCATCACGGCTTCTATCAAGATGACCACATGATGGCCATTGGGGCTGGAGTCAGTGAGTTCCAAGTGTTACTATTGGACGCTGGGGGAAGCACAGAGGAGTTTGCAGAGTCGACTATAAATCTGCGGGATCTAGAGTAGGCGGCAACGATATTGTGTGAGTTTAGTGTTTTGAGAGAACAGCTTGATTCACTAAGTCTTCATACGGAGTAAAACACATCGCTATGACACACAAAACTCTCCAAGAAGTCAGGTGTGATCGTCCCTTGATAAGTCGCATGTTTCTCGCTACATGCAAAATATCAGTGTTACAATAATAATTAAGCTCGAAAATGTTATCCAGATTAAAAAAAAGAATTGCATTTAGTACCAGATATGTTACAATTTTGATTATTATTCCTCAACATTTACAATTCAAATATTTTTTCCAAGCGGCCTGTTAGCATCATCGTAATCATAAACTGTTTGCAGCCAGTTTCCAGGTCAACTTAGTAAAATGCTTCCATCTTCCTCTTTTTTTTAATCACTTCCATTTTTCTCCTCTCACTTGCACACTTTCTCTTATCTGCTCTTCCCATCTATTTCTTAGTCTCCCTTGTGGTCTTTTTTTCCCTACAAACTTCATTTCCATCATTCTCTTGAGTATGTTCTCCTTTTCTGTCCTCATTACATGACCATACCTTTTCATCTTTGCTTCCCCTACTATCTCCTGTACCTGTCTCAGATTAAAGTTATTTTACTGACATATATACCTTATTATATCTATTTACCAAGAGTAAAGACACAAATTTGAACAGACAACTGCAGAATCCAAGCCTACACTTTTTTTTTTTTTGTGATTCAAGAAACAGGCAACAACAGTATCTAAGTGACCATGATCAACTTATAGCCATGCTGCAATAATCCAATCTGTGTTTTACTATCATCTGCCGGAGAAATTTAATTTATAAGGGACGCAATAGGAGTGTGCAGATTTCATTTTTTATAATTTGAGGCAAACTCGATTCAAATATATGAAATATTCTCAAAACTGAATATTTTTTGGTTAGTTGTTTTACTCCTAAAAAATTATTATCATGATATCGTTTTGAAACCTCTGATAGTTCTTTAGTTTTAGCTTCCTTTATATATTCCCCAAGCTTAGTTTCTTTTGAATATTCCCCAGTTTTAGTTTACTTTGAATATTCCCCAAGTTTAGCTTCTTTTGAATAGTCCACAGCTTTAGCTTCTTTTGAATAGTCCACAGCTTTAGCTTCTTTTGAATAGTCCACAGCTTTAACTTCCCTTGAATATTCCCCAAGTTTAGTTTACTTTGAATATTCCCCAAGTTTAGCTTCTTTTGAATAGTCCACAGCTTTAGCTTCTTTTGAATAGTCCACAGCTTTAACTTCCCTTGAATATTCCCCAAGTTTAGCTTCTTTTGAATAGTCCACAGCTTTAACTTCCCTTGAATATTCCCCAAGTTTAGCTTCTTTTGAATAGTCCACAGCTTTAGCTTCTTTTGAATAGTCCACAGCTTTAACTTCCCTTGAATATTCCCCAAGTTTAGCTTCTTTTGAATAGTCCACAGCTTTAACTTCCCTTGAATATTCCCCAAGTTTAGCTTCTTTTGAATAGTCCACAGCTTTAGCTTCTTTTGAATAGTCCACAGCTTTAACTTCCCTTGAATATTCCCCAAGTTTAGCTTCCTTTGAATATTCCCCAGGTTTAGTTTCTTTTGAATATTCCCCAGTGAATCTTCCCCAGAATATTCACAAGGTTTAGCCTTCCACTCAAGCTTTCTTACTGGCTAGCCTTTCTATTCTCAACACTAACCCCCCCGACCCCATCCCCTTAATATTGAAAGTGGTAATGACTTACATATCCTTCAGTTGTAAATCATGATTTAAAACAACATTATTGATGTTACACAACCAACAGTCAGTTGAGCATTATAATGCCAGGCTTATAATAAATATAAACTTAAGGATATTGGTGTAAATAAATTAGAGGGATAATCAAGATCTAATCGTAAACAAACTATGTCTAATGAAAATAAATGGGTAAACTGAACAATTTATGTGTTCAGAACACAAATAAAAACTCAATATTGTAGTTGTTTTTATTACCATCCATAAAATAAAATCATGTTTGACATTACATCACACGATAACAGTTGGAGAAGAATGAATACTTAAGATTGTCATTATAGCTTGAAACATGTGACTTGGAGAAGGAATATGTTCACATAGGCCTATATGTTTCATCCTTACCATGTTTATTTTGTAGATTTTGTAAGATTATTTTACTTATAATAAAATTAATTTACTTTAAAATTATTAACTGTTTTCACTAAGGGTGTGCAAAGTTTAATCTTTGTCAGATAAGTTTTACTATATATATATATTTATTTTAAAGTTAAAATACAGACTTGTTTTCAATTTTGGTTGTCCTTGGCTGTTAAAATACTCCACAATTAATATCTAGAAATTGAATTTAATGTTGTAATAACCTGATCCATCAGCTTAAATTCAAATCTATTAAACTTTTTTTAAAAATCTATGATTATATTTATCTCACATTGGTGGTCACGCAAATTAAATGTCAGTCACATCTAGTTTGTTTTTTTCCGGGGAGAGAGGAGTTTGTATCTATCCCAGCCGAGTTTTTTGAGGCTTGAGGGTAGATTTCACACAAATGTGTACTGGTATACATTTCCTTTATATCATACCTTCATCATTCCTACTCCTTGTGGGTGACCTGATGGTCTAGGGGGTAAGGTGTCAGACTTCTATGCTGAGGGTCAGGGGTTCAATCCTCGGTCCCGGCACAGATTTATCTGATTGCCAAACCCCTTCCTTCACCTCTGACAAGACGTGTATTAATCACAACTTGTGAATGTGTGGAATGCCAGACCTCCACCGTGGTTCGGATCCCACGTTAAACTGTAGGTCCTCCATTTCATCTCACAATCACCCTACCATTGCACATTAGCGTAAGTGCGTATAACCCGAATGGGTAGTAAGACGCGGTGCTAATAATAATAATAATAATAATAATTCCTATTCCATGAGATTAATTTAAATCATATAATTTGAATGGGTAGTAAAAGACAAAGATGTACACAGAACATTTTTTTCCCCCCTCATAAAACACCAAACGTATTTGAACTTTCGGTTAATTTTAAACACCCCGGGTTTTCACAACAATTTATTGCTAAGCCTCCCCATATACGATCACGCATACATGACACTCATGGAAAATGAAGTCACATTTGAACTTTTCAAGTAATTCGATAAAAATGGTTTAACTTCCCTATTTCACTGGTCTAATGTTTATCTAAGTTGTCTCAGGGTAAGGTGCTCTCCTTAGGACCCGATGTTTGTTGGTTCAAACCCAGGCGGGATCAACAAATTTCTTATCTGTCGTGTTAAGGCTGCTAAGAATAACTTTAAACTGAAGGCACATTCACGTTCAAACTTGCATTTTCATTCGCGAACTTTCGTGTCAATCATTGGCCAAAAATCAAATGAGTTATGTTTGAAATCTGTCAATCACACCGACTCTCATGCACGCATACATAATCGTGCGGAGGGCTCTTAATTACTAAGGATGTGCCAAATACCCTTTTTCTATTCAAAACCGAATCTAAGTTAGAACATTTTCGCTGATTGTTTTATTGCTCAATTTTTTGTAATCCAATTTGATAAATAAAATAATTATCACAACATGCAATTCAATTAATTCAGAATTTTCCATATGATTATCGATTTACAACATTTCTGAATGATAATAATTAGGGGTGAACGGGAAATAATAAAAATGATGCTTTGGATTAATTCTATATTAAAAATATTGTTTTTATACTAATACAGTAATACTTGTAAAATCTTTGACATTATTAAATATAATACAAATTATACATCACAAAAACATAAAGGGGTGTGTGAATAGCATTTTATATTGAAACAAATAGGTAGATTTTGAACAAATAACGAATAATACAAATCGAATAACTAATTTTAATATATTATTTTTATAAGTTTATCTTTTTTTGAAAATTGTGTTTTATATTTAACTACCTATTGGAAGAGTGCAAAAAAAAAAAATTACCCTTCTTAAATGTACTATATTTTAACACCTCTTAAAGGCTATCTAGGTTTAAAACCCCATAAATGTTCTCAAGGTTTGAAACACCTTAAATGTTTTAAGGTCTAAAACTCCTTAAAGATTATCTAAGTTTTAAACCCCTTGAATATTATTTTGGTATGAAACCCCTTGAAGCTCCTCTTTGTTTAAATCCCCTTTAATGATCTCAAGAATTGACTCCCCTTAAAGGTTCTTTGTTTTTAACACCCCTGTAGTCTCTACTCTTTGTTTGGTTGCTAACAACAGACAGGCTGATGCTCATAAATAGTTGACCTTGGCAAGCTACTTTCTCCCCCCCCCCCTGCCTCTCATTTCCACACCCCAAAAGATAGAATATATCTCTGTCCTTCTCTAAATCTTTCAAGCTCTTTCTCTTGCTGAACCTAACAAATAACTGTTGATAGACAGAGCACATTGACTCACTTCTCAACTATTTTATCTCACCACAAGCAGTAAAATACCCCCTTACCCCCAGTTTGCTACAGAACAAAGGAAATAACTGTCTCAATAGAGAGTGACCCAGTAGTACCTGGTGAAACAATAAGCTGGCTTTATTTCCCACCAAACCCTTGCCAGGAAAGGATCCCCCCACCCCCCACCTGACTCTTGAGAATGGATAAATTCCCGATATTTTCCTAGAGGGTTCGGGATCCCATCCACCCTTATTAATAATTGATAAGAATATTTTAAATGACAACGCCGAGGTTTTTCGAAGCCAGGTCGAAGCTTTGCACACTCCTATAATTTTCTATCTGTTCTCCTCAATTTAGTGATTTTAAGTTCTGATAGAGTTGCTTGGAGAAATTTTCATCTATATCTGAAGAAAGAAACTTCTGAGCTAGATTAATGTACCTTGAATAGAAGGGAGAAAAAAAAATGCAAAATCAGTATATTTAATACCAAGGTAAATAATGATCTTATCAAATATTTTACTTACATTATCTTTAATTTTAAATTATAGGAGAATCCGTCAGGTAATTTGTTGTCTTTCCTTCATACTTTAAACTATGATATAGCTCATTGCCCTGTTCCAAATAACCAAAATTAAGGACCAGAGCATTGATGAAAGTTGCATATCAACAGAATTTGAAGCATAACATTTATATAGCTTGCAGATTGGATTTGAGCTTTCAAAAAACGAATATAACTAACTATATAACACTTGAAAATTCACGAGACACCAAAATAAACATAATAATAAATAAAATAACTGTGTACACCAAACAACTTCTATTCAAAGGTTGACCGATAAAATAAACAAGATTACATGCGGTGGTGACAAAATGCCAATAAAAGAATGAAGTGAGTGACAAAATTTGGAAACATGGTTATAATTTAAACCCAACAAAAGAGCTAAGCAGAAAAAGTCAAGGTATTACTAAATATTCATACACTCAGATTTATTACTTACTGTGCTTGTTTTAATGTCATCTTACAATCAGGGTTGCGTTTAATATCCTCACCGACTCTCATTGCAACCAGAACCTGCATTAAAAAACAAACAAAAAACAGATGTGTTGATGCATTTGTTTTTAAAAATATTTGTCATCAAAATTTTAAATATAGAAATATGATCACAAAACATAAAAAAAAAAAAATTGCTTTGGAAGGTTTTGCGGGTGGTATTTGAGTTGAAATTAATGTTTTTGAGCTTTTGCCACATTTTGGCTGTAGTTACAACAACCATCAACTGGAATAAGAGACGAAACAAATTGTGTGGACAAGAAATATAGGTCAATAATTTATAGAATACATTAATTTGATTTTATAATTTTTTTAAAAAAATAATGCATTTATATAAAAAAAAATTCATATTAAATTGCGAATTCAACAACAAATTTAATCATTAGATACAATTTTTTTTATAAAAAATTAGATTTCACTATGAAATCATTATGTCCACACCCATTCTTAAGAAAATTGTGTAGAATTACTGTAAAAAAACAATCTCATTAAATCAAACATTAAAAGAGGATGACAGGGCAAGGCCTACACACTTACCCTTACACCTAATTAAACTTTTGGTAAGAGTGTAGGCCTTGCCATTCTATCTACTTTTCAATTTTAATTTAATACTAACGTGTGGTGCCGTCTTTACTTTGTAAAGCGATGTAATAGAAGTGATAGGGAAGGAATCCAACCTGGAAGAATAGAGAGCCGAGACCTTAATAGTAACATTAACTTCAATCAGATATACTTCATTCATTTTAGCCAGTAAACCACAAGTACAACGTTGTTCAGTCTTACCTGAGCACTGTTCTTACAACAAGTATCCCTACTATAGAGACTGCCTTGCGCCAGTAACCACAAGTACAACCGTTGTTCAGTCTTACCCTGAGCACTGTTCCTACAAACCAGTATCCTACTATAGAGACTGCCTTGCCGGCCAGTAAACGTTGTCGGGTCACTACCACTAGGAGGTAAAGGCAGTGCACCAACACTCCAGGACACTTTCATATATTGTATTGTAAAATTAGGTGACCTGGCAGTCCAGGGATAAGGTGTCAGACTTCTGTGCTGGGAGTCCGGGGTTCAATCATAGGTCCCGGCACAGATTTATCTGATTGCCAAACCCTTCCTTCACCTCTAACAAGAGTGTATTAATCACAACTTTGAATGTGTGGAATGCCAGGCCTCCACCGTGGTTCGGATCCCACGTTAAACTGTAGGTCCTCCATTTCATCTCGCAATCGCCCTACCATTACAAATTAGCATAAGTGCGTATAACCCGAACGGGTAGTAAGACGCGGTGCTAATAATAATAATAATATTGTAAAACCATTTAGCTACTGATCCTAATCATTACTAGCATTACAATAAAGTAATAAGTTTTTTTTAATCTGACACTTTAGCTCTATTGGTAGAGTGTTTGTCTTTTGAGCTAGGGGTTCCGTGTTCGATTCCTGGCATGGCCGAAAAATTTATCATTGGTGAAATGTGGGTTTCCCAGTGATGAATTAATGGCCGGGCGCTGGTTGTTGTCAGTTTTAGATTTAAGTTTGTTTATAAGTTGTGTGCTGATAAAATCAGTCGGTTCAGAAAATCTATGATAAATACCTCAAATAAGTGAAAAAAGAGAGGAAGAATAAGTTTTTTGTTGGTAGTACCTCTTGGGCTCGCTTGGCGGCGGACCCAGCGCCAAGACTTTCAGCCACAATCAGGGCGAAACTCGACATAACACTGCCTTCTTTCAGTTTGAACAAATAGACAATCTGGTCGTCTCGGTCCAGCATGTACTCAAGATTCTGAAAAATAAATAGTATGAAGAAATATATATCACTAATCCAGAGGGGACGTGGCGGTTTAGGGGGTAAGGTGTCAGACTTCTGCGTTAGGAGTCCGGGGTTCAAATCCTGGTTCAGAACAGATTTATGTGAGTACCAAACCTTTACTTCACCTCTGACAAAGTGTGTGCTTTCACGCTCTGTGAATGTGTGGAATGCCAGCTTCCACTGTGGTTCGGAGCTCACATTAAACTCTAGGTCCCCTCTTCCTTCCACCATCATCATTCTCATGTATCAGCCTATCATCTGGGGATACCGGAATTCGTCTTAATGGTGCCCAACCTCAGGATGAATTCCTCCATATTCCAGGAAAGCAGAGGTAAGAAAAGGTCAAATGACCAAGATATAAGCATTAGCCCCACCCATACCTTTAATCTATAGTTATTATTATTATTATTATTAGCACCGCGTCTTACTACCCATTCGTGTTATACGCACTTACGCTAATGTGCAGTGGTAGGGTGATTGTGAGATGTAAATGGAGGACCTACAGTTTAACGTGGAATCCGAACCACGGTGGTAGGCCTGGCATTCCACACATTCACAAGTTGTGATTAATACACGTCTTGTCAGAGGTGAAGGAAGGGTTTTGGGCAATCAGATAAATCTGTGCCGGTATCGAGGATTTAATCTATAGTTCCCAAATTCTAAACCCGACCAAAAATATTATCTGGCCCATCCATAGCAAATACCTATAGTAATGTATTGTTACTAGGCAAACTTACCTGAAACATGAGATACTTGGTTCGGGGTAACATCTCACAGACCTGATGGAAATGGGTGGAGACAAACACGTGCGGGCAGTTCTCCCGCGGCTCAGGTAATGTCTCAGGCAAGATACGAGTAGCGCCAGGCCATCCACTTCGGACGTTCCTTTCCCAAACTCGTCGATGATGATTAGTGAGGAAGGAGTCGAGCAGTAGAGAGAAAGGGCCATCTGTAACAAGGGTCGATACAGTCTGTGCCGTAAGTCGGACATATTTCATTTGGTTTTTTGGAACTTGGCCCTGTGTTCGTTAAAGGGAACGAAATTATCTACTCGAGCCGAAGTATAAAAATGGCACAACTTTGCGCCCGGTGTTTCTCCACAAGATGCGTTTTTAGCAATTTCGTGCCAAAATGTAACGATTTGAGTTTAAATCATAGGTAAACATTAGATTTGATCGTTTTAGCGGTTTAGAATAAATGTCGAACCCTCTAATCCTTCGAGTTAAAAATTTGTAAAGAAAAATATTTTTGTAATAGAGTTCTAATACTGCATATTGGTGGTTAATAATCAACATAATTATCAGATAAACTCAACAACCAAGCTCCAGACCAGTAATTTAACACTTAATTCATTATTGCATTCATATATTCAGTTAATTTAAGATTTTTTTAAAACATATATTTAATATGTCTCTTTTCTATCATTCCAATATATTTCTATTTTCTTTGAAGTTCATTATTTTTTCAAGATTTAGGTTTGAATTCGATAGTTGATTGAAGATTTGGATTTGATTCAACTCTACTTTTATTTAATTCCATTTTCTACTTTTTTTTTTTCCTAATCACTGAACAAGTAACAAACTTGTGGGAAGAACAGTGGTGACATCATCACAAACATCGTCATTTGCTATTTCTCTTACCAGTCTGTGCAAGTAATCTACATTCAAGCTCGATGCTGCTCTATTTTAAATAACCTACCAGGGGACGTAAGGGCAAACAAAGGCGTTGTTCAATGCCCGCAACAGGGAAAGGGTTAAGTAGGAATAAATCCAACTCGTACCTTATATTACAAAAAGAAAAGAGCAGGCCTTTATATACAACAATAGGACTATCACTATCTTTTTTTTCAAGAAGACCTTTTTTATTAGCAAACAACGGTGTTTATGTCGGGCTTTAAATCTTGTGCCAAAGCGCTTTCATTATTGTTGATAAACGTGTGTCCATAAGCCATTATTTCTTGGGTGTTTTGTTTCATTTCATACGATAAAACTGTTAACATAAGTATGTGCTGCCCAGTATTGCTTACAATCAACAATTTTTGTCAATTGATCCACGTCGAAGAAAGAAGAGAACAAATTTGGTAACACCAACCCTTGACTGTTTAAAAAAAAAAGAAGAATAGAGCCGGATCGCATGATGATGGTTCATCATAATAATTTCAGCGGGCCACACCAAATCTTGGATAAGGCCACGAGTTTGTCATGCCCTGCTGTAAAGTATTGGTTACCTGCTTAAGATCAATCATAAAAGCTGACAGTTGAGTGGCTATGGACTCGACTGTCTGGATCCGTGTGTGGATGTGGTCCAATATGCCGATAGTAGCGCTTGTTGCCGAAACAAAGCTACCTACGTGAGCCAAGTAGGAAATCAATGCCACCTGTCGACAAGAATAAAATTAAAATTAAAACTATCGCAATCATATAAATATATATCTTACCATTCCCCAAAAATGCACATTTTATAAATCATATCAAACAAGTAGGGAAAAGTGTAAACAATTGAATTATTCACCACTACATACAATCACACAATGGATTGCATAAAAATAGCCTTTTACAGAAGAGTGAACACTTACAAGCCAATATATCTGTCGAGCTCGAGTCCTAGTATCTCTATTTAATTATCTTATAGCATTACCGATTATTACCAATCAAGTATTGGTTACAATCAATATTATTTGAAATACTTGATATATTTGCTAGTTTAGAAGAATCAAAGATTGATTATGTACGAGATCGAACACTCGTCTGACTCCTGGTCTAAAGTGTCACTATTGCACTAGACCTGCCGATGTCAAGGAGGTCAAGGTTCTAATCTGTCAATACTGAGGATGATTTCTTCCTTCCCTCAACTGGTATCTTCCTCATTAGTAATCTATTACTTTAAATATACGGACGGTTGGAACAGGTTCTAAGATGCTGATGCACAAAAAGGAATTTTGAAAATGACACACCCACTTTGTGGCTGCTGGCTAAGGCGCTACTATTGCAATAGATTAACTGAGATGAAGGGAATTTGTGATTTGAACTCGATCTATTGTACTAAAGGTGGTTTTTCCTTATATAGTTTTCCAATCTTCATCAAATGCGGGTACATTTTCCTGAATCCAACCTTCCTTATCCTAATTCATTAGTGTAGTTAGTACAAAGCGTATAGCCTGAATGAGTAGTCAAACGTGGCGCAAAAGAAATGGCCCGTATTTTAACTTTGACCAGGCCGAAGAACACGCGCGCACACACACCTGCTTGAGGTAAATGCTCTTTCCGCTGGCGTTGGGCCCCGTTAGCAGCTTCATTAGGCCGTGTTCAGAGCTGGAGCGAGTGTCGTTGGGAACGAAACTGTCCACGCACATCTCCTGGAGTGGGTGTCTCCCGTCAACGATGTCCAGCACCCTCTCGCGAGTCAGCGTGGGTCTGCAGTAGCCGTTCTCTTTCGCTACTGCTGCCAACGCTATCAGGCTGACAACAAGTAACGCAATCTTCGAGTGGGTGGAAGGGGACGCGAGTCAAGGTTGCCATTTTTTGCAGTTTTTTGTAACGAAAAAGATTTTTAGTGGTTCAAATCCACTATTTTATGAATATTAATCTTCATTATACCTTTGAATTCCGAATCTCGTATTTGAATCCGAATTTTGGATAAAATTATGAACATAATTGGAAAGATACTAGAATATATAAATAGTAACTAAATGTTAAAAAATTTCTTATAATTTCATTAATTATAACATTTCCTACAGTCAGTTGAGTGTCAAATTAAGAGTCTGGGGGCTGGTTGTTGAGTTTTTACTATAATTATATCAGTTCTGAAACCACCAATAAGCAGTATTACAGCTATAAAACAAATTTTACTTGAAAAATGGAGAAATTTTTTTTTTTAAGGATTTGAGTCTCAAATTCAATATTTTCTTGAATCCTTGAATCTCCTTAAGGATTCGAAGGTTATTGACAATATTTAATCATCAATATTCGAAGTAAACAGAAATAAAAAAAATTACCATAAAATGTAGATTTCCTCCTATTTCCTCTTCAACAGCTTTTTTTTTTTTTCATTTTGTTCCATTGAATAAATTTGTGGAAAATATGTTTCTTTTCAATGGGTTCAGCCACAAATGATTTTATTTTTTGTTAATTTTTCAGATTTTTTTCTTTGTTGCTAAAATTGGCTTATGAAACTCATAGATCATAATTATGTTCAGAATCTCTAAAAATTCCCTCCCACAAGGTTATATTCTTGAAATTTTCTCTCGAGGAAGGAGGGGGTTGCCAGATAGGAATCCAATCCACCGATTTGGAAAAATCAAACGAACACTCTTGCACATACTTCATCTCCATCATTCTCGTTGGTATTCTCATCTTACATTTGCGTATAACCCGAACGGGTAGTAAGATGCGGTGCTAATAATAATAATCATCTTACATATCTAGCTACTATTACTTAATATTTGGTCATGAGCCTCATGGCATTAAAAAAAAACCCATTTAATCGAAAGAAAAAAAGTTCTAGTTTAAATTCCGCAAAGTCCATGACGGATATTAAAAAACCGCTAGAAAAATTAAACTAAACTTAATTACTGAAGTATTATTTGATATATTTTGACCAAAAGTGTTTTTGATATAAAAACTGCAAAAAACAATAACTCAAAACTTCAATTCCTGGTACCCCATTTTAAAATTAGAACAAGTTTTTTTACATAATAACTATGAGTATGTGTGTATTTGTGTGCGTAGAAGAAACAACATGAGAGCGTGGTAATAAGTAGAGATGAGTTGAATACACTTTTTTCGCAGACATGAATCTAAATCTTCCAATGTTGTTTATTTTATTTAGCACCATGTTTTACTAGCCGTTTGGATTATACGCATAAGTACTAATTACGCTAATGAGCTAGGAATCGGGAAGGTTGAATATAAAGGAAGTGAACCTGCATTTGTGTGGAGGGAGAGTGGAAAAACATTTAGGAAAAACCACTCCCAGTTCAACTGAGCGAGATTCGAACCTCGATCTCCCCGTCCTTGGTACTCTAACTCAACACGAAACTAGCGCGTTAGCTAACTACTCCCTGAGGCGTGTTCCAATGTTGTTAAATATATTCAATTTTTTATGTTTTTTTTAGTACCACATCTTACTACCCATTCGGTTACATGCTTATGTACTAATTACACTAATGGGTTAGGGATTAAAAAGACTTAATTTAGAGGAATTTCCCCCGCATTTGTGTGGAGGGAGAGTGGAAAACCATTTAGGGGAAACCATCCTCAGTGCACCCGACGGGATCGAACCCCGATATCTTTATCATAGGCAGTCTAGTCCAACACGAGAGTAGCGCGTTAGTCCACGCAGCCACTGAAACTTTTTTTTAATGTTCTCATTATAAAACACACACACATACACACTTTGTAAACACTGCTGCCACTGAACAAAGAGATAGGCATACCAGTCTAGTTCTGCGCCAAGCTTGAGAATCTCATGAAGAGGTAAAAGTTTCTCTTGGACAAAATCACCAGCTTCAAAATAATGCGAGATTCTTGTTCAGAGATTTGCAACAAAATGTCTCCCAGTGTCGAATCCAATTCTAGAACAAAATCTTATAGCTTTTAATAAACATAGGACACACAAGTGAACTTAATTAACCTAGAGGGGGAGGGGGAAGGGAGACATATGAAGTTTGCAAAAGCTTTTATCAAATAAAAAAAAAAAATTTTTTTCTTTAGCCTCATATCTTACTGCGCGTTCAGGTGAATTATAATTGCTAGACATGCCTTCATTTATTTCCTTAACTATGTCTGGTTTCAAATGTCCAGGAATTAAATCAAAATATAAATATTTGTAAAAAAAATATAGCTATTTTCAGCACAACTAGTAATTACGCTAATAGGTTAGGAATTGGGAAGGTCGAATTTAGAGGAAGTGGACCTCTATTTGCGTGGAGTGAGAGTGGAAAACCATTTAGGAAAACCCCCCCTCCAGTTCACCCAACTGAGATTAGAGCCTCTATCTCCCTCTCCTCGGCAGTCTAGCTCAACACAAAACTAGCGTGTTAGCTAACTACGCCACCCGAGGTGGTTTAATGCAAGTTGATATTCAAAGCAACTTTTTTAAACTGTTCCTTTGGATTGTTTTCGAGACTCACCTCGGCACCGTTTGGTTTTGTAATGGGCAACTTCACCCGCGATGAACTGGAAATTAAAAGAAATTAAATTAGACATTGATAATTCATTGCATTGAAGAAATTAAGAACTGGCAGAAGTATCAGGCCAATGCTTTTCTTTGCTTCAAGCAGACATAAAAAAAATCCTCATTTTATTTTTTCCGACACAGTTTTTAATAAATTAAAAGAAAATCTAATAAAAAAATCTTAAAATTCCAGCTTTGAAGTGCACATGTTGGTGCGCAGGGAGCTACTATTTTTTTTAAGTTTCAGCCCTCTGCTCGCGAAACTTTGCATGCCTCTATTTCCAAAGCTTGTTCCATTTTATTCTTGCGATCGCCTTGTTACACTCACCATTAATTCGAGTGATTGTATTTGAAAGTCTTCAGTCTGCATGCAGTCTTTCCAGAAGGGCAGGGCCACAAGGAAGCCTATCTCCGGGATGTAGATCATGGAACACGCCTGTATGTAGAGCGGCAAGTCTTTCAGCTCCAAGTCGGCCACTTGATTCAACAGCAGGCTTAGTCCCCCGTGAGTTTGTTTCTCTGCGAAAAGTTTACTATTTGGTTGTGTTTTTTTTAGCACCGCGTCTTGCTACCCGTTCGAGTTGTACGTTCATGTTCTAATTACACCAATGGTTTTAGGGATTAGGAAGTGTACCCGCATTTGTTTGCTGGGATTGGAAAATCATTTTGGAAACACGACCCTCAGTACACCTGATCGAAATTCGAACCTTGATATCCCTGTTATTGGCAGTCTAGTCTACTGTGAGACCTTATCAGCTACAGAAGTGGGTGTTTGGGCTGATAAAATTTGGCTCACTATATATTTAATTAGTAACAAAAACAGTAATAGTATGGTTGGGTGGAACCCATTATTTTACAAATCAATTTACACTCAAATCCGAATCCTGGAAGAAATGATGAACATAAGAGGAAACATAAATATAGCAGAATAATATAAAATACAAATAGTAGCTAAATATTAACAATCTTTCTTATTATCCATTCATTATAACATTCATACATTCAGTTAAGTGTTAAATTACTGTTCTGGAGTCTGGTTGTTGAGTTCATCCTATAATTATAGTTGGTTATTAACCACCAATAAGCAGTACCAGAACTAAAAAAAAAATTCCCTTAAAAAATTGAGTCTCAAATCTTAAATTTTCTCGAAGCCTCAAATCTTTAATATCCTTGAGGATTTGAGGGTTCCTTCCCCAAATAAGAGTGCTACACGCCAAATCGGTAACAGCCACTGACTGTTATCTCTGCCAGGCTAAACGTCATGAAAAATGGTTTAAAAAATGGGTTACTAACTTTTTTTTTTTGTGCCATGTAACTTCTTTTAATCGGGTCAAGACTATGGATCCTTCTATGAATAATGTTTTAAATGCTAGGTTTACAAAGAAAATCCAGTTTATTTTTTAAATTAGAGATAAACATAGAGAAATGATATAAGATAAAAATAGTAATTTAATGTTAAAAAAAAATCATTATAACTGGGTATGGGAATCTCTCAAATCCTCATAGGTGTTTGAGGATTTGAGAAAATTTCGAATTCGAGACTGAAATCCTAAAAAGAAAAGTTTTGCTTTCAATTTTTTGAGTTGAAATTTGTTTTTGAGCTATAAGACTGCTTGATAGTGGTTGGGAATCAACATAATTATAGGATGAACTTAAATTACTGTTCTGGGGCCTGGTTATTAAACACTTATCTGAATGTATGAATGTTTTAACGAATGATTATAAGAAAAAAATGTTCGCATTTAGTTATTTTTTTATTTTCTATTCTATTATAGTTCCTCTTATGTTCATAATTTTTTTCTGAGATTCAGATTCAGATTCAAAGGTAAATTGGATATTCTGATTCGAGATTTGTATTGGTAAAATGTAGATTCGACACAAATCTAAAATAAAGCCTATTCCTACCTGCACAATGAACCTGCAGCTGAGTTAAAGATTTTTTTTAATGACATACACAACTAAAATCTCATTTCATGGCCAGTGTACAAGTCTAGTTTGGAGAGCATCAAATTATTTTCTAATAAATCCTGTTCTATTTAAACTAAAAAATGTAAACGACCAACTTCTATCGAGTTCTTCGTCCAGCCCTAGCTGTACCACCACTTTCTTTTGCTTCTCGGACTCCGGGAAATCGACAACTCGAGTGATGCAGTATGTCAACTTGTACAAGTCGGAGATTTCACAGGAAGCAATCTGGCCACAATAATAATAAAAAAAAATTTCATTGGAATTATCAAAATGAGCAAACAATATTTATACATCAAGTTAGTCTCTTAGTCTGATACCTTAGCTCGTTCGGTAGCGTGTCTGTCTACTGAGCTAAGGGTCCTGGCTCGATTCCGGCATAGTTGCAAATTTGTTATTGGTGAAATGTGGATTTACCCTTTCACAGTAATAAATTAACAGCTGGGACTGGATTTTGTGCCTGTCCTAGTCTTAAGTTAGATTATAAGGCATATGAGGTTGTGATAGGCCTAGCAAGCCGACGATGGAAAATATATGGCTTGAATAAAAAAACTGATCCAGACTGGAAACAGTAATGGATGTAAAAGCTTAGTCTCTTGATCCTATAATGTTTTATTTTTTCAAACACGTCTTATTACCTGTTCGGGTTATGCGCATATACTATAATTAGGCTAATGGTGTAGGGATGAGGAAGGCACAATTTAGAGAAGATGCATTCGCATTTGTCTGGAAGAAAAGAGGGAATTCATGAAAAATCACGCTTGGGGATTAAAGCCTCGATCTTACTGTCGTCATTAATCCTAATATATGGCAACAGTAATGCTTTGAACCAGTGGTATTCAACCTTTTTTGTTCGAGTACCTCTAGATATAATTTACTTTGACTTTTTTACCCCCTAAGATGTATTTGAGTACCCCTTGGGGTATGCGTACTCCAGGTTGAGTACCATTACCTTAGACTGTTCTACCACCGAAGAAGGTCATCATGAGTTATTAAAGGGCATGTTGAGCTCTGATTGACCTTCCTAGGGTGTGACACAGATTAGGGTTTTAGTTTGAACCTAATTCATCTCCATTCTTACTATCAAAACGACACATGCTAATGTATACAAGACCAAGGACCAGCTATGGGACCCTGTCACATGTTTGTGGGTGGGTGCGTGGTTGTCTTGTGATATCTCTCTATGGGTCACGTATGAGTTACCTTGCCGAAGAGAGCCACCTCTTCGCCATACGTCGAACACAACTCGTGCAGCAAGATGGAGTGGTAGATGCTCTGTACAGATTATAGTTGGACAATGGTTAGAGTTTGTATAGTCTGTCTCACTAAAAACTATGATAGACAAAGTGTTTCTTGGGATGGTATACACATATCTAAAAATAAGGCCTTTTGCCCACAGAGCTACTCAAATAATACTCAAAAGTGATGAGATGTAGATAGGAAAATGTAAGGTCATCTAGAGTTGGGGTACATGAGATAGTAGAGGAAGCAAGATTGAAATGGTATGGGCATGTAATGAGGATGTTGGAGTACATGAGATAGTAGAGGAAGCAAGGTTGAAATGGTATGGGCATGTAATGAGGATGTTGGAGTACATGAGATAGTAGAGGAAGCAAGATTGAAATGGTATGGGCATGTAATGAGAATGTTGGAGTACATGAGATAGTAGAGGAAGCAAGACTGATATGGTGTGGACATGTAATGTGGATGTTGGAGTACATGAGATAGTAGAGGAAGCAAGACTGAGATGGTATGGTCATGTAATGAGAATGTTGGAGTACATGAGATAGTAGAGGAAGCAAGACTGATATGGTGTGGACATGTAATGTGGATGTTGGAGTACATGAGATAGTAGAGGAAGCAAGACTGAGATGGTATGGACATGTAATGTGGATGTTGGAGTACATGAGATAGTAGAGGAAGCAAGATTGAAATGGTATGGGCATGTAATGAGGATGTTGGAGTACATGAGATAGTAGAGGAAGCAAGACTGAGATGGTATGGTCATGTAATAAGGATGTTGGGGTACATGAGATAGTAGAGGAAGCAAGACTGAGATGGTATGGTCATGTAATAAGGATGTTGGAGTACATGAGATAGTAGAGGAAGCAAGACTGAGATGGTATGGTCATGTAATGAGAATGTTGGAGTACATGAGATAGTAGAGGAAGCAAGACTGATATGGTGTGGACATGTAATGTGGATGTTGGAGTACATGAGATAGTAGAGGAAGCAAGACTGAGATGGTATGGACATGTAATGTGGATGTTGGAGTACATGAGATAGTAGAGGAAGCAAGACTGAGATGGTATGGTCATGTGATGAGGATGTTGGAGTACATGAGATAGTAGAGGAAGCAAGACTGAGATGGTATGGGCATGTAATGAGGATGTTGGAGTACATGAGATAGTAGAGGAAGCAAGACTGAGATGGTATGGGCATGTAATGAGGATGTTGGAGTACATGAGATAGTAGAGGAAGCAAGACTGAGATGGTATGGACATGTAATGTGGATGTTGGAGTACATGAGATAGTAGAGGAAGCAAGACTGAGATGGTATGGTCATGTAATGAGGATGTTGGAGTACATGAGATAGTAGAGGAAGCAAGACTGAGATGGTATGGTCATGTAATGAGGATGTTGGAGTACATGAGATAGTAGAGGAAGCAAGGTTGAGATGGTATGGTCATGTAATGAGGATGTTGGAGTACATGAGATAGTAGAGGAAGCAAGACTGAGATGGTATGGTCATGTAATGAGGATGTTGGAGTACATGAGATAGTAGAGGAAGCAAGGTTGAGATGGTATGGACATGTGATGAGGATGATGGAGTACACGAGATAGTAGAGGAAGCAAGACTGAGATTGTGTGGACATGTAATGTGGATGCCGAAGAAAATGTGAGAAATGAAGTATGTTAGAACAAGACCGCAGGGGAGGTCAAGAAAGAGATGGAAGGAGCTGATAACAGAAAGTGTTCAAATGATTATCGATTTTCTTGAAGAGGCAGCCATTAACTCTCTGCCCAATGGCAGCAATTTAAAGTGTTCTTCTTTTCATTGTAAAAGCCATATTTTGTCCGATTCCTTTTATTTGTTTTTATACCTATTTCCTGGATAATTTTCCATGTATAACAATATAGCGACCAGATAATTTTCCATGTATAACAATATAGTGACTAGATAATTAATGTAAACAAAATCAGAACTAAAGAAGAAGAAATCACGCCATTGTGGGAATGTTAACATTTTATGTTTATCGTGCTATTCAAGATTAGTAGGTAATTTAAATATATTGGTTCAACCCTTTTCTACTTTGATACATACAGTAATTCCAACATTTTTATCACTCTAATCCAAGTGTTTTAAGAAACTTCCTTAGAAATATGTCAACTGAAGTTACCAACACTAGAGTAGAGCTTGGGATTCTTACATTATTTAAAGTTTTCCAGTCCTTTACTGTTGTTCGAGCGGTTGTTAGCTTTGTTACAATACTCTGAAATCAGACCAAGGCATGCAAATTATTTATAAGAAACCGTGCAAAGATCCTTCAGAGAAATGATAAATATATATAAAATTAAGTGTTTTTACTCAGTACAAGTGTGCATTAGGATGGGACTCTCGAATCCCTCAAATCCTTAAGGATTTACAATATTCGAGGATTCGAGAAAATTTCGAATCCGATACTCAATATTAGAATCAGATTAACTTCTCTTTCTTTATCTAGAATATAGAAGAAGTATAACTTGCATTACACACCAACTATGAAGTTACAAGGTTAAATAAAGATTATACCTGGGGGTACACAAACTCAAGTTGATCGAGCTAATAAGAGACAAGTGTCCACTTACTGTAATACTCTTTAGATGCTTCAAACAATCAGTCATATTCTTCACTGCTTCCTCGTACCTGGGTTGTAGACAAAACGAAATGAGGTCCAGTCTGTCATTCAGGATATCAATATCTTTAGTCGGATGAAGTAACATTACTCTGCAAGTATCACCAAGGTAATGCATAAATAAGAATAACACAACTGACTGCAATTACCTCGAATCGTTGTCAAAGACTAGGATGTTTGAACTACTCAAAACAGTACCAATATCTTGTGAAGTGTTTAATCACAACTTGTGTGAATGTGTGGAATGTCTAGGCCTCCACCGTGGTTCGGATTCCACGTTAAACTGTAGGTCCTCCATTTCATCTCACAATCACCCTACCTTACACATTAGCGTAAGTGCGTACAACCCGAACGGGTAGTAGACCGTGTTATAGTAATAATGTATCTTGTGAAAATATAAATCAAAATGGCACTATAAATTATAAGCTGAATTTGAATTTAATGTGGCAACATCTATGTTCCAGTAAAACTAGCTAGTACTTTACACCATTTTTACCTTTATTATTTAAAAAGTTGATTTTTTTTCCTCCAGTGTTTTGGTAGTACTTAAGTGAGAATAAAAGTCTCTTTGTTCATCAGCATCAACTGTTTCCAGTCCGTGGCCAGGTCTTTCTTGGTCTTCCTTGTGGTCTCTTTCCAACATACTTCATCTCCGTTGTTCTTTTTGGGTATTCTCCTTTCCATCCTCATCATGACCACATCTCAGCCTTGTTCCTACTCTCATTACTCCAACATCCTCATTACTGTCCATACCATCTCAGTCTTGCTTCCTCTACTATCTCATGTACTCCAACATCCTCATTACAACCATACACAGTCTTCTTCTCTCATAGTACCCAACATCCTCATTATGCCCTACCCTCAGTCTTGCTTCCTCTACTATCTCATGTACTCCAACATCCTCATCACTTGACCATACCATCTCAGTCTTGCTTCCTCTACTATCTCATGTACTCCAACATTCTCATTACATGTCCATACCATCTCAGTCTTGCTTCCTCTACTATCTCATGTACTCCAACATCCTCATTACATGTCCATACCATCTCAGTCTTGCTTCCTCTACTATCTCATGTACTCCAACATCCTCATTACATGTCCATACCATCTCAGTCTTGCTTCCTCTACTATCTCATGTACTCCAACATCCTCATCACTTGACCATACCATCTCAGTCTTGCTTCCTCTACTATCTCATGTACTCCAACATCCTCATCACTTGACCATACCATCTCAGTCTTGCTTCCTCTACTATCTCATGTACTCCAACATCCTCATCACTTGACCATACCATCTCAGTCTTGCTTCCTCTACTATCTCATGTACTCCAACATCCTCATCACTTGACCATACCATCTCAGTCTTGCTTCCTCTACTATCTCACATACTCCCTGTACCCCCAACTCTTCCACGGATAACTTCATTCCTAATCTTGTTTCTCCTCGTCACAGCTAACATTCTCCTCACAAACTTCATTCCCATGGCCTCCACTTTCCTAGTCTCTCTTACATTCATTGTCCATGTTTCTGCTGCATGTATGTCAATGGGTACAAAGTACGCCCTTTACAGCACTTCACTCCAAATCACGAGTAGAAATACCCTCACTCACTTCATGAACTTCCCACCAAGCTGGGACTTGCATCTGTTGAAAAGTCCATAAATACTGAGACCCTCTCTACTGCTTCCTGGTGTCCACATCTTGAAACTGGATGGGTGCATCCTCTGGCTGAAGATTTGGAGTGCCTCGTAAGTCTCCGCATCCACCGTCACGATGTCGGCCCTGGAAAGGAAATATGGTAAGGTTAACTCGCAAGCACAAAATATAGGAGGCTGTGATGTTCAAAAAGAGAGAGAAAAAATAAAATTATATTTTCAAGAATGTCGTACCCAAATATCCACCTTCTATTCCATTTTGAATTTACCTACTTAGTATATGGCATTAGGAACCAAAGAAAAGTTAATTGGTGCATTTACAGAAGTACACCACCTATCCCTATCTTTAGCTAGCGCACTATCCAGTTCACCTCATTACACCCTATCCCTATCATGAGCTAATGTTATCCTCCCATCATCTTCTAGATCTTTCCACCGGTCTCTTTCCGTTGGGCTTGCCAATCAATACCATGAAAAAAATGCTATAGTCTCTCCCATTTACGCTGCATCTCTTACCCACCATAATTTTGCTTATCTTAACAACGTCTTGTGATGAATGCAGGGTATGTAACTCATCGTTATGAAACTTCCTTCCCTCCCTCCTGTTTAGGATCATATAACTTCCTAAGCACCTTGTTTTCGTCAGTGAAGTGGAATTACTTACAACGAGACCGTGTTGATGACCAGCACAGGAGCACTGGTCCAGGTGTTCTGAAGGCTGAGGGTGACCCAAGCCTTGTCCAGATACTTGAGCAGAGTTCCGAGCGCCAGCACCATGGATTCTGCCCTGAAGTTGATGAGCATGTTCATGTAGAGCGTGTGCTCATCTTCGCTGCTATCTTCAGGTTCACTCGGAAGGCGGAGAGCGAGCACTCGTCTTTTGCACAGGTCGAACTCTGAAAGAAGGGGGAATGAATCTCTTAGAACTTTAATACCCCTATGGTGACCTGGTGGTCTAGGGGGTAAGGTGTCAGACTTCTGTGCTGGGGGTCAGGGTTTCAATCCTCGGTCCCAGCACGGATTTATCTGATTGCCAAACCCTTCCTTCACCTCTGACAGGACGTGTATTAAACACAACTTGTGAATGTGAGGAATGCCAGGCCTCCACCGTGGTTCGGATCCTACGTTAAACTGTAGGTCCTCCATTTCATCTCACAATCACCCTACCATTACACATTAGCGTAAGTGCGTATAACCCGAACGGGTAGTAAGACGCGGTGCTAATAATCAATAATCATTTAATACCCCGCATCACCCCATGGAAAACACATAGCAAGGGAAGTGTAAAACCTGTGGAGACTCAAGATCTTGAGTTGAAAATTTCTAGAAGTACTTTATATCACATTACTTTCGATTATGAAAGTTATTTACTTCAGACTTGTACAGACAAATTTAAAATTTCTCAACTGTCGATTCCTAATCTTCACCTACCTTCTGTAGTAGATTGTATCGAAAGCTTAAGATGGGATGCAAGAGAATGCGAGGAAAGGCCAGTGTTTTTGCAGTTTTTATGGAAAAAAAACTTTTTTTTTCTCAAAAGAAATCAAATACTTCTCCAGTAGAAACAAAGAGTTTAATTTTCTTCACACGGTGACATCAACAGTTGTTGAATATCTGTCATGAGCATAGAGCACTTAGGTGAGAAACTTTTTAAATGAAGAGAAAAAGTTGTCATTAAATTCCAGGTCACCTTTGAAAAATATTCAACAATTGTTGAGGTCACCATGTGAAGAAATTAAAATTCTTTGTTTGCACTGGAGCAATATTTTATTTATTTTAGCCAAAAATATCTTTTATCTTAATATATATAATTCTTCTGTACGTGTGTATGTCACTGAACTCCTCCTAAACGGCTGGACCGATTTTGATGAATTTTTTTGTGTGTGTTTGAGTGGGTCCGTGGATGGTTTAGATTCACAATTGGACCGGGTAGATGGCGCTGCAATCGGGTTTTAGGATTTATTTTTTATTTTTTAGGGATTTTTTGGAGGATTATTTTTTTTTAGGTTTTTTGCGTATCAGAACATGTAACCTCAAAATATCACCCTCCAACCCCACCACCACCCCCCACAATATTTATAATAATGAATATAATATTAATATTTGACCGTTAAAAAAATCATAAGTTCATCAATAATTGACCGCGAACTGGCAAAAATGAAAAGATGTTTTATTTTGTATGTTGTCTTGACAAACACTGAATTTGTAATATTTGTGTAACTCACTAATTGGAGTTCATTGTGAATTTGTAATTGTGATGATCACATAGTATTTGTTTTATAATCGAAATCAATTATGCCACCCAAATGAAAAGTCAACGTTCGGGCAGGACAACGTCTGTCGGGTCCGCTAGTATATAATAAAAACTGCAAAGAACACTGTATTTTTCTCACATCCCCTTCCATCCCACCTTAATCAATCAAGTTGGCTAGTAGCGCCGTTTTGACTGCCTACCAGTATTGCCAACGACCATATAAGTGTCGTAGCAAGATTAGTATCGGAAAGTCGCTAGATTGTCGCCAAATGAAAAATTTAAAGACGCCATATTTGTCGCCAAACAAAAAAAAAATGCATACTGCCAATGAGGTTTAACATGGAAATCTTACGATTGCGCAGTGGCAAAACAGTATGTACGCATGTGCGGGCTAACTCTCAAGAATAAGCCAACATTATCAATAACATAACGAAGAAGTAAGCAGCTGTGTGTTTTTATTTTATAAAACGTGGATAGCAAACAAAATGATCCCAAACTTGCCACCTGCCATTATACTAGTTATTGACGTGTCCTACCACAACATTCAATTAGACACACCACAAACATTTTCAAGGTAAAATAGTAATAATGAGTTGGTTTGAACAATACGATATTCCCTTGAGTAATACTGTGCTCAAACCAGAATTATATTCAATATTCGACTGCACCAACCTTGATTTAAGACATGTACTGTGTGTTAGATACACAACTAGCAAAGTCTGGACATTCTGTTCTAAGTATACCCCTATACCATCCCGATATCAACCCCATAGAATTGATATTGGCACTAGTCAAGGACTATATTTCTAAAAAAAGAACCTTACATTCAATGTAAACACCGTTAAGAGCCAATCGGAGGAAAAATTTAACTCTATAGCGAAACGGGAATGGTTAGCGTGTGTTGCACACGCACAAAAAAACATACGGATTCAGAGCGAAGAATTGATGAGGTACCGTGTCCGACAGTATTATCGTCAACGTAGAGGACGACAGCTCCAGCAAAAACACTTGGGTGATGATGGTGAAAATATTAGTGGCGTGGAAGTTTTTGAAGATGTGTAAGGTAAGAAGTACATGTTTGTGTTTGTGGTAGTAGCGAATAAGAGAAAGAAAGAAAGAAACATTCTTATCTACCCCCACCATATCCTCCCCTTTCACCCCCTACCTGCGCTGTTGAGTTCCATGTAAAACCTCACCAGTGGTACATACATCTGAATTGAACGTAAGATACATCAGTGGACTGAGGTGATTCCCGGATCCGGAACGATGTAATTGTGATTTGTGAATGACGGATAGTTTAAAGCTCTTCTGTAGACCGAATCAATGCATTGCAATACGGTAGTTTAGAATTTACAATAATTAACACGAACTTGACAGAAAATTAAGGAGAGTTGCCGGTCCCCAGATTAGTCGCTAGGTGCTAAAAATTAAAATTAGTCGTTTCAGACCCTTAAAAGTCGCTAAATTGGCAACACTGTTGCCTACTAGGTCTAAGACTTCTTCTTCTATTACTACTACTACACACTAGTAAGCTTAAGAAGTTTATTGGATAGCTCAGTTGTTAGAGCATTGGCGTACTAAGCCGAAGGCCCCGGGTTCGATTCCCGTGTCTGGGTGTCATTTTTCAATTTTCAGAATATGATATATAGATAGAGAATTCCTCACTAAAAAACATAAATAATAGCTTCGTCTATTTGATTCTTAAGAAGTTTAGGTAATATTTGAGTTGATCACTTGATAAAGCCTCGAGTCTTCATGAACCATCCTACCTTTAACTCACTTTTGAGAGTTTTAATTCTTTTCACTATTTAATTTTAGGGAGAGGCTTGGTTTTTTTAAACACATTTGATTTTGTTTTAAGGCATTTTTTTAAATTTTATTTCATGAGTCGACGTGACAGGATTGTGGTTTAAATCTTGGCTGGGATTGAATTTTGGAATGAAGATTTTATTTTTCACTCGGTATACAAGTAGTTCAGAGTTAATTACAACCCCCCCCCCCCTCCCCTCGTTGCCGCATATTCTAAGACAGGGATCTTCAACCAGCGCGGCCTGGCGTAACATTTTTCGCGGGCCGTTGGCTCAGGAAAAATATAAAATTATTTTAAAAGAAAAAATTACAAATATAGATACATATTTTACATGACCAACTAATAAAATAAATACATATTTTATGTTATTTTATTAACGATTTTTGTTTTTTTGCACAAAAGGAAGTATTGCATTTTAATACAAATGTACTTTTAACTGTAAAATGACAACTCCAGTAGACAAGACCAATTGTGCTACCTCCTGCTATGAAACAACAAACAACAAACAACATACGTCTTGAGAAATCCTAATCCTTAATGAGACTACAAGAATGGGCTAACAAGAATATTTTAATATTTACTCAATTCTAATATTGTCGGTACAGTATTGCGAGCCAACAAGAGACGGGGACTTGGAACGTTAGACATTAACAGGTTGGCGATCCTTTGTCTAACGCGCTACTCTCGTAGTAGACTAGACTGCCGATGACGGGGAGATTGAGGTTTGAGTCTTGGTCGGGTGTACTGAGAGTGTTTTTTTTCTTCTTCAAAATGTTTTTCCACTCTCCCTCCACACATGGGGGGTACATTTCCTAAAGATATAACTTTAATCCCTAAGACCATTAATATAATTAGAACATAAGAGTATAACCCAAACTGTTAAAACTTGTCTGATCTTTTGTGTTGAGGAATAAAAAAAAGGGAAGAGAGAGGGAATTTTTACTACCTGGTATTTTCAGTAATCCTGACTAGAACCCCATGTCACCGCCTTCAGAGTGCGTAAGCTCCGCATTCATGTAGTCCTTAAGCCGGTATTACACTCTCACATTTCTGTCATATTTCTTTGATCAAATATCTATGATCAAAGAAAATGTGATGTATCTTTGACGACTCTTCAAAGATCTTTGATCACAAAAATTTTTTACAAATCTTTGATCACAATTTACATTGATCAAAGAAAATGGTGTCTGAAAGATTATCCCGGACGTGCTAAGCAGTCTTAGCATTTCTTAGGTGTGTATTTTTTCTTTTAATTTAATGGAGTGACTTTTGCTACCAATATTTAAAAGTTTCACAGGCCACGGCTAAATATTTTTGATAAGATTCCGGATCTTCAGTTTGAAGTTCTTTTAGCAGGCAGCTGTTAATCCCTCTTGAATTTCATCTCCCAACCCAAGGTCGAACCCACAATTGTTTAACAGGTTTTCTTTTCGTTCTAAGCAGCAGCGAGATTATCACAATAGCACTCACAGTCACCACACATGAAATTAAACTCTTGAAGTCAATTTTTTTAATAACATATATTGTAGCAACTCTGAAAGAAATGTGATGTAGTGTAATAACACATCTTTGATCAAAGACGGCGTTAAATCTTTTATCATATATTTTATCAAAGAAATATATTACATATATTTCTTTGATCAAAGAAAAATGTGATAGTGTAATACCGGCCTTAGAAAAGGAAATCATGTCCACACAATCCATGTCCTTAATCAAGCGACCGTGCCAACCAATGAGAAAGTCAGAGACTGTCCAATTAAAACTCTTCTAAAGCAAATGTCTTGAGCAAGGCGCAAGCAGACTTGATTTATGAAGCGAGATTATAAAGAATACTAATGGGAAGTTTAACCTACAAATGGGACGCCACTCTTTTATGAAAACTTGGTATTTATCAGAAAAAAATCTGCCCAAAAAAGTACCATTTAATTTTATATTTGTCTCCATAGCATCGCTGCCATTGGTGCATTCATTTCGATGCAAGCCCACATATTTACTTTGCTGTGATATGTAGTCTCTTTAGCAGTCCTCAGAAAGCTAAAGTTGAGTCATTCTGCAGAGTGATAAGGACTAAGTACTTAAGGATATGGACTTTGTACACATATCAATTTCCTAGTGTGGACTCGATCTCTTAAAACACCTTACGGATACGGATTCGATAGACGGGACTTGACACAATGATAATGTTATCTTACTGCACTCTTTCCCCGGCATAAAATGCAATCTTCTCTGTGGAAGCATGTTGTTTGCACCGCTGGAAGATTCTTCATCCTGAATCCTCGTAGTTCGCCAGAAGTTTTACAGTAGAAATGAACCTTTCCGCCAAACTACCGCACGTCACCACTTTAGTGGGATGTACTTGGTAAAACAAACTTTTCAACATATTGAATTCAGGCTGAACATCCACAATGTCGAGAAAAACATATACCTGAAAAAAAAAAGTTTCATCTATAGTAAGATATTCGAGGATTCAAGACTTAAATACTTGCCCCCCCCTTTTTTTTTCAATTGAATTTTTTTTTTGTGTTTGAATACTGCTTATTGGTGGTTCAGAACCAATTATAATTATAGGATGAACTCAAAAACCAGGCCCCAGACCAGTAATTTAACACAACTTAATGTATGAATGTTATAATGAATGAATTATAAGAAAGAATGTTAACATTTAGTTATTAATTTCTAGTTTATTTTATTTTATTATATTTATATTTTCTCTTATGTTCATAATTTTTTTTTTCAAGATTCTGGATTTGAAGGTAAATTGGAGATTCGAATTAGTGAAATAGTGAATTTGACCCAGATTTAATTTATAGTGTTATTGCTCATTTGTTTTATTTAATTTTAATATTTAAATTTTATACACTAAACATTCCACTCTAACTCCAGGCAAATGCGGGTTCACTTCCTCTATATTTATCCTTCACAATTCCTAACCCATTAGTGTAATTTGTACTCAAGCTTATAACCCGAACAGGTAGTAAGACGCGGTGCTAAGTATTTTATTTAGCACAGCGTCTTACTACGCGTTCGGGTTATACGCTTAAGTACTAATTACGCTAATGGGTTAGGAATTGTGAAGGATAAATATAGAGGAAGTGAACCCGCATTTGCGTGGAGAGAGAGTGGAAAACCATTTAGGAAAACCACCCCCAGTTCATCCGACCGAGATTCGAACCTCGATCTCCCCGTCCTCGGCAGTCGAGCTCAACACGACTAGCGCGTTAGCCAACTACGCCACCGAGGCGGGTATGCTAAGTATTATTATTATTATTATTATTATTATTAACTATTTTATTGGATTAAAATACTTTCAACAAACACTTTTAAATATTTATTGTAAGAAAAGATTATCAAGATAAAATAAAAATTACATACTTCTGATGTTTCCACACTGTAATATGCCGCACCAAGGACCCCCTTTTTCCAAATCACTGACAAAACCACCTAAAAAAAAAGTACCTAGATTTAAAATTACAAATCATTATTCATCATTCATAAAATGTCTGTGCAAGATGCCACAATACACTAATTTGGGTTGCATTGCAAATATAAGCATCGTACAGCTAGAGTTTATCTTAGAACTGCGTCTTAATACCTGTTGGGTTTATATTCAGGGATACCTATGTACTGATTACACCAATGTGTAGGGATGAGGAAGATTGAGTTTAGAGGAATTGTATCAACATATGCATGGAGGGGGAGTGGAAAACCATTTAGAAAAAGCCACCTTCAGTAGCCTACACCTGTAATCGGCGGGCCAGTCTATTGTGAGAGTGACACCTTAAATCGTGTGGCCACTGAAGCGGGTGAAAATTGATGTTGTCTATACAGTTTAGAACCTAGTGTGAATGGGAGAATCTAGAACCTCGTTCAAGGTATTGACTGCCAAACAATGGGAAGAAACCAATGGGAAGACCTAGATGCAGATGGGAAGATAACATTAGAATGAACCTGAAAGAGATAGGGTGTAATGAGGTGGACTGGATAGAATTAGCTCAAGATAGAGATAGGATGTAGTGAGGTGGACTGGATAGAACTATCTCAAGATAGTGATAGGGTTTAATGAGGTGGACTGGATATAACTATCTCAAGATAGTGATAGGGTTTAATGAGGTGGACTGGATATAACTATCAAAAGATAGGGATAGGGTGTAGTGAGGTGGACTTGATAGACCTAGCTAAATATAGAACTAACTTAGGTGGCATACTTTTGTGAGTGCGGTAGTGAACTTTTTGGTTCCTAATTTCATATAGTAAGTAAATAATACAGTTTAGACAAGTTGTCAAATATAAACCTGGAGTTAACACCACATTTTGGTCAGTTAAACATGCTCATATGTTTGTCTTTAAAATTATAGGCCTAACATAAATTAACTATTTGTTAACAAACTATAATAACTTGGACTGTCTTCTTAAACAAATCCACCAAAAATATGTACTAGATCACTTTTTTTTTGAAGATTTCTCTGAAAACTAGACTTATTTACTTTGTCATAAATAAGTTGATTAATATAACCAAATATATTTTAGCTGGCTTGTCTGAACAGATAGTCTGACAGTTTGACTGTAGGTTAGGTTTCAATCGGTAACAAGCAACCAAACCGTTATTTTACATTCCCTCTTATCGGTGAATGTCAATACAATCATGCTTGTTTAAGGGATTCGCCTTAATAAGCGAGAAGTTGCCGCGCGGACGCTCAACTCTAATGCAAAATTTAATTCTACAATGACCCGCCTTGGTGGCATAGTTGGCTAACGTGCTAGTCGTGTTGAGCCCGACTGCCGAGGACGGGAAGATCAAGGTTCGAATCTCGGTCGGGTGAACTGGGGGTGGTTTTTCCTAAATGGTTTTCCACTCTCCCTCCACGCAAATGCGGGTTCACTTCCTCTATTCAACCTTCCCAATTCCTAATCCATTAGAGTAATTAGTACTTAAGCGTATAACCCGAACGGGTAGTAAGACGCGGTGCTAAATAATAATAATTCTACAATGCATTATTTCAAAATACAGTTCATGCCAAAAGATTACAACAGGGCTCTTTTTCCTTTACAACCATATATTTTGAATGCTATTTATACAAAAAAAAAATTGTGAAAAAAAACATAAGCTCATTTTCAGTCACATTTTAAGTATATTTGCGGACCTTTGAGATTAGGATTGATGAAAAAGCTTCAGATTTAGTCTTCATTTAACAACTACAGAAATTTTTGATAGTGATTCAACATAAAATTTTAAGAAATTTAAAAACTAGCAGTGAGCTTTGTTCTTTACCTTGTGATAGTAAGTTTTGTAGTTTTCTTTCCCCTCGTTATTATTGACATTATACCTCAGTTTTATCTTCTGTGGTGCTGACTGACAGTTCACAGCTAACTTCTGACGGTCAACAGTTAGGTATATACCTAAATTTTGACTGTCAGAAGTGACAACTGCTAAAGACATGTTTTTTGTAGATCATATGGTTTGGCGTAGGGATACATAATTTGGTCTGGTAGCTTTTAAAAGCCGTCAGAAGTCAGCTGTGAGCTGTCAGTCAGCACCACAGAAGCTAAAACTGAGGTATACAAAGGTTGGTTGTAGGTTAAGGGCAAAAGGGAGTATAAGCTTAGATAGATTAGATAAGTAGTTTCATCAAAAGACACAGCACATTGTATTTTAAGCCGTGCGGCCTGACAACAATTGATTACTTTTTCTCTGACCGAGGCAGATGCCTTAACCTCATATTCTATGCCTTATTAAACAAAAATGTGACATTTTAGGACGGTGGTAAATAAATAATTTACAATCGCCGGATCACTAAACACGATTCAAAACCTAGGCGTCGAGCTTATTATCAATTGGGTATCCTGTAATATATTGCGGCTCGCCAGTCAGCCAGTCACACTGGGGGGTTGTTTTCGCAATATCTGTATGCTAATGAGGGTGCATTTCTTCTAATAACCTTCTTAATTGCCAGACCTTATGTTAGGTTATTGATAATCAAAGTGTTTAACCTTGTAAAAAAATAAAATAATTCAACAGCCTTTATAGACTATCTATTAACGACCTACCTCTTCTCCTGATGCATCGGAGGTATCTGTAGTGGTCGCAGGTTGAATGTCATCACTGGTTATAGCATCAACATCATCATCAACATCATCAGCAACACTGCACACTTCCTCAGTGTTATGTGTATTGTCAACAATTTCTGACATGCTAACCGGAACAAAAGAGTTCAAGCTTACGAGAGAAGGTATCGGGGTAGAATATTAATGGGTTCGACACCCCCAACATCTTATTTTATTAATTATATATTTTTTAAAGTTGGGTCTAATCCACCATTTTACAAATTCCGAATCCGAACCTTGGAAAATATTATGAACATAGAAGGAAAGATAAATATAATATAATAATGTAAAATACAAATAGTAACTAAATATTAACATTCTTTCAATTAATCTGTTCAATATAACATTCATACATTCAGTTAAGTGATAAATTACTGGTCTGGGGCCTCTGATGGGGTATTTTCACATGTTGATTACAACTGAGGGAAAGTCTAATTCACACTGAGAAATTTTTACTTGAGGTTAGGCGTCTTAACCAGGTCATTATTTTTTTTTATCACTAAATAGGCATTGTTAGGATAATCAAGTCTTTAGATTACGGTAGGCAGGACATGCAGGGTGGATAGGAGAATCTAGAACCATTTTCTGGATACTGATCGGCAAACCCAATGGGAAGAGACCATTGGGAAGACCTAGAAGCAGATGGGAAGATAACATTAGAATGGACTTGAAATAGATAGGGTGTAATGAGGTGGACTGGATAGAATTAGCTCAAGATAGGGATAAGTGGCGTACTTTTGTAAGTGCAGCTAAGAACTTTCGAGTTCCTAATGCCATAGGTAAGTAAGTAAGAATATGCCCTTTTATCTTTTGAAAAAAAAAAAAAAAGTTTTAAGCCTGATCTTTAAACTTTTCCTATACTTTCAACACATTTCTAGTGCTATGAATTATTGTAGTTCTAATTAATAGAATTTTAAAATGTTATCAACATAATTTGGATTTTATGGTAGTGGTGGGAAAATGCCCTAACCCCACCCTTTTGGTGTATTTAAATAGTGTTTTTTTTAAAATCACTTAACTAATCAAAAGAAAATATAAGCTACTCCTTGGAGGTATCAAATTTGATTCTTTAATTTATATAAAACAAAGAACAAAAAATGGACAGCCAAGAAGATAATTTATATGATGATATGTTTTATTTTTATCATTTTAAGTTCTTTCTCTTTTTATGGTACAATTATTTACATATTTCACTCCCTTTATTACACATACACACGAACATGTAGAATCGAATGATACCAAGATTTATAAATTTTGAAAACTTTAATAAACATTAAGTTAGGCCTACATCCAAACTATAATGACAAACAACTACAGTAGCTCCAATAACCTTTGGAATGTTAAAATATTTGTGATGAAGTATAACTGTGTGCTACAACAGTGATTCTGTGAGTTAAATTGGCAATGCTATCTTCAGATAATGTTTACCATCCGTGTTTAGTTATTTATTTTAGACGTTAAATAGTTTATTTATCCACAGTAAATATAAATTTAATATACTATTACATAAAAAGTTGGGGTGACCTGGTGGTCTAGGGGTAGGACATCAGACTTCCATGCTGTGTGTCCGGGGTTCAATCCTCGGTCCCGGCACAGATTTATCTGATTTGCCAAACCCTTCCTTCTACCTCTGAAAAGACGTGTATTAATCACAACTTGTGAATGTGTGGAATGCCAGGCCTCCACCGTGGTTCGGATCCCACGTTATAAACTGTAGGTCCTCCATTTCATCTCACAATCACCCTACCATTACACATTAGCGTAAGTGCGTATAACCCGAACGGGTAGTAAGACGTGGTGCTAATAATAATAAAAATGAAAAGTTAGGTTAAGCTAAGTTAATAAAGTATAATAGGCCTAATAATGAAAGTATACCACTAAACTATGTTGTCTTATTTATTCAGCGACATCATCAATGCATATTTCTCCAAACCTTCTTGATTTACTCTTTTGTTTAAATTTTCTGAAATTTTCAGATGTTGTAGACGATCTGTACGATTTTGTAAAGATAAATTTACTTTGCGTTTTAGTCTATGTTGTTCAACTTGTTTTAGAGCAAAGTAATTGATGAGAGGAAATTTTTTTGAGAGTAAATGCAGATCTAATCTTGTTACTATATTTGAAGGCCATATAATATGAGAAATCTCAAACTCCTAATTTTAAGGCCATGTTCAACTTTATAGCAGAAAGCTTACTTGAGTGATATTTTTCTTCTTTTATTTTAAAGATTTGTGTAGAATTAAATTTTACATGTTTTTATGTTTGCAAAAATCTTTGACAAATAAAAATATTTTGCTTTTGTTTAAAAAAAAAGCTGAAAATGGGATAGACGATGGGTACTTAAACTAGATGTGGAAACATATGAATGAACCTATTATTGAGATCCCAATTCTATCGGCGCACCCCAAAGGAGACAAATGGATCACTTTACCCTTCCCAAGATGGTTAATGACTTTATTAAAATCTGGATAAATAGGAAGTAGGGGCCTACAACTATAATTAATTTAGAGCACTGAAGATGTGTGAATGTAGGGGGTAAATTTCAACTTCTAGCTTACAACTTTATATCCTAAAAGTAATCAATTATAAACGTTCAAAGTGACCCAAAGTTCAAAATCGGTAAAAAGTACCAAATTAATTACTTCAATATATATCTACCACAACCAAATAAAAATGTGACTGTGCTACTGCCCACCCTGCATGACTGGGTGCATCATAACAATGATAAGATCATTGTATCAATATATTAAGCTTTATTGAATGTTAGCACTGTAATTTACCTTTGAATTCCAAATTTGTTAACATTGTTAGAGGTTCCTTGAATAAATGTTGTACTAGCAGAAGCTGTATTAGAATCCATTACATTTGTACGTAAGTCAGACATAAATGTATTTATTTTCATGTGAATTATATAAACCAAGACAAACCTACAAACGGAAAAAAATACTATAAACAGCTCTAATTGCTGCTAAGAATTTGATGTTATGTAATTTTGAATTTAAAATTACGTCTAGCAAATTACCAGTTTGACCAACAAAGAAAATCAAAAGTCGTTAATACCAATACAGATTTTAATAGCGCTGGATTGAGAAAATCGTTTTGCAAATTCGTTTTAGGAGAGAGAACCAAATTTAAAACTTTTCACATTCTGATTGATTTTTGTATCAAATCTATTAGGCCTAAGAAAAGAATATTAAAAATTATAATAAAACAGACCATAGTGAGTTTATTAAATATTTATATAAGTATGAAACTCTTCCAACTAAACAAACAACATAAATACACAAATAATTACTTTAACCTTCCTTTAAGAATATATTGATGATCTTTTAAAATAGATTTCCAAAGTAGTGTTATTATTGTGGAAATTATTATTAAAAACTATTGGTTATCAAAACTATATCTAAATAATATTAATAATCATGTTGTTTTGTTTTCTTAAGGTATTATAATCTGTTATTTATTTTCTATCTTAAAATCAACCCATAATAGCTGATAGGCATTTATTTTATACCCTTGGTAAAGGTTTTATAATTTTTTTTAACTAAACGGAAAATATAAGAAGCAGTTACAAATTTAATTGTATTTCATTACAGCGTGATCCAAGATCATGGAGATTTGGATAGTTGTCATAATACATTTCATTAATAATTAGATAAAGGTTTGATACACGAATTATTATTATAGACAGATTTTTTCATGTCCTATAAATTAGTATCTATGTTCGAAAGAGATGTTTTGTACTTACTGTGGCTCGTCTTAACGCGTCATTCCTCCAATCCAGGAAATCTTTCAAAGTGTAGAACGGGTGTTTCATTGTTTAGACGCCATTCTGTTATTGCGGTCTTCAATTTTTCTTTAGGGATTCTCTTAAGAAAGTCTGGGGGAAGTTGAAATAGGTCCCTCCTTTTGTACAATTTTTTTAAATACAGAATAAGGTGGTGTGGTGTCTGTCAGAAGATGTGTTTATTTTTAGTTTTGAAGTGGTGCAAGCCCCTTATGATTTGGCCAGTTGTTTCTGCATATAACATTGTCTCATTTGGAGCTCTGTTGCTGCTGTCCCTTCCAAGGTGACCGGCCCGTATCTCAAGTGAGGCTCAAATAGCAAATAGTAAGCTATTTTAGCCACCCACGCATTACTGATTTGCTTAACTCTTCTAACCGAAACTAAGTTTCGGGCATAGTTTATATGATGCTTCTTTGATAATGTTTTGTCCAAGTCTACGCCTAGGTATGTATTTTGTCGAGTTTGTAGCATCGAGTTCTGGGAGGTCATCAAGACACATTTTTTGCAGTGAAAATTAATACTATATCCGTTATATGCTGATATTGCTTTGCCATCCCAAAAGCTATATAGGTATCGATATATAGTTTTTAACGGGAATAAGTGCTATGTCGTCAGCACACACTACGGCCTCACAAATATTCTTTAGGAATTCTGGGAAACGGTTTGTCACTCCCGGTATTTTAAGTGTACCAATTATTAAGTTGTGTCTCAGGCAGTCAAAAGCCTTGCTAAAATTAATAATTAAGCCTGTTGAAATGCACAATTCCCCCAATTTGTCAATGATGGATTTGATGAGCTGCACCATTGTAATGTATGAAGAAAATGCATTTTTAATATTTTGGATTTAATTCCGGATTTTAATTTTTAACAGCAAGCAAATGTTAAGCGATGTGGCTTTGCAACTATTATACAAACTTTGGAAAAATGTACTGTTTTAACACATTTTCGTTAACGATGGTCTCAAATTTATTATCATATTATTATGTTTAGTCGCTACCCTCTTTCCTGAGCCTAACGTGTCAGGATGGCTTGCAGGGAAGGATAGAGACGACGGCAAAATAAAATGATACAAAAAACTTTTTCCAGATTAAAATTTCGATACCGATACTTACTGTTATCGACACTTTTCTTTCGATAGTACCGATATTTTTCTTCCAATGCTTTTTTTGTTACGATACCATATCCCAAATTAAGCAAAAACTTACTGTTTATTCTGTGATGTTATATATTCACATCAACATCGTAACTAAATGGAGAGCAAGACATTTACTGTAAAGACTGAACCAGGAGATCATTTCGAATATGATCAGCATGAGGAGAAGTTGGAAATTAAGGTACAACTTTGTGAAAACTCAATTTATTAAAATTACAGGATTGATGGTTATCAATTTAATGCATTGTATTTCACTTAGGATACCAAATCATTAAACATTTAATACTTATACATCACATGCCTATTTTTTATGATCAAGGGGGAAAAAAAGAAGCAAATGGGCAAAATCCAGACCCTAGCTATAACTTATTCTTTTTAAAACGAGGACCTGTACCATAATCTGAATGGAAATGTAATATAATAATGTTCATGGCACTTACTCATATATCTAAATTAGCTGTGTCTTTTAATTTAAAATCTTCTTTCAATTTAAAAGGAGTCTAGAAAACAAATAATGAAAGTTTTCAGAATCATTTGAAATAAACTTATTTATTTCCAAACAAAACTATGAACTTAGGGATGGTAGAAGTTAGATGCACCTATGTTTTTGTACAGGATCCTTATGAATGTATATAGTCTAAAACATGCTTTGTACAAATCTGTGTGTTAAGGATAAACACCTATTGTTTAAAACTTTTTTTGTTTACTTTCCTGATAGTCTGAAATGGATCTTCCAATAAAATCAGAGGAATGCTTTAAAGAAGAGGTGTATGATTATCAACAGCCATAATGTAGGCCTATTTCTGGACCTGTAAAATTTCCTCCTATTAAAGAGGAATTTTATGTGAGTAGAGCATTTAATATTTTTTCCTTTAACCTGTTCAAGCTATACACAAAAATACATAATTTGCCTGGTTTTGAAACATTAAATAAACTTTATTGTGGAGTTAAATTTAAATTTTCTTTTATATAAATTTTAGAATGTAATAACTGATTTTTTTTAAATTTTATAAATGAGGAACTGATTCACAATCTGTCGTTTTTTCTTTGTGGAATGAGCGTAGAGTCGTCTCAAGAGAAAAGTCGCACAACTACCTAATGGTGGTCAGCTTAGGAATTACAGATGTGGGTTTTTTTTTTCCACTTTAAGCTGGAGGCCAACCCTATCGTCATACTTAAAATCGCAAAGTTTTTAGTTTATATTGGCAAATTTGGAATGTAGCAGCATAAAATAAATATACAGTAAGGTTTAATTGATTAAGTTTCATGAAAAAGAGCATTGAAATTTAATTTCTTTCAGCATAATGCCTTAGAAAGATGCAACAGCACACATAACCTTGCTGTATTAGCTCATCTTCTCATCTTTCTGTCTCCATCCTTTCTGTTTGAGTTTGTTAACAATATTATGTATCCCTCCCCTGGCTAAACATTGTGTGTTCATGCACATCTTAGAGGGGCCTATATCGATTAAAGTCAGCTTATAATTTTTTGTTTGATTTTGGTTATGTGTTGATATTTTTCCTTTTCAACTTTGGTTATTAAATAATTCATTTTATTCTGAAAGATATTGAAGCATGGGCTCTTTGCTCTTTCTAAAAATTTAGAATGGACATACAATTATTATAATTTTCAACTTTCACTTCAAACTAGTAGAACAGTTACATTTGATTTGTTATATTTAGTTTTTATTAAAAAAAAATTACTTGGCTTACTTTCCCATTTTAATTAGCAAATACTCTTTTTAATGGCAAAACAATTCGGGCTAATCTTTAAAATGGTCGTAATATTTCTCTTATTTCATCTGTCATCTGTCAATAATATTACCACAGCACGGTACTTCTCAAACAAAGTGATATCTCATTCTTTAGAAACTAACGGTTTTCAATGTAAATAATACAAAGACTCTAAATTTGCAAAGGGGGACTCTAAGCTTATGACAAATTCAAATGGATTAAATTCCGATAAGAATATATGTAAAGAAGAAAGGTGATCTAAATGGGCTCATAGAGGGCTAATGGAGGGACTAAGTCAGAGTGCTAAGAATGCTCATTAGAGAGGAAAATGTATTAAACATGGAGGGGCCCATACCAAATGTAAAAACAATAGTTCTAAGTATGATCAGGGGGAGGTAAATGTATTGAACTTGGAAGACGATTAATAAAACGTGTAAAGATGAAGGGTGCTCAAAATGGGCTCTGACATGCGGTATCAAACATGGAGGGACTAAGGCTAAGAAAATACGGTATGTAAAGAAGGGTGCATTAATATTTCGAAGAGGGAAGGTAAATGTATTAAACATGGGGGAACCAAGGTTAAGAAAACATTTAAGGAGGAAAGATACAGTAAGAATGATAAACGGGAAGGTAAAAATATTAAACAAGGAGGCGAATCTTAATCGTGGAGGTTAATGTATTCAATATGGAGGAATTGAGATAGTAACTAAAGAGGTAGGGTGCACTAAAATTGCAAAAGCGGGAGGTAATTATATCAAACATGGGATGACCTTGGTAGTATGTAGAGAAGCATAGTGCACTGAGAATTCTATATGTATTAAACATGAAGAGACCAGGACGACATGTATAGAAAAAGGGTGCATTAATGATGGGTGTATTCAAATTAATATGCATAAATATTTCGAATATTCAGAATAATCCATTAATATAATTATTTCAAAATCATATTTAGAATGAAAACAGTAGCTTGAAACTAGTCGGTACCCAGGGCTGTGGGGTGATGGGGGAAAAAACACCCCCACACTCAAAAAATAAAAAATAACTTGACAAAATAAAACAGTACACACAAGTTTTCTTAGCACCATGTTTTATTTAGAATTTGATCAATCAGAAATATTGATACTTGTAGATAATTTATTAATTCTATCCAAACACGGCAGAGTTATACGCCATTTTTAAATCATTATGTTTTGTTTATCATGGTGGCTACAGACAGGGAAAACAGAAAAAAACCCTGGAAAAGTCAGGGAATTTTTGGATAACAGGGAAAACAGGGAAATGTCAGGGAATTTAACTAAAAATAAGGAAAAGTCAGGGAATTAAAAAATATGTCTAAAAATTCCATTAATTTTGCAACCAAACACTAAAACAAAAGTTAATAATACCTAAATAAAATAACATTTTAATTTTTAAAATAACTGATAAAAACTGTTTATGTTTAGTAGATACAAACTTTTTTAATATGTGATCAATAATAAATAAAACAAGTCATCATCCACCATTAAAACTGGAAAAAAGTAGTCAGGGAAAATTGAAAAATGTTGCCTGGAAAAACCTGGAAAAGTCAGGGAATTTTGTAAAATATGTTTTGTAGCCACCCTGTTTATAGAAATCGTCACCTTTATGTTCTCATCTACACGGACTCCATGAGTGCTCTTTTGGCACTGTCCACTTTGTACTCCTGGAATCCACTCGTGCAGATGATAAAGAAATTTTTTTTAAAGATTGATTTATTAAACACCCAGATCGCATTCTGCTGGATTCCTAGTCATGCTGGTCTTTCAGGAAATGAACTGGTGGACCAGGCAGCCAAGGAGGCGGTCGATCTGTCTCTTGAAGCGAGTTTGGATGTCATGTTTTAGACCTGGATGGTTATGTTCGGCGTCTTTATGAGATCGTAACGTGTAATCTCTCTTAAGGTAGGTAATTATAAATATAAATTTTGTATGAAAAATCGATATTTTTCGAGTTATTTTGAATTTTTGTGAAGTGTCTAGCAATTTTGTAGTATTGAATTGCACGAGACACCATTTAAATATACAATTTTATCCGATAGAGTCTTATGAACTTTTTAATGTACGTTTATTCGGGCCCTTCCTTTTACCATATATGTTGACAACAGAAGATCCAGATACGGCTAAAATTTTTATCCGATCGAAACATGTAAACTCTCTTTAGGTAGGTAACCCAAAGGCCTTCAATTTATAAAAAGAAATTTTGTATGAAAAATCGATATTTTTCGAGTTATTTTGAATTTTTGTGAATTGTCTAGCAATTATGTAGTATTGATGTGCACGGGACAACATTTAAATTTACAATTCTATCTGATCAGGTCTTGTGAACTTTTTGATGTACGTTTATTCGAGCCATTCCTTTGTAACCTGCCCCCACCTCAATTGTAGAAATAACACACATTGGCAGGTACAAGAGAGTTATAAATATTTATTCTTCAAAAACATATTACACCTCATTGAGGGAGAAGGACACAAGTAAATAACAATGCCGTGGTAAAGCCACATACAGACATTTGTGTTTAATGGCGTGCGGCCCCTTTGTAAACAAGCATGAAAACTACTCAAGACATAATGCCCAGATATCCTCACCATAATAATGGTTTTGCTACACAAGAATCACGGGCCCATATGGCTTGCGGACGAGATTTATAGAGATGAAATGTTTATAGCAAGACAATACTAACATATTATAACCTTAGTAACTATACAGCTATACAAAACTGGTAACCCTAACTGGCTCGAAGCCCCTAAGTTAACTAGCATAAATATCTATAAGATGTGACAATATAAAATACTCTTAACTTTAACAACAATCTTGTTATACAAAATTGGTAGCCTAAGCTGGCTCGCGGCCCCTAAGTTAACTAGCATAGATACCTACAAGGAGTAGCAATATAAAATACTCTAACACAAATAACAATTCTGTTATACAAAATTGGTAGCCTTAGCTGGCTCTCGGCCCCTAAGTTAACTAGCATAAATATCTATAAGATGTAACAATCCGACAGACTTCTCGTGAAGCGGGCAACATATGATCCAGGGTAACCAGAGTGGTCCCCTCTAAGTTGATTTAGCCATATCGGCCAGTGACAAAATAAATAATCGCGATAAATCGCTGAACCAAAGAATATGCATGATAAGATATTAGTCTGAGACATATAATTTAGAAAGATAATAAGTTATAGCCAAAGGGAATTTTGAATAGTAAAGCGAGCCTACGTGATAGTAAGGCTCTTACCTCCTAAAGTCCATTGTGCAAATGCGTTTCAATTCACTAGACTCCGTCCATTATATACACAAGATGGTTTAGTGCTCTCAGAGCGCACAAGGGGGGAGGGGGGGGAGAGGGCATCTATAACCTACTAGATGTCCCAAGCAACAACAGGTAGGTAA